>OZ010748.1:87016735-88365392 GCA_963932245.1 Tachinus rufipes | reverse complement strand
ATTTATCAACATGTATCTAATAAATCATATGCTGCAAACAAGTAATTCAACTCAACTCGCAATTCTCACCTTGCAGACATCAATCTGCGCCTGCATTTTATAATTTTCCGGCTGAAATGTGCAGTTACGGCATTATTACATGCAAATTTTAGCTACGTAATTTAGCCATTTGATATGACTGTAGCAG
Source organism: Tachinus rufipes (assembly GCA_963932245.1). Lineage (NCBI taxonomy): Eukaryota > Metazoa > Arthropoda > Insecta > Coleoptera > Staphylinidae > Tachinus > Tachinus rufipes. The sequence continues at coordinate 88,365,205 of OZ010748.1, read as the reverse complement.
GAGTCTGCAGGAGATGTAAACACTCGTCGTACATCTTCGGGTGTGATCGCTATAGGGCGAGCAGGTTGTGCGTCTATACTGCGATCACGATCATTTGTTTCATTAGCATTGTAGGGAATATAATAAATTGAAATAAATTTTATAAAATATTTAAAAATGCAATTATGTAACTTTGATTAATCTATTTAGCAGAAGAATTAATTCATTTTAATTTATTAAATTCAATTGATATTGTTATTTAATTTAGATTAATAAAATAATATTTAAACATGAAAACGTTGCTATTTTCATCAAGTTTGATTTGAAAATAAAAACTTAGTATGAAATGCTATTGACCAACTCATAAAGCAAATACAAAGTTATTAAAATAGACATTTGTAAACAAAAATGTTAACACTTATTTGGTAACAAATTAAAGCAGATTTCAATAGCAACTGTATACTGCTACTTAATTTTTATTGGAATAAGTTGTTTTGATAAAAAAATAAAACGTTCAAACTGTCAACAATGTTCTTAAAACATCAAATCATGAACAGTATTCTATAAAAATGATTTCAAATTCTAATAATTTATTTAAAATCATTAATAACGTTTTCTAAATTGTCAACAATGTTTTTAAGCAAAACTTTCTCAATCTGTCAAAATGTTCACAAATTGTCAATAATGTTCTTAAAATGATTTTTTTTTAATGTTTCAATCAATTACATTACACTAAAATGACATTGTTCAATCTGTCAATAAAAATTCCAAACTGCCAATGATACATTGAAACTATCAATAATGTTTTTGAAATGTCAAGTCATAAGCAATTTTCTATGATTTTAAATTGTAATAATCTACTTTAAATCATTAATACTGTTTAATAAGCTGGCATCAATGTTCTCAATCTGTCAGTATGTTCACAAACTGTCAAAAATGTTCTTAAAATGTTCCTAAAATGTCAAAAATACTCTATGTTGTAATGACATGATTCAAGCTGTTTTTAGACTGTTAATACTACATTAAAAATGTAAATAATTTTCTTAAAATGTCAAGTCATAAACATTATTTTATAAAATGATTCCAAATTGTAATAATCTAATTAAAATTATTGATAACGTTTTTTTAAGCTGTTGCTGCTGCTGAGTGTGTCAATAAGCAGAAGCAAAACCATTCTCGGCCACCATTAACCTTCTTCGTCTTTCTTCGCCAATCAGGCAGTAGATAAAACGCAACTTTTTTTATAATATAAAATAAGAATTTATGCCCAAAGTTAAATCTGACATGAAATTCAAAATCCTCACAAGTCAGCCAACTACTGAAGTTGTAAAATAATTCTTCGGTAGCAGTAGGACTAATTGTTTAGAAGTTGGAGCAACTGATCAAGTTGTGCCAATAAACAAGACTATCTAGTCGCCGTCCAACGACAAATTAGACCTGCAGACTTCTTTATCAGCAAAAGGAAAAAAAGTGAAATAAAGATATACTAGTCTCAATAATGAAAAGGAGGGACCTATCCCTCAGTTAATCTGGTCGGTGATACCAAATCTATCCAGAAGACAAGAAATGAAAGCAGAGTCAGCCGCTCAATCAACAAAATTTTTAAAATGAAATTATATTGCAGATATGAACAAGACAGTTTTAGCCAATAAAACGTTAAATGTGAGAAGATTGTTTATTGTAGAAACTTTTTAAACTGCACAATGAAAAAAATTGTTGAAAACATAAGTGGTGAAGGCGTAATAAAAGTGCGTCGCATTTCTAGCATATGAAATAGAGAACGCAGAGAAACCCCTAACTATATCTTTTTAACATTTAATCGTCCAGAACTTTCGACTAACATAAAATGAAGTTTTTATAGCTTTACAGAGGTTTAGTTACAAATCTGCTCATTGCTCCAAAAAGCACATTTGCGCGTGCAAAAAACCTCTGCATAAAGGTAGCAAATGCAAACAGCTAATTACATAAATTAATTGCAGAGGAGAACATTCTGCAAGATGACATAATTATCCAAAATACAAAAAAGGATTTGCTATCAAAATAATTATGACAAAAAACAAACTAACGTATTTTGAAGCACGCAAACTGCTATGGTTTCTATACCAATAGCCAGAATATTATACGCCAAAGCTGCAAATGCATCAAAAAGTTCAATAAACGTAAGCGTGCTAATCAATACACTTTAACCGTTTTTCTTCCTGCTTTAAGTAAACACAGTCAAATTTCTGCAGCAAAAAGACCGTTAAAACCGGTCATCATGTCCAACATGTTTCCGCCAAATCCTGCGGATCAACAACAGTTAAACAAAACTTTGGTTCCCTTAACAAAGAACCAAGAAAACACTACCTAGACACACTTAAAACCGACATAACCAAACCTGATTTGGCAAATACATCAAATGTCGATCAACATTGAAGTTTTCTAAAGAAAAACACGCAAAGACGTTTGATAGAAGCTTTCTCAATCAAAGCAAAGCTGTTCTCCTCAACAGAGAAGTAGAGGTACACATTTTTCAGCATCTGATTTGTCTTTGTCACCAAGCTACAAGTTTAATGACTAAACGCAAAAACAACAAAGCAGCTATAATTGCAGACGCACCAATAACTCAACTTGCAACTGCTACAAGCCTTCAACCTATAGTAAAAAATTCCTTCATAAGAAAAACAATTAAAAACTTTGCTACATTTCTTTACTTTGGAGGAAATACTATAAATAATTTTTCTCAATTTTTCAAATTATGAATTATTTTTTAAAACATGATATTCTTTATTTTTATGTGAAAGACTCATTTTTTTAAATATTGACTCAAAATTTATACCATACAAACACAAAACAATGATAAACAAAGTTCGTAACTCAAAAGTGAATTTAAAAAATTATAAATATTTTTTGTCAATTTTTAAAATTTTGATTTATTTTTTAAATCATGATATTCTATTTTGTTATGTGGAAGACTCAATTTTTAAACAATTGACTCAAAATTTATACGATACATACATACAACATTGGCCAACAAAGTTTTAAACTCAAAAATAAATTTCAAAAACTATAAATATTTTTTGTTAATTTTTTAAATTTTCATTTATTTTTTAAATCATAATATTTTTATTTTTCTGTGGAAGACTCAGTTTTCAAAATATTAACTCAACATTTTTGCCATACATACCTAAAACAATAGTAAACAAAGTTCTGAACTCTAAATTAAATTTCAAAAATTATAAATATTTTTTGACAATTTTTAAAATTTTGATTTATTTTTAAAATCATGATATTCTTTATTTTTATGTGGACAACTTAGTTTTTGAAATATTGACTCAAAATTTATACTATACATACACAAAACATTGTTAAGCAAAGTTCTTTACTCAAAATTAAATTTCAAAAATTAAAAATATTTTTTGTAAATTTTCAAAATTTTGATTTATTTTTAAAATCATGATATTCTTAATTTTTTTGTAAAAGACTCAGTTTTCAAAATATTGACTCAAAATTTATACCATACATACACAGAACATTGGCCAACAAAGTTCTAAACTCAAAATTAAATTTTAAAAAATATAAATATTTTTTGTCAATTTTTAAAACAATAATTTATTTTTCAAATTATGATATTCTTTAATTTGATGTGGAATACTCAGTTTTCAAATTATTGACTCAAAATTTATACCATACATACACAAAACATTGGCCAACAAAGTTCTTAACTCAAAATTAAATTTTAAAAATTATAAATATTTTTTGTCAATTTTTTAAAATTTTGATTTATTTTTTAAATCATGATATTTTTTATTTTTATGTAAAAGACTCAGTTATTAAAATATTGACTCAAAATTTATACTATGCATACACATAACAATCGTAAGCAAAGTTTTTAACTAAAATTGAATTTCAAAAATTATAAATATTTTTTGTCAGTTTTTAAAACTTTGATTTATTTTTTAAATCATAATTTTCTATATTTTTATGTAGAAGGCCCAGTTTTTAAAATATTTACTCGAAATTTTTATTAGACATACACAAAACATTGCTAAGCAAAGTTTTCAACTCAAAATTAAATTTTAAAAATTATAAGCATTTTTGTCAATTTTTAAAATTTTGATTTATTTTTTAAATCAAAAAATTCTTTATTTTTATGTAAAAGACTCAGTTTTCAAAATATTAACTAAAAATTTATACCATACATACACAAAACATTGATAAACAAAGTTCTAAACTCAAAATTGAATTTCAAAAATTATAAATATTTTTTGAAAATTTTTAAAATTTTGATTAATTTTTTATTTTTATGTGAACGACTCAGTTTTCAAAATATTGACTCAAAATTTATACCATACATACCCAAACATTGGTAAACAAAGTTCTAAACTCAAAATTAAATTTCAAAAAATTTTAATTTTTTTGTCAATTTTTAAAATTTTGATTTATTTTTTAAATTAAAATTTTCTTTATTTTTATGTGGAAGACTCGGTTATCAAAAAAATGACTTAAAATTCATACCATACATACAAAAAACATTGTCAAACAAAGTACTAAACTCAAAATTAAATTTCAAAAATTTTAAATAGTTTTTGTCAATTTTTAAAACTTTGATTTACATTTTAAACTATAATATTCTTTATATTTATGAAAAAGACTGAATTTTTAAAATATTGACTTCAAAATTATACCATACATACAAAAAACATTGGTCAACAAAGTTATTAACTCAAAATTAAATTTCAGAAATTATAAATATTTTTTGTCAATTTCTAAAATTTTGATTTATTTTTTGAATCATAATGTTCGTTATTTTTATGTGGAAGACTCAAAATTTATACCATACATACACAAAACAATGGTAAACAAAGTTCTGAACTCAAAATTAAATTTCAAAAATTATAAATATTTTTTGTCAATTTTCAAAATTTTAATTTATTTTATATGATATGATATTCCATAAAAATGATTTAAGTTTTATTAACTTTGTATAAATCAATTAATCCGTAGGAAAAAATAATTTTATGCAGTCAAAAATTTAATGTAACTTACAGCTATTACAGCTCCACTGCTCCAGCATTGCAGCAATCAACAGCAACTTCTTCCGAAGATGCACCAAAAGTCAGCCATCTTGTTGTAAATGCGTTTTAATTAAATAGGTCATGACGTCACATCAACTGGAAGAAACAATTATTTAATTAGAAATAATTAAATAATTAATTCTAGTCAACATCTATGATCATGTGGTGTGAGCAACGATATTATTATAAAAATCAAATAAGAATCTAACAAAATTGTATTATGATCAATCGGAATTGATTGCATAACGCTAGATCGGGCCGGATTTATCAACATGAACCTAATAAATCATATGCTGCAAACAAGTAATTCAACTCAATTCGCAATTCTCACCTAGTAGACATCAATCTGCGTCTGCATTTTATAATTTTCCGGCTGAAATGTGCAGTTACGGCATTATTACATGCAAATTTTAACTACGTAATTTAGCCATTTGATATGACTGTAGCAGGAGTCTGCAGGAGATGTAAACACTCGTCGTACATCTTCGGGTGTGATCGCTATAGGGCGAGCAGGTTGTGCGTCTATACTGCGATCACGATCATTTGTTTCATTAGCATTGTAAGGAATATTAATAATAAATTGAAATAAATTTTATAAAATATTTGAAAATGCAATTATGTAACTTTGAATAATCTATTTAGCAGAAGAATTAATTCATCTTAATTTATTAAATTTAATTGATATTGTTATATAATTTAGATTAATAAAATAATATTTAAACATGAAAACGTTGCTATTTTCATCAAGTTTGATTTGAAAATAAAAACTTAGTATGAAATGCTATTGACCAACTCATAAAGCAAATACAAATTTATAAAATTGACATTTGTAAACAAAAATGTTAATACTTAGTTGGTATCAAATTAAAGTAGATTTCAATAGCAACTGAATACTGCTAACTAATTTTTATTGGAATATGTTGGCTTTGATAAATAAATAAAATGTTCAAACTGAAAATAATGTTCGTAAAACGTCAAATCATGAGCAATATTCTATAAAAATTATTCCAAATTGTAATAATCTATTTTAAATCATTAATAACGTTTTTTAAATTGTCAACAATGTTTTTATGCCGTCAAAACTCACTCAATCTGTCAAAATGTTCACAAACTGTCAATAAGGTTTTTAAAAAAATTTTTTTTAATGTTTCAATCAATTACATGCTCTTATAAAATTGTTCATTTTATCAATAAAAATTCCAAACTGCCAATGATACACTTAAACTGTCAATAATGTTTTTAAAATGTCAAGTCATAAGCAGTTTTCTACGATTTTAAATTGTAATAATCTACTTTAAATCATTAATACTGTTTTATAAACTGGCATCAATGTTCTCAATATGTCAGTATGTTCACAAACTGTCAACAAATGTTCTTAAAATGTTCCTGAAATGTCAAAAACATTCTATATTGTTATGACATGATTCATGCTGTTTTTAGACTGATAATAATACATTAAAACTGTCAATAATTTTCTTAAAATGTCAAGTCATAAATATTATTTTATAAAATGATTGTCGCCTGCCGGATGTGTCAATAAGCAAAAGCAAAACCAAAAGTACCCAAAACCTTTCCCGGTCACCTTCTTCTTCTTTCTTTGCCAATCGGGCAGTAAGTAAAACACAACTTGTTCTTTTTTATAATAAAAAATAAGAAATTATGCCCCAAGTTAAATCTGACATGAATTTTAAAATCCTTACAAGTCAACCATCTACCAAAGTTGTAAAACAAGACTCCTGTAGCGGTAGGACTAATTGTTTAGAAGCTGGAGCAACTGATAAAGTTGTGCCAATAAACAAAACTATCTAGTCTCCGTCCAACGACAAATTGGACCTGCAGACTTTTTTATCAACAAAAGGAAAAGAAGTGAAATAAAGATATACTAGTCTCAATAATGAGAAGGAGGGACCTATCCCTCAGTTCATCTGAACCACTAAAAAAAACAAAGTTAGTCCTTTTTTAATTTGGATCACCGACCAAATCTATCCAGAAGACTAGAAATAAAAACTGTGTTAGCTGCTCAATCAACAAATTTTTTAAAATGTAATTGTATTGCAAATACAAACATAACAGTTTTAGCCAATAAAACGTTAGATGTAAGAAGATTGTTTATTGTAGAAACTTTATAAACTGCACATTAAAAAAAATTGTTGAAAACATAAGTGGTCATGGCGTAATAAAAGTGCGTTGCATTTCTATCATATGAAATAGAAAACGCAAAGAGACTCTTATCCATATCTTTTTAATGTTTAACTGTCCAGAACTTCCGACTAACGTAAAATAAAGTTTTTATAGCTTTACAGAGGTTTGGTTACAAATCTGCTCATTGCTTAAGTATTACTAAAGTATTTTGAAGCACGCAAATTTGTATGGTTTCTACACCAATAGTCAGAATATCGTTCGCCAAAGCTGCGACTGCTTCAAAATGTTAAATGAACGTAAACGTGCTAATCAATACACTTTAACCGCTTTTCTTCCTGCTTTAAGTAAACACAGTCAAATTTCTGCAGCCAAAAGACCGTTAATAACGATCATTATGTCCAACATGTTTCCGCCAAATCCTGCGGATCAACAACAGTTAAACAAAACTTTGGTTCCCTTAACCAAGAACCAAGAAAACACTACCTACACACACTTAAAACCGACATAACCAAATTTAATTTGGCAAATACATCAGATGTCGATTAGCTTTGAGGTTTTCTAAAGAAAAACATGCATGGACGTTTGATAGAAGCTTTTCTCAATCAAAGCAACGCTGTTCTCCTCAACACAGAAGTAAGGGTACACATTTTTGAGCAATTAATTTGTCTTTGTCACCTAGCTGCACGTTTAATAAATGAACGCCAAAGCAGCTAAAATTGCAGACGCATCAGTAACTCAACTTGCAACGGCTACAAGCTTTCAAAATTATAGTAAAAAATTCCTTCATAAAAAAAACTATTAAAAACTTTGCTACATTTCTTTATCTTAGAGAAAAAATTATAAATTTTTTTTGTTAATTTTTAAAATTTTGATTAATAATTTAAATCATGATATTCTTTAATTTTTTTGTAAAAAACTCAGTTTTTAAAATATTGACTCAAAATTGTTACTATACATACACAAAACATTGTTAAGCAAAGTTCTTTACTCAAAATTAAATTTTATTAATTATAAATATTTTTTGTAAATTTTTAAAATTTTGATTTATTTTTTAAAAATCATGATATTCGTTATTTTTATGTGGAAGACTCATTTTTTTTGAAAATTGACTCAAAATTTATACCATAAATGCACAAAACATTGGAGAACAAAGTTCTTAACTTAAAATTAAATTTCAAAAATTTTAAATATTTTTTGTCGATTTTAAAAATTTTATTTAATTTTTAAATCATAATATTCTTTAATTTTATGTGGAAGAGTCAGTTTTCAAAATATTGACTCAGAATTTAAAACATACAGACACAAAACATTTTTAAATAAAGTTCTGAAATTAAAATTAAATTTCATAAATTATAAATATTTGTTGTCAATTTTTAAAAATTTGGATTTATTTTTTAAATCATATTTTTTTAAATTTTTATAATCTAATCGGATAATTTGCTGACAAATTAATTTATGTAAAAATATGCATATCAAGCTACATAATTGCTGCAGCCAATAACAATTTCTTCTACTTTATTATTGTCAAGTTAACACAATGCAGCTTGAAGTTTTTCTTAAATCCTGCATAACGCAAAATACGTGTAAAAACAGAGTGCTGTGCATAATCTGTACGTTTATACGGTGTATAAAATAAATAGCCATTGCAAACACCAAAGCAACACAAAACATTAATAGCAGATTATCACCTTGAAATAGACTATTCAGATTAACTATACAGAGGAAACAGCAAACAACAATAATAACCACATTCAAATTAATTACAGACGAACTAGCAAGATAGCATCAACCACCATCTCATCAACATTTTAGATTTCAATAAAACTGTTTGTTAGTTAGAATAAATGCACATTCTATAATTGGTTAGATTCACAGTTCTTCTACCAAACTGTTAATAAACCAAATAATCAAAGTCTGCTAAGTCACCGTCATTACACCACAAGTTTTGTGATGCATATGCAACGTAAGGTTATTTTAATGCTGTGCTAAATACAAAAACAAAACAAACAAAAAACTTTTTATTTCAAAAAACTTACTTAGTTTGATTCTAACTTACTGAGCAAACCTTTATCCAAACTGCACTTAAAGCACCAAGTCAACAAACATTAAAATATCCATCTTTCTTATATTCATTAAGCAGCAATTGGCTATTATCGATAAAATAAATTAACAAATTATCGACAATTAGCAGCTTAAATAGAAAACACTTTTACTATAATAAAAAAATCATAAGATAAAATATAAAAATGTATTGTCTACAAAAATTAAAATAAATTTCTAGATAAAACAACTTAAATATTATCAACACTCAACCACCCAACCACCACTCTAAGCGTTTATATATGATTTTTTTTATTTTGATGTGAAAGACTCAGTTTTTGAAAAATTTATTCAAAATTTATAACATACATTTACAAACAATGGTGAACAAAGTTTTTAACGCAAAATTAAATTTCAAAAATTTTAATTTTTTTTTTTCATACTTATAAAAATTTAAAATATGATATTTTTTATTTTGATGTGGAAGACTAAGTTTTTAAGATATTGACTCAAAATTTATACCATACATACACAAAAGTTTGGTAAACAAAGTTCTTAGCTCAAAATTAATTTTTAAAAATTATAAACATTTTTTGTTAATTTTTAAAATTTTGATTTTTTTTAAATTATTTTTTTTTTAATTTTGATGTAGAAAACTCAGTTTTTAAAATATTGACTCAAAATTTATATCATACATACGCAAAATATTGATGGAGAAAGTTCTAAACTCAAAATTAAATTTAAAAAAATGGAAATATTTTTTGTCAATTTTTAAAAATTTTGATTTATTTATTAAATTATAATTTTCTTTATTTTTATGTGGAAGACTCGGTTATCAAAAAATTAACTAAAAATTTATACTATACATACAAAAAACATTGTCAAACAAAGTTCTAAACTCAAAATTAAATTTCGAAAATTTTAAATAATTTTTGTCAATGTTTAAAATTTTGATTAATTTTTTAAATCATGATATTCTTTAATTTTTTGTAAAAGATTCAGTTTTTAAAATATTGACTAAAATTTATACTATACATACACAAAACATTGTTAAGCAAAGATTTTTACTCAAAAATAAATTTTAAAAAGGAAAAATATTTTTTGTGAATTTTCAAAATTTTGATTTATTTTTAAAATCATGATATTTTTTATTTTTATGTAAAAGACTCAGTTTTCAAAACATTGACTCAAAATTTATACCATACATACACAAAAGTTTGGTAAACAAAGTTCTTGGCACAAAATTAAATTTTAAAAATTAAAAATATTTTTTGTCAATTGATAATCTTTATTTTTATGTAGAAGACTCAGGTTTCAAAATATTGGTTAAAAATTTATACCATACACACCAAAAACATTGGTAAACAAAGTTCTAAACTCAAAATTAAATTTCAAAAATTATAAACATTTTTTGTCACTTTTTAAAATTTTGATTTAATTTATTTTTTAAATCATGATAATCTTTATTTTTATGTGGAAGACTCAGTTTTTAAAATATTGACTCAAAATTTATACTAGTTATACACAAAACATTGCTAAGCAAAGTTCTTAACTCAAAATTAAATTTCAAAAACTATAAATATTTTATGAAAATTTTCAAAATTTTTATTTATTTTTTAATTCATTTTTTTAAATTATTTTTATGTGGAAAACTCAGTTTACAAAATATTGTTTCAAAATTTATACTAAACATACACAAAACATTGATAAACAAAGTTATTAACTCTAAATTAAATTTCAAAAACTATAAATATTTTTTGAAAATTTTCAAAATTTTGATTTATTTTTTAAATCATGATATTCATTATTTTTATGTGGAAGACTCAGTTTTCAAAATAATGACTCAAAATTCATACCATACATACCTAAAACAATGATAAACAAAGTTCTAGACTCAAAATTTAATTTCAAAATTTATAAATAATTTATGTAAAATTTTAAAATTTTGATTTATTTTTAAATCATAAATTTTTTTATATTTATGTGAAACACTTAGTTTTCAAAATATTGACTCAAAATTTATACCATACATATCCAAAACAATGGTAAACAAAGTTCTTAACTCAAAATTAAATTTCAAAAAATATAAATATTTTTTGTCGCTTTTTAAAATTTTGATTTATTTTTTAAATCAAGATATTCTTTATTTTTATGTGGAAGACTCAGTTTTCAAAATATTGACTCAAAATTTATACCATACGTACTCAAAACAATGATAAATAAAGTTCTAAACTCAAAATTAAATTTCAATAATTATAAATATTTTTTATCACTTTCCAAAATTTTAATTTATATTTTAGATCATAATATTCCATAAAAATGATTTAAGTTTTATTAACTTTGTATAAATCAATAAATCCCTAAGAAAAAATAACTTTATGCAGTCAAAACTTTAATGTAACTTACAGCTATTACAGCTCCACTGCTCCAGCATTGCAGCAATCAACAGCAACTCCTTCCGAAGATGCACCAAAAGTCAGCCATCTTGTTGTAAATGCGTTTTAATTAAATAGGTCATGACGTCACATCAGCTGGAAGAAAGAAATATTTAATTAGAAATTATTAAATATTTAATTCAAGTCAACGTTTATGATCATGTAGTGTGAGCAACGATATTATTACAACAATCAATTAATAATCTAACAAAATTGTATTATGATCAATCGGAATTGATTGCATAAGCTAGATCGGGCCGGATTTATCAACAATGAACCTAATAAATCATATACTGCAAACAAGTAATTCAACTCAACTCGCAATTCTCACCTAGTAGACATCAATCTGCGCCTGCATTTTATTATTTTCCGGCTGAAATGTGCAGTTACGGCATTATTACATGCAAATTTTAACTACGTAATTTGGCCATTTGATATGACTGTAGCAGGAGTCTGCAGGAGATGTAAACACTCGTCGTACATCTTCGGGTGTGATCGCTATAGGGCGAGCAGGTTGTGCGTCTATACTGCGATCACGATCATTTGTTTCATTAGCATTGTAGGGAATATTAATAATAAATTGAAATAAATTTTATAAAATATTTAAAAATGCAATTATGTAACTTTGAATAATCTATTTAGCAGAAGAATTAATTCATCTTAATTTATTAAATTCAATTGATATTGTTATATAATTTAGATTAATAAAATAATATTTAAACATGAAAACGTTGCTATTTTCATCAAGTTTGATTTGATAATAAAAACTTAGTATGAAATGCTATTGACCAACTCATAAAGCAAATACAAATTTATAAAATTGACATTTGTAAACAAAAATGTTAACACTTATTTGGTATCAAAATAAAGTAGATTTCAATAGCAACTAAATACTGCTAATCAATTTTTATTGGAATATGTTGGCGTTGATACAAGAATAAAATGTTCAAACTGAAATTAATGTTCTTAAAACGTCAAATCATGAGAAATATTCTATAAAAATGATTCCAAATTGTAATAATCTATTTTAAATCATTAATACTGTTTAATAAGCTGACATCAATGTTCTAAATCTGTCAGTATGTTCACAAACTGTCAAAAATGTTTTTAAAATATTCATAAAATGTCAAAAATACTCTATGTTGTAATGACATGATTCAAGCTGTTTTTAGACTGTTAATAATACATTAAAACTGTCAATAGTTTTCTTAAAATGTCAAAGCATAAATATTATTTTATAAAATGATTTCGAATTGTAATAATCTAATTAAAATCATTGATAAGGTTATTTTAAGCTGTTGCTTGCATAGTGTGCCAATAAGCAAAAGCAAAACCAAATTTAGCCAAAACCTTTTCCGGTCACCAGTAACGTTCTTCTTCTTTCTTTGCCAATCGGGCAGTAGGTAAAACGCAACTTGTTCTCTTTATAATAAAAAATAAAAATTTATGCCCCAAGTTAAATCTGACATGAGTTTTAAAATCTGCAAGTCGGTCAACTAACGAAGATGTAAAACAATGCTCCGGTAGCGATAGAACTAATTGTTTAGAAGTTGGAGCAACTGATAAAGTTGTGCCAACAAACAAGATTATCTAGTCGCCGTCCAACAACAAATTGGACCTGCAGACTTCTTTATCAGCAAAAAACAAAATGAAATAAAGATATACTAGTCTCAATAATAAAAAGGAAAGACCTATCCTTTGGTTCATTTGAACCACTAAAAAAAAACAAAATTAGTCCTTTTTTTAATTTGGTCGGTAATACCAAATCTATAAAAAAACTAGAAATAAAAACTGTGTTAGCTGCTCAATCAACAAAATTTCTAAAATGTAATTATATTGCAGGTATGAACATGACAGATTTAGCCAATAAAACGTTAAATGTAAAAAGATTGTTTATTGTAGAAACATTTTAAACTGCACATTGAAAAAAATTGTTAAAAACATAAGTGGTCAGGGAGTAATAAAAGTGCGTCGCATTTTTAGCATATGAAATAGAAAACGCAGAGAAACCCCTAACCATATCTTTTTAACATTTAACCGTCCAACATTTCCTACTAACGTAAAATAAAGTTTTTATAGCTTTGCAGAGGTTTGGTTACAAATCTGCTTATTGCTTCAAAGAGCACATTTGCGCGAGCAAAAAACCTCTGCATAAAGGTAGCAAATGCAAAGAGCTAATTACATAAATTAATTGCAGAGGAGTACATTCTGCAAGATGACATAATTATCCAAAATACAAAGAAAGATTTGCTATCAAAATGATTATGACAAAAAACAAACTAACGTATTTCGAAGCACGCAAATTGGTATGGTTTCTACACCAATAGCCAGAATATCATACGTCAAAGCTGCAACTGCATCAAATAGTGTAATGGAAGTAAACGTGCTAATCAATACACTTTTAACAATTTTTCTTCCTGCATTAAGTAAGCACAGTCAAATTTCTGCAGCAAAAAAAAAACGTTAAAGCCGGTCATCATGACCATCATGTTTCCGCCAAATCCTGCAGATCAACAACAATTAAACAAAACTTTGATTCCCTTAACCAAAAACCACGAAAACACTACCTAGACACACTTAAAACCGACATAACCAAACCTGATTTGGCAAATACATCAGATGTCAATCAACATTGAGGTTTTCTAAAGAAAAACGCGCAAAGACGTTTGATAGAAGCTTTTCTCAATCAAAACAACGCTGTTCTCCTCAACAGAGAAGTAGAGGTACACATTTTTCAGCATCTGATTTGTCTTTGTCACCTAGCTACAAGTTTAATGACTAAACGCAAAAACAACAAAGCAGCTATAATTGCAGAGGCACCAATAACTCAACTTGCAACTGCTACAAGCTCTCAACCTATAGTAAAAAATTCCTTCATAAAAAAAACAGTTAGAAACTTTGCTACATTTCTTTACCTTGGACGAAAAACTATAAATAATTTTTGTCAATTTTTCAAATTATGAATTATTTTTTAAATCATGATATTCTTTATTTTTATGTGAAAGACTCAGTTTTTTAAATATTGACTCAAAATTTATACCATACAAACACAAAACAATGATAAACAAAGTTCGTAACTCAAAAATAAATTTCAAAACATATAAATAACTTTTGTAAATTTTAAAAAATATGATTTATTTTTTTAATCATAAAGTTTTTTATTTTTATGTGGATGACTCAATTTTTAAAATATTGACTCAAAATATATACCATACATACACAAAATATTGCTAAACAAAGTTCTGAAATCAAATTTAAATTTCAAAAATTATAAATATATTTTGTATTTTTTCAAAATTTTGATTTATTTTTAAAAAAATAATATTCTTTATTTTTATGTGAAAAACTCAATTTTCAAAATTTTGACCCAATATTTATACTATACATACACAAAACATTAGTAAACAAAGTTCTGTACTCAAAATTAAATTTAAAAAATTATAAATATTTTTTGTCAGTTTTTAAAACTTTGATTTATTTTTTAAATCATTATATTCTTTATTTTTAAGTAGAAGTCTCAGTTTTCAAAATATTGACTCAAAATTTATACCATACATACACAAAACGTTGTAAATCAAAGTTTTTAACTCAAAAGTAAATTTCAAAAACTATAAATATTTTTTGTCATTTTTTAAAATTTTTATTTATTTTTTAAATCATAATTTTCTTTATTTTTATAGGAAAGACTCAATTTTCAAAATATTGATTCAAAATTTGTACCATATATACACAAAACATTGTTAAACAAAGTTCTAAACTCAAAACTAAATTTCAATAATTATAAATATTTTTTGTCATTTTCCAAAATTTTTATTTATTTTTTAAATCATGATATTCCATAAAAATAATTTCAGTTTTATTAACTTTGTATAAATCAATTAATCTCTAGGAAAAAATATTTTTATGCAGTCAAAACTTTAATGTAACTTACAGCTATTACAGCTCCACTGCTCCAGCATGCAGCAATCAACAGCAACTCCATCCAAAGATGCACCAAAAGTCAGCCATCTTGTTGTAAATGCGTTTTAATTAAATAAGTCATGACGTCACATCAGCTGTAAGAAACAATTATTTAATTAGAAATAATTAAATATTTAATTCTAGTCAACATCTATGATCATGTGGTGTGAGCAAAAATATTATTATAAAAATTAACAAAGAATCTAACAAAATTGTATTATGATCAATCGGAATTGATTGCATAACGCTAGATCGGGCCGGATTTATCAACATGAACCTAATAAATCATATGCTGCAAACAAGTAATTCAACTCAACTCGCAATTCTCACCTAGTAGACATCAATCTGCGCCTGAATCTTATAATTTTCCGGCTGAAATGTGCAGTTACGGCATTATTACATGCAAATTTTAACTACGTAATTTGGCCATTTGATATGACTGTAGCAGGAGTCTGCAGGAGATGTAAACACTCGTCGTACATCTTCGGGTGTGATCGCTATAGGGCGAGCAGGCTGTGCGTCTATACTGCGATCACGATCATTTGTTTCATTAGCATTGTAGGGAATATTAATAATAAATTGAAAATAAATTTAATAAAATATTTAAAAATGCAATTATCTAACTTTGATTAATCTATTTAGCAAAAGACTTAATTCATCTTAATTTATTAAATTCAATTGATATTGTTATATAATTTAGATTAATAAAATAATATTTAAACATGAAAACGTTGTTATCTTCATCAAGTTTGATTTGAAAATAAAAACTTAGTATTAAATGCTATTAACCAACTCATAAAGCAAATACAAATTTATAAAAATAGACATTTGTAAACGAAAATGATAACACTTATTTGATATCAAATTAAAGCAGATTTCAATAGCAACTGTATACTGCAACTTACTTTTTATTAGAATAAGTTGTTTTAATCAAAAAATAAAACGTTTAAACTGTCAATAATGTTCTTAAAACATAAAATCTTGAACAGTATTCTATAAAAATGATTTTAAATTGTAATAATTTATTTTAAACCATTAATAACGTTTTTTAAACTGTTAACAATGTTCTGAAGCTGTCAAAATTTTCTCAATCTGTCAAAATGTTCACAAACTGTCACAAATGTTCTTAAAAGATTTTTTTTTAATGTTTCAATTAATTACATGCTCTAATAACATTGTTCAATCTGTCAATAATACTTCCAAACTGCCTATGATACACTCAAACTGTCAATAATGTTTTTGAAATGTTAAGTCATAAGCAATTTTCTATTATTTTAAATTGCAATAATCTACTTTAAATTATTAATACTGTTTAATAAGCTGGCATCAATGTTCTCAATCTGTCAGTATGTTCATAAATTGTCAAAAATGTTTTTAAAATGTTCCTAAAATGTCAAAAATATTCTATGTTGTAATGACATAATTCAAGCTGTTTTTAGACTGTTAATAATACATTAAAACTGTAAATAATTTTCTTAAAATGTCAAAGCATAAAAATTATTTTATAAAATGACTCCGAATTGTAATAGTCTAATTAAAATCGTTAATAAAGTATTTTAAGCTGTTGCCTGCCAAATGTGTCAATAAGCAGAAGCAAAACCAAATGTACCCAAAATCTTTCCTGACCACCCTCAACCTTCTTTTTTTTTCTTTGCTAATCGGGCAGTAAGTAAAACGCAACTTGTTCTTTTTATAATAAAAAATTAGAAATGATGCCCTAAGTTAAATTTGACATAAATTTCAAAACCCCATAAGTCAGCCAACTACCAAAGTTGTAATACAATTCTCCGGTAGCGATAGGACTAATTGTTTAGAAGTTGGAGCAACTGATGAAGTTGTGCCAATAAACAAGACTACCTAGTTGCAGTCCAACGACAAATTGGATCTGCAGACTTCTTTATCAGCGAAAGAAAAAAAAGTAAAATGAAGATGTATTAGTCTCAATAATGAGAAAAAAGACCTATCCCTCGGTTTATCTGAACCACTAAAAAAAAAAACAAAGTTAGTCCTTTTTTAATCTGGTCGGTGATACCAAATCTATCAAAAAGACTAGAAATAAAAACTGTGTCAGCTGCTCAATCAACAAAATTTTTAAAATGTAATTGTATTGCAAATATGAACATGACAGTTTTAGCCAATAAAACGTTAAATGTAAGAAGATTGTTTACTGTAGAAACTTTTTAAACTGCACATTGAAAAAAATTGTTGAAAACATGAGTGGTGAAGGCGTAATAAAAGTGCGTCGCATTTCTAGCATATGAAGTAGAAAACGCAGAAAACCCCCTAACCATATCTTTTTAACATTCAAACGTCCAAAACTTCCTACTAACGTAAAATAAAGTTTTTATAGCTTTACAGAGGTTTGGTCACAAATCTTCTCATTGCTCCAAAGAGTACATTTGCGCGTGCAAAAAACCTCTGCATAAAGGTAGCAAATGCAAACAGCTAATTACATGAATTAATTTCAAAGGAAAACATTCTGCAAGATGACATAATTATCCAAAATACAAAAAAGAATTTGCTACCAAAATAATTATGACAAAAAACAAACTAACGTATTTTAAAGCACGCAAATTGGTATGGTTTCTACACCAATAGCCGGAATATCATACGCCAAAGCTGCGACTGCATCAAAAAGTTTAATAGACGTAAACGTGCTAATCAATACTATTTTACCGCTTTTTCTTTCTGCATTAAGTAAACACAGTCAAATTTCTGCAGCAAAAAAACTGTTAATACCGGTCATCATGTCCAACATGTTTCCGCCAAATCCTGCGGATCAACAATAGTTAATCAAAACTTCAGTTTCTTTAACCAAGAACCAAGAAAACACCACCTAAACACACTTAAAACCAACATAACCAAAACTGATCTGGCTAATACGTCAGATGTCGATCAGCTTCAAAGTTTTCTAAAAAAAAACACGCAAAGGCGTTTGATAGAAACTATTCTCAATTAAAGCAACGCTGTTCTCCTCAACACAGAAGTAGGGGTACACATTTTTGAACATTTTATTTGTCTTTGTTACCTAGCTACACGTTTAATGAATAGACGCAAAAACAACATAGCAGCTAAAATTGCAGACGTACCAATAACTCAACTTGCAACTGCTATAAGCTCTCAACCTATAGTAAAAAAAATTGCATAAAAATAACAATTAGAAACTTTGCTACATTTCTTTACCTTGGAAGAAAAATGATAAAACTTTTTTGTTAATTTTTAAAATTTTGATTTATTTTTTAAATCATGATAATCTTTAACTTTATGTAAAAGACTCAGTTTTCGAAATATTGACTCAAAATTGACACCTTACATACACAAAACATTGCTAAACAAAGTTCAAAACTCAAAATTAATTTTCAAAAATTATAAACATTTTTTGTATTTTTTTAAAATTTTGATTTATTTTTTAATAATGATAATATTTATTTTTATGTGGAAAACTCAGTTTTTAAAATATTGACTCAAAATTAATACAATACATACACAAAACATTGCTAAACAAAGATCTAAACTCAAAAGTTAATTTCAAAAACTATAAATATTTTTTGTCGATTTTAAAAATTTTATTTAATTTTTAAATCATAATATTCTTTAATTTTATGTGGAAGACTTAGTTTTTCAAATATTGACTCAAAATTTATAACATACAGACACAAAACATTGTTAAATAAAGTTCTGAAATTAAAATTAAATTTCATAGGTTATAAATATTTTTTGTCAATTTTTAAAAATTTGGAATTATTTTTTAAAACATATTTTTTTAAATTTTTATAATCTAATCGGATAATTTGCTGACAAATTAATTTATGTACAAATATGCATATCAAGCTACATAATTGCTGCAGCCAATAACAATTTCTTCTACTTTATTATTGCCAAGTTAACATAATGCAGCTTGAAGCTTTTCTTAAGTCCTGCATAACGCAAAATACGTGTAGAAACAGAGTGCTGTGCATAATATGTACGTTTATACGGTGAATAAAATAAATAGCCATTGCAAACACCAAAGCAACACAAAACATTAATAGCAGATTATCACCTTGAAATAGACTATTCAGATTAACTATACAGAGGAAACAGCAAACAACAATAATAACCTCATCCAAATTAATTACAGACGGACTAGCAAAATAGCATCAACCACCATCTCATTAACATCTTAGATTTCAATAAAACTGTTTGTTAGTTAGAATAAATGCACATTCTATAATTGGTTAGATTCACAGTTCTTCTACCAAACTGTTAATAAACCAAATAATTAAAGTCTGCTAAGTCACCGTCATCACACCACAAGTTTTGTGATGCATGTGCAGTGTAAGGTTGTTTTAATGCTGTGCTAAATACAAAAACAAAACAATCAAAAAACTTTTTATTTCAAAAAACTTACTTAGTTTGATTCTAACTTACTGAGCAAACCTTTATCCAAACTGCACTTAAAGCACCAAGTCAACAAACATTAAAATATCCATCTTTCTTATATTCATTAAGCAGCAATTGGCTATTATTGATAAAATAAATTAACAAATTATCGACAATTAGCAGCTTAAATAGAAAACACTTTTACTATAATAAAAAAATCATAAGATAAAATATAAAAATGTATTGTCTACAAAAATTAAAACAAGTTTCTAGATAAAACAACTTAAATATTATCAACACTCAACCACCCAACCACCACTCTAAGCGTTTATATATGATTTTTTTTATTTTGATGTGAAAGACTCAGTTTTTGAAAAATTTATTTAAAATTTATAACATACATACACAAACATTGGTGAACAAAGTTTTTAACGCAAAATTAAATTTCAAAAATTATAATTTTTTTTTTTATATTTAAAAAAAATTTAAAATATGATATTTTTTATTTTGATGTGGAAGACTAAGTTTTTAAGATATTGACTCAAAATTTATACCATACATACACAAAAGTTTGGTAAACAAAATTCTTAGCTCAAAATTGATTTTTAAAAATTATAAACATTTTTTGTTAATTTTTAAAATTTTGATTTTTTTAAAATTATTTTTTTTTTAATTTTGATGTAGAAAACTCAGTTTTTAAATAATTGACTCAAAATTTATACCAAACATACGCAAAATATTGATAAAAAAAAAATATTTTTTGTAAATTTTCAAAATTTTGATTTATTTTTAAAATCATGATATTTTTTATTTTTATGTAAAAGACTCAGTTTTCAAAACATTGACTCAAAATTTATACCATACATACACAAAAGTTTGGTAAACAATGTTCTTGGCTCAAAATTAAATTTTAAAAATTATAAACATTTTTTGTCAATTTTTAAAATTTTTATTTTTTTTAAATTATGATTTTTTTTATTATGATGTAGAAAACTCAGTTTTTAAAATATTGACTCAAAATTTATACCATACATACCCAAAACATTGATAAAGAAAGTCCTAAACTCAAAATTAAATTTTAAAAATTAAAAATATTTTTTGTCAATTGATAATCTTTATTTTTATGTAGAAGACTCAGGTTTCAAAATATTAACTAAAAATTTATACCATACACACCAAAAACATTGGTAAACAAAGTTCTAAATTCAAAATTTAAATTTCAAAAATTATAAACATTTTTTGTCACTTTTTAAAATTTTGATTTAATTTATTTTTTAAATCATGATAATCTTTATTTTTATGAAAGACTCATTTTTTAAAATATTGACTTGAAATTTATACCATACATACACAAAACATTGGTAAACAAAGTTCTAAACTCAAAATTAAATTTCAAAAATTATAAATAATTTTTGTCATTTTTTAAAACTTTGATTTATTAAAAAAAAAAACGATATTCTAAATTTTTATGTAGAAGACTCAGTTTTTAAAATATTGATTCAAAATTTATACCATACATACCCAAAACAATGGTAAACAAAATTCTAAACTCAAAATTAAATTTTAAAAATTATAAATATTTTTTGTCAATTTTTAAAATTTTGATTTATTTTTTAAATTATGATTATTTTTATTTTTATGTGAAATACTCAATTTTCAAAATATTGAATCAAAATTTATATTAAACATACACAAAACATTGTTAAACAAAGTTCTAAACTCAAAATTAATTTTCAAAAATTATAAATATTTTTTGTCAATTTTTAAAATTTTAATTTATTTTTTAAATCATGATGTTTCATAAAAATGATTTAAGTTTTATTAACTTTGTATAAATCAATTAACCCCTAGGAAAAAAATATTTCATGAAGTCAAAACTTTAATGCAACTTACAGCTATTACAGCTCCTCTGCTCTAGCATTGCAGCAATCAACAGCAACTCCTTCCGAAGATGCACCAAAAGTCAGCCATCTTGCTGTAAATGCGTTATAATTAAATAGGTCATGACGTCACATCAACTGGAAGAAAGAAATATTTAATTAAAAATCATTAAATATTTAATTCAAGTCATCATGTATGATCATGTAGTGTGAGCAAAGATATTATTACAATAATCAAATAATAATCTAACAAAATTGTATTATATCAATCGGAATTGATTGCATAATGCTAGATCGGGCCGGATTTATCAACAATGAACCTAATAAATCATATGCTGCAAACAAGTAATTCAACTCAACTCGCAATTCTCACCTTGCAGACATCAATCTACGCCTGCATTTTATAATTTTCCGGCTGAAATGAGCAGTTACGGCATTATTACAGGCAAATTTTAACTACGTAATTTGGCCATTTGATATGACTGTAGCAGGAGTCTGCAGGAGATGTAAACACTCGTCGTACATCTTCGGGTGTGATCGCTATAGGGCGAGCAGGTTGTGCGTCTATACTGCGATCACGATCATTTGTTTCATTAGCATTGTAGGGAATATTAATAATAAATTGAAATAAATTTTATAAAATATTTAGAAATGTAATTATACAAATTTATGATTAATGTAGTTAACTGAAGAATTAATTCATCTTAATTTATTAAATTCAATTAACAAAACTTCTTCATAGTGTTATATAATTTAGATTAAAAAAATTATATTTAAAAATAAAAATGTTGTTATTTTCATCAAGTTTGATTTGAAAATAAAAACTTAGTATGAAATGCTATTGACCAACTCATAAAGCAAATACAAATTCATAAAATTGATATTTGTAAACAAAAATGTTAACAATTATTTGGTATCAAATTAAAGTAGATTTCAATAGCAACTGAATACTGCTAATCAATTTTTATTGGAATATATTGGCTTTGATAAAAAAATAAAATGTTCAAACTGTAAATAATGTTCTAAAAACGTTAAATCATGAGCAATATTCTATAAAAATTATTCCAAATTGTAATAATTTATTTTGAATTATTAATAACGTTTTTAAACTGTCAACAATGTTTTTAAGCTGTCAAAATTTTCCCAATCTGTCAAAATTTTCACAAACTGTCAATAATGTTCTTAAAATGATTTTTTCTAATGTTTTAATCAATTACATGCTCGAATGACATGGTTCAATCTGCCAATAAAAATTCCAAACTGCCAATGATACACTCAAACTGTCAATAATGTTTTTGAAATTTCAAACCATAAGCAATTGACTATGATTTTAAATTGTAATAATCTACTTTAAATCATTAATACTGTTTAATAAACTGGCATCAATGTTCTCAATCTGTCAGTATGTTCACAAACTGTCAAACATGTTCTTAAAATGTTCGTAAAATGTCAAAAATACTCTATGTTGTAATGACATGATTCAAGCTGTTTTTAGACTGTTAATATTACATTAAAACTGTTAATAATTTTCTTAAAATGTCAAGTCATAAACATTATTTTATAAAATGATTCCGAATTGTAATAACCTAATTAAAATCATTGATAAGGTTTTTTTAAGCTGTTGCCTGCATAGTGTGTCAATAAGCAGAAGCAAAACCAAATGTACCTAAAACCTTTTCCGGCTACCCTTAACCTTCTTCTTCTTTCTTTGCCAATCGGGCAGTAGGTAAAACGCAACTTGTTCTTTTTATAATACAAATAAGAATTTATGCCCCAAGTTTAATCTGACATAAGTTTCAAATTCCTCACAAATCAGCCAACTACCAAAGTTGCAAAACAATTCCTCGGTAGCGGTAGAACTAATTGTTTAGAAGTTGGAGCAACTTATAAAATTGTGCCAATGAACAAGACTATCTAGTCGCCGTCTAACGAGAAATTGAACCTGCAGACTTTTTTATCAACAAAAAGAAAAAAAGTGAAATAAAGATATACTAGTCTCAATAATAAGAAAAAGAAACCTATCCCTCGGTTCATCTGAACCACTAAAAAAAAAAACAAAGTTAGTCCTTTTTTAATCTGGTCGGTGATACCAAATCTATCAAAAAGACTAGAAATAAAAACTGTGTCAGCTGCTCAATCAACAAAATTTTTAAAATGTTTTTGTATTGCAAATATGAACATGACAGTTTTAGCCAATAAAACGTTAAATGTAAAAGAATTGTTTACTGTAGAAACTTTTTAAACTGCACATTGAAAAAAATTGTTAAAAACATAAGTGGTGAAGACGTAATAAAAGTTCGTCGCATTTCTAGCATATAAAATAGAAAACGCAGGAAAACCCTTAACCTTTTCTTTTTAACATTTAACCGTCCAAAACTTCCAACTAACGTAAAATGAAGTTTTTATAGCTTTACAGACGTTTGGTTACAAATCTTCTCATTGCTTCAAAAAGTACATTTGCGCATGCAAAAAACCTCTGCACAATGGTATCAAATGCAAACAGCTAATTACATAAATTAATTGCAGAGGAGAACATTCTGCAAGATGACATAATTATCCAAAATACAAAACAGGTAATGCTATCAAAATTATTATGACAAAAAACAAACTAACGTGTTTTGAAGTACGTAAATTGGTATGGTTTCTACACCAATAGCCGGAATATCATACGCCAAAGCAGCAACTGCATCAAAAAATTCAATGAAAGTAAACGTGCTAATCAATACATTTTGATTGCTTTTTCTTCCTGCATTAAAAAAACACAGTCAAATTTCTGCAGCAAAAAAACTGTTAATACCGGTCATCATGTCCAACATGTTTCCGCCAAATCCTGCGGATCAACAATAGTTAATCAAAACTTTAGTTCCTTTAACCAAGAACCAAGAAAACACCACCTAAACACACTAAAAACCGACATAACCAAACTTGATTTGGCAAATACGTCAGATGTAGATCAGATTTGAAGTTCTCTAAAGAAAAACACGCAAAGACGTTTGATAGAAGCCCTTCTCAATCAAAGCAACGCTGTTCTCTTCAACACGGAAGTAGAGGTACACATTTTTTCAGCAACTAATTTGTCTTTGTCACTTAGCTACAAGTTTAATGAATAAACGCAAAGTCACCAAAGCAGCTGAAATTGCAGACGCACCAATAACTCAACTTGCAACTGCTACAAGCCTTCAACCTATAGTAAAAAATTCCTTCATAAGAAAAACAATTAAAAACTTTGCTACATTTCTTTACTTTGGAGGAAATACTATAAATAATTTTTCTCAATTTTTCAAATTATGAATTATTTTTTAAAACATGATATTCTTTATTTTTATGTGAAAGACTCATTTTTTTAAATATTGACTCAAAATTTATACCATACAAACACAAAACAATGATAAACAAAGTTCGTAACTCAAAAGTGAATTTAAAAAATTATAAATATTTTTTGTCAATTTTTAAAATTTTGATTTATTTTTTAAATCATGATATTCTATTTTGTTATGTGGAAGACTCAATTTTTAAACAATTGACTCAAAATTTATACGATACATACATACAACATTGGCCAACAAAGTTTTAAACTCAAAAATAAATTTCAAAAACTATAAATATTTTTTGTTAATTTTTTAAATTTTCATTTATTTTTTAAATCATAATATTTTTATTTTTCTGTGGAAGACTCAGTTTTCAAAATATTAACTCAACATTTTTGCCATACATACCTAAAACAATAGTAAACAAAGTTCTGAACTCTAAATTAAATTTCAAAAATTATAAATATTTTTTGACAATTTTTAAAATTTTGATTTATTTTTAAAATCATGATATTCTTTATTTTTATGTGGACAACTTAGTTTTTGAAATATTGACTCAAAATTTATACTATACATACACAAAACATTGTTAAGCAAAGTTCTTTACTCAAAATTAAATTTCAAAAATTAAAAATATTTTTTGTAAATTTTCAAAATTTTGATTTATTTTTAAAATCATGATATTCTTAATTTTTTTGTAAAAGACTCAGTTTTCAAAATATTGACTCAAAATTTATACCATACATACACAGAACATTGGCCAACAAAGTTCTAAACTCAAAATTAAATTTTAAAAAATATAAATATTTTTTGTCAATTTTTAAAACAATAATTTATTTTTCAAATTATGATATTCTTTAATTTGATGTGGAATACTCAGTTTTCAAATTATTGACTCAAAATTTATACCATACATACACAAAACATTGGCCAACAAAGTTCTTAACTCAAAATTAAATTTTAAAAATTATAAATATTTTTTGTCAATTTTTTAAAATTTTGATTTATTTTTTAAATCATGATATTTTTTATTTTTATGTAAAAGACTCAGTTATTAAAATATTGACTCAAAATTTATACTATGCATACACATAACAATCGTAAGCAAAGTTTTTAACTAAAATTGAATTTCAAAAATTATAAATATTTTTTGTCAGTTTTTAAAACTTTGATTTATTTTTTAAATCATAATTTTCTATATTTTTATGTAGAAGGCCCAGTTTTTAAAATATTTACTCGAAATTTTTATTAGACATACACAAAACATTGCTAAGCAAAGTTTTCAACTCAAAATTAAATTTTAAAAATTATAAGCATTTTTGTCAATTTTTAAAATTTTGATTTATTTTTTAAATCAAAAAATTCTTTATTTTTATGTAAAAGACTCAGTTTTCAAAATATTAACTAAAAATTTATACCATACATACACAAAACATTGATAAACAAAGTTCTAAACTCAAAATTGAATTTCAAAAATTATAAATATTTTTTGAAAATTTTTAAAATTTTGATTAATTTTTTATTTTTATGTGAACGACTCAGTTTTCAAAATATTGACTCAAAATTTATACCATACATACCCAAACATTGGTAAACAAAGTTCTAAACTCAAAATTAAATTTCAAAAAATTTTAATTTTTTTGTCAATTTTTAAAATTTTGATTTATTTTTTAAATTAAAATTTTCTTTATTTTTATGTGGAAGACTCGGTTATCAAAAAAATGACTTAAAATTCATACCATACATACAAAAAACATTGTCAAACAAAGTACTAAACTCAAAATTAAATTTCAAAAATTTTAAATAGTTTTTGTCAATTTTTAAAACTTTGATTTACATTTTAAACTATAATATTCTTTATATTTATAAAAAAGACTGAATTTTTAAAATATTGACTTCAAAATTATACCATACATACAAAAAACATTGGTCAACAAAGTTATTAACTCAAAATTAAATTTCAGAAATTATAAATATTTTTTGTCAATTTCTAAAATTTTGATTTATTTTTTGAATCATAATGTTCGTTATTTTTATGTGGAAGACTCAAAATTTATACCATACATACACAAAACAATGGTAAACAAAGTTCTGAACTCAAAATTAAATTTCAAAAATTATAAATATTTTTTGTCAATTTTCAAAATTTTAATTTATTTTATATGATATGATATTCCATAAAAATGATTTAAGTTTTATTAACTTTGTATAAATCAATTAATCCGTAGGAAAAAATAATTTTATGCAGTCAAAAATTTAATGTAACTTACAGCTATTACAGCTCCACTGCTCCAGCATTGCAGCAATCAACAGCAACTTCTTCCGAAGATGCACCAAAAGTCAGCCATCTTGTTGTAAATGCGTTTTAATTAAATAGGTCATGACGTCACATCAACTGGAAGAAACAATTATTTAATTAGAAATAATTAAATAATTAATTCTAGTCAACATCTATGATCATGTGGTGTGAGCAAAGATATTATTATAAAAATCAAATAAAAATTTAACAAAATTGTATTATGATCAATCGGAATTGATTGCATAAGCTAGATCGGGCCGGATTTATCAATATGAACCTAATAAATCATATGCTGCAATCAAGTAATTCAACTCAACTCGCAATTCTCACCTAGTAGACATCAATCTGAGCCTGCATGTTATAATTTTCCGGCTGAAATGTGCAGTTACTGCATTATTACATGCAAATTTTAACTACGTAATTTTGCCATTTGATATGACTGTAGCAGGAGTCTGCAGGAGATGTAAACACTCGTCGTACATCTTCGGGTGTGATCGCTATAGGGCGAGCAGGTTGTGCGTCGATACTGCGATCACGATCATTTGTTTCATTAGCATTGTAGGGAATATTAATAATAAATTGAAATAAATTTTATAAAATATTTAAAAATGCAATTATGTAACTTTGATTAATCTATTTAGCAGAAAAATTAATTCATCTAAATTTATGAAATTCAATTAACAAAACATCTTGATATTGTTATATAAATTAAATTAAAAAAATATTAGTTAAAAATGAAAATGTTGTTATTTTCATCAAGTTTGATTTGAAAATAAAAACTTAGTATGAAATGCTATTGTCCAACTCATAAAGCAAATACAAATTAATAAAATTGACATTTGTAAACAAAAATGTTAATACTTAGTTGGTATCAAATTAAAGTAGATTTCAATAGCAACAGAATACTGCTAACCAATTTTCATTGGAATATGTTGGCTTTGATAAAAAAATAAAATGTTCAAACTGAAAATAATGTTCGTAAAACGTCAAATCATGAGCAATATTCTATAAAAATGATTCCAAATTGTAATAATCTATTTTAAATCATTAATAACGTTTTTTAAATTGTCAACAATGTTTTTATGCTGTCAAAACTCACTCAATCTGTCAAAATGTTCACAAACTGTCAATAATGTTCTTAAAATATTTTTTTATATGTTTTAATCAATTACATGCTCCAATGACATGGTTCAATCTGTCAATAAAAATTCCAAACTGCCAATGATACATTCAAACTGTCAATAATGTTTTTGAAATGTCGAGTCATAAGCAATTTTCTATGATTTTAAATTGTAATAATTTACTTTAAATCATTAATACTGTTTAATAAGCTGGCATTAATGTTTTCAATCTGTCAGTATGTTCACAATCTGTCAAGAATGTTCTTAAAATGTTCCTAATATGTCAAAAATAGTCTATGTTGTAATGACATGATTCAAGCTCTTTTTAAACTGTTAATATAACATTAAAACTGTTAATAATTTTCTTAAAATGTCAAGTCATAAACATTATTTTATAAAATAATTCCAAATTGTACTAATCTAATTAAAATCATTGATAACGTTTTTTAAGCTGTTGCCTGCATAGTGTGTCAATAAGCAGAAGCAAAACCAAATGTAGCTTAAACCTTTTCCGGCCACCCTTAATCTTTTTCTTCTTTCTTTGCCAATCGGGCAGTAGATAAAACGCAACTTGTTCTTTTTATAATAAAAAATAAATTATGCCCTAAGTTAAATCTGACATGAGTTTCAAAATCCTCACAAGTCAGCCAACTACCAAAGTTGTATAACAATTCTCCGGTAGCGGTAGAACTAATTGTTTAAAAGTTGAAGCAACTGATAAAGTTGTGCTAATGAACAAGACTATCTAGTCGCCGTCCAACGACAAATTGGACTTGCAAACTTCATTATCAGCAAAAGGAAAAAAAAGTGAAATGAAAATATACTATTTTCAATACTGAGAAGTAGGGACCAATCTCTCGGTTCATCTGAACCACTAAGAAAAACAAAGTTAGTCTTTTTTTAATCTGGTCGGTGATACCAAATCTATCAAGCAGACTAGAAATAAAAACTGTGTCAGCTGCTCAATCAACAAAATTTTTAAAATGTAATTGTATTGCAAATATGACCATGACAGTTTTAGCCAATAAAACGTTAAATGTAAGAAGATTGTTTATTGTAGAAACTTTTTAAACCGCACATTAAAAAAAATTGTCGAGAACATGAGTGACTACTCATTCTCGTAATAAAAATGCGTCGCATTTCTAGCATATGAAATAGAAAACGCAAAAAAACCCGTAACCATATCTTTTTAACGTTTAACTGTCTAAAACTTTCCACTAAAGTAAAATAAACTTTGTATAGCTTTACAGAGGTTTGGTTACAAATCTGCTCATTGCTCCAAAAAGCAGACTTGAGCGTGCAAAAAACCTCTGCATAAAGGTAGCAAATGCAAACAGCTAATTACATAAATTAGTTGCAAAGAAAAACATTCTACAAGATGACATAACTATCCAAAATACAAAAAAGAATTTGCTATCAAAATGATTATGACAAAAAGCAAACTAACGTATTTTGAAGTACGCAAATTGGTATGGTTTCTACACCAATAGCCAGAATATCATACGCCAAAGCTGCATCGGCATCTAAAAGTTCAATGGACGTGAACGTGCTATACACTTTGACCGCTTTTTTTCCTGCATTTAGTAAACACAATCAAATTTCTGCACCAAAAAGACCGTTAATACCGGTTATCATGTCCAACATGTTTCCGCCAAATCCTGCGAATCAACAATAGTTAAACAAAACTTCAGTTCCTTTAATCAAGAACCAAGAAAACACTACCTAGACACACTTAAAACCGACATAACCAAACTTGATTTTGCAAATACGTCAGATGTAGATCATCTTTATGGTTTTCTAAAGGAACACACGCTAAGACGTATGATAGAAGCATTTTTCAATCAAAGCAACGCTGTTCTCCTCAACACAGAAGTAGGAGTACACATTTTTGAGCAATTAATTTGTTTTTGTCATCTAGCTACACGTTTATTGAATAGACGCAAAGTCGCCAAAGCAGCTAAAATTGCAGACGCATCAGTAATTCAACTGGAAACTCCTACAAGCTTTCAAAATTATAGTAAAAAATTCCTGCATAAAAAAACAATTAAAAATTTTGCTTCATTTTTTTACATTGGTGAAAAAATTATAAATAATTTTTGGCAATTTTTAAAATTTTGATTTATTTTTTAAATCATGATATTTTTGTATTCTTATGCGGAAGACTCAATTTTCAAAATATTAAATCAAAATTTATACAAAATATACACAAAACATTGGTAAACAAAATTCTTAACTCAAAATTAAATTTCAAAAACTATAATTTTTTTGTAAATTTTCAAAATTTTGATTTTTATTTTTTAAATCATGATATTCTTTATTTTTATGTAAAAAACTCAGTTTTTAAAATATTAATTTAAAATTTATACCATACATACACAAAACATTGTTAAACAAAGTTCTAAACTCAAATTAAATTTCAAAAATTATAATTATTTTTTGTCAATTTTTAAAAATTTGATTTAGTTTTTAAATTGTGATGTTCTTTATTTTGATGTGGAAGACTCAGTTCTTAAAAGATTGACTCAAAATTTATACCATACTTACACAAAAGATTAGTAAACAAAGTTCTGAATTTGAAATTAAATTTCAAATATTATAAATATTTTTTATGAATTTTTAAATTATGATTTTAATGTGTAAGACTCAGTTTTTAAAATATTGACTCAAATTTATACCATACATACACAAAACATTGGTAAACAAAGTTCTGAACTCTAAAATAAATTTCAAAAATTAAAAAAAAATTTTGTTGATTTTTAAAAATTTGTTTTATTTTTAAAATCATGATATTCTTTATTTTTATGTAAAAGACTCAGTTTTTAAAATATTAACTCAAATATTATACCAAACATGCACGAAACATTAGTAAACAAAGTTCTGAACTCAAATATAATTTTCAAAAATTAAAAAAAAAATGTAAATTTTTAAAATTTTGATTTATTTTTAAATCATGATAATCTTTATTTTTATGTGGAAGACTCAGTTTTAAAAATGTTGACTCAAAATCTATACCAAACATATGTTAACAAAGTTCTGAACTTAAAATTAAATTTTAAAAATTATAAATATTTTTTGTCAATTTTTAAAATTTTGATTTATTTTTTAAATCAAGATATTCTTTATTTTTATGTGAAAGACTCATTTTTTTGAATATTGACTCAAAATTTATTCCATACATACCCAAAACATTGTTAAGCAAAGTTCTTTTTTCAAAATTTAATTTCAAAAATTATAAATATTTTGTGTAAATTTTTAAAACTTTGATTTATTTTAAAAATCATGATATTCTTTATTTTTATGTGAAAGCCTCAGCTTTTAAAATTTTGACTCAAAATTTATACCATACATACACAAAACATTGGTAAACAAAGTTCTAATCTCAAAATTAAATTTTAAAAATTATAAATATTTTTTGTCAATTTTTAAAATTTTGATTTATTTTTTAAATTATGATTTTTTTAATTTTTATGTGAAAGACTCAATTTTCAAAATACTGAATCAAAATGTATACTAAACATACACAAAACATTGGTAAACAATATACTAAACTCAAAATTAATTTTTAATATTTATAAATATTTTTTGTAAATTTCCAAAACTTTAATTTATTTTTTTAATCTTTATTTTTATGTTTAAGACTCAGTTTTCAAAATATTGACTCAAAATTTATACCTTACATACACAAAACATTGCTAAACAAAGTTCTGAAATCAAAATTAAATTTCAAAAATAAATTAAAAAAATTTAAATCATAATATTTTTATTTGTATGTGGAAGACTCAGTTTTCAAAATATTTACTCAAAATTTATACTATACATATACAAAACATTGCTAAACAAAGTTCTGATTTCAAAATTAAATTTCAAAAATTATAAATATTTTTTGTCTTTTTTTAAATTTTTATTTATTTTTTAAATTATGTTTTTTTTATTTTTATGTAGAAGACTCAGTTTTTAAAATATTGACTCAAAATTTATACCAAACATACACAAAACATTGGTAAACAATGTTCTAAACTCAAAATTAAATTTCAATAATTATTAATATTTTTTGTAAATTTCTAAAATTTTTATTTATTTTTAAAATCATGATATTCTATAAAAATGATTTAAGTTTTATTAACTTTGTATAAATCAATTAATCCCTAAAAAAAAATAATTTTATGAAGTCAAAACTTTAATGTAACTTACAGCTATTATAGCTCCACTGCTCTAGCATTGCAGCAATCAACAGCAACTCCTTCCGATGATGCACCAAAAGTCAGCCATCTTGTTGTAAATGCGTTATAATTAAATAGGTCATGACGTCACATCAACTGGAAGAAAAAAATATTTAATTAAAAATTATTAAATATTTAATTCAAGTCAACATTTATGATCATGTAGTGTAAGCAACGATATTATTACAATAATCAATTAATAATCTAACAAAATTGTATTATGATCAATCGGAATTGATTGCATAAACTAGATCGGGCCGGATTTATCAACAATGAACCTTATAAATCATATGCTGCAAATAAGTAATTCAACTCAACTCGCAATTCTCACCTTGCAGACATCAATCTGCGCCTGCATGTTATAATTTTCCGGCTGAAATGTGCATTATTAGATGCAAATTTTCACTACACAATTTAGCATCTTGATGTGACTGTAGCAGGAGATATTAACGCTCGTCGTACATCTTCGGGAGTGATCGGCGTAGGGCTAGCAGATTGTGCGTGTATACTACGATCACGAAAATTTTTTCATTAGCATTGCAGGGAATATTAATAATTAATCGAAATAAATTTTATAAAATATATGTAATAAATCAAAGTAACTATAAAGTTAGTTTAATATTTGATTGAAATTATATTAATTAATAAAAAAATATTAAGTCAATTGTATGTTAATAAAAAAGGTTATAACCATGAACTAATGTGCACAATACGTCTAGATTAAATAATTTTTAGTTGTATATTATTGTTCTACAGGTATAGCAAAGAAGCACAATAATGTTATTTTTACTTCTTTTACTTATGCTCTTTGCATTGATTATTGCAACATTTTATTTTAAAAGATATAGAGCTTTTAAAGATGTCAACCTTAAAGGACCTTTTCCATATCCACTTATTGGAAACATACTTATCATCAATAATAAATTCAGTAAGTTCATTATAATTCACTAAAGCATAATACACCTCTTTTTAATTTACAGAAATTTTACCAAATATTTTTAAAATGGGTACTATCTATGGTAAAGATTTGATTGCAAGTATAGGACCCAATAATTATCTTGTTGTAAGAGATGCTGAAACTGTTGGTTTTATTATGAATTCTTTTCAATTCAACGAGAAAGATGTAATGTATAAGTTGTTTCGTGGATGGCTTGAAACTGGACTTTTAACTAGTCATGGTAAACTAAAAAAATTAATTTAAAATTTGTGTATAATTTTTTTTTATTTAGGAAAAAAATGGATACAACGTAGAAAAGTATTAACCCCAACTTTTCATTTCAAAATTTTAATTAATTTTGTTGAAACTTTTGAAAGAATGGGAGAAATTTTTGTAAATAAAATTGCTGAAAAAGCAGATGGAAAAACATCTTTTGATGTTTACAATATGACAACACTATTTACTCTTGATGTAATTTGTGGTAAATTATAATAACAAAAATGAAATTAAAATTAAATTAATTTATTACAGAAACTGCAATGGGCATTACAGTTAACGCGCAATTAGATTCAAAATCGGAGTATGTAACTAATGTTAGAACTTTACTGAATATGATTGCATCAAGAGGTTTTTCAATACCAAAATATTTTGACTACCTTTATATGCTTTTTCCATCATATTGGAAGGAAACAGCATTAATTAAAAAACTGCACGCAACCACTTACAAAATCATTGCTGAAAGAAGAGCCAAACAACTTGAATTTAATAAAGATAATTGCAATAAGTTTGGGATTAAACAAAAAATTGCATTTCTTGATATGTTACTGAAAAGTACCATTGATGGAAAATTGTTGAGTGATGATGATATACGTGAAGAAGTTGACACGTTTTTATTTGAAGTGAGTAAATTAGTTATTATTTATAGTCAAGGTCGTCCTCCTCCTTCTTAATCCTTGTACCTTTTGTGAGGGTTTGGTGGCACTATTCTAAAATCATAACAACAGCGACTTTCTATGCTTTTCTGTCCTGGACTATTTCTGTGGCCTCATTCATTGTATGACCAACCAGCCAGTCAAGGCCGTATCTTAAGCAAAGTTAAAAGAAATTTTATTCTCCTTTCTTCCTCAGATACAGTCTAAAATATTAATAAAATTAATTATTGTTAACAGGGTCACGATACAACAGCTTCTGGAATTTCATTTGGTCTTTATGAATTATCAAAAAATCCTGAAGTACAAAATAAAATTTTGGAAGAACAAAATGCAATTTTTTTAGGTGAAAAACGACAAGCCACTTATGATGATTTGCAACAAATGACTTATCTGGAATCAGTTATGAAGGAGGTATTAAGATTATATCCTCCAGTTCCAATGTTTGGAAGAGTTATACGCGAGGATATAAAATTTGGTTTGAAATATTATACCAAGCTTTGTTTGTAATTTATTGTGTATTTGTAGATAAAGGTACGCTCAAATCTGGAACTGGATTTTTTATTATTCCGTACGGCATGCATCGTGATCCGGATTACTTTCCAGATCCGGAAAAGTTTAAGCCAGAACGCTTTGCAGTAGAAAACTTAGATCAAATAACGCCGTTCAGTTACGTTCCATTCAGTGCCGGCCAAAGAAATTGTATTGGTAATTTTGATTAACTTGAATTAAATTAATTAAGTACAATTAAATTAATATTATTACAGGTCAGAAATTTGCAATATTGGAATTTAAATCGGTGGTTTCAAAAATTATCCGAAATTTTGAGTTGCTACCCGATCCTACTTTTAAGCCGGCTATAGCTTTTGAGATGAATTTGAAGTCTGCCAATGGGTTAAACATACGCGTCAAGAAGAAGTTGTAAATAAATTTTATTATAAAAGTATTTTACTGTTTTTAATTATCTTTTGCGTATACTCAATTTTTTAGAACATTTTTTATTGTTTGGGCTTTAATCGCATGAATCACAATTTTGTGTTTCAAGGCATCAATTGTCTCTATATGATTAGCGTAACACTTATCCTTAAAGTCTTTTCACAAAAAAAAATCCAACGGAGTCAAATCACAGTTCCTAGATGGCCAATTGACATCAACATTTTGACTGATTTGATTTCTAAAAACAGTGCGCAAAAGATCGATGGTTACGTTGGCTGTATGGCAAGTACCGTTTGAGTAGAAGATTCATTACTTTGGAAGTAAGTTTTTATTGTTTCCCAATTTTGTTCAAGTGTCTCATTTTGTAAATGTCAAATTTAAAACTAAATTTCTGTCAACCTATAAATGTCATTTTAAAGGGTTTTCTAATAAGAAGTTTTATTTTGAATAGCAGGCTATTTGGGCAGCTGTCAATTTTGAAGCTATGACATTTGACAAGTAAAAACTACAACATTATTAAAAATGAAACGATACACGCTTCAATAACGCATTGAAATTATTAAAATTTACTACAAAAATGATAAAAAAAATTCAGTCACAGTTCGCAAAACTAAAGCACTTTTTGGTCGTTGTAAAGCACTTTCTCGGCCGGCAATAGTAAACCTGGTGAAAAAATTTGAGAAAAGTTTGTGATGTGAAGAATTAACACCGTGTGCATCGCTCAAAAACACATGAGAATATTGCTGATGTAGCCCGTAATGTTAAAGAAAACCCAGGTTTGTCAATTTCTCGTCAATCTTTAGAATTAGACATTCTACAAACGCCATTACAACGTATTTTGCATAAAGTCTAAAGTTTTAAGGTTTTTAAAGTTCAGTTATCACAAGAACTTAAGCTGGTCAATCACACTAAACGTCGTATCTTTGCTGATTGGGTTCTACAAATGCATCAAAATGATCAGGAATTTTATCGAAAAATCATCTTCAGTGATGAGGACCATTTTCACCTCAGAGGCTACGTTAATAAGCAGAAATGTTGCATTTGGGGCTCAGAAAATCCAAGAATAATTGTTGAAAAGTCTTTGCATCCTCAACGTGTCAATGTTTAGTGCGGTTTTTTGGCTGGCGGTGTGATTGGACCCTACTTTTTTGAAAATGAAGCTGATGCAACTGTTACGGATGGCGCTACCGATCTATGATTAATAATTTTTTGACAACGTTTATTTTTAGCAAAACGACGCTACGTGCCACACAAGCAACTAAACAAACGCAAATTTAGCAAGAAAAGTTTCTTGACCGTGTTATTTCTTAAAGAGGTGATCACAATTGGCCACCGAGATCTTGTGATTAAACACCTTTAGACTTTTTTCTTTGGGGCCACGTAAAAAGTCTATGTCTATTTTAGCATAAAAATGCAAAATTCTTTGTATAAAAAGCTAAAAGTAAAAAATTTAAAAAATAATAATTATTATGTTTAAAAAACAAAAAATCTAGTTATAAACTAAACTGAGCTGTCATAAAATGTTCATAATCTGTCATAAATGTCATAAAATATTTTCAATCTGTCATAAAATGTTTAAGAGATATCCTAAACGTCATAAAATGTACGTAAGCGGTCATAACATGTTTGTAAAATGTTTTAAACGTCAGAAAATATTTGTGAGCTGTCCAAAACGTTATAAATTTTTTGTGAACTGTCATAAACGTTATAAAATGTTTCTAAGCTGTCCAAATGACATGAAATGTTTACAACTAGACACGAATTGTTATTTTACACATTCTATTGGCGACGTTGTTCTGAAAAAAAAAATGCTAAAACGGGCAAAGG
Source organism: Tachinus rufipes (assembly GCA_963932245.1). Lineage (NCBI taxonomy): Eukaryota > Metazoa > Arthropoda > Insecta > Coleoptera > Staphylinidae > Tachinus > Tachinus rufipes. The sequence continues at coordinate 88,327,773 of OZ010748.1, read as the reverse complement.
CATGAGTTTAACGACAGTCAACATAATTTTTGTGTATATTAAGTTGCCTATTACACCGGCTACACAATTCGTGTCTAGCTGTAAGAGATATCATAAACGTCATAAAATGTCCGCAAACTGTCATAATCATCATAAGGTGTTCTTAAGCGGTCATAAAATGCTTTTGTGAACAATCAATAACTGTTTTTGAACTAACTGTCATAAAATGTTCCTAAGCTGTCATAAATGTCATAAAATGTTTCCAAATTGTCATAAAATGTTTAAAAAATATTATAAACGTTACAAAATATTTTTGAGCGGCCATAAAATGCTTGTAATCTGTCAATAATTGATTTCAAACTATTATAAACGTCATAATATATTTGTAAAATGTCGTAAACGTTATAAAATGTTTGTAAACAGTTAATAATTGTTTCTGGATTATTATGGATATTATAAACGCTATAAAACGTATGCGAGCTGTCATAAACATCATAAAATATTCCTTAGCTGTCATAAACGTCATAAAATGTTTCTGAGGGGTTTGTAAAATGTTATAAACATCATAAAATGTTCCTTAGCTGTCATAAACGTCATAAAATGTTTCTGAGGGGTTTGTAAAATGTTATAAACATCATAAAATGTTTGTAAAATGTCAATTATTGCTTTTAAGCTATTATATACGTCATAAAATGTTTGTGAAGTTTTGTAAACGCAATAAAATGTTTGTGAGCAACCAATAATTGTTCCTTAGCTGTCATAAACGTCATAAAATGTTTCTGAGGGGTCACAAAATGTTTGTAAAATGTTATAAACATCATAAAATGTTTGTAAAATGTCAATTATTGCTTTTAAACTATTATATACGTCATAAAATGTTTGTGAAGTGTTGTAAACGCAATAAAATGTTTTTGAGCAACCAATAATTGTTCCTTAGCTGTCATAAACGTCATAAAATGTATCTGAAGGGTCACAAAATGTTTGTGAATTGTTATAAACATCCTAATATGTTTGTAAAATGTCAATTATTGCTTTTAAGCTAATATATACGTCATAAAATGTTTGTGAAGTTTTGTAAACGCATTAAAATGTTTGTGAGCTACCAATAATTGTTCCTTAGCTGTCATAAACGTCATAAAATGTATCTGAAGGGTCACAAAATGTTTGTGAATTGTTATAAACATCCTAAAATGTTTGTAAAATGTCAATTATTGCTTTTAAGCTAATATATACGTCATAAAATGTTTGTGAAATTTTGTAAACGCAATAAAATGTTTGTGAGCAACCAATAATTGTTCCTTAGCTGTCATAAACGTCATAAAATGTTTCTAAAGGGTCACAAAATGTTTGTGAATTGTTATAAACATCCTAAAACGTTTGCAAAATGTCAATTATTGCTTTTAAGCTAATATATACGTCTTAAAATGTTTGTGAAGTTTTGTAAACGCAATAAAATGTTTGTGAGCAACCAATAATTGTTCCTTAGCTGTCATAAACGTCATAAAATGTATCTGAAGGGTCACAAAATGTTTGTGAATTGTTATAAACATCCTAAAATGTTTGTAAAATGTCAATTATTGCTTTTAAGCTATTATATACGTCATAAAATGTTTGTGAAGTTTGGTTAACGCAATAAAATGTTTGTGAGCAACCAATAATTGTTCCTTAGCTGTCATAAACGTCATAAAATGTATCTGAAGGGTCACAAAATGTTTGTAAAATGTTATAAACATCATAAAATGTTTGTAAAATGTCAATTATTGCTTTTAAACTATTATATACGTCATAAAATGTTTGTGAAGTGTTGTAAACGCAATAAAATGTTTGTGAGCAACCAATAATTGTTCCTTAGCTGTCATAAACGTCATAAAATGTATCTGAAGGGTTACAAAATGTTTGTGAATTGTTATAAACATCCTAAAATGTTTGTAAAATGTCAATTATTGCTTTTAAGCTAATATATACGTCATAAAATGTTTGTGAAATTTTGTAAACGCAATAAAATGTTTGTGAGCAACCAATAATTGTTCCTTAGCTGTCATAAACGTCATAAAATGTATCTGAAGGGTCACAAAATGTTTGTAAAATGTTAAATACATCATAAAATGTTTGTAAAATGTCAATTATTGCTTTTAAACTATTATATACGTCATAAAATGTTTGTGAAGTGTTGTAAACGCAATAAAATGTTTGTGAGCAACCAATAATTGTTCCTTAGCTGTCATAAACGTCATAAAATGTATCTGAAGGGTTACAAAATGTTTGTGAATTGTTATAAACATCCTAAAATGTTTGTAAAATGTCAATTATTGCTTTTAAGCTATTATATACGTCATAAAATGTTTGTGAAGTTTTGTAAACGCAATAAAATGTTTGTGAGCAACCAATAATTGTTCCTTAGCTGTCATAAACGTCATAAAATGTTTCTGAGGGGTCACAAAATGTTTGGAAAATGTTATAAACATCATAAAATGTTTGTAAAATGTCAATTATTGCTTTTAAACTATTATATACGTCATAAAATGTTTGTGAAGTGTTGTAAACGCAATAAAATGTTTTTGAGCAACCAATAATTGTTCCTTAGCTGTCATAAACGTCATAAAATGTATCTGAAGGGTCACAAAATGTTTGTGAATTGTTATAAACATCCTAATATGTTTGTAAAATGTCAATTATTGCTTTTAAGCTAATATATACGTCATAAAATGTTTGTGAAGTTTTGTAAACGCAATAAAATGTTTGTGAGCAACCAATAATTGTTCCTTAGCTGTCATAAACGTCATAAAATGTATCTGAAGGGTTACAAAATGTTTGTGAATTGTTATAAACATCCTAAAATGTTTGTAAAATGTCAATTATTGCTTTTAAGCTATTATATACGTCATAAAATGTTTGTGAAGTTTTGTAAACGCAATAAAATGTTTGTGAGCTACCAATAATTGTTCCTTAGCTGTCATAAACGTCATAAAATGTATCTGAAGGGTCACAAAATGTTTGTGAATTGTTATAAACATCCTAAAATGTTTGTAAAATGTCAATTATTGCTTTTAAGCTATTATATACGTCATAAAATTTTGTGAAGTTTGGTAAACGCAATAAAATGTTTGTGAGCAACCAATAATTGTTCCTTAGCTGTCATAAACGTCATAAAATGTATCTGAAGGGTTACAAAATGTTTGTGAATTGTTATAAACATCCTAAAATGTTTGTAAAATGTCAATTATTGCTTTTAAGCTATTATATACGTCATAAAATGTTTGTGAAGTTTTGTAAACGCAATAAAATGTTTGTGAGCTACCAATAATTGTTCCTTAGCTGTCATAAACGTCATAAAATGTATCTGAAGGGTCACAAAATGTTTGTGAATTGTTATAAACATCCTAAAATGTTTGTAAAATGTCAATTATTGCTTTTACGCTAATATATACGTCATAAAATGTTTGTGAAATTTTGTAAACGCAATAAAATGTTTGTGAGCAACCAATAATTGTTCCTTAGCTGTCATAAACGTCATAAAATGTATCTGAAGGGTCACAAAATGTTTGTGAATTGTTATAAACATCCTAAAATGTTTGTAAAATGTCAATTATTGCTTTTAAGCTATTATATACGTCATAAAATTTTGTGAAGTTTGGTAAACGCAATAAAATGTTTGTGAGCAACCAATAATTGTTCCTTAGCTGTCATAAACGTCATAAAATGTATCTGAAGGGTTACAAAATGTTTGTGAATTGTTATAAACATCCTAAAATGTTTGTAAAATGTCAATTATTGCTTTTAAGCTATTATATACGTCATAAAATGTTTGTGAAGTTTTGTAAACGCAATAAAATGTTTGTGAGCTACCAATAATTGTTCCTTAGCTGTCATAAACGTCATAAAATGTATCTGAAGGGTCACAAAATGTTTGTGAATTGTTATAAACATCCTAAAATGTTTGTAAAATGTCAATTATTGCTTTTACGCTAATATATACGTCATAAAATGTTTGTGAAATTTTGTAAACGCAATAAAATGTTTGTGAGCAACCAATAATTGTTCCTTAGCTGTCATAAACGTCATAAAATGTATCTGAAGAGTCACAAAATGTTTGTGAATTGTTATAAACATCCTAAAATGTTTGTAAAATGTCAATTATTGCTTTTAAGCTATTATATACGTCATAAAATTTTGTGAAGTTTGGTAAACGCAATAAAATGTTTGTGAGCAACCAATAATTGTTCCTTAGCTGTCATAAACGTCATAAAATGTATCTGAAGGGTTACAAAATGTTTGTGAATTGTTATAAACATCCTAAAATGTTTGTAAAATGTCAATTATTGCTTTTAAGCTATTATATACGTCATAAAATGTTTGTGAAGTTTTGTAAACGCAATAAAATGTTTGTGAGCAACCAATAATTGTTCCTTAGCTGTCATAAACGTCATAAAATGTTTCTGAGGGGTCACAAAATGTTTGTAAAATGTTATAAACATCATAAAATGTTTGTAAAATGTCAATTATTGCTTTTAAACTATTATATACGTCATAAAATGTTTGTGAAGTGTTGTAAACGCAATAAAATGTTTTTGAGCAACCAATAATTGTTCCTTAGCTGTCATAAACGTCATAAAATGTATCTGAAGGGTCACAAAATGTTTGTGAATTGTTATAAACATCCTAATATGTTTGTAAAATGTCAATTATTGCTTTTAAGCTAATATATACGTCATAAAATGTTTGTGAAGTTTTGTAAACGCAATAAAATGTTTGTGAGCAACCAATAATTGTTCCTTAGCTGTCATAAACGTCATAAAATGTATCTGAAGGGTTACAAAATGTTTGTGAATTGTTATAAACATCCTAAAATGTTTGTAAAATGTCAATTATTGCTTTTAAGCTATTATATACGTCATAAAATGTTTGTGATGTGTTGTAAACGCAATAAAATGTTTGTGAGCAACCAATAATTGTTCCTTAGCTGTCATAAACGTCATAAAATGTTTCTGAGGGGTCACAAAATGTTTGTAAAATGTTATAAACATCATAAAATGTTTGTAAAATGTCAATTATTGCTTTTAAACTATTATATACGTCATAAAATGTTTGTGAAGTGTTGTAAACGCAATAAAATGTTTTTGAGCAACCAATAATTGTTCCTAAGCTGTCATAAACGTCATAAAATGTATCTGAAGGGTCACAAAATGTTTGTGAATTGTTATAAACATCCTAATATGTTTGTAAAATGTCAATTATTGCTTTTAAGCTAATATATACGTCATAAAATGTTTGTGAAGTTTTGTAAACGCAATAAAATGTTTGTGAGCAACCAATAATTGTTCCTTAGCTGTCATAAACGTCATAAAATGTTTCTGAGGGGTCACAAAATGTTTGTAAAATGTTATAAACATCATAAAATGTTTGTAAAATGTCAATTATTGCTTTTAAACTATTATATACGTCATAAAATGTTTGTGAAGTGTTGTAAACGCAATAAAATGTTTTTGAGCAACCAATAATTGTTCCTTAGCTGTCATAAACGTCATAAAATGTATCTGAAGGGTCACAAAATGTTTGTGAATTGTTATAAACATCCTAATATGTTTGTAAAATGTCAATTATTGCTTTTAAGCTAATATATACGTCATAAAATGTTTGTGAAGTTTTGTAAACGCATTAAAATGTTTGTGAGCTACCAATAATTGTTCCTTAGCTGTCATAAACGTCATAAAATGTATCTGAAGGGTCACAAAATGTTTGTGAATTGTTATAAACATCCTAAAATGTTTGTAAAATGTCAATTATTGCTTTTAAGCTATTATATACGTCATAAAATTTTGTGAAGTTTGGTAAACGCAATAAAATGTTTGTGAGCAACCAATAATTGTTCCTTAGCTGTCATAAACGTCATAAAATGTATCTGAAGGGTTACAAAATGTTTGTGAATTGTTATAAACATCCTAAAATGTTTGTAAAATGTCAATTATTGCTTTTAAGCTATTATAAACGTCATAAAATGTTTGTGAAGTGTTGTAAACGCAATAAAATGTTTGTGAGCAACCAATAATTGTTCCTTAGCTGTCATAAACGTCATAAAATGTATCTGAAGGGTTACAAAATGTTTGTGAATTGTTATAAACATCCTAAAATGTTTGTAAAATGTCAATTATTGCTTTTAAGCTATTATATACGTCATAAAATGTTTGTGAAGTTTTGTAAACGCAATAAAATGTTTGTGAGCAACCAATAATTGTTCCTTAGCTGTTATAAACGTCATAAAATGTTTCTGAAGGGTCACAAAATGTTTGTGAATTGTTATAAACATCCTAAAATGTTTGTAAAATGTCAATTATTGCTTTTAAGCTATTATAAACGTCATAAAATGTTTGTGATGTGTTGTAAACGCAATAAAATGTTTGTGAGCAACCAATAATTGTTCCTTAGCTGTCATAAACGTCATAAAATGTTTCCGAAGGGTCACAAAATGTTTGTGAATTGTTATAAACATTCTAAAATTACAAACATTTTAGAATGTTTATAACAATTCAAACAAATGTCAATTATTGCATTTAAGCTATTATAAACCTCATAAGACGTTTGTGATCAATCAATAATTGGTCCTAAGCTGTCATAAAATGTTTCCAAACTGTCATAAAATGTTACGAAATATCATAATCGTCATAAAATGTTTGCAAACTGTCATAACGTCATAAAATGTTCCTAAGCTGTCATAAATGTCATAAAATGTTCCCGAACTGCCATAAAATGTTTAAAAGATATTATAAAAGTCATAAAATGTTTGCAAGCTGTCATAAAATATTCCTGAGCGGCCATACAATGTTTGTAAAATGTCATTAATGTCATAAAATGTCCGTTAGCTGTCAAAAACCATATAAAATATTCTTGAGCGATCATAAAACGCTTCTTAAATGTTATAAACGTCATAAAGTGTTTGTTAGTTAACTTTATGAACGTTATAAAACGTTTGTAAACAGCAATAATTGTTTCTGAGCTGTCATAATATGTTTCTAAGTTGTCACAAATGTCATAAATTGTTTCTAAGCTGTCATAAATGTCATAAAATATTTTCGAACTGTTATAAAATGTGTGAGCAACAACATGAACGTGATAAAATTTCCGCGAGCTGTCATAAGGTTCTTGAGCGCTCATAAAACACATCTGATATGTTATTAACGTCATAAAATGTTTGTGAACTGTCAATAATTGGTTTTAAACTATCATAAACTTCATAAAATGTTTGTAAAGTTTTGTAAACGTTATAAAACGTTTGTAAACAGTCAATAAATGTTTTTAAGGTGTCATAAAATGTTCCTTAGTTTTCAAAACGTTATAAAATGTTCTCGAACTGTCATAAAATGTTTAAAAAGTATTATAATCTTTATAAAATGTCCGCAAGCTGCCATAAACGTCCTAAAAAGTTTCTAAGCAAAAACTTCTAAAATAAAATAATCGTCATAAAATGTTTTTAACTGTCAATAATTGTTTTTGAACTATCATAAACGTCATAAAATGTTTGTAAACCTTATAAAATTTTTGTAAACAGTCAATAATTGTTTCTGAGCTGTCAAAATGTCATAAAATGTTCTCAAATGTCATAAAATGATTAAAAAATATCATAAACGTCATAAAACGTTTGCAAGCTGTCATAAACGTTATAAAATGTTACTGAGTATTCATAAAAAGCTTGTGAAATGTTATAAACGTCATAAAATGTTTTTAACTGTCAATAATTGTTTTTGAACTATCATAAACGTCATAAAATGTTTGTAAATTTTATAAAATTATTGTAAACAGTCAATAATTGTTTTTGAGCTGTCAAAATATCATAAAATGTTCTCAAATGTCATAAAATGATTAAAAAATATCATAAACGTCATAAAACGTTTGCAAGCTGTCATAAACGTTATAAAATGTTACTGAGCATTCATAAAAAGCTTGTGAAATGTTATAAACGTTATAAAATGTTTGTAAATTGTCAATAATTGTATTCTAATTATCATAAACGTCATGAAATATTTGTAAAATGTCGTAAATGTTATAAAATGTTTATGAACAGTCAATACTTGTTTTTGAAATGTCAGAGAATGTTTTTAAGCTGTCAACATGTCGTAAAGTGTTCCCAAACTGTAATAAAATGTTTAAGAAATATTATAAAGTATTGTTAGAAATCACCAAAACACGACCATAAATTGCTGAAAAGTGTAAAATCTTAATACATAAAATGGCAAAATACAGTCATAAAATTGAAAAACTAGAAAAAAAACATAAAATTTTAAAAATAGCAAAATTTAACTACAAAATATTAAGAAATTGTCAAAAATATCAAAATAAGGTTATAAATTGTCAAAAAATGTTAAATAGAATTTATTCCAAACTATTAACTTGTTACCATAAGTGACCCACCCACCCAACAAAGTGTTTGTTCTCAAAGGTTTGAATGTTTGTTTTCTAAGCGGACGTCAGCAATCATTTTACCGCAAGAAAAGGTTGTGATCCAACCTTTTAATAACTAACTCAATTCCAACAAATTGGCTTTTTACTATGTTCTGGAGTGTCCTACCCACCCGCTCAAGTGTTTGTAATTAAAAATTTAAACATTTGTCTTCTATGCAGACGTCAGAAGTCATTTTACCGCAAAAAAAAGTTGTGATCTAACTTTGGGTGGATAGGTGAGCCACTCCATTCTAAACAATTGACCCGTTGCCATGTTTTGGAGTGTTCTACCTACCCGCCCAAATGTTTTTATTAAAGATTTGAATATTTGTTTTCTAAGCAGACGGCAGCAGTTATTTTACCACAAAAGAAGATTGTAATCTAATCTCTTAATAACTAACAGTTGGGTGAGTTGGTGGGCCACTCTATTCCAAACTATTGACCCGTTACCATGTTTTGGAGTGTCTCACCTACCCGCCCAAGTGTGTGTTATCAAAAAATTAAATGTTTGTTTTCTATACGGACGTCAGAAGTCATTTTAAACTATTAACTTGTTACTCTGTACTGGAGTAACCCACCCACCCGCCTAAATGTTTGTTATCAAAGAATTAAATGTTTGTCTTCTATGCGGACGTCAAACGCCATTTTATTGCAAAAAAAAAGTTGTGATTTAGTTTTTTAACAAATAACATTTGGATAGGTGGGTGGTACACTTCATTTTAAATAGTTGGCTATTTATCATGTTTTGGAGTGTCTCACCCACCCACCCACCCAATTTTTTTTCTTCTTCTTTTGTTAGGGACGTCCAGCTCTTGTGCCATTGTTTGAGCGGCCTTCCAAAAAGTTGTTTTGTGTTCGGTTTTTGATGTAGTTGCCTTTTTTGCCAGCCTGTTTTCCCCTATTTTTCCAACATGGTTTCTCCAATACCTTCTCTTATTTTTTGTCCACTTTACAATGTTATGTACTGAACAAATTTCACAGATCCTGTCGCTGCGTTTTCTGTCGCGTAGGCTCAATTTGGTGATAGATCTCAATGCTCTCATCTCTGTTGTTCTGACGATTTGTTTAGTTTTTGTGGTGTAGGCTCTTATCTCAGCTGCGTATGTTAATATTTAAATTGCATTACCTGCTTTATTGGAGTTCCGTCAACTTCTAGTTTACATCGTACGGAATTTTTAGATATCATCATTGATTGTGTTTTCTGGATTAAATATCTTGGCGTGAGTGCTTCCTTTTTGCAAAAAGCGTTGTAAGTCGTATTTGTTTTTGGACATAAGAGCTATATCATCTTCGTAGCTTAGGATTTGAAATTTCCTGTTTTTGTTGTTGTAGCTTATGTTTGTGTCTTTTACTTTTTTTATTATTTGGTCCATGATGATGTTAAAGAAACATGAGCTTAAGCTGTCACTATGTCCAATGCCAATTCTTTCGTTTTCAGAGTTCTTATCTGTTTACTCTCTTTCTTATCTATTTGTAATTGCTGTAGGCCTCAGGTATTTTCCTACTTTTGTATTCCAGGTATACCTTTTTTTCTTCACAGTTTCAGTGAACCATTGCTTGGTGTCTGGTCTGCCGTTGGGTTTAACTTCTCTTACTCCTATAGCTTTCTTGGCGCTATTTAATATATTTGTTTTTATCTTCTGCCATGCTTCTTCGACGTTATCTTCATTGTTTATCTTATTGTGGTCAATTTTGTTTTTCAAACTTTTTTTGTATAAATGCTTAGTGCTTTTGTTGGCAAATGATTCCGTAATAAATTTTGTAATCGTAATTGTCGGCAAATGGTGTTTCCTTAGTGTCATTGTGTGCCAAAGTTTGCAGAGGATTAGACTATGGTCAGTCTCTATGTTTGCTGAGTTTAATGCCTAACTGGGGTTGACTGTTCTGTTTGTGATTATGTAGTCCATTATACCTTGTGTTACCTCATATTTGTTTGTATTCCCATTTGTGTGAGAAAAATGTTATCATTTAGCACTTCTTTATTGTATCGCTGCATTACACCTGGTATTGCCTTGTTTTTGATTCTTAAGTTTAGGTCACCCATTAGAAATATCTTGTCGTTTCTGAGAATGTGGTCTACTATGTCTCAAAGATTGTTAAAGAATTGTTCTTTTTTTTGTGTTTGTTTATGTCTGGTGCGTATGCGCTTATAATGTGCGTCTTGCCGTGACCAAAGTTTATTATAATGTGATCTTTTGTTGATATACACAATATTCTCAATACATTGTTATGGCTTTTCATGAATGAGAATTCCTACACCGGTGTGTGCCCGTTTTTCCTTGTTCTTTTCGCTATAAAATAGGCAGTAATTTTAGTATTTTGCACTGCCTTTTTCTTTCTTCTTTGTCTTTGCTAAAGAGCATATGTCAATTTGGTGTCTGTTTATCTTCAGTACGATTTCTTGGTCTCTATGGTTCCAAGATGTTATATTCCAGCAACTCAGTTTTAGTATATTTTTTTGGGTGAGTAGGTGGGCTACTTTATTTTAAATTATTGGTTCTTTACCGTGTTTTGGAATGTCCTACCCACCAGCCCAAATGTTTGTTATTAAAGATTTGAATGTTTGTTTTCTATGCAGAAAATGTAATCTAACCTTTTAATAACTAACATTTGGGTGGGTGAGTGGGCCACTTTATTTCAAATTATTAGCCTTTTACCATGTTCTAGAGTAACCTACCTACTTGCCCAAATGTTTGTTATTAAAGAATTGAAAGTTATGATCTAATTTTTTAATAACTAACATTTGGATGGGTAGGTAAGCTATTTCTTTTCAAATGATTGGCTCTTTATTATGCTTTAGAGTGTCCCACCCACTTGCCCAATTGTTTGTTATTAAAGATTTAAATATTTGTCTTCTATGTGAACGTCAGAAGTCATTTTACCACTAGACAAAGTTGTGATCTAACTTCTTAATAACTCTCTAACTCTAACTCTATTTTAAACTATTGGCTTTTTACTATGCTCTGAAGTGTCCCACCTACCCGCCTAAGTGTTTGTTATTAAGGATTTAAATATTTGTTTTCTAAGCGGATGTCAGCAGTCATTTTACTGCAAGAGAAAGTTATGATCTAACCTCTTGATAATTAACACTTGGGTGGGTAGGCCACTCTATTCCAAACTATTGGCCTTTTACTATGTTTTAGAAAGTCCCACCCACCTGCCCAAGTGTTTGTTATTAAAAATTTAAATATTTGTCTTTTAAGCGGACGTCAGCAGTCATTTTACTGCAAAAAAAGTTTGTGATGTAACTTTTCCATTCTAAATTATTAACCCGTAACCATGTTATGTTTGTTTTTTTTTTTTAGTGCCTTCTTCTTACAGGAAATGGGCGACCATATGTCTAAACTTGTCCCGGTTTTGTGCGAGTAGTATTAGTGTAGAAGTCTCCTTAATTCCAAACCATTGTTGCAGGTTTAGCAGCCAGGAGAATTTCTTTCTTCCAATTCCCCGTTTACCTTTTATTTTCTTTTTCATGATTAATTGCAGGAATTGGTATTTGTCATTTTGGAAATATGTGTCCAAAATATCTTGCCTTTCTACGTTTCACCAATGTGAGTAGTTTTGTATTTTTGTCTATTTGCTTGAGTACTTTGTTGTTTGTTACTTTGTCTGTCTATAGAATTTTTAGTATCCTCCGATACAGCCACATTTCAAAGGCTTCGATTTTATTTATAGATGATACCTTCAGTGTCCACCTCTCGACTCCATACAATAGTACCGAGAAGACATAACATTTGACGGTTTTTTATCTGATTTTCTGTTGCATACTAATGGTCGGAGTTTTTAAAAAGCGGATCTGGCTATTTCAATTCGTGTTTTGATGTCATGAATTGGGTTCCACTATTTGTTGAGCCAGCTGCCTATGTATTTAAATTATTCTACCCGTTCAATTGGTTTACTGTTAATGTTTAGTGCATCGTTATTTTGCGGAGTTGTCCATGCTATAATAATCATTAATTTGATTTTTGCAATGTTTATTTTGAGTCCATACTCGGAGTTAACTTGTTGAACTTGGTCTATAAGGCATTACAAATCTTCGATAGTGTTGGCTAGTATCACAAAATTATCTGCATATTTGATGTTACTTACTGGTATTCTGTTTACTTTTATGCTTTTTGTGCATTTGTCTAGTAAAACAGGAGCGGTGACAAAATACATATTTGTCGGACGCCTCTTAATGTTTGGAATTCCTCCGTATAGATTTGTGATAATGCAAATGTCTTTATTGTTGATGTTTGTTCTTTTAAGCATTTTAACTAGTTTTTCATGTCAAATGCTTTTGCGTAGCCTATAAAGCAAGCATAGATTGTGCGGCGTTGATTTATATATTTCTGGGTTAAAACTTGCATAGAGAACAGTGCCTCTTTTGTACCGAATCTGTTCCTGAAACCAAACTGGGTGTTTCCGATTTCTTGGTCAATTTTTTCTATATACGGGTGTGTATGGTTTGTAAAAATATCTTCACAGCATGGTTCATGAGGCTAATGAGAACGTACTTGCTACATCTCTTAGCGTTTCGTTTTTTTAGAAAGTAATAAAGCTACATTTTAGCCAGTTTTTAGGTATGCAGCCTGTATTGTATATCTTATCGTATGATTGTAGTAGATGTGTTAAAGTTTTATCATTTATTGCCTTGAAGAATTTGGCGTTTAGCTTGTCTAGTCCAGTGTCTTTTCTACTTTTGTGTCTTGAATTGCTTTCAGTAGTTCTTCTTTGAGAATGGTTGGTTCTTCTGTTGTAGTGTCCGCCTCAACTGAGATGAATGGTCTGCTTCACCATTAGTTTGTTGTTATCATCTATTAGTTTTTCATATTGGTTTTTCTTATATGTATGTATCATTTCTGTAATAAGTTTGTGCATGTTGAAAGAGTCGTGTTTAGCCTGAGATTTTTCTATTTCCCGACAATTTTCCTCAAGCCATCCTTCTCTCGCTATTTGAATTTTTTTTATTGTGTTTTAGCATTTTGTATTTTTTAGGATGGTACTTATGTTATCTTCGTTCTTCTATTAACAGTAAGATGTTATTGTTTATCCATTCTTGTTTTCTTTGTTGTTGGCACCAACCATTTTTTCATTAATCTTTATTGTGTTTACTACTTGTTGCCATGTTTCTTCTACCGATATGATGTTGTTTAGTATTGTATCCTTCATCTTGATATTTAGCTTGTCAGCATAGGTTTTTGAGACCTGCCCAAGTGTTTGTTATTAAGGATTTGAGTATTTGTCTTCTAAGCAAACGTCAGTTATACCAACCATGCAAACAAGCGGGATTCCGCAAAGAATTTAAGACTATAGACCACTTGCAGACACTTTGCACTCTCACCGACAAAAACACTGAGTATAATATTACAATGCACATAGCCTTTGTAGATTACAAGAAGGCTTTTGACTCTGTCAAAACGTGAGCAATACTAAGATCCCTAGACAATGCTAATACTCAAACTTTATCAAACATATCTACAAAAACGTAACCATCCAAGTTAAAATTGACGAAGACTTAAAGACAAATAATATCCTAATTAAAAGAAGAGTGCGGCAAAAAAATACAATTTTTTCAAAACTTTTCACATTAGCCTTGAAGGATCAAAACTTTAAACTGGCAAAAAAAGAAATAAATATCAACGGAATACGCCTTAATTATTTGCGATTTGCAAACAATATTGTTGTCATTGGCAGCACTGCAGAAGAACTTAAGAGCATGCTTCAGGAAATTAAGAGTCAGTAAAAATCAGATTTGAAATAAACCTGTCAAAAACCAAAGCCATGAGCCCAGGAACTATCCAGGTAACAATTAATAATTAATCTATTGAACAAGTATTTATATACATTTATCTTGGCCATAAAATTCAACTTGGTAAAAAAATCAGATTTTTGTAATCTTACGAAGAATAGGTCTTTTTTGGGCGGCTTTCGCTAAATCAAATCCAAGGAGTTGCCAATAAACATCAAAAGAAAGGTATTTGAATCCTGCTTGATTCCAGTGCTTACTTACGGCCTTGACACAATGTTTATGACCCTAAAAACATCTAGCAGACTGCAAACTACACAGAAAACAATGAAGAAGTTTATGCTCGGAATTAATTTAAGGAACAGAGTTTGGAATGAAGAAATCCGAAAAAAAACCGGGGTGACAGAGGTACTTATTAGGGTAGCGCAGCTTAAGTGGCAATAGGCTGGCCACATAGCAAGGCAAAACCCGGACAGATGGACAATGAGAATCGCAACTTGGCGTCTGAGAGAAACCAAGCAAAGTGCCACAGAAAAAATAGCAAGATGATATCCAAAATATCGCAGGAAAAAACTGGATTCAAACTGTAGCAAATAGAAAGACGTGAACATTTTTGGAAAAATCTTACATTCAAAAATGAATAAATAATGGCTAAGAAGAAGAAGAAAAAGAAGCGGACGTCAGCAGTCATTTTACCACAAGAGAAAGTTGTCATCTAATCTCTTAATAACTAACATTTGAGTAGGTTGGTGGGCTATTCCATTATAAACTATTGGCTTATTACCGTGTTCTGAAGTGTCCTACTTACCCGCCCAAATACTTGTTATTAAAGATTTAAATATTTGTCTTCTATAAAGACGTCAGAAGTCATTTTAGCGCAAGAGAAAGTTGTGATCTAACCTTTTAATAACTAACACTTGGGTCAGTGGGTGGGCTACTCCATACCAAATTATTAGTCCTTTAATATGTTCTGAAGTGTCTCACCTACCCGTTCAAGTGTTTGTTATCAAGGATTTGAATATTTGTTTTCTAAGCGGACGTCGGCAGTCATTTTACAACACTTGGGTGGGTGTGTAAGCCATTTCATTTTAAACTATTAGCCTTTTGATATGTTCTGGAGTGTCCCACTCACCCGCCCAAGTGTTCGTTATCAAAGAATCAAAAATTTGTTTTCTATGCGGACGTCAAAAGTTCTTTTACCGCAAGAGATCTAACTATTTAATAACTAACATTTAAATAAGTGAATGGGCTGTTCCATTCTAAATTATTGGCCTTTTACTATGTTTTGAAGTGTTTCACCCACCCGCTCAAGTAATCGTTATTAGGGATTTAAATATTTGTCTTCTATGTAGACGTCAAAAGTCATTTTACCGCAAGAGAAGGTTGTAATCTAACCTTTTAATAACTAACATTTAGGTGAGTGGAAGAGCCACTCTATTCCAAATTATTGACTTGTTTTGAAGTGACCTAACTACCCACTCAAGTGTTTGCTATTAAGGAATTAAAAGTTTGTTTTTTATGCAAACGTCAGAAGTCATTATACCGCAAGAGAAGTTTGTGATGTAACTATTTAATAACTTACACTTAGGTAAGTGGGTGGGCTACTCCATTTCAAACTATTGGCCTGGTACCATGCTCTGAAATGATCCACCCACCCGCTCAAGTGCATGCTAAAATATTAAAAACTTGGCTTCAAATTGATAATATCCGTCTTTAAATTGCTAAAATCCCGTCATAAAATATCAAAAAAATAAGTTTGTTTAGAAAAATTTTACTAAAGTGTCAACATTCTGCTTTGAACTAATAAACCTAGTTTTATTTCAATAAAATCCGGCCATAAAATATAAAATTGCATAAAATATTAATTATATTCAGAAAAATTTGGCTTAAACGTCAAAATCCGACTAGAAAGTATTATAATCCGGCCATAAAACACAAACAATTAATAAAATTCAGATAAATTTGGCATAAATATACAAATCTAGCTTTGAATTAATAAAATCCGGTCAAAAAATACAAAAATTCAAGCTAAAATTTGGGTTCAATGTCAAAATATTCATTAAATCCGACTTTTTTGACGCATTTAAAAATTCATATCTGATACATTTTGTTATTTTGATATTTTATTGCAGTATTTATCATTTAAGGTTAAGTTTTATTATTTTATTATGACAAAAACTAAATTTTTGTATTTTTTCCTTACATTTGAGCTTTATGGTCAAACTTTTGTAGGTGGCCTGTGCTCTCAAATGTAGTTCCCACCCACCTAAGTGTTAGTGATTAAATTAAATATTTATCTTTTTTGTAAATGTAATTTTTTAGTAAATTGAGTGGAAAGCTGATAAATCCAAATAGTTTATTAGTTGTGGGCAAATAATTTTAATTAAAGTGGCCCAAAAAACCCACCCACCTAAGTGTTAGTGATTTGGAAATAAAATATTTATCTTCATTGCAAATGAGTGAGTGAGGAAATTGATCAATTCATTGATTGTAAGCAAATAGTTTCAATTGGCTGACATCCATAACACGCGCCTACTCCGCGACTTGCTCGACTAACCAAACAATTTTGTTCCAGAATTCTCCAATAAGTTGACAACTTCGCCAATCACTTGAGAGTTACCTTCATCACCCACCAAGACTCGCTATTCCAGACGTCTATCATGAAGACCTGTACAAAGTCCGCCAACCACTTTTTACTAAGACCTACATATTGCCGCTTACTGCAGACGACCATTTCCAATCAACCACCTACAAAAAAATCTACACTTTCATAGGAACATATAAGAAGAGCACTTGACGGAATCACCAAGATGGCATTGCAATTTTCTACATCACCCTCCCCCCCTCATCTCAAACCCCAAGATGATCCGACTTTTACCATCTCATATTTTTAATTGACACAACGTTCAAACTTCTGGAACGCCTAATACAAACCCAAACCATCTACGACGACCGTGGTGCCCTCCTCAAATCCCAGTTTGGATTTAGAAAGGGCATCTCAACTCGTAACGCAATCTTTAACCTACTGACTGATCTTTTTTCTTTCCTTAACACTAACAAATGTATCTTTTGCTTTCTTGCTCGACACTACCCGGGCTTAGGGCCACATGTAGCATGACAAACTAATCCACAAACTTCTTTTTCTTAATTTTCTAACTTTTGCTTTCCATTCAAATAGATCTACCCAAACCCTCTGCGGCAAACCTTTGTCAAACCATTTTTTGCCTTCCAAAGGGGTTCTGTAAGACTCTGTTTTCTTACCCACCGATTTTAGTATTTATGTTGAGAGCAGAAGCAACTGCGCTTCAATGCCCAAAGTGCCAACGGCACGGGCACACTTCTGCCACTCAGCACCGGTTTATCGTATCTGTTCCAAGGACACATCACTAAAGTGTGTTTTATGTTTAGGTCCTCATTCCGCTAACTACAAGGGATTTCAAGGTATATATTAGAATATGGCTTTGCTTAGCAAAACTATTCAAAACTCAAGAATGTTGGCAATCGAAACCGTTCCAGCCCAGTCTCATCTTTTTCTCAATCTGCAAGTCCTTGCAAACCTGCTGCTACAACAGCAAAGAAATTGTTTGCAAATGCTGTTGCTCCAACAAAAGTTTCAAATTAAAAGATAGCCACTATCTTGAAAGAAATAAATGTGACTCAAATAAAACTCGTAGCAACTCTCTTATTTTTCTTAAATAACTAAATAATGGATAATACACTTAAAGTATTACTCCGAGTTTAAAAAAAACGGGCAAAGTGGAAGAGTTCTTCGAACAGAATGTCGACATCATGTGTCTGAGTCAACATCAGTAGCAATGAACTCTAACCTTGCCTGGACAAAGATTGCATCTGCTTATACCAGACCAACCAATCGTATCAAAATGGCGGATTTTGCTATGTTTTTACTAATCCTTTTCCCACAATAATTGCTGGAGACTTTAATTTAAAGCACCCAACTTACAAACCAATGCTAAAAGTCGAGCTCTGCTAGACTACGTGGAAGAAAAAGGTTTACAAGTACTAGGTCTAGATAAAACCACCTATTTGGCAGATTACCAAGGGAACGTTCTTGACGTAGCAATACAGAAAAGCGTCAACTTTGAAGCCAAAGTTGCGACAATCAATGGCTTAGTTCTGACCACTACCCAGTACTACTAGAGTTCTACAGATGGGGTTCATCTGAAGAAAAAGAAACATTTGTAATCTATACGAATTGGATTCTTTTACTTATAAATCAAATTTAACAAGCCTCAAAAAAGCTTCTAAAACACATCAGGTTTGCGTAGATAATTCTCTAGTTATCTCAAGATACCAAAGCATTGAAATGCCGCTAAACATCAATGGCAAAAGCATCGCAACTCGCATAAAGATGCACAAAAATCAGTGCTGGAAAAACAACATAAAATCTATTAGATAGAATGATAATCTTATTTTGAAGAACAAAAGAATTCTCCTTCCAGCCATTTATGGCAAAAATGGGATTCTATTCACTATCGAGGAAAAGGTCAAAGCATATGCTACGAACTCTAATACTCCCTTCATTTACCAAGAACACTGATTTAGAACACCGGGAAGTCGGAAACTTCCTAGACAACGATACCCTACTGGAAAGCGTTAAACCTGTCTGCTTCGGGCCCCTATAAAATTCCAAACAAAACTCTACCGGCCTATCAGTCTTCTATGCACCTTAAGTAAGGTCATAGGGTGATCTCGAACATAATCCAAAACCACAACTAATAATCTTCTACCCTCATATCAACATGGGTTCAGATAGGGTCAAACAAAGTCTGGCACAAAGATTTAAATATTAATCTTCTATGCGGACGTCAGAAATCATTTTACCGCAAGAGAAAGTTGTAATCTAACTTCTTGTAAACTAAAAATAACAAAATCCGGCCATAAAGTATAATAAATATTGTCAGAAAGTACCAAAATTTACTATTAACTGTTAAAAATTGCAATATTTTTTAAAAATTTTTTGTTCAAAAATGACCAAAATCCGTCAAATTTTTTTTCAAATTTGGTTTATTTTTTCTTCAAATTAATTTGTTTTAAGCTTTTTTTTAATTTATTTATTTATTTTGAATTCAAATTTATTACCAGCAATTTGAAATTCCTGCTGGTTACTGCGCAAATTTGAAATTATTAACAATATCATACAATTTAGGTTATTTTGGGACCATTTCTGCTTCAAATCAATTTATATAAATTAGTTTCAAACTTGTTTCTTATCAATTTAAGTATTTTAAATCTAAATTTATTATCAGCAGTTTGAAATTCCTGCTGGTTACTGCGCAAATTTGAAATTATTAACAAAATTATACAATATGGGTCATTTTAAAACCATTTCTGCTTAAAATCAATTCATATAATAAAGTTTCAAACTCAATTCTTATCAATTTATGTATTTTGAATCTAAATTTGTTATCAGCAATTTGAAACTCCTGCTGGTTACTGCGCAAATTTGAAATTATTAACAAAATCATACAATTTAGGTTATTTTGGGACCATTTCTGCTTCAAATCAATTTATATAAATTAGTTTCAAACTTTTTTCTTATTAATTTATATATTTTGCATCTAAATTTAGTATCAGCAATTTGAAATTCCTGCTGGTTACTGCGCAAATTTAAAATTATTATCAAAAACACACAATTTGGGTCATTTTGGGACCATTTCTGCTTCAAACCAATTTAACAAAAAAAACTCTATTTTTTTT
The DNA here is from genome assembly GCA_963932245.1 of Tachinus rufipes. Lineage (NCBI taxonomy): Eukaryota > Metazoa > Arthropoda > Insecta > Coleoptera > Staphylinidae > Tachinus > Tachinus rufipes. The sequence continues at coordinate 88,307,915 of OZ010748.1, read as the reverse complement.
CTTATTATTTGATGCGTTTTGGATCCAACTTTAGTATCAGCATTTTGAAATTCTTGCTGGTTACTGCGCAAATTTGAAATTATTAACAAAATCATACAATTTGGGTCATTATGGGACCATTTCTGCTTCAAATCAATTTAAATAAAATTGTTTCAAACTTTTTTCTTATTAATTGATGTATTTTCAATTCAAATTTTGTATCAACTTTATGAAATTCTTGCTGGTTACTGCGCAAATTTGAAATTATTAACAAAATCATACAATTTGGGTCATTTTGGGACTATTTCTGCTTTAAATAAATTTATATAAATTAGTTTCAAACTTGTTTCTTATCAATTTAAGTATTTTAAATCTAAATTTATTATCAGCAGTTTGAAATTCCTGCTGGTTACTGCGCAAATTTGAAATTATTAACAAAATTATACAATATGGGTCATTTTAAAACCATTTCTGCTTCAAATCAATTTAAATAAATTTGTTTCAAACTTTTTTCTTATTAATTGATGTATTTTAAATCTAAATTTTTTATTTGCAATTTGAAATTCCTGCTGGTTACTGCGCATGTTTAAAATTATTAACAAAATCATACAATTTGGGTCATTTTGGGACCATTTCTGTTTCAAATCAATTTAAATAAATTTGTATCAAATTTTTTCTTATTAATTTATGTATTTTAAATCTAAATTTAGTATCAGCAATTTGAAATTCTTGCTGGTTAAAGCGCAAATTTAAAATTATTTACAAAATTATACAATTTGGGTCATTTTGGGACAATTTCTGCTTCAAATCAATTTAAATAAATTTGTTTCAAACTGTTTTCCTATTAATTGATGTATTTTAAATCTAAATTTTTTATTTGCAATTTGACATTCCTGCTGGTTACTGCGCAAATTTAAAATAATTAACAAAACCATATAATTTGAGTCATTTTGGGACTATTTCTGATTTAAATCAATTTATTTAAATTAATTTAAAACTTTTTTCCTATCAATATGTTTATTTTAAATCTGAATTTAGTATCAGCATTTTAAAATTCCTGCTGGTTACTGCGCTAATTTATAATTATTAACAAAAACATACAATTTGGGTCATTTTGGGACCATTTCTGCTTTAAATCAATATATTTAAATTAATTTGAAACTTTTTTTCTATCAATTTGTTTATTTTAAATCTAAATTTAGTATCAGCATTTTAAAATTCCTGCTGGTTATTGCGCAAATTTAAAATTATTAACAAAATCAGACAATTTAGGTCATTTTGGGACCATTTCTGCTTCAAATCAATTTAAATAAATTTGTATTAAATTTTTTTTTATTAATAGATGTATTTTGAGTTTAAATTTTTTATTTCCAATTTAAAATTCTTGCTAGTTACTGCGCAAATTTAAAATTGTTAACAAAATCATACAATTTGAGTCATTTTTGAACCATTTCTGCTTTAAATTAATTTATATAACTTAGTTTCAAACATGTTTTGTATCAATTTTTGTATTTTAAATTTAAATTTATTATCAACAATTTCAAATTTCTGCTGGTTACTGCGCAAATTTAAAATTATTAACAAAATCATACAATTTGGGTCATTTTGAGACCAATTCTGCTTCAAATCAATTTAAATAATTTTGTTTCAAACTTTTCTCTTATTAATTGATGTATTTTGAATTTAAAATTAGTATCAACATTTTGAAATTCTTGATGGTTACTGCGCAAATTTAAAATTATTAACAAAATCATACAATTTGGGTCATTTTGGACCATTTCTGCTTAAAATGAATTTATATAAATTAGTTTAAAATTTTTTTCTTATTAATTGATGTATTTTGAATTCAAATTTTTTACCAGCAGTTTAAAAATTTTGCTGGTTAATGCGGAAGTTTGAAATTATTAACATAATCATACAATTTAGATCATTTTGGGACTATTTCTGCTTTAAATCAATTCATATAAAATATTTTTAAACTCAATTCTTATCAATTTATGTAATTTAAATCTAAATTTGTTATGAGCAATTTGAAATTCCTTCTGGTTACTGCGCAAATTTGAAATTATTAACAAAATCATACAATTTGGGTCATTTTGGACCATTTCTGCTTAAAATGAATTTATATAAATTAGTTTAAAATTTTTTTCTTATTAATTGATGTATTTTGAATTCAAATTTTTTACCAGCAGTTTAAAATTTTTGCTGGTTAATGCGGAAGTTTGAAATTATTAACATAATCATACAATTTAGGTCATTTTGGGACTATTTCTGCTTTAAATCAAATCATATAAAATATTTTCAAACTCAATTCTTATCAATTTATGTATTTTAAATCTAAATTTATTATGAGCAGTTTGAAACTCCTGCTGGTACAACAAAATCATACAATTTGGGTCATTTTGGGACCATTTCTGCTTTAAATCAATTTATATAAAATAGTTTGAAACATTTTTCTTATCAATTTGTATATTTTAAATCTAAATTTAGTATCAGCATTTTGAAATTCCTGCTGGTTACTGCGCAAATTTGAAATTATTTATGAAATCATACAATTTGGGTCATTTTGGGACCATTTCTGCTTCAAATCAATTTAAATAAATTTGTTTCAAACTTTTTTTTATTAATTGATGTATTTTAAATCTAATTTTTTTATTAACAATTTGAAATTCCTGCAGGTTACTGCGCAAATTTGAAATTATTAACAAAATTATACAATTTGGGTCATAATGGGATCATTTCTGCTTCAAATCCATTTAAACAAATTTGTTTCAAATTTTATTCTTAATAATTTATATATTTTGCATCTAAATTTAGTATCAGCAATTTGAAATTCCTGCTGGTTACTGCGCAAATTTAAAATTATTAACAAAAACACACAATTTGGGTCATTTTGGGACCATTTCTGCTTTAAATCAATTTATTTAAATTAGTTTCAATTATGTTTCTTATTAATTTATGTATTTTAAATCTAAATTTAGTATCAGCAGTTTAAAATTCTTGCTGGTTATTGCAAAAAATTATTTTTTTTAACAAAATCTTACAATTTGGGTCATTTTGGGACCATTTCTGCTCCAAACCAATTTAAATAAATTTGTTTCAAACTTTTTTCTTATTAATTTATATATTTTGCATCTTAATTTAGTATCAACAATTTGAAATTCTTGCTGGTTACAGCAAAAACTTAAAATTATTTACAAAATTATACAGTTTGGGTCATTTTGGGACCATTTCTGCTTCAAATCAATTTAAATAAATTTGATTCAAACTTTTTTCTTATTAATTGATGTATTTTAAATCTAAATTTCTTACTTGCAACATGAAATTCCTGCTGGTTACTGGGCAAATTTAAAATAATTAACAAAATCATACAATTTGGGTCATTTTGGAACCATTTCTGCTTCAAATCAGTTTAAATAAATTTGTTTCAAATTTTATTCTTATTAATTTATATATTTTGCATCTAAATTTAATATCAGCAATTTGAATTCTTGCTGGTTACAGCAAAAATTTGAAATTATTAACAAAATTATACAATTTGGGTCATTTTGGGACCATTTCTGTTTCAAATCAATTTAAATAAATTTGTTTCAAACTGTTTTCCTATTAATTGATGTATTTTAAATCTAAATTTTTTATTTGCAATTTGAAATTCCTGCTGGTTACTGCGCAAGTTTAAAATTATTAACAAAATCATACATTTTGGGTTATTTTGGGACCATTTCTGATTTAAATTAATTTATATAATTTTTTTTCAAATTTTTTTCTTATCAATTTATGTATTTTAAATCCAATTTTAGTATCAGCATTTTGAAATTTTTGCTGGTTACAGCAAAAATTTAAAATTATTTACAAAATTATACAATTTGGGTCATTTTGGGACCATTTCTGCTTTAAATCAATTTAAATAAATTTGTTTCAAATTTTATTCTTATCAATTTATATATTTTGCATCTAAATTTAGTATCAGCAATTTGAAATTCCTGCTGGTTACTGCGCAAATTTAAAATTGTTAACAAAAACATACAATTTGGGTCATTTTGGGACCATTTCTGCTTCAAACCAATTTAAAATAAAAAAATTCTATTTTTTTTCTTATTAATTGATGCGTTTTGAATCCAAATTTAGTATCAGCATTTTGAAATTCCTGCTGGTTACTGCGCAAATTTGAAATTATTAACAAAATCATACAACTTGGTCATTTTAGGACCATTTCTGCTTTAAAGCAATTTAAATAAATTAGTTTAAAACTTTTTTCTTATTAATTGATGTAACATATCACATCACACTGACAACCATTTATTTAACTTTGCTTCTCACACTCACTACAAATTGCATTTTTGGTAAGAAAAAAACATCCTGGAAACATCCCACAAAAAAAAACGTATAAAGAAAAATCTCAGGATTATAATTTTAATGAACTGCAATATCGCATTTGTCCTTTAAACTTTAAAAGCAATAAAATAAGTAAACGTTATCCTATAATAATAAATTTTATTTTGTAAATTCTAGGGGGGCCCTAGGTTTAGAAATAAACGTCTTTAAAATTATCAAATGATCTGAAAACATATCAAATCTTTATTATTTAATCCCCTGATTACGATTCAGCAGATTACAAAGCTCTAAGTTATACAATTTGGCCAATTTGGCTACATCAACATTAACTAACCTCAATAATTGATTAAGAAAATATTCAATCAAACTTCCAAATTATGAAAAACCAATATGATATTCGTGTTGGAGCACTTGAATATGGTATGTAAGCATACTTTTTAAGCCCCAAAATGATTACATAATGATTCCCCCTTACCAATCAACATGTCCCAAATTGAGCACTTCTAGGGCTCCTAGAAAGCTGAATTTTGTTTTGTGTACATTTCAAAACACTCCAATCAATTCAGCATAAGCAGCAAAGAATTTAAATATTTGCATGATATAATACAAAATACACAACCTAAAAATAAACATTTCTGAAAAGCCATTTTGCAAATTTTTAAATCACTGTTCACTTAGACCAAACTAATTGGGGTATTTTAAAACATACACAAAACAAAATTCAGCTTTCTAGGAGCCCTAGAAGTGCTCAATTTAAGACACGTAGATTGATAGGGGGGAATCATTATGTAATCAGTTTGGGGCTTGAGACGTATGCTAACATAACATATTTATGCTCGCCAACACGAATATAATGTTGCTTTTACATGATTTTAAGCTTTTCATTAATATTTTAATGAATTAATTATTGAGGTTAGATTATTTATTTTATGCTTTTTACGGCTATTTTACATCGCCACAGTAAGTCTACGACTTGTTTAAAGTGGTTTGATGGGACCAACAGCTTAAAACGTGACTTCCGAACCACGCTATAAGTCAATATAGCCGAATTGGCCAAAATGCATAATTTTGAGCTTTGTAACTTGCAGAATCGTAATCAGGGGATTAAATAATGTTGATTTTGTATGTTTTAGGATCATTTGATAATTTGATAGAGTTGCAGTAATTATTTTATTTAAGGGTGTCAATAATTTAACTAATACTTAATTAATTGCAATTATACGACTGAGATCTTGTTAAGGATAATTATTCAATTACCCTGTATCAATTTCATAATTATAAAATAATGTTTACTATTTTTTTATTGACTTTAAAGTTTAGGGGCTGTTTAGGGGATGAATAAGATGTCGTAGACAATTCTGGTTTACACCATACGAAAGCTGGGATTTTTCTGTATGGATCTCTTTATTGGGATGTTTTCAAAATGCCTTTTTCTTATCGAAAATGCAATTTGTAGATATTGTAATTATTCAAAATTGCAACGGTTATGGAGTGGGAAAGCGAGGCTATATAAACGATCGTCTGCTCATCACGAGTTCAGTCGGTGTTTTATGGTCGAGTTAGCGTGATGTGCGGTGCAGTAAAGTGATGTGTTTTTGTGCTTTATGGATTATAATAAAGGATTAAATTGGTTATCTGGATTTGATGGATATTGTATTAAGGTATTTAAATCGATTTTTTCCCCAATCAATAAAGTTGAATTAATTAATAAAATAAATGTTGCAAATAATTATTTTGTTAAACTTCCTGAATAAATGTATATTATATAGACATTTATTAAATTAAATTTTTTTAGGAAATTAATCATTTGTGCTTTTTGTGATCTCTTTAATATTACGCATAATTTGGCTTCATAGTTTGTATATTAATTTTGGCATCTCTTAACAATATTTTATGGAAATTTGAAACTTAATTACAAATCAATTACTTAAAGTAATTTTAAATTGAAATATATTTTATAAAATTGTAAATTGGAATTTATTTTAATTAATGTTTTTTTTTCTATCTAGATATAAATTTTTTTAAATTTAAATTAACTTTTTTTTTAAAATGTAGTTTTCATTGATATAATTACAAATCAAACATCTAAAAGGTTTTTAAAAAAATTATAAATTATATTTTTAATATTATAAATTGAAATTTATATTATTTAAATGTTTTTTTGATCTCTAGACAATGTTTTGTTAAAATTCAAAGCTTTTTTTAAAATTGTGGCTTTATTTGGCTTAATTGCAAACCAAACTTTTACAAGATTTAAAAAAAAAAATATTAAATTTATTTTTAAAATTGTAAATTGAAATTAATATTCATTAAATATATTTTTTCTTAAATGTGGCTTCAGTTAACATAATGCAAACCAATCTTAAACACGATTTTTTTTTAATATTATTAAAAATATTTTTAAAATTGTAAACTGAAATTATTTGATTTTTACATTTTTTTTAAATTTAAAACATTTTTTTCAAATTACAACAAAAGATACAGACGACTGATTTCTTGATGACAAACACTTGTGCGGGTGGTTGGGTCACTGAGTTCATGATTGTGGATTGGAGGTTTGTATTGGTGTACCCCAACCACTCACCCAAGAGTTTGTTATCAAGGGATTGGATTTGAGTTCTATTTTTGAAGTTTTTGTTATTATTATTTTTGAAATATGCATGACAATTGTTAATAAATTACAACAGAAGACACATACGACTAACTTCTTGATGACAAACACTTGTGCGAATGGTTGGGTCACTTAGTTCATGATTGTGGACTGGAGGTTTGTATTGGTGTCCCCCAACTACTCACCCAAGTGTTTGTTATCAAGGGATTGGATTTGTTTTCTATTTTTGAAGTTTTTGTTTTTACCACGTTTGAAGGATGAGTAAGTTATCAATAAATTATAACAGAATACACATACAGCTAACTTTCTAATGACAAACACTTGTGCGGATGGTTGGGTCACTGAGTTCATGATTGTGGACTGGAGGTTTGTATTGGTGTACCCCACCCACTCACTCAAGTGTTTGTTATCAAAAAAATTAATTTTTTGTTTGTTTTTGATTGTTTTTAAATTAAAGCATAAGAAATAGATAACCAATTTTTTGATAACAAATACTTGGGCTAGTAGGCGATTCTTGCCAAAGTAATTGTGGTTAACACGTTAAATATTTCTTTTAATTTTTTATGTACCTGTACTACTACTAACATTTAAAAAGTAAAAGTCTGTTTTTATTCACTAACAATAAAAAAAAAATATCATATTTTGATGTCAAACATTTGGGATAGTAGGCGATTTTTCCTCAAGTGTTTGTCATTAAAAGATTGCATATTTTTTCTAGTTTTTGATGTATCTGTTGCTACTATATTTGAGAGACAAATGTCGGTTGTTATTAAATTACAGCAAACAGGACAGACAAATCAATTATTTGATAATAAAGGCTTGGGCTAGTAGGCGATTCTTGCCCAAGTATTTGTCATCAAAAGATTGTATATTTTCTTCAGTTTCTAATGTACCTATTGATATTATATTTAAGTAGCAATAGTTGGTTAAATTCAAAAATACTCATAAAACAATAACAAATCAAAACAAAATTATTAGAAAATTTCATAAAAATTATTGTTGCTTAGAATAAAGAGTTTATAAGAAAAAGCATTAATATCTTGCATTAATGGTTGTTGTTTCTACAATTTTCGTCAAATTAAATTGAAATTTTCCAAAAGTACTTCTTAAACAAAGACAAATCTAAATAAATTTATTAGAAAATTTTATGTAAATTATTGTTGCTTAGAAATAAGAATTTGTAAGAAAAAGCATTAATTTCTTGCATAAATGGTTGTCGTTTCCACAATTTTCCTCAAATTTAGATGAAATTCTCCAAATATACTTCTTTAACAATGACAAATCTAAATAAAATTATTGGAAAATTTCATGAAAATTATTGTTGCTTAGAATTAAGAATTTGTAAGAAAAAGCATTAATTTCTTGCATAAATGGTTGTCGTTTCCACAATTTTCCTCAAATTGAATTGAAATTTTCCAAAGATACTTCTTAAACAATGTCAAATCTAAATAAACTTAATGGAAAATTTCATGAAAATTATTGTTGCTTAGAATTAAGAATTTGTAAGAAAAAGCATTAATTTCTTGCATAAATGGTTGTCGTTTCCACAATTTTCCTCAAATTTGAATTGAAATTTTCCAAAAGTACTTCTTAAACAATGACAAAATTAAATAAAAATATTGGAAAATTTCATGAAAATGATTGTTGCTTAGAATTAAGAATTTGTAAGAAAAAGCATTAATTTCTTGCATAAATGGTTGTCGTTTCCACAATTTTCCTCAAATTTGGATGAAATTTTCTAAAAATACTTCTTAAACAATGACAAATCAAAATAAAATTATTGAAAAATTTCATGAAAATTATTGTTGCTTAGAATTAAGAATTTGTAAGAAAAAGCATTAATTTCTTGCATAAATGGTTGTCGTTTCCACAATTTTCCTCAAATTGAATTGAAATTTTCCAAAAGTACTTTTTAAACAATGACAAAATTAAATAATAATATTGGAAAATTTCATGAAAATGATTGTTGCTTAGAATTAAGAATTTGTAAGAAAAAGCATTAATTTCTTGCATAAATGGTTGTCGTTTCCACAATTTTCCTCAAATTTGAATGAAATTTTCTAGAAATAATTCTTGAGCAATGACAAATCTAAATAAAATTATTGGAAAATTTCATGAAAATTATTGTTGCTTAGAATTAAGAACTTGTAAGAAAAAGCATCAATTTCTTGCATAATTGGTTGTCGTTTCCACAATTTTCTTCAATTTTAGATGAAATTTTCCGAAAATACTTCTTAAACAATAACAAACTTAAATAAAAATTTTGGAAAATTTCATGAAAATTATTGTTGCTTAGAATTAAGAATTTGTAAGAAAAAGCATTAATTTCTTGCAAAAATGGTTGTCGTTTCCACAATTTTTCTCAAATTGAATTGAAATTTTCTAGAAATACTTCTTAAACAATGACAAATTCAAATAAAAATATTGGAAAATTTCATGAAAATTATTGTTGCTTAGAATTAAGAATTTGTAAGAAAAAGCATTAATTTCTTGCATAAATGGTTGTCGTTTCCACAATTTTCCTCAAATTTGAATAAGATTTTCCAGAAATACTTCTTAAACAATGACAAATCTAAATAAAATTATTGGAAAATTTCATGAAAATTATTGTTGCTTAGAATTAAGAATTTGTAAGAAAAAGCATTAATTTCTTGCAAAAATGGTTGTCGTTTCCACAATTTTTCTCAAATTGAATTGAAATTTTTTAGAAATACTTCTTAAACAATGACAAATCTAAATAAAATTATTGGAAAATTTCATGAAAATTATTGTTGCTTAGAATTAAGAATTTGTAAGAAAAAGCATTAATTTCTTACATAAATGGTTGTCGTTTCCACAATTTTCCCCAATTTTGAATGAAATTTTTCTAAAGTACTTCTAAAACAATGACAAATTTAAATAAATTTAATGGAAATTTTCATGAAAATTATTGTTGCTTAGAATTAAGAATTTGTAAGAAAATGCATTAATTTCTTACATAAATGATTGTCGTTTCCACAATTTTCCTCAAATTTAAATGAAATTTTCCTAAAGTACTTCTAAAACAATGACAAATCTAAATAAATTTAATGGAAATTTTCATGAAAATTATTGTTGCTTAGAATTAAGAATTTGTAAGAAAAAGCATTAATTTCTTGCATAAATGGTTGTCGTTTCCACAATTTTCTTCAAATTTAGATGAAATTTTCCAAAAATATTTCTTAAACAATGACAAATTTAAATAAAACTATAGGACAATTTTATGAAAATTATTGTTGCTTAGAATTAAGAATTTGTAAGAAAATGCATTAATTTCTTACATAAATGGTTGTCGTTTCCACAATTTTTCTCAAATTGAATTGAAATTTTCTAGAAATACTTCTTAAACAATGACAAATTCAAATAAAAATATTGGAAAATTTCATGAAAATTATAGTTGCTTAGAATTAAAAATTTGTAAGAAAAAGCATTAATTTCTTGCATAAATGGTTGTCGTTTCCACAATTTTCCTCAAATTTGAATAAGATTTTCCAGAAATACTTCTTAAACAATGACAAATCTAAATAAAATTATTGGAAAATTTCATGAAAATTATTGTTGCTTAGAATTAAGAATTTGTAAGAAAAAGCATTAATTTCTTGCAAAAATGGTTGTCGTTTCCACAATTTTTCTCAAATTGAATTGAAATTTTCTAGAAATACTTCTTAAACAATGACAAATTTAAATAAAAATATTGGAAAATTTCATGAAAATAATAGTTGCTTAGAATTAAAAATTTGTAAGAAAAAGCATTAATTTCTTGCATAAATGGTTGTCGTTTCCACAATTTTCCTCAAATTTGAATAAGATTTTCCAGAAATACTTCTTAAACAATGACAAATCTAAATAAAATTATTGGAAAATTTCATGAAAATTATTGTTGCTTAGAATTAAGAATTTGTAAGAAAAAGCATTAATTTCTTGCAAAAATGGTTGTCGTTTCCACAATTTTTCTCAAATTGAATTGAAATTTTCTAGAAATACTTCTTAAACAATGACAAATTTAAATAAAAATATTGGAAAATTTCATGAAAATAATAGTTGCTTAGAATTAAAAATTTGTAAGAAAAAGCATTAATTTCTTGCATAAATGGTTGTCGTTTCCACAATTTTCCTCAAATTGATATGAAATTTTCCAGAAATACTTCTTAAACAATGACAAATCTAAATAAAATTATTGGAAAATTTCATGAAAATTATTGTTGCTTAGAATTAAGAATTTGTAAGAAAAAGCATTAATTTCTTGCATAATTGGTTGTCGTTTCCACAATTTTCTTCAATTTTAGATGAAATTTTCCGAAAATACTTCTTAAACAATAACAAACTTAAATAAAAATATTGGAAAATTTCATGAAAATTATTGTTGCTTAGAATTAAGAATTTGTAAGAAAAAGCATTAATTTCTTGCATAAATGGTTGTCGTTTCCACAATTTTCCTCAAATTTGAATGAGATTTTCCAAAATACTTCTCAAATAATGACAAATCTAAATAAAATTATTGGAAAATTTTATGAAAATTATTGTTGCTTAGAATTAAGAATTTGTAAGAAAAAGCATTAATTTCTTGCATAAATGGTTGTCGTTTCCACAATTTTCCTCAAATTTGAATGAGATTTTCCAAAATACTTCTCAAATAATGACAAATCTAAATAAAATTATTGGAAAATTTTATGAAAATTATTGTTGCTTAGAATTAAGAATTTGTAAGAAAAAGCATTAATTTCTTGCATAAATGGTTGTCGTTTCCACAATTTTCCTCAAATTTGAATGAGATTTTCAAAAATACTTCTCAAATAATGACAAATCTAAATAAAATTATTGGAAAATTTTATGAAAATTATTGTTGCTTAGAATTAAGAATTTGTAAGAAAAAGCATTAATTTCTTGCATAAATGGTTGTCGTTTCCACAATTTTCCTCAAATTTGAATGAAATTTTCTAGAAATAGTTCTTGAGCAATGACAAATCTAAATAAAATTATTGGAAAATTTTAAGAAAATTATTGTTGCTTAGAATTAAGAATTTGTAAGAAAAAGCATTAATTTCTTGCATAATTGGTTGTCGTTTCCACAATTTTCCTCAATTTTAGATGAAATTTTCCGAAAATACTTCTTAAACAATAACAAACTTAAATATAAATATTGGAAAATTTTATGAAAATTATTGTTGCTTAGAATTAAGAATTTGTAAGAAAAAGCATTAATTTCTTGCATAAATGGTTGTCGTTTCCACAATTTTCCTCAAATTTGAATAAAATTTTCCAGAATTACTTTTTAAACAATGACAAATCTAAATAAAATTATTGGAAAATTTCATGAAAATTAGTGTTGCTTAGAATTAAGAATTTGTAAGAAAAAGCAATAATTTCTTGCATAAATGGTTGTCGTTTCCACAATTTTTCTTAAATTAAATTGAAATTTTCCAAAAGTACTTCTTAAACAATGACAAATCTAAATAAAATTATTGGAAAATTTCATGAAATTTATTGTTGCTTAGAATTAAAAATTTGTAAGAAAAAGCATTAATTTCTTGCATTAATGGTTGTTGTTTCCACAATTTTCCTTAAATTGAATTGAAATTTTCCAGAAATACTTCTTAAACAATGACAAATCTAAATAAAATTATTGGAAAATTTCATGAAAATTATTGTTGCTTAGAATTAAGAATTTGTAAGAAAAAGCATTAATTTCTTGCATAAATGGTTGTCGTTTCCACAATTTTCCTCAAATTGATATGAAATTTTCTAGAAATACTTCTTAAACAATGACAAATCTAAATAAAATTATTGGAAAATTTCATGAAAATTAGTGTTGCTTAGAATTAAGAATTTGTAAGAAAAAGCATTAATTTCTTGCATAATTGGTTGTCGTTTCCACAATTTTCTTCAATTTTAGATGAAATTTTCCGAAAATACTTCTTAAACATAAACAAACTTAAATAAAAATATTGGAAAATTTCATGAAAATTATTGTTGCTTAGAATTAAGAATTTGTAAGAAAAAGCATTAATTTCTTGCATAAATGGTTGTCGTTTCCACAATTTTCTTCAATTTTAGATGAAATTTTTCGAAAATACTTCTTAAACAATAACAAACTTAAATAAAAATATTGGAAAATTTCATGAAAATTATTGTTGCTTAGAATTAAGAATTTGTAAGAAAAAGCATTAATTTCTTGCATAAATGGTTGTCGTTTCCACAATTTTCCTCAAATTTGAATGAAATTTTCTAGAAATAATTCTTGAGCAATGACAAATCTAAATAAAATTATTGGAAAATTTCATGAAAATTATTGTTGCTTAGAATTAAGAATTTGTAAGAAAAAGCATTAATTTCTTGCATAAATGGTTGTCGTTTCCACAATTTTCCTCAAATTTGAATGAAATTTTCTAGAAATAATTCTTGAGCAATGACAAATCTAAATAAAATTATTAAAAAATTTCATGAAAATTATTGTTGCTTAGAATTAAGAATTTGTAAGAAAAAGCATTAATTTCTTGCATAAATGGTTGTCGTTTCCACAATTTTTTTCAAATTTGAATGAAATTTTCCAGAAATACTTCCATAATAATAACAAATCTAAATAAGATTATTGGAAAAATTCATGAAAATTATTGTTGCTTAGAATTAAGAATTTGTAAGAAAAAGCATTAATTTCTTGCATAAATGGTTGTCGTTTCCACAATTTTCCTCAAATTAAATTGAAATTTTCCAAAAATACTTTTAAAGCAATGACAAATTTAAATAAAATTATTGGAAAAATTCATGAAAATTATTGTTGCTTAGAATTAAAAATTTGTAAGAAAAAGCATTAATTTCTTGCATAAATGGTTGTCGTTTCCACAATTTTCCTCAAATTGAATTGAAATTTTCCAAAAATACTTTTATAGCAATGACAAATTCAAATAAAATTATTGGAAAAATTCATGAAAATTATTGTTGCTTAGAATTAAGAATTTGTAAGAAAAAGCATTAATTTCTTGCATAAATGGATGTCGTTTCCACAATTTTCCTCAAATTTAAATGAAATTTTCGAGAAATACTTCTTAAACAATAACAAATCTAAATAAAATTATTAAAAAATTTCATGAAGAATATTGTTGCTTAGAATTAAGAATTTGTAAGAAAAAGCATTAATTTCTTGCATAATTGGTTGTCGTTTCCACAATTTTCTTCAATTTTAGATGAAATTTTCCGAAAATACTTCTTAAACATAAACAAACTTAAATAAAAATATTGGAAAATTTCATGAAAATTATTGTTGCTTAGAATTAAGAATTTGTAAGAAAAATCATTAATTTCTTGCATAAATGGTTGTCGTTTCCACAATTATCCTCAAATTGAATTGAAATTTTCCAAAAATACTTTTAAAGCAATGACAAATTTAAATAAAATTATTGGAAAAATTCATGAAAATTATTGTTGCTTAGAATTAAAAATTTGTAAGAAAAAGCATTAATTTCTTGCATAAATGGTTGTCGTTTCCACAATTTTCCTCAAATTGAATTGAAATTTTCCAAAAATACTTTTAAAGCAATGACAAATTTAAATAAAATTATTGGAAAAATTCATGAAAATTATTGTTGCTTAGAATTAAGAATTTGTAAGAAAATGCATTAATTTCTTACATAAATGATTGTCGTTTCCACAATTTTCCTCAAATTTAAATGAAATTTTCCTAAAGTACTTCTAAAACAATGACAAATCTAAATAAATTTAATGGAAATTTTCATGAAAATTATTGTTGCTTAGAATTAAGAATTTGTAAGAAAAAGCATTAATTTCTTGCATAAATGGTTGTCGTTTCCACAATTTTCCTCAAATTGAATTGAAATTTTCCAAAAATACTTTTATAGCAATGACAAATTCAAATAAAATTATTGGAAAAATTCATGAAAATTATTGTTGCTTAGAATTAAGAATTTGTAAGAAAAAGCATTAATTTCTTGCATAAATGGTTGTCGTTTCCACAATTGTTCTCAAATTTAAATGAAATTTTTCAAAAGTACTTATGGAATAATGACAAATCTAAATAAAATTATTGGAAAATTTCATGAAAATTATTGTTGGTTAGAATTAAGAATTTGTAAGAAAAAGCATTAATTTCTTGCATAAATGTTTGTCGTTTCCACAATTTTCCTCAAATTGAATTGAAATTTTTCTAATGTACTTCTAAAACAATGACAAATCTAAGTAAAATTATTGGAAAATTTCATGAAAATTATTGTTGGTTAGAATTAAGAATTTGTAAGAAAAAGCATTAATTTCTTGCATAAATGGTTGTCGTTTCCACAATTTTCCTCAAATTGAATTGAAATTTTCAAAAAGTACTTTTTAAACAATGACAACTCTAAATAAAATTATTGGAAAATTTCATGAAAATTATTGTTGCTTAGAATTAAGAATTTGTAAGAAAAAGCATTAATTTCTTGCATAAATGTTTGTCGTTTCCACAATTTTCCTCAAATTGAATTGAAATTTTTCTAATGTACTTCTTAAACAATGACAAATCTAAGTAAAATTATTGGAAAATTTCATGAAAATTATTGTTGGTTAGAATTAAGAATTTGTAAGAAAAAGCATTAATTTCTTGCATAAATGGTTGTCGTTTCCACAATTTTCCTCAAATTGAATTGAAATTTTCAAAAAGTACTTTTTAAACAATGACAACTCTAAATAAAATTATTGGAAAATTTCATGAAAATTATTGTTGCTTAGAATTAAGAATTTGTAAGAAAAAGCATTAATTTCTTGCATAAATGGTTGTCGTTTCCACAATTTTTCTCAAATTGAATTGAAATTTTCCAAAAATACTTTTAAAGCAATGACAAATTCAAATAAAATTATTAGAAAAATTCATGATAATTATTGTTGGTTAGAATTAAGAATTTGTAAGAAAAAGCATTAATTTCTTGCATAAATGGTTGTCGTTTCCACAATTTTGCTAAAAATTAAATGAAATTTTCCAAAAATACTTCTCAAACAATGACAAATCTAAATAAAAATATTGGAAAATTTCATGAAAATTATTGTTGCTTAGAATTAAGAATTTGTAAGAAAAAGCATTAATTTCTTGCATAAATGGTTGTCGTTTCCACAATTTTCCTCAAAGTAAATTAAAATTTTTCAGAAATACTTCTTAAACAATGACAAATCTAAATAAAATTATTGGAAAATTTCATGAAATTTTTTGTTGCTTAGAATTAAGAATTTGTAAGAAAAAGCATTAATTTCTTGCATAAATGGTTGTCGTTTCCACAATTTTCCTCAAATTGAATTGAAATTTTCCAAAAGTACTTTTTAAACAATGACAAATCTAAATAAAATTATTGGAAAATTTCATGAAAATTATTGTTGCTTAGAATTAAGAATTTGTAAGAAAAAGCATTAATTTCTTGCATAAATGGTTGTCGTTTCCACAATTTTCCTCAAATTTGAATAAAATTTTCCAGAAATTCTTCCATAATAATAACAAATCTAAATAAAATTATTGGAAAATTTCATGAAAATTATTGTTGCTTAGAATTAAGAATTTGTAAGAAAAAGCATTAATTTCTTGCAAAAATGGTTGTCGTTTCCACAATTTTCTTCAAATTGAAATGAAATTTTCCAAAGATACTTTTTAAACAATGACAAATCTAATTAAAATTATTAGAAAATTTTATGAAACTTATTGTTGCTTAGAATTAAGAATTTGTAAGAAAAAGCATTAATTTCTTGCATAAATGGTTGTCGTTTCCACAATTGTTCTCAAATTTGAATAAAATTTTTCAAAAGTACTTATGGAATAATGACAAATCTAAATAAAATTATTGGAAAATTTCATGAAAATTATTGTTGCTTAGAATTAAGAATTTGTAAGAAAAAGCATTAATTTCTTGCATAAATGGTTGTCGTTTCCACAATTTTCCTCAAATTTGAATGAAATTTTCCAAAAGTACTTAAGGAATAATGACAAATCTAAATAAATTTATTGGAAAATTTTATGAAAATTATTGTTGCTTAGAATTAAGAATTTGTAAGAAAAAGCATTAATTTCTTGCATAAATGGTTGTCGTTTCCACTTTTTTCCTCAAATTTAAATAAAATTTTCCAAAAGTACTTCTTAAACAATGACAAATCTAAATAAATTTATTGGAAAATTTTATGAAAATTATTGTTGCTTAGAATTAAGAATTTGTAAGAAAAAGCATTAATTTCTTGCATAAATGGTTGTCGTTTTCACTATTTTCCTCAAATTTAAATAATATTTTCCAAAAGTACTTCTTAAACAATGACAAATGTAAATAAAATTATTGGAAAATTTCATGAAAATTATTGTTGCTTAGAATTAAGAATTTGTAAGAAAAAGCATTAATTTCTTGCATAAATGGTTGTCGTTTCTACAATTTTCCTCAAATTTGAATGAAATTTTCCAAAAGTACTTAAGGAATAATGACAAATCTAAATAAATTTATTGGAAAATTTTATGAAAATTATTGTTGCTTAGAATTAAGAATTTGTAAGAAAAAGCATTAATTTCTTGCATAAATGGTTGTCGTTTCTACAATTTTCCTCAAATTTGAATGAAATTTTCCAAAAGTACTTAAGGAATAATGACAAATCTAAATAAAATTATTGGATAATTTTATGAGAATTATTGTTGCTTAGAATTAAGAATTTGTAAGAAAAAGCATTAATTTCTTGCATAAATGGTCGTCGTTTCCACAATTTTTCTCAAATTTGAATGAAATTTTCCAGAAATACTTCTTAAACAGTGACAAATCAAAATAAAGTTATTGGAAAATTTCATGAAAATTATTGTTGCTTAGAATTAAGAATTTGTAAGAAAAAGCATTAATTTCTTGCATAAATGGTTGTCGTTTCCACTATTTTCCTCAAATTTGAATGAAATTTTCCAAAAGTATTTCTAAAACAATGACAAATCTAAGTAAAATTATTGGAAAATTTCATGAAAGTTATTGTTGCTTAGAATTAAGAATTTGTAAGAAAAAGCATTAATTTCTTGCATAAATGGTTGTCGTTTCCACTATTTTCCTCAAATTTAAATAAAATTTTCCAAAAGTACTTCTTAAACAATGACAAATCTAAATAAATTTATTGGAAAATTTTATGAAAATTATTTTTGCTTAGAATTAAGAATTTGTAAGAAAAAGCATTAATTTCTTGCATAAATGGTTGTCGTTTCCACTATTTTCCTCAAATTTAAATAAAATTTTCCAAAAGTACTTCTTAAACAATGACAAATGTAAATAAAATTATTGGAAAATTTCATGAAAATTATTGTTGCTTAGAATTAAGAATTTGTAAGAAAAAGCATTAATTTCTTGCATAAATGGTTGTCGTTTCCACAATTTTCCTCAAATTTGAATGAAATTTTCCAAAAGTACTTAAGGAATAATGACAAATCTAAATAAATTTATTGGAAAATTTTATGAAAATTATTGTTGCTTAGAATTAAGAATTTGTAAGAAAAAGCATTAATTTCTTGCATAAATGGTTGTCGTTTCCACTATTTTCCTCAAATTTAAATAAAATTTTCCAAAAGTACTTCTTAAACAATGACAAATGTAAATAAAATTATTGGAAAATTTCATGAAAATTATTGTTGCTTAGAATTAAGAATTTGTAAGAAAAAGCATTAATTTCTTGCATAAATGGTTGTCGTTTCCACAATTTTCCTCAAATTTGAATGAAATTTTCCAAAAGTACTTAAGGAATAATGACAAATCTAAATAAATTTATTGGAAAATTTTATGAAAATTATTGTTGCTTAGAATTAAGAATTTGTAAGAAAAAGCATTAATTTCTTGCATAAATGGTTGTCGTTTCCACTATTTTCCTCAAATTTAAATAAAATTTTCCAAAAGTACTTCTTAAACAATGACAAATGTAAATAAAATTATTGGAAAATTTCATGAAAATTATTGTTGCTTAGAATTAAGAATTTGTAAGAAAAAGCATTAATTTCTTGCATAAATGGTTGTCGTTTCCACAATTTTCCTCAAATTTGAATGAAATTTTCCAAAAGTACTTAAGGAATAATGACAAATCTAAATAAATTTATTGGAAAATTTTATGAAAATTATTGTTGCTTAGAATTAAGAATTTGTAAGAAAAAGCATTAATTTCTTGCATAAATGGTTGTCGTTTCCACTATTTTCCTCAAATTTAAATAAAATTTTCCAAAAGTACTTCTTAAACAATGACAAATGTAAATAAAATTATTGGAAAATTTCATGAAAATTATTGTTGCTTAGAATTAAGAATTTGTAAGAAAAAGCATTAATTTCTTGCATAAATGGTTGTCGTTTCCACTATTTTCCTCAAATTTAAATAAAATTTTCCAAAAGTACTTCTTAAACAATGACAAATGTAAATAAAATTATTGGAAAATTTCATGAAAGTTATTGTTGCTTAGAATTAAGAATTTGTAAGAAAAAGCATTAATTTCTTGCATAAATGGTTGTCGTTTCCACTATTTTCCTCAAATTTAAATAAAATTTTCCAAAAGTACTTCTTAAACAATGACAAATCTAAATAAAATTATTGGAAAATTTCATGAAAATTATTGTTGCTTAGAATTAAGAATTTGTAAGAAAAAGCATTAATTTTTTGCAAAAATGCTTGTCGTTTCCACAATTTTCCTCAAATTGAATTGAATTTTTCCAAAAGTAATTCTAAAACAAAGATAATTCTTAATAAAATTATTGGAAAGTTGTCTACAAAATGCCTGTTTCTTATCAAAAATGCAATTTGTAGATATTGCAATTATTGTGTGGGAGAACCAAGGTTATTTAAACGATCGTCAGTCCACGCAGCACGACGAGATCAGTTAGTGTTTGGCGGTCGTTGGTCTGATGTGCGATGCAGTAAAATTATGTGTTTTTTGTGCTTTATGTGCATTATAATAAAGGATTAAATTGAAAGTCTGGACTTGATGGATATTGTATTAAGGTAATTAAATTGGTCTTTTTCCCAATCAATAAAGCTGAATTAAATAATAAAATAAAATTTGCAATTAATAATCTTGTTAATCCTACTGAATAAATGTATACTGAAAGATCTTTTCAATATTACGTTTGTACTGTTTAAATATTTGGCATCGCATTACTATATTCTATGGAAATTTGAAATTTAATTAGAAATCAATTACTTAATCTAATTTTAAATTGATTTTTTATTTTATTAAAGTTTTGTTTGATCTCTAGACAATATTTTGTTAAAATTTTAAGCATGTTTTTTTTTTCAAAATTGTGGCCTCATTTGGCTTAATTGCTAACCAAACTTTTACAAGATTTAAAAAAAAAAATTCTAAAATTTATTTTTAAAATTGTAAATTGAATTAATATTCATTAAATATATTTTTTTAAAATTGTGGCCTCAGTTAACATAATGCAAACCAATCTTATACACAATATTTTTAAAAATATTTTGAAAATTGTAATGTAAAATTATTATTTAAATGTTTGATTTCTACACAATATTTTGTTAAAATTTAAAATTTAAAACATGTTTTTCAAATTACAACAGAAGACTGTAGACTGATTTCTTGATGACAAACACTTGTGCGGGTGGTTGGGTTACTTAGTTCATGATTGTGGACTGGAGGTTTGTATTGGTGTACCCCAATCACCCACCCAAGTGTTTGTTATCAAGGGATTGGATTTGTTTTCTATTTTTAAAGTTTCTGTTGTTAGCACGATTAAAGGATAAGTGTCAGTTGTCAATAAATTATAACAGAATACCCATATGGCTAATTTTTTTGATGATAAACACTTGTGCGGGTGGTTGGGTCACTGAGTTCATGATTGTGGACTGGAGGTTTGTATTGGTGTACCCCAACCACTCACCCAAGAGTTTGTTATCAAGGGATTGGATTTGAGTTCTATTTTTGATTTAAGTTCTTGTTATTATCATTTTTGAAATATGCATGACAATTGTTAATAAATTACAACAGAAGACACATACGACTAACTTCTTGATGACAAACACTTGTGCGGGTGGTTGGGTCACTGAGTTTATGATTATGGACTGGAGGTTTGTATTGATGTAACTCAATCGCCCACCCAAGTGTTTGTTATTAAGGGATTGGTTTTCTATTTCTGAAGTTTTTGTTGTAAGCACGTATAAAGGATGAGTGTCAATTGTTAATAAATTATAAGAGAAGACACATACGGCTTACTTCTTGTAGACAAACACTTGTGCGGGTGGTTGGGTCACTTAGTTCATGATTGTGGACTGAAGGTTTGTATTAAGGGATTGGACTGATTTTTTATTTCTAAAGTTTTTGTTGCTAGCACGATTGAAAGATGAGTGTCAGTTGTTAATAAATTATAACAGAATACACATAAGGCTAACTTCTTGATGACAAATACTTATGCGGGTGATTGGGTTACTTAGTTCATGATTGTGGACTGGAGGTTTGTATTTAAGTACTTCATCCACCCACCCAAGTGTTTGTTATTAAGGGATTAGATTTGTGTTCTATTTTTGCAGTTTTTATTGTTTCTACATTCGAAGGATGAGTGTCTCTTATTATATCGCAGAGGACACATGCAACTGATTTCTTTATTGTTTGCCCTTACAGCTGTCTCTCCTCTTTAGAAAAATTAATTAATAATTTTAATAAATTGATTTTTGTTACAAGGTTACCATACATCACCTGAAGTACATAATAAAATTTTGGAAGAACAAAATGCTATCTTTTTAGGTGACAAACGACACACTACTTATGATGATTTGCAACAAATGACTTATCTGGATTTAGTCATTAAGAAGATATTAAGGTTATATCCTCTTCTACTAATATATGGAATAGTTTGGATTATTATGATGGTATTGTTTGGATCAAGCTCTATTTGTCATTCATTAATACTAATATCTATTGTCAAAGTGAAAGTTTTTTATTTGTAGATAAAGGTACGCTGAAATCTGGAACAGGGTTTTTTAAGTGATCCGGATTACTTTCCAGATTCAGAAAAGTTTAATCCATAAGCTTTGCAGTAGAAAACTTACACCTTCCAATTACGTTCCATTCATTGCCAGCCAATGAAATTGTATTGGTAAGTTTAATTAAATTAATTAAATGCAATCGAAAGACAGAATTAAATTAATTGCCATCACAGGTAAAAAATTTGCATTATAGGAATGATTTGTGTTTTTCAAAATTTATTCTTTGTTTAAACCGATCAGCTTTTGAGATTTTGAAGTTCAAGATGGATTAAATATACGCTTCAAGAAGAGGTTGTAATTAAAATCAATATAACAGATTGAGTTTATTGGTCAAATATAGAAAAACTTGAGACAATTTTGATGAATAAACAATATTTTTCAAAATACAATGTGGACGTTGCTAATAAAAATTAAATAAGTTTATAATAGTTATTCACAATTGGATTTGATTTCCATGTGTTACTTGTTTATTAAATTAAGAAATATTTATATTTGATGCATGAAACGTTTTTGCAGATTTAAACTCCCAAATACATATTAGTCTTTAATTTTGTTAATAATTATTAAGGTATTGCCTGCTTATTACTTCTACTAATTATTAGCAAAGATATATCAGTCTCATTTGTTTTTGTGCTATTTTGTTGTCCAATTAACAGTTTCACAAGTTTAAATACAGTTTGAATTGAAGAATCAAAATGTCTGAGAGAATTGATGATTTCAGCACTTGTTGATAATATAGTTTCAGAAATAATTTATTGAATCTAGACATTTTACAAAACTTATTAGGTTCTAAAACTTGTTATATCGAGGATTTGCAGACAATTAACGAAGCTCTGTCAATCTAGTGGAATAAGCAGACTCTTGGCTCTCGTTGGGCATGAAGGTGCAGAAGGCAACAGGAAACCACTGCAGTAACGATTCTGTATAGATATCTTGCATAAAATTATTATTATTATGATTAAAATTAATGATTTTGGTGTTAATAGTTCTCTAATTGATTCACCGGTGAGGACAGTTTTGAATAGAGCGTTGAACTGCATAACACAAAACAAGAAAAGCCGAGAATAAACTTAACTTAACTTTATTTATTTATTGGTGACACAAGATGATTTGGCAACGACAATAGATGTGGCGCAAATGTTTAGACTTATAATACATAATACTTGTTTCAGTTAAGAAAAGAAAAAGTAATAGCAAATTTTTATAACAGTTGCTATTTCTTGAAATTAATTATTTTGTAATAATCTTAGAAAAATTTTGATTTTATTTTTGAATACTTCAATAATTTATTCAATTCTGTTATTTTATTTGGATTTATAGCACTTATTTTAGCTAGGAAATTGTTATAGCAACTTTTTGTAACAGTTGCTACTTCTTGAAACTAATTATTTTGTAATTATTTTTCAGAAATTTTGATTTTATTCTTGAACGTTTCAATATTTTTTAATTTTGTTAATTTATTTGAGTTTAAAGTACTTATTTTAGCTTGTAAATAGTGATAGCAACTTTCCTTAACAGTTGCTACTTAGTGTAATTAATTATTTTGTAATTCACGAAGAGAAATTTTGATTTTATTCTGGAACGCTTCAATACTTTTTAATTCTGTTATTTTATTTGAATTTAAAGTACTTATTTTAGCTTAGAAATAGTTATAGCAACTTTTTGTAACAGTTGCTACTTCTTGAAACTAATTATTTTGTAATAATCTTAGAGAAATTTTGATTTTATTCTCGACCGCTTCAATATTTTTTAATTCTACTATTTTATTTGGGTTTATAGCACTTCTTTTAGCTAGGAAATAGTTATAGCAACTTTTTGTAACAGTTGCTACTTCTTGAAATCAATTATTTTGTAATTAGTTTTGAGAAATTTTGATGAAGGCTTCAATATTTTTCAATTCTTTTATTTATTTATTAATTTAGTATTAATTAAAAGTTATATTAGATTGCAAACATTTATTTAATAACAATTTTAACATAATATTTTTAATTTTATATTTTAAATTGTTTCAGGATTCAATTTCCAAGTGTAAAGATGATGTGGCTGCACCGCAAGCATTCAGTAATATTTTAATTCAGTTTCTATAGCAGTGTGTGTGCTTTGGTAGTGAATTTTTTATAGTGAACTATTATGTAAATGAACTATGGTTGTAATAGTGAAAAGAAACATTTACACATAATCTATGCAGTCCAACTTTTTCAGTTACTAGATTTTATATATTGCACCAACTTTACGCAAACCGTATTCAGTTCTAATTTATAACCACCTTCCCATACTAAAATCATAATACATAATACATGTGGTTATCTATTATTTAATATTTATCATTACAAGTTTTAAAAATGTAGGGTTATATAATTAATTATTGCTTTAATCAATAATAACGCTTACTTAATGTTCACCAATTCCTTCTCTCAAAAACTCATTGATTGGTTACCAACGCTGGGGCCGTGTAGGTATCTGTGGCTTGCTATTTAGGATTTTAGCCTATCCTATCTATTGTTAATTTAATTAAATTTGTAATATGGATAAGCCATCTCATGATTTTTAATAACATTGAAACGACAAAACGTTCAGTAACAATGTAATTAGATATTTGAAAATAAATTTTGAGTTCGATCTTTGTTTATAATAACAAACTAAGTTTTAAATTATATAACTATTCACTCACATGTGCAATATAAATAGCATAACAATAAACTTGCGTAAAATCTAAAATGTTAAGTCTTTTTTTTTTTTTTTTTTTTTTTTTTTAATTTGTGTTAAATGTTTGTTTATTTTCGGCATTCGATTGAATGTTCAGTTTAATCGCTAGTACGTAAATAAGCTCACGTCGCCACACTAAAATTTGCAAACGTGGACCAATGTTGGTAATTTTTTGGTTACTGGGGTAATTTGAACCGCTGATTACGATTCCGGAATCGCCGTTTCGATATTCTCAACCGTTCACCTTCTAACTCATAGCGCTTTTTCGGTGTATTTTTATTACGAAAACGTGTGAAACAAATATAGTTTTAACCGGCCGAGAAGGACGCGATTGCTCCTGTGGCAAGCCAACAGACCCCGGCGGATGCTCTTGCAAACCGGAAGTCCGTAGGTCAAAGGGTTTACCTTCGGCGATCGATTGTATCGTTTTAGTACGTATGTAAGTTCGTGTTTTTCAGAGTAAAATCCACAAATGTGGATGAAAGTTTGTAATTTTTTGCTTTCTGGGGTAATTTGGAGCACTGCATACGATTTCGATATCGCCGTTTCGATATTCTCATCATTTCCCCCTCTTATCCAATAATGGCTATTTTCGGTCAATTTGAAAGTTTTAAACGCGTGAAACTAACATACTTCTAGCCGGCCGATGGGGACCCAGATTTTTTTGTGTCAAGCCACAGACTCCAGTAGGTTGTGGGCCAAAGCGGAAGTCCGTGCTTCAAGGCGTTCTCCTTCGGCGATCGAAAGAGTCAAAACATAGCAAAGGGGGGGGTCTTTCTCTTTTTTGGACTAGGATTTTTTCAATTTTAGGAAAAAAAGGTCGGTTTTTTTGCATTTCCTGACGTAAAATGAACCCCTGATTACGATTTTGGGGGTCCGACTCCGATATTCCTAGCATCTTGGCGGCAATTTTAAAATAACCGCAAAAAACACGGTTTTTTTGCGTTTCGAAAGACAATAAGGGCACTAAACGGTGAAGGGCACGGACGCAATTGCTCCCGAAGGTAGTCAATAGACCCATCTGAATCCCTGCCAAACCGGAAGTCCGTAGGTCAAAGGGTTTTCCTTCGGCGATCGACGGAAAATAGGGTTTTATCGCCGATACGTACATAAGCTCACGTCGCCACACTAAAATTCGCAAACGTGGACCAATGTTGGTAATTTTTTGGTTACTGGGGTAATTTGAACCGCTGATTACGATTCCGGAATCGCCGTTTCGATATTCTCAACCGTTCACCTTCTAACTCATAGCGCTTTTTCGGTGTATTTTTATTACGAAAACGTGTGAAACAAATATAGTTTTAACCGGCCGAGAAGGACGCGATTGCTCCTGTGGCAAGCCAACAGACCCCGGCGGATGCTCTTGCAAACCGGAAGTCCGTAGGTCAAAGGGTTTACCTTCGGCGATCGATTGTATCGTTTTAGTACGTACGTAAGTTCGTGTTTTTCAGAGTAAAATCCACAAATGTGGATGAAAGTTTGTAATTTTTTGCTTTCTGGGGTAATTTGGAGCACTGCATACGATTTCGATATCGCCGTTTCGATATTCTCATCATTTCCCCCTCTTATCCAATAATGGCTATTTTCGGTCAATTTGAAAGTTTTAAAAGCGTGAAACTAACATACTTCTAGCCGGCCGATGGGGACCCAGATTTTTTTGTGTCAAGCCACAGACCCCAGTAGGTCGTGGGCCAAAGCGGAAGTCCGTGCTTTAAGGCGTTCTCCTTCGGCAATCGAAAGAGTCAAAACATAGCAAAGGGGGGGGGGGGGGGTCTTTGTCCTTTATGGACTAAGATTTTTTCAATTTTAGGAATAAAAAGCTCGTTTTTTTTTCATTTCCTGACGTATAATGAACCCCTGATTACGATTTTGGGGGTCCGACCCCGATATTTCTAGCATCTTGGCGGCAATTTTAAAATAACCGCCAAAAACACGTTTTTTTGCGTTTCGAAGGCAAAAAGGGCACTAAACGCTAAAGGGCACGGACGCAATTGCTCCTGAAGGTAGTCAACAGACCCATCTGAATCCCTGCTAAACTGGAAGTCGGCAGGTCAAAGGATTTTTCTTCGGCGATCGATTGAATGTTTGGTTTATTAGTACGCACACAAGCTCGTGCCGGCAGACTAAAATTTGCAAATGCATATCATCATATTGTTATTATTTACAATTATCAAAAAGCTAAAAAAGAGAACCTACTTACATGAAGTAATATCGAGATGCAAGGAACTTTTATTGGAATGCCTTCTCACTCTTTGCGTTGAGTATGCGATTCAGATCGGGCAAATTGGATGGAGGGGGAAGAGCGTAGAGCCGAGCCGGCCTGCGTGCGTTCAGTTCGGTGCGGGATTTTATGTCGGTAGCATGATGTCGCTGTGCTTGTGTGTGAATTATAAAATAAATGCAGGACTTGTGTGACTGATGGTGGACTTTTGTGTTATATTATTTGGGAGAATATATTTGCCGGTATTCAATATTTTAATTTGATAAACTTATGTTATAAATATATTTAAATAGTAAGTAAGCAGTGTCCCGGCATAGTCTGGACGTGTTTTAAAGATGTTTTACTTTTATTTTAATTCATTTAGAATAATTAAACAGTTTTGGTGATAAATTAATTAAATTAAAATACGTATTTAATATTGAATGAAAGATTAATTTGAGAATCAACAAAGTTTATTTAAAAATTAAATAATGCAATGTTTCATATTTATTTTATTGTTTCTGGCTAGAACTCCCACTCCTCGCTTTGATCGGGCTGCCAATAATTCGGTATCACATTCAATTCAGTGCGGGATTTCAATATAGTAACAGTAAAGTGACCGCCGTTTGTGTGTTTTTAAATATGACCGTTAGTGTGGTGATTGTTATATTGAACTATTTGTGAAAATTGACAAAGCTGTTGTGGAACTTGTTAACATTAACCTAAATTTATATTTTTAAGTCAGTTTCAATTTTCACTCCTTACTTTGAGCGTGCTATACTGAGCTGGCTGGTATCTCATTCAATTCAGTGCGGGATTTCAACGTAGTAACAATAACACGCGATCACCGTTTGTGAGTTTTTAAATTAAGTTGTTAACGAAGTTGTGGAAATGGTGGTCTAGTAGTGCTTCTGAATCCTGACTTTTGAAGATATAGGCGTTCCAGGAAGAAGGAGGGAATGCATTCATTTAAGGACTAATAGGTAAGAATTATATTAAACATTTAAATCAAATAAATTTTTATTTTTATTTTGTTTAATTGTTTCAGATCTTTTTATGGCTGAAGATGCTGAGTTGTAAGTCATTTGATTTTTATTAGTTGGTGATGTTACTGCTGGTAATATTGCACCTCAATTTGTGCTTGTAGGGTGGTTGCTATGATTGTGGCTCATTTTTATATAGTAACACTATGCATACGCGGAAGCCTACAAGCTTAAATTGTTGTATAGTTGGTGCTTAGTGATTAGTTATGGTTGCTACTTGTTTCCCGATCTGTCTGACCAAATATTGGGGCAGCTAAGGTTTCAAGTAATTATGGTAGTTCGCCGGCGTTAAACTTCTGGGCATCGAATTCAGTGGGATTTAACGCGCAGGTTGTAGTTGACTGATTAGTGTGCCCCAAACATTGCTTCTAGGCGAGTTATCTTGTACTGATTTTCGTCATATTGTTTGCTAGTTTGGGGTTGTAGGAGGTAGGCTCTTTACCAACGTAAGGAGGTGAGCAGTATTTAGTGCGTTTCCATTAATTGCTCGATTGGTGGTTACGTTTGGTGTAACGTAGAGTGTACGCGTCTGTATGAAAGCCCTCTATGATAGGAGCTAATTATAATTAGATATCCTTCATACTGCCTTTGCATATTGTGGATAACTTTTACAGGTCGGTGCCGTAGGGTAGTTAGAAATCTTTTTCTTCTTAAATCGAGACTTTCATTTAGCAGAAACTGACCGTTCCTCGGAATGCTTGCTAGTCTGTTATATTCATGAATGTTTTCGTATAGATGTAGTGGTATTATATGATGCATTGTTTTGATGTATCTTACATTGCCGAGTCGTTGTGTAATTGCTGTACTGACGTTTTTAATTGCTTGCAATAGTCAGTAGCCAGAATTCAACACGATTGCGAGGTGATGCTTGTTTTGGTAGTTAGTTACTTCTAGCTGGTTTAAATATAGTATTCTCCAGCAGAGATGCTATTTTTGCGTGCTAGTTTGGTTAGATCTTCTTAGTTGCTTTTCTATTTTAACATTTTCTAAAGTACCAAGTTGATTTTAATTTGTTTAATAAATTAAATTCCAATTAATTATGTCTAATCAATACTTTTAATTTTACTGAAGTTCAGCTAATTTAATTAATTAATTTGTTGCTAAAATTATGTTATTTAAATTTTAAATTCAATTTTTAAATTTTTATATTATTTCACTTGGTCACTTTAAAGCATGCGTAGTGTTAAATTTTCTTTTACTAATTTTAATTTATACTGAAGTTCAGTGATTAATTTATTATTACAATGTTTCAGCTATTTTATACAAAGGAAAAATCTGTTGACACTAACGTTGCGCATACCCAATCGTACATGCCAATTCGTCCCCAATCAATTGGTACCAAATATTTTCAACGTTTCTATGTTGCAATTCCATGTTTTATCAATTAGACAAAATTTCACTATTGATCTTTAATTTATTAAATTTATTTATACAACAAGAGCATGTGAATTGTGGCAATTTTTTGACAAGTTTGCGTTATTTTTTATGACATGATTAGGTTAAACGAAAGCCCAACGTAGTCACATTAGTGATGACCTGTAGCCTGACCAAGGTTTAAGGTTTGATCTAGTGTAAGAGTCGACGCCGGCTTAGTGAGTACCCACCATTCCAGTTGACGCTTAGCACTTTGAAGAATGTGGTCGTTCTTGTCAGTGTTATGCTATCAGCAGTTGGTCTAAAAAAGGGTAAACCCCTCATGCGCAGGGACATCTTCCACTGTTCTATAGGTGGTTCGACCTTGGTGGCACAGGTTAGATGAGACTGTTAAAGGACTGTTAACATTAATGTATATGAATTCACTGACTAACATTGCTTCATCATAATTTAATAGTTTTTGTCATTTTTATGTTTGATAATATTTGGTATTGGTTGCGAAATATTTTGAATTAAATTTTAATAATTATTACTTCCAGAAGTGAATAATTTCTATATACTTTTGCTAATATATTAAACTATACGCAGTCCTCCATTCTAGCAATTACATGTGAAAGTATTTTTTTGTTGTATTATCAGTTTTACAAAATTTTGGAAAAATGTATAACAAATCAATTAATCTAAATAAAATTTTAGATCTTAAATTTATTAATTGAGTAAATAATAACAAATTACATGTAATGTTAGGAATATATGAAGAACATTTTGAATTGGCATCAACGAATGGGTATTACAAATTTGGCGATTATTAAACATTAAGTATCAAATGCAATTTTGCATTCAAGCATTCTTATTTGCAATCCTTGCTCACATTAGATTAAATTTTTGGATAATTAAATTGTTTTCAGTAATAATATAAAAGTTTTTTCATAATTAGTTCTTATTAGGATTTTTTTAAAGATTTAAAATTTTGTTAAAGCTTCTCTTTAAGAAGTGCAATGTATTTTGACATGTTGGCAGTGCAATTTGTTCATTTTGTTCAGGTTCCAGTTGGGAATTCTTTTTTTTTCATTAATTTAAATTTTGTTTAGTAAAGTTATTTTTTTTTTAATTACTTTTAATAGTAAACAAAAGTCGTGAGTCATGTGAGCATTTTATTAATAATTAATCTCTTTGCTTACTGCATAAGATGAAGATTTGTATTAAATTAAATTTTCCTCCTTTTGTTAAATGATAGTTAAAATGTCGCCAAATTTAACTTTAACGCAACTTTGGCTGTTTAATACTTCAGATTTTTTTCTTCAGTTCTATGTTCTGGATCGGAAGATGCAACCAAGGCAGTCGGTTCTTCAAATATTGGTTGTTATGAGGTACTTACATGTGCGTAGAATTAAGGAAAGCATGCAGGGTTGAGAAAGTTGATTGTTAGTGACGATCAATTTTCTTAAGACTGAATGTTTTACTTGGTTTGATATTTGTAAAGACCTATTAACGGCTAATCTTTTAATTGTCGACTGTGTTGGGGTTTTAAGGAGTGTTCAAATCGGGGAACACTTTCCATGTTTGGCGGAGATGTTTGTCTTGAAACGACAAACTTTTCCGGACTTGGAAAGTATTCATTGATTTGAAAACTCTTAGAGACTAGCTGAACTCCGAGAAGGAAATAGAATGCAAATTTTGGGTGGTAGGAAAGTAGACCCGGAGGCTCTGGGAGTCTGCCGGAAGAGCTAGAATAGAAAAGTAGGGGGAGCCCGTGTCGCCCGTGCGCGTAAAAACGGGACCCGCCTTCGGCGGGTATATATAACCCGCCTTCGGCGGGTTATTAAGCCGCCTTCGGCGGCTTAATAACCGCCTTTGGCGGTTATTATATCCCGCCTTCGGCGGGACCTAATTAATTAGCCGCCTTCGGCGGCTAATAAATACTTCATAAACTTACCTTGACAAACTTAAAAATAATAATAGCCCCCGTGATGGGGAGGATTCCCCTGTAGAAAGGGGTATATCTTTGGGGGTAAGTATTGTTGGGGGAGGAGATTAGTAAGGTGATGATTGATATATTTAAAAAATAATTAAGAAAATTAATTAAACCCTCCATGCTGAAATTGTTGATAAAAAAGGAAAATAAAAAAATGTATTTTTGTTTAACAATTTATTTATTCATAAAAACAACATATACAACAACAACAAACACAGATTTTGCTTTCCCTTAAGCTAAGGTAGAGAACGTGAGCAACACGGGGTCTCCCGTGTAGTTCCGTTTTCCCCTACACCTAAGGTAGAGAGCAGAATCAGCTCTCCTAAGAGCTAAATTTTAAGCTTACCTTCGGCTAAGGTAGAGAACGTGAGCAACACAGGCCTCCCGTGCAGTTCCGTTTTCCCCTAGCTATATGGTAAAGAGCTGAATCAGCTCTTTTAAGAGCTAATTAAGCTTACCTCTGTCCCCATTACTTAATTAGTAAATTACTCTCCCCTGATTTTCCTACTTATTTAATAAATAAAACAAAACATTAGTAAACTTACAAGCTTTACCTGTAGCCTATGCAGACTTGATCAACTCAGTTGTCCTACAAGTTAACAGTAAACATTTGTTTTTGGTTTGTGTATGAACGCAAACATTAATTGAGAAATATTTATTGATCGAGATTGTTGCCGCAAAAACTACAATTCCGATCAATAATTATTTTGATCAATGACCACGCTTATAAACAAAAAAGTAACAAGCGTTTACTGTAAACGCACAACTAAGTTCAACATCAAAAACAAGAATAAAAAATACTACTTAGAAGATTGCAACAGTCGTAACAAGTCCAACTAGATAAGTATTAAACTTACATCTTCCACTAAACTGTTACAAACTTGCTAAACAAACAGCGCAAAAAACACGTATCAATTTATAACATACAATAATTAATTATAAATAAACATTATTAATTATTTCATTAATCAAATTACTAACAGATTTAAAAAGTGATATAATCGATTTACTCAACGCGTATCAAATTAGATATAAAATCTATTCGCAAAACAAATCAACGCTTACCGATGAGGCACTTATTTGCATTTACATCTATTACAATCACTTCCTAAATTTGTTGTGTACCAGATCTTAAATTAAATTCATTTACAGGAATTAATAGTTTTAGTTATAATTATTATTATTAAATTACTACTACAGTAATCCCTGAACAGTGTGGTCGGTATAATAGGCAACTTAATATACACAAAAACATTGATTGTTTTTTTGTTGTTATGCCTTTGCTTTTTTTAGCATCCTTTTCTCGCGCTTACATATCACACAATCTATAGGCCACGCTGTACTGGGATTACTATACAATTTAACTTAAATACTGTTAAAGTTTAGATTTACAACAATAAATAGCTTCAATAAAATTACAAAATCTAAACATATAATTAAATTTTATATTAACCTTTTTAAAATTAAAATGACTACGCCTATGAGTACACGACGTCGCCATCTGTTGCAGATATTAAAAAACTACTTATAGTTCAACAAATTATTGTAAGGTGGCGCTACCATAGCAATTAACAAATCAAATTAAACTGTCAAACAAACTAATTAATTCACATCTGGAATATAAAACTACATTAATGGTAAATTAATTATTAACAGTGTTACCTATTAATCAAATATTAATTTAAATAAACTATGCTAGCGACATCTAACCATTAAGAACGACAGCTATAAATTCACCACAATGCGCACAGATGGCGCAATGAGCAAACAAATACAAAATAGCGCTAAAAATTTTGAATTTCATTAATAATATTAAAAGTAATGCACTTATATAAAATAGTCACTGATGTTTAATAGAATTGTATATCCTGTGATTATTTCCTGTGTAATCCTTGGCACATGACGATTCCATTCCATTGAAAATGATAGTAGAAAGGTCAGTCTGTAAACAAACAAAAATAATTTATTAAAAAAAAATTTACAAACAAACTTCTTATTTCATTTAA
The DNA here is from genome assembly GCA_963932245.1 of Tachinus rufipes. Lineage (NCBI taxonomy): Eukaryota > Metazoa > Arthropoda > Insecta > Coleoptera > Staphylinidae > Tachinus > Tachinus rufipes. Next base: position 88,274,716 of record OZ010748.1, on the reverse strand, counting down.
AAAAATGAAACATTCTTACTATATTTATCAATCAGTTATAGAATAAAATAATTTATTTACCTAAAATACGTTCCAAGTTTACTGGTATGAACTTCCCAAGCGTAGACAGCTTTGTCCATTATTCATAATTTTCTATTGCATAAGTACTTTACTGCATAACAGCAAAGGTCCATCAACGCTTTCCATTTGTCTTCTCATCTTTTTTCTGAAGCTTTGTGATCCATTATTTGTAATTTCCCATTGCAGAAGTAGTTTACTGCAAAACAGGTCCATCTATGTTCTTTAAGAATTGACATAACTAACTGATAGCAGCTTCTTTAAAGGCAGCAGCTTTTCCATTCATCCATTCATGATTCAACTGAAGCTTTTAGTCCATTATTACTAATCTCCTGATTTACAAACAGAAAGAATCTGCATATTTGGGTCTTCTTCTTATGATTATTTCCTTTGCATTGCTCTGCCCATGATGATTCTATTCCATTAAAAATGAGTCTGTAAAAACAAAAATAATTATTAATAAATTAAAAAATAATTAAAACAATACAAACAAGTAAAGAAAATAAAAACAAATTTTTCTTGTTATTTTTACCGAAAGTATGTTTCCCATGTTCATTGGTAGACAGAAGTTTCAATCTTCATTCCATATTTGAGCCGAATCTTTGTTGTCAGTTTTTTGCATTTTCCTATTGCAGAAGTACGTACTGCATAACATAAAATCCTTCTTCGATGCTTTTTCCAAAGTTGCAAATTCCATTCATCTATTCATATTTGAACTGAAACTTTGTGGTCCATTATTTGTAATTCCTATAGCAGAAGAGTAGCTTACAGCATAACAGAGACCAATCAATGCATCTAATGGACTAAAAAATTAAAAATTAAAGAAAAATCATAACTAAAAAACGGTACATTAATTATTGGTGTAAATTAGTACCAATATACATTAGTACTACAAGTACCAACTGTGTAAAATTTATCAAAATCCATACGTTTAATTTGGAATAAAATAAACCAATTTAATTGGCCAAATTACATTACTTACTTAAAAATTCATTACTAGAAAACGGTACATTGGATATTGGTGCAAATTCGTACCGATATACATCTGTACCATTAGTACCAACTGAGTAATATTTATCAAAACCCATACGTTCAATTCGGTGTAAACTCAATTCAATCAATTTGGCTAAGTCACAGAAGACAACTTAAAAATTCATAACTAAAAAACGGTACATTAGATATTGGTGCAAACTGGTACCAATACTCATCAGTATCATAAGTACCAACTGTGTAAAATTTATCAAAATCCATACATTTAGTTTGGCATAAATTTAATCAATTAACTTGGCCAAATTACATTACTTACTTAAAAACTCATAACTAGAAAACGGTACATTAGATATTGGTGCAAATTCGTATCAATATACACCAGTACCACAAGTACCAACTGTGTGAAATTTATCAAAATCAATACGTTCAAATTAGTGTAAATTTAATTCAATCAATTTGGCTAAGTCACAATAGACAACTTAAACATTTATAACTAAAAAACGGTACATTAGATATTGGTGCAAACTGGTACCAATACTCATCAGTACTATAAGTACCAACTGTGTAAAATGTATCAAAACCCATACGTTCAATTTGGCATAAATCAATAATCAATTAACTTGGCCAAATTACGTTACTTACTTAAAAATTCATAACTAGAAAACGTAACATTAGATATTCGTGCAAATTCGTACCAATATTCATCAGTACCATAAGTATCAACTGTGTAAAATTAATCAAAATCCATACGTTCAAATTGGTGTAAATTCAATTCAATCAATTAGCTAAGTCACGGAAGACAACTTTAACATTTATAACTAAAAAACGGTACATTAGATATTGATGCAAACTGGTACCAATATTCATCAGTACCATAAGTACCAACTGTGTAAAATTGATCAAGATCCATACGTTCAAATTGGTGTAAATTCAATTCAATTAATTTGGCTAAGTTATGAAAGACAACTTAAACATTCATAACTAAAAAACGGTACATTGGATATTGGTGTAAACTAGTAACAATATACATCAGTACCATAAGTACTAACTGTGTAAAATTGATCAAAATCCATACGTTCAATTTGGCATAAATTTAATCAATTAACTTGGCCAAATTGCATTACTTACTTAAAAATTGATAACTAAAAATTGGTACATTGGATATTAATACAAAATAGTACCAATATACACCAGTACCACAAGTACCAACTGTGTACAATTTATCAAAATTAATACGTTCAAATTGGTGTAAACTCAATTCAATCAATTTGGCTAAGTTACAGAAGACAACTTAAACATTCATAACTAAAAAGCGGTACATTAGATATTGGTGCAAACAAGTACCAATATTCATCAGTACCATAAGTACCAACTGTGTAAAATTTATCAAAATCCATACGTTCAATTTGGCATAAATTTAATCAATTAACTTGGCCAAATTACATTACTTACTTAAAAATTCATAACTAGAAAACAGTACATTGGATATTGGTGCAAATTTGTACCAATATACATCAGTACTGTAAGTACTAACTGTGTAAAATTGATCAAAATCCATACGTTCAAATTGGTGTAAATTCAATTCAATTAATTTGGCTAAGTCACATAAGACAACTTAAACATTCATAACTAAACACGGTACATTAGATATTGGTACAAATTAGTACCAATATTCATTAGTACCATAAGTACCAACCGTGTAAAATTTATCAAAATCCATACGTTCAATTTGGCATAAATTTAATCAATTAACTTGTACAAATTAAATTACTTACTTAAAAATTCATAACTAGAAAATGGTACATTGGATATTAGTAAAAATTCGTACCAATATACATCAGTACCATAAGTACCAACTGTGTAAAATTTATTAAAATCCATACTGTGTAAAAATTATCAAGATACCTACGTTCGAATTGGCTTAAAGTTAATTCAATCAACTAAACTACAAGACAATTTAATCGAAAACATACTTATCAAAAATATAATCCTGTTACAAGTTGCAATCCTCCCTTTTCACTGTGATTCACTCATATTGAACGATTCTAAATTAAACAAACCCACTGTACACTCACGCCATTACTTTCGGTACCGACCCGCCGACTACAAAGTCCCGCGCTGAACTGAATTTGTGCCGGGCGCCGGCCGTCTGACGTCTGACTCGGCTGGCTCGGTGCATAGTGCGCGATCTGCATGGTAGGGGAAGCGGTTTCAACCTTAAAACTATTACTTTTATTGACCATTGATGCTCCTTTGTAGGTACATACAAAATAAAGTCCAATAATTTATACCATTTATTAAAATAATTTCAATCACACTCATAAAAAGTGCAACAAAGCCAATTTTTTCTTCCATTCTAGAATAACATAAAAAATCCAAATGAGTGCCAAATACCACACTAATAATAACATCATCTTTCTCTCTCTACATAATATAGTTGTTATTTGTTTTTGGTGTTCTCAAGAGTACTAATTCGTTTTGAACGTTTCTAAGCGGGAACAGTAGGAGTATAAAAATACGACACACTAATCTGGCCTGAAAACAAATTCAGACTCAACTAACAAATTTTTACAAATATATAGATTTTTTTTTTCAAAAATGAATTAACAAATCAAATGAGAATGTAAGAAATATGAGAAATATTTATTAGCAATTTTCATTATTGCTAAAAATATTTCTCAACAAATGCATAGTTTCTATCAATTGGCAGTATGCGTTCGGATTTAAGGCGGCGGCCAATCATAACATAATCAATACAACTTTTATTATTATTATTATTTAATAAACAGGAAAAATTTCGAAGTGAATTAATTTGTTTAGCACCGTCAGCCACCGCAGAAACAAACCTAAAAGTTACAGATCTAAACTATCGACTATGATTTTCACATTTAGTTTACATGTAGGCATTTCTGTTTTGTCTGGAGGATTAACCTCGTACATTTAATATTATTGTTACAAATATAACTATAACCTAATCTTTTTTGTTGAATATATTTCTTTTATATATTTTCTAATATTTTGCTAACAATTTTTTGGTCAAGAGATTGGCAAAATAATTGGTTTGTCGTATTCTTTACTGTATTTAAGATTCGGCACAAAATTTATATGATCAGTTATGCTTTGATCTAGTTATAAAAAAAGGATTTAGATTGTCATGTGCCAATTTAGTCAAGGTTGTGAAGTGAAAGAGCTAAATTTTTGTGAAGTTGCATGCACAAATTAAATGGCGCAGTCGGTAGATAAAATGTTACGTCTTTCTAGATTGTTCAAGCTGATGTTCTTCGTATTGATCATTAAAAAAAATAGTGATTAGCATAGAAACCAAAATGGCGCAGTCGGTAGGTGGAATATTTTGTATAGATATTATATTCAATTCTAATATAGACCACTAATAAAAAAGTACATAAAATTATGAATATTATGGCTAAATCCGCCAGAAAAACACTAAAATATAACCTAAAAATATAAAAATTAAATCTTACGTCCAAATAATAACAGAATCCGGCTCAACATCAAAATCCGGCCTATAATGATCAAAATAAAAATTAAAAAAATTAATAACGTCAAAATCCTGCTAGATTATATCAAAATCCGGCCGAAAAACACAAAATTATGAGCTAAAAATGAAAAATAAAATCGTATTTTCTATAAAACCAAGAAATCCGGCCTTTAATAATCAAAAGAAACTTAAAAGTTCTTAAAGTCAAAATCCCGGCAAATGATTAAAAAATCCGGCCTAAAAACACAAAAGTATAAGCTAAAACATAAATATAAAATCGTATTTTGTTTAAATACCAACAATGCAAATTAATTTTTGTCAAAATCCGGCCAAGTTATTGCTAAATCCGGCCTAAAAACAAAAATTTTTTAGCTTAAAACAATGATTGAATTGTATTTTGATTGAATACCAACAAAATCCGGCTTATAATGACCAAAATAAGTTTTAATAAAACCAAATTAGTTCCTAAAGTAAAAATCAAGCAAAATTATGGCAAAACCCGGTCTAAAAACACAAAAACTTTGCTTAAAATAAAGATTGAATCGTATTTCGTTTGAATAACATCAAAATCCGGCTAAAAACATCAAAATCCTGCCAAATAATTTCTGAAAGTAATAATCCGGCGAAATAATTGCAAAATCCGGTCTAAAAACACAAAAATTTAGCTTAAAATAAAAATTTAATCGTATTTCGTTTGAATACCAACAAAATCTGGCTTAAAATATCGAAATCCGGCCTTTAATGATCAAAATAAATTTTAAAAGGACCGAATTAGTTCCTAACGTAAAAATCCGGCAAAATTATGGCAAAATCCGGTCCAAAAACACAAAAATGTTAGCTTAAAATAAAGAATAAATTGTATTTCGATTGAATACCAACAAAATCCGGCTTAAAATATCGAAATCCGGCCTTTAATGATCAAAATAAATTTTAAAAGAACCAAATTAGTTCCTAAAGTAAAAATCCGGCAAAATTATAGCAAAATCCGGCTTAAAAACATAAAAATTTTAGCTTAAAATAAAGATTAAATCGTATATCGTTTGAATACCAACAAAATCCGGCTTAAAATATCGGAACAAAAAGACCGAATTAGTTCGTAACTATGGCAAAAATCGGTTTAAAATCACAAAAATGTTAGCTTAAAATAAAGATTGAATCGTATTTCGTTTGAATACTAACAAAATCCGGCTTAAAACATCAGAATGCGGCCTTTAATGATCAAAATAAATTTTAAAAAGACCGAATTAGTTCCTAAAGTAAAAATCCGGCAAAATTATGGCAAAATCCGATCTAAAAACATACAAGAATTAGCTTAAAATAAAGATTAAATCGTATTTTGTTTGAATACCAACAAAATCCGGCTTAAAACTATGGGAATCCGGCCTAAATAATCAAAATAAATTAAAAAAAAACCGAATTAGTTTCTAAAAGTAAAAATCCGGCAAAATTATGGCAAAATCCGGTCTAAAAACACACAAATGTAGCTTAAAATAAAGATTGAATCGTATATCGTTTGAATACCAACAAAATCCGGCTTAAAATATCAGAATCCGGCCTTTAAAGGTCAAAATAAATTTTAAAAAGATTAAATTAGTTCTTTAAGTAAAAATCCGGCAAAATTATAGCAAAATCCGGTCTAAAAACACAAAAATTTAGCTCAAAATAAAGATTGAATCGTATTGCGTTTGAATACCAACAAAATCCGGCTTAAAATATCGGAATAAAAAGACCGAATTAGTTCGTTAAGTAAAATTCCGACAAAACTATGGCAAAATCCGGTTTAAAATCACAAAAATGTTAGCTTAAAATAAAGATTGAATCGTATTTCGTTTAAATACAAACAAAATCCGGCTTAAAATATCAAAATCCGGCTTTTAATAATCAAAATAAATTTTAAAACGACCAAACTAGTTCCTAAAGTAAAAATCCGGCAAAAATATGGCAAAATCCGGTCTAAAAACACAAAAATTTAGCTTAAAATAAAGATTGAATCGTATTTCGTTTGAAAAGCAACAAAATCCGGCTTAAAATATCAAAATCCGGCCTTTAATAATCAAAATAAATTTAAAAAAGACCATATAAGTTCCTAAAGTAAAAATCCGGCAAAATTATAGCAAAATCCGGCCTAAAAACACAAATTTTTTAGCCTAAAATAAAGATTGAAACTTTAAAAAGACTAAATTAGATCCTAAAGTAAAAATTAGCTTAAAATAAAGATTGAATCGTATTTCGTTTGAATACTAACAAAATCCGGCTTAATATATAAGAATCCGGCCTTTAATGATCAAAATAAATTTTAAAAAGACTAAATTAGAGCCTAAAGTAAAAATCCGGCAAAATTAAGGAAAAATCCGGCAAAATTATGGAAAAATCCGGCCTAAAAACACAAAACTGTAAGCTAAAAAATAAAAATAAAATAATATTTGATTTCAATACCAACAAAATCCGGTGTAATAACAAAATAAAATTGAAAAACCTGAAATTAATTTGTTAAAGTAAAAATCCGGCCAAATGATTGTAAAATCCAAAATAAAACCACAAAAATATAAGCAAAAAATATAAATAAATAGTATTTCGATTAAAACCCAACAAAATCCGACTTAAAATATTAAAATCCGGCCATTAATTATCAAAATAAACCAAAAAAACCGCAAAAAACGGTAAAACTATTATGTAACCGGTTTTAAAACAAAAACCGGTCGACCGATTTTAATCAAATTTGCTGTGAAGTAACATCCATGATTAATAAACAAACTGAAATTATAAAAACTGTAATAGTATTACAGTTAAAAACAAAAGTTAACGTTTTATGTGTAAAAACGTTAAAATTATTGCAAAATCTCCTATAAAACAAAAACCAGTCGGCAGATCTAAACAAAATTTGCTGTTTAGTGGCAGACAACATTGCTAAACAAATTGGAGTTAAATGAAATTGTATCAATTTCACGGTCAATTAGTTTTTGTAACCTTTTAATAAAAAAAACGGTAAAATGACTGCGTAAACTGCTATAAAACAAAAACCAGTCGACCGATTTTAATTAAATTTGTTGATTAGTGGCAGACAATATAGCTAAACAGATTGAAGTTAAAATAAATTGTAACAATTTCACGATCAATTAGTTTTTGTAACCTTTAAATTAAAGAAAACGGTAAAATGACTGCGTATACTGCAATAAAACAAAAACCAGTCGACCGATTTGAATCAAATTTGTTGATTAGTGGCATACAATATTGCTAAACAGATAGAAGTTAAAAAAATTGTAACAATTTCACGATCAATTAGTTTTTGTAACCATTAAATGAAAAAAACGGTAAAGTGACTGCGTAAACTGCCATAAAACAAAAACCAGTCGACCGATTTTGATCAAATTTGTTGATTAGTGGCAGACAACAAAGCTAAACAGATTGGAGTTAAAATAAATTGTAACAATTTCACAATCAATTAGTTTTTGTAACCTTTAAATATAAAAACGGTAAAATGACTGCGTAAACTGCCATAAAACAAAAACCAGTAGGCCGATTTTAATCAAATTTGTTGATTAGTGGCAGACAACATAGCTAAACAGATTGAAGTTAAAATAAATTGTAACAATTTCATTATTTATTAGTTTTTGTAACCTTTAAATAAAAAAACGGTAAAATTACTGCGTAAACTGCCATAAAACAAAAACCAGTCGACCGATTTTAATCAGATTGGTTGATTAGTGGCAGACAACATAGCTTAACAGATTAGAGTTAAAATAAATTGTAATAATTTCACGATCAATTAGTTTTTGTAACCTTTAAATGAAAAAACGGTAAAATGACTGCGTAAACTGACATAAAACAAAAACCAGTCGACCAATTTTAATTAAATTTGTTGATTAGTGGCAGACAACATAGCTAAACAGATTGGAGTTAAAATAAATTGTAACAATTTCACGATCAATTAATTTTTGTAACCTTTAAATAAATAAAACGGTAAAATGACTGCGTAAACTGCTATAAAACAAAAACCAGTCGACCAATTTTAATCAAATTTGTTGATTAGTGGCAGACAACATAGCTAAACAGATTAGAGTTAAAAAAAATTGTAACAATTTCACGATCAATTAGTTTTTGTAACCATTATATGAAAAAACGGTAAAGTGACTGCGTAAACTGCCATAAAACAAAAACCAGTCGACCGATTTTGATCAAATTTGTTGATTAGTGGCAGACAACATTGCTAAATAGATTGGAGTTAAAATAAATTGTAATAATTTAACGATCAATTAGTTTTTGTAACCTTAAAATAAAAAAACGGTAAAATGACTGCGTAAACTGCCATAAAACAAAAACCAGTCCACCGATTTTAATCAAATTGGTTGATTAGTGGCAGACACTATTGCTAAATAGATTGGAGTTAAAATAAATTGAAACAATTTCACGATCAATTAGTTTTTGTAATCTTTAAATAAAAAAACGGTAAAATGACTGCGTATAAACTGCCATAAAACAAAAACCAGGCGACCGATTTTAATCAAATTTGTTGATTAGTAGCAGACACTATTGCTAAACAAATTGGAGTTCAAATAAATTGTAACAATTTCATGATCAATTAGTTTTTGTAACCTTTAAATGAAAAAACGGTAAAATGATTGCGTAAACATTGCCAAAAAGTTTTAAAATATAATATTTGTAACCTTCCATAATTAAATAATTTCCATAACTATTAAATGCTTGAGTTTAGATGAACTAATCTCAAAATAATTTGTAACAATCCGCGTCTTACCTTTAAAACTCATTATAGAATAATTAAATTTTGTTGAAACATGATGCCAATCAATCTGACTGTGTAATAAAACGCAAATTGTTCAAACAGTTTTATTCATAAAAATATATATAGCACACACCGTGTCGACAAAAATACAGTAAAGTGGGACATCCAAATCGTTAATTTTTTTTGTATTAAAAATCCATCTTTATATCAACTTTCTAGTCTAAATTTTTATATTAATACTTTTAATATAATTTTTGAAAAATAACATAAAAACACTGCCCAAAAATTAAATTAATAACTTTGAACACATTTTATATATCATTTTTTAGATTAAGTTTATTTAAAAAAGCAATGAGATTCAGAGAAAAGTTGATTATGGACGTAATAATAATTTTGAGTAAATAATATCAAGAAATCTTGATCTGTCAAAATCGCAATGAGTAGTGATAATAATAATAATAATGCCACAATCGTAAAACTTACATATAAAGTTTAACAAGGTAATTATATTTTTCGCATTATATATTTTTAGGCAGTTTTGTATGCGTTTATTTTGCCTAGGTTTGTTGGTTTATTTGACTGGGGCTACTTGATTGATAGTGGCCCCTGGTATTTTGCCCAAAATTTTCGAAATGTCGACGCCGGTTAAGGCGTTAATTGCGGGCGGTATTTGTCCGACCAATCGATTGATGTCGTGAGTGGTGTTGTCGTTGCCTCCTATCAGCACAATCTCATCTGTTTTCGCCAATGGAGCAGCAATTTCGGCAGCGATCTATAATAAAATTGCACAACATAACCTTGAAGCTAGCTAAAATAAAATATACAAACCTTGGGCAGTGCTTCCAATACAATAGCCATCTTAGCAGCATCACCGTACTGTTTGTAAACAGCAGCTTTTTGTCGCATCCTCTCAGCTTCGGCTTTACCCATCACGGAAATGGCATCAGCTTCAGCAGAACCCAACATTTTGATCTTTTCGGAATCGGCTTTAGCTTGCTGTACCGTGTGCGTTCTAAAAATTAACTATAAAATACCCAACAAACTAAATTTAATGATAATTATTACCGCTTTCCTTCAGCAATCATTTGGACCCGATAACTCTCAGCTTCAGCCGGTAGACGTACCGTGGAAGTAAGTTCACGCTCCTTACGCATTACTTCTTGCGCTTCAACCTCGATCTGCTTCCTCCTTTCAACAATCTCGATCTGGATTTCTTCGTTCCTGATTTTCTGGCGAATCTTGGCAGCCTGCAGTTCGTAAGCAAGCTGAGCTTCTGCTTTCTGCAAAAAAAAATTATTAAATTGTGTAGTGGTGTAATGAGGAAACAACTTACAGCAGTGTTGATTTCTTGATCGAAATTTGCCTTCTGCAGCTTGAACATTCTGGAGTTGTCTTCGATTTTCGTATCGGTAGAATATTTGATGTCCATTGCGGATTTCTGACATTCGGCTTCCTGAAAAATTAAAAAAATAGTTTGAATTATTATTACATTTTATTTTATTTTAAAAAATCCGCAATAACTTTTTAACTAAAAATAGTTATTAACTAAAATTTAGTAGTTAACTGTGTTAACTATTCCTAAATGCTCCTAAAAAATTTCAGCGGCCAACTCTGGTTAGTGTCAAAATGGTGGCAGTTTAGGTATGCATACGAAACAATATTGTAGAAAATCTGCAATAACTTTTTAACTAAAAATAGTTATTAACTAAAATTTAGTAGTTAACTGTACTAACTATTCCTAAACATTTCTAAAAAATTTCAATTGTCAATTCTGGTTACTGTCAAAATGGTGGCAGTTTAAGTAAGTATACAAAACAATATTATAGAAAATCTGTCTTAACTTTTTAACTAAAAATAGTTAATAACAAAAATTTAGTAGTTAACTGTAGTAACTATTCCTAAATGCTCCTAACAAAATTTCAACTGCCAACTCTAGTTACTGTCAAAATAGTGGCAGTTTAAGTAAGTTTACAAATTAATTGTAGAAAATCTGAAATAACTTTTTAACTAAAAATAGTTATAACTAAAATTTAATAGTTAACTGTGTTAACTAATACTAAATGCTCCTAACAAAATTATTACTGTCAACTCAAGTTATTGTCAAAATGGTGGCAGTTTAAGTACGTATACGAAACAATATTGTAGAAAATCTGCAACAACTTCTTAACGAAAAATAGTTATCAACTAAAATTTAGTAATTAAGTGTACTAACTATTTCTAAATATTCCTAGAATTGTCAATTGCCAACTCTGGTTACTGTCAAAATAGTGGCAGTTTAAGTACGCATACGAAACAATATTGTAGAAAACCTGCAATAACTTTTTAACTAAAATTAGTTATTAACTGAAATTTAGTAGTCAACTGTACTAACTATTCCTGAATATTCCTAAAAAATTTCAACTGCCAACTCTGGTTACTGTCAAAAAAGTGGCGGTTTAAGTATGCATACAAAACAAAATTGTAGAAAATCTGCAATAACTTCTTAACTAGAAATAGTTAATAACTAAAATTGAGTGAGTAGTTAACTGTACTAAGTATTCCTAAAAAATCCTAAAAATTTTTAACTGCCAGCTCTGGTTACTGTCAAAATGGTGGCGGTTTAAGTATGCATACGAAACAAAATTGTAGAAAATCTGCAATAACTTCTTAACTAAAAATAGTTATCAACTAAAATTTAGTAGTTAACTGTATTAACTATTCCTAAATATTCCTATAAAATTTCAACTGCCAACTCTGGTTACTGTCAAAATAGTGGCGGTTTAAGTAAGTATATAAAATAATATTGTAGAAAATCTGTCTTAATTTTCTAACTAAAAATAGTTATTAACTAAAATTAAGTAGTTAACTGTACTAACTATTCCTAAATATTCCTAAAAAATTTCAACTGCCAACTCTGGTTACTGTCAAAGTGGTGGCAGTTTAAGTAAGTATACAAAACAATATTGTAGAAAATCTGCAATAACTTCTTAATGAAATTTATTGTAAAACAATTTTCTCGTATCTAAACCAAAGCACACAAGAAGTGGAACAGATAATAGATCCTTTGATGATTACCATTTGCAATTTTTGAAATTTTCAAAGACAACTTGATAAAACTTAATTTTTTGAAAATTTTATCAAAAAACTTGAATTATTTGATTTATTTTGCAAAATTTGGAAAATGTATATTTGAAACATTTTAAGCAGAATTGAATCTTCTTTAAAATTTATTTGAAGCATTTTTTGAAATTCTCAAAGACAACTTGATAAAACATAATTTTTTAAAAATTTTATCAAAAAACTTGAATTATATTACTTATTTTGCAAAATTTGGAAAAAGTATATTTGAAACATTTTAAGCAGGATTGAATTTCTTTAAAATTTATTTAAAGCATTTTTTGAAAATTTCAAAGACAACTTGATAAAACTTAATATTTTGAAAACTTTATCAGAAAACTTAAATTATTTTACTTATTTTGCAAAATTTGGAAAATGTATATTTGTAACATTTTAAGCAGAATTGAATCTTCTTTAAAATTTATTTGAAGCATTTTTTTGAAATTTTCAAAGACAACTTGATAAAACTTAATTTTTTGAAAATTTTATCAAAAACTTGAATCATTTTACTTATTTTGCAAAATTTGGAAAATGTATATTTGAAACATTTTAAGCAAAATTGAATCTTCTTTAAAATTTATTTGAAGCATTTTTTGAAATTTTCAAAGACAACTTGTTAAAACTTAATTTTTTGAAAATTTTATCAAAAAACTTGAATTATTTTACTTATTTCGCAAAATTTGGAAAATGTATATTTGAAACATTTTAAGCAGAATTAAATCTTCTTTAAAATTTATATGAAGCATTTTTTTGAAATTTTCAAAGACAACTTGATAAAACTTAATTTTTTGAAAATTTTATCAAAAAACTTGAATTATTTGACTTATTTTGGAAAATTTGGAAAATGTATATTTGAAACATTTTAAGCAGAATTGAATCTTCTTTAAAATTTATTTGAAGCATTTTTTGAAATTTTCAAAAACATTTTATTAAAACTGAATTTTTCGAAAAATGTTATCAAAATACTTGAATTATTTTACTTATTTTGCAAAATTTGGAAAATTTTAAGCAGGATTAAATCTTCTTTAAAATTTATTTGAAGCATTTTTTGAAATTTTTAAAGACAACTTGATAAAACTTAATTTTTCGAAAATTTTATCAAAATACTTGAATTATTTGACTTATTTTGGAAAATGTATATTTGAAACATTTTAAGCAGAATTGAATCTTCTTTAAAATTTATTTGAAGCATTTTTTGAAATTTTCAAAGACAACTTGATAAAACTTAATTTTTTGAAAATTTTATCAAAAACTTGAATCATTTTACTTATTTTGCAAAATTTGGAAAATGTATATTTGAAACATTTTAAGCAAAATTGAATCTTCTTTAAAATTTATTTGAAGCATTTTTTGAAATTTTCAAAGACAACTTGTTAAAACTTAATTTTTTGAAAATTTTATCAAAAAACTTGAATTATTTTACTTATTTCGCAAAATTTGGAAAATGTATATTTGAAACATTTTAAGCAGAATTAAATCTTCTTTAAAATTTATATGAAGCATTTTTTTGAAATTTTCAAAGACAACTTGATAAAACTTAATTTTTTGAAAATTTTATCAAAAAACTTGAATTATTTTACTTATTTTGCAAAATTTGGAAAATGTATATTTAAAACATTTTAAGCAGAATTGAATCTTCTTTAAAATTTATTTGAAGCATTTTTTGAAATTTTCAAAAACATTTTATTAAAACTGAATTTTTCAAAAAATGTTATCAAAATACTTGAATTATTTTACTTATTTTGCAAAATTTGGAAAATTTTAAGCAGGATTAAATCTTCTTTAAAATTTATTTGAAGCATTTTTTGAAATTTTTAAAGACAACTTGATAAAACTTAATTTTTCGAAAATTTTATCAAAATACTTGAATTATTTGACTTATTTTGGAAAATTTGGAAAATGTATATTTGAAACATTTTAAGCAGAATTGAATCTTCTTTAAAATTTATTTGAAGCATTTTTTGAAATTCTCGAAGACAACTTGATAAAACTTAATTTTTTAAAAATTTTATCAAAAAACTTGAATTATATTACTTATTTTTCAAAATTTGGAAAAAGTATATTTGAAACATTTTAAGCAGGATTGAATTTCTTTAAAATTTATTTAAAGCATTTTTTGAAAATTTCAAAGACAACTTGATAAAACTTAATTTTTTGAAAATTTTATCAAAAAACTTGAATTACCTGACTTATTTTGCAAAATTTGGAAAATTTATATTTGAAACATTTTAAGCAGATTTGAATCTTCTTTAAAATTTATTTGATGCTTTTTTTGAAATTGTCAAAGACAACTTAATAAAACATAACTTTTTAAAAATTTTATCAAAAAACTTAAATTACCCGACTTATTTTGCAAAATTTGGAAAATTTATATTCGAAATATTTTAAGCAGATTTGAATCTTCTTTAAAATTTATTTGAAGCATTTTTTGAAATTTTCAAAGACAACTTGATAAAACTTAATTTTTTGAAAATTTTATTAAAAAACTTGAATTATTTGACTTATTTTGCAAAATTTGGAAAATTTATATTTAAAACATTTTAAGCAGATTTGAATCTTCTTTAAAATTTATTTTAAGCATTTTTTGAAATTTTCAAAAACAACTTAATTTTTTGAAAATTTTATTAAAAAACTTGAATTATTTGACTTATTTTGCAAAATTTGGAAAATTTATATTTGAAACATTTTAAGCAGAATTGAATCTTCTTTAAAAATTATTTAAATCATTTTTTGAAATTTTCAATGAGACTTAATAAAACTTAATTTTTTGAAAATTTTATCAAAAAACTTGAATTATTTGACTTATTTTGCAAAATTTTGAAAATTTATATTTGAAACATTTTAAGCAGAATTGAATCTTCTTTAAAAATTATTTAAATCATTTTTTGAAATTTCCAATGAGAACTTAATAAAACTTAATTTTTTGAAAATTTTATCAGAAAACTTTAATTACCTGACTTATTTTGCAAAATTTGGAAAAGGTATATTTGAAACATTTTAAGCAAAATTAATTCTTCTTTAAAATTTATTTGAAGCGTTTTACACTTAGTTACCACCCACCCACCCAAGCGTTAGTTTTGAAAAGATTTATTATTAAACAATTTTCTCGTATCTAAATCCAAGCACACAAGAAGTGAAACAAACAATAGATCTTTTGATGATTAACACTTGGGCGGGTGGGTGGACCACAGTAGAAAAAGTAGCTCGCCCACAAATTAAACTTTGTTCCCACCCACCCAACCAAGCGTTAGTAATCAAGAGATTTATTGTTAAACAATTTCCTCGTATCTAAATCCAAGCACACAAGAAGTGGGACAAACAATAGATCCTTTGATGACTAGCACTTGGGCGGGTATGTAGGTTACAGTAGAAGAAGTAACTCGCCCACAAACTAAACTTTGTTCCCACCCACCCACCCAAGCGTTAGTTATCAAGAGATTTACTGTTAAACAATTTTCTCGTATCTAAATCCAAGCACACAAGAAGTGAGACAAACTATAGATCCTTTGATGACTAACACTTGGGCGGGTGGGTGGGTTACAGTAAAAGAAGTAACTCGCTCACAAACTAAACTTTGTTCCCACCCACCCACCCAAACGTTAGTTATCAAGAGATTTATTGTTAAACAATTTCCTCGTATCTAAATCCAGGCACGCCTAAGAAGTGGGACAAATAATAAATCCTTTGATGACTAACACTCGGGCGGGTGGGTGGGCTACAGTAGAAGAAGTAACTCGCCCACAAATTAAACTTTGTTCCCACCCACCCACCCAAACGTTAGTTATCAAGAAATTTATTGGTAAACAATTTCCTCGTATCTAAATCGAAGCACACAAGAAGTGGGACAAACTATAGATCCTTTGATGACTAACACTTAGGCGGGTGGGTGAGTTACAGTAGAAGAAGTAACTCGCCCAGAAATTAAACTTTGTTTCCACCCGTCCACCCAAGCGTTAGCTATCAAAAGATTTATTGTTAAACAATTTTCTCGTCGGTACTAACAATAGATCCTTTGATGACTAACACTTGGGCGGGTGGGTGGGTTACAGTAGAAGAAGTAACTCGCCCACAAACTAAACTTTGTTCCCACCCACCCACCCAAGCGTTAGTTATCAAGAGATTTACTGTTAAACAATTTTCTCGTATCTAAATCCAAGCACACAAGAAGTGAGACAAACTATAGATCCTTTGATGACTAACACTTGGGCGGGTGGGTGGGTTACAGTAGAAGAAGTAGTTCGCCCAGAAATTAAACTTAGTTCCCACCCGCCCACCCAAGCGTTAGTTATCAAGAGATTTATTGTTAAACAACTTCCTCGTATCTAAATCCAAGCACACAAGAGGTGGGACAAACAATAGATCTTTTGATGACTAACACTTGGGCGGGTGAGTGGATCACAGTAGAAGAAGTAGCTCGTCCACAAATTAAACTTTGTTCCCACCCACCCACCCCAACGTTAGTTATCAAGAAATTTATTGTTAAACAATTTTCTCATATCTAAATCTAAGCACACTCGAGATGGGAGAAACAATAGATCCTTTGACAATTAACACTTAGGCGGGTGGGTGGGTCACAGTAGAAGAAGTAGCTCGCCCACAAACTAAACTTTGTTCCCACCCACCCACCCAAGCGTTAGTTATCAAGAGATTTATCATTAAACAATTGTCTCATATCTAAATCCAAGCACACAAGAGATGGGACAAACAATAGATCCTTTGATGACCAACACTTGGGCGGGCAAATTAAACTTTGTACTAAATTGCGCAATATTTGATTCAATAAACTTACCCTAATGCCAGCATCCCTATTAGCTTCAGCGACGCCCGCATCGGCATCGCGTTTCACCGACGCCGTTTGTGCCTTACCCAACGACGCCAAATACTGAACATCATCATACACATCTTTTATCGTAAACGATAATATTTCGATGCCCATTCGGCCTACGTCCGGAGCCGCTACTTCTCTCACCAACGCTGCGAACTGATCCCTGTCGCGGTACACTTCTTCGACTGTAAGAGTTCCTGAAAACCACAAACAAAATTATTAACAAATTAATAAATTGTTTAATTATTGATACCTAGTAATATGAGCTAAAGTTAGCACAATTGTTGTGCATAAAATAAAACTAGGTAACAAGATTTGCGACATAGTTTACACTAAGAATAAATATGAATATATGATTAAAAATAGATAAGATTAATTGATATAATATTAATAATTTGTTTATTGACAAACCTAGATACAATAGCATAGGTGGCTCCTACAGTTAATCCCAATTTGATAGCTCCCATCCAAACCAACGACATTATTTTGTTTATAGTTTAGCACTGAACCGTTTGAAAGTCTGGAGACAAATAGTGGAGCGTCAAGCATGCGATAATTATTCCAGCAAATATTTATAGTCTGCGTGACTGCAAAAGTTCTATGATTTTTTCAGATTGTATTGCCAAATTTCATAATTGCTAATCGCCGATTCGCGTTTGAGTAAATTGCACAACAAATTTCATACTAAAAATAATTTTTAATATAAAACCACTTTTAATGAGTAGCAAAACTAACTTTCTTAAATTGATTATATTACATTACTAATAAGCAATTGTTGAGTCAAGCAGGTGATTAGGAATGATTAGTAAGTAGATTATTGTTTACTCAGGTTAATTTATAATTAATTGTTTGTCAGCTAATTATTGCATACATTCATTGTTGTGTTCTCTGGGTTAGTTTATTTCAAATAATATCATGACATTGCAATAACATTGAACATAATTAAAGAAACAGAACTAGTTTCGGCCATTTATAAAAAAATAGTTGTTTGCTTTAATTTGTTTAAAACCAATTTAAAAATCCCATTTTTAACTAAATTGATTACACAATTAATGCGTTGTGACGCAATTTTACAAGACTGTTTATCTCCTCAATTACAATTTTTATTACAATGCATCACGAGAACGACAGACGTCACTGAATTTTATAATCGGATCGACTTATAGTTTCAACACATTAATGAGTCAATTGTCCATGCTTATGATGTATTGTTTGTTCAGATTAAAGGTTACAATTGGACTAATTAATTTATGAAAACGTATTGTTGTAATTAAATTTAATCTAGGTTTGTAGTGAGCAAATTGTGAAATTATTTACTCCGACAAATAACAACAAAAATATTTTATTGTGAGCGTAATCACTTACAATTATAACGAACTGATATGATTATTGTGTGCAAACAAAGCATTTTAAATTATACTTAAAACAAACTAAATCCAAATTTTTATTAAAATATTTATTTCCATTACAAAGTTACAAGCTAATATTCAACTTTGAAGCCCAATTTTTCTCATTTTGAAGACCCCATTTAGTCAATTTCAAAAATAATTGATTGAATTCATAAAATTAGCTACTTTATACTTAAAGCTAACCAAATCCAAATTTTTATCAAAATATTTAATTCTGTTACAAAGTTACAAGCTAATAATCAACTTTGAAGCCCAATTTTGCACATTTTGAAGACCCCAGTTTGTCAATTTGTGAGATAATTTATTGAATTTATAAAATTAGTTTAATCATACTTAAAGTTAACTAAATCCAAATTTTTATCAAAATATTTAACTCTGCTACAAAGTTACAAGCTAATAATCAACTTTGAAGCCCAATTTTGCTCTTTTTGAAGACCCCATCATATCAATTTAGAAGATAATTTATTGAATTTATAAAATTAGCTAAATTATACTTAAAACTAACCAAATCCAAAATTTTATCAAAATATTTCACTCTGTTACAAAGTTACAAGCTAATAATCAACTTTGAAGCCAAATTTTGCTCATTTTGAAGACCCCATCATTTTGTCAATCTCAAAAACAATTTATTAAACTCATAAAATTAGCTAAATTATACTTAAAGCTGACTAAATCCAAATTTTTAACAAAATATTCAACTCTGTTACAAAGTTACAAGCTAACAATCAACTTTGAAGCCCAATTTTGCTCAATTTGTAGACCCAATTTAGTCAATTTCAAAAATAATTTATTGAATTCATAAAATTAGCTATAATATACTTAAAGCTAACTAAATCCAAATTTTTATCAAAATATTTAACTCTGTTACAAAGTTACAAGCTAATATTCAACTTTGAAGCCCAATTTTGCTCACTTTGAAGACCCCGTTTAGTCAATTTGAAAGATAATTTATTGAATTTATAAAATTAGCTAAATTATACTTAAAACTAACCAAATCCAAAATTTTATCAAAATATTTCACTCTGTTACAAAGTTACAAGCTAATAATCAACTTTGAAGCCAAATTTTGCTCATTTTGAAGACCCCATCATTTTGTCAATCTCAAAAACAATTTATTAAACTCATAAAATTAGCTAAATTATACTTAAAGCTGACTAAATCCAAATTTTTAACAAAATATTCAACTCTGTTACAAAGTTACAAGCTAACAATCAACTTTGAAGCCCAATTTTGCTCAATTTGTAGACCCAATTTAGTCAATTTCAAAAATAATTTATTGAATTCATAAAATTAGCTATAATATACTTAAAGCTAACTAAATCCAAATTTTTATCAAAATATTTAACTCTGTTACAAAGTTACAAGCTAATATTCAACTTTGAAGCCCAATTTTGCTCACTTTGAAGACCCCGTTTAGTCAATTTGAAAGATAATTTATTGAATTTATAAAATTAGCTAAATTATACTTAAAACTAACCAAATCCAAAATTTTATCAAAATATTTCACTCTGTTACAAAGTTACAAGCTAATAATCAACTTTGAAGCCAAATTTTGCTCATTTTGAAGACCCCATCATTTTGTCAATCTCAAAAACAATTTATTAAACTCATAAAATTAGCTAAATTATACTTAAAGCTGACTAAATCCAAATTTTTAACAAAATATTCAACTCTGTTACAAAGTTACAAGCTAACAATCAACTTTGAAGCCCAATTTTGCTCAATTTGTAGACCCAATTTAGTCAATTTCAAAAATAATTTATTGAATTCATAAAATTAGCTATAATATACTTAAAGCTAACTAAATCCAAATTTTTATCAAAATATTTAACTCTGTTACAAAGTTACAAGCTAATATTCAACTTTGAAGCCCAATTTTGCTCACTTTGAAGACCCCGTTTAGTCAATTTGAAAGATAATTTATTGAATTTATAAAATTAGCTAAATCCTTCGTAATAAATCCAAAATATAAACGAAAAAAATGTAAAATAAAATTTTATGTCCAAATATCGTCAAAAGTTTAACATAAACCCGCTTATAGTATCAAAATTCGGCCTTTAACTAACAAAATGTACTCTAAAAAAATCAGTAACGTCAAAATCCTGCCAGATTATAGCTAAATCCGTCGTAATAACACTAAAAAATAATCTAAAAAATGCAAAATAAAATTGTATGTCCAAATATTAACAGAAATCTGCTTAAACTATCAAAATCCGGCCTATAATTATCAAAATGTAGTCTAAACAAATCAGTAACGTCAAAATCCTGCCAGATTATGGTTAAATCAGTCGTAATAAAACCAAAATATAATCTAAAGAATGTAAAATAAAATTGTAAGTCCAAATTTTAACAAAAACCTGCTTAAACTATCAAAATCCGGCCTTTAATGATTAAAATGTAGTCTAAAAAAATCAGTAACGTCAAAATCCTGCCAGATTATAGCTAAATCAGTTGTAATAACACCAAATTATAATCTAAAAAAAGTAAATTAAAATTGTATGTCCAAATATAGTCTAAATATTAACATAAACCTGCTTAAACTAACAAAATCCGGCCTTTAATTATCAAACTGTAGTCTAAAAAAATCAGTAACGTCAAAATCCTGCCAGATTATAGCAAAATCCGTCGTAATAAATCCAAAAAATAATCTAAAAAAATGTAAAATAAAATGTTATGTCCAAATATCGTTTAAATATTAACATAAAAACCTGCTTAAACTATTAAAATCCGGCCTTTAGTTATCAAAATGTAATCTAAAAAAATCAGTAACTTCAAAATCCTGCCGAATTTTAAATATCATAATTTGCAAGATGCATTTCGAATTAATTGCAAGATTTCATAAGTTAACAACCGGATTTCATATGGTAACAGCCGGAATTAATAAGTTAACAGCCAGATATTATAATTTATTAACCAAATTATTGTTTAATTTCTTTATTTCGTATCTTAACAACCACATATCATAATTTACAGGCCTAATTTCATATAAATTGCAGAATTTCATAAGTTAACAACCAGACTTCTTAAATTGACGGCCGGATTTTATAAGTTAAAGACCGGATATTAGTATTTATAAACCAAATTCTAATTATTATAATTTGCAAACTGCATTTCATATTAATTACAAAATTTCATAAGTTAACGACCGGATTGATTATGTTAACAGCCAGATCTTATAAGTTAACAGCCGGATATTAATCTTTATAAACCGAATTCCAAATATTATAATTTGCAAGTTGCATTTCGTAATAATTGCAAGATTTCGTAATTTAACGACCGGATTTCATACGTTAACGGCCGGATTTAATAAGTTAATAGCCAGATATTATTATTTATTAGCCAAATTCTTGCTTAATTTCTTTAATTCGTATGTTGTATGTCTTAAATTAACGTCCGGATTTTGTAAGTTAAAGGCCAGATATTATTATTTATAAACCAAATTTTAAACTGCATTTCGTATTATTTGCAAGATTTCATAAGTTAACAGACGGACTTCTTAAATTAACGGCCGGATTTTATAAATTAAAAGTCAAATATTATTATTTATATACTAAATTCCAAATATTATAATTTGTAAATTGCATGTCATATTAATTATAAAATTTTATAAGTTAACAACCGGATTTCTTATGTTAACAGTCAGATTTTATAAGTTAACAACCGGATATTATTATTTATTAACTGGATTTTGAATATCATATTTTGCAAGTTGCATTTCGTATTATTTGCAGGATTTCATAAGTTAACCACAGAATTTCATATGTTAACGGCCGGATTTAATAAATTAACAACCAGATATTATTATTTATTGTTTTATTTCTTTATTTCGTATGTTAACAACCAAATATCATAATTTGCAGGTTTTATTTCATATTAATTGCAAAATTTCATAAGTTAACAGCCGGACTTCTTAAATTAACGGCGGGATTTTGTAAGTTAATGGCCGGATATTATTATTTATAAACTAAATTCCAATTATTATAATTTGAAAACTGCATTTCGTAATAATTACAAGATTTCATAAGTTAACGACCGGATTTCTTATGTTAACAGCCAGATTTTATAAGTTAACAGCCGGATATTATTTTATAAAAACCGGATTCCAAATATTATAATTTGCAAATTGCATATCATATTAATTACTTAATTACAAGATTTCATAAGTTAATGACCGGATTTCTTATGTTAACAGTCGGATTTTTTAAGTTAACAACCGGATATTATTATTTATAAACCGGGTTTTAAATATCATGATTTGCAAGTTGCATTTCGTATTATTTGCAAGATTTCGTTAGTTAACCACAGAATTTCATATGTTAACGGCCGGATTTGATAAGTTAACAGCCAGATATTGTTAATTAGTAGCCGGATTCTAGTTTTATTTCATGTGTTAACAACCAAATATCATAACTTACAAGCTTTATTTCATATTAATTGCAAAATTTCATAAGTTAACAACCAGACTTCTTAAATTAACGGCTGGATTTTATAAGTTCAAGGCCGGATATTATTATTTACAAACCAAATTCCAATTATTATAATTTAAAAACTGCATTTCGTATTTATTACAAGATTTCATAAATTAACGACCGGATTTCTTATGTTAACAGCCGGATTTTATAAATTAACACCCGGATATTATTACTTATAAACCGCATTCAAAATATTATAATTTTCAAGCTGCATTTCATATTAATTGCAGGATTTCATAATTTAACCACAAGATTTCATATGTTAACGACCGGATTTGATAAGTTAACAGCCAGATAATGTTAATTAATAGCCGGATTCTAGTTTTATTTTTTTATTTCCTATGTTAACGGCCAAATATCATGATTTGCAGACTTCGTTTCATAGTGATTGCAAGTTAAAGTCTCTAACGCTTGCAGATAAGAAAAACTTCTAATCTACCACAAACATTTTATGCCCGTTCAGAAATATTTTATGACGTTTATGACAGGTTTAAACATTTTTTAACGTTTATTACAGCTCACGGACATTTTATGACGTTATTTTATGACGTTTAAAAAAATCTCACAAACATTTTATGACCAAAAAAGAATATTTTTTGACGTTTATAATAGCTTCAAACATTTTATAACGTTTATTACTTCTCACGGACATTTTATGACTATTATGATATCTCTTTTAACATTTGATCATAGTTCGGAAACGGTTTATGACAGCTCTGAAAAAAATGAGGCAATCTCAAACATTTTATGACGTTTGTAAAATCGCACAAACATTTTATGACCGAACAGGAATATTTTATGACGTTTATGATAGCTTCAAACATTTTATAACGTTTATTACAGCTCACGAACATTTTATGACATTTATGATATCATTTTAACATTTTATGACAGTTTAGAACGTTCTATGACAGCTCAGAAATAATTGTTGCAATCTCAAACATTTTATGACGTTTATAAAATCTGACAAACATTTTATGACCGATCAGGAATATTTTATGACGTTTATGACAACTTCAAACATTTTGTAACGTTTATTACAGCTCATGGACATTTTATGACGTTCATGATATCTTTTTAACATTTTATGACAGTTCGAAAACGTTTTGTAACAGCTCAGAAATAATTGATGCAATTTCAAACATTTTATGACGTTTATAAAATCTCACAAACATTTTATGACCGATCAGGAATATTTTATGACGTTTATGATAGCTTCAAACATTTTATAACGTTTATTACAGCTCACGAACATTTTATGACATTTATGATATCATTTTAACATTTTATGACAGTTTAGAACGTTCTATGACAGCTCAGAAATAATTGTTGCAATCTCAAACATTTTATGACGTTTATAAAATCTGACAAACATTTTATGACCGATCAGGAATATTTTATGACGTTTATGACAACTTCAAACATTTTGTAACGTTTATTACAGCTCATGGACATTTTATGACGTTTATGATATCTTTTTAACATTTTATGACAGTTCGAAAACGTTTTATAACAGCTCAGAAATAATTGATGCAATTTCAAACATTTTATGACGTTTATAAAATCTCACAAACATTTTATGACCGATCAGGAATATTTTATGACGTTTATGATAGCTTCAAACATTTTATAACGTTTATTACAGCTCACGGACATTTTATGACGTTTATGATATCTCTTTAACATTTTATGACAGTTCGGAAACGTTTTATGACAGCTCAAAAATAATTGATGCAATCTCAAACAATTTATGGCGTTTATAAAATCTCACAAACATTTTATGATAAATCAGGAATATTTTATGACGTTTATGATAGCTTCAAACATTTTATAACGTTTATTACAGCTCACGGACATTTTATGACATTTATGATATCATTTTAACATATTATGACAGTTTAGAACGTTTTATGACAGCTCAAAAATTATTGTTGCAATCTCAAACATTTTATGACGTTTATAAAATCTGACAAACATTTTATGACCGATCAGGAATATTTTATGACGTTTATGACAACTTCAAACATTTTGTAACGTTTATTACAGTTCATGGACATTTAATGACGTTTATGATATCTTTTTAACATTTTATGACAGTTCGAAAACGTTTTATGACAGCTCAGAAATAATTGATGCAATTTCAAACATTTTATGACGTTTATAAAATCTCACAAACATTTTATGACCGATCAGGAATATTTTATGACGTTTATGATAGCTTCAAACATTTTATAACGTTTATTACAGCTCACGGACATTTTATGACGTTTATGATATCTCTTTAACATTTTATGACAGTTCGAAAACGTTTTATGACAGCTCAGAAATAATTGATGCAATTTCAAACATTTTATGACGTTTATAAAATCTCACAAACATTTTATGACCGATCAGGAATATTTTATGACGTTTATGATAGCTTCAAACATTTTATAACGTTTATTACAGCTCACGGACATTTTATGACGTTTATGATATCTCTTTAACATTTTATGACAGTTCGGAAACGTTTTATGACAGCTCAAAAATAATTGATGCAATCTCAAACAATTTATGGCGTTTATAAAATCTCACAAACATTTTATGACCAATCAGGAATATTTTATGACGTTTATGATAGCTTCAAACATTTTATAACGTTTATTACAGCTCACGGACATTTTATGACATTTATGATATCATTTTAACATATTATGACAGTTTAGAACGTTTTATGACAGCTCAGAAATTATTGTTGCAATCTCAAACATTTTATGACGTTTATAAAATCTGACAAACATTTTATGACCGATCAGGAATATTTTATGACGTTTATGACAACTTTAAACATTTTGTAACGTTTATTAGAGCTCACAAACATTTAATGAAGTTTATGATATCATTTTAACATTTTATGACAGTTCGAAAACGTTTAATGACAGCTCAGAAATAATTGATGCAATCTTAAACATTTTACGACGTTTATAAAATTTTAGAAACATTGTATGACCGATCAGATATATTCTATGACGTTTATGACAGCTTCAAACATTTTATAACGTTTATTACAGCTCACTGATATTTTATGACGTTTATGATATCTCTTTAACATTTTATGACAGTTCAAAAACGTTTGTTGACAGCTCAAAAATAATTGTTGCAATCTCAAACATTTTATAACGTTTACAGCTTACAAACATTTTATGACGTTTATGATGTATCTTTCAATATTTTATCACAGTTCAGAAACGTTTTATGATAGCTCAAAAATAATTGATGCAATCTCAAAAATTTTATGACGTTTACAAAATCTCACAAAAATTTTATGACCGATCAGGAATATTTTATGACGTTTATAACAGCTTCAAACATTTTATAACGTTTATTACAGCTCACGGACATTTTATGACGTTTACAATAACTCTTGAACATTTTATGACAGTTCGGAAACGTTTTATGACAGCTTGAAAATAATTAATGCAATCTCAAACATTTTATGACGTTTATAAAATCTCACAAACAATTTATGACCAATCAGGAATATTTTATGACGTTTATGACAGCTTCAAACAATTTATAACGTTTATTACAGCTCACGGACGTTTTATGACGTTTATGATATCTCTTTAACATTTTATGACAGTTCGGAAACGTTTTATGACAGCTCAGAAATAATTGATGCAATTTCAAACATTTTATGACGTTTATAAAATATCTCAAACATTTTATGACCAATCGGGAATTTTTTATGACTTTTATGACAGCTTCAAACACCTCATAACGTTTGATACAGCTCACGGACGTTTAATGACGTTTATGATATCTTTTTAACATTTTATGACAGTTCGGAAACGTTTTATGACAGCTCAGAAATAATTGATGCAATTTCAAACATTTTATGACGTTTATAAAATCTCACAAACATTTTATGACCGATCAGGAATATTTTACGACAGCTTCAAACATTTTATAACGTTTATTACAGCTCACGGACATTTTATAACGTTTATGATACCTCTTTAACATTTTATGACAGTTCTGAAACGTTTTATGACAGCTCAGAAATAATTGATGCAATCTCAAACGTTTTATGACGTTTATAACATCTCACGAACTTGTTATGACGTATATTGCAGCTCCAAACATTTTATTACAGAAAAATTACTTCGCAATCATCACTAAGCAAGCAATAAACAACTTAATTTGAATCAAATCACATAACTTTTGAACAATAATCGCCAATTAATGCAAACTCTAAACAGAATTTAATTAATTTAATCCCGCATCATCACTCACATCTCAAAAACATTTTATAATAATTTTGCAGACTTAAAATATTTGCACGAATCGACTATCACTTGACTAAACACTTTTTAAAAACAATATTAAATAACCAAAGCGGTTTTGTTACACAACAAGTGTAGTAGGACTAAAAACTTGGTCGAGATGTAATTATTTTTTCTCTAGCTTTCTCCCACTCCGCATTAAAGTTAATTTCCGCAGCGAGACAATTTCGCAAACCTTGAAAATTAAACCGACGTTTGTGTTTCTTTCTATTATAATTTGAATAATTAATGGCGACGTTGATAAAAATTTCAACAAATTTTTGTCAATATTAGACGTAGGATAAATTAATTATTAATAAAAAGAATTGTCATGCTCTTCATTTTCAATTCACACCAATCAAGGAGACTTTAAACGGGCGACCTCGCGCAAGGTCGCTTTTATTTTTTCTGTGATTAGCTACTATACCGCGTGTGGATAATTATACAATTGCAAACAACAAATTTTGTAATAATATCAGCTGCAATTTGGGTTAACAATAATATTTTATTTAAATTAAATTATTTGGTTTTTATAATGTTCTGCGACGGTCGCATAGCAATATGTGAATGTCGTAGATAAAGTATAGTATTCTACTCGCGTGTAATAGTTTATTCACGCTAAATTAATAGTTTTAAAATTTTACAATAAGTTATATTATATTTACCTAGTATTGCTCTTAGGTGTCCTTCAAGGGTCTGCAAAATGGTCGATTTGATTTCCTTCACACTTTTGCCGAGGAACTGCTCCGACGCTGTATGCAGTAATTCGTCAGCTTTCATGATCTTGCATTGGGCTACACCGGTGACGGTAAGAGGGACACCTTGCGCCGTCTCCACCATCTCGCACATTGGATTGAGGGTCATCACCTCCAGAGAGAGTCTCTGGACATCCGTCACAAGCCACCAGGCCCATGCCCATCCACCCACTATGGTTACCCGTTTTGTTGAACCACAACATCCACCTGAAAACAATAAATAAATTAGTATTATTTTTCAAATATATTAACATAAATTTTACGATCTACTTAGATCATGTTTTTATCAAGTTTTAAGATCTAATTTAGTAATTTCATGATCTGTTTAGGTCTAATTTTAGAAACATAAAAAAAATTGCCGATTTAAGTTGACACATTTTAGAAATTCATTATTTCATCTATAATGATCTATCAACTTAATAAAGCATAGATCTATAACTGTGTAGATCTAAATTTGAATAGAACTTATAAGTAAATGATCTTTAATGATCTATCAACTTTTATGATTTGTGTAGATCTAAATTGAAGTGAAACTCTAAAAAAGTCAACCTAGATCTTGATTTTATGATCCAAACAGATCAAAATTTGAATCAAACTTTTAAAAAGTTATTCTTTAGTGATCTATCAACATGAATTTAAGTAAAACTTTAAACAAAATGATCTTTGATGATCAATCAATGTAATTAAACATAGATCTATGCTTTTATGATTTGTGGAGATCTATATTTAAGTAAAACTTATGATCTTTTAAAGATCTATCAATGTAATTGAACATAAATCTATAATTTTATAATCTTAAATTTGAGTAAAACTATATAAAAGTTTATATTTAACAATCTATCAACTATTTTATGATCTATGTAGATCTAAATTTAAATAAAACTTTAGAGAAGTTGATATTTGATGATCTATCAACGTAATAAAATACAGATCTATGATTTTATGATATGTGTAGATCTAAACTTTACTACAACTATATAGATTTATAATTTTGTGATCTCAAATTTCAGCAAAACTTTAAAAAAGTTGATCTTTAATGATCTACCAACGTAATAAATCATAGATCTATGATATATGCAGATCTAAATTTGAGCAACATTTCAAAAAAGATCTTTAATGATCTTAAACGCAATAAATTATAGATCTATAATTTTATGATCTATGTAGATCAAAATTTTTGTAAAACTTTTCAAAAGTTGATCTTTAATAATCTATAGACGCAATACAACATAAATCTATAATTTTATGATCTAAAATTTGAGTAAAACTTTAGAAACTGATCTATCAGCGTAGTAAATCATAAATCTATAATTTTATGATCAGTGTAGATCTAAATTTTAGTATAACTTTCAAATAGTTATTCTTTGATAATCTATTAACGTAATAAAACATAAATTTATCATTTTTAATCAATGTAGATCTAAATTTAAATAAAACTTTTAAAAACTTGATCTTTAATGATCTATCAACGTAATAAAACATAAATGTATGATCTTTGCAGATCTAAATTTGAGCAAAATAAAAAAAAAAGATCTTTAATAATCTTAAAAGCAATAAATTATTGATCTATAACTTTATAATCTATGTAGATCAAAATTTTAGTAAATTTTTTCAATAATTGATCTTTAATAATCTAAAAAAGTAATAAAACATAAATTTATAATTTTATGATCTTAAATTTGATTAAAGATTTAGAAAAGTTGATCTTTAATAATCTATCAACACAATAAATCATAAATCTATATATTTATGATCTATGTAGATCTAAATTTAAGTAAAACTTTAGAAAAGTTGATCTTTAATGATCGATTAACGCAATAAATAACAAATCTATAATTTTATGATCTTTGTAATCTTTAGATTACATGATCTTTAAAGATCTAGAGACGCAATAAAATATAGATCTATGTATTTATGTCTTTATGGATTTATTAACATAATAAAACATAGATCTATAATTTTATTTATCCACGTAGATCTAAATTTGAGTAACACTTTTTAATTCAATAATCTATCCTCGTTATAAAGCACAATTCTTAATTTCTGATCTATGTAGATCTAAATTTGAGTAAAACTTTAAAAAAACTGGTCTTTAATGATCTATATACGTAATAAACAAAGATCTACAATTTTATTATCTGCGTAGATCAAAATTTGAGTAAAACTTTAAACTTTAATTTGTAAAATTTTAGAAAAGTTGATCTTTAATGATCTATCAACGCAATAAACCTTATATCTATAGCTTTATGATCTATATAGACCTAAACTTGAGTTAAACTTTAAAAAATGTAATATTTAATAATAAAACATAAATCAATAAATCTGATCTGATCGATCTTGATTTTATAATCTATGTAGATCTAAATTTACGTACAAACTTTCAAACACATAATCTATTTGAATTAAAAAGTATATTTTAGTCGATCATCTACGATCTAAATTATATGATCTACTAGTATTCAATTCTAAAAACAAATTTAAGCAAATGTACAAGCAATTTAATGATTTACCAACTTTTATAAACCTGAATTTTAAATAAAAATGTTCATGATCTACCTATAATCTTAAAATCATCAATTTTCAAATATCTTTACAATAAACCTTTTTTTTTATTTAAAGATCAGTCCAACTAAAATAAATATGTTTATAATCTAC
The DNA here is from genome assembly GCA_963932245.1 of Tachinus rufipes. Taxonomy (NCBI): domain Eukaryota; kingdom Metazoa; phylum Arthropoda; class Insecta; order Coleoptera; family Staphylinidae; genus Tachinus; species Tachinus rufipes. The sequence goes on along the minus strand of OZ010748.1, from coordinate 88,243,913 downwards.
CTAAAAGATCTCCTTAATCTGTAGATAACAAAATTAAGATGATCTATGAAAATCTAAATTTGAGTAAAAAATGTTAAACATTGATCTTCAATGATCTATCAAAGCCTAATTATCCAAAATGTTAAAATCTAAACGTCCATGATTTGTTTGAATTAAAGAGTAAATTTTAATAATTTTTTGATCTACTTAAAACTTTATTTTAAAAACAAAAATTAACGTAAGTTATGATCTATTTTAAAGTTTTTTCCATAAATCTTTTAAAATCCTAAACTTTAAATGAGATTATTCGTGGTCTTAAAATCAACTTTCAAACCTCGTAAAATAAAAAAAAAAGATCAGTCAAATTAAAACCAATATGTTCATGATCTACCCAAAAGATCTCCAAGATCTATAAAATAACAAAAATTAAATAATGTAATAAAACGTAGATCTATGTAGATTTAATAGATAATAATAGAATAGAATTTAATTTAAAACTTTTAAAAACTTAATCTTTAATGATCTACTTAAATCTAACTATTCAAAATATTAAAATCTAAACATGCATTATTTGCTTGAACTAGATGTAAAAAGTAAATATTAGTCAATCATTCCATGATCTACTCTAATCAGAATTTAATTTTAAAAACAAAAACTAACCTAAGTAAAAAAAATTGTAATAAAATGTAAAAAGAGTTATGATCTATTTAAATGTTTTTCCATAAAAACCTACCAATGATCTACCAAATTTTATAAATCTAAATTTTAAATCAGAGCCTTTATAATCTTAAAATCAATTTTCAAAATATATAAAATCTTAAACAATGATCTACCTAACTATCCAACAAGTTCATGATCTAGCCAAAATAATTGATCTATCTAAAACCAAATTTAATCAATATTTATACAATCTCAAAGATCATGTTTATTTATCAAGATGAAAGTTAGCAATTTTATGATGATCTACACAAATCTAATTTTTCAAATATTATAATATCAAAATTTCTATGTTAGACCAAAAATTTACAAAAATAAAGATCAGTAAAATTTACTGATCCAACCAAAATAAGTACTGATCTATCTAAAACCAAACTTAAACAACAATTTTATAATCTACATAGATCGTGTTTATTAAGATCTAATTTAGCAGTTTTATAATGATCTACTTCGATCTAATTTTTGAAAAATCATTAAAATTAAAGTCAATATGATTCTGATCTACCCAAAATAATTAATCTATCTAAATCTAATCCATATAAATCATGTTTATTAAAATCTAATTTAGCAACTTCATAATGATCCACTAAGATCTAATTTATCAAATATCATACAATCAAAATCTCTATAATAAACCATTGATTAAAAAATAAAAATCTCTATAATAAAAACATTCATAATCTAAATAAAATTTTAAAAATAAATTTACAATCTACATAGATTATGTTTATCAAGATCTAATATCAAGATCTCTATGATAAACTAACATTTTTAAAAAATAAAGATCAGTAAAAATAAAATCATTATGTTCATGATATACTTAAAATGATTATTGATCTATCTATAACCAAAATTACGATCTACATAGATCAAATTTATTCATGATGATCTACTTAGATTTAATGTTTAGAATATTATAAAATCAAAATCTTTTTCGAAAATAAGAACCGCCCGTACTTATGATCTGAAGTAGCCCACCCAGCCACCCAAATGTTTGCCATCCAAACAGTAGATACCACTATCACCTCTAATGATTAAGAGACTTTAAACGCAATAGAAAAGAAACATTTTAATTTTTTTGACAACTGTCAGTTTTTGTATGACAAACACATGGGCGGGTGGGTGGAAACACTGTATCAAACTACCGGCCCAATATTCAAAACCTGTGTTCCCGCCCACCCGCCCCAGTGTTTGTTACCAAAAAATTGATTAAGTCAACTCCCTCTTCAAGTTAAATAACATCTGTCAGTCATTTTGTCTTGTGTGTTAGCTGTTGGAACACGAGAGGTGATAGCAACTGTCAATTACTTTATGACAAACACATGGGCGAGTGGACGGGAACACTGTATCAAACTACTGGCCCAATATTCATAATCTGTGTTCTCGCCCACCCGCCCGAGTGTTTGTTATCAAGAAATTAATTACGTAAACTTCCTCTTTAAGTTTAATGACATCTGTCAGTCATTTTGTCTCGTTTATTAGCTGTAGTAACACGAAATGTGATAGTGACTGTCAATTTCTTTATGACAAACACATGGGCGGGTGGGTGGGAACACTGTACCAAACTACCAGCCCAATATTCAAAAACTGTGTCCCCGCCCACCCGCCCTAGTGTTTGTTATCAATAAATTGATTACGTCAACTCCCTCTTCAAGTTTAATGACAAATGTCAGTCATTTTGTCTTGATTGTTAGCTGTAGAAACACGAGAGGTGGTAGTAACTGTCAATTTCTTTATGAGAAACACATGGGCGGATGGGTGGGAACACTGTATCAAACTACCGACCCAATACTCAATAAACTGTTTTCCCGCTCACCCGCCCTAGTGTTTGTTATCAAGAAATTGATTACGTCAACTCCTTCTTCAAGTTAAGTGACATCTGTCAGTCATTTTGTCTCGTTTATTTGCTTTAGGAACACAAAAGGTGGTAGTAACTGTCAATTTCTTTATGACAAACACATGGGCGGGTAGGTGTAAACAGTGTATAAAACTACCGGCCCAATGTTTATAATCTGTGTTCCCGCCCACCCGCCCAAGTGTTTGTTATCAAAAAATTGATAACGTCAACTCCCTCTTCAAGTTTAATGACATCTGTCAGTCATTTTGTCTGGTTTGTTAGCAGTAGAAACACTAGAGGTGGTAGTAACTGTCAATTTCTTTATGACAAACACATGGGCGGGTGGGTATAAACACTGTAGCAAACTATTGACCCAATATTCATAAACTGTGTTCCCGCCCACCCGCCCAAGTGTTTGTTATCAAGAAATTGATTACGTCAACTTCTCTTCAAGATTAGTGACATCTGTCAGTTATTTGTTTTTTTTGTTAGCTGTAGGACCACGAGAGATGGTAGTAACTGTCAATTTCTTTATGACAAACAAATGGGCGGGCGGGTGGAAACACTGTACCAAACTACCGGCCCTATATGCATAAACTGTGTTCCCGCCCAAGTGTTTGTTATCAAAAAATTGATTACGCCAAATCCCTCTTCAAGTTTAGTGACATCTGTCAGTCATTTGTTTTGTTTGTTAGCTGTAGGAACACGAGATCTGGTAGTAACTGTCAGTTTCGTTATGACAAACACACATGGGCGAGTGGGTAGAAACACTGTATCAAACTACCGGCCCAATACTTATAAACTGTGTTCCCGCCCACCCGCCCTAGTGTTTGTTATCAAGAAATTGATTACGTCAACTCCCTCTTTAAGTTTAATGACATCTGTCAGTCATTTTGTATTGTTTGTTAGCTGTAGGAACACGATAGGTGGTAGTAACTGTCAATTTCTTTATGACAAACACACGGGCGGATAGGTGGGCACACTGTATCAAACTACCGGCCCAATATTCGTAAACTGTGTTCCCGCCCACCCGCCCCAGTGTTTGTTATCAAGAAATTGATTACGTCATTTCCCTATTCAAATTTAATGACATCTGTCAGTCATTCTGTCTTGTTTGTTAGCTGTAGGAACATGAGAGGTGGTAGCATCTGTCAATTTCTTTATGACAAACACATAGGCGGGTGGGTGAAAACACTGTATATTAATATATATAAACTGTGTTCCCGCCCACCCGCCCAAGTGTTTGTTATCAAGAAATTGATTACGTCAACACTCTCTTTAAGTTTAATGACATCTGTCAGTCATTATGTCTTGTTTGTTAGCTGTAGGAACATGAGAGGTGGTAGTAGCTATCAATTTCTTTATGAGAAACACATGAGCGGGTGGGTGGGTACACTGTACCAAACTACCGGCCCAATATTCATAAACTGTGTTCCCGCCCACCCGCCCAAATGTTTGTTATCAAAAAATTAATTACGTCAACTTCCTTTTCAAATTTAATGACATCTGTCAGTCATTTTGTTTCGTTTATTTGCTTTAGAAACACGAGAGGTGGCAGTAACTGTCAATTTCTTTATGGCAAACACATGGGCGGGTGGGTGGGAACACTGTACCAACCTACCGGCCCAATATTCATAAACTGTCCCGCCCACCCGCCCCAGTGTTTGTTATCAAGAAATTGATTACGTCAACTCTCTCTTCAAATTGAATGACATCTGTCAGTCATTTTGTCTCGTTTATTAGCTTTAGGAACACGAGAGGTGGTAGTAACTGTCAATTTCTTTATGACAGAGACATAGGCGGGTAGGTGAGAACACTGTATCAAACTACCAACCCAATATTTATAAACTGTGTTCCCGCCCACCCGCACTAGTGTTTGTTATCAAGAAATTGATTACGCCAACTCCCTCTTCAAGTTTAATGACATCTGTCACTCATTTTGTCTTGTTTGTTAGCTGTAGAAACACGAGATGTGGTGGTAAATGTCAATTTCTTTATAAGAAACACATGGGCGGGTGGGTGGGAACACTGTATCAAACTAACGACCCAATATTCATAAACTGTGTTCCCGCCCACCCGCGCTAATGTTTGTTATCAAGAAATTAATTACGTCAACTCCCTCTTCAAGTTTTGTGACATCTGTCAGTCATTTGTTTTGTTTCTTAGCTGTAGGAACACGGGAGATGATAGTAACTGTCAATTTTTTTATGACAAACACATGGGCGGGTGGGCAAGAACACTGTATCAAACTACCGGCCCAATATTCATAAACTGTGTTCCCGCCCACCCGCCCTAGTGTTTGTTATCAAAAAACTGATTACGTCAACTCCCTATTCAAGTTTATTGACAACTGTCAGTTGATTTGTCTTGTGTGTTAGCTGTAGAAACACGAGAGGTGATAGTAACTGTCAATTTCTTTAGGACAAACACATGGGCGGGTGGGCGAAAACACTGTATTAAACAACTGACCCAATACTCATAAACTGTGTTCCCGCCCACCTGCCCCAGTGTTTGTTATCAAAAAAATTGATTACGTCAACTCCCTCTTCAAGTTTAGTGACATCTGTCAGTCATTTTGTTTTGTTTGTTAGCTGTAGGAACACAAGAGGTGGTAGTAACTGTCAATTTCTTTATAAGAAACACATGGGCGGGTGGGTGGGAACACTGTATCAAACTAACGACCCAATATTCATAAACTGTGTTCCCGCCCACCCGCCCTAGTGTTTATTATCAAAAAATTGATTACGTCAACTCCCTTTTCAAGTTTAATGACATCTGTCAGTCATTATGTCTTGTTTGTTAGCTGTAGGAAACGAGAGGTGGTAGTACAAGACGTATGCAACTTTCCATGAAGTACTGCTACGTGCGGCACATATGTTATTGAAACATAAAATAAATTTCTAGCAGCAGCAGAAATAAGTAACAAATAAGAACCAAAAGAAATAACACTAATTCCATTTCGAGGTAAAAGAAACGGTAAAAAATATTTCCTTATGAATTCATTATTGTCGGAACACTTGTTTTTTGTATTCTCAGGAGATCAATAAACTTTGCAAAAAAAAGCCGGGTACCAGTTAGCGGTACTATATGCACAATAAAATCAAATTGTTAAAAAATATTAAAATAAATTAAGACTAAATATTTGTTTTTAAATAAAGTAAAAATATTAAGTTGTGCACTTTTACTGCTCAAAGGTACCAATTAGTGGTACCCCCAAATTACACTTCAATCGATCTGGAAAGTGTTCCACATTTAAAGACAAGCTGCGTTGCTTCTCGCACGTAGGCTAAAAGTGAAAATACCCAAAAACAAATATCACATCTATTCAGATACCATCATCAACTTAATAATAATATTACAGCTGCGCGAAGAAAGTACGAACGCGCGCGCCTCGCTCTAGTCCCGTTAAGAATGTTCGTCCTCACTCAGGTCGGCTAACATTACGAGGAAGCGGCGAAGAAAGTGTACGGTATTAATTGGAGTTACCGTTTTTTTATCGTATGCATGTTGATGATAGTGGGCAAGAGTACATTGATCGTGGTTCTTCAGTCTAGAATTTCAATGTCAGGAGACAAGTGGCGGGATGTCCGCGATTGGACGCAACGTGCTGTGATTAATGATAGTGCTGCAATATATAAACCAAAAATAAGGATTACAATCAATATATTAAAATAAAGTTAATTCATAATAAAAGTAAGTAAATATTTTTTTAATTATTAGAGAAATTGCGTGTTAAATAGAATATTAGGTATATGGGTCACAGTCTCTAGAGATCAATCAAAAGAAAGGTAAAGATGCATAGACAATGCAAACGTCTAATCATCGTTATAATTGCATGCAATCTTATTGCATCTGCGAAAGGCGGTAATTGCAAAGAAAGTTATAATAATCGTTCTCAAGCATGTTAGTTAAAGGTCAATAGTGTATTAGTTTCTAATTAATCATAAATTTGTCAATTTGAGGTTAAATTAATTTAACTGTCAAATTAGTTACATAACCTCAAATTGTCATTTAATTGTCAAAACTATAACCTCCAATGATTAATTCAAATATACCGATTGTCAATTTTGATATTATTATTATTATAGTATCAAATTTCTTAATAAAGAACACTTGGGTGGGTGAGCGGGCAACCAGTTCAAACTAGTCCTCCTTAAACACAATCTTATGTGTCCCGCTCACCCGCCATCTTCTCTTCTAACATAGTCTCTTAATAAAAAAACACTGCTTGCGGGGCACCATCTGCTTCTCTAAGATAGTTTCTTGGGCACTCCACATAATCTGATGTGTCCCGCCCACCCGCCGAAGTGTTACTTATGAAAAATTAAATATCACCATCTCATCCTCTAGTTACTAATAGTAAGGCGGCGTCGGTTGTCCGAAAGGGGTGTAGGTGCCCCTTAGTGACGGAAGAGATGTCCGTTATGTTTGACTCAAGCCAGAGTTTCTGAATTCCTCGCTTCCAGTAGACTCAGAGGTGGATGCCAAAATGTAGACACTCTCGTAAGTAATCCATATTGACATCATTGTCGTTCAGCCAGAAATTCTGAAAGATTACGTCCTCGCCCAAGTCGGGAGCAATGAATGAGAAACTCTACTTCTTGTTAGTTATCAAAAATAATGACCTTTGTTCAAGCTTGGCCGCGCTTGGATCGGCCTGTCTGGCGCTGTCGGATTTTGATTTTGCCTCGGAGAAGTTTAGTTGGGTAAAATTGCGGCTGGCCCTAAAGTTGATTAACGTCTTGTAGTTCAGACCTTTAATTTGGACGGATATGCGGAGTAGGCGGTTAGCGTTTCCGGTGTCAGTAGGCATTACATCGGCGTTATTTCCGGGTCGATCTACAAAGTTTGTTTTTGTACCAACCCGGCCCTCGTTTTCCGAAGTCTTGGGCTGTACGGAGCGGTTGCTGTTGACCACCTCTACTCTTCAAGTTAGCCGAAAAACCACACAGAACAGTTTACATTAATCAAATACTTTACTAGCCGTTTCAAAAAAATCACAATTTTGTTCAGAAGACCATTAACCATGACACAGTTTAAAGAAAAGACACAGGTTGGTCAAAAAGGACCCCAAAAACACTTTAAGAAGGCTATATTGATCAAAGATCTCTAACTGTTTAGAAAAAGATACGTAATATCACAGTTTACCACGGATTATCACTGTTTAAAGGAAAAAGTACCCCCTCCCCCCACCTTTTCAGATTGTATCCCACTTTTGAGCATATGCTGGACAATGTTCCCAGTATTCGTCAGTCCCTGTCCTGTGCTCAGTGAGGAGCCTCTCTCCTCAGTCCATCTCGGAAACTGGGGTACATGCAGATATCGTCTTCTATGGCTTCTCTTCCTTTCCCACAGACGACCATTGCCAGCTCGTCCGCGTATCTTACAAGATGGGTTCCCTTCGGGAGTTCAATACACGACGGTATAGAATGTTCCAGAGTGTCGGCCCGATGACGGAACCTTGTGGTACACCGCATTTGCATCCTTTGGCATTCGCCGAATCAGGATCACTCTATCTTGCAGGCAACTTCCCATAATGGGAAACTTTTCGCTTAGTGAATTCTTCCATTATGTCTCTCCACTTTGCAGAGTTAAAAGCATTTCGTACGTCCAGAGTTATAAGCGCGATGTACTCTCGCTTCCTGTCGGCTTCAGCCCTTGATCGTCTCTCTCGAAACCCAAACTGCATCGACACGCCAGTCCTCTTCGATCTCTTTCAGGAGTCGTTTATTTAATAATTGCTCTAAAAGTTTGTCCATCACTTTTAAAGTATAATTTTACCGATTGGAATACTCCCGACTTTGTCATATAATTTGCGACTCTGCAGATTAATCCCCGAGATTTTTGTAGATTGCTTTCGGAAGCCGTCAGGGTCCGGTGCTTTGCCGAATTTCAAAATACTAGCAGAGGCCGTTGCTTCCTCCAAAGTGCAAGTGGGTATCGCTTCGGAGCCTATCTCCAGTTGTAGCCACACCTCAAATTTGTGGTTGGGGAATAGTTTCAAAACTTTCTTTGTTTGCTCTTCGTCAATTAGGGTTATCGGTTACAATTTTGTACCCTGTTCCCCAGACGTCTCTTCCCACTTCCTCGCACAGCTTGCGCCACGCTGCCTTTTTTGAGTCCTTTATCGCCTTAAGGGTATTCTCCCTGTCTTTGAACTCCTGGTTTGCAAGCGTTTTTCATCGTTACTAGCTCATGGTTTGTCGTTTGCAATTGTAAACTTTTTTTTGACCTTTAGGCACTCTTTTACCAGTAGATGAGTCTACGAGCATTGGTTGGGTCACTCCATACCTAGAAAACTTATCCAGGGAGTAGTTCAAGACTCAAAGCACAGTGCATACCCATCCGCTCGAGTGTTTGTTATCAAAGAATTACAAGTTTCTCCTCTCTGGAAGTGTTAGTCCTTTAAATAAAAGAAGAAGAGGTGATTTACAATCTTTTGATGACCAACACTTGGGTGGGTGGATGAGTCAATCCAAATCATGATTACCATCAAATAGTTTGAACTGATGTGCTCACCCACCCGCCCGAGTGTTTGTTAACAAAGATCTACAAGTTTCTCCTCTCTGCGAGTGTTAGAAGTCCTTTACTCCGAAGAGGAGAAGATGATATACAATCTTTTGATGACCAACACTTGGGTGGGTGGGTGGGCCATTCCAAATCATGATTACCATCGAATAAATTGAACTGAAGTGCCCACCCACCCGCTCGAGTGTTTGCTATCAAAAAATTACAAGTTTCTCCTCTCTGCAAGTGTTAGAAGTCCTTTAGTCCGAAGAGGAGAAGGTGATATACAATCTTTTAATGACCAACACTTGGGTAGGCGGGTGAGCCACTTCAAATCATGATTACCATCAAATAGATTGAACTGAAGTACCCACCCACCCGCCCGAGTGTCTGTTATCAAAGAATTACAAGTTTCTACTCTCTGGAAGTATTACAAGTCCTTTATTCAGAGGAGGAGGAGGTGATAAAGAATCTATTGATAACCAACCCTTGGGTGGGTGGTTGGGTCACTCCAGATCATGATTACCAACAAGTAGTTTAAAGTTTCTTCTCTCTGCGAGTGTAAGAAGTCCTTTAGTACGAAGAGTAAGAGGTTATATACTATCTTTTGATAACCAACACTTGGGTGGGTGGGTGGGCCACTCCAAATCATGATTATCATAGAATAGTTGGAACTGGAGTGCCCACCCACCCGCTCGAGTGTTTGTTAACAAAGAACTACAAGTTTCTCCTCTCTGGAAGTGTTAGAAGTCCTTTAGACCAAAGAGGAGGAGGTGATAAACAATCTTTTGATGACCAACACTTGGGTGGGTGGTTGGGCCACTCCAAATCATAATTATCATCGAATAGATTGAACTGAAGTGCTCACCCACCCGCCTAAATGTTTGTTATTAAAGAATTACAAGTTTCTCCTCTATGCAAGTGTTAGAAGCCTTTTAGTCCAAAAAGGAAAAGGTGATATACAATCTTTTGATGACCAACACTGGGGTAGGTGGGTGGGCCACTCCAAATCATGATTACCATCAAATAAATTGATTTGGAGTGCCCACCCACCTGCCCGAGTGTTTGTTATTAATGAATTACAAGTTTCTCCGCTCTGGAAGTGTTAGAAGTCTTTTAGTCTAAAGAGGAAGAGGTGATATACAATTTTTTGATGACCAACCCTTGGGTGGGTGGGTGGGCCACTCCAAATCATGATTACCATCGAGTAGTTTCAACTGAAGTGCCCACCCACCCGCCCAGGTGTTTGTTATCAAAAAAATTACAAGTATCTCTTCTCTGCAGCAAGTGTTAGAAGTCCTTTAGTCCGAAGAGGAGAAAGTGATATACAATCTTTTGATGACCAACACTTGGGTGAGTGGGAGGCCCACTCCAAATCATGATTACCATTGAATAAATTGAACTAGAGTGCACACCCATCCGCTCGAGTGTTTGTTATCAAAATACTAAAGTTTCTCCTCTCTGCGAGTGTTAAAAGTCCTTTTGACCAAAGAGGAGGAGCTGATAAAAAATCTTTTGATGACCAACACTTGGGTGGGTGGGTGGTCCACTCCAAATCATTAATACCATCGACCAGTTTGAACTAAAGCGCCCATCCACCCGCCCAGGTGTTTGTTATCAAAAAATTACAAGTTTCTACTCTCTGGAAGTATTAGAAGTCCTTTATTCAGAGGAGGAGGAAGTGATAAAGAGTCTATTAATAACCAACCCTTGGGTGGGTGGTTGGGTCACTCCAGATCATGATTACCAACAAGTAGTTTAAAGTTTCTCCTCTCTGCGAGTGTTATAAGTCCGTTAGTCCTAAAAGAAGAAGTCCTTTAGACCAAAGAGAAGGAGGTGATAAACAATCTTTTGATGACCAACCATTGGGCGGTTAGGTGGGCCACTCCAAAACATGATTACCATCGAATAGATTAATCTTGCACACCCATCAGCCCAGATGTTTGTTATTAAAGAATTACAAGTTTTTCCTCTCTGCAAGTGTTAGAAGCCTTTTAGTCCAAAGAGGAAGAGGTAATATACAATCTTTTGATGACCAACACTGGGGTAGGTGGGTGGCCACTCCAAATCATGATTACCATCAAATAAATTGATTTGGAGTGCCCACCCACCTGCCCGAGTGTTTTTTATCAAAGAATTACAAGTTTCTCCTCTCTGGAAGTGTTAGAAGTCTTTTAGTCCAAAGAGGAGGAGGTAAAATACAATTTTTTGATGGGCAACCCTTGGGTGGGTGGGTGGGTCACTCTAGATCATAATTACCAATAAGTAGTTTAAACTGGAGTGCCCACCCACCCGCCCGAGTGTTTTTTATCAAAGAATTAACAGTTTCTCCTTTCTGCAAGTATTAGAAGCCCTTTAGTTCGAAGAGGAAGAGGTGATATTTAATATTTTGATGACCAACACTTGGGTGGGTGGGTGGGCCTCTCCAATTCATGATTACCATCGAATAGTTTGAACTGGAGTGCGCACCCACCCGCTCGAGTGTTTGTTAACAAAGAACTACAAGTTTCTCCTCTCTGCGAGTGTTAGAAGTCCTTTACTCCGAAGAGGAGAAGGTGATATACAATCTTTTGATGACCAACACTTGGGTGGGTGGGTGGGCCATTCCAAATCATGATTACCATCGAATAGTTTGAACTGAAGTGCCCACCTCTAGTGTTTGTTATCAAAAAATTACAAGTTTCTCCTCTCTGGAAGTGTTAGAAGTCCTTTAGTCCAAAGAGGAAGAGGTGATGTATAATCTATTGATGACCAACACTTGGGTGGATGGGTGGGCCACTCCAAATCATGATTACCATCGAATAGATTGAGCTGAACTGCCCACCCACCCGCTTGAGTGTTTGTTATCAAAGAATTACAAGTTTCTCTTTCTGGAAGTATTAGAAGTCCTTTATTCAGAGAAGGAGGAGGTGATAAAGAATCTATTGATAACCAACACTTGGGTGGGTGGGTGGGCTACTCTAGATCATAATTACCATCAAGTAGTTTAAACTGAAGTGCCCACCCGTCCGCTCAAGTGTTTGTTATCAAAAAATGACAAGTTTTTCCTCTCTGGGAGTGTTAGAAGTCCTTTAGTCCGAAGAGAAGAAGATAATATACAATCTTTTGATGACCAACACTTGGGTGTGTGGGTGGGCCACTCCAAATTATGATTACCATCAAATAGTTTGAATTGAAGTGCCCACCGACCAGCCCAGGTGATTGTTATTAAAGAATTACAAGTTTCTCCTCTCTGCAAGTGTTAGAAATCCTTTAGTCCAAAAAGGAGGAGCCGATATACGATCTTTTGATGACCAACACTTGGGTGGGTAGGTGGGCCACTCCAAATCATGATTACCATCGAATAGATTAAACTGAAGTGCTCACCCACCCGCCCAAATATTTGTTATTAAAGAATTACAAGTTTCTCCTCTCTGCAAGTGTTAGAAGCCTTTTAGTCCGAAGAGAAAGAAATGATATACAATTTTTTGATAACCATACTTGGGTGGGTGGGTGGGTCACTCCAGATCATGATTACCAACAAGTAGTTTGAAGTTTATTCTCTCTGCGAGTGTTAGAAGTCTTTTACTTCGAAGAGGAAAAAGTGATATACAATCTTTTGATGACCAACACTTAGGTGGGTGGGTGGGCCACTCCAAATTATAATTACCATCAAATAGTTTGAACTGGAGTGCCCACCCACCCGCCCGAGTGTCCGTTATCAAAGAATTGCAAGTTTCTACTCTCTGGAAGTATTACAAGTCCTTTATTCAGAGGAGGGGGAGGTGATAAATAATCTATTGATAACCAACACTTCGGAGGGTGGGTGGGCTACTCTAGATCATAATTATGTCCACCCGCCCGCCTGAGTGTTATTTATCAAGAAATTAGATTTTCTTTTCTGCAGATGTTATAAATCCTTTGGTCAGTGGAGAAGGAGGTAATATGCAAAATCTTGATGACCAAAAGTTTCTCCTCTCTGCGAGTGTTAGAAGTCCTTTAGCCTGAAGAGGAGGAGGTGATATACAATCTTTTGATTACACACACTTGGGAGGGTGGGTAGGCCACTCCAAATCATGATTACCATCAAATAGTTTGAATTGGAGTGCCCACCCACCCGCCCGAGTGTTTGTTATCAAAGAACTACAAGTTTCTCCTTTCTGCGAGTGTTAGATGTCCTTTAGTCCAAAAAGGAGGAGGTGATATTGTACATCACCTTTTGATGACTAACACCTGGGCGGGTGGGTGGGTGGGTGGGCCACTCCAAATCATGATTACCATCGAATAAATTGAACTGGAGTGCCAAACTACCCGCCCGAGTGTTTGTTATCAAAAAAATTACAAGTTTCTCCTCTATGCGAGTGTTAGAAGTCCTTTAGTCCAAAAAGGAAGAGGTGATATACAATCTTATGATGACCAACACTCCAAATCATCATTACCGTCAAGTAGTTTGAAGTTACTCCTGTCTGCGAGTGTTAGAAGTCCTTTAGTCCGAAGAAGAAAAAGTGATATACAATCTTTTGATGACCAACACTTGAGTGGGTGGGTGGGTCACTTCAAATCATCATTACCATCAAATAAATTATACTGGAGTGCACACCCACCCGCTCGAGTGTTTTGTTATCAAAGAATTACAAGTTTCTACTCTCTGGAAGTATTAGAAGTCCTTTATTCAGAGGAGAAAGAGGTGATAAACAATTTATTGATGACCAACACTTGGGTGGGTAGGTGGGCCACTCCAAGTCATGATTACCATTGAATAGTTTAAACTAGAATGACCCACTCACCGCCCCACCCCCCAAGTGTTGGCCGTCAAAAGATTGTATATTACCTCCTCCTCCTCTGACTAAAAAACTTCTACCACTTCAAAGAGGAGAAAACTTGTAATATTTGATAAAAAACAGTTGCACGGGTGTGTGTGGGGGCACTCCAGTTCAAACTTCTGATGGTAATTATGATCTAGAGTAACCCACCTACCCACCCAAGCGTTGATTATCAAGAAAATATTTATCACCTCCTCCTCCTCCTCTGACTAAAGGATTTCTAACACTTCAAAGAGGAGAAACTTGTAATTCTTTAATAAAACAATTGGACGGGTGCTTGGGCACTCCAGTTCAAACTACTCGATATAAAATTATGATCTAGAGTAACCCACCCACCCACCCAAGTGTTTGTCATCAAAAAATTGGATATTACTTCCTCCTGTTCCGACTAAAAGAACTTCTAATACTTGCAGAGAAGAAAAAGTCCAATTCTTTGATAACAAACACTCAAGCGGGTACTTGGGTCACTCCAGTTTAAACTGTTCGATGGTAATCATAATCTGTAGTAACCCACCCAAGTGTTGGTCATCAAAAATTTGATATTACCTCCTCCTGTTCTGACTAACGGAACTGATATTTGCAGAGAAGAAAAAATCTAATTCTTTGAATACAAACACTCGGGCGGGTGGGTGGGTCACTCCAGTTCAAACTGTTCGATGGTAATCATGATCTGTACTGACCCACCCACCCACCCACCCAAGTGTTGGTCATCAAAAATTGGATATTACCTACTCTTGTTCCGACTAAAAAAACTTGTAACACTTGCAGAGAAGAGAAACTCCAATTATTTGATAACAAACACTCGGGCGGGTGGGTGGGTCACTCCAGTTCAAACTACTCGATGTTAATCGTGGTCTGTAGTGACCCACCCACCCACCAAAGTGTTGGTCATTACTATATTGCATATTACCTCCTCCTCCACTGATTAAAGGATAGGAGCCCAACTATCAAAATCTTTGAAATTATTTAAGAAGAAGCTTATGAATTAACCAATTTATCTTCCAATATATGCAAATAATTCAAAAAAACTTTTTTTTAAAAACTGATCAAGTATTTCATTCCTGAAAGTGCCCAACTATCAAAATCTTTGAAATTATTTAGGAAGAAGCTAAAGAACTAATTAATTCATCTTCCAATATAAGCAAATGATTCAGAAAAACTTTTTTCTAAAGCTGATTTTAAGTATTTCATTCCTGAAGGTCCTAACTATCAAAATCTTTAAAATTACTAAGGAAGAAGCTTAAGAATTAATTAATTCATCTTCCAATATATGCAAATAATTCAAAAAACCCTTTTTTCTAAAGCTGACTTTAAATATTTCATTCCTGAAGGTGCCCAACTATCAAAATCTTTGAAATTATTTAAGAAGAAGCTTTAGAATTAATTAATTCATCTTCCAATACATGCAAATGATTCAGAAAAACTTTTTTCTAAAGCTGACTTTAAGTATTTCATTTCTGAAGGTACCCAACTATCAAAATCTTTGAAATTATTCAGGAAAAAGCTTAAGAATTAATTAACTCATCTTCCAATAAAAGCAAATGTTTCAGAAAAACTTTTTTTCTAAAGCTGACTTCAAGTATTTCATTCCTGAAAGTCCTAACTATCAAAATCTTTGAAATTATTCCGGAAAAAGCTTAAAAATTAATTAATTCATTTTCCAATATCAGCAAATGATTAAAAAAAAACCTTTTTTCTAAAGTTGACTTTAAATATTTTCTTCCTGAAAGTGCCCAACTATCAAAATCTTTGAAATTATTCAAGAAGAAGCTTAAGAATTAAATAATTTATCTCCCAATATATGCAAATGATTCAGAAAAACCTTTATTTCATTCTTGAAGGTGCCCAACTATCAAAATCTTTAAAATTATTTAAGAAAAATCTTAGAATTAATTAAATCATCTTCCAATATATGAAAATAATTCAGAAAAACTTTTTCTTTAAAGCTGACTTCAAGTATTTCATTCCTGAAGGTCCTAACTATCAAAATCTTTGAAATTACTCAAGAAGAAGCTTTAGAATTAATTAATTCATCTTCCAATTTATGCAAATGATTCAGAAAAACTTTTTTCTAAAGCTAAATTTAAGTATTTCTTTCCTGAAGGTATCCACCTAGCAAAATCTTTGAAATTATTCAGGAAGAAGCTTAAGAATTAATTAATTCATCTTCCAAAATATGCAAATAATTCAGAAAAACTTTTTTCTAAAGCTGACTTTAAATATTACATTCCTGAAGGTGCCCAACTAACAAAATCTTTGAAAATATTCAGGAAGAAACTTGAGAATTAATTAATTCATCTTCCAGTGTATGCAAATGATTTAGAAAAACTTTTTTCTAAAGCTGACTTTAAATATTTCATTCCTGAAGGTGCCCAACTATCAAAATCTTTGAAATTATTCAGAAAGAAGCTTTAGAATTAATTAATTCATCGTCCAATATATGCAAATGATTCAGAACAACTTTTTCTAAAGCTGATTTTAAATATTTCATTCCTGAAGGTGCCCAACTATCAAAATCTTTGAAAATATTCAGGAAGAAGCTTAAGAATTAATTAATTCATCGTCCAATATATGCAAATGATTCAGAACAACTTTTTCTAAAGCTGATTTTAAATATTTCATTCCTGAAGGTGCCCACCTATCAAAATCTTTAAAATTATTCAAGAAGAAACTTTAGAATTAATTAATTAATCATTCAATATATGCAAATGATTCAGAAAAACCTTTATTTCATTCTTGAAGGTGCCCAACTATCAAAATCTTTGAAATTATTTAGGAAGAAGCTTAAGAATTAATCAATCCGTTACTTCCTCCAAAGTGCAAGTGGGTAGCGTCAGAGTCAGACTCTAGTTTCAGCCACACCTAGGGTTTGTGGTTAGAAAATAGCTTAAGAGCTTTTTTTGCTCTTCGTCGATTAGGTTAGGTTAGGTTTATTGGCGACCGTAGTGTCATCTCAGCCACGATCTGTTTTTTTTTTAATCCTTTATCGCCTTCGTTAGGTCCTTTTCATCTCTTGGCGTTCAAACGTTATTTCTACCGTCACTAGCGTCACCGTTTGCCTCTGTAAACTTTTTTTTTGGCCTTTAGGCACTCTTTCTGCAATATACCAATAGATGGGTATACGTGAATTGGTTGGGCCACTCTTCACTTGAAAAACTTCTGTAGGGAGTAGCCCAAGACTACACCGGGCACTAAATAAAAACACAGAACTCCCGGGCAGACACTTAGCGGCCGGAGCTGCACCATCTTCGGGGTGTTACTCCCTTTGTGGGTAGTCTCCAGACCAAGGAGTCGGTGCCATTATGTGCATTAAGCATATAAGCTATGGCGGTGGGGTTGGCATATCGTCGGACTAGCGGGGCCTTGCGTATTGAGGTTAAAGTTCTTGCTTAAATTTTTCTTCAAAATTCTTGGTTTTGTCTCTCAGGCTTGTGGTAATACGCCGATGTCGTGTTCTAATCTTAGCAAGAACTCTTCGGGGTCCTCATGTGTCTCTCCTCCAAACGTTAGCAGGTCTTCTTCGTACTTCTTGGGACTACATGATCTAGTCCACCCTAGGACACGTCGAGTCCCAGACGACAAGGTACTAAGGTGGCCCAGGTGGTGTTTAGTGGCATTGGGTCTGCTGCCTGGGTTCTTGCGTACGTTTCCCTTCCCATCACATTAGTTCGAGGATCAACCCATGCTGACGGTGTGAGAATGGGTCAACTTTGACCGCTACCTCGGCTCGTGGTTCAGCCGGTGCACGTGGTGACAGGTAGTGAAGGTGTTTGTCGATCGATTAATTCATACTTTAATGTTTCTAAAATTAATTTTTCCAAAATTAGCTTAAAACCTTTGAATTATAAACAAACCTAACAATCAAAAACTTTGAAGTTTCAAAATTGATTGATTCATACTTAAGCGTTTCAAAAATTATTTTTCCAAAATTAGATAAGGTTATTGGGTCAACCTGTGAACGGTTTCCGAATGACCTGAGGTGGTTCCACCCGGTAGGGCAGCCGTTACCAGTCAGGCTTCAAGGTCGTCGACTACTAGAGGGTAGTGTGCAAGCGACGGCAGCCTTGTGTAGCTATCCGCCTCAGGTAGCGGTTAGGACGTGAAGTATAGTGCTTCTCACACGGTTTGATGATTAAGTACACAATGGTAGCCTTCGTAGCAACGTTTCCGGGGGGACCGTAAACTTTAGTTCAAACTACTCAATGGTAATCATGATTTGCAGTGGCCCACCCACCCACCCAAGTGTTGGTTATCAAAAAATTGTATATCAGCTCCTCCTCTTCGGACTAAAAGACTTCTAACACTCGCAAAGAGGAGAAACTTGTAATTCTTTGATAACAAATTCTCGGACGAGTGGGTGAGCAATCCAGTTCAAACTACTTGATAATAATCATGATTTGGAGTGGCCCACCCACCCGCCCAAGTGTTGGTCAGCAAAAGATTGTATATCACCTCCTTCTCTTCGGACTAAAGGACTTCTAACACTTGCAGAGAGGAGAAACTTGTTAATCTTTGATAACAAACACTGGGACGGGCGGGCGGGCACTCTAGTTCAAACTACTTGATGGTAATCATGATATGGAGTAGCCCTCCCACCCACCCAATTGTTGGTCATCAACAGATTGGATATCACCTTCTCTTCCTCGAATTAAAAACTTCCAACACTGGCAAAGATGAGGAAATTTCATTTTTTTGATAACAAACTTTTGGGTGGGTGGATGGGACTATAGTTCAAACTTCTCGATGGTAATCATAATCTGGAAAGACCCACCCACCAAAGTGTTGGTCATCAAAATATTGTATATTACCTCCTCCTCCTCCTCTAACTAAAGAACTTCTAACACTTCAAAGAAGAACTTGTAATTCTTTGATGTAAAAAAAACACTTGGACGGGTGGTTAAGCACTCTAGTTCGAACTGGTCAAATGGTAGTCATGGTCTGTAGTGACACTCCTAAATTCCCAAGTGTTGGTCATCAAAAAATTGAATATTACCTCCATCTGTTCTGACTAAAACAACTTCTAATACTTGCAGAGAAGAAGAAACATTCAAGCGGGTGGGTAGGCATTCCACTTCAAACT
Organism: Tachinus rufipes; assembly: GCA_963932245.1. Classification (NCBI taxonomy): domain Eukaryota; kingdom Metazoa; phylum Arthropoda; class Insecta; order Coleoptera; family Staphylinidae; genus Tachinus; species Tachinus rufipes. The sequence goes on along the minus strand of OZ010748.1, from coordinate 88,224,991 downwards.
ACTTGATGATAATCAAGATCTGGAGTAATCCACCCACCCAAGTGTTGGTCATCAAGATATTGCAAGTATTTCATTCCTGAAGGTCCTAACTATCAAAATCTTTTAAATTTATCAAGAAGAAGTTTAGGAATTAATTAATTCATCTTCCAATATACGCAAATGATTCAGAAAAACCTTTTTCGAAAACAGACTTAAAGTATTTCATTCCTGAAGAAGCCCAACTATCAAAATCTTTGAAATTATTCAGGAAGAAGCTTTAGAATTAATTAATTCATCTTCCAATAGAAGCAAATGATTCAGAAAAACTTTTTTCTAAAGCTGACTTAAAGTATTTCATTCCTGAAGGTCCTAACTATCAAAATCTTTAAAATTATTTAAGAAGAAGCTTAAGAATTAATTAATTCAGCAAATGAATCAAAATTTGTTACATTTTTCTAAAAATTTGCAAAAAAAATCAATTTCTTATTCAATCACTCCAAAAACAATTGCATAATGCAGTTACGTAACACATTATGCATCACATGAAGTGTCGAGACCCATTATGAAGAAACCAAAATTGTAATTTTATGCAAGTAACGTGCGCCCTTTCCAATCAACCGCTTCCCGTATAAGTGTTTCCTTTTCTTTCCACACTGCACGTAGACACTATTATATTTATTTTTTATCAATACTCAACTAGGGTGGTGAATCAATAGAAAGTGCTCTGTGACAAACATACTAATTACATTTTTGACTTTTTACAATCCTGTTTGAGAATAATTTCCTTCAGTTGTTAGCGACGCGTGCCACAATAAACAATACATAATATTGTTATGTGTAGGCGGTCAAAATGACTTATCTACCAGGTAATTAATTAATGAAATTAATTGAGCGTAAAATCGGTTAATATAAAAAAAATTTGTTAATCATTATTATTTAATTACAGGAATGAGTGCGATTATAGCCCCTTTAACGGGGTTAGGGGCGGCCGCCTCGACTAATATGGCTGTATTCCTACCAGCCCTTATGGCAGCTATAGCTTATTTCCAGATCGATATGTTCGATCCAGAATCAAGACCCATTGATATGGAAGCTGAATTGTTGCATGATGCTTACGATTTTATAGTGGTAGGGGCGGGATCTGCAGGTAAGTCAATGAAAATTAATTAATTAAAATAAATTTGTATCACCGTCCGATGATGATCTTGTAAAAGTTGAAACTTTAATTTTATAATGATTTAGGTAATGTCGTTGCAAATCGATTAACAGAAGTGGATAAATGGAATGTATTACTATTAGAAGCAGGAGGGGATGAAACTGAAATTTCCGACGTCCCTTTAATGGCTGCTTATCTACAATTATCGCAACTCGATTGGAAATATAAAAGTGAACCTTCAGGGACATCATGTCTGGGTAAGATAAAATTCTTACACTACTCATATTATATTAACAATTATTTTTTTTAAGCAATGAACAATGGTCGTTGTAATTGGCCTAGAGGTAAAGTGATTGGTGGTTCCAGTGTACTTAACTATATGCTCTATGTGAGGGGGAATCGGAAGGATTATGAATTTTGGGAGAGTTTAGGGAATCCTGGATGGGGTTATAAAGATGCGCTTTATTATTTCAAGAAATCTGAAGATAATCAGAATCCGTATCTTGCGAATACGCCGTATCATTCGAGTGGTGGATATTTGACTGTTTCGGAAGCTCCGTATCATACTCCTTTGACTGCAGCTTTCATTGAAGGTGGAAAACAATTAGGTAAATAACATACATTTATTACCAGCAATTTAAAATTCCTGCTAGTTACTGCGCAAATTTGAAATTATTAACAAAATCATACGATTTGGGTCATTTTGGGACCATTTCTGCTTCAAATCAATTCAGATAAATTAGTTTCCAACTTTTTTCTTATAAATTTGTGTATTTTGAATCCAAATTTGTTATCAGTAATTTAAAATTCCTGCTGGTTACTGCGTAAATTTGAAATTATTAACAAAATCATACATTTTGGGTCATTTTGGGACCATTTCTGCTTCAAATCAATTTATATAAATTTGTTTCAAACTTTTTTCTTATAAATTTGTGTATTTTGAATCCAAATTTGTTATCAGTAATTTAAAATTCCTGCTGGTTACTGCGCAAATTTAAAATATTTAACAAAATCATACAATTTGGGTCATTTTGGGACCATTTCTGCTTCAAATCAATTTTTATAAATTAGTTTTAAACTTTTTTCTTATCAATTTATGTATTTTAAATCCAAATTTAGTATCAACAATTTTAAATTCCTGCTGCTTACTGCGCAAATTTTAAATTATTAACAAAATTAACCAATTTGGGTCATTTTGGGACCGTTTCTGCTTTAAATCAATTTATTTAAATTAGTTTGAAATTTTTTTCTTATCAATTTATGTATTTTGAATCCAAATTTATTATCAGCAATTTGAAACTCCTGCTGGTTACTGCTCAAATTTGAAATTATTAACAAAATCATGCAATTTGGGTCATTTTGGGACCATTTCTGCTTCAAATCAATTTCTATAAGTTAGTTTCAAACTTTTTTCTTATTAATTTATATATTTGGAAGCCAAATTTATTATTAGAAATTTAAAATTCCTGCTGGTTACTGCGCAAATTTAAAATTATTGACAAAATCATACAGTTTGGGTCATTTTGAGACCATTTCTGCTTCAAATCAATTTATTTAAATTAGTTTCAAACTTTTTTCTTATAAATTTGTGTATTTTGAATCCAAATTTGTTATCAGCAATTCAAAATTCCTGCTTGTTACTGTGCAAATTTGAAATTATTAACAAAATCAAACAATTTGGGTCATTTTGGGACCTTTTCTGCTTCAAATAAATTTTTATAATTTGTTTTAAATTTTTTTCCTAATATTTTTTGTATTTTAAACCCAAACTTATTATCAGCAATTTTAAATTTGTGCTGGTTACTGCGGAAATTTGAAATCTTTAACAAAATCATACAATTTGGGTCATTTTGGGACCATTTCTGCTTCGAATCAATTTATATAAATTAGTTTCAAACTTTTTTCTTATCAATTTATGTATTTTGAATCTAAATATAGTATCAGCAATTTAAAATTCCTGCTGTTTGAAATTATTAAGAAAATCATACAAATTGGGCCATTTTGGGACCATTTTTGCTTCAAATCAATTTATATAATTTTGTTTCAAACTTTTTTCTTATTAATTTAAATATTTTGAATCTAAATTTATTATCAGCAATTTTAAATTCCTGCTGGTTACTGCGCAAATTTGAAATTATTAACAAAATCATACAATTTGGGTCATTTTGGGCCATTTCTGCTTTAAATAAATTTATATAAATTAGTTTCAAACTTTTTTCTTATTAATTTATGTATTTTGAATCCAAATATAGTATCAGCAATTTGAAAATCATACAATTTGGGTCATTTTGGGACCATTTCTGCTTCAAATCAATTTATTTCAAACTTTTTTCTTATCAATTTTTTTTTTAAATTGGTTTACAAACACTTGGGTAGATGGGCGGGAACTCCACTGTTCCGCAATCAATGAACTGAGTACTGTGTGCCTCACCCACCCACCCATCCAATTTCATGATCACAAACACTTGGGTGAGTAATTGGTGCAATCACTTTATTGATTGCGGGACATTAGATTCAACTGTAGTTTTCGCCTACCCACTCAAATATTTGTGACCCAACATCTTGAACCCCAACATCTTGAACCCCAACACTTGGGTCACAGCACAAACATAACCTATAAAAGTTGTCTAAATGAAATATGTCGCTTTGCAATTGACAGATGCGACGCGGCAAACAAAAACCTAAAAAAAAAATTTTACTTAATTTGTGGCTTTGCGATTATTGTGTCACAGTACATACATAACCTATAAAAGTTGTCAGATAAAAAATGTCTCTACTTAATCTGTAGCTTTGCGATTATTGTGACACGGCACGAACATAACCTACAAAAATTATTGTCGTTTCGCGATTGACAGATGCGTTGCAGCATACAAATAACCTAAAAATTTAATTTATTTAATCTGTCGCTTCGCAATTATTATGTCACAGCACAAACATAACCTATAAAAGTTGCCAAAATAAAATTTGCTGTTTCATGATTAACAAATGCACCGCGGCATACAGATAACCTAAACAAGTTTTTTACCAAACCCGTCGCTTTGACATTATTGTGTTAAGGCATATCCCAAAAATAATTCGAAATCAAATATGACTTCATTCCAAACTGGTTACCATGCTCTGGAGTGCTACATCCATCCGCCCCTGTTGTTCATCATCAAAGAATTAAAAAATTGTTTACTTAATCTGTTGCTTCGTAGTTAATGTGCACGGTACGGACATAACCTACAAAAATTGTAGTCGCTTTGTCATTGACAGATGCCCTGTAGCATACAGATAACCTAAATTTGATTTACCTAATCTGTCACTTTGCGATTATTGTACCACGGCACAGACATAACCAACAAAAAAATTTGAGATCGAATATATCGCTTTGCAATTGTCAGAGAATCTAACCTAAAAAACCGTTGGGTAAGTCATAATAAGTAACTATTGGCTCATTCAGCCAAGTGTTCGTCATTAAGTAATTAGATATTTGTCTTTTGTATGGACGTCAGAAGTCATTTTGTTGATGGGTGAGCCACTCCATCTTAAACTATTGGTTTGTTACCATGCTTTGGAGTACCCCACCCACCCGCCCAAGTGTTCGTCATTTGTCTTCTTCTATGTAGACGTCAGAAGTCATTTTGTCACAAAATAGGGTCGTGAAGCAATATTTTAATAACCAACACTTGGGTGGATGGGTTGGCCACTCTATTCAAAACTATTGGTTAGTTACCTCTGGAGTGCCCCACCCACCCATCCAAGCGTTCGTTCGAAACTACACATCTTCGTCAGTAGTCATTTTGTCACAAAAGAGTGATCTAACCTCTGGACAACTAACAATCGGGTGGGTGATTGGGCTATTCCATTCCAAACTATTGGACTGGTTACGCACACGCCCAAGTTGCCCGTCATATAAAAAATTAAATATTCGTCTTCTAAATGGATATTAGAAATCATTTTGTCAGAAGAGAGGGTCGTGATCCAACTGCTTTACAACTAACACTCGGGTGGGTGGGTGGGCTACTTCATTCCAAACTATTGGCTGGTTACCATGCTTTGGAGTGCTACACCCGCCCACCCAAGTATTCGTTATCAAGGAATTACATATTTGTGTCTTCTATGTGGACGTCAGAAGTCATTTCGTCACAAGAGAGGGTCGTGATCCTACCTCTTGACAACTAACGCACGGGTGGGTGGGTAAGCCATTCTATTCCAAATGATAAGTTGGTTATTATGCTGTGGAGTGCCCCACCCATCCGTAACCAGTGTTCGTCATCAAAGAATTAGATATTTGTCTTCCACGCACACCAACCTAACCTAACGTAGACTACGATACCTCCATTTTCAAAAAGTCTTATAAAGTTTTTGCCTCAGATAACGTTTAAAGGTCCATTCTTGATTCGTAAAAACACATTCATTAAAAAGTTTCAAATTTTAAAGGAAAAAAATTTGTTGGTGCCACTGGACAAATAATTGGGGGTTATGGTATAAGAAAGAAGTCGTTTTTCAAAGATTTTTTTGGTTCAAAGCCCACCTTTTTGCGATCAAAATTATTCAAGTTATTTGGGAAAAAAATTCTCACGCCACCACTGTTCGCACTGATTCTATTTAGAAAGGAATATCTTCAAAATAATAAGATGCACGAAGGAAATTGCAGGAAAAATATTCAAAACCAAATAACTCCAGGAGAAAAAAATCTTATGTAAAATAAAAAAAAAATCTACGCCAATGTTAACAAGGACGTAGATAAAAATTATATTTGAGAAGAGATTCAAAAAGTTTAAAATGTTTTACGTCTTTTGGGCATTGTCTCGATTCAATATTTAAAAAAAAAGTAAAGTTTCAAAATTTTTGAAAAAAAAAAAAAAAAAAACTGCACATGGCCATATTTCAAAAACGAGGTCAATAACACTCCCCTTTTTACAAATCGCAGATTAGTTTATAGTAGCAAGTCCTTTAACGGTTGTCACGTTGTTCTTGCTTTATTCTATCGACTGCGCCATTTTGATGTATCAAGTTTTAATAAAAAAAAAATTTAATTTAATTTGAATTAATTTTAATATATTAGCCTCATATTAACTATTTAAATCATAAACCTTGATTTGTTACGTTTTTGTTGCTTTATCCTACTGACTGCGCTATTTTGATAAATAAGTTTGAATAATATTATATTTTATTTTATTTGGTTTGATGTTAAGCTGCTGCATTATTTAAATCAAAAACTTTTAATTATAGTTGTATGGTCATATCGACTGCGCTATTTTGTTGAATTAAGTTCGAATAATTATTCAAATCATTTTTTTGCAACGTCAAATTTATTAGCAATTATAATTGTATTTGCCTATTCAATTAACAACACAAATTGTGTTAAATAATAAAAGTATTTGTTGCATCCTACCCACTGTTTGTATTTGATTATTCAATTAATAAAAGTATTTGTCGCGTCCGACCGACTGCGCCATTTCAAATTTAAAATTAAAATTTTAATTAAATTTTAAATTTTAAAATTTCATTTTTTATATTTACAAGCCTGGCAGGCTTTTTTAACACAATTTTTACTTTTAATAAAAAAAATTGGTGACGCCACTAAAAAAACAAAAAATTAAAAATCTGCGGCCGGGTTAACCAGTGACGTGTTCTCAAAAAATAGCGATTTTAGTACGCCACTGCTATAAACAATAGGCTTAATTCAAAATTCTTCATCAGACTGATGAAGGCTTTTAATGAACAATGTAAATTACAAGTAAATGATTGGAGCCCCAATTCAAAATTTAAAAAACAATTTGTAACGCCACTGCACAAAAAAAAAATGAAAGTCTAATATGAGAAAGTTCATGGGTGGGCAACACAAATCCAAACCACACGTTTGCTTAATTTCAACTTAATTCCAGCCCGCCCGTTCAAGTGTTTGTAATTAAGAAATTAGTTCACATACATTGTGCGGGGAACACAAATCAAAACAAAACGTTCGCTTAGTTTGAACCTAGTTCCCACCCACCCGTTAAAGTGTTTGTGATCGAAAAATTACTTATTCTCACACTTGTTGCGTTTCCTCTGTTTTTAATATGACAGATTGAATGACAGTTGATACTAATACGTCAGAGGTAGGTTCAATAACAAATTTCTTAATAACTAACACTTGGGCACAGTTTATAAATATTGGAACAATGGTTTAATAAAGTGTTCCCGCCCACCCACCCAAATGTTTGCTCATCAAGAAATTTGCTTATTCTCACAATTCTTGCGTTTCTGCTGCTTTTAATATGACTGATTAAATGACAGTTGTCACTAATACGTCATAGGTGGGCACAATAACAAATTTCTTGACAATTAACACTTAGGCGGGTGGGCGGGAACACAGTTTATAAATATTGGGCCGGTGGATTGATACGGTGTTCCTGCCCACCCGGCCATTTGACAATCATTAAGAAATTTGGTTATTTTCACACTTGTTGCGTTTCTGCTGCTATTTATTTGACAGATTGAATGACAGTTGTCACTAATACGTCAGAGGTGGGCACAAAAACAATTTTTTTGACAACTAACACTTGGGCGGGTGGGCGAAAACACAGTTTATAAATATTGGGCCGATGGTTTGATACAGTGTTCCCGCCCACCCGCCCAAGTGTTTGTTATCAAAAAATTTGCTTATTCTTACCTTGCTGCGTTTCTGCTGCTTTTAATCTGACAGATTGAATGACAGCTGTCACTATTACGTCGGAGGTAGGCACAATAACAAATTTCTTGACAACTAACACTTGGGCGGGTGGGCGGGAACACAGTTTATAAATATTAGGCCGGTGGTTTGATACAGTGTTCCCGCCACACCCGCCCAAATAAGTTATCAAGAAATTTGCTTAATCTCACACTTGTTGCGTTTCTGCTATTTTTAATATGACAATTGAAAGACAGTTGTCACTAATACGTCAGAGGTGGGTTCAATAAGAACTTTCTTGGCAACTAACACTTGGGCGGATGGGCGGAAACACAGTTTATAAATGTTGGGCGGATGGTTTGATACAGTGTTGCCGCCCACCCACCCAAGTGTTTGTTATCAAGAAAATTGTTTAATCTCACACTTGTTGCGTTTCTGCTGTTTTTAATATGACAGATTGAATGACAGCTGTCACAAATACGTCAGAGGTGTTTTCAGTAACAAATTTCTTGTTAACTAACACTTGGGTGGGTGGGCGGGAACACTGTTTATAAATGTTGAGCCGGTGGTTTGATACAGTGTTCCCGCCCAGCCGCCCAAGTGACAGTTATCAAGAAATTTGATTAATCTTACACTTGTTGCGTTTCTGCTGTTTTTAATATGACAGATTGAATGACAGCTGTCACAAACACGTCAGAGGTGGGTACAATAACAACTTTCTTGACAACTAACACTTGGGTAGATGGGCGAGAACACTATTTATAAATATTGGGCCGGTGGTTTAATACTGTGTTCCCACCCACAAGCCCAAGTGGTTGTTATCAAGAAATTTGCCTAATCTCACACTTGTTGCTTTTTTGCTGTTTTTAATATGACAGATTGAATGACAACTGTCACTAATACGTCAGAGGTGAGCACAATAACAAATTTCTTGACAACTAGCACTTGAGCGGGTTGGCGGAAACACAGTTTATAAATGTTGGGCCGGTAGTTTGATACAGTGTTCCCGCCCACCCGCCCAAGTGACAGTTATCAAAAAATTTGGTTAATCTTACACTTGTTGCGTTTCTGCTGTTTTTAATATGACAGATTGAATGACAGCAGTCACAAATACGTTAGAGGTGTTTTTAGTAACAAATTTCTTAACTAACATTTGGGTGGGTGGGTGGGAACAATGTTTATAAGCATTGTGCCGGTAGTTTGATATAGTGTTCCCGCCCACCCACCCAAGTCTATGTTATCAAGAAATTTGCTTAATGTCACACTTGTTGCGTTTCTGTTGTTTTTAATATGACAGATTGATTGACAGATGTCACAAATACGTCAGAGGTGTTTTCAGTAACAAATTTCTTGTTAACTAACACTTGGGTGGGTGGGCGGGAACACTGTTTATAAATGTTGAGCCGGTGGTTTGATATACTGTTCCCGCCCACCCGCCCAAGTGTTTGTTATCAAGAAATTTGCTTATTCTCACACTTGTTGCGTTTCTGCTGTTTTTAATGAGACAAATTAAATGACAGTTGCCACTAATACCTCAGAGGTGAGCACAATAACAAATTTCTTGACAACTAACACTTGGGCGGGTTGGCGGAAACACAGTTTATAAATGTTGGGCCGGTAGTTTGATACAGTGTTCCCGCCCACCCGCCCAAGTGACAGTTATCAAGAAATTTGGTTAATCTTACACTTGTTGCGTTTCTGCTGTTTTTAATATGACAGATTGAATGACAGCAGTCACAAATACGTTAGAAGTGTTTTCTGTAACAAATTTCTTAACTAACACTTGGGTGGGTGGCTGGGAACAATGTTTATAAGCATTGAGACGGTGGTTTGATATAGTGTTCCCGCCCACCCACCCAAGTCTATGTTATCAAAAAATTTGCTTAATGTCACACTTGTTGCGTTTCTGTTGTTTTTAATATGACAGATTGATTGACAGATGTCACAAATACGTCAGAGGTGTTTTCAGTAACAAATTTCTTGTTAACTAACACTTGGGTGGGTGGGCGGGTACACTGTTTATAAATGTTGAGCCGGTGGTTTGATATAATGTTCCCGCCCACCCGCCCAAGAGTTTGTTATCAAGAAATCTGCTTAATCTCACACTTGTTGCGTTACTGCTGTTTTTAATATGACAGATTGAATGACAACTGTCACTAATACCTCAGAGGTAAGCACAATAACAAATTTCTTGACAACTAACACTTGGGCGGGTGGGCGAAAACACAGTTTATAAATGTTGGGCGGATGGTTTGATACAGTGTTCCCGTCCACCCACCCAAGTGTTTGTTATCAAGAAAATTGTTTAATCTCACACTTGTTGCGTATCTGCTGTTTATAATATGACAGATTGAATGACAGCTGTCACAAATACGTAAGAGGTGTTTTCAGTAACAAATTTCTTTACAACTAACACTTGGGTGGGTGGGTGGGAATACTGTTTATAACTATTGAACCGGTGGTTTGATATAGTGTTCCCGCCCACCCACCCAAGTCTTAGTTATCAAGAAATATGCTAAATCTTACACTTGTTGCGTTTCTGCTGTTTTTAATATGACAGATTGAATGACAGCTGTCACAAATACGTCAGAGGTGTTTTCAGTAACAAATTTCTTGTTAACTAACACTTGGGTGGGTGGCCGGGAACACAGTTTATAAATATTGGGTTGGTGGTTTGAATTAGTTTTCCCGCCCTCCCGCCCAAGGGTTTGTTATCAAGAAATTTGCTTATTCTCACATTTGTTGCCTTTCTGCTGTTTTAAATATGGCAGATTGAATGACAACTGTCACTAATACGTCAGAGGTGAGCACAATAACAAATTTTTTGACAACTAACACTTGGGCGGATGGCCGGAAACACAGTTTATAATAGTTGGGCTGGTGGTTTGATAGTGTTCCCGCCCACCTGCAAAAAATTGACACTTTCGGTAAAAAGTTGTGTTCAAAGCGAACTGAACTAACCTAAAACTCAACGCAGCAAACTGAAAATAGCCCCAAAAGATGTGCAATTCAATGTAGTTTCACGTAAATAATTTGGCTTTTAATGGCACAGTTCAAAGTTTTTGAAAAAACGCAAAAAATGACACTTTCAGTAAAAAGTCATGTTCGAAGCGAACTGAACTAACCTAACTCAACGCAGCAAACTGAAACTAGTCCCAAAAGATGCGCAATTCAATGTAGTTTCACGTAAATAATTTGATTTTGAAATGCACAGTTCAAAGTTATTGAGAAAATGCAAATTAACAGCACCAATTGTGTTAAATAATAAAAGTATTTGTTGCGTCCTACCGACTGCGCCATTTTAATGCAATCAAATACTTACAATTTTTTGCAATATTAAATTCATTAGCAATTATAATTATATTTCCCTTTTCAATTAACTGCAGCAATTGTTTTAAATAATAATAAAAATATTTATTGCATCCTACCGATTGCGCCATTTTATAATGTTTACAATTTCAGGTTACCCAAACCGAGATATAAACGGAGAACATCAAACCGGATTCATGATAGCACAAGGAACAACACGTCGTGGATCCAGATGTTCAACCGGTAAAGCATTCCTACGACCAGTTCGGTTACGAAAAAACCTACACGTCAGCATGCACGCACAAGCAACTCGCGTTTTAATCGACCCAACAACTAAAGTAGCATTCGGTGTTGAATTTGTGCGCGATGGGAAGCTACACCGCATAAGAGCACGCAAAGAAGTCATCCTATCAGCAGGAAGTGTAAACACACCACAATTATTAATGTTATCCGGTATAGGACCTAAAAATGATTTAGAACAACATAAGATTCCGGTAATACAGGATCTTAAAGTGGGGCATAATTTACAAGATCATATCGGTTTGGGTGGATTAACTTTTTTGGTAAACAATCCGGTTTCAATAACGCTTGATAGGGTTTACGCAGTGAAACCGGTAATGCAATACGCTATTTTCGGAGATGGTCCGTTAACAGTAATGGGGGGAGTTGAAGGATTAGCATTTGTCAACACAAAATATCGCAATGCAACCGAAGATTATCCAGATATAGAATTTCATTTTATATCAGGATCTACCAACTCTGATGGTGGAGCGCAATTAAAGAAAGCGCATGGTTTAACGGATGCTTTCTACAATAGAGTATTTAGCAGAATTAACGGTAAAGATGTTTGGAGTGTTATACCAATGCTGCTAAGGCCTAAATCTAGAGGTGTGATTAAATTAAGAAGTAAAAACCCGTTCGATTATCCATTAATTTATCCGAATTACTTTAAAGAAGATTTTGATATGAAATCATTAATTGAAGGAGTTAAAATTGCAGTTGCATTAAGTAGAACCGCTGCTTTTAAATATTACGGTTCGCAATTGCACCGGTTTCCTGATTGTGCTCACTTTACTGATTACTCGGATGAGTTTTATGAATGCATGATTAGGCATTATTCGGTTACTATTTATCATCCAGTTGGAACGGCTAAAATGGGACCTTATTGGGATCAGGATGCAGTAGTGGATCCTCAATTGAGGGTGTATGGAGTTAAAAATCTTCGAGTTATTGATGGATCTATCATGCCGACTTTAGTAAGCGCTAATACGAACGCTCCGATTATTATGATTGGTGAGAAAGGTTCTGATTTGATTAAAGAATTTTGGATGAAACGAAGTTGATTATAAATGACATATTTAAAGGATCGATGCCAGTTATTAATAAATTTGTGATCTACTTGTATGTATATTTTTTTAAATATTAAAATGTTAAAATTGAAGAATGATCTACCAGATGTAAACTTTAAAAATTAAGTTAGAGTGATCATGATCTATCTAGAATTAAATTTAAAACATTGTGATCGGTTTAAAATTTTCAAAATGATCTATGCAAAATCCAAAATGATCTACCTAAATGTAAACTTTAAAAATTAGATCAGAATGATCATGATCTAACTAGAATTAAATTTAAAACATTGTAATCAATATGAAGATCTCAAAACAATTTATGCAAAACCCAAAAATGATCCACCAAATGTAAACTTTAAAAATTAGGTCAGAGTGATCATGATCTATCTAGAATTATATTTAAAACTTTGTAACCTCAAAATGATCTATGGAAAATCCAAAAATGATCTAATTAAATGTAAACTTTAAAATCAACTTAATGATCTACCTAGATCAAAAACTTTATGATCTATGAATGACAGAAAAAAACAATAAAATTTAGAACTAAATTTAAGAAAAAATACAAAAATCTTGATCAATAAATTAAATGATCTATTTCAATAAAATAAAATCAATAATTTGATGATCTTTAACGATCTACTTAGATCAAGGATTTATAACCTACAAATAACAAAAAAAAAACAAGATTTAAAATTAAATTTTTAAAACAAAAAAAATTCTTGATCAATAATTTAATGATCTATTTTGATCCTACTAAATTTATAAATGATCTACCTAAATGCCAATTTTCAAAATGTCACAGTGCATAACCTAATTAAAACTAGAGTTTCAAAATATCCGTTATCTATCTCGAAACTGATCTAACCTAACCCAGATCATTTAATGATCTATTTAGATCAAAAACCTTAAAATATCTAGATCTAAAATTTTAAAACATTTTGATCATTAATTTAATTTTGATCTACCTAGCAAATTTTCAAAGTATTAAATCTAAGCCAGAATAACAAGATCTATAACAGATCATCGTAACATTGATCTACCTGAATGCAAATATTCAAATAATAATGATCTATCAAAAACTGTATTTTCAAAATGTCTGTTATCTATCAACAAACTGACCTAACCCATACAAGATCTACAATCTAATAATCTTTAACAATCCATACAGACCATGATCTGATTAAAACTAGATTATAATAAAAAAGTATAATTTTGATTAATCATTTTAAAAATAAAGATCAGTAAAATTATGATCTACAAAAAAAATCTCCATTTAGATGATGCAATAAAACATAAAATCTGTGATTTTATTATCTGCGCGAATCTAAATAGTTATAAAACAAAAGCAAAGATCTCCATGATCTATGGACAACAAAATTTTGATGATTTGATCTTTAATGATCTATCAAATCCATATCACATAGATCTATGATTTTATAATACACAGACCCTGATCTGATGATAGATGTACATCTAAATTTGATTAAAACATTTCAAAAGTTGATCATTAACGATCCATCAACATGGATCTACAATTTTATGATCTATGTAATTCTAAATTTGAGTAAAATTTTAGAAAAGTTGATCTTTAAACGTAATAAAACTAGATTTAGATTTTATGATCTGTACAGATCTAAATTTGAGTAAAACATTAGAAAATTTGATTGTTAATGATCTATCAAAGTAAAAAACCATAGATTTTGAGTTTATTATGTATTTGCACAGATCTAAATTTAAGTAAAACTTTAACAAAGTTGATTAATCTATAAAATCAATAAAACATAGATCTATAATTTTATAATACATAGATCTTGAGCTTATGATTTGTGTATATCTAAATTTTAGTAAAACATTTCAAAAGTTGATTCATTAATGATTCATCAACATAGATCCATAATTTTATGATCTACTTAGTTCTAAACATGAGTAAAATTTTAGAAAAATTGATCTTTAAACGTAATAAAACTAGATTTTAATTTTATGATCTGTACAGATTTAAATTTAAGTAAAACAATAAAAAATTTGATCTTTAATGATCTTTCAAAGTAAAAAACCATAGATCTATGATTTTATAATCGGTATAGATCTAAATTTAAGTAAAACTTTAAAAGTGAATCTTTAATGATCTATAACTTTATGATCTGTGTAGATCTGTGTAGATCTGCATTAAAGTCAAACTTTTAAAAAGTTGATCTGTAATAATCTACTATAAACGTAATAATAAATAAATCTATATTTTTATGATCTGTGTAGATCTCTATTTAATCCAAAAAACTGATCTTTAATTTAATATCTGTAGTTTTATGATCTGTGTAGATCTAAATTTGAGTAAAACATTAGTAAAATTGATCCCTAATGATCTATCAACGTAATAAAACATAGATCTACAATTTTGTTATCTACACAGATCTAAATTTAAATGAAACTATAAAAAAGTTGATCTTTAATGCTCTATCAACGTAATAAAACATAGGTCTATGATCTATGCAGATCTAAATTTGAGCAAAACTTTTTAAAAATTGATCTTTAATAATCTATGAACGTAATAAAACATGATCTATAACTTTATGATCTTAAATTTAAGTAAAACTTTAATCTTTTTGAATATATCAACGTAATAACAAACAGATCTACGTCTGTATGATCTATATAGATCTAAATTTAAATCAAACTTAAGAAAAGTTGATCTTTAATGAGCTATCAACGCAATAAATCATAAATATATGATTTTATGATCTATGTAGATCTAAATTTGATTCAAGATTTACAAAAGTTGATCTTTAATAATCTACCAACGTAATAAATCACAGATATATAATTTTATGATATAGTGTATATCTAAATTTTGGTATAACTTTAAAAAAGTTGATTTTTGATGATCTATTAACGTAATAAATCATAGATTGTCTACGTAGAAGTGGCTATGATCTATTTTATTTTTTTTATAAAATTCTAGATCAAGAATTTAATGATCTAAAAATTTCATGATCTATGATCTTGAAATCAATTTTCAAATATCATAAAACCAAGATCTTTATGAAAATATTTTTTTTCAAAATTAATGATTTATAAAATTAAAATAAATATATTTATGATCTACCTAAAAGATCTCTATGATTTAAAGATAACAAAATTTAGTTAATGCAATAAAACATAGATCTATCATATTACGTAGATATAAATTAAAAAAAAAAATTCAAAAAATGATCTTTAGTGATCTACAAAAGTTTAAAAATCCAAAATATTCAAATCTAAAAGAGCATGATCTGTTTAAATTAGATTTTAATTATAAAGTAAATTTTGCTTAATCATTTTAAATGATCTACTTAGAATTTAATTTTAAAAAGAAAACTAACCTATATAAACTATTTTGTTGTCTACGTAGAAGTTGTTATGATCTATTTCAAAGTTTTCCATAAATAACCTAGATCAGCAATTTAATAACCTAATAATTTTTATAAACATGATCTATGATCTTAAACCAAAAAAAAACTCATTCAGCAATTTAATGATCTACTAAAATTAAATTGTTTATAAAGCTGACTTAAATCATGATCTTATAATTTTAAATAAAATATAAAAAATACTAAGCAATGATCTACCTAAATCTAAATCCTCTATAGCAGACTAACATATTTCAAAAATAAAGGATCAGTCAAATAAAACACTCATGATCTACTAAAAAAAATTAATCAATTTAAATCTAAATTTAAACAAAAATTTCACGATCAACATAGATTATGTTTATATAGTTTTAAGATCTGATTTAGTAATTTCATGATCTACTTAGATCTTATTTTACAAACAAGTAAAAAAACTACCGTTACGTTCGAAATACAAAATTTTCAAAAATTGATCTTTAATGATCTACCTAAATCTAACTATCCAAATATTAAAAAAAATGATTTTAAATCTACTTGAAAGATCTCCATGACCTATAGAACAAAAATTAGATAATGTAATCAAACATTTAAATTTGTTGATCTTTAATGATCTACAAAAGCCAAACTATACAAAATAATAAAATCCAGAAATTACAATTAAAAAATCAATCATTTTATGATCTACTTAGGATTTAAATTTGAAAACAAAAACTAACCTAAACAAACCATTTTGTAGTCTACCTAAAAGTGGTTATGATCTATTTCTAGAATTTTTCTATAAAAACCTAAATCAGCTACTTAATGATCTACCAATTTATATAAACCTGAATGTTAGAGCAGATTGTTCATGATCTATGATATTTAAAACAATTTTCAAAATATAAAAAAAAACTTTAAAAATTAAAAATGTTCGAATAACAAAACCAAAATCTCTATAAAAAACTAACATATTTCAAAAATCTGTAAAATTAATATGTATAGATCATAACTATCCAAAATAATTAAATTGAAGCAATAAATTTACATAGATTATGTTAATCAAGATCTAATTTTACAACTTCTTGATGATCTACTAGATCTATTTTTTCAAGTATCATAAAATCGAGATCTCTATGATTAACTAAAGTTTTTTAAAATAAAAATCAGTAAAATTAAAACCAATATGTTCATGATCTAGCCAAAAAGATTGATCTATCTAAAATCTAAAAAAAATATTTTTACAATCTCAAAGATAATGTTGTCAAGATGTAATTTAGCAATTTTATAATGATCTAATTTTTCAAATATTATAAAATCAAGTTTTCTATAATAGACCAAAAATAAAGATCAGTAAAATTTAAACCAAAGCGTTCATGATCTAACCAAAATAAGTATTGATCTATCTAAAATCAAATTTAAACACAAATTTTATAATCTACATAGATCATGCTTATTAAGATCTAATTTAGCAGTTTTATGATGATCTAGTTTGATCTAATTTTTGGAAAATCATTAAAATTAAAGTAAATATGGTTCTGATTTACCCAAAATAATTAATCTATATAAATCTAATTCATAATGTTTATCAAAATCTAATTTAGCAACTTCATAATGATCTACAAAGATCTATTTTATCAAACATTATACAATCAAGATCTCTATAATAAACCATTATTTAAAAAAAAAAAATTCATGATCTACCCAAAATAATTGATCTATCTAAAATTTTAAAAATAAATTAACAATCTGCATAGATCATGTTTATCAAGATCTAATTTAGCAACTTCATTACGATCTACTTAGTACTAGTTTTTCAAATATTATAATATCAAGATCACTATGATGAACTAATATTTTTTAAAAATAAATCAGATAGATCAGTAAAATTAAAATCATTATTTTCATGATCTACTTAAAATGTTTATTGATCAATCTAAAACTAAGTTTACGATCTACATAAATCATATTTATCAAGATAGCTTCTTCATGATAATCTACTTAGATTTAATATTAAAAATATTATAAAATCTAGATCTTTTTTTTTTAAATAAAGATCAGTAAAATGATCTATCTAAAACAATTGATCTATCTAAAACAAAATTTAAACAATTACAATCTTATAGATCACGTTTATTAACATCTAATTTAGCAAATTTTTGATGATCTAATTAATTTAACAAATTAAAGATCTAAAAAATTAGATCTAATTTATAAAACTTAATAATCTGGCAATCGATCCTTATTTTGTGATGTAAATAATTATTAATTAAACAAATTAAATGTATTCCATCTCTAATTGTAATATCTAAAATATTAGAGCTTAACTGTGTAAATATGTATCGTGATTTATTTATTTTATAATTGATGAGAAATAAAATATATTTTTTTAAATTTCCATAATTAGTTTATTATAAAATTGCAACTATCTGCCCGTACTCATGTGTGGCCCACCCACCCACCCAAATGTTTGCTATCCAAGAATTAGATACCACCATCACCTCTATTGATTAAGAGACTTTTAACGCATCAAAGAAGAGTAATTTTCAATTTCTTGATAACTAACATTTGGACGGGTGGGCGGGAACCCCAGTTTAAACTATCCACCAGTACTCATGTTCTAGAGTGGCCCACCCACCCACCTACCCACTCAAGTGTTAGCCATCCAAGGATTAGATATCACCATAACCTCCAGTGATTAAGAGACTTTAAACGCAAAAGAGATAAGTAATTTTAAATTTCTTGCTAACAAACTCTTGGGCGGGTGGGCGGGAACCCCGGTTTAAACTATCCGCTCGTATTCATATTCTGGAGTGACCTACCCACCCACCCAAGTGTTTGCCATCCAAGAATTAGATACCACCATCACCTCTAGTGACTAGAGACTTTTAACGAGACAAAGAAGAGTAATTTTAAATTTCTTAATAACTAACACTTTAGCGGGAACCCCAGTTTAAGCTATCCGCCCGTACTCATGTTCTGGAGTGACCCACCCACCCACTCAAGTGTTTGCCATCCAAGGATTAGATAACACCATCACCTCCAGTGATTAAGATACTTTAAACGCAAAAGAGAAGAGTAATTTTAAATTTCTTGCTAACTAACACTTGGGCGGGTGGGCGAGAACCCCAGTTTAAACTATTCGCCCGTACTCATGTTCAGGAGTGGCCCACCCACCCACCCAAGTGTTTGCCATCCAAGGATTAGATATCACCATCACCTCCAGTGATTAGGAGAATTTAAACGCAAAAGAGAAGAATAATTTTAAATTTCTTGCTAACTAACACTTGGGCGGGTGGGCGGGAACCCCAGTTTAAACTGTTCGCCCGTACCACTGTTCAGGAGTAGCCCAGCCACCCACCCAAGTGTTTGCCTACCAAGGATTAGATATCACCATCACCTCCAGTGATTAAGAGACTTTAAACGCAAAAGAGAAAAGTAATTTAAAATTTCTTGATAACTAACTCTTGAGCGGGTGGGCGGGAACCCCAGTTTAAACTATTCGGCCGTACTCATGTTCAGGAGTGGCCCACCCACCCACCCAAGTGTATGCCATCCAAGGATTAGATATCACCATCACCTCCAGTGATTAAGAGACTTTAAACGCAAAAGAGAAAAATAATTTTAAATTTCTTGATAACTAACTCTTGGGCGGGTGGGCGGGAACCCCAGTTTAAACTATCAGATCGTACTCATATTCTGGAGTGACCCACTCACCCACCCAAGTGTTTGCCATCAAAGGATTAGATATCACCATCACCTCCAGTGATTAAGAGACTTTAAACGCAAAAGAGAAAAGTAATTTTGAATTTCTTGCTAACTAACTCTTAGGCGGGTGGGCGGGAACCCCAGTTTAAACTATCCGCTCGTACTCATGATCTGGAGTAACCCACCCACCCACCCAAGTGTTTGCAATCCACGAGATAGATATCACCATCACTTCTACAAATTAGGAGACTTTTAACGCAGCAGAAAAAAGTAAATATAAATTTCTTGATAACAAGCACTTGGGCGGGTGGGTGGGAATCCTAGTTTAAACTACCAGCTCGTACTCATATTCTGGAAAGACCCACTCACCCACTCAAGTGTTTGCCATCCAACGATTAGATATCACCATCACCTCCAGTGATTAAGAGACTTTAAACGCAAAAGAGAAAAGTAATTTTAAATTTCTTGCTAACAAACTCTTGGGCGGGTGGGCGGGAACCCCGGTTTAAACTATCCGCTCGTATTCATATTCTGGAGTGACCTACCCACCCACCCAAGTGTTTGCCATCCAAGAATTAGATACCACCATCACCTCTAGTGACTAGAGACTTTTAACGAGACAAAGAAGAGTAATTTTAAATTTCTTAATAACTAACACTTTAGCGGGAACCCCAGTTTAAGCTATCTGCCCGTACTCATGTTCTGGAGTGACCCACCCACCCACTCAAGTGTTTGCCATCCAAGGATTAGATAACACCATCACCTCCAGTGATTAAGATACTTTAAACGCAAAAGAGAAGAGTAATTTTAAATTTCTTGCTAACTAACACTTGGGCGGGTGGGCGAAAACCCCAGTTTAAACTATTCGCCCGTACTCATGTTCAGGAGTGGCCCACCCACCCACCCAAGTGTTTGCCATCCAAGGATTAGATATCACCATCACCTCCAGTGATTAGGAGAATTTAAACGCAAAAGAGAAAAATAATTTTAAATTTCTTGATAACTAACTCTTGGGCGGGTGGGCGGGAACCCCAGTTTAAACTACTCATATTCTGGAGTGACCCACTCACCCACCCAAGTGTTTGCCATCAAAGGATTAGATATCACCATCACCTCCAGTGATTAAGAGACTTTAAACGCAAAAGAGAAAAGTAATTTTGAATTTCTTGCTAACTAACTCTTAGGCGGGTGGGCGGGAACCCCAGTTTAAACTATCCGCTCGTACTCATGATCTGGAGTAACCCACCCACCCACCCAAGTGTTTGCAATCCACGAGATAGATATCACCATCACTTCTACAAATTAGGAGACTTTTAACGCAGCAGAAAAAAGTAAATATAAATTTCTTGATAACAAGCACTTGGGCGGGTGGGTGGGAATCCTAGTTTAAACTACCAGCTCGTACTCATATTCTGGAAAGACCCACTCACCCACTCAAGTGTTTGCCATCCAACGATTAGATATCACCATCACCTCCAGTGATTAAGAGACTTTAAACGCAAAAGAGAAAAGTAATTTAAAATTTCTTGATAACTAACTCTTGAGCGGGTGGGCGGGAACCCCAGTTTAAACTATTCGGCCGTACTCATGTTCAGGAGTGGCCCACCCACCCACCCAAGTGTATGCCATCCAAGGATTAGATATCACCATCACCTACAGTGATTAAGAGACTTTAAACGCAAAAGAGAAGGATAATTTTAAATTTCTTGCTAACTAACACTTGGGCGGGTGGGCGGGAACCCCAGTTTAAACTAATCGCCCGTACTCATGTTCAGGAGTGGCCCACCCACCCACCCAAGTGTTTGCCATCCAACGATTAGATATCACCATCACCTCCAGTGATTAAGAGACTATAAACGCAAAAGAGAAAAGTAATTTAAAATTTCTTGATAACTAACTCTTGAGCGGGTGGGCGGGAACCCCAGTTTAAACTATTCGGCCGTACTCATGTTCAGGAGTGGCCCACCCACCCACCCAAGTGTATGCCATCCAAGGATTAGATATCACCATCACCTCCAGTGATTAAGAGACTTTAAACGCAAAAGAGAAAAATAATTTTAAATTTCTTTATAACTAACTCTTGGGCGGGTGGGCGGGAACCCCAGTTTAAACTACCAGCTCGTACTCATATTCTGGAGTGACCCACTCACCCACCCAAGTGTTTGCCATCCAAGAATTAAATATCACCTATATATCACCTCCAGTGATTAAGAGACTTTAAACGCAACAAAAAAGAGAAATTTTAAATTTTTTGATAAGTAACACTTGAGCGGGTGGGCGAGAACCCCAGTTTAAACTATCCGCTCGTACTGATGTTCTGTAATAACCCACCCACCCACCCAAATGTTTGCCACCTAAGAATTAGATACCACTATCACCTCTAGTGACTAAGAGACTTTTAACGCGGCAGAGCAAAAGAATTTTAAATTTCATGATAACTAACACTTGGGCGGGTGGGCGGGAACCCCAGTTTAAACTATCCGCTCGTATTCATATTCTTGAGTGACCCACCCACCCACCCAAGTGTTTGCCATCTAAGGATTAGATATCACCTTCACCTCCAGTGATTAAGAGACTTTTAAAGTAGCAAAAAAGAGTAAATTTAAATTTCTTGATAACAAACACTTGGGCGGGTGGGCGGGAACCCCAGTATAAACTATCAGCCAGTACTAATGTTCTGGAGTAGCCCAACCACCCACCCAAGTGTTTGCCATTCAAAAATTAGATACTACCATCACCTCTAGTGACTAAGAGACTTTTAACGGGGCAGATAAGAGTAATTTTAAATTTCTTGATAACTAACACTTAAGCGGGAACCCAAGTTTAAGCTATACGCCCGTACTCATGTTCTGAAGTGGCCCACCCACCCACCCAAGTGTTTGCCATCCAAGAATTTGATATCACCACCAACTCCAAAGATTAAGAGACTTTAAACGCAACAGAGAAGAAACAATTTAATTTTTTTGATAACTAACACTTGGGCGGGTGGGCGGGAACCCCAATTTAAACTATCCGCCCGTACTCATATTCTGGAGTAACCCACCCACCCACCCAAGTGTTTGCCATCCAAGAATTTGATATCCCCACCATCTCCAGTGATTAAGAGATTTTAAACGGAACAGAAAAGAGACAATTTAATTTTTTTAATAAATAACACTTGGGTGGGCGAGCGGGAACCCCAGTTCAAACTATTTAAAATCAAGATGTTACAATCTCATAGATTAAGTTTATTATATATCTTATTTAGCAACTTCATGATAATCGACTTAGATCTAATTTTTTAGTTAACAAATTTAAGATCTAAAAATTAGATCTAATTTACAAAACACATTAATCTGGCATTCGATCCTCATTTTGTGATAAAAATAATTATTAATTAAACAAATTAATTGTATCCATATCTAATTGTCTAAAATCTAAAATATTAGAGCTAAATTGTGTAAATATTTACTTATTTTATAATTGATAAGAAATAATATATATTTTTTTAAATTCCCATAATTGGTTTATAAAATTGCATAATAACATTTTCCAAGCAAAGAGTTGAATGGAATCAACGGATCGCATTTCTGCAAAGGTTAGCAAATTGAAGCATAATCATCATTACACATATTATAAGCAACCAGTACGCCTCGTCAAAATTAAAAATAAATAAAATGGCCACTTATAATAACAATTATGATAAATCGATGAGCCTCTATTCATCAACTAGAATAGCATTAACGTTAGGTCCAAGCCTAGGCTTCCTCCTATATTTATATTCGCAAACAGTAATCCATCGACAGGATATTTTCGATAAGGACTATCGCGTAGAAGATACCCACGTGCATGATTTGAAGGATTATTACGATTTCATCATTATTGGTAATTTTTTTTATTTTATAAATCAAATTTAATTTAATTTTTTAGGCGGTGGTAGTGCTGGATGTGTATTGGCTAATAGATTAAGCGAAAATTATGATTGGAATATTTTATTAATCGAAGCAGGTCCTGATGAATTTTCAGAATTTTCCGACCTACCAATCCTTTTCCCTGCTTTACAACTTTCCCCTTTAGATTGGAAATTTAAAACCGAAACCAGTTACGATTATTGCTTAGGCATGAAGGATTATAAATGTAATTGGCCCAGAGCTAAAGTGTTAGGTGGATGCAGTGTATTGAACGCGATGCTCTATGTTAGGGGTAATAAATACGATTATGATCATTGGGAAAGTTTAGGGAATCCTGGTTGGGGTTACGAAGATGTTTTGCCGTATTTTAAGAAATCTGAAGATATGCGCATTGAGGATTATCAGTATGATTATTACCATTCGACTGGGGGATTATTAACAGTGGAACATTTTAAATATCATTCACCAATGGCTGATTGGTTTCTTAAAGCTGGTCAAGAAATGGGTTATAAGGTGCGTGATGTTAATGGTCAATATCAAACTGGGTTTACGTTATCACATGGAACCTTAAGGAATGGGTTAAGGTTAGTAAAATTCCTAACAAAGCGTAAGTAAGTTTAAAACCAAAAATTTCAGATGCAGTGCAGCAAAGGCTTTTTTGCGTCCCATTTACGATCGCCAAAATTTGGACGTGACTTTACTGACCATGGTCGAAAAAATTTTAATAGACCCAATCTCATATCAGGCTTATGGTGTTGAATTAAGCAAGCATGGTATTAAGCGTAGCATTTATTCAAATCGTGAAGTTATCCTAAGCGCAGGTTCCATACAATCGCCTCAATTGTTAATGGTATCCGGTGTAGGACCCAAAGAAGATCTCCACAATTTTGATATTGATTTAATTTACGATTCACAAGGTGTAGGCCAAAATTTGCAAGATCATGTAGCCATGGGTGCAGGGACTTATTTGATAGATGTGCCTGAGTATGGTGAAGATGGTCCTGGATTTAAACTAAATCACATTTTTACAACCGAAAATGTTGATGAATTTACAAAAAACCATAAAGGACCAGTTTATTGGTTACCTGAAGTTGAGGTCATGGCTTTTGTTAATAGTTACTATGCGAATACATCAATAGATTGGCCCGATGTTCAATTGTTTTTTGCTTCTTATGCGGATAATACTGATGGTGGAGTTTTCAGTAAACGAGCTGCAGGTTTAACGGATGAATTCTACACTTCTGTTTTTGAAGAAATTTTGTATAAGGATGCTTATAATGTTATACCTTTACTAATGAGGCCTAGAAGCAGAGGATATTTAAAATTGCAGAGTTCTGATATTAAGAAGCATCCGTTAATTTATCCCAATTATTTTTCCGACCCTTATGATATGGCCGTTATGGTGAGTTTGAAACTAATTTATATAAATTAATTTGAAGCAGAAATGGTCCCAAAATGACCCAAATTGTATGATTTTGTTAAAAACTTCAAACTTGCGCAGTAATCAGCTTTACTATCAAAATCTTTGAAAATATTTAAAAAGAAGCTTTGAAATAGATTGAACAATTCAATTAATCAGAAATCAAAATTTTCTAAAGTTGGCTTCAAGTATTTGATCTATAATAAAACCTAACTAAAAATTTAAAATTAATAAAGAAGAAGCTTTAGAATAGGTTAATTCATCTTCCAAATAATTCAAATTACTCAGAAATTAAGTTTTTCTAAAGTTAACCTAAAGTATTTGATCTATATTGAAACCCAACTAACACAATCTTTAAAAGAAATTAAGAAGAAGCTTTAGAATAGGTTAATTCATTTTCCAAAAAATTCAAATTATTCAGAAATTAAGTTTTTCCAAAATTGGCTTGAAGTATTTGATCTATTATGAAGCCCAACTAACACAATCTTTAAAAAAATTTAAGAAAAAGCTTTAGAATAGGTTAATTCATCTTCTAAATAATTCAAATTACTCAGAAATTAGATTTTTCCAAAGTTGGCTTAAAGTGTTTAATCTATAATGAAGCCCAACTAACACAATCTTTAAAAATATTTAAGAAGAAGCTTTAGAATAGATTGATTCTTTTTCTAAATAATTCAAATTACTCAAAAATTAGGTTTTTCCAAAGTTGTCTTAAAGTATTTGATCTATAAAGAAGCCCAACTAACACAATCTTTAAAAATAATTAAGAAGAAGCTTTAGAATAAGTTAATTCATCTTCTAAATAATTCAAATTACTCAGAAATTAGGTTTTTCCAGAGTTGGCTTAATGTGTTTGATCTATATTGAAGCCCAACTAACTAAATCTTTAAAAATAATTAAGAAAAAGCTTTAGAATAGGTTAATTCATCTTCCAAATGATCTAAATTACTCAGAAATTAGGTTTTTCCAAAGTTGGCTTAAAGTATTTGATCTATTATGAAGCCCAACTAACACAATCTTTCAAAATAATTAAGAAGAAGCTTTAGAATAAGTTAATTCATTTTCTAAATAATTCAAATTAGTCAGAAATTAGGTTTTTCCAAAGTTCGCTTAAAGTATTTGATCTATTATGAAGCCCAACTAACACAATCTTAAAAAATTATTAAGAAAAAGCTTTAGAATAGGTTAATTCATCTTCCAAATAATTCAAATTACTCAGAAATTAGGTTTTTCCAAAGTTGGGTTAAAGTATTTGATCTATAATAAAGCCCAACTAACACAATCTTTAAAAATACTAAAGAAGAAGCTTTAGAATAGGTTAATTCATTTTCCAAATAATTCAAATTACTCAGAAATTGGGTTTTTCCAATATTGGCTTAAAGTATTTGATCTCTAAAAAAGCCCAACTAACACAATCTTTAAAAATAATTAAAAAGAAGCTTTGGAATAGGTTAATTCATCTTCCAAAAAACTCAAATTACTCCAAAATTAAGTTTTTCAAAAGTTGGCTTAAAGTATTTGATCTATAATGAAGCCCAACTAACACAATCTTTAAAAATAAATAAGAAGAAGCTTTAGAATAGGTTAATTCATTTTCCAGATAATTCAAACTAATCAGAAATTAGGTTTTTCCAAAGATGGCTTAAAGTATTTGATCGATAATAAAGCCCAACTAACGCAATCTTTAAAAAAAAAATTAAGAAGAAGCTTTAGAATAGGTTAATTCATTTTCCAAATAATTCAAAATACTCAAAAACTAAGTTTTTCCAAAGTTGGCTTCAAGTATTTAATCTATTATAAAGCCCAACTAACATAATCTTTAAAAATAATTAAGAAGAAGCTTTAGAATAGGTTAATTCATCTTCCAAATGATTCAAATTACTCAGAAATTAGGTTTTTTTCAAAGTTGGCTTAAAGTATTTAACCTCTAAAGTAGCCCAACTAACACAATCTTTGAAATTATTCAAGAAGAAGCTTTCAAATTATATAATTCATCTTCCAATAGAAGCAAATGATTTAGAAGAACTTGTTTCTAAAGCTGACTTTAATTATTTCATTCCTGAAAGTGCCCAATTATCAAAATCTTTGAAATTATTTAGGAAGAAGCTTTAGAATTAATTAATTCATCTTCCAATAGAAACAAATGATTCAGAAAACCATGTTTCTAAAGCTGACTTTAAATATTTCATTCCTGAAGTTGCCCAACTATCAAAACCTTTGAAATAATTCAGAGAGAAGCTTTAAAATTAATTAATTCATCTTCCAATAGAAGCAAATGATTTAGAAGAACTTGTTTCTAAAGCTGAATTTAATTATTTCATTCCTGAAGGTGCCCAACTATCAAAATCTTTAAAATTATTCAGGAAGAAGATTTAGAATTAATTAATTCATCTTCCAATAGAAGCAAATGATTCAGAAAACCTTGTTTCTAAAGCCGACTTTAATTATTTCATTCCTGAAGATGCCCAACTATCAAAATCTTTGAAATAATTCAGGAAGAAACTTTAGAATTGATTAATTCATCTTCCAATATATGCAAATAAATCAGAAAAACTTTTTTCTAAAGCTGACTTTAAGTATTTCATTTCTGAAAGTGCCCAACTATCAAAATCTTTGAAATGAATCAAGAAGAAGCTTTAGAATCAATTAATTCATCTTCCAATAAAAGCAAATGATTTAAAAAAACTTGTTTCTAAAGCTGACTTTAAGTATTTCATTTCTGAAAGTGCCCAACTATCAAAATCTTTGAAATGAATCAAGAAGAAGCTTTAGAATCAATTAATTCATCTTCCAATAAAAGCAAATGATTTAAAAAAACTTGTTTCTAAAGCTGACTTTAATTATTTCATTCCTGAAGTTGCCCAATTATTAAAATCTTTGAAATAATTCAGGAAGAAGCTTTAGAACCAATTAATTCATCTTCCAATAAAAGCAAATGATTCAGAAAAACTTGTTTCTAAAGCTGACTTTAAATATTTCATTCCTGAAAGTGCCCAACTATCAAAATATTTGATATTATTAGAATTAATCAATTCATCTTCCAATATATGCAAATGATTCAAAAAACTTTTTTTCTAAAGCTGACTTAAAGTATTTCATTCCTGAAAGTGCCCAACTATCAAAATCTTTAAAATAATTCAGGAAGAAGCTTTAGAATTAATTAATTCATCTTCCAATAGAAGCAAATGATTCAGAAAACCTTGTTTCTAAAGCTGACTTTAATTATTTCATTCCTAAAGTTGCCCAACTATCAAAATCTTTGAAATAATTCAGAAAGAAGCTTTAGAATTGATTAATTCATCTTCCAATATATGCAAATAATTCAGAAAAACTTTGTTCTAAAGCTGACTTTAAGTATTTCATTCCTGAAAGTCCTAACTATCAAAATCTTTAAAATTATTCAGGAAGAGGCTTTAGAATTAACTAATTCATCTTCCAATATTTGCAGTAAATTAAGAAAAAAAAATTCTAAAGCTGCCTTAAAGTATTTCATTCCTAAAGGTGCCCAACTATCAAAATCTTTGAAATTATTTAGGAAGAAGCTTTAGAATTAATTAATTCATCTTCCAATAGAAGCAAATGATTCAGAAAAACTTGTTTCTAAAGCCGACTTTAAGTATTTCATTCCTGAAAGTGCCCAACTACCAAAATCTTTGAAATTATTTAGAAAGAAGCTTTAGAATTAATTAATTCATTTTCCAATTGAAGCAAATGATTCAGAATAACTTGTTTCTAAAGCTGACTTTATCTATTTCATTCCTGAAGGTCCTTACTATCAAAATCTCTGAAATAATTCAGGAAAAAGCTTAAGAATTAATTAGATCATCTTCCAATAGATGCAAATGATTCAAAAAAACTTATTTCTAAAGCTGACTTAAAGTATTTCATTCCTGAAGGTCCCAACTATCAAAATCTTTGAAATTATTTAGGAAGAAGCTTAAGAATTAATTAATTCATCTTCCAATAAATGCAAATGATTCAAAAAACTTTTTTTCCTAAAGCTGAATAAGTATTTCATTCCTGAAGGTACCAACTATCAAAATCTTTGAAATTATTTAGGAAGAAGCTTAAGAATTAATTAATTCATCTTCCAATAAATGCAAATGATTCAAAAAACTTTTTTTCCTAAAGCTGAATAAGTATTTCATTCCTGAAGGTACCATACTATCAAAATCAATTTTTTCAGAAAGAAGCTTAAGAATTAATTAATTCATCTTCCAATAGAAGCAAATAATTCAGAAAACCTTGTTTCTAAAGCTGACTTTAAATATTTCATTCCTGAAGTTGCCTAACTATCAAAATCTTAAAATAATTCAGAAAGAAGCTTAAGAATTAATTAATTCATCTTCCAATCTATGTAAATGATTTAGAAAACCTTGTTTCTAAAAGTGACCTTAATTATTTCATTCCTAAAAGTGCCCAACTATCCAAATCTTTGAAATTATTCAGGAAGAAGCTTTAGAATTAACTAATTCATCTTCCAATATTTGCAATAAATTCAGAAAAACATTTTTCTAAAGCTGGCTTAAAGTATTTTATTCCTAAAGGTGCCCAACTATCAAAATCTTTGAAATTATTTAAGAAAAAGCTTTAGAATTAATTAATTCATCTCCCAATAGAAGCAAATAATTCAGAAAAACTTTGTTCTAAAGCTGACTTAAAGTATTTCATTTCTGAAGGTGCCCAACTATCAAAATCTTTGAAATTATTTAAGAAGAAGATTTAGAATTAACTAATTTATCTTCCAATATTTGCAGTAAATTCAGAAAAGCATTTTTCGAAAGCTGGCTTAAAGTATTTCATTCCTGAAAGTGCCCAACTATCAAAATCTTTAAAATTATTCAGGAAGAAGCTTAAAAATTAATTAATTCATCTTCCAATAAATACAAATGAATCAGAAAACCTTTTTTCCAAAGCTGACTTTAAGTATTTCATTCCTGAAGGTGCCCTACTATTAAAATCTTTGAAATGATTCAAGAAGGAGCTTCAAAATAATCAAAATGTTTCAAATTTTAGGTAGAAGCTGCAAAAATCGGACACTCCTTCATGTACACAAACATAATGAAAAAATACAACGCCAGATTCAACCACATGAGAATACCCGGTTGCTCCCAATATGAATTCATCTCAGACGAATATTGGGCTTGCCAAATAAGGCATTACACCCTAACCATCTACCATCCAGTTGGTAAAATTGCATAATTACAATCAAACCTAATTAAATAATTTTAAAAAACATTTCAGGAACTTGCAAGATGGGTCCAGATAACGATTACATGGCTGTAGTCGATCCAAGATTAAGAGTAAGAGGAGTAAAAAATCTTAGAGTAATAGATGCTTCAATAATGCCTTACATAACAACAGGAAATACCAACGCGCCTACTATTATGATTGCTGAAAAAGCTGCTGATATAATTAAGGAAGATTGGGGTATGTTGAGACCTAAACCAATCCATAAACAAAATTTTGATGAAATTGAAGAAAGCTACCAAGGAAGAAACAATTTGGATAACAAAAACCATCCTACTAAACATCCCAACATTGCCCAAAACAGAAACAAAGCAAAAAACGTTAAAGATATTTCTAAATTAGTTGAAAGCATGACAAATAATTATCACTTTGAACCTCCCAAACATCCCAACATTGCCCAAAACACAAATAAAGCAAAAAACATTAAAAATAGTCCTGAATTAGATGAAAGAATAACAACAAATTATCAGCTTGGGCCTCCCAAACATTCAGTAAATCCAAAACTAAAAGAAAATCAATTTGAACCTTCAAAAATTCTAGGTAGTATCCAAAATGTAAACTTTAAAGATAATCCAAGATTTGATGTTTCGCAAAATTACAATTTGCAAACTTCCAACGTAAATCGCAATGAATTCATCACAAACACAGCAAAATCCCATGCTCCAACTTTTAATGATATAATAACCCAAAACGAGAACACATTAGTCATGCAACAAACACCCTCTAAGTGGAGAGATATGGATTATTGGTAAAATATTCAAATCAAATAAATTATGTATAAAAAGAACCCTGTAATTAAAATCTAATTAAATAGTTAGCTATATAAGTAAGTGATTTGTTTGTATTTTATTAAAATGTCTTGTAACGGTGCGTGTACAGACGCATTGCAAGGCTTCTCAGCCCAATTGTTTCTAACTTTGATTAATCAGTTAATGCTTAGCCAATGTCCTTTAGATACTAGAAATTTGTATAAGGAAAGTTTGGTTTTGAAGAATGGAAGCAGTTTTGATTTTATTGTTGTCGGGGCTGGTTCGGCTGGGGCTGTTGTTGCAAATAGGTTGTCTGAAAATGGAAATTGGAGCGTGTTGCTGTTGGAAGCTGGAGGATATCCGTCTGCTAACACTGAGGTAATGTTAAAACAATTTTGCAAAAAAAAATTAATTAAAAAAATTCTTTAATAGTGGCGGCCATCTTAGATTCTAAATGTTGTTTTGTCAATGACGGTTAATTTTTATAAAGAGTCGACTTCGAGCTATTTTGTATCCCAAATATCGCAATTCAATGTAGTTTCACGTAATTAATTTGGCTTTTTATGACACAGTTCAAAGTTTTTGAGAAAATGCAAAAAGTTTCCGAAAGTGACACTTTCGGTGCAAAGTCGTGTTCGAAGCAAACTGAACTAAACTAAAACTCAACGCAACAAACTGAAACTAGTACCAAAAGATGCGCAATTCAATGTAGTTTACCGTAAATAATTTGGCTTTAAATGCCACAGTTTAAAGTTTTTGAGAAAATGCAAAAATTTAAAATCAAAACTTGCGTTTTTGAAAAGGCAAAAAATTTCATACCAACGTGCGACCTCTAGCGACAATTTGACGCAAAAATACTGAAATTGTTTTTGAAAGAAAAAGAACCTAAAATTGCATTAGGCTAAAGCGATTTTTGATTTTGATTTTTGTTTTTAATCCGCCGCCTCCAGAAGAAGGCCATTTAAAGATCCACATTAGGAGCTCGCTGCCAATACCCTCAAACCCGCAAAACATCGCGATTAGTCCCTTTCGCAAAATCCGTTCTTAATATTTCAATTACTACTCTTACAATTTTTGATATCTCTGCGCGTTCGCCGGCGGCGGTGTTCCAAATATCGATAAATTCGCGTTTTTGAACAAAAAATGGGATTGCACCAAAGCCTACTCCTCCTACAGTTTTTGAGATAACACTTTGGGCATAATCTCATTTGAAAGAGGAAGAGTGACCACACAAATTGTTGGCAGCGTATTTTAAATTTTTTGTTTTGAACTCTTTTTGAGTTCGACATTTGTTTTCAAACCGCCGCCCTCCAAGTCTCTAAACGCTCACTTTAAAAGCTTGCTGCCAATACCCTCAAATCCGCAAAACATCACAATTAGTCCCTTTCGTAAAATCCGTTCTTAGTATTTCAATTATCACTCTTACATTTTTTTGGTATCTCTTTGCGTTCGCCGGTGGCGGTGCTCCAAAGATTGATAAAATCGCGTTTATGGACAAAAATGTAATTGCGCCAAAGCCTACTTCTCCTACAGTTTGTGAGATAAAATTTTGGGAATAGTCTCATTCGAATAAAGAAGTAAGCCCACAAAAATTGTTGGAAGCGTATTTTAATTTTTTTGCTTCTAACCCTTTTTGAGTCTGACTTTTGTTTTCAACTTGCCGCCTCCTAAAAGAAGTCTTTAAACGCCCACTTTGAAAGCTCACCGCCAATACCCTCAAACTTGCAATTAGTCTGCTTCGCGAGATCCGTTCTTAATATTTCAATTACTATTTTTCCATATCTTTGCGCGTTCGCCGGCAGTAGTAATTCAAAGAACACTAAGACCGCGTTTTAAGCCAAAAAAAAGAGTTGCGCCAAACCCTACTCTTCCTACAATTTTTGAGATAACATTTTAAGCATGGTTTCATTTGAAAGAGGAAGAGTGCCCACAAAAATTGTTGGAAGCGTATTTTAAATTTTTTGCTTCTAACCCTTTTTGAGTTTGACTTTTGTTTTCAACTTGCCGCCTCCCAAAAGAGGCCTTTAAACGCCCACTTTAAGAGCTCACCGCCAATACCCTCAAACATCGCAATTAGTCTGCTTCGCAAAATCCGTTCTTAATATTTCAATTACCATTCTTACAGTATAATTGAAGTCCCAAAGCAACATAAAATGAAGAAGAAAAAGATAAAGTTCAACCTCAATAAAGTCCGCTTCTTAATTTTGAAGTCCCAAAAACTTAACAAAATTAAATCTTCCTAAGCAGAATTAAAGTTCAATAAAATATGCAAAAAAACTAAAATTTGGTAGTACTCCCACAAGTGCCATTCCCAACTTTTGTTATCATTTTAAATCTTAATCTTCTTAGGTAAAGTCCAAAAAACTATAATTTCGCTTTCTAAATTTTGTTAACTATTTGGATCCCAAACATATCAAATCTTGATCTTCCTAAGTACAATTAAAGTCCTAAACAACCAAAAATGTAGAAAACTACAATTTATAAAAGTACAACCTTAAGGATGTGAGCTTCCTAAAGTATGTTACCATTTTGAGTCCCAATCATATCAAATCTTAAATTTCCTTAAAAGAATTAAAGTCCAAAACAACATAAAATATAGAAAACTAAAATTTATTAATAGATAACCTCAATAAAGTGCGCTTCCTAAATTTTGGTACCTATTTGACTTCCAAACAGATCAAATCTTGATATTCCTAAGTACAATAAAAGTCCAAGCAACAAACATTGTAAAAAATTACAATTTATTAAAGTACTACATCAATAAAGTGCGATTCCTAAATTTTTTTACCATTTTAAGTAACTAAACATAACAAATCTTAAGCTTCCTAAGTATAACTTAAGTCCTAAGCAACAAAAAATTTACAAAACTAAAATTTATTAAAGTACAATGCAGTACACTTATTTGAGTCCCAAACATATAAAATCTTAAACTTCTTAAGTAAAATTAGAGTCCCAAGCAACAATAAATGTAGAAAACTACAATTATTAAAGTATAACCTCAATAGTCTTTCTGAATTTTAATACCTATTTGAACAAATCAAAATCTTTGAATTGCTAATTATAATTAAAGTTTCAAACAACAAAAAACTTAAACTTATCAAAGTACAAACCCAATGAAGTGCGCTACCTAAATTTTGTTAGCTATTTGAGTCCCAAACAGATCAAATCTTAATCTTCCAAAGTATAATTAAAGTCACAGGCCACAAAAAATGTAAAAAAACTAAGATTTATCAAAATAGAACCTTAATAAAGTCAACTTCCTATATTTTGTTACAATTTTGAGTCCCAAACATATCAAAATCTTAATCTTCCTGAGTAAAATTAAAGTCCAAACAATGAAAAACGTAAAAAAACTAAGAATTATCAAAGTATAACACCAATGAAGTGCGCTTCCTAAATTTTGTTACCTATTTTAAACCCAAACATATCAAATCATGATCTTCCAAAATATAATTAAGGTCCTAAGAAACATTAAATGTAGAAAACTAAAATTTATTATAGTACAACCCCAATAAAGTGCGTTTTATAAATTTTGTTACAACTTTAAATCCCAAACTTATCAAAGTTTTGATCTTCCTAAAAATAATTAAAGTCCTTATCCATTAAAAATGTGAAAAACTAAAATTTATCAAAGCCCACCCAAGTAATCAACAAATTTAATCAAAAACACTTGGGCGAGTGAGCGGGCAACACAAAACCAAACTACATATCCGCTTAATTTGAACTTAGTTCCCACACACCCACCCACCCAAGTGTTTGTAATCAAAAAAATTAATCACAAATACTTGACCAGATGGGCGATGAACACAAATCCATACGCCAAAAAAATTTAAACTTAGTTTCCGCCCAAGTGTTGTTGATCAAAAAACTAGATCACACACATTTGGGCGGGTGGGTGGGCAACACAATTCCAAACCACTCGTCCACTTAATTTAAACTTAGTTTCCGCCCACCCGCCCAAGTGTTTGTAAACAAGAAATTACACCACAAACACTTGAGCGGATAAGCAATGAACACCAATTCATACGCCCACAAAATTTAAACTTAATTTCCGCACAAGTGTACGTGAATAAAAAAGTTAATCTAAAACACTTGAGCGGGTAGGTGGGCAATACAAATGCAAACCACACGTTCGCTTACTTTAAACTTAGTTCCCGCCTACCTGCCCAAATGTAAATAATCAAAAAAATAGATCACAAACACTGGGCGGGTAGGTGGGCTACACAAATCCAAACCACATGTCTTAATTTAAACTTAGTTCCCCTCTTCCGATCAAAAAAATTGATCACAAACAATTGAGCGGGTACGTGGGAAACATAAACCCAACCCACACGTTCGATTAATTTAAATTTAGTTCCCGCCCACCCGCCCAAGTGTTTGTGATCAAAAATATAGATCACAAACGCTTGGGCGGGTGAGTGGGCAACACAAACACAAACCACACGTCCGCTTAATTTAAACTTAGTTTCCGCCCGCCCACTCAAGTGTTTGTAATCAAACAATTAGATCATTAACACTTGAGCAGATAAGCAATAAACACCAATTCATACGCCCACAAAATTTAAACTTAATTTCCAAAAAATTAAATCATAAACATTTGTGGGTGGGTGGGTGACAACACAAATTCACATCACACGCCCACAAAATACAAACTTAGTTTCCGCCTAAGTGTTCGTGATCAAAAAATTTAATCACAGACACTTGGGCGGTTGGGTAGGCAACACAAATCCAAATCACACGTCTGCTTAACTGTTTGTGGTAAAAAAATTAGACCACAAACACTAGGGCGGGTGGGTGGGCAATATAAATCTAAACTACACGTCCGCTTATTTTGAATTTAGTTCCCGCCCACCCACCCAAGTGTTTGTGATTAAAAAACTAGATCACTAACACTTGGGCGGGTGGGTGGGCAACACAAATCCAAACCACACGTCCACCTAATTTAAACTTAGTTCCCGCCCAGCCACCCAAGTGTTTGTGATCAAAAATTTAAATCACAAACATTTGGGCGGGTGGGTGGGCAACAAAATACAAACCACACGCCCACAAAATGTAAACTTTGTTCCCGCCACCCACCCAAGTGTTTGTAATCAAAAATTGGTTCACACACACTTGAGCGGGTGGGCAAGCCAAATAAATCCAAACCACACGTTCGCTTAATTTAAACTTACTTAAGCGTTAGGGTAAAAAAATTAGATCACATAAACTTAAGCGGATGAGCAATAGACACCAACCCATACGCCCACTAAATTTAAAGTTAGTTTCTGCCCAAGTGTTCTTGATTAAAAAATTGAATCACAAACATTTGGGCGGGTGGGTAAGCAACACAAATTCTATCCACACGTCCACTTAATATAACATTAGTTCCCACCCACCCGCCCAAGTGTTTGTAATCTAAAAAA
Source organism: Tachinus rufipes (assembly GCA_963932245.1). Lineage (NCBI taxonomy): Eukaryota > Metazoa > Arthropoda > Insecta > Coleoptera > Staphylinidae > Tachinus > Tachinus rufipes. Next base: position 88,188,783 of record OZ010748.1, on the reverse strand, counting down.
CTGGATCACAAACACTTGGGCGGGTGGGTGGGCAAAACAAATCCAAACCACAGGTCCGCTTAATTTAAATTTAGTTCCCGCTCACCCACCCAAGTGTTGATGATCAAAAAATTAGATCTTATCCCAAGTCGGTCCCAAACATCAAAATCATGATCTTCTTAAATTAAGTGCGCTTTCTAAATTTTTTACTTTTCTAAGTCCCAAACATTATAAACCTTGATCTTCCTAAGTATAATTAAAGTCGCAAGAAACAAAAATTAAAGAAATTCAAGATTTGTTAAAGTACAACTCTATAACCTCTATCTAAATTTTGTTACCTATTTGAGTCCCAAACATATCAAAATCTTTAAATTCTTAAGTAGACTTAAAGTCCTAAGCAATAAAAACTCTAGAAAATTAAAACTTATCAAAGTACAACCTCAATGAAGTGTTAGTTTGCGTCCAAGAGTTTAAAAAAAAAAAAAAACGCAAACACTAGGGCGGGTGGGTAGGAAACACTAATCCAAACCATACGTCCGCCTAACCTAAACTTAGTTTTCGCCCACCCGCCCAAATGTTTGTAATCAAAAAATTAAATCACAAACACTTGGGCGGGTGGGTTGGCAACTCAAATCCAAAGCACAAGTCCGCTTAATTTAAACTTACTTCCCGCCCACCCGCCCAAGTGTTGGTGATCAAAAAATTAGATCACAAACTCTTGGGCGGGTAGGAGGGCTACACAAATCTAAACCAACAACTGCTTAATTTAAACTTAGATCCCGCCCACCCGCCCAAGTGTTGGTGATCAAAAATTTGGATCACAAACTCTTGGGCGGGTGGGTGGGCAACACAAATTCAAACCAGATGTCCGTTTTATTAGAACATAGTTTCTGCCCACCCACCAATCAAAAAATTAGATCACAAACACTTGAGCGGGTGAGTGGGCAACAAAAATCCAAAAAAACTTGTTCGATTAATTTAAACTTAGTTTCCGCTCACCCGCCCAAGTACTTGTGATCAAAAAAATAAATCACAAACACTTGGGTGGGTGGGGGAGAAATTTAGTTCCCGCCCACCCACCCAAGTGTTTGTGATAAAAAAAATAGATTATAAACACTTGGGCGGGTGGGTGGGCAACACAAACCCAAACCACACGTCCGCCTAATATAAACTTAATTCCCGCCCACCCGCCCAACTATTCGTGGCCAAAAAAACTGAATCACAAACACTTGGGCGGGTGGGTGGGCAACACAAATTTAAACTAAACGTCCGCCTAATTAGAACTTGGTTCCCGCCCACCCGCCCAAGTGTTTGTCGTCAAAAATTTGAAGCACTAACACTTGGACAGTGTAGTCATCTAGAAATTGGCCCTTTCTTGCCTTTACAAAGTCAGCAGTCATTAAATTGATAGATGAAGATGACCAATTTCTTGATGACAAACATTCTGATGGGTGGGGGGAGCTATCAACTCATTGATTCCGAAAAGTAGTTTTAACAGAAGTGAATCTTTTTTGCTTCAGATATCGCTAAATTAACAAACAAAGGTTCAGATTATTAATTGCTGGAATGTAGTTTTAAGTATAGTATAGGGAGGTCCCACTAACCCAAGTCTACATCAGTCCCAAACATATCAAAATCATTAATTTCTTGAGTAGAATTAAAGTCCAAGCAATAAAAAATGTAGAAAAACTAAGATTTATCAAAGTACAACCTCAATAAAGTGCACTTCCTAAATTTTGTTACTATTTTGAGTCCCAAAAATATCAAATCTTTACTTTGTAAAGTATAATTAAAGGGTTAAACAACAAAAAATGTAAAAACTACGATTTATCAAAGTAAAACCTTAACAAAATGCGCTCCCTAAATTTTGGTAACAGTTTAGGTCCAAAACATATCAAATCATAATCTTCCTAAGTGTAATTAAAGTCCCAAGCAACACAAAATGTATAAAACTACAATTTATAAAAGAACAATCTCAATAAAGTGCACTTCCTAAATTTTGTTACCTATTTGAGGCCCAAACATATCAAAATCTTTAAATTTCTAACTAGAATTAAAGTCCAAGGCCTAAAAAATGTACAACCTCAATTATGTGCGCTTCCTAATTTTTTTTTACCAGTTTAAGTAACCAAACATATCAAATCTTAATCTTCCTAAGTAAAATTAAAGTCCCAAGCAACAAAAAATGTAGAAAACTAAGATTTATCAAAGTATAACCTCAATAAAGTGTACTTCCTAAATTTTTTTATCATTTTGAGTCCCAAACTCATCAAAATATTGATCTTCTAAAGTCCTAAGCAACAAAAAATGCAAAAAAACCAAGATTTATCAAAGTACAAATTCACTGAAATGCAATTCCAAATTTTCGAGTCCCAAACGTATCAAAACCATAATCATCCTAAGCAAAATTAAAGTTCAAGCAATAAAAGATGTAGAAAAACTAAGATTTAATAAAGTACTACCTCATTGAAGTGGGCTTCCTAAATTTTGTTATCATTTTGACTCCCAACTTTTCAAAATTTTGTTCTTCCTAAGTATAACTAAAGTCATAAGCAACAAAAAATGTAGAAAACTAAAATTTATTAATGTACAACCTCAATAAAGTGCTCTTCCTAATTTTCGAGTCCTAAACATTCGTAAACAAAATAAAAGTTCCTTCCTAAGATTTGTTACAATTTATTATACAATGCATTAACCAAATTCTAACTCAATCCAATTGATTACAGATTCCATCAATATTTATGGCTCTCCAACAAACAGAAGAAGATTGGGCCTACCTAACAGCCCCAGACAATCACTCATGTTTGGGCTTCATAAACCAAATGTGTCGTTGGCCTAGAGGTAAAGTATTAGGTGGTAGCAGTTCCATAAACGCCCAACTTTACGTACCAGGAAATAAAAGGGACTACGATAAATGGGGAGCAGCCGGAAATAAAGGCTGGGATTACGCCTCCCTAGAACCATACTTCAAAAAACTGGATTCCGATCAAAATCCCAAATCAGGCTACATGCAATCGAGCAAGTATGAATTCCCATTAAAATTCCGTAAAATGATTCTGGATGGATTGGAAGAATTAAAAGTTGATGGGTTTGGTGATGTAGCTAATACTATTAAAAATGGAAGAAGGTTTAGTACAGCTAAGGCTTATTTAGCACCGATTAAATCTCGTAAGAATTTATTCATATCAACCAATGCTTTAGCAACAAAAATAATATTAAACCAAAACAAAGCAACAGGAATTCTAATAAAAAGCCTCAATGAAGATATTGTAGTACATTCCAATAAAGAAGTAATCATATCAGGTGGAGCCATAAATTCACCAATAATTCTAATGCAATCCGGAATTGGGCCTCAAGAAGATTTAAAAAAATTCAATATAAAAACAGTAAAAAACTTACCAGTTGGTTCAAACCTACAAGACCACCTCATTTTAGCAGGTCTAATTCTAAAATTAGAAGAAAATCCACCCAATTCTGGTTTAGATGACCTTTACAACTATTTCCTAACCAATACAGGACCCTTAGCCACAGTAGGCAGTCTTAATTTTATGGGCTTCATCAATACAAAAAACGATTCCATATACCCAAACGTGCAATTCCATCACATTTTCGTACCAAAGAATGATGCAATTGGATTACCAATAATGCTTTCAAAATTAGGCTACAATTCAATAACTGCTGATAGTATACTAGAAGCCAATAAAGCTAACAGTTTGCTATTTGTGCTAGTAACACTGCTCAATCCAAAATCAACAGGAAAAATTGTATTGCAATCGAATGGTCCTTTAGTTAAGCCTATAATTTATACCAATTATTTGAAAGAAGAAGATGATATTGAAGTCATGCTTGAAGGTATAGATTTTTATAAAAAACTACTCCTAACTAAACCAATGAAAGGGGTTGAAATATTGGACTTCAAATTTGGCTCCAAATTTGCTTTTAACTCTAGAGATTATTGGAAGGATAATTTGAAACATTTCGGGACTTCAATTTATCATCCAGTAGGAACATGTAAGATGGGTCAGGATGGTGTTGTTGATGATAGGTTGAGGGTACATGGGATTGCAAATTTGCGCGTTGTTGATGCTTCAATCATGCCTACTTTAGTAAGCGCCAATACTAATATTCCTACTATTATGGTTGCTGAGAAGGCTTCGGATTTAATTAAGGAAGATTGGATGGAGAATGGGAAGAGTGAGAATGGTTAAGTTGGATTTGGATAACTTACTTATCATTGTTTTGGTTGCAGATACGGCTGATGGTTATGCATTTAGTTATGGATTAGTTGTTGTATTGATGTTGTTAGTAATGATTTAAATATTTGTAATCTAACTTTTAGAAATGTTGTAACTGTTGCACTCAATAAAAACCTCAAAACACTTAACTAAAGTCCTTACTTATAATTAATTATTTAAGAATCTAAGAAAACAAATTTTTAATAAATCAAAACTGATTAGAGTAAATTTTGTCCAAATTCAAAATCGAAATCACTTTCTACATGCTTTTTATGGATCGGAAAGTGATGCTTTGTGGTCCTAGGGCGGAAAAATCATTTGCTACAGCCCTAGGGTGGTAAAACACTTTGCAAACCGCTAAAACAAATTATATTGGTAATTGTGTGCAGGCTCAATTTGGTAAGACGGTGATACGTTGACGCGAGAGGTTGAGATAGATCGGATCAACTTGAACGCAGCGCAGTGGGGCAAAAGCAACTTGAATAACGCACGGTGTGGTGGTTGGAAGATTTAGCATTTGTTGTGTCAATGTTTCTAAATTATTATTAATGTTCGGAAACTGTCAAAAATGTTCTCCAATTATAATTAATGTTCCTAAACTGTCAAAAATGTTTTTAATCTGTCAATAAAATTCTAGAAATATTCCAAAAATATCTAAAGTGTTTCTAAACTATATTAATCTTTGGAAACTGTCAAAAATGTTCTCCAATTATTATGAATGTTCCTAAACTATCTAAAAAGTTTAGAAATTATTATTAATGTTTTGGAACTGTCAAAAATGTTCCCCAATTAGTATAAATGTTCCTAAACTGTCAAAAATTTTATGATCAAAATTCTAAAAATGTTTTTCAACTGTCAAAAATGTTCCTAAATTGTTATTAATGTTCGGGAACTGTCAAAAATGTCCCCCCCCCCCTAAATTATTTTGAATTTTCATAAACTGTTAAAAATATTCTAAAACTGTCAATAGGATTCAATTAAACATTCCCAAATTATCTAAAATGTTTCAAAATTATTACTAATGTTCGGAAACTGTCAAAAAAAGTTCCCCAATAATTATCAATCTTCCTAAACTGTAAAAAATGTTCCTAAACAGTCAATAAGATTCTAGAAATGTTCAAAAACTACCTAAAATGTTTCTAAATTAGTATGAATGTTCCTAAACTGTCAAAAATGTTCCGAAACTGTCAAAAATGTTTCTAAACTGACAAAAATGTTCCAAAACTATCAAAAATGTTCCAAAACTATCTAAAATGTTTCTAAATTAGTATTTATCTTCGGGAACTGTCAGGAATGTCCCTCCGTTATTATGAATGTTCCTAAACTGTCAAAAATGTTCTTAAACTGCCAACAAAATTCTAGAAATGTTTTTCAACTGTCAAAAATGTTCCTAAATTATTAATAATGTTCGGAAACTGTCAAAAATGTCCCCCAATAATAATTAATGTTCCTAAACTGACAAAAATGTTCTTAAACTGTCAATAAAATTCTATAAATGTTCCTCAACTGTCAAAAATGTTTATAAATTAATATTAATGGTGGGAACTTGTCAAAAATGTTTCCCAATTATTATGAGTGTTACTAAAATGTCAAAAATGTTCTTAAACTGTCAATAAGATTCTATAAATAATCCTAATTTATCTAAAATGTTTCTAAATTATTATTAATGTTTGGGAACTGTCAAAAATGTTCCCCAATCATTAAAAATGTTCCTAAACTGTCAGAAATGTTTTTAAACTGTCAATATCTATTGCTTCCAAACTAACGTCGAACTTAAAATCTCAAGAATATGAATCAAATATTCTTTATGTAGAACAAAATATAGTTATTGATGAAATAAATGAACTGGAAATTGTAGAAATAGTGAATAATTTTAAAAATAACATGAGCGCTGGTTTAGATGAAATACCACTTCATATAATAAAACTGTGCATACATTACATAAAGACACCATTAGCACGTATTGTCAACAACTCTTTTAAGTATGGTATTTTTCCTCAACAACTCAAAGATGCTAAAATTATACCAATTTACAAAAAAGGAGACACAAACACCTTAGCCAACTATAGACCAATTAGCATCTTAAACTCTTTTTCCAAAGTCTTTGAAAAAATTATCCATAATAAAATATCTTATTTTTTATCAAACTTAAATTTATTTAAAAGCAACCAACACGGATTCTTAAAAAACAGAAATGTAGAAACGGCTATGCAAGAGCTATGTCAATACGTGTCGGATGCCTTGGAGAGGGGAGATATTCCATGCGGTATATTTCTAGATCTCTCCAAGGCTTTCGATTGCGTATGCCATAACATACTTATTAAAAAATTAGATAGATATGGAGTTCGCAATTCCACACTAAACTGGATAATATCATACCTGACAAATCGAAACCAATGTGTTCAAGTGAATACTGCTTCGGAAAAGATTACATCAAGCTTTAAAAAAGTAGAAATGGGGGTGCCACAAGGCAGTATTCTTGGGCCGCTATTATTTGTTATTTATATTAACGATCTACCAGATACGTTAAACCATAGTGATCATGTTTGTATGAATTATGCCGACGATACTACCTTACTAATTAATGGGTGCGATATGCACAAGATAATATCCGAAGGAAACATTTACTTTGCAAAAATAGCGCAATGGTTAAAAACAAACAAATTAATCCTAAATTCTGAAAAAACAAACTGCACTATTTTTAAAACAAATCGATCAAAAATTATAACACCAGATCATATTTTACTCAATAACAATACAATAAAAACTGCTAAATCAAATAAGTGTCTTGGTATAATATTAGACGAAACTCTAAACTGGGGCGAACACATTAACTACACCATTTCAAAACTACAATCAATAATATATGGTTTGAGAATTCTAAAAAAACAAATTAATCAACAAGATCTTAAAACAGTTTACTACTCTTGTTTTCAATCTATTATGTCTTTTGGTATTATTGTTTGGGGAAGTAGTATGTACACAAACAAACTGTTTGTGCAACAGAAAAGGGCAGTTCGAGTTATGTTTGGTATGCAGCCTCAAAATTCTTGTAGGACAGTGTTTAAATCCAACAATATGCTTACCGTGTATGGACTGTACATATATCAGACACTTTTGTTTCACCAAAAAAATAAAATTAAATTCAATGACAACTCAAAAAAGCATAGCCACCAAACTAGGTCAAATATTTATTTCTATCCCAAACACAGACTTGATGTTACTGAAAAAAATACTATATATACCTCAATTAAATTATATAATCAATTACCTGATACTATCAAAAACATCACTAGCTTTAAACCTTTCAAGCGTAAACTACACCAATTTGTGATAAACAGTGAACCATACAGCATGGAAGAGTTCTTTAATATCTGCCAAAACACTATTCAATAACTTTACCTATTATTATATTAATTATGTGACGCGTTTTACTTTATTTACATGTATTGTATATTGTATATTTTATGTGTAAATCTTGTTAAAATAAACTTTAAATAAAAAAAAATATTGTTCTAGACTGTTCCTAAACTATCTAAAATGTTTCCAAATTATTATTAATGTTCGAAAACTGTCAAAAATGTTCCCCAATTATTATAAATGTTCCTAAACTGTCAAAAATGTTCTTAAACTGTCAATAAAATTCTATAAATGTTCCAAAACTATCTAAAAAGTTTCTAAATTATTATCAATGTTCAAGAGCTGTCAAAAACGTTCCCGAAACTGACAATAATGTTCCTAAACTGTCAAAAAGATTCTAGAAATGTTCTTAAACTGTCTAAAAAATGTCTTAAATATTATTAACGTTCTAGAACTGTAAAAAATAGTCCCCAATTATAATGAATGTTCCTAAACTGTCAAAAATGTTATTATACTGTCGATAAGATTCCAAAAATGTTCCAAAACTATCTAAAATGTTTCTAAATTATTATTATTGTTCGGGAACTGTTAAAAATGTTCCCTAATTATTATTAATGTTCCTAAACTGTCAATAAGATTGTCGAAATGTTCCAAAACTATCTAAAATGTTTCCAAAATAGTATGAATGTTCCTAAACTGTCAAAAATGTTCCTAAACAGTCAATAAGATTCTAGAAATGTTCCAAAACTATCTAAAAAGTTTCCAAATTAGTATTAATGTTAGGGAACTGTCAAAAATGTTCCCCAATTTTTATGAATGTTCTTAAACTGTCAAAAATGTTCTAAAACTGTCAACAAAATTCTATAAATGTTCCAAAACTATCTAAAATGTTTCTAAATTATTATCAATGTTCGAGAGCTGTCAAAAACGTTCCCGAAACTGTCAATAATGTTCCTAAACTGTCAAAAAGATTCTAGAAATGTTCTTAAACTATCAAAAAAATTTCTTAAGTATTATTAACGTTCTAGAACTGTCAAAAATAATCCCCAATTATAATAAATGTTCATAAACTGTCAAAAATGTTATTAAACTGTCCATAAAATTCCAAAAATGTTCCAAAACAATCTAAAATGTTTCTAAATTATTATTAATGTTCGGGAACTGTCAAAAATGTTCCCTAATTATTATTAATGTTCCTAAACTGTCAATAAGATTGTCAAAATGTTTCAAAACTATCTAAAATGTTTCCAAATTAGTATGAATGTTCGTAAACTGTCAAAAATGTTCCTAAACTGTCAAAAATGTTCCTAAACTGTCAAAAATGTTCCTAAACTGTCAAAAATGTTCCTAAACTGTCAAAAATGTTAAATGTTCCTAAACTGTCAAAAATGTTCCTAAATAGTCAATGAGATTCTAGAAATGTTCCTGAACTATCTAAAATGTTTCCAAATTAGTATTAATCTTTGGGAACTGTCAAAAATGTTCCCCAATTATTATGAATGTTCCTAAACTGTCAAAAATGTTGTCAAACTGTCAATTAGATTCTAGAAATATTTCTAAACTATCTAAAAATGTTTCCAAATTAGTATTAATGTTCGGAAACTGTCAACAATGCTCCTCAATTATTATCAATGTTCCTAAACTGTCAATAAGATTCTAGAAATGTTCCAAAACTATCTAAAATGTTTCAAAATTAGTATTATTGTTCGAGAACTGTCAAAAATATTCTCCAATTATTGTGAATGTTCCTAAACTATAAAAAATGTTCTAAACTGTCAAAAAAAATATATAAATGTTCCATAACTGTTAAAAATATTCCTAAAATATTATTAATGTTCGGGAACTGTCAAAAACGTTCTTAAAATGTCAATAATGTTCTAGAAACATACCTAACTGTCAAAAATGTTCCTAAATTATTAACAATGTTCCCAAATTTTTTGAAACTGTCAATAACTTCTTAAAAATGTTCCTAAACTGTCAAAAATGTTCTAAAAACTATCTACATAGTATCTAAATTATTATTAACTTTCTGGAACTATCAAAAATGTTCTCAAAATGTTCCTAAGCTGTCTCTAATGTTCCCAAATTGTTATAAATGTTCTTAAATTTTCAATAATGTTCTTGAAATGTTCCCTTATTATCAAAACAGTTTTTAAGATGTTCTAGAAATGATCCTGAACTGTCAAAAATTTTCCCAAATTATCAATAACATTCCCAAACTGTCAAAAATGTTTTAAAATTGTCAATAATAATATAGAAATGTTCCTGAACTATCTAAAATGTTTCTAAATCATTATTAATGTTCAAAAACTATCAAAAATGTTCTTAAAATGCCAATTATGTTCAAGGATTGTTCCTCAACTATCAAAAATGTTCCTAAACAGTCAAACATGTTCCCCAATTATTATGAATGTTCCTAAACTGTCAAAAATGCCGTTAATGTTTCTAAATTATTATAAATCAAAAACTGCCAAAAATGTTCCTTAACTGTCAAAAACTATCCTAAATTATTAATAATGTTCGTGAGTTGTCAAATATGTTCCTAAACTATCTAAAATGTTTATGAATGTTTGTGAACTGTCAAAAATGTTTTCAAATAATTATTCATGTTCATAAACTGTCAATCAAGTTCTAGAAATGTTCTTGAACTATCTAAAAAGTTTCTAAATTATTATTAATGTTCGGAAACTCTCAAAAATGTTCTTAAAATGTCAGTAATGTTCCTCAACTGTCAAAAATGTTCCTAATCAGTCAAAAATGTTCCCCAATTATTATGAATGTTCCTAAACTGTCAAAAATGTCGTTAATGTTTCTAAATTATTAAAAATCAAAAACTGCCAAAAATGTTCCTTAACTGTCAAAAACTATCCTAAATTATTAATAATGTTCGTGAGCTGTCAAATATGTTCCTAAACTATCTAAAATGTTTATGAATGTTTGTGAACTGTCAAAAATGTTCTTAAATTGTCAATAATGTCTTAAAAATTATATTAAATAATAAATTTTCACATTTTCACTAATGTTCCTAAACTGAAAAAAAGTTTTGATTGTCAATATTGTTCTAAAAACTGTCAAAAATGTTCTTAAACTGTCAATAAGATTCTAGAAATGTTTCAAAACTATCTAAAAAGTTTCCAAATTAGTATTAATGTTCGAAAACTGTCAAAAATGTGCCCTAATAATTATTATTGTTCTTAAACTGTCAAAAGTGTTCCCAAAACTGTCAAAATTGTTCCTAAACAGTCAAAAATGTTCCTAAACTGTCAATAAGATTCTAGAAATGTTTCTAAACTATCTAAAATGTTTCCAAATTAATATTAATGTTCGGAAACTGTCAAAAAAAGTTTGCCAATTATTATAAATGTTCCTACTGTCAAAAACTTGCAATAAGATTCTTGAAAAATTTCAAAACTATCTAAAAATGTTTCCAAATTAGAATTAATGTTCGGAAACTGTCAAAAATGTTCTTAAATTGTCAATAATGTTATAGAAAAGTTCCAAAATTGCTTAAAAAGTTCTCAAATAGTTATTCATGTTCCGAACCTGTCAAAAACGTTTCAAATTATTATAAATGTTCCTAAATTATTACAAATGTTCTTAAATGATCTGTAATACCTTAAAAATGTTCCTAATCTGTCAAAAACGTTCCTAAATATCAAAAAAGTTCTTAAATGATAAATACTGTTCTTAAAGCGGTCATAAAATGTCAAAAATATTCTTAAATTGTCAATATTCTCACAATTTTTTACAAATGTACTTCAATTATCAATAATGTCTTAAAAATGTTCCTAAACTGTCAAAAATGTCTTAAATTGGCAATAATGTTGTAAAAACAGTCATAAACTGTCAAAAATATTCTTAAATTGTCAAGAATGTTCAAGAAATGTTTATAAACCCTCTAAAATGTTCCAAATTTTTATAAAACTTCCTAAACAATCAAAAAAAGGTTATCAAATATTTGTCAAAGTTCTAAAAATGATCAAAAACAGTCAAAAACGTTTTTAATTTGTCAATAAAATTCTAGAAATGTTCCTAAACTATCTACAAATTTTTCCAAATTATTATTAATGCTCATAAACCGTCAAAAATGTTCATAAAATGTCAATGATGTTCTTAAAATGTCAATGATGTTCTTAAAATGTCAATGATGTTCTAAAAATGTTCGTAAACTGTATAAAATGTTCCCAAATTATTGTAAATGTTCACAAGTTCACAAAAATTTCCTAAAAATATTCATAAAACCGTCAAAAATGTTCTCAAATTATTATTAATGTTCTTAAATTGTCAATGGTGTTCTAGAAATGTTTCTAAATTATTTAAAATGTTCTAGAAATGGTCATAAACTGTCAAAAATGTTTCCAAACTATTATTAACGTTTCTAAACTGTCAAAAATGTTCTAAATTTGTCAATAATGTTCAATTAATGTTCATAAACTGACGTTTTTCTAAATTAGAATTTATGTTCGTAAACTGTCGAAACATTCTTAAAATGTCAAAAAAAGTTCTAGAAATTTTTGTAAACTAATAAAATGTTCCCAAAATCTCAGAAACAAGTTCTTAAATTGACAATAATGTTGCTAAACTATCTAAAGTGATTTTAAAATTTTATAAATGGTCCTGAACAGTCAAAAAAAAGTTATAATTTTAACAAATTGTTTGTCAACATTCTAAAAATGTTCCCAAACTGTCAATAAGATTCTAGAAATGTTGATAAACTATTTAGAATATTTCCAAATTATTATTAATGCTCATGAACTGTCAAAAATGTTCTTAAAATATCAATATTGTTCTAGAAATGTTGCTCAACTGTCAAAAATGTTCCCCAAATATTATAAATGTTCCTAAACTGTCAAAAATATTCTTAAATTGTCAATTAGATTCTAAAAATGTTCCTGAACTATCTAACAAAATCCAAATTATTATTAATGTCAAAAATGTTCTAAAACCGTATGTAAACTGTCAAATTGTTTCTAAATGAATATCAAGTTTCCCAAATTCTCACAAATGTCCTGAATTGTCAATAATGTCTTAAAAATGTCCCCGAACTGTTAAAAAAGTTTTCAAACGTTCCTAAACTGTAAAAAAAGTTCATAAACTGTCGATAATGTTCTAAAAACGGTCATAAACTGTCAAAAATGTTCTTAAATTGTCAATAATATTCTATAAATATTTCTAAACAGTCAAAAACGTTTTGTAAATTAACAATAATGTTATAGAAATGTCTAAACTATCTAATATCTTTCCAAATTTTTACTAATGTTCAAAATTTTTATAAACATTCAAAAAAAGATCTAAATTGATTGCCAATGTTCTAAAAATGTTCTTAAACTGTCAAAAATGTTCTTAAATAGTCAACAAGATTCTAAAAACGTTAGGTTTCAAAAATGTCGTGAAAATGCCCCTAAACTGTCCAAAATAATTCCAAGTTTTTATTAATGTTTCTAAACTGTAATATAATAACAGCCCTTAACTGTCAAAAATGTTCTTAAATTGTTTATAATATCATAAAAATGTTCTTAAACTGTGTATGAATGTACGTAAACTGTCAAAAAATGACTTAATATGTCAAGAATGTTCTAGAAATGTGTCTAAACTGTCAAAATATTTCCAAACTATTACTGATGTTCGAGAACTGTCAAAAATGTTCTTAAAAAGTCAATAATGTTCTAGAAATGTTCCTAAACTGTCAATAATGTTCTAGAAATGTTCCTGAACTGTCAAAAATGTTCCCAAATTATTATGAACGTTCCTAAACATGTTCCTAAATTGTCAATCATGTCCTAAAAATGTAAGGAACATTCACAAAAATGTTCTTAATTTGTCAGTAATGTTCCTAAACTATCTAATATGTTTCCAAATTATTATAAATGTTCGAGAACCGTCAAAAACATTCTTAAAATGTCTTACATTATCAATAATATCTTTAAAACGTTCTTAAACAGTAAGAAAAAGTTATTAATTGACTGTCAATACTCTAAAAATGTTTCCAAACTGTCAATACGATTCTAAAACTGTTCTTAAACTATTTACAATGTTTCCAAATTATTATTTAATGCTCAAGAACTGTAGAAAATGTTCTTAAAATGTCAATAAAGTTCTATAAATGTTCCTAAACTGTTAAAAATCTTATTAAATTGTTAATAAAGTTCTAGAAATGATCCTAAACTATTTAAAATGTTACCAAGTTGTTATTAATGCTCATAAAATGTCTAGAAAATTCTAGAAATATTTGTAAACTGTCAAAATGTTCCTAAATGATTATCAATGTTCCCAAATTCTCATAAATGTTCTTAAACAAATTAAATTAAAAAATAATGTCTTTAAAAAAATTCCTGAACTGTGAAAAATGTTTTCAAATTTTCAATAATGTTCCTAATCTGTCAAAAAAAATTAAAAATTGTCAATAATGTTTAAAAACCGGCCATAAACTGTCAAAAGTGTTCTTAAATTGTCAATAACGTTCTAAAAACGACCATCAACTCTAAAAAATGTTCTTAAAATGTCAATGATGTTTTAGAAATGTTCCTAAACTGTATAAAATGTTCTCAAACTATTGCTAATGTTCCAAAGTTCACAAAAACTTCCTAAAAATGTTCAATAAACCGTCAAAAATTTTCCTAAATTATTATTATTGTTCTTAAAATGTCAATAGTGTTCTAGAAATGCTCCTAAATTGACTAAAACGTTTTTTTAATGTCAAAACTATTCTAAAAATGTTCCTGAACTATCTGAAAGGTTTCTGAATTGTTATTAATATTCAGAAACTGTCCAAAAATGTTCTTAAAATGTCAATAATGTTCTAAAAATGTGAACTGTCAAAAATGTTCCCCAATTATTATGAACGTTCCAAAACTGTCAAAAATGTCCTTAAACTGTAAATATTATTCTATTAATATGTTCCTAAACTATTTAAAATGTTTATAAATTATTAATGTTCGCAAACTGTCTAAAATGTCCCTTAAATGTCGTAAACGTTCCTAAATCATTATTAATGTTCATAAGCTGTTTTTGAAGTGTCAATCATGTTCTATAAACATTCCTAAACTATCTTAATTGTTTCCAAATTATTATTAATGTTCGTGAACTCTCAAAAAGTTCTTAAAATTTTAAGAATGTTCTACAAATGTTTCTAAACTATCAAAATGTTCTTAAATTGTTAATAATGTTCCAGAAAAACTCCTAAACTGTCTAAAATGTTTCCAAATTATTATTATGTTCGTAAACTGTGAAAAACGTTCTTAAAATCTCAAAAATACTGTAGAAATGTCAAAATGTCCCTAAACACTGTCAAAAACATTTTCATATTTTCAATAATGTTCCTAAACTATCAAAAAAGTTTCCAGATTAAATCGTCAAAACAACAAAAATGTTCTTAAAATGTTGAAAATGTTCCCAAACTGTCAAAAATGTTTTGTAAATTGACAATAAAGTTATAGAAATGTCTAAAGTGTCTAAAATGTTTCCAAATTATTACTAATGTTCCAAATTTGTATAAATGTTCCTTAAAATTCAAAATTGATTGTAGATGTTCTAAAAATGTTCTCAAACTGTCAAAAATGTTCTTAAATTGTCAATAAATTGTTAGTAATGTTGGGAAACTGTAAAAAAATTTCTTAAAATGTCAATGATTTCTAGATATGTTCTAGAAATGTTTCCAAATCATTATTAACTTTTTCAAATTCACAAAAATGTTCTTAAACTGTCCATAATGTCCTAAAAATGTTCCTAGACCGTCAAAAATGTATGTATGATCATAAATTATCAAAAATGTTCTAGAAATGTCTGTAAACTAACTAAAAGTGTACAAACTATTACTAATGCTAAGAAACTGTCAAGAATTTTCTTAATACGTCAATTATGTTCTAAAAATGAAAAATGATTCTAAACTGTCAAAATGTTCCTAAATTATTATCAATGTTTCCAAATTTTCAATAATGTTCCTAAACTTTCAAGAAAATTTGTAAATTGTCAATTATGTTCTAAAAACAATCATTAACTTTAAAAAATGTTCTTAAGCTGTCAATAATGTTCTAGAAATGTTACTAAACTACCTAAAATGTTTCCAAATTATTAATAATATTCGTGAACTGTCAAAAAAATTCCTAAAACGTGAAAAATGTTCTAGAAATAGTTCTAAACTGTCAAGATGTTCCTAAATTATAATTAATGTTCCCGAATTCTCACAAATGTTCTTAAATTATTAATAATGTCTTAAAAATGTACAAATGTAAACAATCAAAAAAGTTCTTAAACTGTCAATAATGTTCTAAACACGGTCATAAACAGTCAAACATGTTCTTAAATTGTCAATAATGTTCTAGAAATGTTCCTGAACTATCAAAAATGTTTTAAAATTTTCAATAATATTCCTAAACTGTCAAAAAAAGTCTTAAATGTTCTAAAAACAAACATAAACGGTCAAAAATGTTCTTAAACTATTGTCAATAATGTTCCAAATTCATATAAATAACCTAACCTAACCTAACCTAACCAGTCAAAGTTAATAATTGATTGTCAATATTCTAAAAACTTTCCGAAACTGTCAAAAATGTTCTTAAATTGTCAATGATGTTCCAGAAATGATCCTAAACTGTCCAAAATGTTCCCAAATTATTATTAATATTTGTAAACTCACGAAAATGTTCTTCAATTGTCCATAATGTCCAAAAATAGTTTCTACAGAGTCAAAAATGTTCTCAAATTATTATTAATGTTCTTAAATTGTCAATACTGTTCTAGAAATGTTCCTAAACTATCTAAAATGTTCAAAAATCATAATAAATGTTCCTAAACTGTCAAAAATGTTCATAAATTGTTAATCATGTCCTAAAAATGTTAAAATGTCAATTGTCAAAATGTTCTAAGAATATTCCTAAACTATCAAAAATGTTCCCAAATTGTTCATAATGTTCCTAAACTGTCAAAAATTTCATAAGTTGTTAATAATGTCCAAAAAATCTTAAAAAACATTCTTAAATTGTCAATAAAGTTCTAAAAATGTTCCTAAACTATCTAAAATGTTACAAAATTATTTAAAATGTTCCCAAATTATCATTAATGTTTCTAAACTGTCAAAAATGTTCATAAACTGTTAATAATGTCCTATAAATGTTAGAAACTTTCTTACAAATGTTCTTAATTTGTCAATAATGTTCTAGAAATGTTCATAAACTATCTAAAATGTTAAAATAATTCACAAAAATGTTCCCAAATTGTTCATAATGTTCCTAAACTGTCAAAAATGTTCATAAGTTGTAAATAATGTCCAAAAAATCTAAAAAACATTCACAAAAATGTTCTTAAATTGTCTATAATGTCCTAAAAATGTTTCTACATGGTGAAAAATGTTCTCAAATTGTTATTAATGTTCTTAAATTGTCGATACTGTTCTAGAAATGTTCCTAAACAATCTAAAATGTTCCGAAATTGATATGTATCTTCATAAATTGCCAAAAATGTTCATAAATTGTCCTAAAAATGTTGAAAAATTCGCAAAAATGTGGCTTAGTTGGGTAAAGCGCCTTACTCAACTATCGGCGCACAATTTGTCGCAAGTTCGAACCCCAGCTTCAATTTGATACAAATCAAAAACATTTCGTCATAATTTGAAACATTTTGTAATAAGTTGAAAACATTTTGTAACAGATTAAGAACATTTTATAATACATTAAGAACATTTTATTTATAATCAAAACATTTTTTTTATAATTAGCATTTTTTTGTAATAAAATTTACCACAAACTTAAATTTGTTTTTTTAGAAAAAAATTGAACGTGTAAAATAAAATGCTGTGATAACACTATCAAAAAGTAATTAATTACAATGTAGCACACCAGATACAAGTTTTTAAAATTAAAAAAAAATATCAAAGATAAAAAAAAAATATTAATTAATGTCCAAAGGAAGCAATTAAAATATGCAAATTTAATAAATAAAATAAATAAAACTCTGCCATAATGCGATAACACCATTCGCGAAAATGAGCTGCGCTGGGGTGTACGATTCGTGCCCTGCCGCTTTAACAGGCGCTTCTAGCCAACTCTTCCTTACTTTAATCAACACACTAATGGCAGCAAAGTGTCCCCTAGATCCAACCAGCACTTATCCAGAAGATTACGCACCTAAACTAAAAAACTTTGATAAATTTGATTTTATCATAGTGGGTGGCGGATCAGCGGGATCAGTAATGGCCGGACGCTTAAGCGAAATAACTTCATTAAAAATATTACTAATAGAAGCAGGCAGTTATCCATCAGCAACATCAGAAATTCCAGCTGATTTTGCCGCAATACAAGGCACCAAAGAGGATTGGCAATATTTAACAATCAATCCCAACGGATGTTTTGGATTCCGTAATAGAACTTGTAAGTATCCCAGAGGAAAAATGTTGGGAGGAAGCAGTGGAATCAACGCGATGTTTTATTTACGTGGTTATGATTATAATTATAACAGTTGGGAAGCGAATAATAATACCGATTGGGGTTGGAAAACTGTTTTGAAATATTTTATTAAATCCGAACGTACCAGTAGAGATTTGTATCAAGCATCTCCATACCATGGACATCAAGGCCCATTAACAACTTCCTATAATAAATCGTTGAGGAAGATTCGTAAGGTAATGTTGGATGGGGTTGTTGAGTTAGGGGAAACTGTATGGCCCGATGCTGCTCCTTTGGGTTTTTATGAAACTTTACTAACGATTGAAAATGGGAAAAGGTGTAGCGCTTCTAAAGCTTATATAGCAAAAATTAAACCAAATAGAAGCAATTTGTATATAGCTCTTAATTCTTACGTAACTAGCATCAATTTGGATCTTCTTGGTACAGCCGTATCATTAAGAGTACGCATAGGTAGTAAAACCTTAATTATAAATGCTAATAAAGAAATAATATTATCAGCAGGAGCCATCAATACACCTCAAATTTTAATGAATTCAGGCGTTGGTTTAAAGGAGGATTTACCAACAGGTATAATACCAAGATACAGCTTGAGTGTTGGTAGAAATTTACAAGACCACCTTTTAATGACAGGAATTTTCATTAAATTAAACGACACTGTTACTGATTCAACCAATAAATATTCATCACAAGATGCCATGTATCAATACTTAATAAATCAAACCGGCCCATTAAGCAATCTAGATATTTCCAACATTATGGGATTTATTAATACTAAACACAATTCTCCCTATCCGAATATACAATTTCATCATTTTTTCTATCCCAAAAAGACTAACAATTTGGGCTTAATTTTGAACAATTTTGGTTTTACTTCTGAAACTATAGCAAGTATCATTGATGCCAATGAAGAATTTAATTTGTTACAAATGCTTCCAACTTTATTACAACCTAAATCTAGAGGTCAGGTTAAAATTCAATCGAATGATCCATACGCAAAACCTTTAATCTACACCAATTACCTATCAGATCCTGATGATTTGCAAGTAATGACGGATGGAGTCCAATACATACGAAGACTTATAAAAACTAAACCGTACAGAGAAGCTGGTGCGGAAATTTTTAAATTATACACTCCAAATTGCGAAGATATTAGTAATCTTTATAAATATGATGAGTGTTTAGTGCAGAATTATGGTACCACAGTTTATCATCCAGTTGGTACTACTAAAATGGGACCGTCAACTGATCCGGATGCTGTTGTTGATGCCAGATTTAAAATTTATAAATTGAAGAATATTAGGGTGGTTGATGCAGGTAATATGCCTACTATTGTTAGTGGAAATACGAATGCGCCTACTATTATGATGGCTGAAAAGGCTGCAGATATGGTTAAGGAGGATTGGAAATTTAAAACTCAATAAATTTGTATTGTTTGTACTATAAATCAATAAACTTTTGCACTCATTTTAAAACCCCAAAGTTTTTTAGAAAATGCAAAAAACTGTCCAAATGTGACACTTTCGGTGAAAAGTGGTGTTCGAAGCAAACTAAAGTAAACTAAAACTCAACGCAGCAAACTGAAACTAGTTCCAAAAGATGAGCAATTCAATGTAGTTTCAAGTAAATAATTTGGCTTTTATTAGCACAGTTCAAAGTTTTTGAAAAAATGCAAAAAATTGTCCGAAAGTGACACTTTCGGTGAAAAATCGTGTTCAAAGCAAACTAAACTAAAACTCAACGCAGCAAACTGAAACTAGTCCCAAAAGATGCGCAATTCAATGTAGTTTACCGTAAATGATTTGGATGTAAATGCCACAGTTTAAAGTTTTTGAGAAAATGCAAAAATTTAAAATCAAAACTTGTGTCTTTGCAAAATCAAAAAATTTCATACCAACGTGCGACCTCTAGCGACTGTTTGAGGCAAAAATACTTAAATTGTTTTTGAAAGAAAAAGTACCCAAAACTGCATTAGGCTAAAGCGATTTTTGATTTTGATTTTTGTTTTTAATCAACCGCCTCCCGAAGAAGGCCATTTAAAGACCCACTTTAAGAGCTCGCTACCAATACCCTCAAACCCGCAAAACATCGCGATTAATCCCTTTTGCAAAATCCGTTCTTAATATTTCAATTACCACTCTTACAATTTTTTGATATCTCTTTGCGTTCGCCGGTGGCAGTGCTCCAAAGATTGATAAAATTGCGTTTTTGGACAAAAAAATGGGATTGCACCAAAACCTACTCCTCCTACAGTTTTTGAGATAAAATTTTGGGAATAGTCTCATAGGAATGAGAAAGTAAGCCCACAAAAATTGTTGGAAGCGTATTTTGAATTTTTTGCTTCTAACCTTTTTTGAGTTGGACTTTTGTTTTCAACCCGCCGCCCCCCAAAAAAGATCTTTAAACGCCCAATTTAGAAGATTGCTGCCAATACCCTTAAACCGGCAAAACATCGCAATCAGTCTCCTTCGTGGGATCCGTTCTTAATATTTCAATTACCATTCTTACAGTTTTTCCATATCTTTGCGCGTTCGCCAGCAGTGGTAATTCAAAGAACACTAAGACCACGATTTAGACTAAAAAGAAAGGTTGCGCCAAACTCTACTTTTCCTACAATTTTTGAGATAACTTTTTGGGCATGGTTTCATTTGAAAGAGGAAGAGTGCCCACACAAACTGTAGGCAACGTATTTTAAATTTTTTGCTTCTAACCCTTTTTAAAATTGACTTTTGTTTTCAACTTGCCGCCTCCCAAAAGAGGTCTTTAAACGCCCACTTTAAGAGCTCACCGCCAATACCCTCAAACTTGCAAAACATCGCAATTAGTCTGTTTCGCGAGATCCGTTCTTAATATTTCAATTACCATTCTTACAGTTTTTCCATATCTTTGCGCGTTCGCCGACAGTGGTGATTCAAAGAATACTAAGACCGCGTTTTAAGCCAAAAAGAAGGATTGGGCCAAACCCTACTCTTCCTACAATTTTTGAGATAACATTTTGGGCATGGTTTCATTTGAAAGAGGAAAAATGCCCACACAAATTGTTGGCAGCGTATTTTGAATTTTTTGCTTCTAACCCTTTTTAAGTTTGACTTTTGTTTTCAACTTGCCGCCTCCCAAAAGAAGTCTTTAAACGCCTACTTTGAGAGCTCACCGCAAATACCCTCAAACTTGCAAAACATCGCAATTAGTTTGCTTTGCGAGATCCATTCTTAATATTTCAATTACCATTCTTACAGTTTTTCCATATCTTTGCGCGTTCGCCGACAGTGGTGATTCAAAGAATACTAATACCGCGTTTTAAGCCAAAAAGAAAGATTGGACCAAACCCTACTCTTCCTACAATTTTTGAGACAACATTTTGGGCATGGTTTCATTTGAAAAAGGAAGAGTGCTCACACAAATTGTTGGCAGCGTATTTTGAATTTTTTGCTTCTAACCCTTTTTGAATTCGACTTTTGTTTTCAACTTGCCGCCTCCCAAAAGAGGTCTTTAAACGCCCACTTTTAGAGCTCAACGCCAATACCCTCAGACTTGCAAAATATCGCAATTAGTCTGCTTCGCAAGATCCTTTCTTAATATTTCAATTACCATTTTTCCATATCTTTGCGCGTTCGCCGGCAGTGGTGATTCAAAGAACACTAAGACCGCGTTTTAGGCCAAAAAGAAGAGTTGCGCCAAACTCTACTCTTCCTACAATTTTTGAGATAACATTTTGGGCATGGTTTCATTTGAAAGAGGAAGAGTGCCCGCACAAATTGTTGGCAGCGTATTTTAACTTTTTTGCTTGTAACCCTTTTTGAATTCGACTTTTGTTTTCAACTTGCCTGCTCCCAAAAAAAATCTTTATACGCCCACTTTGAGAGCTCACCGCCAATACCCTCAAACTTGCAAAACATCGCAATTAGTCTGCTTCCCAAGATCCGTTTCTAAATATTTCAATTACTATTCTTACAATTTTTCTATATCTTTGCGCGTTCACCGGCAGTGGTGATTCAAAGAACACTAAGACCGCGTTTTAGGCCAAAAAGAAGGGTTGCGCCAAACTCTACTCTTCCTACAATTTTTGTGATAACATTTTGGGCATGGTTTCATTTAAAAGAGGAAGAGTGCCCGCACAAATTGTTGGCAACGTATTTTACATTTTTTGCTTTTAACCCTTTTTGAGTTTGACTTTTGTTTTCAACTTGCCGTTTCCCAAAAGAGGTCTTTAAACGCCCACTTTTTCTATACATTAAATATCAAAAATAACAAAATCCGGCCTTAAAACATAAAAATATTGTTAGAAACTAACAAAATCCGGCTGTAAACTGTTAAAAAATGAAAAAATTTACTTTAAAAAATAGCAAAATCGGTTTTTGAAAAATACAAAAATTGTTAAAAGTAACAAAACTTGGCTATAAACTATTGAAAAGTGCAAAATTCTTTTCATGAAATGTAAAAAATTAGTCATTAACTATTAAAAAGTGTAAAATTCTATCATAAAAAGTCAAAAATGACTAAATCCGGTCTAAAACATTAAAATATTTTCAGATAGAATCAAAATCCAGCCAACAAAATCAAAATGCAACGTTAGGTCCTGGCTTCCTTCTATATTTATATTCGCAAACAGTAATCCATCGACAGGATATTTTCAATAAAGACTATCGCGTAGAAGATACCCACGTGCATGATTTGAAGGATTATTACGATTTCATCATTATTGGTAACAATTTTTTTTTTTAATAAACCAAAATTAATTTTATATTTTAGGGGTGGTATTGGCTAATAGAATAAGCGAAAATTACAATTGGAATATTTTATTAATCGAAGCAGGTCCTGATAAATTTTTAGAATTTTCCGACCTAACCAATCCTTTTCTCAGCTTTACAACTATCCCCTTTAGATTGGAAATTTAAAACTGAAATCAGTTACGATTATTGCTTAGGCATGAAGGATTATAAATGTAATTGGCCCAGAGCTAAAGTGTTAGGTGGATGCAGTGTATTGAACGCGATGCTCTATGTTAGGGGTAATAAATACGATTATAATCATTGGGAAAGTTTGGGAAATGCTGGGTTGATGCTTTTTCCATATTTAAAAAAATTTGAAGATATGCGCATTGAGGATTATCAGTATAATTATTACCATTCAACTGGGGGATTATTAACAGTGGAACATTTTAAATATCATTCACCCATGGCTGATTGGTTTCTTCAAGATGGTCAAGAAATGGGTTATAAGGTGCGTGATGTTAATGGACAATATCAAACTGGGTTTACGTTATCACATAGAACCTTAAGGAATGGGTTAAGGTTAGTAAAATTCCTAACAAAGCGTAAGTAAGTTTAAAACCAAAAACTTCATATGCAGTGCAGCAAAGGCTTTTTTGCGTCTCATATACGATCGCAACAATTTGGACGTGACTTTACTGACCATGGTCGAAAAAAAATTGATAGACCCAATCTCATACCAGGATTATGGTGTTGAATTAAGCAAGCATGGTATTAAGCGGAGCATTTATTCAAATCGCAAAGTTATCCTAAGAGCAGGTTCCATACAATCACCTCAATTGTTAATGGTATCCGGTGTAGGACCCAAAGAAGATCTCCACAAATTTGATATTGATTTAATTTACGATTCACCAGGTGTGGGCCAAAATTTGCAAGATCATGTAGCCATGGGTGCAAGGACTTATTTGGTAGATGTGTCTGAGTATGGTGAAGATGGTCCTGGATTTAAATTAAATCACATTTTTACAACCAAAAATGATGAATTTACAGAAAATCATTTATCGTTTATTGTCATAGCTTTTGTTTTAGTTACTATGCCAATACATCAATAGATTGGATCAATGTTCTTTTTGCTTCTTATGCTGATAATACTGATGATGGAGTTTTCTGTAAGCGAGCAGCAGGTTTAACGGATGAATTCTACACTTCTGTTTTTGAAGAAATTTTGTATAAGGATGCTTATAATGTTATACCTTTGCTAATTAGGCCTAGAAGCAGAGGATATTTGAAATTGCAGAGTTCTGATATTAAGAAGCATCCGTTAAATTATCCCAATTATTTTTCCGACAAAAATGGTCCCAAAATGACCCAAATTGTGTGATTTTGTTAATAATTCCAAATTTGCGCAGTAACCAGCAGGAATTTCAAATTGCTAATAATAAATTGGGATTTAAAATACATTAATTAATAAGAAAAAGTTTAAAACTAATTAAAATAAATTGATTTGAAGCAGAAATGGTGCCAAAAAGACCCAAATTGTGTGATTTTGTTAATAATTTTAAATTTGCGCAGTAACCAGCAGGAATTTTAATTTGCTAATAATAAATTTGGATTTAAAATACATTAATTGATAAGAAAAAAGTTTAAAACTAATTTATATAAATTAATTTGAAGCAGAAATGGTCCCAAAATGACCCAAATTGTGTGATTTTGTTAATAATTCTAAATTTACGCAGTAACCAGCAGGAATTTCAACTTGCTAATAATAAATTTGGATTTAAAATACATTAATTGATAAGAAAAAAGTTTAAAACTAATTTATATAAATTGATTTGAAGCAGAAATGGTCTCAAAATGACCTAAATTGTAAGATTTTGTTAATAATAATCCGATCATAGTTCTAGAGTGACCCACATAGTTCTAGAGTGACCCACTCATCCACCTAAATGTTTTTTTGTTAAATAAGATCTATTTAAAGTATTTCAGTGGCGTTTGGTTTTTATTACTTGAGCTGAGTGGCGTTATCGCTGTTAATGAGTCACGTACACTACTTTCATTTTTTGGCAACTATTTTGCAAAAATTGAACAATTGGGACAAATTTTACATAAATAAAAAAACATTTTAGTGCTTCCATTATGTGCGAAAAAGATTTACGTAACGCCACTGGAATTGTTTGATACTTAAAAAATGGTGTCGTTAAATAATCTTATTTAACAGGAGCTTTCTTTTAAAGAATTTCAGTGGCGTTGACGATATTTTTGTATTTTTCCAAAATTTCCTGTTGTACGACAATAAATTACATAATATTTTTGTTTTTGGGTGTCTTTAAAAGCAATAATGATTTTTCTCCCACCTTAAGTAACTACTTGAATTGACTATCAAATAATTAGGAAACATTTTACAAAAGTGCTCAAAAACTTACGTAACGCCAATGAAATACTTAAAAAATACTTTTGTTAAATAAAAACAGAACCTATTTAAAGCTGGTTTTTAATTGTTAATGTATTCCAGTGGCGTTACGTATTTTTTTGAGACAGATAAAAACAGTAACTTTTCAATATTTGCAAATAACAATTTGATGGCTCGTATTACGCACCTAAATAAAAAAAAAACCAAATAAAATCAAAAAACCAAATTTGAGAAATCAAAGTATTAAGTATCACCTGCCTTTCTAAGTATAAACGTTAAAGTATCAATATTTTAATGATCAAAGAATAAACTGTCAATGGATGCAATATCAAAAAAGTCAAAGTGATCAATTTCATAATTTAATTTATAATTTGAAATATTATTAACATTTACTGAATATGATAACAACATTATTGATTATTTTGTTATATTGTCAACAGCTTTCTTCAATTTATTTGCACTCAGGCTAAGCGTGCACATTAGCATACATGTCCTATGAGGGGTCAATAAACTTTAAAACAAACAATTTCACATTATAGTTAAAACAATTAAAACAATTGAATCAGTTATTAAATAGTAAAGTAGATTATAGCAAGAACAAGCTTATGTATATCTAACCAACCAACATTACATAAAATTGTGCAATAAGCACTTACCTAATATAATCGAGCTATTTACTACAATTGATTCCTGTTATCTTAGTAATCTGCTTATCCCCTGCTATGTCTGCATGATATCATGATAGTAGAACGCCCACACAACACTAACAAACTTGTTTCCACTGCAAATAAACGCCACGACACAAGATGGCCGCCCGTGCAAAGCCCGTAAACAATACAACTATGGCCGCCTTGTAGGTTGTAGAGTGGCCGTGTCTTCGGTCTCCCACTTACTATGCGTCGTGTCGACTCGCGCAAAGTCGGCTCAGCTCAGCCGTATACATGAGCACGGAAATTGTATGTATTACGTTGTGGATAAAATAATTGTTTTATAAAATATTCTTTAGTTGCTAATCATGTATCCAAAACGCCTATTAAGTTCCAAAAATGAGAATAATAACAATATTTTGATAATTTAATGTTTGGATTTTGCTATTTTTGGGATTTTAAGGGCTTTAGTACATTTTGACGGTGTTATGATGTATCAAAGCTAGATCTTGCAAGTTTTGAATTTTTATAAATATAATTTTGCACTTTTCAACTATTTTTGGCCAGAATTTTGTTCTTTCTGTCATAAATTTAAAATTTTATAACCGGATCTTGCTATTTTTGACTTATAAATAGAATATTGCATTTTTAAACCGTTTATGGACAAATTTTGCTATTTCTAACAATATTTTGTTGTCCGGACCGGTAGTTTGGGTTGCACTTGGTTATATTTAATTGCAAATCAACAAAAAGCACTTACACACTTTGTATTTTCTCAGTAACAATCGCAAAGCAACAAAATGTAGTTGCACTTAGTCATATTTAATTGTAAAGCAACAAAAAGCACTTAATCACTTTGTACTTTCTTAGTAATGATCGCAAAGCAACAAAATGTAGTTGCACTTAGTCATATTTAATTAAAAAGCAACAAAAAGCACTTAGTCACTTTGTACTTTCTTAGTAATGATCGCAAAGCAACAAAATGTAGTTGCACTTAGTCATATTTAATTAAAAAGCAACAAAAAGCACTTAGTCACTTTGTACTTTCTTAGTAATGATCGCAAAGCAACAAAATGTAGTTGCACATAGTCATATTTGATTGCAAAGCAACAAAAAGCACTTAATCACTTTGTTCTTTCTTAGTAATGATCGCAAAGCAACAAAATGAAGTTGCACTTAGTCATATTTAATTAAAAAGCAACAAAAAGCACTTAATTACTTTGTACTTTCTTAGTAATGATCGCAAAGCAACAAAATGTAGTTGCACTTAGTCATATTTAATTAAAAAGCAACAAAAAGCACTTAGTCACTTTGTACTTTCTTAGTAATGATCGCAAAGCAACAAAATGTAGTTGCACTTAGTCATATTTAATTAAAAAGCAACAAAAAGCACTTAGTCACTTTGTACTTTCTTAGTAATGATCGCAAAGCAACAAAATGTAGTTGCACTTAGTCATATTTAATTAAAAAGCAACAAAAAGCACTTAGTCACTTTGTACTTTCTTAGTAATGATCGCAAAGCAACAAAATGTAGTTGCACTTAGTCATATTTAATTAAAAAGCAACAAAAAGCACTTAGTCACTTTGTACTTTCTTAGTAATGATCGCAAAGCAACAAAATGTAGTTGCACTTAGTCATATTTAATTAAAAAGCAACAAAAAGCACTTAGTCACTTTGTACTTTCTTAGTAATGATCGCAAAGCAACAAAATGTAGTTGCACTTAGTCATATTTAATTAAAAAGCAACAAAAAGCACTTAGTCACTTTGTACTTTCTTAGTAATGATCGCAAAGCAACAAAATGTAGTTGCACATAGTCATATTTGATTGCAAAGCAACAAAAAGCACTTAATCACTTTGTTCTTTCTTAGTAATGATCGCAAAGCAACAAAATGAAGTTGCACTTAGTCATATTTAATTAAAAAGCAACAAAAAGCACTTAATTACTTTGTACTTTCTTAGTAATGATCGCAAAGCAACAAAATGTAGTTGCACTTAGTCATATTTAATTAAAAAGCAACAAAAAGCACTTAGTCACTTTGTACTTTCTTAGTAATGATCGCAAAGCAACAAAATGTAGTTGCACTTAGTCATATTTAATTAAAAAGCAACAAAAAGCACTTAGTCACTTTGTACTTTCTTAGTAATGATCGCAAAGCAACAAAATGTAGTTGCACTAAGTCATATTTAATTAAAAAGCAACAAAAAGCACTTAGTCACTTTGTACTTTCTTAGTAATGATCGCAAAGCAACAAAATGTAGTTGCACTTAGTCATATTTAATTAAAAAGCAACAAAAAGCACTTAGTCACTTTGTACTTTCTTAGTAATGATCGCAAAGCAACAAAATGTAGTTGCACTTAGTCATATTTAATTAAAAAGCAACAAAAAGCACTTAGTCACTTTGTACTTTCTTAGTAATGATCGCAAAGCAACAAAATGTAGTTGCACTTAGTCATATTTAATTAAAAAGCAACAAAAAGCACTTAGTCACTTTGTACTTTCTTAGTAATGATCGCAAAGCAACAAAATGTAGTTGCACTTAGTCATATTTAAATAAAAAGCAACAAAAAGCACTTAGTCACTTTGTACTTTCTTAGTAATGATCGCAAAGCAACAAAATGTAGTTGCACTTAGTCATATTTAATTAAAAAGCAACAAAAAGCACTTAGTCACTTTGTACTTTCTTAGTAATGATCGCAAAGCAACAAAATGTAGTTGCACATAGTCATATTTGATTGCAAAGCAACAAAAAGCACTTAATCACTTTGTTCTTTCTTAGTAATGATCGCAAAGCAACAAAATGAAGTTGCACTTAGTCATATTTAATTAAAAAGCAACAAAAAGCACTTAATTACTTTGTACTTTCTTAGTAATGATCGCAAAGCAACAAAATGTAGTTGCACTTAGTCATATTTAATTAAAAAGCAACAAAAAGCACTTAGTCACTTTGTACTTTCTTAGTAATGATCGCAAAGCAACAAAATGTAGTTGCACTTAGTCATATTTAATTAAAAAGCAACAAAAAGCACTTAGTCACTTTGTACTTTCTTAGTAATGATCGCAAAGCAACAAAATGTAGTTGCACTTAGTCATATTTAATTAAAAAGCAACAAAAAGCACTTAGTCACTTTGTACTTTCTTAGTAATGATCGCAAAGCAACAAAATGTAGTTGCACTTAGTCATATTTAATTAAAAAGCAACAAAAAGCACTTAGTCACTTTGTACTTTCTTAGTAATGATCGCAAAGCAACAAAATGTAGTTGCACTTAGTCATATTTAATTAAAAAGCAACAAAAAGCACTTAGTCACTTTGTACTTTCTTAGTAATGATCGCAAAGCAACAAAATGTAGTTGCACTTAGTCATATTTAATTGTAAAGCAACAAAAAGCACTTAATCACTTTGTACTTTCTTAGTAATGATCGCAAAGCAACAAAATGTGCTGCACTTAGTTATATTTAATTGCAAAGCAACAAAAAGCACATAATCACTTTGTACTTTCTTAGTAATGATCGCAAAGCAACAAAATGTAGTTGCACTTAGTCATATTTAATTGTAAAGCAACAAAAAGCACTTAATCACTTTGTACTTTCTTAGTAATGATCGCAAAGCAACAAATTGTAGTTGCACTTAGTCATATTTAATTAAAAAGCAACAAAAAGCACTTAGTCACTTTGCACTTTCTTATTAATAATCGCAAAGCAACAAAATGTTGTTGCACTTAGTCATATTTAATTGTAAAGCAACAAAAAGCACTTAATCACTTTGTACTTTCTTAGTAATAATCGCAAAGCAACAAAATGTGTTGCACTTAGTCATATTTAATTGTAAATCAATAAAAAACACTTAGTCACTTTGTACTTTTTTAGTAATAATCGCAAAGCAAAAAAATGTTGCACTTAGTCATTTTTGATTGCAAAGCAACGAAAAGCACTTAGTTACTCTGTACATTCTTAGTAACAATTGCAAAGCAACAAAATGTAGTTGCACTTAGTCATATTTGATTGCAAAGCAACAAAAAGCACTTAGTTACTCTGTACTTTCTTAGTAACAATCGCAAAGCAACAAAATGGGTTGCACTTAGTCATATTTAATTGCAAAGCAACAGAAAGCACTTAGCCACTTTGTACTTTCTTAGTAACAATCGCAAAGCAACAAAATGTAGTTGCACTTAGTCATATTTGATTGCAAAGCAACAAAAAGCACTTAGTTACTCTGTACTTTCTTAGTAACAATCGCAAAGCAACAAAATGTGTTGCACTTAGTCATATTTAATTGCAAAGCAACAAAAAACACTTAGTCACTTTGTACTTTCTTAGTAATGATCGCAAAGCAACAAAATGTTGTTGCACTTAGTCATATTTAATTGCAAAGCAACAAAAAGCACTTAGTCACTTTATACTTTCTTAGTAATAATTGCAAAACAACAAAATAGGTTGTACTTAATCATATTTAATTGTAAAACGACAAAAAGCACTTAGTCACTTTGTACTTTCTTAGTAACAAACGCAAAGCCAAAAAAATTTTATTGCACTTAGTCATATTTAATTGTAAAGCAACAAAAAGCACTTAGTCACTTTGTACTTTCTTAGTAATGATCGCAAAGCAACAAAATGTAGTTGCACTTAGTCATATTTAATTAAAAAGCAACAAAAAGCACTTAGTCACTTTGTACTTTCTTAGTAATGATCGCAAAGCAACAAAATGTAGTTGCACTTAGTCATATTTAATTAAAAAGCAACAAAAAGCACTTAGTCACTTTGTACTTTCTTAGTAATGATCGCAAAGCAACAAAATGTAGTTGCACATAGTCATATTTGATTGCAAAGCAACAAAAAGCACTTAATCACTTTGTTCTTTCTTAGTAATGATCGCAAAGCAACAAAATGAAGTTGCACTTAGTCATATTTAATTAAAAAGCAACAAAAAGCACTTAATTACTTTGTACTTTCTTAGTAATGATCGCAAAGCAACAAAATGTAGTTGCACTTAGTCATATTTAATTAAAAAGCAACAAAAAGCACTTAGTCACTTTGTACTTTCTTAGTAATGATCGCAAAGCAACAAAATGTAGTTGCACTTAGTCATATTTAATTAAAAAGCAACAAAAAGCACTTAGTCACTTTGTACTTTCTTAGTAATGATCGCAAAGCAACAAAATGTAGTTGCACTTAGTCATATTTAATTAAAAAGCAACAAAAAGCACTTAGTCACTTTGTACTTTCTTAGTAATGATCGCAAAGCAACAAAATGTAGTTGCACTTAGTCATATTTAATTAAAAAGCAACAAAAAGCACTTAGTCACTTTGTACTTTCTTAGTAATGATCGCAAAGCAACAAAATGTAGTTGCACTTAGTCATATTTAATTGTAAAGCAACAAAAAGCACTTAATCACTTTGTACTTTCTTAGTAATGATCGCAAAGCAACAAAATGTGCTGCACTTAGTTATATTTAATTGCAAAGCAACAAAAAGCACTTAATCACTTTGTACTTTCTTAGTAATGATCGCAAAGCAACAAAATGTAGTTGCACTTAGTCATATTTAATTGTAAAGCAACAAAAAGCACTTAATCACTTTGTACTTTCTTAGTAATGATCGCAAAGCAACAAATTGTAGTTGCACTTAGTCATATTTAATTAAAAAGCAACAAAAAGCACTTAGTCACTTTGTACTTTCTTATTAATAATCGCAAAGCAACAAAATGTTGTTGCACTTAGTCATATTTAAATGCAAAGCAACAAAAAGCACTTGGTCACTTTGTACTTTCTTAGTAATAATCGCAAAGCAACAAAATGTGTTGCACTTAGTCATATTTAATTGTAAATCAATAAAAAACACTTAGTCACTTTGTACTTTTTTAGTAATAATCGCAAAGCAAAAAAATGTTGCACTTAGTCATTTTTGATTGCAAAGCAACGAAAAGCACTTAGTTACTCTGTACATTCTTAGTAACAATTGCAAAGCAACAAAATGTAGTTGCACTTAGTCATATTTGATTGCAAAGCAACAAAAAGCACTTAGTTACTCTGTACTTTCTTAGTAACAATCGCAAAGCAACAAA
Organism: Tachinus rufipes; assembly: GCA_963932245.1. Lineage (NCBI taxonomy): Eukaryota > Metazoa > Arthropoda > Insecta > Coleoptera > Staphylinidae > Tachinus > Tachinus rufipes. The sequence goes on along the minus strand of OZ010748.1, from coordinate 88,156,980 downwards.
ATGGGTTGCACTTAGTCATATTTAATTGCAAAGCAACAGAAAGCACTTAGCCACTTTGTACTTTCTTAGTAACAATCGCAAAGCAACAAAATGTAGTTGCACTTAGTCATATTTGATTGCAAAGCAACAAAAAGCACTTAGTTACTCTGTACTTTCTTAGTAACAATCGCAAAGCAACAAAATGTGTTGCACTTAGTCATATTTAATTGCAAAGCAACAAAAAACACTTAGTCACTTTGTACTTTCTTAGTAATGATCGCAAAGCAACAAAATGTTGTTGCACTTAGTCATATTTAATTGCAAAGCAACAAAAAGCACTTAGTCACTTTATACTTTCTTAGTAATAATTGCAAAACAACAAAATAGGTTGTACTTAATCATATTTAATTGCAAAACGACAAAAAGCACTTAGTCACTTTGTACTTTCTTAGTAACAAACGCAAAGCCAAAAAAATTTTATTGCACTTAGTCATATTTAATTGTAAAGCAACAAAAAGCACTTAGTCACTTTGTACTTTTTAGTAATAATCGCAAAGCAACAAAATGTGCTGCACTTAGTTATATTTAATTGCAAAGCAACAAAAAGCACTTAGTCACTTTGTACTTACTTAGTAATAATCGCAAAGCAACAAAATGTTGTTGCACTTAGTCATATTTAATTGCAAAACAACAAAAAGCACATAGTCACTTTGTACTTTCTTAGTAATAAACGAATAGCAACAAAATGTGTTGCACTTAGTCATATTTAATTTCAAAGCAACAACAAAAAATTAAATTGCGTGAGTTCTGCCCGTAGTTTTATGACACTTCCTAAACCGCGCCCTTAACAAAATTATAACAAAAACCCAAGAAAATAATAAATTGAATAGAAAAATCTCAATTTTTAACAAATTTATAAACAAATATTGTTTAAATTAGCCACTTAACAGAAAAATAGATAAAAATACATCCAAAAAATTTAGAATTTAAAGCTACAAAAATATTTAATTAAAATCTAAAAAATATTTTGCATATAACACTAATTTGAAACGCAATTATAGCAAATTTGCAATGCCATTAACTGAATTACAATCTCACAATTGATTTAATAAAATATACACAAATTCTAATTAGTATCGTGGAATGTTTTTGCATCCAATTTACAAAACTCAAAAGATTAGATAATAAAAATCCTGACGTGGAGCTGATTATATTCGAAGGATAATTATATAAGGCCAAAAAGAATATTATATATTATTAATTTCTAATTATATTCATTAATGTCAACAAATTATTTCTGTTTGTTCAAAATAGCCAGCAAATATGAAAAATAAATCCAATTATTTCTATATCGGTGCTGACATAATAATTTCAAAAAATTAACTTGCAAATTTTCTATTATCAGTTCGAATGCAAATGGAGAATGCTTATAAAACAATGGTACCTGTCAAATTCGTTCAGTCTTGTTATTAACTTTTCAAAAATTTAAATAACTCATCAAAGGCAGGTATGTTGAACTGAATAATTGATGATGTAACTTACCGATGAAGTTAAAACGGTACTAACCTGGAATAGAAAAAAAATAGTTAGAATTATAAATATATATATTTTTACCAGTACATTCAAAAAGGACAAAACTATATTTTGTCAAAGAATGTTGGTAATATTATAAATTCAAATAAATGCAGCAATTTTCGACTGATTTAATTCAATAAATGTGTTCTCTGGGCAATATTTCGACGTAATTCATACATTTTTTGAGCGATTTTATTTATAATTCACTTAAATAATTTAATTTAGAAACAATTTTTAATAAAAACTCAATAAAATTGATAAAATAAATTACAAGTTTTATTTTTAAAGCAATTTTCGACTGATTTAATTCAATAAACGTGTTCTCTGAACAATATTTCGATTTAATTTATAAATTTTCTAAGCGATTTTATTTTTAAGTTTAATTTTAAATTTCAGACTAAAGATGAGTTGCCAAGTAGGTTACGGGACCTGTCCAGGTGCCTTAACAGGATCCGCCAGTAGCACCTTTATACAATTGATGAACACAATAATGGCAAGCCAGTGTGCATTTGAAACTACCTACAGCTATCAAGGAAGCCACAAATTTGGCCGTTGGAATGCACCCTACGATATATTTGATATCGTCATAGTAGGAGGAGGCAGTTCCGGAGCTGTATTGGCAAACCGTCTAAGCGCCGATACTAATCTATCAATTCTCCTTGTAGAATCAGGTGGTATGCCAACATCAACATCAGAAATACCTTATTTATTTGCAGAAAATGATCAAGTTTGGAATTATAGTACGGAACAATCAGAAACATCATGTAAAGGTTATAAAAATAAAAAATGCATTATTAGAAGCGGAAAAATATTAGGAGGAACTAGTTCTATCAACAATATGCTTTATAATCGAGGAAATAAACAGGATTTTGATGAGTGGGCTCAAGAAAATCCCGAATGGGATTGGGAAACCGTTATTGAATTCTATAAAAAATCAGAGAAATACATCAATGAAAATAAAAATGATAAAGATCATGGATATAACGGTTATTTAGCAACTTCAGACACAGAATCAGATGAGGTTATTAAAACATTAATCATGTTGGGTGCCAATGATATGGGATATGCAATGAGTGCAGCAGGCACTAATATAGGATATTATGATTCCCTAACCAATATTGAAGAAGGAAAGCGATGCAGTTCAGCTAAAGCTTTCTTATCAAAAATAAAACCCGCCAGAAAGAACCTATATATTGCAACACAATCAACTGTAAGAAAAATCTTATATAATACAAGAAAAGATACTGCAACTGGGTTGATTATCGATAGCCAAAATTATGGTCAAATTATTATCAGTGTTAGGCGTGAAATTATCCTAGCAGCAGGTCCCATCAATACACCTTTAATTTTAATGAATTCAGGAATAGGACCAAAAGATGAATTAAAAGATGTTAACATACAAGCCATTGTTGATTTACCAGTTGGTAAGAACGTTCAAGATCATGCAGCATTAAATGGAGTCTATATTAAAATCCAAAGCCAAGATCTGGATGAGCTATACTCAGATAAACAAAAAATAGATAACATCTATGAATATTTCACAAAAGGCACCGGTCGTTACTCAGGTGTGGGTGCTGCAAGTATTGTAGGCTTTTTAAACACAATTGATACGAATAGCGAATATCCTAATTTATTGATGAATTACAATTTCTTTCCAAAGAATTGCCCAATATTGAAAAAAACAATGGAAAATGTTGGACTTGCAACAGAAACCATTAATAAAGTTGTTAATGCCAATAACCAAAGCCATTTATTGCAAATTATTCCGATTATAATTAAACCAAAATCACGTGGTCAAATTATTTACAGATCTCATTTATCAATGCCAAAAATTGAAATGAATTATATGAAAGAAATAGCAGATGCTGAATTGATGGTATCAGGTTTGGATATAATCGACAAATATATTAAAACTTTATCATTATCGATGGTGAATGCAGAAATTTTAGACTACAACCATTCTTGTGGTTGGAATAAGACGTGCATGGTTCATAGTTCAACTAGCAGTGGTAACAATGTAGGAGGTTCCTGCAAAATGGGAAAGAGAGAAAATGGTGGAGTTGTTGATAGTCATGGCAAGGTGTACGGTATGAATGGATTAAGAGTAGCAGATTCTAGCATCATGCCAACTTTAACAAGCGGAGGTACAAGCGCACCAGTTATTATGATTGGCGAAAGAATTGCAGAATTTGTAAAACAAGATCATGCGGATGCATATACAAAAGTTGATTAATTTGTTTCAATTAATGTTGATACTAAATAAATTGTTTTGAAAATTAAAAAAAAAAAAACTTACAAACTTTCCTTCCAAATATAACTAAAAAACCTTTTAATTTGTTTAAAAAACTTCCAAAACTTCCCCAGGATACTAGCTAGACTACGCCAAAAGCAGCAACTGCAAATTCATAATTGAAAACTGAAGAATTTGCTCAAAAGTACACAAACCAATGTAGTATTTTTATAATAATTTAGAAAAATTAAATTCAATCAAATCAATTTTTTTTTTGTAAATTTGTATTAATGATTGCTACGACAAAGATTCGCTAATTAGAAACTCAAATTTTGCTCAAACTTACTCAAACCATCTCCAGAACATAATGACAATCAATATATTCAATTGAAGTGTTGTGATACTTTTTTTTAATACAAACCCTTCAGTGTGTGGGCGGAAACAAAGTTAAAATTAATTGGACGTGTGGTTTGGATTTTTGTTGCCCACCCACCCGCCCAAGTATTTGTGATCCAATTTTTTTATCACAAACACTTGGGCGGGTGAGCGGAAACTAAATTCAAATTAAGCGGACGTGTGGTTTGGATTTGTGTTGCCCACCAACCCGCCCAATAGTTTGTAATTTAATGTTTTTATCACAAACACTTGGGCGGGTAGACGGAAACTAAGTTCAAATTAAGTGATCGTGTGGTTTGGATTTGTGTTGCCCACCCACCCGCCCAAGTGTTTGTAATCCAATTATAAACACTTGGGCGGGTGAGCGAAAATTAAATTCAAAATAAGCAGACGTGTGGTTTAGATTTCTGTTGCCCACCCACCCACCCAAGTGTTTGTGATCCAATTTTCTGATAACAAACACTTGAGCGAGTAGGCGAAAACTAAGTTCAAATTAAGTAGATGTGTGGTTTGGATTTGTGTTGCCCACCCTCCCGCCCCAGTGTTTGTAATCCAATTTTTTTATCACAAACACTTGGGCGGGTGAGCAAGAAATAAATTCAAAACAAGCGGACGTGTGGTTTGGATTTCTACTGCCCACCCACCCGCCCAAGTGTTTGTGATGCAATTTTATGATTACAAACACTTGGGCGGGTAAGCAAAAACTAAATTCAAAATAGGGGGACGTGTAGTTTGAATTTGTGTTGCCCACCCAAGTGTTAGTGATCCAATTTTTTTTATTGTAAACACTTGGGCGGGTGGGCGGAAACTAAATTCAAATTAAGCAAACGTGTGGTTTGGATTTGTGTTGCCCCCCACCCGCCCAAGTGTCTGTGATCCAATTTTTTTATCACAAACAATTGGGGGGGGGTGGGCAAAAACTAAATTCAAATTAGGCAAACGTGTAGTTTGGATTTGTGTTGCCCACCCACCCGCCTAAGTGTAATCCAATTTTTTTATCAAACTTTTGGGCGGGTGAGTGAAAACTAAACACAAATTAAGCGGACGTATGGTTTGGATTTGTGTTGCCCACCCACCCGCCCAAGTGTTAGTAATCCAATTTTTTTATCACAAACACTTGAGCGGGTGGTCGGAAACTAAACTCAAATTAAGCGGACGTATGGTTTGGATTTGTGTTGCCCACCCACCCGCCCAAGGGTTTGTGATTCAATTTTTTTATCACAAACACTTGGGCGGGTAAGCGGAAACTAAATTCAAATTAAGCAAACGTGTGGTTTGGATTTGTGTTAAAAAAATCCAATGAGTGGTTTTAAAGTTATTCAACTTTTTCGATTTTGAATTTCTCTAATTTGAAACGCGAAGCGGCGTTTATTTTTAAGATTATATAAATTGGGCCGTACAAATATTGATCTGTTTTTTACAGTTAGTACTACTAATGTTGGAGTGCATTGTTGCCAAATTTTAAAAAAATCCAATGCGTGGTTTTAAAGTTATTCAACTTTTTCGATTTTAAATTTCTCTAATTTGAAATGCCAAGCGGCGTTTATTTTTAAGGTTATATAAAATTGGCCTTACAAATTTTGATCTGATTTTTACAGTTGGTACTACTGTTGTTGAAGTGTATTGTTGCCAAATTTTAAAAAATCCAATGCGTGGTTTTAAAGTTATTCAACTTTTTCGATTTTGAATTTCTCTAATTTGAAACGCCAAGCGGCGTTTATTTTTAAGGTTATATAAAATTGACCGTACAAATTTTGATCTGGTTTTTACAGTTGGTACTACTGTCGTTGAAGGGTATTGTTGCCAAATTTTAAAAAAATCTAATGCGTAGTTTTGAAGTTATTCAACTTTTTCAATTTTGAATTTCTCTAATTTGAAACGCCAAGCGGCGTTTATTTTCAAGTTTATATAAAATTGACCGTACAAATTTTGATCTGTTTTTTACAGTTAGTACTACTATTGCTGGAGTGTATTGTTGCCAAATTTAAAAAGAATCCAATGCGTGGTTTTAAAGTTATACAACTTTTTCGATTTAGAATTTCTCTAATTTGAAATGCTGAGCGGCGTTTATTTTTAAGGTTATATAAAATTGGCTGAACAAATTTTGATCTGTTTTTTTACAGTTGGTACTACTGTTGTTAGAGTGCATTGTTGCCAATTTTTAAGAAAATCCAATGTATGGTTTTAATGTTATTCAATTTTTTTGTTTTCAATTTCTTTAATTACAAATGCTATAAGTCATTTATTTTTGAGGTTATGTAAAATTGACCGTATAAATTTTGATTTATTTTTACAGTTGGTACTGCTATTGTTGGGCTGCATTGTTGTCAAATTTCAATAAAATCCAATATATGATTTTAAAGTTATTAAACTTTTTCTATTTTAGATTTCATCAAAAAATTGTTTTGGCGCAGTCGGTCGGATAAAAATTAAAAAAAAAAAACAAAACATCAATTTTGCTTACAAACTACATGGAGCAATAAAATATTCAATTTATTACCAAACATTTTTTGTTTGCAATGGATAAAAATTGTTTTAGCGCAGTCGGTCGGATAAAAAATTTAAAAAAAAACTACAAAAGATTAAATTTTGCGTACAACTATATGGAATAATAAAATATTATTTTTTAAATAGTTATTTTTAAAGTAAAAATTGTTTTGGCGCAGTCGGCCGGATAAAAATTTAAAAAAAAAACAACAAAAGATAAATTTTGCTTACAAACTATATGGAGCAATGAAATATTGAATTTATTATCTAACATTTTTTGTTTGCATAGTGTAAAAAATATTTTGGCGCAATTGGTCGGATAAAAATTGAAAAAAAACACTAGAAAAAATTAAATTTTGCGTACAAACTATATGGAATAATAAAATATGTTATTTAAAGTAAAAATTGTTTTGGTGCAGTCGGTCGGATAACAATTAAAAAAAAACAAAAGATTAATTTTGCGTATGAACTACATGAAGCAATAAAATATTTAATTCATTCAGTTTTATGGCCGGACTTTGGAACATTTTTACAAAATTTTATGACAGAATTTTGCTATTTTTGCACATTTCAACAGTTTATGGTCCAATTTTGGTGCTTTCTTTTCATATTTATATTTTATTAGCAGATTTTTAACGAAAAAAACTTTAAACTTTGTAACAGAATATGACCAAATTTTAGTTTTCCAACAATATGCATTTGTGCTTTAAAAAACCGTTTAGAAATCAATATTATTGAATGCTATCACTTAAAATGCATCTAAAATTTCAAATTATAAACATCAGAATCGCAACAAGTGTAAGATTAAGCAAATTTCTTAATTGCAAACAATTGGGTGAGTGAGCGGGAACACTGCATTAAACCACCGGCCCAATATTTATAAAATGTGTCCCCGCCCACCCACCCAAATGTTAGTTATCAAGAAATTTGTTATTGAACCACCCTCTGACGTACTAGTGGTTACCGTCATTCAATCTGTCATAATAAAAACAGCAGAAACGCAACAAGTGTGAGAATAAGCAAATTTCTTGATAACAAACACTTGGGCGGGTGGGCGTAAACACTATATCAAACAAAAATGTAAGATATGAAGAAATTTATTATTAAACCCACCTCTGACGAATTAGTGAAAAATGTCATTTAATCTGTCAAATTGAAGACAGCAGAAACACAACAAATGTGAGAATAAAAAAATTTCTTAATAACAAACACTTGGGCGGGTGGGAAAGAACACTGTATCAAACCACCACCCCAATATTCCTAAACTGTGTTCCCGCCCACCCACCCAAGTGTTAGATATAAAAAAAAATTGTTATTGAACCCACCTCTGACGTATTAGTGACAAATGTCATTCAATCTGTTATATTAAAGACAGCAGAAACGCAACAAATGTGAGAATAAGCAAATTTCTTGATAACAAACACTTGGGCGGGTGGGCGGGAACACTGTATCAAACCACCGGCCCAATATTTATAAACTGTGTTCCCGACCACCCACCCAAGTGTTCGTTATAAAAAAAACTGTAATTAAACCCACCTCTGACGGATTAGTGACATATGTCATTCAATCTGTCATATTAAAGACAGCAGAAACGCAACAAATGTGAGAATAAGCAAATTTCTTGATAACAAACACTTGGGCGGGTGGGCGGGAACACTGTATCAAACCACCGGCCCAATATTTATAAACTGTGTTCCCGACCACCCACCCAAGTGTTCGTTATAAAAAAAACTGTAATTAAACCCACCTCTGACGGATTAGTGACATATGTCATTCAATTTGTCATATTAAAGACAGCAGAAACGCAACAAATGTGAGAATAAGCAAATTTCTTGATAACAAACACTTGGGCGGGTGGGCGGGAACACTGTATCAAACCACCGGCCCAATATTTATTAACTGTGTTCCCGCCCACCCACCCAAGCGTTAGATATCAATAAATTATTATTAAACCCGCCTCTGACGTATTAGTGACAAATGTCATCTAATCTGTCATATTAAAGACAGCAGAAACGCAACAAATGTGAGAATAAGCAAATTTCTTGATAACCAACAGCTGAGCGGATGGGCGAGAACACTGTATCAAACCACCGGCCCAATAATTATAAACTGTGTTCCTGCCCACCCACCCAAGCGTTAGTTATCAATAAATTTGTTATTAAACCCACCTCTGACGTATAAGTGACAACTGCCATTCAATCTGTCAAACTAAAAACAGCAGAATTGCAACAAATGTGAAAATAAGCAAATTCCTTGATAACAAACACTTGGGCGGGTGAGCGGAAACACTGCGTCAAACAAACAAACCAATATTTATAAACTGTGTTCCCGCCCACCCAACCAAGCGTTAGTTATCAATAAATATGTTATTAAACCCACCTCTGACGTATTAGTGACAAATGTCATCTAATCTGTCATATTAAAGACAGCAGAAACGTAACAAATGTGAGAATAAGCAAATTTCTTGTTTACAAACACTTGGGCGGGTGGGCGGGAACACTGCATCAAACCACCGGCCCAATATTTATAAACTGTGTTCCTGCCCACCCACAAAAATGTTAGATATGAAGAAATTTATTATTAAACCCACCTCTGACGAATTAGTGAAAAATGTCATTTAATCTGTCAAATTGAAGACAGCAGAAACACAACAAATGTGAGAATAAAAAAATTTCTTAATAACAAACACTTGGGCGGGTGGGCGGGAACACTGTATCAAACCACCGGCCTAATATTTATAAACTGTGTTCCCGCCCACCCACCCAAGTGTTCGTTATAAAAAAAAACTGTAATTAAACCCACCTCTGACGCATTAGTGACAACTGACTGACTGAATATAATCAAATAATGCATAAATTAAGTTTAAACATTGCTTAGAGAACACATTAATTAAATTAAATCAGTCAAAACTTGCTTTAGAAATAAAGTTATTGCATAAACCTTTATCAAAAACGCTTAGAAAAAGCACCTTTTTCTTGCAAATTGCTAAAAACGTCTATTTACAATAAAATGATTAATTTTGCAGTAAAAAAACTGTTCCTTTTTTCTTATTTATGACTTCTATAGAAATTGGCCAGTAGCGTTACCAAATATTTTTTACTCAAAGTCAAAAATGTAAAAATTAAAAATTATTCATTGTTTGAAGATATCTATAATCTAAAGCAAAAACATTATTACACTTCTTGAAAGATAAGAAGAGTTTATAACTTTTATATATACAGGGTGTCCGGAAAATACGTGTACAACGTTTGACGACAGACTCCTGACGTCAAAATAGGTCGATCTAAGCCGACTTAGTTATATCCAAAATTGTCTCGTTTAGCCGGTAGAGGGCGTCAAAAAAAACAAAAGTATAACAAAGTTGAAAGTATCTATTGTAAGAAACTAAGTAAAACAAAAACATTACTTAAGCAAATGTGTAAAATGACCGCCATCTTGCTGAATACACTTATTAACACTCTTTAAAAAATGATATTGGACCCTATCTAATGTCTCGGGATTATTAAAATGGTTGCCTGCATTTAAAATCCGCTGCAATAAATCATCGCGTGTGTTTACCGGTGTCTTGTAAACTTCTGTTTTAATAGCGCCCCACAAAAAGAAGTCACACATATTTAACTCAGGAGAACGTGGTGGCCATTTTACTGGTGCATCATTGCCTCTTCCAATCCATCGGTTGGGATATTGATGATGTAAGTATTGGCGAACGGCAACGGAAAAATGGGGCGGGGCACCATCATGCATATACCACATTTCCCTCCGAAGTAAAAGGGGCAAATTCTCCAGAAGAATTGGTAATGTGTCTTGCAAAAAATTTAAATAAATATTTCCATCTAACCTGTCTGGAATAACAATGGGACCAATAAGGTAGTGATCAATAATACCTGCCCAAATATTAATTTTAAATTGATGCTGATGATGTGCAACTTTAATGGCATGTGGATTTTCATCGGAATAAATATGTTCGTTGTGCAGATTGGTTACCCCAGATCTTGTAAAGCATGCCTCGTCAGTAAACATAATTTTTCTACAAAAATTTGGAACAAGGATTCTTTTGTTTCTAATAAATTGACAAAATGTAAGCCGCATGGAGGGATCAGTCGGTAAAAGTTCCTGGACTTTTTGTATGTGGTAAGGATGTAACAACTGTTCTCTTAAAACCTCATTGACAATCGTTTTAGGAACATTTAACTCACGTTCTAAGAGACGGGTACTGGTACTTGGTTCTTCTTCAACTCTTTCCAGAATCATCTCTTCTGTTTCCACAGTTCGAGTTGTTCGCATACGACCCCTGCCTTCAATTTTTTTCTCAAAACTGCCCGAAGATGACGCTCAATATTGGCAAATGTTTGGTGGTTTGGTATTCGACGGTTAGGAAACCTCTCCATGTAAACCCTAACACTCTGACGCCCATTTCCTTGACAAAACCCGTATACCAGGAGCATGTCAACTTTCTGAGAGTTTATATAATTTTCCATTTTTAATGGTAAAATGAACTTGTAATTCAAGAATGTTGATCGTATACTTGAGTAAATTTCATAGACTGGTGACAATTTGTCAATAATTGTCAAATTATTAAACGCCATAGCAACAAGGTCACTTAAAAAATTATTGTTACAGGTAATTTCTTTTTAATATTTACCAATTTTTGACGCCCTCTACCGGCTAAACGAGTCAATTTTGGATATAACTAAGTCGGCTTAGATCGACCTATTTTGACGTCAGGAGTCTGTCGTCAAACGTTGTACACGTATTTTCCGGACACCCTGTATATATATTATCGGTACACCTTATTACCTTTCGGTGTAGGCTTTAAATTTAGTTTACATTGTTATTTACAAATTCCTTCCACTTTCTTCTGTTCCTCGCCAGATCTCTTGCTTGTTTCATAGTCTTTCCTTTGGTGTTTATTAATTCTTCTATTTTGTTGTCCCACTTTTGTCTTGGCCTGCCTCTTCCTCTTGTCGTTCCTGTTCTAGCTTCCCATACTTGTTTTGCTTGATTCGTGTTATCCATCCTTATTAGGTGCCCCCACCAGCTGAGTTGTTTCTTTTCTATATACTTATCTATTGCCTCAGTTTCTATTTCTTCTCTGATGTCTACGTTCCTTATTCTGTCTCTTCTTGTTACTTGTTTTACTGTTCTCAGGTATTTCATTTCTATTGCCTGCAGTCTACTTTTATCTCTCTTTGTTATTATCCACGTTTCGCTCCCATACGTCAGAATTGGTCTGTATATCGTTTTGTATATTTTCATTTTTGTTTTTCTACTAATCTCTTTCTTGTTTATAAATATGTTATTCAATGCGTAGTATGTTTTAATTGTGTTGTTTATTCTGTTACTTAATTCACCTTCCATTTTCCCATCTTCTGTAAGTTCTACCCTCAAGTATTTGAATTGTTCGACTTGCTCTATCTGGTATTGTCCTATTTTTATATTTATGTGATCTTTTCGTTTTCCTATCACCATTACTTTTGTTTTGTTGTAGTTCATTTTCATATTATATCTTTCTAGGTGTTTATTCCATACATTTAGGTTGTGTTGAAGGTTCATTTCATTTTCTGCTATCACTACCACATCGTCAGCAAAAGCGCCTCCTGCTATTTTGACTATTTGCATGTTTTTGTATCCTATTTTAGCTTTTATGATTTCTGTCTTCATGCTCTTCATAATTTCATCCATGTATAGGTTGAATAATGTTGGGCTGAGCCCTCCTCCCTGCCTTAGTCCGCTATTTGTTTTAAATTGCTTTGAGGTTTGCCCCTTATATATTATTGCATTATTGTTGTTGTTGTATATGTTCTGTATTAGTCAAATTATCCTGTTTTCTATACCTCTCTCTTTAAGAATTTTCCATAGTTTCTTTCTTGGTATCATGTCAAACGCTTTTTCTAGGTCTATAAAACCTAAGTATGTGTTTTTATTATTTGCTATTCTTTTTTCTGTAATTTGCTTTATTGTAAAAATGTTGTCTTAAGTAGATCTTCCTTTCCTGAAGCCACTTAAAACTTTTATACCAAACCGATTTTTGTTCAAATAACGGTTTCTATTTGAGAGGACGCCAATGTATAAACCAGGATTATGCTTAGGCGTAAATCCAAAACACACGTCCGCTTAATTTGAACTTAATTGCCGCCCACCCGCCCAAGTGTTTGTGATAAAAAAAAGATTAGAAACATTTGGGCGGGTAGGTGGACAACATAAATCCAAACCACACGTCCGCTAATTTGAACTTAGTTCCCGCTCACCCGCCCAAGTGTTTCTAATCAAAAATTTGAATCACAAACACTTGGGCGGGTGAGTGGACAACAGAAATCCAAACCACACGTTCATTTAATTTGAACTTAATTCCCGCCCACCCGCCCAAGTGTTTGTGATAAAAAAAAGATTACAAACATTTGGGAGGGGGGGTGGGCAACACAAATCCAAACCACACGTCCGCTAATTTGAACTTAGTTCCCGCCAACCCGCCCAAGTATTTGTAATCAAAAAATTGCATCAGAAACACTTGGGCGGGTGGGTGGGCAACACAAATCCAAACCACACGTCCGTCTAATTTGAATTTAGTTCCCGCTCACCCGCCCAAGTGTTTGTAATCAAAAATTTGAATCACAAACACTTGGGCGGGTGGGTGGGCATCAGAAATCCAAACCACATGTTCACTTAAGTTGAACTTAGTTTCCGCCCACCCGCCCAAGTGTTTGTGATAAAAAAAAATTACAAACATTTGGGCGGGTGGGTGTACAACACAAATCCAAACCACACGTCCGCTAATTTGAACTTAGTTCCCGCCCACCGCTCAAGTATTTGTAATCAAAAAATTGCATCACAAACACTTGGGCGGGTGGGTGGTCAACACAAATTAGTTCCTGACAAAAATTATTACAAACATTTGGGCGGGTTGGTGGGCAACACAAAACAAAACCACACTTTCGATAAATTTGAATTTAGTTTCTGCTTACCCGCCCAATATTTGTGATAAAAAATTGAATTACATACACTTGTGCGGATGGCTGGGCAACACAAATCCAAACCACTTGTTTGCTTAATTTGAATGTAGTTCCCGCCCACCCGCCCAAGTGTTTGTGATAAAAAAAATGGATCACAAACACATGGGCGGGTGGGTGGATAACATAAATCCAAACCACTCGTTTGCCTAATTTGAATTTAGTTCCCGTCCACCTGCCCAAGTGTTTGTAATAAAAAAATTGGATCACAAATACTTGGGAGGGTGGGTGGGCAACAAAAATCTAATCAGTTGATATATTGACCGTCATCATGTTCTGGAGATGGTTTGAGTAAATTCAAGCAAATTTTTGAGTTTCTAATTAGCGAATCTTAGTCGAAGCAATCATTAATACAAATTTACAAAAAAAAACTGATTTGATTGAATTTAATTTTTTTAAATTATTATAAAAATACTACATTGGTTTGTGTACTTTTGAGCAAATTCTTGAATTTTCAATTATGAATTTGCAGCTGCTAATTACGGCGCAGTCTAGCTAGCAGCCTGGAGATGTTCCGGAAGTTTTGTAGACAAATTAAAAGGTTTTTTAGTTATATTTGTAAGAAAAATTTGTAATTTTTTTTTTAGTTTTTAAAACAATTTATTTATTATCAACATATTTTGAAACAAATTAAGCAACTTTTGTATGTGTATCCGCATGATCTTGTTTTACAAATTCTGCAATTCTTTCGCCAATCATAATAACTGGTTCGCTTGTACCTCCGCTTGTTAAGGTTGGCATTATGCTATACTCTTAATCCATTCATACCGTACACCTTGCCATGACTATCAACAACTCCACCACTTTCTCTCTTTCCTATTTTGCAGAAACCTCCAACATTCATACCACTGCTAGTTGAACTATGAACCATGCACATCTTATCCCAACCACAAGGATGACCGTAGTCTAAAATTTCTGCATTCATTATCGATAATGATAAAGTTTTAACATAATTGTCGATTAAATCCAAACTTGATTTCATCAATTTAGCATCTGCTATTTCTTTTATATAATTCATTTCAATTTTTGGCATTGATAAATAAGATCTGTAAATAATTTGACCACGTGATTTTGGTTTAATTATAGTCAGAATAATTTGCAATAATTGGCTTTCTTTATTGGCATTAACGACTTTATTAATGGTTTCTGTTGCAAGTCCAACAGTTTCCATTGTTTTTTTCAATATTGGGCAATTCTTTGGAAAGAAATTGTAATTCATCAATAAATTAGGATATTCGCTATTCGTATCAATTGTGTTTAAAAAGCCTACAATACTTGCAGCACCCACACCTGAGTAACGACCGGTACCTTTTGTGAAATATTCATAGATGTTATCTATTTTTTGTTTATCTGAGTATAGCTCATCCAGATCTTCGCTTTGGATTTTAATATAGACTCCATTTAATGCTGCATGATCTTGAATGTTCTTACCAACTGGTAAATCAACAATAGCTTGTATGTTAACATCTTTTAATTCATATTTTGGTCCTATTCCTGAATTCATTAAAATTAAAGCTGTATTGATGGAACCTACTGCTAGAATAATTTCACTCCTAACACTGATAATAATTTGACCATAATTTTGGCTATCTATAATGAACCCAGTTGCAGTATCTTTTTTTGTATTGTATAAGATTTTTCTTACAGTTGATTGTGTTGCAATGTATAGGTTCTTTCTGATGGGTTTCATTTTTGATAAGAAAGCTTTAGCTGAACTGCATCGCTTCCCTTCTTCAATATTGGTTAGGGAATCATAATATCCTATATTAGAGCCTGCTGCACTCATTTCATATCCCATATCGTTGGCACCCAACATGTTTTAATAAACTCATCCGATTCTGCGTCTGAAGTTGCTAAATAGCCGTTATATTCATGATCTTTATCATTTTTATTTTCATTGATGTATTTCTTTGATTTTATATAGAATTCCTTAAAGGTTTCCCAGTCCCATTTGGGATTTTCTTGAGCCCACTCATCAAAATCCTGTTTATTTCCTCGATTATAAAGCATATTGTTGATAGAACTAGTTCCTCCTAATATTTTTCCGCTTCTATTAATGCATTTTTTATTTTTATAACCTTTACAAGCTGTTACTGATTGTTTTGTACTATAATTCCAAACTTGATAATTATCTGCAAATAAATAAGGTATTTCTGATGTTGATGTTGGCATACCACCTGATTCTACAAGAGAATTGATAGATTAGTATCGGCGCTTAGACGGTTTGCCAATGCAGCTCCGGAACTGCCTCCTCCTACTATGACAATATCAAATATATCGTAGGGTGCATTCCAACGGCTGAATTTGTGACTTCCTTGATAGTTGTAGGTAGTTTCAAATGCACACTGGGATGCCATTATTGTGTTCACCATGTGTATAAAGGTTCTACTGGCAAATCTTGTTAAGGTAGCCAGACAGGTCCCGTAACCTTGAGCGGGTGGGCGGGAACTAAGTTAAAATTTAGTGGACGTGTGATTTAGATTTGTGTGGCCCACCCACTCGCCCAAGTGTTTGTTATCAAAAGATTAGTTTACTAACACTCGGGGGGGGGGGGGGGGGGGGTAATACCAAAGCATGATAACGAACAATAGTTTGAACTGGAGTTGACTAACCTCCCACCCAAGCGTTTGTAAATAAAACTTTTGATAACTAACACTTGGGTGGGTGGGTGGGCCACTCCAGAACATGATAACGGTCAATATTTTTAACTGGAGTTGCCCAGCCACCCGCCCGAGTGTTTGTTATCAAGAAGTTTGTTATCAAGAAGTTAGTTTACAAACACTCGGAAGAGTCACTCTAGAACATAATGACAAACAATAGTTTAAACTTGAGTTTAATAACCACCTACCCAAGTGTTTGTAAACCAAACTGTTAATAACTAACATTTGGGTGGGAGGGTGGGCCACTCCAGAACATGATAACGGTCAATATTTTTAACTGGAGCTGCCCACCCACCCGCCCGAGTGTTTGTTATCAAGAGGTTAGTTTACAAACACTCGGAAAAGTCACTCTAGAACATAATGACAAACAATAGTTTAAACTTGAGTTTACTAACCACCTACCCAAGTGTTTGTAAACCAAACTGTTAATAACTAACATTTGGGTGGGAGGGTGGGCCACTCCAGAACATGATAACGGTCAATATTTTTAACTGAAGCTGCCCACCCACCCGCCCGAGTGTTTGTTATCAAGAGGTTAGTTTACAAACACTCGGAAAAGTCACTCTAGAACATAATGACAAACAATAGTTTAAACTGGAGTTTACTAACCACCCACCCAAGTGTTTGTAAACCAAACTGTTAATAACTAACACTTGAGTGGGTGGGTGGGCCACTCCAGAACATGATAACAATCAATAATTTTAACTGAAGTTGCCCACCTACCCGCCCGAGTGTTTGTTATCAACAGATTAGTTTACAAACACTCTGGCGAGTAACTCTAGAGCATGATGACAAACAATACTTCAAACTGGAGTTGACTAACCACCCAACCAAGCGTTTGTAAACCAACTTTTGATAACTAACACTTGGGTGGGTGGGTAGGCTACCCAATTGAAAACTCAAAAACTTGCCTTAAGACACTCAAACCAATGTAGATTATTTAAATAATAAAAGGAATTCAATAATCAAATGAGAAATATTTTTTTTATAAATTTTTGAAAAAATTTAATTGACTTTGTATGAAGACATTGCAGTAATCGTTGCAGCGGCCAAGATTTCCTAATTGAAAACCCAAAAATTTGCTCAAACTTACTCAAACCAATGTAGATTATTTTAATAAAAAAAATAAAAAAATAAATTCAATTTTCAAATCAGAAATATAATTTATAATTTTTTGAAAATGTTTGAAGAAGAATATAATTGCATTAATCAAACATCACAAAATTTTATAAAATTGTAATTAATCATTTCGTATGATTGCCTAATAATTCACAATACAATATTATAATTAAAAAAATGCCTTAAAATGAATTATGCAATTTAAATTTTGTAATTATAAAATACTCGATAACAATTATTTAATACATATTACAATACCTAATACACAATCGTTGCAATTTATTATTACTTTCAATAAAGTAATACAATTAGAACATTCAATTAAATAAAAATTGCAAGGTTAATGTAACGGTGACTCTAGAAAATCAATCATAAATGGTTAGCAACAAACAATGTAACATTACCTGTTAATTAACAATGGATTTGGATACATTTTTGCACATTTCATTTACACCAACACTTTACACAAGGAGAAATAATGCATTTTTATTAACCCCGATATGAATACGTAACGATTCAGCCGGCTTCTTCGTCTCAACTGAATTCAGGTATCAGTAGGTGACATTGAAGCGGAGAGCTCGAAGCGTTATCAATTTGTATTGCGGAGAAGATAAATATAAATAGATTGAATCTGATTGTTTCTTTAAAAATAAAACAATAATTAAATTAGAAAAATAGTCAAATTTAATCCAATTAGCCTCAAGAAGATATGAATTTAAATGTCTCAATTCATCTAGAGGCAAGCGAATAATAAACAAATCAATTTAAAATTAATCACAAAGCCACAAAACGATGTAGAACTAATCGCAAATTATAACCGTTCTTAAATTAAATTTATAATTAATCTCAAATTGACAATTAAAGTTAAGAATTATTTACAAAGCTACAGTAAAAGCACATTTGGATTGGATCCATATACAATTCAATCGCAAAACAATGTTTCAACTAGTTTCAAGTTAATCACGAAGCAATTGAATTATTAATATATTAAGGGGCGGTTTAAGAAGCGACTAATCATCTGACTATCAATCGCAAAGCGACACAGTTTGTGTAAGCATTGTGAAATCAATTTACAATTAATCGCAAAACTGTTAAAAAGACAGTGCTGTCAAAAAATACATTAAAATTGTCTAAAATGTCAAAAGAACTGTCAAGAAATATTGTTAAAAATGACACAAAATTATCAAAAAGCATTAAAACTGTCAAAGAGACAGAACTGTCAATAAAAACATTAAAATTGTCAAAAATGTTAAGAAAACTGTCAACAAATATTTTTAAAAATGACACAAAATTGTCAAAAATACATTAAAACTGATAAAAAAACAAAACTGTCAAAAAATACATTAAAATAGCACCAAATGTCAAGAGAACTGTCAAGAAATATTGTTAAAAATGACACAAAATTGTAAAAATTACATTAAAACTGTTATAAAGATAGAACTGTCAAAAAATATTGTTAAAAATGGCACAAAATTGTCAAAAATACATTAAAATTGTCAAAAATGTCAAGAAATATTGTTAAAAATGATACAAAATTGTCAAAAATACATTAAAACTGTTATAAAGATAGAACTGTCAAAAAATACATTAAAATTGTCAAAAATGTCAAAAAATATTGTTAAAAATGACACAAAATTGTCAAAAATACATTAAAACTGTTATAAAGATAGAACTGTCAAAAAAGACATTAAAATTGTCAAAAATGTCAAAAAATATTGTTAAAATTGGCACAAAATTCTCAAAAATACATTAAAATTGTCAAAAATGTCAAAAAATATTGTTAAAATGGCACAAAATTGTCAAAAATACATTAAAACTGTTATAAAGATAGAACTGTCAAAAAATACATTAAAATTGTCAAAAATGTCAAGAAATATTGTTAAAAATGGCACAAAATTGTCAAAAATACATTAAAACTGTTATAAAGGTAGAACTGTCAAAAAATACATTAAAATTGTCAAAAATGTCAAAAAATATTGTTAAAAATGGCACAAAATTGTCAAAAATACATTAAAACTGTTATAAAGATAGAACTGTCAAAAAATACATTAAAATTGTCAAAAATGTCAAGAAATATTGTTAAAAATGACACAAAATTGTCAAAAATACATTAAAACTGTTATAAAGGTAGAACTGTCAAAAAATACATTAAAATTGTCAAAAATGTCAAGAAATATTGTTAAAAATGACACAAAATTGTCAAAAATACATTAAAACTGTTATAAAGATAGAACTGTCAAAAAATACATTAAAATTGTCAAAAATGTCAAAAAATATTGTTAAAAATGGCACAAAATTGTCAAAAATACATTAAAACTGTTATAAAGATAGAACTGTCAAAAAATACATTAAAATTGTCAAAAATGTCAAAAAATATTGTTAAAAATGGCACAAAATTGTCAAAAATACATTAAAACTGTTATAAAGATAGAACTGTCAAAAAAGACATTAAAATTGTCAAAAATGTCAAAAAATATTGTTAAAATTGGCACAAAATTGTCAAAAATACATTAAAATTGTCAAAAATGTCAAAAAATATTGTTAAAATGGCACAAAATTGTCAAAAATACATTAAAACTGTTATAAAGATAGAACTGTCAAAAAATACATTAAAATTGTCAAAAATGTCAAGAAATATTGTTAAAAATGACACAAAATTGTCAAAAATACATTAAAACTGTTATAAAGGTAGAACTGTCAAAAAATACATTAAAATTGTCAAAAATGTCAAGAAATATTGTTAAAAATGACACAAAATTGTCAAAAATACATTAAAACTGTTATAAAGATAGAACTGTCAAAAAATACATTAAAATTGTCAAAAATGTCAAAAAATATTGTTAAAAATGGCACAAAAATACATTAAAACTGTTATAAAGATAGAACTGTCAAAAAATACATTAAAATTGTCAAAAATGTCAAGAAATATTGTTAAAAATGGCACAAAATTGTCAAAAATACATTAAAACTGTTATAAAGGTAGAACTGTCAAAAAATACATTAAAATTGTCAAAAATGTCAAAAAATATTGTTAAAAATGGCACAAAATTGTCAAAAATACATTAAAACTGTTATAAAGATAGAACTGTCAAAAAATACATTAAAATTGTCAAAAATGTCAAGAAATATTGTTAAAAATGACACAAAATTGTCAAAAATACATTAAAACTGTTATAAAGATAGAACTGTCAAAAAATACATTAAAATTGTCAAAAATGTCAAAAAATATTGTTAAAAATGGCACAAAATTGTCAAAAATACATTAAAACTGTTATAAAGATAGAACTGTCAAAAAATACATTAAAATTGTCAAAAATGTCAAAAAATATTGTTAAAAATGGCACAAAATTGTCAAAAATACATTAAAACTGTTATAAAGATAGAACTGTCAAAAAATACATTAAAATTGTCAAAAATGTCAAAAAATATTGTTAAAAATGGCACAAAATTGTCAAAAATACATTAAAACTGTTATAAAGATAGAACTGTCAAAAAATACATTAAAATTGTCAAAAATGTCAAGAAATATTGTTAAAAATGACACAAAATTGTCAAAAATACATTAAAACTGTTATAAAGGTAGAACTGTCAAAAAATACATTAAAATTGTCAAAAATGTTAAAAAGAACTGTCAAGAAATATTGTTAAAAATGACACAAAATTGTCAAAAATACATTAATACTGTCAAAAATAACACAGAACTCGCAAGAAACATATAAATACTATCAAATTTGACACAAATTTGTTAAAAAATACAATAAAACTGTCACAAACAACAGAAAAATGTCACAAAACTGTTAAAAATACATTAATACTGTCAAAGACAACACAGAACTGTCAAGAAATACTAAATACTGTCAAAGATGACACAAAACTATTAAAAATACATTAAAATAACAGTAAAACGTCACAAAATTTTTAAAAATACATTAATACTGTCAAAGACAACACAGAACAGTTTTGAAATACATAAATACTGTCAAAAATGACACAAAATTGATAAAAAATACATCAAAACTGTCATAAATAACAGAAAATGTCACAAAATTGTTAAAAATACATTAATACTGCCAAAGATGACACAAAACTGCCAAAAAATACATAAATACTGTCAAAAATGACACAGAATTATTGAAAATTACATTAAAACTGTCACAAATAACAGAAAAATGTCACAAAATTGTCAAAAATACATTATTACTGTCAAAAACAACACAAAACTGCCAAGAAATACATAAATACTGTCAAAAATGACACAAAACTATTAAAAATACATTAAAATAACAGTAAAACGTCACAAAATTTTCAAAAATACATTAATACTGTCAAAGACAACACAGAACTTTCTTGAAATACATAAATACTGTCAAAAATAACACAAAATTGTTAAAAAATACAATAAAACTGTCATAATTAACAGAAAATGTCACAAAATTGTCAAAAATACATTAATACTGCCAAAGATGACAGAAAACTGCCAAAAAATACATAAATACTGTCAATAAAGACACAAAACTGTTAAAAAAAACTATAAAACACATATAACAAAATCTCACAAAACTGTCAAAAATGCATTAATACTGTCAAAAATAACACAAACCTGCCAAGAAATACATAAATACTGTCAAAAATGACTCAATATTATTAAAAAACACTATAAAATTGTCACAAATAACAAAAAAATGTTACAAAATTGTCAAAAATATAATAATACTGTCAAAAACAACACAGAACTGTCAAAAAATAGATAAATACTGTCAAAAATAATAAAAAAACATTAAAAATACATTAAAACTGTCATAAGTAACAGAAAAAGTCACAAAATTGTCAAAAACGCATTAAAACTGTCAAAGACAACACAGAACTATCAAGAAATACATAAATACTGTCACATTTGACACAAATTTGTTAAAAAACACATTAAAACTGTCACAAATAACAGAAAAATGTCACAAAACTATCATAAATGCAATAATACTGTCAAAGACAACTCAGAACTGTCAAGAAATACATAAATACTGTCAAAAATGACACAAAATTAATGAAAATTACATTAAAACTGTCACAAATAACAGAAAAATGTCACAAAACTGTCAAAAATACATAATTACAGTCAGAGACAACACAAAATTGTCAATAAATAAATAACTACTGTCAAAAATGACACAGAATTGTTAAAAAGTACATTAAAACTATCACAAATAACAGAAAAACGACACAAAATTGTCAAAAATACGATAATACTGTCAAAAACAACACAGAACTGTCAAGAAATAGATAAATCCTATCAAAAATAATAAAAAATTATTAAAAAATACAATAAATAACAGAAAAATGTTACAAAATTATCAAAAATACATTAATACTGTCAAAGATGACACAGAACTGTCAAAAAATATATAAATACTGTCAAAAATAATACATAATTAAAAAAAAAAAAAACTGTCATAAATGACAAAAAAAGTCACAAAATTCTCAAAAATGCATTAATACTATCAAAGACAACTCAGAACTGTCACAAATATCAAAAAAAGTGACAAAACTGTCAAAAATATATTAATACAACACAGAATTGTTAAAAATACATTAAAACTGTCACTAATAACAGAAAAATGTCACAAAATTTTCAAAAATACATTAATACTGTCAAAAACAACACAGAACTGCCTAGAAACACATAAATACTGTCAAAAATGACACATAATTGTTAAAAAATACATTAAAACCGTCACAAATAACAAAAATCGTCATAAAAATCTCTAAAGTATATTAATACTGTCAAAACAACACAAAACTGTCAAAAATTACACAAAATATATATTACAAATACATTAAAATAACAGTAAAGTCACAAAATTGTTAAAAATACATTAATACTGTCAGAGACAACACAGAACTGTCAAAAATGACGCAAAATTGTAAAAAAATACATTAAACCTGTCACAAATAGCAAAAAATTACACAAAATTATTAAAAATACATTAAAACTGTCAAAGACGACACAGAACTATCAAGAAATACATGAATACTGTCAATAAAGACTCAAAATTGTTAAAAAACACTATAAAACTGTCACAAATAACAAAAAAATGTTACAAAATTGTTAAAAATATAATAAAACTGTCAAAAACAACACAGAACTGTCAATAAACACATAAATACTGTCAAAAATGACACAGAATTGTTAAAAAATACATTAAAACTGTCATAAATAACAGAAAATGTCACAAAATTGTCAAAAATACATTAATACTGTCAAAGAAACACATAAATACTGTCAAAAATAACTCAAAATTGTCAAAGACAACACAGAACTGCCAAGAAATACATAAATACTGTCAAAAAAAAAACACAAAATTGTTAAAAAATACATTGAAACTGTCACAAACGGCAAAAGTTTGTCAAGAAACACACAAATACTGTCAAAAATTATACAAAATTGTCAAAAAATACATTAAAACTGTCAAAAATAACGCAGAACTGTCAAAAATTATATTAAAATCTTTAAACGCTCTTAACAAAAAAGTTATGTCAACTATAAGGTTGCACAAAAATCAGTGCTGGCAAAAAACTTTGGAAACAACCACATAAAATGAAAATCTAATGTTCAAGAACTCAGTCATCCATGATAAAAACAAAGACACGGATATGAAGCACTTCAAAAAAGTCTACCAAAAAAACTAAGTTTAAATTTTGTAGGCGTATGGATAGGTGTTTATCGCCCATCCGCTCAAGTGATTGTGATTTAAATTTTTGATAACAAACACTTGGGCGGGTGGGCGGAAACTAAGTTCAAATTAAGCGAACGTGTGGTTTAGATTTGTGTTGCCCACGCACCCGCCCAAGTGTTTATGATTTAAATTTTTGATCACAAACACTTGGGCGGGTGGGCGGGAACTAAATTCAATTTAGGCGGACCTGTGCTTGGATTTGTGTTGCCCACCCACCCGCCCAAGTGTTTGTGATTTAATTTGTTGATCACAAACACTTGGGCGGGTGGGCAAGAACTAAATTCAAATTAAGCGGACGTGTGGTTTGAATTTGTGTTGCCCACCCACCCGCCCAAGTATTTGCGATTTAATTTGTTGATCACAAACACTTGGGCGGGTGGGTGAAAACTAAATTTAAATTAAGCAAACGCATGGTTTGGATTTGTGTTGCCCATCTACCCACCCAAATGTTTGTAATTTAAATTTTTGATCACAAACACTTGGGCGGGTGAGCGAAAACTAAATTCAAATTACGCGGACGTGTGGTTTAGATTTGTGTTGCCCACCCACCCGCCCAAGTGTTTGTGAATAAATTTTTTAATCACAAACACTTGGGCGGGTGGGTGGAAACTAAATTCAAACTAAGCGAACGTGTGGTTTGGATTTGTGTTGCCCACCCACCCGCCCAAGTATTTGTGATTTAATTGTTTGATCATAAACACTTGGGCGGGTGGGCAAAAACTAAGTTCAAATTAAGCGGACGTGTGGTTTAGATTTGTGTTGCCCACCCACCCGCCAAAGTGTTTGCTATTAAATATTTTGATCACAAACACTTGGGCTGGTAGGCAGGAACTAAATTCAAATTAAGCAAACGAGTAGTTTGAATTTGAGTTGCCCACCCACCCGCCCAAATGTTTGTTATTAAATTTTTTGATCACAAACACTTGGGTGGAAACTTAATTCAAATTAAGCAGACGTGTGGTTTAGATTTGTGTTGCCCACCCACCCGCCTAAGTGTTTGTAATTATTTTTTTTGATCACAAACACTTGGGCGAGTGGACGGGAACTAAATATAATCAGTAGATTTAAAATATAATTAAAAAAAAACTTAAGTCAGCAAATAATATTCTTTATTTAAACAAAAACAATTAAACAATGTACCCCCAATCTTCCTTAACCATATCAGCCCCTTTCTCACCAATCATTATAGTAGGCGCATTGGTATTTCCACTTGTAATTATAGGCATAATAGAAGCATCTATAACTCTCAATCTATTGAAACCAATCACTCTCAATCTAGGATCAACAACTGATGTTGCATCTTCAACACACCCCATCTTACAAGTACCCACTGGATGATAGGCAGTACTACTTAAACTACGAATAGAACACTCCCAATAATCATCAGTATCAAATTTACCGGAACAATTCGAAAGTTTTAAATTAGCTATTTTGGCTCCACAGTTGGCAAAGCTGGGAGTATTAATAAAATCCTTAATATAATCAACAGACCTCATCAAAACATCAAGATCATCCTCATCGGTTAAATAATTGGCATAAATTAACGGTCTATCTCGAGTTGAATTTAAAGTAACATAACCTCTAGATTTAGGTGTTATCAAAGCTGGTAATATATGGAGCAAACTAAAATTAGTGTTGGCTTGCTTCATACTTGTAACTGTTTCCGAATTTATACCAATCAGATCAGCTATCGCTTGTATGGTAGTTGGGCTATTTTTAGGATAAAATAAATGCAGCATTTGTATATCCGGTACAGGAGCATTATCCAAAGTATTAATAAAACCATTAATATTGCTTATTCCTAAAGTACCATAGGTTCCTTCAAATTTTTCAAAATAATCATACAAATCATCAATTGGATTATCAGAAGGACCAGCTGCTGAATCGTTTAATTGGAGTATTAATCCTGTAAACATGACATGATCTTGTAAATTTTTACCTACTGGAAGTTCCTGCAATTGGGGCACATTGATTTGTTGCAATACATCAGAAGGACCTATACCCGATTCAAATAATAATGCAGGGGTATTAATACTACCAGCAGATATGATGACTTCTTTAGTTGCTTCAACATTGTATATTGTGTTATTGTAGCTTAATTTAACTCCAGTTGCTGTTTTACTGTTTGGATCTATTATAATTTGCAAAGCTGTTGTTTGTAATGCAAGGTATAAATTGCTTCTTCCATTAATTTTTGATATAAAAGCCTTTGAGGCACTGCATCTTCTACCATTTTCGGTTGTTGTTAAAATTTCATAATAACCAATATCCTCTTCATCTAAAGTAAAATCCAATCCCATTTCTAAAACGGCTTCTATTATAATATTCCGAATTTTTGAAGGTGATCGATTGTATGAAGTGGTAAGATACCCATCAGTACCATGATTAGGAGATTGTCTCAATTCTTCTCTGGTTACGTTTTCGGATTTTTTAAAATATTTCATAGCATCCGTTGAATTCCATCCATTTCCCCATTCATCATAAATATAACTAGCTCCACGTACATACATCATAGCATTAATGGTACTGCTTCCACCCAATACTTTTCCTCTGGGCTGTTTACAAACTTCACCATTCAAACCTAAGCATTCTTCAGGTTGTTGTTGGTCTACATAAGCATAATCTATATCAGTACCATATAAAGTTGTAAATAAAGCTGGTACTTCCGTACTGGATGGTGGGTACCATCCAGTTTCAACCAACAAAACATCCCAATTAGGATTTTCTGTTAAACGATTAGCAATTACACATCCAGCAGATCCAGCACCAACAACAATAAAATCAAAACTTCGCCCAAAATTGTTGTAACTATCCGGATAGGTATGCCTCGTATCCAAAACACATTGCGTAGCCATTAAAGTATTAATCAAACCCAGGAAAAGATTTTCCGAACCGCCATTTAAAGCAGCCGGACATGAATCGTTAACACCAGCAGGGCAGCTCATTATTAATAAATTTTATGCATTTTTTATTGTTATTATAGTAAAAGATAAGACAGGAAATATGAAAGCAATTAAGGTTCATTGTCCCTTAAATTTATTATCGCAGTACGTCGTTGCGATTTATACGTCACTGTCAATGATTGCTTATCAAAATTTTTAGTGTTGCGTTCTTAATTCATCTTTAAATTTGGGGATGGTTAGTGAGGCTAATTTGCAAGGCGGTATTGGACAGGCCCTTCTGCATCTTATCAATATTTTGAATTTTTATCATTCAGAGCTCAACTCGACAGAATCGTATCCAGTTGATTATGGACCTCAATTGTCGGTAAGTTATAAATTATTATAATATTTAAGTTAGATTACAAACGTACCTTGTGATTAAGTGACTTCTCACGTCCGCAGAGAAGTTAAACATGCAATTCCCGACCACCCGCCCTAATGTTTGTTTTGCTTATTCTCACACTTGTTGCGTTTTTGTTGCTTTTAATATGACAAATTGAATGACAGTTGTCATTAATACGTCAGCGGTGGGCAAAATAACAAATTTCATGATAACTATCACTTGGGCGGGTGGGCGGAAACACAATTTATAAATATTCAACCAGTAAATTGATACAGTGTTCCCGCCCACCCGCCCAAGTTTTGTTATCAAAAAAATTGCTTAGTCTCACACTTTTTGCGTTTCTGCTGTTTTTAATATGACAGATTGAATTACAGTTGTCACTTATACGTCAGAGATGGGTTTTATAACAAATTTCTTGATAAGTAACACTTGGGCGGGTGGATGGGAAAAGAGTTTATAAATATTGGGCCGGTGGTTTAGTACAGTGTTCCCGCCCACCCGCCCCAATGTTTGTTATACAGAAAATTGCTTTATCTCACACTTGTTGCGGTTTTGCTGCTTTTAATATGACAGATTAAATGACAGATGTCACTAATACGTCTGAGGTAGGTTCAATAACAGATTTCTTGATAACTAACACTTGGGTGGGTGAGCAGGACCACAGTTTATAAATATTGGGCCGGTGGTTTTAAAAATTATTCCCGCCCACCCGCCAAAGTGTTTGTTATCATGAAATTTGCTTAAAATCACACTTGTTGCTAATTAGTTTAGATTTTTGGCGTATCAGCCTAATAAGACTATTAACGCCGTTCACACTTGTTGCGTTTCTGCTGTTTTAATATAACAGATTGAATGACAGTTGTCACTAATACGTCAGCGGTGGGCACAATAACACATTTCTTGACAACTAACACTTAGGCGGATGAGCAAAAACACAGTTTATAAATAATAAGCCGGTGGTTTAATAAAGTGTTCCTGCCCACCCTCCCAAATGTTTGTTAACAGATTTCTTGATAACTAACACTTGGGCGGGTGGGCGGGAACACAGTTTATAAATATTGAGCCAGTAGTTTGATACAGTGTTTCCACCTACCCTCCCAAGTGTTTGTTATTAAAAAAATTGCTTATTCTCACACTTGTTGCGCTTCCGCTGTTTTTAATACGACAGATTGAATGACGGTTGTCACTTAATGTTCTAAAAATGTTCCTAAACTATCTAAAATGTTTATTAATGTTCTTAAACTGTTAAAAATGTTCTTATTACGTCAAGAATGTTCTAAAAATGTTCTTCAACTGTCAACAATGTTCCTAAATTATTAGTAATGTTCGTGAACTGTCAAAAATGTTTTAATATGTCCAAAAACGTTCTAAAAATGTTTCTAAACTGTCAAAATGTTAATAAATTATT
This sequence comes from Tachinus rufipes, assembly GCA_963932245.1. Classification (NCBI taxonomy): domain Eukaryota; kingdom Metazoa; phylum Arthropoda; class Insecta; order Coleoptera; family Staphylinidae; genus Tachinus; species Tachinus rufipes. The sequence goes on along the minus strand of OZ010748.1, from coordinate 88,128,103 downwards.
ATCAATGTTTCTAAATTCTCACAAATGTTCTTAAAAATGTTCCTCAACTGTCAAAAAAATTCCAAAATCATTATTGATGTTCGTGTACTTAATATGTCAAGAATGTTCTAGAAATGTTTAATAACTGTCAAAATGTTCCTAAAATAGTTTAATGTTCCCAAATTCTTACAAACGATCTAAAATTGTTAATAACGTCTTCAAAATGTTCCTAAAATGTCAAAAAAGTTGTTAAACTGTCAATGCTGTTCTAAAAATGTTCCTAAATTATATAAAATGTTTAGTAATGTTTGTGAACTGTTAAAAATATTCTTATTACGTTAAAAATGTTTAAACAATGTTCCTCAACTGTCAAAAGTGTTCCCAAATTATTATTAATGTTCGTGATCTGTAAAAATGTTCCTCAACTGTCAAAAATGTTCTTAATAAGTCAAGAATGTTCTAGAAATGTTCCTAAACTGGCAAAATGTTCCTAAATTATTATCAATGTTTCCAAATTCTCTCAAATGTTCTGAAATTGTCAATAACGTCTTAAAAATGTTCCTAAAATGCAAAAAAAATTCTTAAACTGTCAATAATGTTCTAAAACTGTTTACAAATTATCTAAAATGATTAATAATGTTCGTAAACTGTCAAAAGTGTTCTTAATACGTCAAGAATGTTTTACAAGTGATCCTCAACTGTCAAAAGTGTTCTTGGATTATTATTAATGTTCGTGAATTGTCAAACATGTTTCTAATATTCTAAAAATGTTCTTAAACAATCTAAAGTGTTTATTAATATTCGTGAACATTCAAAAATGTTCCTAGTATGTCAAAAATATTCTGCAAATGTTCCTAAACTGTCAAAATGTTCCTAAGTTATTATCAATGTTCCCAAATTCTCACAAATGTTCCTAAATTGTCAACAAATTCTTAAACTGTTTATTTAAGTTCGTAAACTGTCAATAATGTTCTAAAAACGTTCCTCAACTGTCAAAAATGTTCCTAAATTATTATTAATGTAAGTGAACTGTCAAACATGTTCTTAATATGTCAAGAATGATCTAAAAATGTTTCTAAACTGTCAAAATGTTCTTAGAAATGTTCCTTATCTGTCAAAAATGTTCTTAAACTGTCAATAATGTTCTAAGAATGTTCCTAAACTATCTAAAATGTTTATAAATATTCGTGAGCTGCCAAATACGTTCTTAGTACGTCAAAAATGTTCTTAACTGTCAAAATGTTCTAAAAATTTTTCTCAACTGTCAAAAATGTTCCTAAATTATTTTTAATGTTCGCAAACTGTCAAAAATGTTTTAAATATATCAGGAATGTTCTAAAAATGTTCCTCAACTGTCATAAATGTTCCTAAATTGTTATTAATGTTCGTGAATTGTCAAAAATTTTCTTAATATGCCAAGAATGTTCTAAAAATGTTTTAAAACTGTTAAAATGTTCCTTAAATTTTATCAATGTTCCCAAAATCTCACAAATGTTCTTAAAAATGTTCCTCAACTGTCAAAAATGTTCCTAAATTTATATTAATCTTCGTAAACTGTCAAAAATGTTCTTAATATGTCAAAAATGTTCTAAAAATGTATCTTAACTGTCAAAACGTATCTAAATTAGTAGCAATATTCCTAAATTTTCGCAAATGTTCTGAAATTGTCAATATGTCTTAAAAATGATTCTAAAATGTCAAAAAACTTCTTAAACTGTCATTAATGCTCTAAAAACGTTCCTAAACTATATAAAATGTTTATTAATGTTCGTGAACCGTCAAAAATGTTCTTAATACGTCAAGAATGTTCTAAAAATGTTCCTCTAGTGTCAAAATTGTTCCTAAACTATTATTAATGTTGGTGAACTGTCAAAAATAATCTTAACACGTCAAGAATGTTCTAAAAACGTGTCTCAAATGTCAAAAATGTTTTAAAATTAGTATTTATGTTCGTGAACTGTCAAAAATGTTCTTAATATGTCAAGAATGTTCTAGAAATGTTTCTTAACTAACAAAACGTATCAAAATTAGTATCAATGTTCCTAAATTTTCACAAATGTTCTGAATATGTCAATAACGTCTTAAAAATTATTCTAAAATGTCAAAAAAGTTCTTAAACTGTTATTAATGTTCTAAAAATATTCCTAAACTATCTGAAATGTTTATTAATGTTCGTGAACTGTCAAAAAAGTTCTTAATAAGCCAAGAATGTTCTAAAAATGTTCCTTAACTGTCAAAAATGTTCTTAAATTATTATTAATGTTCGTTAACTGTCAAAAATGTTCTTAATTCGTCAAGAATGTTCTAAAAATGTTCTACAAGTGTCTAAAATGTTCCTAAAATATTATGTTCGTAAACAGTAAAAAATGTTCTTAATACGTCAAAAATGATCTAAAAACGTTCCTAAACTGTCAAAAATGTTCTTAAATAATCAATAATGTTCTAAAAATGTTCCTAAACTATCTAAAATAATTACTTATGTTTGTAAACTGTCAAAGATGTTCTTAATTCGTCAAGAATGTTCTAAAAATGTTCCTCAACAGTCAAAACGTACCTAAATTAAAATAAATGTTCCCAAATTCTCTCAAATGTTCTAAAATTATTAATAAGTTCTTAAAACATTCCTAAAATGTCAAAAAAGTTCTTAAACTGTCGATAATGTTCTAAAAATGTTCCCAATTTATCTAAAATGTTTATTAATATTAGTCAACTGTCAAAAATGTTCTTAATAGATCAAGAATGTTCTAAAAATGTTCCTCAACTGTCAAAAATATTTCTAAATTATTATTAACGTTCGTGAACTGTCAAAAATTTTCTTAGCACGTCAAGAACCTAAAAACGTTCCTGAAATGTCAAAAATGTTTTAAAATTATTATTAATGTTCGTGAACTGTCAAAAATGTTTTTAATATGTCAAGAATATTCTCGAAATGTTCCTCAACTGTCAAAATATTCATAAATTATTATTAATGTTTCCAAATTCTCACAAATGTTCTAAAACTGCCAATAACGTCTTAGAAATGTTAATAAATTGTCAAAAAAGTTCATAAACTGTCAATAATGTTCTAAAAATGTTCCTTAACTTTCTAAAATGTTTATTAATGTTCGTGAACTGTCAAAAATGTTCTTATTACGCCAAGAATGTTCTAAAAATGTTCCTCAAATATCAAAAATGTTCCTAAACTATTATTTATGTTTGTGAACTGTCAAAAATGTTCTTAATTCGTCAAGAATGTTCGAAAAACGTTCCTAAACTGTCAAAATGTTCAATAATGTTCTAAAAATTTTCTTAAACAATCTAAAATGTTTATTTATGTTCGTGAACTGTCAAAAATGTTCTTAATACGTCAAGAATGTTCTAAAAATGTTCCTCAAGTGTCAAAATTGATTCTAACTATTATTTATGTCCGTGAATTGTCAAAAATGTTCTTAATACGTCAAGAATGTTCTAAAAATGTTCCTCAAATGTCAAAAATAATCCTAACAATTATTTATGTTCGTAAACTGTCAAAAACGTTCCTAAATTATTATTAACGTTCGTGAACTGTCAAAAATGTTCTTAATATGTCACAAATGTTCTAAAAACGTTCAACTGTCAAAAATATTCTTTAATTGTTAATAATGTGTGTAAACTGTCAATAATGTTCTTAGTACTTTAAAAATATTCTAAAAATGTTTCTAAACTGTTAAACTGTTCCTAAATTATTATCAATGTTCCCAAATTCTCAAAACTGTTCATAAACTCTCAAAAAGGTTTCAAATTGTCAATAATGTTCCTAAACATTTAAAAAAAAGTTATTAATTAACTGTCAATATTCTAAAAATGTCCCCAAACTTTCAACAACGTTTTTAAATTGTCAATAAGATTCTAGAAATGTTCCTAATGTTCATAAACCGTAAAAAATGTGCCTAAACTGTCAATAATGTTCTAGAAATGTTCCCAAACTATTTAAAATAATTTGAAACTATTATTGATGTTGAAAAACTGTCAAAACTGTTTTTAAAATATTCTTAAACTGTCAACAATGTTCCCAAAATTATTATCATGTTCCTAATTTGTAAACATGTTCACACAACTGTCAATAAAATTCTAAAAATAAACCTAAATTATCTAAAATATTTCTAAATTATTATCAATGTTCGGAAACTGTCAAAAATGTTCTTAAAATGTCAATAATATTCAACTGTCAACAATGTTCCTAAATTATAAAGTTTGTCAGCTGTCAAAAACAGTCTATAATGTTCTAAAAATGTTTCTAAAATGTTAATTAATGTTAGTGAACTGTCAAAAATGTTCTTAATACGTCAAAAATGTTCTAGAAATTTTAAACTGTCATAATCACAAATGTTCTGTCAAAAATATTTTCAAATTTTGAATAATGTTCCTAAACATTTAAAAACGTTCTAAAATTGTCAATAAGATTCTAGAAATGTTCCTATAAACTATCTACAATGTTTCCAAATTTATATTAATGCTCATAAAGCGCCAAAAATGTTCTTAGTCTCAATGATGTTCTAAAAATGTTCCCAAACTCTATAAAATTATTATTAATGTTTACAAATTATAAAAAACTTACTTAAAATATTCATAAAACTGTCAAAAATGTTTAAAATTAAAGTAGGATACTGTACAAACTACCTCTTAATAGGCAACTTATTATACACATACGAGTAATAGGGCTCATCCAGTGGCGTAGCTAAAATTTTTAAACTTTAACAATTTTGTATTATTTGTTAAGTTACTAATTCTAGCCAAGCCACTGAATACTATAAGTCACAATTGGTGCGTGCAAAAAATTTTCCAGTGACACTGTAAATCAAGCCCTCCAAATACTAAATTTGGCTCACAAACTGTTAATTTAGTCTAAAAATTATAAATCCGGCGTTTAAAACTGTAAACAGTTTTTTTTAAACTGTAAATCCAGCCTTCAAAATCCATCAAGCGTTAAATTTGGCTTCTAAACTGTAATTCGAATATTTAAATTATAAATCCGGTTTTAAAAAGAACAAAAAAAAAACCGACTGGACAAACTGAAAATTCGGCAATACAAAAAAAAAACAGTGTTAGTTTTAAGTCCGGCCAGAAAATTATAAATCCGGCTTTAAAAACTAGAAATCTGACCAACAAGTGTTAAACTTTGCTGCCAAACTGTAAACATAGTCTTTGTATTATAAATCCGGCCTTAACTATAAATCCGGCTGGACAAAGAGCAAATCCGGCCTTCAAAACTAGAAATCCAACCACTAAGCGATAAACTTTGCTGTGAGACTGTGAATCTATAGATATAACCATCACCTCTAGTGACTAAAAGACTTTTAACGCAGCAGAAAAAGAGTAATTTTAAATTTCTTGATAACTAACACTTGGGCGGGTGGGCGGGATCCTCAGTTTAAAATATCCGCCCGTACTTATGTTCTGGAGTTTGAAAAAACTAATTTTCTTGACAAAGTTTTCAAAATTTCATTACAAATTTTGATCACTGATTAGGAAAAAGTTGTTGACTGCATTTTTATAAGTTTATTTAAACTTTCTATTTCCAAAACTTGGAATAAGTTTTTAAAATTTTATTACAAATTTTGCTACACTGATTAGGAAAAAGTTGTTGACTGCATTTTTAAAAACAAAAATTTTCAAAAAAAAAATTAAATAATTTTTATAAATTTTCAGTTTGCAAAAAATTATTTTCAAAATTTGAAAAAAATTGATTTTATTGACAAAGTTTTTAAAATTTTATTACAAATTTTGCTACACAGATTAGGAATAAGTTGTTAAATGCATTTTTAAAAACTAAAATATAAAAAAAAATAAAAGTAATTTTGCAAAAAATTATTTCTAAAATTTGGACAAATTAATTTTTTTTACAAAGTTTTTAAAATTTATTACAAATTTTGCTAAGTTTTAAACCGATACGAATAGAATGGACCAAAACAAATTAATAAACTTCTGCTCTCACGGTTCACCCAGTGACGTCATGCGCAGTACAAACCAAAATGCGTCCGCAAACAGTCACAGCTTTATAGTTATAGTATCATAAGAGATACTTATGTTACTCAAATCTAACAATAAAATATTTAAGTTATTTTATTTAACTACTCAAATAATTAGAAAGCAATTGAAAGATTTATGTATAAAACCAGAAAAATGAATAATACCAAAATTAAATTTAAAAAAATTTCTGACTAATAAAATCATCATAAAATGGCAAACACGGTACTTACTGTAATAAAACAAACCAATTAATTAAAAAGCTTATCTGCACTTCCAAAAATGTTGATACGCATCATGACACTTCAAACTCGTAGCTTGACGATAACAATTTTGGAACAACCTACTAATTGCTTTAATGTTTCCGGCAAAACCTGCTTAATCTCTTGCATATAATAACAACACAAATGCATACAAAATTAATAATGAGTTGTCCTGCTGGTGTAACTGATTCATGCCCATCTGCTTTAAATGGCGGTTCGGCAAATCTTTTCCTAAACCTCATCAATACATTAATGGCAACGCAATGTCTCCTAGACACAAGACATACCTATCCGGATAGTTACAATAATTTTGATCGCAAATTTGATTTTATTGTTATCGGTGCTGGATCTGCTGGATGTGTAGTAGCCAACCGCTTAACAGAAAATCCTGATTGGGATGTTTTGCTAGTTGAAACTGGATGGTATCCTACATCCACCACAGAAGTACCAGCTTTATTTGGAACATTATATGGTACCGATATAGACTACGCCTATGTTGATCAACCTCAATCTGATTCATGCCAAGGATTAAAAAATGGCGTTTGCAAACAACCCAGAGGTAAAGTATTGGGTGGAAGTAGTGCCATTAATCTTATGGTTTATGTACGCGGAGCTGGTTATATTTATGACCAATGGGGACACGGATGGAATTCAAAGGATGCGTTGAAGTATTTCAAAAAATCCGAAAACGTAACTAGAGAAGAATTGCGACAATCTCCTAATCATGGTACTGATGGGTATCTTACAACTTCATACAATCGATCACCTTTAAAAATTCGGAATATTATAATAGAAGCCGCGTTAGAGATGGGTTTAGATTTTACCATAGATGAAAACGATATTGGTTATTATGAATCTTTAACCACAACTGAAAATGGTAGAAGATGCAGCGCCTCAAAAGCCTTCATATCAAAAATTAAAGGAAGAAGCAATTTATACCTTGCATTACAAACAACAGCTTTACAAATTATAATAGATTCAAATAGTAAAACAGCAACTGGAGTTAAATTAAGCTACAATAACACAATATACAATGTTGAAGCAACTAAAGAAGTTATCATATCAGCAGGCAGTATAGATACCCCTGTATTACTATTTGAATCAGGTATAGGTCCTTCTGATGTATTGGAACAAATCAAGGTGCCCCAATTGCAAGAACTTCCAGTAGGTAAAAATTTACAAGACCATATCATGTTTACAGGATTAATAGTCCAATTAAACGATTCAGCAGCTGGTCCTTCTGATAATCCAATTGATGATTTGTATAATTATTTTGAAAAATTTGAAGGAACCTATGGTACTATAGGATTGACCAATTTAATGGGCTTCATTAATACCATGGAAAATGCTCCTGTACCGGATATACAATTGCTTCATATTTTTTACCCTAAAAATAACCCAACTATCATAGAAAGCACAACCAATTTGATTGGTTTTAATTCCGAAACAGTTGCAAACTTGATACAAGCAAATACAAACTACACTCTACTTCACATTTTTGCATCTTTATTAACACCAAAATCTAAAGGTTATATTAGTTTGAATGTAACGCAAGGGAATCCAATTATTTATACCAACTTTTTAAAAGATGAGAATGATGTTAATGTTTTGATGGGGTCTGTTAATTATATTAAGGATTTGATTAGTACTCCCAGTTTTGCTAAATGTGGAGCTAAATTAGTCGATTTGTATCTTCCAAATTGTACTGCTGCTTTTGATACTGATGATTATTGGAAATGTTCGATTCGTAATTTAGGTAGTACTGAGTTCCATCCAGTGGGTACTTGTAAAATGGGGAGTGAAATAGATGCAACAGCAGTTGTTGATCCTAGATTGAGAGTGATTGGTTTGAATAGGTTGAGAGTTATTGATGCTTCTATTATGCCTATAATTACAAGTGGGAATACCAATGCGCCTACTATTATGATTGGTGAGAAAGGGGCTGATATGATTAAGGAAGATTGGGGATATTTTGTTTGATTTTCTGTTTTAATAAAAAACTGCCTAATTGTGTTTTAATTGTTTTAAAATAATATTAATTTAAATTTTTTTTTTTTTTTTTTAATTTTAAACGCAACAAAATGTTTTGATTTCCAACCACCCACCGAGCATCTATATCGTACATTAATTCATTACCGCTTGTAGCCAAATTCTATCAACCATCGTCCGTTGCCATTTTATGCAATTGCAGTATTTCACTGCTCTCCATTCTACTCGGTCCGGTTCGTCTGCACTTAATTATTAACATATTCTATGCAATTAACAATGCTAGAATTGCAAAGAATCATTGCAATCTCAAGACATAATTTAAATATCGTTGTATAGATAACAACAATAAAAACTTTATCACCAATGCATCTTTTAATTAACACCTAACCCGTCTGCGCAAATTTGACAATCTTTTAGTTATTGTGCAATCCCAAGGTTTAAAATGCCAGTGCACAGCATGCTCTCAACGGTTGTTACGTATAAAAACTCAATGCCAAACACTAGATTAACACACAAAAGCCGCAATTGCCAGTATGTACAAGATAACCGCCATAACTTTCTGGCCTATTACATTTCAAAAAATTTTAGACCAAATCTCAAATATTTTTAGTAAAGTCTGCTTCACACAGGATTAACGGGCATTGCAATTTCGGCCCTCTACTTTAACTAGTCTTGTAGTGATATTCAAATAGAACTCGTTAGATTTGCAAAAAATGAACGGTCATTAAATTCTTCACATTAGAAGATCTTACCCCTCATCAAATTAAACAAAAATTAGATGGCATATACGGTAAAATTCACCTTCTTATTTCACTATGAAAAAATAAACCAAAAGGTTTAGAATCGGTTAGGAGTCTTTAGAAAATAACTCACGTTCTGATCGACCTGTTAAAGTGATCACAGATCGTCTCTCCCGATAAAATGACTAGAGTGGGGAGGGTAAGCCACACTAATCAAAACTATTGACTCCTAATCATGCTATGAAGTGTCCCATCCACCCACCCAAGAGTTACTTATCAAAAAGTTAAATCACAATCGAATCTCCTGATAAAATGACTTCTGACGTCCGCAGAGAGTTCAAACATCCAAATTCTTAATAACGAACACTTGGGTGGGTGGGTGGGCCGCACCAATCCAATCTATTGACTCCTAATTATGCTATAAAGTGTCCCATCTACCCACCCAAAAGTTACTTATCAAAAAGGTGAATCACAATCGACTCTCCAGATAAAATGACTTCTGACCTCCGCAGAAAGTTCAAACATCCAAATTCTTAATCACGAACACTTGGGTGAGTAGGTGAGCCACTACAATCCAAATTATTGACTCCTAATCGTGGTAGGGAGTGTCCCACCCACTCACTCAAGAGTTAGTTATCAAAAAGTTAGATCACAATCGTCTCTCCTGATAAAATAACTTCAGACGTCCGCAAAGAGTTCAAACATCAAAATTTTTGATAACAAAAACTTAAGTAGGTAGATGGACTACTCCAAACTAAACTATTAGTCCTAATCATGATTTGGAGTGTCCCTTCCACCCAAAAGTTAGTTATCAAAAAGTTAGATCCTGATAAAATGACTACTGACGTCCGCGTAAAGTTCAAACATCCAAATTCTTGATAACAAAAACGTGAGTGGGTGGGTGAGCCACACCAATCCAAACAATTGACTCCTAATCATGCTATGGAGTATGAACAATTAATAATATTTAGTTTATAGTTCTTCTGAGCGCTGCTAAACGTGTATTTGTAAAAGTTAATGTTAAAAAATAGGCATTTTTACCATATTTTTGAGTTTTAAACCCCTAAAACCCAAATAAACAAAACAAATTTATACTTTCTAACTAATTTACATCAAAATACGTCAGCTTGGTCGGTTAAAAGAATTACAAAAATGCTCCTTTTTGCCCAGACCAAAAAATCGGTTTGTTCAATTTTTGCAAACTTTAGATTTTACGGAAAAATTCTCGGATGCTAGCTCGCACTGTGTAACCAGGCCTTAAGGTTCCATTAAGTCCCCCCCCCCCCACTAATTTTTTTATAAATTTGAAAATACCGAATTAATGATTATTATAATTATGATTTTTGAATAGTTTTATTTAGGTAAGGGGGGAAAGCAAGTATATAATAGCCTCCCCCTCCCCCAATAAAATTTTAAAGCTCTCGATATTCGCCGTTATGCGCCGCAAAAACAATTTTATGCGCTCATTTGTTAGTATTTTAACACTTTAGGTTTTAATGATTAGCAGGCTCCATTAAATTAGTATGCCTTCATCAATTTTGGATGAGGAAGAGGGGGAGAAAGAAAGCAACTTAATAAACGTCGCAATTTTTTTATGCGCTCTTAGTTAAATATGATTTTTGAACAATTTTATGTAAAAAAGGGAAAAGCATATCAAGCGCAATAATATAGTATATTTGAAAATGCAAAACTTTATTTGGGTGGGGGGCAACTTAATGATTAGCTCCTTTAATTAAAAATGCAAAACTATCTGGGGGGAGGGGGGGGGGGAGAAGAGTGCGTCGCAGAAGAGCGCATTAATATAGTGTATTCAAAATTATAACATTTGACTAAAAAAACAAATTATTAAGTTGCCCCCCCCCCCCCCCCCCCCAACTCTGTTCAGAAATCATACTTACAAATAAACGCATAGAACTTGTTTTTTGCAGCGCATAAAAGCGCATACTAATTGCAATAATATAGTATACACAAAGTTTTAAATTTTACTAGAAGGGAGGGGGGGAGAATTAATCATTAAATTGCCCAACCCTCCCCCTAAAATTGTTCAAAAATCATATTTTGAGATGAACATATAAAAAAATTGTTACAGCGCATAAAAACGCAAAAATGTAAAATTTGACTAAAAGAGCTAATCATTAAGTTGCCCCACCTCCCACCTAAATAAAACTGTTCACAAATAAATTCATAAATTTATTTTGCGGCGCATAAGAGCGCATAAGTTTTAAAATTTTACTAAAAAAGAGAGGGGGGGAGGCTAATCAGTAAATTGCCCCCCACCCCCCACCTAAAATTGTTCAAAAATTATATTTACAGATGAGAGTATAAAAAAAATGTTACAGCGCATAGGAACGCATTAATTTATTAGTATCAAATTTATATTTGCGGAAAGGGCAATTTAATGGACGCAAAACTATATTTTTGCTGCGCATTAATATAGTATATTCATAATATTGTAAAACATTACTAGAGGGGAAGGAGCAATCATTAAGGTGCAAGTTGCCTCCCCCCCCCCCGCATAAATAACATTGTTCAAAAATCATATTTACAGTTGAGCGCTTAAAATTTTTATTGCAGCGCATTACAATCACTTTAATTTGATATTTTCAAATTTATAAAACTATTTGTGGGGGGGGGGGGGAGGACTTAATATAGCCGTATTGTAACTTTTATATATTCTTGAAACTGTAATAAAAATCCGCAACGTAATAAAAAAACAATTTTGCTCCCAATCGCAATTGAATAATTAAAATGTCCGTTGGTGCACTGAATGCTTTTCAATATTAAAATTATTTTGTTGCTACTTAGCTTAAAATCATGTGTAATATATTGAAAATAATTTATAAACAATTCTAAAATGATTTTCAGTTGAGACCCAATCTCAAAAATTGATAAATCGTAGTCCCTACTATCAAAACCAATAAAAACCAGATAAGCAAACCCGGTTGACATTAAAGTTATCAATAGCGTTTGCTTCTCTGTATTTTATATTTTTAAAAATTATCTGTAATATATTAAAAATAATTTATAAGCAATTCTAAAAAGATTTTTAGTCGAGACCCAATCTCAAAATTTGATCATTCGTAGTCCCTACTATATAGATAAGCAATTACTATATAGCCCAATTGACAGTGAAATTATCAATCGGAATTTGCTTATCTGTATTTTATATTTTAAAAATTCAACAACTTACTAATTCATTTCATTCGCAGCCTAGGTTTAACTCGTGTGATAACTTACCTGTAACAAAGAAAAAAATAATTAGTTTAATTTTATACAATATAATATGGTTACTAAATAATAAAACAAACGTTCAAAGTTTCAAAAAAGTTCTACATAATAATGTTTAAGCTAAATTTGTAACGCTACTATAAGTAAAACATTATAGAAACATGGCAAGTGCCGCAACATAATCAACATGTATCATAGAATTTGTAAAACAAAAAAATTGTCATATTCGTTATAAAATGTTTGTGAGCAGATAATGGCTAATTCTAAACTGTCATAAATGTCATAAAATGTTCCTAAACTGTTATAAACGTCATAAAATGTTCGCGAGCTGTAATAAACGATATAAAATGTTTGTGAACAATCAATAATTGTTTCTGTGCTATCATACACGCCATAAAATGTTCCTAAGCTGTCATAAACGTGTTTTTGAGTTGTGATAAATGTCATAAAATGCTCCTAAGCTGTCATGAAAGTCATAAAATGTTCGTGATCTGTCATAAACCTTATAAAACGTTTGTGAGCAAGCAATAACTGTTTTTGAGCTGTGATAAATGTCATAAAATGCTCATAATCTGTCATAAACGTCATAAAAATGTTCGTAGGCTGTCATAAACGTTATAAAATGATTCTCAGCAGTCAATAACTGTTTTTGAGCTGTGATGAATGTTATAAAATGCTCATAATCTGTCATAAATGTTATAAAATGTTCGTGCGCTGTCATAAACGTTATAAAATGTTCGTGGATTGACATAAACACTATAAAACAATTGTCAGCAGTCAATAACTGTATTTGAGCTGTGATAAATATCATAAAATGCTCCTAAGCTGTCATAAAAGTCATAAAACGTTTGTGCGCTGTCATAAAAGTCATAAAATGTTTGTGCGCTGTCATAAACGTTATAAAATGTTTGTAAACAGTCAAAAACCATTTTTGAGCTGTGATAAATGTCATAAAATGCTCCTAATCTGTCATAAACGTTATAAAATGTTCGTGAGCTGTAATAAACGTTATAAAATAATTGTCAGCAATCAATAACTGTTTTTGAGCTGTGATGAATGTCATAAAATGCTCATAATCTGTCATAAACGTCATAAAATGATCGAGAACCGACATAAACATTATAAAACAATTGTCAGCAGTCAATAACTGTTTTTGAGCTGTGATAAATGTCATAAAATGCTCCTAAGCTATCATAAAAGTCATAAAATGTTTGTGCGCTGTCATAAACGTTATAAAATGTTTGTGAACAGTCAAAAACCATTTTTGAGCTCTGATAAATGTCATAAAATGCTCCTAATCTGTCATAAACGTTATAACATTTTCGTGAGCTGTCATAAACGTTATAAAATAATTGTCAGAAGTCAATAACTGTTTTTGTGCTGTGATAAATGTCATAAAATGCTCATAATCTGTCATAAACGTCATAAAATTTTCGTGAACTGACATAAACATTATAAAACAATTGTCAGCAGTCAATAACTGTTTTTGAGCTGTGCCAAACGTCATAAAATGCTCCTAAGCTGTCATTAAAGTCATAAAGTGTTCGTGCGCTGTCATAAACGTTATAAAATGTTTGTGAACAGTCAAAAACCATTTTTGAGCTCTGATAAATGTCATAAAATGCTCCTAATCTGTCATAAACGTTATAACATTTTCGTGAGCTGTCATAAACGTTATAAAATAATTGTCAGAAGTCAATAACTGTTTTTGTGCTGTGATAAATGTCATAAAATGCTCATAATCTGTCATAAACGTCATAAAATTTTCGTGAACTGACATAAACATTATAAAACAATTGTCAGCAGTCAATAACTGTTTTTGAGCTGTGCCAAACGTCATAAAATGCTCCTAAGCTGTCATTAAAGTCATAAAGTGTTCGTGCGCTGTCATAAACGTTATAAAATGTTAGTGAACAGTCAAAAACCATTTTTGAATTGTGATAAATGTCATAAAATGCTCCTTATCTGTCATAAACGTCATAAAATGTTCGTGAATTGATATAAACATTATAAAACATTTGTCAGCAGTCAATAACTGCATTTGAGCTGTGATAAATGTCATAAAATGCTCCTAATCTGTCAAAAACGTTATAAAATGTTCGTGAGCTGTCATAAACGTTATAAAATAATTGTCAGCAGTCAATAACTGTTTTTGAGCTGTGATAAATGTCATAAAATGCTCCTAATCTGCCATGAACTTTATAAAATGTTCGTGAACTGTCATAAACATTATAAAATGATTGTCAACAGTCAATAACTGTTTTTAAGCTATGATAAATGTCCTAAAAAATTCATAAGCTGTCATAAACGTTATATAATGTTTGTGAGCAATCAATAACGGTTTTTGAGCAGTGATATATGTCATAAAATGCTCCTAGTCTGTTACAAAAGTCATAAATTGTTTGTAAGCTGTCATAAACCTAATAAAATGTTTGTGAGCAATCAATAACTGTTTTTGAGCTATGATGAATGTCATAAAATGCTCCTAATCTGTCATGAACGTCAGAAAATATTCGTGAGCTGACATAAACATTATAAAATGTTTGTAAACAGTCAATAACTATTTTTGAGCTGTGATAAATGTTATAAGATGCTCTTAAGCTGTCATAAAAGTTATAAAATGTTTGTGAGCTGTCGCAAACATTATAAAATGATTGTCAACAGTCAATAACTGTTTTAAGCTGTGATAAATGTCAAAAGATGCACTTAAACTGTCACAAACGTTATTAAATGTTTCTGAGCAGTCAATAACTGTTTTTGAGCTGTAATAAATGTCATAAAATGCTCCTGATCTGTCATAAAAGTCATAAAATATTCCTAAGCTGTAGGTGGGTTATTTCAAATCTTAATAACCGGACATTAGTTTAAACTGGAGTGGCCCAACCACCCACACAAGTGTTAGTTATCAAACAAAAATTAATATCACCATCTTCTCTTGTCAGTAAAAGACTTCTGACGGTAGCAATAAAGCCAAATTTTCAGTTTTGTAAAAAAGGACACTTAGGCGAGCAGGTGGGTTGCTACAGATCATGATAACTAGTCAGTAGTTTAAACTTCAAATCTTAATAACCGGTAAATAGTTAAAACTGGAGTAAGTAAGTATTTAAAAAAAAATTTCGTTCAATTTAAAAAAAATCATTTTAGTTCATGGCTTCAGCAATTTGCCTAGCCAAGCCTTATCTGAAATTAGTCTTGCTCAAGATGGCTAAGCAAAAAATGTTAAAAACACAAAAACTCTGATCGAGACAAAAATATTGTCTGCATATTTTTTCATCTTTTGAGAACAAATAACTCAAAGCATATTGATCGAAAAGCAGATAACTGCATTCTTTGAAATTCAGCAACAAAAAAATCTACGTAATTTTAGTCGGACAAGTTATTTTGAACGAGACGTTTGGCGACTCCGATTTAAAACGCACAAAAACACATCGACCGTCCCAGTTCAATCGGACCTCATCCAATCTAAAAAATTCTCGCGTTCTATATAGATTCGGGTCTTGCAAATCCAATGGTAACCTCGGAATTGTTCTACAACTTCGAACAAAAACCAACAATTTTTTTAGGAAAATCAAGATTTCATGTCTTTAGAGACTGAAAATAGTAAGCAAACTAAGAAAACGCACTTTATTGAGGTTGTACATTAATAAATTTTAATTTTCTACATTTTTTGTTCCTTAAGACTTTAATTATACTGAGGAACTTCAAGATTTGATATGTTTAAGACTCAATTTAGTAACAAAATTGAAGAAGCGCACTTTATTGCAATTGTACTTTAATAAATCTTAGTTTTCCACGTTTTTTGTTGCTTGGGACTTTAAACATGCGTAGGAAGATCAAGATTTGATATGTTCAAAACTCAACATGATAACCAAATTAAAGAAGCACATTTTATTGATGTTGTACTTTGATAAATCTTAGTTTTCTTAATTTTTTGTTGGTTGGGACTTTAATTATACTTAAGAAGATCAAGATTTGATAAGTTTAAGACTCAAATAAATAACAAAACTAAGGAAACGCACTTCATTGAAGTTGTACTTTAATAAATCTTAGTTTTCTACGTTTTTTGTTGCTTGGGACTTTAAATATGCGTAGGAAGATCAAGATTTGATATGTTGGAAACTCAACATGATAACCAAATTAAGGAAGCGCACTTTATTGGTGTTGTACTTGATAAATCTAAATTTTCTACATTTTTTGTTGCTTGGAACTTTAATTATACTTAAGAAGATCAAGATTTGATAGGTCTAAGACTCAAATAAGTAAAAAAAATAAGGAAACGCACTTCATTGAAGTTGTACTTTAATAAATCTTAGTTTTTTACATTTTTTGTTGCTTGGGACTTTAAATATGCGTAAAAAGATCAAGATTTGATATGTTTGAAACTCAACATGATAACCAAATTAAAGAAGCACATTTTATTGATGTTGTACTTTGATAAATCTAAGTTTTCTACATTTTTTGTTGCTTGGGACTTTAATTATACTTAAGAAGATCAAGATTTGATAAGTTTAAGACTCAAATAAGTAACAAAACTAAGAAAACGCTTTTCATTGAAGTTGTACTTTAACAAATATTAATTTTCTACGTTTTTTGTTACTTGGGACTTTAAATATGCGCAGGAAGATCAAGATTTGATATGTTTAAAACTCAACATGATAACCAAATTAAAGAAGCACATTTGATTAGTATTGTACTTTAATAAATCTAAGTTTTCTACATTTTTTGTTGCTTGGGACTGTAATTATACTTAGGAAAATCAAGATTTGATAGGTTTAAGACCCAAATAAGTAGCAAAATTAAGAAAACGCACTTCATTAAAGTTGTACATTATCAAATATTACTTTTCTACGTTTTTTGTTACTTGGGACTTTAAATATGCGTAGGAAGATCAAGATTTGATATGTTTAAAACTCAACATAATCACCAAATTAAAGAAGCACATTTGATTAGTATTGTACTTTAATAAATCTAAGTTTTCTACATTTTTTGTTGCTTGGGACTTTAATTATACTTAAGAAGATCAAGATTTGATAAGTTTAAGACTCAAATAAGTAACAAAACTAAGGAAACGCACTTCATTGAAGTTGTACTTTAATAAATCTTAGTTTTCTACGTTTTTTGTTGCTTGGGACTTTAAATATGCGTAGGAAGATCAAGATTTGATATGTTTGAAACTCAACATAATAACCAAATTAAAGAAGCACATTTTATTGGTGTTGTACTTTGATAAATCTAAGTTTTCTACATTTTTTGTAGCTTAAGACTTTAATTATACTTAAGAAGATCAAGATTTGGTAGGTTTAGGACCCAAATAAGTAACAAAATTAAGAAAACGCACTTCATTAAAATTGTACTTTAATAAATCTCAGTTGTCTACATTTTTTGTTGCTTGGGAATTTAATTATACTTAGGAAGATCAAGATTTGATATGTTTGAAACTCAAAATAATAACCAAATTAAGGAAGCACATTTTATTAGTGTTCTACTTTAATAAATCTTAATTTTCTACAATTTTTGTTGCTTGGGACTTTAATTATACTTAAGAAGACCAAGATTTGATAGGTTTAAGACCCAAATAAATAACAAAATTAAGAAGACGCACTTCATTAAAATTGTACTTTAATAAATCTTAGTTTTCTACAATTTTTGTTGCTTGGGACTTTAAATATGCGTAGGAAGATCAAGATTAGATATGTTTGAAACTCAACATAATAACCAAATTAAGGAAGCACATTTTATTGGTGTTGTACTTGATAAATCTAAGTTTTCTACATTTTTTGTAGCTTAGGACTTTAATTATACTTAAGAAGATCAAGATTTGATAGAATTAAGACCCAAATAAGTAACAAAATTAAGGAAACGCACTTCATTAAAATTGTACTATAATAAATCTTAGTTTTCTACAATTTTTGTTGCTTGAAACTTTAAATATACTTAGGAAGATCAAGATTTCATATGTTTGAAACTCAAAATGATAACCAAATCAAGAAAGCGCACTTTATTGGTGTTGCACTTTAATAAATCTAAGTTTTCTACATTTTTTGTAGCTTAGGACTTTAATTATATTTAAGAAAATTATGATTTGTTATGTTTAGTAACTCAAAATGATTACAAAATTTAGAAAACGCAATTTATTAAAGTTGTACTTTAATAAATCTTAGTTTTTTATATTTTATGTTGCTTGGGACTTTAATTATACTTAGAAAAATCAACATTTGATAGGTGTAGAACTCAAATAGTTAACAATATTAAGGAAACGCTCTTCATTGAGGCTGTACTTTAATAAATCGTAGTTTTCTACATTTTTTGTTACTTGGGACTTTAATTATACTTAAAAAAAAACAAGATTTGATGTGTTTAGGCTTCAAACAGGTAACAAAAGTTGAAAAATCCACTCACTCGATTGTTTGTCTTTAAAAAAATGTATATGTCACTCTCATCTCTCAAGCTGACATAGCAAAAGAAGCAAAAAAAGTCCAACTTCTGGATAATCAACACTTAGTGGGTGGGCGTGGCATTAAAAATGATACTACTTTCCGGAATTAATGAACTAATTCGTCGCCCACTAACCAGATTGTTTCTCATCAAGGAATTAAATCCTTCACCCTCATCTATTAAAATCACATCTGACATTATAGAGGCACTTTCTAGATGACCAACACTAAATATAAATTATGTGATTTGGATTGGTGTTCCCCGCTCAAGTGTTTGTGATCCAAATTATTAACCACAAACACTACGGCGGGTAGGCAAAAACTAAGTTTAAATTTAGAAGGCGTGTGGTTTGGATTTGTATTGCCCACCCACCTGCCCAAGTGTTTGTGATCCAATTTTTTGATCAGAAACACTTGAGCGGGTAGGCGGGAATTAAGTTCAAATAAGGCAAACGTGTGGTTTAGATTTGCGTTGCCCAACCGCCCGCCCAAATATTTGTGATCCAATTTTTTAGTCATAAACACTTGGGTGGGTGCGCAAAAACTAAGTTCAAATTAAGCGGACGTGTGGTTTGGATTTGCGTTACCCACCCGCCCGCCCAAATCTTTGTAATCAAAAAATTAAATCACAAACACTTAGGCGGATAGGCGGAAACTAAATTCAAAATAAGCGGAGGTGTGGTTTGGATTTGCGTTGCCCACCCGCCCGCCCAAGTCTTTGTGATCCAAATTTTTCGTTACAAACACTTGGGCGGGTAGGCGGAAACTAAGTTCAAAGTAAGCGGACGTGTGGTTTGGATTTGTGTTGCACACCCACCCGCCCATGTGTTTGTGATTTGATTTTTTGATCACAAACACTTGGGCGGGTAGGCGGGAACTAAGTTCAAATTAAACGGACGTGTGGTTTAAATTTGCGTTGCCCACCCGCCCGCCCAAATGATTGTGATCCAATTTTTTAGTCACAAACACTTGGGCGGGTGAGCAAAAACTAAGTTCAAATTAAGCGGACGTGTAGTTTGGATTTGCGTTGCCCACCCACCCGCCCAAGTGTGTGTAATCCAATTTCTTTATTCACAAACATTTGGGCGGGTGGGCGGGAATAAGTTCAAATTAAGCGAACGTGCGGTTTGGATTTGCGTTGCCCACCCACCCGCCCAGCTGTTCGTAATTCAATTTTTTATTCACAAACACTTTAAATTATGTGGTTTCAAATGATGTTCCCCACCCACCCGCCCGAGTGTTCGTAATCCATTCTTTGAAAGTAATAGGTAATGAGACGATTGAGCCTGTGAAAGTTTTAAGAACCACAAAACTTCAATTTTTATTAACGCCGCTACCACATAAACAAAAGAATGAATAAATAAATAAATTAATAGTTAGATAGATAGATGGAAAAATGGTTAGATGGATCAAATATTCAATTATCCGTTCATAATCGGATGGATACATAAACTCATGGATTGCCAACATTTATCAAAAAAATCTCAACAGTCCCTAAATTTTTTCTAAGCCCAATCGCCCCATTACCTATCCAAAACTCCAAAATATATAACAAATATTTTTGTATAACAATTATTCCAAATTTGGAACCATTAAAACTAACAATAAAAAAACGTAAATGAAAGTAACCTTTAAACACATAAAACATACCGTATGCAAATTATGGTACCTGGTACCACACCTAAAATAGTACCAACTTTAAAAATAAAATTATAAAATATAAAAAATATTTTGTAAAAACTTATTTAAGTACCTGGTACCACCAATATTTACGTAGATACCTTGTACCAAAAATTTTACCCTTCATCATGGTACCACCAATAATACAATTTTAATTTCAGAGTTGCCCCAAAACCTTTGATTACATTATAATCGGTGGCGGTACTGCTGGATGCGTCTTAGCTAATAGATTATCAGAAGAAACCAAATGGAAAGTTCTGCTTTTAGAAGCTGGATCGCTACCACCTGTCGATTCTGTGGTAATAAATCTATAGCCTATATCATCACAATTAATATCTGACTTAACATATTTCAGGTACCAGCATTCTACGAACATATGAAAGGTACCGAAAACGACTGGCAATTCAAAACAGAACATAACACCAACGTGTGCGATGGAATGAATTGCATGAGATGCACAAAGGGTACCACCAAAAAAGATAAACAAAAAAAACATACCATTCGCATGTGTAAAGGCATGCAATGCGGCAAATGCACAATACCAACCGCAAAAATGCTAGGTGGTACTACAGCATTCGGTAATCTACATTATGAACGCGCTGCTGGTGGTGATTTCAGCAAATGGGCCGGATTGAGTTATAGAGATTCTGACTTTTATTACAACAATATTGAAAATTACCTAGGTGAAGATAATCCATTCGAATATGGAATTGAAGGAGATTTAAGTTTGAATACATTTGCAAGCGATAATCCGGTCAAACAAGTAATTTACGATGCTGCTGAACAAATGGGTTATGAAAAGCGTACTGTTCCGGATCAAGCTTTGGGTTATTATGATGTAACCGGTTATATAAAATCCGGAACAAGAGAAGATTTTGTAAAGGCTTTTCTACAACCAATTATAAATCGCACCAATTTATTCATAGCTTGCAACACGTTAGTCACAAAAATAACTACAGATCATCCCAAAGATAATAGAGTACGTGGAGTTGAAGCATTTGTTGATGGTAAAATGGTAACTCTTAAAGCCAAATATGAGGTTATACTATCAGCCGGAACTATAAACAGTGCTAAACTATTAATGCTAAGCGGATTCGGGCCTGCTGCAATGTTAAAATCTTTAAAAATTCCAGTACTATCAGACATACCAGTTGGTAGAAATCTACAGGAACAAATTGGTTTACCCATATTCATAGGCCTTTACAATCCACCAGATTATGAAACCGATTTAGCAGAATCTACTTATCAATTTCTGAAATATAATAGAGGACCATTTACACAAATTAGCCTCAATGAAGTAATCGGAGCTATTAGTAGTAACTTCACCACTTTTCCTGAACCTCAAATAAAGATTTATCACCAATATTTCGAGTTAGGAGATACAGAATTGAAGCAATTTCTTATAAATAAAGGCTATCATCAGGCTATTATTGATTCAATAATTGGTTTCAATAAAGAAAATCCTTTATTGGCAATGATGCCCACTTTAATGAAACCTGAATCTAGAGGTGAGATTTTATTGAGATCTTCGAATCCATTAGATCCTCCTATAATTGAAGGAAATTATTTGGAAGAAGGTGATGATTTTAATAATTTGGTAGGAGCCTATCAATTTGTAGCACAGATGATCGAAACTGGTCCTTTTAATAAATTAGATGCTAGATTGCTTTATATTAATATACCCAATTGTAGAAGTTACAAATTCTGCACGGAACAGTATATAAATTGCTATATTGAAAACATGGGATTGCCTCTGGGTAGATCAGTTGGTACGGTGCAAAGTGGTGAGGTTGGTATTGATTGCAATGCTAGCAGTAATTATAGAATGTTGCTAGATGGAATACGACATTTGAGGGTGGTTGATGCTTCAGCCATACCGGTAACGATTTCAGGTAGTTTGGATGCTACGGTTGCTATGTTGGCTGATAAAGCTTCTTATGATGTTAAAGCTAGGTGGTTAGATTCATATCATATTTGTCATTGTTCGCCCAATGCTAAGTGTAAAATGAAGGGTGAATGTGATAATGAACAGTGTCATATAATACCTAAAGATGAATTATGATCAAAAATATATTTATTTGTTTCTTTTAAATTAGTTTAGTTTACTTCTTTATGGGTGGGCGGAGACACAGTTTATAAATATTGGGTTGGTAGTTTGATAAAGAGTTCCTGCCCACCCGCCCATGTGTTTGTTATCAAGAAATTGACCGTTACTACCAGCTCTTGTGTTCCTACAGCTAACAAACAAGACAAAATAGCTGTCAGATGTCATTAAACTTGAAGAGAGAGTTGACGTAATCAATTTCTTGATAACAAACACTGTGGCGGGTGGGCAAATATTGAGCCGATAATTTGACACAGTGTTCCCGCCCACCCGCCAGGCTAACAAACAATAAACAAGACAAAATGACTAACAAATGTCGTTAAACTTAAATAAAGTGTCAATTTATACAATGCCAATATCAAATAACAAAGTATCAAGTATGAGCTGCCTTTTTAAGTATAAACATCAAAATATCAATGTTTTAATAATCAAAGAATAAAATGTCAATTTATGCAATGTCATCTCAAGTATCAAAGTATAAAGTATGAGCTGCCTTACTACGTATAAACGTCAAAGTATCACTGTTTTAATAATCAAAGGATAACTGTCAATTTATGTAATGTCATCTTAAGTATCAAAGTATAAGTATGAGCTGCCTTTCTAAGTATAAACGTCAAAGTATCACTCTTTTAATAATCAAAGGATAACTGTCAATTTATGCAATGTCATCTCAAGTATTGAAGTATCAAGTATAAGCTGCCTTTTTAAGTATAAACGTCAAAGTATCAATATTTTAATAATCAAAGAATAAAATGTCAATTTATGCAATGTCATCTCAAGTATCAAAGTATCAAGTATGAGCTGCCTTACTAAGTATAGAAGTCAAAATATCACTGTTTTAATAATCAAAGAATAACTGTCAATTTATGCAAGGTCATCTCAAGTATCAAAGTATCAAGTATGAACTGCCTTACTAAGTATAAACGTCAAAGTATCACTGTTTTAATAATCAAAAAATAAACTGTCAATTTATGCAATGTCATCTCAAGTATCAAAATATCAAGTATGAGTTGCCTTACTAAGTATAAACGTCAAAGTGTCACTGTTTTAATAATCAAAGGATAAACTGTCAATTTCATCTCAAGTATCAAAGTATCAAGTATGAGCTGCCTTACTAAGTATAAACGTCAAAGTATCACTGTTTTAATAATCAAAGAATAACTGTCAATTTATGCAAAGTCATCTCAAGTATCAAAGTATCAAGTATGAGCTGCCTTACTAAGTATAAACGTCAAAGTATCACTGTTTTAATAATCAAAGAATAACTGTCAATTTATGCAAAGTCATCTCAAGTATCAAAGTATCAAGTATGAGCTGCCTTACTAAGTATTAAAGTCAAAGTATCACTGTTATAATAATCAAAGAATAAACTGTCAATTTATGCAATGTCATCTCAAGTATCAAAGTATCAAGTATGAGTTGCCTTGGTAAGTATAAACGTCAAAGTATCAATGTTTTTATGATCAAAGAATAACTGTCAATTTATGCAATGTCATCTCAAGTATCAAAGTATCAAGTATGAGCTGCCTTACTAAGTATAAAAGTCAAAATATCACTGTTTTAATAATCAGAGAATAACTGTCAATTTATGCAAGGTCATCTCAAGTATCAAAGTATCAAGTTGAAGCTGCCTTACTAAGTATGAACGTCAAAGTATCACTGTTTTAATAATCAAAGAATAACTGTCAATTTATGCAATGTCATCTCAAGTATCAAAGTATCTAGTATAAACTGCTTTTTAAGTATAAACGTCAAAGTATCAATGTTTTAATAATCAAAAAACAAACTGTCAATTTATGCAATGTCATCTCAAGTATCAAAGTATCAAGTATGAGCTGCCTTACTAAGTATAAACGTCAAAGTATCACTGTTTAAATAATCAAAAAATAACTGTTAATTTATGCAATGTCATCTCAAGTATCAAAGTATCAAGTATGAGCTGCCTTTCTAAGTATAAACGTCAAAGTATCAATGTTTTAATAATCAAAGAATAACTGTTAATTTAAGCAAGATCATCTCAAGTATCAAAGTATCAAGTATGAGCTGCCTTACTAAGTATAAAAGTCAAAGTATCACTGTTTTAATAATCAAAGAATAACTGTCAATTTATGCAATGTCATCTCAAGTATCAAAGTATCAAGTATGAACTGCTTTTTAAGTATAAACGTCAAAGTATTAATGTTTTAATAATCAAAAAACAAACTGTCAATTTATGCAATGTCATCTCAAGTATCAAAGTATCAAGTATGAGCTACCTCACTAAGTATAAACTTTAAAGTATCAATGATTTAATAATCAAAGTATAAACTGTCAATTTATGCAATGTCATTTCAAGTATCAAAGTATCAAATATGAGCTGCTTTTCTAAGTATAAAAATCAAAGTATCACTGTTTTAATAATCAAAGAATAACTGTCAATTTAAGCAATGTCATCTCAAGTATCAAAGTATCAAGTATGAGCTGCCTTACTAAGTATGAACGTCAAAATATCACTGTTTTAATAATCAAAGAATAACTGTCAATTTATGAAAGGTCATCTCAAGTATCAAAGTATCAAGTATGAGCTGCCTTACTAAGTATGAATGTTAAAGTATCACTGTTTTAATAATCAAAAAATAAACTGTCAATTTATGCAATGTCATCTCAAGTATTGAAGTATCAAATATGAGCTGCCTTACTAAGTATAAAAGTCAAAGTATCACTGTTTTAATAATCAAAGAACAACTGTCAATTTATGCAATGTCATCTCAAGTATCAAAGTATCAAGTATGAGCTGCCTTACTAAGTATTAAAGTCAAAGTATCACTGTTTTAGTAATCAAAAAATAACTGTCAATTTATGCAATGTCATCTCAAGTATCAAAGTATCAATATGAGCTGCCTTACTAAGTATTAAAGTCAAAGTATCACTGTTTAAATAATCAAAAAATAACTGTCAATTTATGCAATGTCATCTCAAGTATCAAAGAATCAAGTATGAGCTGCCTTTTAAGTATAAACGTCAAAGTATCACTATTTTGATAATCAAAAAATAAACTGTCAATTTATGCAATGTCATCTCAAGTAACAAAGTATCAAGTATGATCTGCCTATTAAGTATAAACGTCAATGTATCAATGTTTAAATTATCAAAATAAAACTGTCAATTTATGCAGTGTCATCTCAAGTATCAAAGTATCAAGTATGAGCTGCCTTACTAAGTATAAACGTCAAAGTATCACTGTTTTAATAATCAAAGAATAAAATGTCAATTTATGCACTTTAATCTCAAGTATCAAAGTATCAAGTATAAGCTGACTTCCAAGTATAAACGTCAAAGTATCAATACTTAAATGATCAAAGAATAAACTGTCAGTGGATGCAATAACATCTTCTCAAGTATTTGAGTCAAAGTATCAAGTATAAGCTGCATACCAAGTATAAACGTCAAAGTACCAATACTTTAATGATCAAAGAATAAATTGTCAGTGGATGAAATATCATATTCTCAAGTATCAAAGTCAAAGTATCAAGTATCAACTGCCTTTAAAGTATAAACGTCAAAGTATCAATACTTTATTGATCAAAGAATAAACTGTCAGTAGATCCAATGTCATCTTCTCAAGTATTTGAATCAAAAAATCAAGTATAAGCAGCCTTCCAAGTATAAACGTCAAAGTATCAATTCTTTAATAATCAAAGAATAAACTGTCCGTGGATGCAATTTCATCTTCTCAAATATCAAAGTCAAATTATCAAGTATAAGCTGCCTTCCAAGTATAAACGTCAAAGTATCAATACTTTAATGATCAAAAAATAAACTGCCAATAGATGCAATAACATCTTCTCAAGTATTTGAGTCAAAGTATCAACTATAAGCTGCCTTCCAAGTATAAATGTCAAAGTATCAAAACTTTATTAATAAAAAAAAAACTATCAATGAATGCAATATCATATTCTCATCTAAAAATTTTGAGTATTTTAGAGCATTTTTGACAATTTTAACAATCTAAAAAAATATCAATGGAAAAATGTTTCACAATTTTGAAAAACTTTTTGACACTTTAGCAATATTTTTGAAACTTGTGTAACTTTTTTAGAACATTTTTGGCAATTTAAAAAAAAAAATTGACACTTCTGCAACATTTTTTAATTATCTTTGACTATTTTGAAATGTATTTTACAATTTTAAAACATTTTTGAAAATTTTGTAACATTTTTGACTATTTAAAATATATTTTTGACAATTTTTAAATAATTTTAACTATTTTTAAAAACGTCAATAGACTTGCAAAAAATTTATTACAATATTGACAAAAAACTTGAGACTTGCAACATTTTTAACAATTTGTCAAAAGATTTTGACACTTTTGAAACATTTTTGACAACATTTTAAAATGTTTTTGTCAATTTTGTTACATTTTTGACAATTTTAGACATTTATTGAATATTTTTGACAATTTTGAAAAAATGTTGACACTTTTAAAACATTTTTGACAATTTAGTAACATTTTTCAACATTCTAAAACGTTTTTGATAATTTTAGAACATATCAACAGATTTGAAGAACATTCTTGACAATTTTAAAACGATTTTACACTTTTAAAACATTTTTGTCAATTTTTGGTACATATATTATTGACAATGTTGCAAAAAATCAGCAAACTTGAGAAAGATTTTTGACAATTTTGGAAAACTTTTTGACATTTT
Organism: Tachinus rufipes; assembly: GCA_963932245.1. Lineage (NCBI taxonomy): Eukaryota > Metazoa > Arthropoda > Insecta > Coleoptera > Staphylinidae > Tachinus > Tachinus rufipes. Next base: position 88,101,013 of record OZ010748.1, on the reverse strand, counting down.
TGCAATATTATTGAATTTTTAAACAATTTTCTGGTATCTAAATCCAAGCACACAAAAGGTGGGAGGAAAAATAGATCCTTTGATGACTAACACTTGGGCGGGTGGGTGGGCTACAGTAATAAAAATAGTTTGCCCACAAATTAAACTTTGTTAGTGTTAAACAATTTTCTTGTTTCTAAATCCAAGCACACAAAAAGTGGGACAAACAATAGATCCTTTGATCACTATCACTTGGGCGGTTGGGTGGGTCACAGTAGAAAAAAGTAACTCTCCCACAAATTTAACTTTGTTCCCACCCACCCATCCAAGCATTAGTTATAAAGAGATTTATTATTAAACAATTCTCTCATATCTAAATCAAACAAACAATAGATCCTTTAATAACTAACACTTAAGCGGGTAGTTGGGCCACAGTAGAAAAAGTAACTCGCCCACAAATTTAACTTTGTTCCCACCCACCCACCCACCCAAGCGTTAGTTATCAAGAGATTTATTGGTAAACAATTTTCCCGTATCTAAATCCAAGCACACAAGAAGTGGGGCAAAGAATAGATCCTATGATAACTAACACTTGGGCAAGTGGGTGGGCCACAGTAAAAGAAATAACTCGTCCACAAAATAAACTTTGTTCTCACCTATCCACCCTAGCGTTAGTAATCAAGAGATTTATTCTAAAACAATTCTCTCATTTCTAAATCCAAGCTCACAAGAGGTGGAACAATAGATCCTTTAATAACTAACACTTAAGCGGGTGGTTGAGCCACAGTAGAAGAAGTAACTCGCCCACAAATTTAACTTTATTCCCACCCACCCACCCAAGCGTTAGTTATAAAGAGATTTATTAATAAACAATTCTTTCATATCTAAATCCAAGCACACAAGAGGTGGGACAAACAATAGATCCTTTGATGACTAACACTTGGGCGGGTGGGTGGGTCACAGTAAAAAAAGTAAATCGCCCACAAATTAAATTATATTCCCACCCACCCACCCAAGCGTTAGTTATCAAGAGATTTAGTGTTAAACAAATTTCTCGTATCTAAATCCATGCACACAAGAAGTGGGACAAACAATAGATCCTTTGATGACTAACACTTAGGCGGGTGGGTGAGTCACAGTAGAAAAAGTAAATCGCCCACAAATTAAATTTTATTCCCACCCACCCACCCAAGCGTTAGTTATCAAGAGATTTAGTGTTAAACAAATTTCTCGTATCTAAATCCAAGCACACAAGAAGTAGGAAAAACAATAGATCCTTTGATGACTAACACTTGGGCGGGTGGGTGGGTCACAGTAAAAAAAGTAAATCGCCCACAAATTAAATTTTATTCCCATCCACCCACCCACCCAAGCGTTAGTTATCAAGAGATTTATTAATAAACAATTGTCTCATATCTAAATCCACGCACACAAGAGGTGAGACAAACAATAAATCCCTTGATCACTATCACTTGGGCGGTTGGGTAGGTCACAGTAGTAGAAGTAACTTGCCCATAAATTAAACTTTGTATTAAACATGTCCTGTGAGGGGTCAATGAACTTTGAAACAAGCAATTTCACATTATAGTTAAAATAATTAAAACAATTCAATCAGTTATTAAATGGTAGAAGTAGATTATAGCAAGAACAAGCCAATACATGATTGCCACTTATGTAAATCTAACCAACCAACATTTCATACAATTGTGCAATAAGCACTTACCTAATATAATCGAGCTATTAACTACAACAAAATTCCTGTTACCTTAGTAATCTGCTTATCCCCTGCTATATTCCCATAATATTCTGACAGTAGTACGCCCACACAACACTAACAAACTTGTTTTCACTGCAAATAAACGCCACGACACAAGATGGCCGCCCGTGCAAAGCCCGTAAACAATACAACTATGGCCGCCTTGTAGGTAGTAAAGTGGTCGTGACTTCGGTCTCCCACTTACTATGCGTCGTGTCGACTCGCGCATAGTCGGCTCAGCTCAGCCGTATACATGAGCACGAGAGTTGTAATACGTTGTGGATAAAATAATTGTTCTAGAAAATATTCTTTTGTTGCTAATCATGTACTGATAAAGCCAACAAAATTTCAAAATTGTATAAAAATGTTTCCAAAACGCCTATCAAGTTCCAAAAATATGAATAATGTCACAAATATTAAATAATAATACAAAAAATGATCTTAAATTGTTAATCGTATTTAAATTTTTATATTAATATTCCCCTGTTATTACAAATGGTTCTAATTAGTCTTAAATTATCCGGTATTAATTGCAAAACAACAAAATCACTTAGTCACTTTGTACTTTCTTAGTAATAATTGCAAAGCAACAAAATGTAGTTGCACTTAGTCATATTTAATTGTAAAGCAACAAAAAACACTTAGTCAGTCTGTACTTGCTTAGTAAAAATAGCAAAGCAACAAAATATTGTTGCACTTAGTAATATGTAATTGCAAAGCAACAAAAAGCACTTAGTCACGTTGTACTTTCTTAGGAACAATCGCAAAACATTAAAATGTTGTTGCACTTAGTCATATTTAATTGCAAAGCAATAAAAAGCACTTAGTCACTTTGTACTTTCTTAGTAATAATCGCAAAGTAACAAAATGTTGTTGCACTTAGTAATATTTAATTGCTAAGCAACAAAAAGCTCTTAGTCACTTTGTACTTTCTTAGTAATAATTGTAAAGCAACAAAATGTTGTTGCACTTAGTTATATTTAATTGCAAAGCGACAAAAAATACTTAGTCACTTTATACTTACTTAGTAATAATCGCAAAGCAACAAAATGTAGTTGCACTTAGTCATATTTAATTAAAAAACAACAAAAAGCACTTAGTCATTTTGTACTTTCTTAGTAATAACCGCAAAACATCAAAATGTAGTTGCACTTACTCATATTTGATTACAAAGCAACAAAAAGCACTTAGTCACTTTGTAATTGTTTAGTAAAAATCGCAAAGCAACAAAATGTTGTTGCACTTAGTCAGATTTAATTGGGAGGCAACAAAAAAAACTTAGTTACTTTGTACTTCCTTAGTAATAATCGCAAAGCAACAAAATATTGTTGCACTAAATCATATTTAATTGCAAAGCAACAAAAAACGCTTAGTCAATTTGTACTTACTTAGTAATAATCGCAAAGCACCAAAATGTAGTTGCACTTAGTCATATTTAATTAAAAAACAACAAAAAGCACTTAGTCACTTTGTACTTTCTTAGTAATAATCGCAAAGCAACAAAAAGTTGTTGCACTTAGTCATATTTATTTGCAAAGCGACAAAACGCACTTAGTCACTTTGTACTTGCTTAGTGATAACCGCAAAGCAACAAAATGTTGTTGCACTTAGTCATATTTAATTGCAAAGCAACAAAAAGCACTTAGTCACTTTGTACTTTCTTAGTAATAATTGCGAAGCAACAAAATATAGTTGCACTTAGTCATATTTAATTGCAAAGCGACAAAAAGCACTAAGTCACTTTGTACTTTCTTAGTAATAACCGCAAAACATCAAAATGTAGTTGCACTTAGTCATATTTGATTTGCAAAGCAACAAAAAGCACTTAGTCACGTTGTACTTGTTTATTAAAAATCGCAAAGCAACAAAATATTGTTGCACTTAGTCATATTTAATTTCAAGCAACAAAAAACACTTATTCACTTTGTACTTTCTTAGTAATAATTGCAAAGCAACAAAATATAATTGCACTTAGTCATATTTAATTGCAAAGCGACAAAAAGCACTAAGTCACTTTGTACTTTTTTAGTAATAATCGCAAAGCAACAAAATATTGTTGCACTTTCATATTTAATTGCAAAAAACAAAACGCACTTAACCAATTTTAAACACACACTCTCTAAACCGCGCCCTTAACAAACCGTTTAATTATTAAAACTATTTACAAACATTATTACAAGTAATTCTGTTTAGATGTTTACAAATATGATTGCGATACGGCTTTAAAAACTTATCTCTTACAATTTGCATGCATTTATTACATAAAACGTAAATAAAAAATGTCATTTTATGTATAAACCATGAACTTTAAGCAGCGGTCATTCCAATTAAAGATCAATAAACATGTTGGGATTGATGAATAATTAAATTTTAATTCGTCCGCAGTAAAAATATTGGGCAAAGCAACCTTTCACTATGAATTATATAATTTCGGTTACTTTCCCTGCATTTTAATTAATTTAAAAATGTCTCGCTCAATCCTACAAAATAATACTAATGTCATTTGTTTCTTTTATTTTAATTGACGTGCTTAATTCTCAATTATTGTCTCATACAATTTCACAAACGATGCGTACGTGCCGTAATATTATGTTTACATTGTTTCGCAAGCAGAAATTAAGAGTAATAATTGTAAATAATATAAAATATAGCAATTATTTCTTCACCATTAGATTACAATTAGCAAATAATTTCCAGTTAAACAAATTGATCCATCGCTTAGCACCTTTCAACTGTAATTAAACAATTAACATGTTACAACATTTTCTATAAAAGACTTTCTATACTCCAGGTCAAAGTGCAATTATTTTTACCGAAATAAAAAAATAATATTATAGATTTTTTATAGCTGTTATGTAATTATAACAAATTAAACAATTCATTGGTGAAATAGATTAATTTAATATTACATCAAGCATTGCTTCAAGATGGTCATTAGCCTCAATTTATAGATGTCACTTGTTTAATTTTAATTGTAAATGTTGACATGATAAATCATTTTAGTTTTTAATTGCTCCAAATTATATACAAATTGCTTTTTTAAATGGTCAGTTATAAAACTAGAAATCAATTTATTAATAATAATAATTAATTTGATATTTATTGCATAATTTAATTGGATAATTGATGCTATCATAAAATTAAAAGAAAAGCGTTACAATTGATATTAAGGGCGCAGTTTAGGAAGTGTTATAAAAGTAAAATTGTGTGAGTTCTGCTCGTGGTTTAATACTCCCTAAACCGCGCCCTTAAAATAATCAAATATTATTTGTTTATTATATTTATCAATCAAAATAGTTTAAATTATACAGGGTGTTCAAAAAAATTGAAAAAAATAATTTAAAGGGTGCTAGTACAAACCACAACAAACAAAAAAGGTCTTAATAAACATGGGTTGACATAGCAACGGTTTCGGAGATATGAAACATTAATTAAATATTTTACATTCTTTTTTGAACACTCTGTATACAATTGACATCAACCATGACAACTGGAACACGTGTATGTGGATCATTGTTGCTTAACACGAATGCAAGAAACGTTTGTATGCAATATGTAGGTAATAACTCATTATAATGAATATAAATAAAATATGCTAATTGGGTAGGAAGACAGAAGTTACAAACTTCCCGGTTGGGTAAATCAAAAACCCATGCAGCACGCAATGAAAAGAATGTCATTCATAAATACAAATATTCATAACAACAACGTCTGCTACTGTACGGTGCGTTCAATTTTGCTCATTTGTAACTATTATAAATATCTTAAACAATTTTTAATTTGATACAAATCTATGCAATTTTTAATTACTTTTTAGGTATGTAGTGTGATGTAGTGAATTTTTTATTTAATAAACTTTTTTCTTTTTCAAATTAAACACCCTGTATATTTTTACATTTTTTATTATAAAATTAATTAAAGTTTTTTTTGTAAAAATAAATTTTTATAAAATGCACCATTTTTGATTTATAAGCAAACTTCTTTTAACCAAAGAAATAAAATGAGTATTAACATTCAAAACAATTAATAAAACAATCATTTAATCATTAAAAATGTAAAAATATACAGGGTGTTTTATAAAAAAAAAAAAAAAATACAAATTTTCATAATAAAATAAACACCCTGTATATTTATTAATTTTTAATTTTTAAAATTAATCTTATAACTAATTTTAAACAAATATTATTTTATTATAATTTTTTTTTTTAATTGAACACCCTGTATATTTTTACATTTTTTTAATAATTTAATGTTTTGTTAATAGTTTTTAATGTTTTTTAACCGTTTGGTTAAAATAAATGTGTTTGTTTGTGAAAAAATGTTCTTTATTTGAAGTTCAGAATTTGCTTATAACTCAAAAATGGTGCATTTTATAAAAAAAAAAAAAATTTACAAAAAATAAATGTAAAAATATACAGGGTATTCCATTAAAAAACAAAGTTTTTCAAATTTCCACAATAAAATGAACACCTTGTATATTAATTAAAATTTTATAAATTAGTTTGTTTAAAACCAAAAAACTTTTGTTGGAAACATTTTTTAAAATTTTTGCACTGTCATTTCACAATTAAATGTGACTAAGTGTGAAGACTAAAAGGTAAGCCACTTTACGTTTAATTGTGACTGAATACAGATTGACTAAATGCACTTTATCTTTTCACAAATAATTCATTTTGACAAACTCTATAAAGTCTTAAAAGTATTCTGTAAACTTACAATAAATTGTGACTAATTACAGATTGACTAAGTGGTTACTTTACGGTTAAATGTGACTAAATGCACTGTGTTGCTTTGCAATTAACTCTGACTAAGTACGACTTAAAACAAACTAACTAAACGCTCCTTTCGTTTTGCAATTAGTTGTGACTAAGTGTTTGATAACTAAAAATATTACGTCACTTTACGGTCATTTGTGACTAAATACAAATTGACTAAATGTACTGCGTCACGCAATTAACTCTGAATAAGTGTAAATTAATATAAATTAGCTATGTTCACTTTGTCGTTTTGCAATTAATCGTGACTAAGTGTTTGATGTGTTGACTACAAAATATTGAAACTATTATTAATTTTGACTAAATACAGAGTGCAATGTATCACTTCAGAAATAACTGTCACTAAGTTTAACGATTTTAGCTGGCAACTCAAAATAATCAATCATAAATTGTTCAAAAGTATAAAATTCTATTAATTAAATATCAAAAATAACAAAATCCGGCATTAAAACATGAAAATATTGTTAGAATGTAACAAATTCTGCTAAAAAAATTAAAAAAACTTTTAAAAATAGCAAAATCGGGCTTTGAAACATTAAAAAATTGTTAAAAAGTAACAAAATTCGGCTATAAACAGTTAAAAAGTGCAAAATTCTTTTCATGGAATGTCAAAAATTAGTCATTAACTGTTAAAAAGTGCAAAATTTTATCATAAAAAGTCAAAAATAACTAAATATGGTCTAAAACATTAAAATATTGAATCAAAATCCGGCCAAAAATGGTAAAAAACCCAAAATAGATTGTTTTTCATAAAATGTCAAAAATAGCAAATAAATCATCAAAATATTATTAAAAATCACTAAAATCCGACCAAAAGCTGTTAAAAAAGTGCTAAAATCTTATAAAATCCCAAAAATAGCAAAATCCGACCAAAAAATATCAAAAATATTGTCAAAAAGATTCAAAATCCGGCCATAAACAGTCAAATAGTAGAAAATTCTGTTCATAGAATGTAAAAAATACCAAAATCCAGTCATAAAGTATAAAAATATTGTCCAAAAATATTAAAATTCGCCATAAACTGCAACATTTGTCGGTCACGGTCAAAATTTTGTTTGTAAAATGTCAAAAATAGCTAAATTTGGTCTAAAAACTTCAATTAATTTAATTACTAATAAGTTTTGCTACCAAACTGTTAATAAGTCCGGTTTTTAAATTTAAAAAAAAAAAAAAAAAGAGTTTCAATAAAAAATTATTTAAAATGCATTTTAGAATCGAATTGATACAACAGTTTTTATGAGTTTAATTAAACAAGTATTTTTAAATTAAATTTTGTTTAATAAAATTAATTATTTATTTGGCTGTTGGTGTGAACTTTATCAAAAAATGTTTCAAATAAAAGTTATTTATAGTATTTGTTTCTGATTATTGCACAGTTTAAAATAATTGAGGTTAGGGTATTTAAATTAAAATTTATATACTTTATTGTGCTGATTTTACTTTTTTATATATTAAGACCGGTTGTTAACAAATTCACACCACCCGCAACACACAACAACACATGTGAAAAGAAAAAACTGATGATGGCCTAACAGCCAAAACCGGTCTTAATATATAAAAAAGTAAAATCCGCACAATAAAGTATATAAATTTTTATTAAAATACCCTAACCTCAAAAGTGATTTATATTCAATTTTCAAAATGGAAAATTAACTTTTAAATTAAGCATTATTAAATTGTAAATCCGGCTTTTAAAAGTTTAATCCAGTCTTTAAAGTGTCAAATTCTACGATTTTAAGACTGTAAATTTGGTTTTATAAATAAATTATAAATCTAGCTTTTAAATCCCGTTTTGTAAAATTTAAATCCGCTTTTTTAATACGGCATTTAAAAGTGCAAATTCAATCCGGTCTTTAAAACTTAAATAGAAAATATTAATTAATTATAAAAAGTCACAAATATTAGAATATTTTCAAAAAGAACTAAAATCCGGCCAAAAACGGTTAAGAAATGTAAAACTCTATTTATAAAATGTTAAAAATAATAAAAGTTGGTCTTGAAACATTAAAATTTTGTCAAAAAACACCAAAGTCAAGCTATAAACTGTTAAAAAACGTTAGAAAAAAACCAAATCTGGTTATAAACTGCATTTTTTTTTATAAATTGTTAAAAATTTATCATTAACTGATCGTAAAACGTTAACAATTGTCAGAAAGCACCAACATCTAATCATAAACTGTTGAAAAGTGCAAAATTCTTTTTATAAAATGTCAAACATAGTGTAATCCGGCCAAAAAGTATGAAAATATTGTGAAAAAGCACTAAAATGTAGTCATTAACCGATAAAAAGTGCAAAAATCTATCATAAAAAATTAAAAATAGCTCACTCCAGTCATAAAACGTTAAAAATATTCATATAAAGTCAAAACCCGGCTAAAAAATCTAAAATCTGATTCATAAAACGTTAAATATAATATATATATTTGCAAATTTTCAAAAAACGTTGATGGCCGTAGGCTTTTTGCTACTGATAAATACACAGAATGTTGCAGTTTTAAACAGTTTTTTTTTTATTTTCTGACAATATTTTTAAACTTTATAGCTAGATTTTGTTATTTTTGACATTTTATGAATTGATTTTTTAAATTTTTTAACAGTTTATAATCGGATTTTGAATCTTTCTGATAAGATTTTGATATTTGTAGCCAAATTTTGCATCATAATCTGTTATTTTTTTAATAAAATTTATAAAAATGCAAAATTTGGCTACAAATATCAAAATCTTATCAGAAAGATTCAAAATCCGATTATAAACTGTTAAAAAATTTAAAAAATCAATTCATAAAATGTCAAAAATAACAAAATCTAGCTATAAAGTTTAAAAATATTGTCAGAAAATTAAAAAAAAACTGTTTAAAACTGCAACATTCTGTGTATTTATCAGTAGCAAAAAGCCTACGGCCATCAACGTTTTTTGAAAATTTGCAATAATATAATTTTGGAAAAATGATTTTTATCTCCAAAAAAGCTTTTGTTTAGTTTTCTGACAATATTTTCATACAGATTTTGTTATTTTTAACATTCTATAAATAAAAATTTGCACCTTTTGAAAGTAAATGGCTAAAAAAAATATTTGTATATTACGTAGCCAGATTTTGCAGTTTTTGACTTCTTATAAACACAATTTTGCACTTGTCAACAGATTTTTGTTATAATTTTTGATTTATGGTTTGATTTTGCTGTTTTTTTTTTCATTTTATAAGTAAAATTTTAGTTTTTTTATTGTTTTATGACTAAATTTTAAAGCTTTCTAACAATATTTTTATATTTTATAACCGTATTTTGATGATTTTAAAAAAATTCAAATATATTTACACTTTTTAACAGTTTATGTATGAATTTTGATGTTTTTTTTTAAATAATTTGATGTTTTAATACCAAATTTTGCTATTTTTGACATTTTATAAATAAAAATTTGCACCGAATTTTGATTTTATATGAAAAGCTTTTAAAGTTTTATAATCGTAATTACTTAGTTTAACTTTTTATGTATAACATTTTGGACTATTCAATAGTTTAAAGCCGGCCTTTTTAGTTGTTTATAACCGGATCATTGTGTTAAGTTTTATTACCAAACTGTTAATTTGACTTTAAAAATATAAATCCGGTCATTAAAGTTGTAAATTCAATTACCAGATTTTAAACATCAAAATATTGCCAGAAAGCACTAAAGTCTGATAATAAACTGTTCAAAAATGTAAAAACTATTAGAAATTAACATCCGGCTAAAAACTGTTGAAAAATTTAAAAATATAAAATATATAAAGAAGAGACGCAATGTCCTCAAATGAGACAGTTGTAAAAGCAATAATTTCGAATAAAGCCTAGTTAAATAGGTATTTTTTTTTTTTTTTTTTAGTTTAGAATATTTTTTCATAAATTTAATTTTTTTAATGAAAAATTTAAAATTTTATTCATACAAAGTTGAACTAACTAGCTAACGGTTTAAAAGTGCAATTTTTAATTCATAAAAAAAAATAGCAAAACCCGGTCTTAAAACATCAAAATATTGTTAGAATGCCATAAAATTCAAACATAAACTGTTGAAAATTGTAAAAATAATTAAAAAAATCATGACTGTCCAATGATGGCCTTGTAAAGGTTGAAACTAGTTACAGGTCATAATATACTCGTAATGAGTACATAGAAAAGTTGTTTTATTTATTTATTTTATCAACATTTGTTGAACAAAACCAAAACTTGGGTATAAACTGTTGAAAATTACAAAATTATTCATAGAAAATCAAAAAAGTCAAAAATAGCAAAATTCGGCTATGAAGTAAGAAAGCACTAAAATTTGATCATAAACTATTTAAAAAAACAAAATTTATCAAAAAATTGTTAAAAACTACAAAATTCTTTGATTGTAAAAAGTCAAAAATAGCAAAATCTGGCTTTAAAACATCAAAACAACGTCAAAAAGCACCATAAACTGTTCAAAAAAGATATTAAAATCCCAAAAATAGCAAAATCTAGACATTAAACAATCAAAATTTTGTTAGAAATAGCTAAATTTGTCCATGCAATGTTTAAAAAAGCAATATTCTATTTATAATAAGTCAAAAAAAGCAATATCCGGTTATAAAATATTAAATTTATGTCAGAAAGAACAAAAATCAGCAAGATCTGGCTTTGAAACATCATAAGTCATCACTGAAGATGATTTTTCGATAAAATTCGGGATCATTTTGATGCATTTGAAGGACCCAATCAGCAAAGATACCATAAACGTGGTGATCGACCGGCTTGAGTTCTTGCTGAACTTTATACCTTAAGACTTAAGTCTGTATGCAAAATACGGTGTAATGTCGTTTGTGGAATGTCTAATTCCAAAGATCGACAAGGAATCGACAAACCTGGGTTTTCTTCAACACTACGGACTACATCAGCAATATTCTCATGTGTTCTTGAGCGATGCCCACGGTTTCGATTCTTCACACCACAAACTTATCCCAAAAGCTCAAATTTTTCCACCAGGTTTACTATTGCCGGCCGAAAAGGTGCTTACGACGACCAAAAAGTGCTTTAGTTTTGCAAAATGTTCACCATTTTTGTAGTTAATTTTAATAATTTCAATGCGTTGTTGAAGCGTGTATCGTTCCATTTTTAATAATAGCGTAGTTTTTACTTGTCAAATGTCAAAAGATAATAGCTTCAAAATTGACAGCTGCCCAAATAGCCTGCTATTCAAAATGAAACTTCTTATTGGAAAACCCTTACATAAAATGTCAAAGTCAACAAAATTGTCCAGAAAACTCTTGCAAAAAACATTTCTTGCAAGAAATTCGATCGTGAATCACGTATATCATATAAAATTCATCAAAAATTGCGTGGAAAACCTAAATATGGCATAAAATTTGCTTGAAAAACAAACGAAAAACTCATTTTTTGCATAAAATTTGCTAATAAATCTTGTTTACTACATAAACGTCGCACACAAAACTAATTTTTATCATAAAACTTGTAAAAACTGACGGACAAAATTGATTTATGACACAAAACTTACTCTTAGAACCTTAAAATTGCAATTGTAAACCTAAATTGCATAAGATTTCCTTAGAGAAACTCAAAATTACACAAAAAAGCACACAAAAATGGCTATTTCTAAAAGAAATTTGATAGTTTAAATTTTAGTAGTTTTAAGATACCATAAATGAATTTACATTTTTCAACAGTTTTTGATCAAATTTTAGTCTTTATAAAAATATTTTGATATTTAAAGACCGGATTTTGTACTTTATACATTTTATGAGTCAAATTTCGCAATTATGGCTGGATTTTGATTTTATTTAAAAATGTTTTGCGACCGATTAATTTAATTATTTGCATTTTTAACAATTTAAGACTAAATTTTGGCACTTTTTGACAATATTTTGATCTTCAAGACCGGATTTTGCTATTGTTGACATTTTATCAATAGAATTTTGCACTTTTTAACTATTTATGGCCGGATTTTGGTATTTCCTGACAATATTTTTTTTTTATTAAACTGTTTTAAGTCAGATTTTGGTTCTTTCTGGTTTTTATATTTTATAAAGATAAATAAATTACATTTTTGACCAACTTATGGTTGGATTTTGTTGTTTTTAATAATTTTTTTGATATTTAAAGGCCAGATTTTGCTAATTTTAACATTTTAAGAGTAAAATTTTAATTTTTTCAACAAATTATGGTGCTTTTTAACAATATTTTGATATTTAATACTTGGTTTTTGCTATTTTTGAGATTTTATGAACATTTTTACACTTTTTAACAGTTTATAAATTTCACTTCTGCGCGTCCATTTTTTTGCGGTTTTTCTATACATCTTTTTATAGTTCTAGATCTCTATTGTAGTAATTTAAAGCTCTACCTAGTATGGTCCTGTCTAGCCACGTGTACTGCTTATTTCCATATTAACTGGACCATTCTACATTTTTGTTTAAAGCCTTATCTTTTTATTTTGTATTTTATTTCTAAGATACACCTTCAGCATCGCCCGTTTCTTTGATCTTTAGTAGGTCCTCAATTAATTCACGCTCTTCTGAGTTAGCATTGTATTGTATACATAATCACGGGCTCATTTCGGAAACTTTTTTCTTCAAGTATTCTCAAAAACATAATCAAGAAGCACTAAAGCCCGACTATAAACTGTTAAAAAATAATTGAAAATCCCAAAAATAGCAAAATCCGGACTAAATATATGTCAAAAATCAAGCCAAAACAGTAGCAAAGTTCTTATTATAAAAAATCAAAACACCAAAACAATGACAAAATGCACCAAAATCCGACCATAAATTGTTGAAAAATATATTAAAAACCCAAAAACAGCAAAATCCACTGCTAAATACCAAAATATTGTTAAAAATAGCAAAAATTGTCCTTAAACTGTTTAAAAATGCAATATTCTAATTTAAATAAGTCAAGTAGTTTGTAGGCGAGCAACTTCTCTACTGTTACCAACCAACCCAAAATTAATTCATCAAAGGATCTATTGTTTGATAATAAATCTCTTGATAACTAACGCTTGGCTGGGTGAGTGGGAACAAAGTTTAATTTGTAAGCGAGTCACTTCTTCTACTGTGACCCACCCACCCGCCCAAGTGTTAGTCATCATAGAATCTATTGTCCGTCCTACCTCTTGTGTGCTTGGATTTAGATATGAGAAAATTGTTAAACAATAAATCTCTTGATCACTAACGCTTGGGTGGGTGGGTGGGAACAAAGTTTAAGTTGTGGGCAAGTTACTTCTTCTACTGTGGCCCACCCACCCGCCCAAAGGTTAGTCATCAAAAGATCTATTGTTCGTCCCACCTCTTGTGTGCTTGGATTAAGATAAAAAAAAATAGTTTAACAATAAATTTCTTGATAACCAACGCTTGGGTGGGTGGGTGGGAACAAAGTTTAATTTGTGAGCAAGTCACTTCTTCTACTGTGACCCACCCACCCGCCCAAGTGTTAATCCTCAAAGAATCTATTGTCCGCCCTACCTCTTGTGTGCTTGGATTTAGATATGAGAAAATTGTTAAACAATAAATCTCTTGATCACTAACGCTTGGGTGGGTAGATGGGAACAAAGTTTAATTTGTAGGCAAGTTACTTCTTCTACTGGCCCACCCACCCGCCCAAGTATTAGTCATCAAAAGATCTATTGTTCCTCCCACCTCTTGTGTGCTTGGATTTAGATATAAAAAAAAGGTTAACCATAAATCATTTGATAACTAACGCTTGGGTAGATGGGTGGTAACAAACTTTAATTTGTAGGCTAGTTACTTCTTCTACTGTAACCCAGCCACCCGCCCAAGTGTTAGTCATCAAAAAATCTATTGTTCGTCCCACCTCTTGTGTGCTTGGATTTTACAATCAGAGAACTGTTTGACAATCAATCTCTTCTCTTGATAACTAACGTTTGGGTGAGCGGGTAAAAAAAAATAATTTGTGGGCAAGCTACTTTTTCTACTGTGGCCCACCCACCCGCCCAAGTGTTAGTCATCAAAAAATCTATTATTCGAACCACCTCTTGTGTACTTGGATTTAGATATGAGAAATATTGCTAAACAATAAATCTCTTAACAACTAACACTTGAGTAAGTGGGTGGAAACAAAGTTTATTTTGTAAGCGAATTACCTCTTTAACTGTAACCCACCGAACCAAGTGTTAGTCATTAAAGGATCTATTATTCGACAAACAACAAAAATCCGGCCAAAAACAGTTAAAAAGTGCGAAATTCTATTTATAAAAAGTCAAAAACAACAAGATCTGGCTTTGAAACATCAAAACAACTTCAAAAATCACAAAAGCCCGACCATAAACTGATTAGAAATGATGTTAAAACACCAAAAACAACAAAATCCAAACATTAAGATCTCAAAATTATGTTAAAAACAGCAAAATTTGTCCATAAACTGTTTAAAAAAACAGTATTCCATTTATAATAAGTCAAAAATAGCAATATCCAATTATAAAATATTAAATTTATGTAAAAAAAACAAAAATCCAGCCAAAAACGGTTAAAATCTATTTATAAAAAGTCAAAAATAGCAAGATCTAACCTAGAAACATCAAAAAACTGTTGAAAAATTATGTTAAAATCCCAAAAATAGCAAAATCCGAACATTAAAATATCAAATTATTGTTAAAAATAGCAAAATTTGTCCCAAAACACTTTAAAAATGCAATAATCTATTCACAATAAATGAAAAATAGCAATATCCGGTTATAAAACATTGAATTTGTGTTAGAAAAAACAAAAATCCGGCCAAAAACTGTTGAAAAGTGCAAAATTCTATTTGTAAAAAGTCAAAAATAACAAGATCTGACCTTAAATTATGTCGAAAAAAACAGAAATCCTGCCAAAAACTGTTAAACAGTGAAAAACTCTATTTAAAATAAGTGAAAAGTAGCAAAATGTGGCTTTGAAACATCAAAACAACATCAAAAAGCACTAAACCGACCATAAACTGTTCATAAATGATGTTAAAATCCCAAAAATAGTAATATCCGGACATTAAAATATCAAAATATTGTTAGAAATAGCAAAATTTGTCCATAAACTGGTTAAAAATGCAATATACTACAGATAAAATAAGTTATATTTAACAAAATCATATAATTTTGTTCATTTTGGGACCATTTCTGCTTCAAATCAATTTATATAAATTAATTTCAAATTTTTTTCTTATCAATTTATGTATTTTGAATCCAAATTTTGTATTAGTAATTTGAAATTCCTGCTGGTTAATGTGCAAATTTGAAATTATTGACAAAATCATACAATTTGGGTCATTTTGGGACCATTTCTGCTTTAAATCAATTTATAAAAATTTGTTTGAAACTTTTTTCTTATTAATTTATGTATTTTAAATCCAAATTTAATATTAACAGTTTAAAATTCCTGCTGGTTACTACGGAAATTTGAAATTATTAACAAAATCATACAAAATGGGTCATTTTGGGTCCATTTCTGCTTCAAATCAATTTATATAAATTTGTTTCAAACTGTTTTCTTATTATTTTATGTATTCTGAATCTAAATTTATTATCAACAATTTAGAATTCCTGCTGGTTACTGCGCAAATTTGAAATTATTAACAAAATCATACAATTTGGGTCATTTTGGGACCATTTTTGCTTCAAATCAATTTATATAAAATTGTTTCAAACTTTATTCTTATTAATTTACGTATTTTAAATCCAAATTTAATATCAAAAATTTAAAATTCCTGCTGGTTAATGCGCAAATTTGAAATTATCAACAAAATCATACAATTTGGGTCATTTGGGACCATTTCTGCTTCAAATCAATTTACATAAATTAATTTCAAACTTTTTTCTTATCAATTTATGTATTTTGAATCCAAATTTAATATTAACAGTTTGAAATTCCTGCTGGTTACTGCGCAAATTTAAAATTATTAACAAAATCATACAATTTGGGTCATTTTGGGACCTTTTTTGCTTTAAATCAATTTATATAAATTTGTTTCAAACTTTTTTCTAATCAATTGATGTATTTTAAATCCAAATTTATTATTAGCAGTTTGTAATTCCTGCCGGTTACTGCGCAAATTTAAAATTATTCACAAAATCATACAATTTGGGTCATTTTGGGACCATTTCTGCTTCAAATCAATTTATATAAATTTGATTAAAACTTTTTTCTTATCAATTGATGTATTTTAAATCCAAATTTATTATTAGCAATTTGAAATTTCTGCTGGTTACTGCGCAAATTTGAAAATATTATCAAAATCATACAATTTGGGTCATTTTGGGACAATTTCTACTTCAAATCAATTTTTATAAATTAGTTTCAAACTTTTTTCTTATCAAATTATGTATTTTAAACCCAAATTTAGTATTAGCAATTATAATTCCTGCTGGTTACTGCGCAAATTTAAAATTATTAACAAAATCATACAATTTGGGTCATTTTGGGACCATTTCTGCTTCAAATCAATTTATAAAAATTAGTTTCAAACTTTTTTCTCATCAAATAATGTATTTTAAATCCCAATTTAGTATTAACAATTTGAAATTTCTGCTGATTACTGCGCAAATTTGAAAATATTAACAAAATCATACAATTTGGGTCATTTAGGGACCATTTCTGCTTCAAATCAATTTATATAAAATCGTTTCAAATTTTTTTTAATCAATTTATGTATTCTAAATCTAAATTTATTATCAGCAATTTAGAATTCCTGCTGGTTACTGGGCAAATTGGAAATTATTAACAAAATCATACAATTTGGGTCATTTTGAGACCATTTCTGCTTCTAATCAATTTATATAAATTAGTTTCAAACTTTTTTCTTATCAATTAATGAATTTTAAATCCAAATTTAGTATTATCAATTAAAAATTCCTGCTTGTTAGTGCGCAAATTTCAAATTATTAACAAAATCATACAATTTGGGTCATTTTAGGACCATTTCTGCTTCTAATCAATTTATATAAATTAGTTTCAAGCTTTTTTTTTATCAATTTATCTATTTTAAATCCAAATTTAGTATTAGCAATTCAAAATTCCTGCTTGTTAATGCGCAAATTTGAAATTATTATGATTGATGTAACTAAATATTGCAGAATTGATTTAAGTGCAACCAAATAGCATAATGTTGCTGCGCAATTGATAATAAAATAGAACAAATACAAATGAATGTTACCACCAATTAAAACGCAAGCTTACGCATACAAATATTACCACAATTCAAAGAATTATATATGTAAATGTATATGCATAACGCAATTATTTACGTAAAACCAAACTAAATTCACAAAAATTAGAAAGCCACGCATATATTATCGAGATAAATTGTTCAATTGTTTTCCTTCAATACTTCAATCAAAAAATTGTTTGTGGGTGCCGACGAACAAGTGAAACTCTTTTAAGAAAAAACAGGGATTGGTCAATTAAATTACAACACCTTCCGACAATCATTACAGGTTTTTAAAAAATCTTGGTGGGCCACGAGATGGTTTTAAAGTTATATAATCAAAACAAGACCAATATAGACTAATATAATATTTGAAAGTGTGGGCGATAAGTACGGCAATTTCCCGGTGAATGTTCCCCTGTATTCAAGGGCAGTAGTGCACAATAAAAGTGAAAGATAATACAAACAAAAAAATTGTTGTGTTGTAGCATAAATTGCACATTAATTAAATGTCATGCGGTTAAATCAATAAAATGGTCCTTCAGACTGATTAAATGAATTAGAAATTCAGTTTCAAATAACTCTAATTGATGGACGATTAGATTCTCATTAGTTCGGTTTTGAAAATTAATTGGTTTTAATGGGATTTATGGTCAGGTGTAACGAGACATGGGCGAAACTGGACGGTACGGTGAACCGGTGGAGGTTTACACTTTCTCCACGCTTAAGCCATAGCGAGCGAGAAGAAGCGAAAAAGTACATTTGTCTGACTGACGAACGGCGGCAACGTGGATTTTACCCATTAGTCGTGTCTTATCGAGTACTCGTGCAAGACGACAACGAAAACTCGCGCTTAGTAGTTTGGAAAAGAGTTCAGTGAGGTTAGAAGTGTTTCAATTTTTTTTTTTGGATTAATTAGTAAATTTGAATGTAAGTAAACTACAATAACGAATTAAATGATTTCCTGCAACTTCCCTCAGATTAAATTTAATTCTGATTGAAAATAATGCATCTAGGGAGTTGCTACTATATGCAGGCAACTCAAATATGCAATAAATAAATTTAGATTGACCTTTAGATTCATTTGTTGCAATAAAATGTCATTTGCTATAATTTAATTGATATTCTTCAACTTTCTTCAAATTAAACATAATTCTGATTAAAAATACTGCATATAAAAAGTTGCTTCTATATGCAGGCAACTCAAATATGCAATAAATAAATTTCAGATGACCTCTGGATTCATTTGTTGCAAAGAAATGTCAATTGCTTTAATTTAATTGAATTTCTGCAACTTCACTTGAATTAAAATTAATTCTGATTAAAAATATTACATCTAGGGAGTTGCTACTATATGCAGGCAACTTAAATATGCAATAAATAAATTTTAGTTGACCTCTAGATTCATTTGTTGCAATAAAATGTCAATTGCTTTAATTTAATTGATTTTATGCAACTTCCCTTAGCTTAAAATTAATTCTGATTGACAATATTGCATCTAAGAAGTTGCTTCTATATGCAGGCAACTCAAATATGCAAGAAATAAATTTCAGTTGACTTCTAGATTCATTTTTGGCAATAAAATGTCAATTGCTTTAATTTAATTGATTTTCTGCAACTTCCCTTAGATTAAATTTAATTCTGATTAAAAACATTGCATCTGGGAAGTTGCTTCTATATGCAGGCAACTCAAATATGCAAGAAATAAAGTTCAGTTGACTTCTAGATTCATTTTTGGCAATAAAATGTCAATTGCTTTAATTTAATTGATTTTCTGCAACTTCCCTCAGAATAAATTTAATTCTAATTAATAATATTGCATCTAAGGAGTTGCTTCTACATGCAGGCAACTCAAATATGCAATACATAAATTTCAGTTGACCTCTAGATTCATTTGTTGCATTAAAATGTCAATTGCTTTAATTAAATTAATTTTCTGCAACTTTCCTCAGATTAAATTTAATTCTGATTAATAATATTGCATCTGGGGAGTTGCTTCTATATGCAAGCTACTCAAATATGCTATAAATAAATTTCAGTTGGCTTCTGGACTCATTTGTTGCATTAAAATGTCAATTGCTTTAATTTAATTGATTTTCTGCAACTTCCTTCAGATTAAATTTAATTCTGATTAAAAATATTGCATCTGGAGAGTTGCTTCATAGAAGCAACTCTAATATGCAATAAATAAATTTCAGTTGACCTCTGGATTCATTTGTTGTAATAAAATGTCAATTGCTTTAATTTAATTGATTTTCAGCAACTTTCCTCTAATTAAATTTATTTCTGATTGAAAATATTGCATCTAGGGAGTTGCTTCTATATGCAGGCAACTCAAAAATGCAATAAACAAATTTCAATTGACCTCTAGATTCATTTGTTGCAATAAAATGTCAATTGCTTTAATTTAATTGATTTTCTGCAACTTCCCTCTGATTAAAACTAATTCTGATTAAAAATATTGCATCTGGGGAATTGCTTCTATATGCAGGCAACTCAAATATGCAATAAATAAATTTCAGTAGACCTCTGGCTTCATTTGTTGCAATAAAATGTCAATTGCTTTAATTTATTTGATTTTCTGCAACTTCCCTCAAATTAAATTAAATTCTGATTGAAAATATTGCATCTGGGGAGTTGCTTCTATATGCAGGCAACTCAAATATGCAATAAATAAATTTAAGTTGACTTCTAGAGTCATTTGTTGCAATAAAATGTCAATTGCTTTAATTTAATTGATTTTGTGCAACTTCCCTCAGACTAAATTTAATTCTGATTAGAAATTTTGCATCTGCGGAGTTGCTACTATATGCAGGCAACTCAAATATGCAATAAATAAAATTCAGTTGACCTCTGGCTTCATTTGTTGCAATAAAATGTCAATTGCTTTAATTTATTTGATTTCCTGCAACTTCCCTCAAATTAAATTTAATTCTGATTAAAAACATTGCATCTAGGGAGTTGCTTTTATATGCAGGCAACTCAAATATGCAATAAATAAATTTCAGTTGACCTCTGGATTCATTTGTTACAATAAAATGTCAATTGCTTTAATTTAATTGATTTTCTTCAACTTCCCTTAGCTTAAATTTAATTCTAATTTGAAATATTGCATCTGCAAAGTTGCTTCTATATGCAGGCAATTTAAATATGCAATAAACAAATTTCAGTTGACCTCTGGATTCATTTGTTGTAATAAAATGTCAATTGCTTTAATTTAATTGATTTTGTGCAACTTCCCTCAGACTAAATTTAATTCTGATTAGAAATTTTGCATCTGCGGAGTTGCTACTATATGCAGGCAACTCAAATATGCAGTAAATAAAATTCAGTTGACCTCTGGCTTCATTTGTTGCAATAAAATGTCAATTGCTTTAATTTATTTGATTTTCTGCAACTTCCCTCAGATTAAATTTAATTCTGGTTAAAAATATTGCATCTCGGGAGTTGCTTCTATATGCAGGCAACTCAAATATGCAATAAATAAATTTCAGTTGACCTCTAGATATATTTGTTGCAATAAAATGTCAATTGCTTTAATTTAATTGATTTTCTGCAACTTCCCTTAGATTAAATTTAATTCTGGTTAAAAATATTGCATCTGGGGAGTTGCTTCTATATGCAGGCAACTCAAATATGCAATACATAAATTTCAGTTGACCTCTAGATTCATTTGTTGCATTAAAATGTCAATTGCTTTAATTTAATTAATTTTCTGCAACTTCTCTCAGATTAAATTCAATTTTGATTGAAAATATTGCATCTAAAAAGTTGCTTCTATATGCAGGCAACTCAAAAATCCAATAAATAGATTTCAGTTGACCTCTGGATTCATTTGTTGCAATAAAATGTCAATTGCTTTAATTTATTTGATTTTCTGCAACTTCCCTCAGATTAAATTTAATTCTGGTTAAAAATATTGCATCTGGGGAGTTGCTTCTATATGCAGGCAACTCAAATATGCAATAAATAAATTTCAGTTGTCCTCTAGATTCAATTGTTGCAATAAAATGTCAATTGCTTTATATTAATTGATTTTCTGCAACTTCCCTCAGATTAAATTTAATTCTTATTAATAATATTGCATCTGGGGAGCTGCTTCTATATGCAGGCAACTCAAATACGCAATAAATAAATTTCAGTTGACCTCTGGCTTCATTTGTTGCAATAAAATGTCAATTGCTTTAATTTATTTGATTTTCTGCAACTTCCCTCAGATTAAATTTAATTCTGGTTGAAAATATTGCATCTGGGGAGTTGCTTCTATATGCAAGCAACTTAAATATGCAATAAATAAATTTAAGTTGACCTCCAGATTCATTTGTTGCAATAAAATATTAATTGCTTTAAATAAATTAATTTTCTGCTACCTTTCTCAGATTAAATTTAATTCTGATTAAAAATATTGCATCTGCGGAGTTGCTTCTATATGCAGGCAACTCGAATATGCAATAAATAAATTTCAGGTGACCTCTAGATTCATTTGTTGCAATAAAATGTCAATTGCTTTAATTTAATTGATTTTCTGCAACTTCCCTTAGATTAAATTTTTTTCTGGTTAAAAATATTGTATCTGGGGAGTTGCTTCTATATGCAGGCAACTCAAATATGCAATAAATAAATTTCAGTTGTCCTCTAGATTCAATTGTTGCAATAAAATGTCAATTGCTTTATATTAATTGATTTTCTGCAACTTCCCTCAGATTAAATTTAATTCTTATTAATAATATTGCATCTGAGGAGCTGCTTCTATATGCAGGCAACTCAAATACGCAATAAATAAATTTCAGTTGACCTCTGGCTTCATTTGTTGCAATAAAATGTCAATTGTTTTAATTTATTTGATTTTCTGCAACTTCCCTCAGATTAAATTTAATTCTGGTTAAAAATATTGCATCTGGGGAGTTGCTTCTATATGCAGGCAACTCAAATATGCAATAAATAAAATTCAGATGACTTCTAGATTCATTTGTTGCAATAAAATGTCAATTGCTTTAATTTAATTGATTTTCTGCAACTTCCCTCAGCTTAAATTTAATTCTAATTTGAAATATTGCATCTTGGAAGTTGCTTCTATATGCAAGCAACTCTAATATGCAATAAATAAATTTCAATTGACCACAAGATTTATGTTTTGCAATAAAATGTCAATTGCTTTAAATAAATTGATTTTCTCCAACTACCCTTAGATTAAATTTAATTCTGATTAAAAATATTGCATTTGGAAAGTTACTTCTATATGCAGGCAATTCAAATATCCGATAAGTAATATAAGATAAGTAAATAAGTAATTTCAGTTGACCTCCGGATTCAATTGTTGCAATAAAATGTTGTTTTCCTTAATTTAATTGATTTTCTGCAACTATCCTGAGCTTAAATTTAATTCCAAATAAAAAAATTCATATGCAAGCAACTCAGTGGCAGATCAAATGTGTAAATGTAATAAGTTGGCCAAATATACTACAGCTGTAAAAAACTGTATTCTATACTGTCAAAAAAATTTCTAAAATGTCAAACATATTACTACATTTATCAAAAAGTTACAATACTGTCAAATAGTTTTTTGTAATGTATTAAGTTCGCATTCATCTGCCAAATTGTTTTTAAATTGGCAAAAATATTACTACATCTGTCAAAAAGTTACTAAAAACTTCAAAAAGTTACTTAAACTGTCAAACAATGTACTAAATTAGTACCATCTGGCTGATATTTCAAATTATACATTTGTCAAAAAGTTACTAAAACTAAAAAGATATGTTTTAACAAAAACAAAACTTCTTGACATTTTTGCAACTTTTTGAAAGTGACTAAATTTTTTTGGCTAATTCAGAACATTTTTAACAATTTTGGAAAACATCAGTGTCATGAAATTTTTTTTACAATTTTAGAAAACTTTTTGACATTTTTGACCATTTTAGAATTTATTTGACAATTTTGAAAAATATAAATAAACTTAAGAAAGATTTTTGACAACTTTGAAATTTCTTTTTACTTTTTTGTAAAATTCTGATTTTTTTTGACTATTTTGAAATGTTTTTTACATTTTTAAAACATTTTTAAAACATTTTTTTTATATTTATAGCATTTTTGATTATTTTAGAACATTTTTGACCATTTTGTAATAACTTTAATTATTTCGGGAAAAACCAACAGACTTAAAAAAGATTTTTGACAATTTTGAAAACCTTTTTGACACTTTTGTAAGGTTTTTTACACTTTTAAAACAATTTTAATTTTTTTTTAAGGTTTTTGACAATTTAAGAACATTTTCAACAATTTTTAAATAATTTTAATTATTTTGAACAATATCAATAGACTTGAGAAGGATTTTTGACAATTTTGAAAAACTTTATTACGCTTTTGCAAAAATTTTGATTTTTTTACTATTTTAAAATGTTTTTTACTCTTTTAAAACATTTTTTTAAATGTTCTAACATTTTTAATTATTCTAGAACGTTTTTGACAATTTTGGAATAATTTCAACTATTTTGGGAAAAATCAATAAACTTGAGACATTTTTTTTTTAATTTTGGGAAACTTATTGACACTTTCATAAAATTTTTGATTTTTATTTATTATTTTGAAATGTTTTCTACACTTTTCAAACATTTTTGTAAAATTTCTAACATTTTTGACTATTTTAGAACATTTTGGACAAATTTGGAATAATTTTAACTATTTCGAAAATAATCAATGGACTTGAGAAAGATTTTCGATAATTTAGAAAAACTTTTTGACACTTTTTTCAAAATTTGTGATTTTTTTACAATTTTGAAATGTGTTTTACACTTTTAAAACATTTTTAATAACTACTTTGGAACATTTTTGACAATTTTTAAATATTTTTAACAATTTTGGAAGATATCAAAACTTCTTAACTTCTTATTTATTTTGGGAAACTTATTGACATTTTCTTAAAAAGTTGATTTTTTTAATTATTTTGAAATGTTTTTTGAACTTTTAAAACATTTTTTTAATATTTTAGACAAATTTAGATATTTTTAACAATTTTGGAAAACTTTTTGACGCTTTTGCTACA
The DNA here is from genome assembly GCA_963932245.1 of Tachinus rufipes. Classification (NCBI taxonomy): domain Eukaryota; kingdom Metazoa; phylum Arthropoda; class Insecta; order Coleoptera; family Staphylinidae; genus Tachinus; species Tachinus rufipes. The sequence goes on along the minus strand of OZ010748.1, from coordinate 88,076,325 downwards.
TTTTAGAAAATTTTATAACATTTTTTGACTATTTTAAAATATTATTGACAATTTTGAAAAATATCATAAACTTAAGAAAGATTGTAGACAATTTTAAAAACCTTTTTGACACTTTTGCAACATGTTTCAATTATTTTTGACTACTTTGAAATGTATTTTACACTTTTAAAACATTTTTGAAAATTTGACTATTTAGATTTATGACAAAATTAGAAAAAAATTGTCACTTGCAACATTTTTGAAAATTTTATAATATTTTTGACTATATTAAAACATTTTAACAATTTTAAAACATTGTTAACAATTTTGAAATGTTTTTGACAAATTTTGGAAGGATTTTTAACAATTTTCGAAAGATTTCGTCACTTTTGAAACATTTTTGACAACATTTTAGAATGTTTTAGTCAAGTGTGTTACATTTTTGATAATTTTTGACATTTTTTGAATACTTTTGACAATTTTGAATAATGTCAAATGACTTGAAATTTTTTTTCAACAATTTTCAAAAGTTTTTTTATACTTTTGAAACAATTTTGACAATTTAGTAACATATCAACAAATTTGAAAAACATTCTTGACAATTTGAAAACGTTTTTTACACGTTTAAAACGGTTTTGACAATTTTGGAATATTATTGACAATGTTGGAAAATACCAGCAGACTTAAGAAAGATTTTTAACAATTTTGGAAAACTTTTTGACACTTTTGCAATATTTTTGAATTGTCAAACAATTTTCTGGCACACAAAAGGTGGAACATATAATAGATCCTTTGATGACTAACACTTAGGCGGGTGGAGGGGTCACAGTAGAAGAAGTAACTCGCCCACAAATTAAACATTGTTCCCACCCACCCACTCAAGCGTTTTTGTAATATTTTTGACTATTTTAGAACATTTTTGGCAATTTTGAAAAATATGAACGCAATAAAATTTTTTTTTTAAATTTTGAAAAACTTTTTTACATTTTTGATATTTTTGTAACATTTTTGAACCATTTTTGACTATCTACAACATTTTTGACAATTTTGGAAACTTTCAATAAACTTAAAAAAAAAAATGACAATTTTGGAAAACATTATGACGCTTTTAATTTTTTTTTGACTATTTTGGAACGTTTTTTACACTTTTAAAACAATTTTTTAAAGTTGAAAACATTTTTGACAAATTTGGAAAATTTTTAACAATTTTTGAAGATATCAATGAACTTGAGAAAAAATTTTGACAATTATAAAAATCTTTTTGACACTTTTGAATTATTTTTGACAATCTAATAACAAATTTGTCTATTTTAGAATTTTTTTGACAATTTTGGAATAATTTTAACAATTTTGAAAAATATTAATAGACTTGAGAACAATTTTTGACAATTTTGAAAAACTTTTTGAAACTTTTAATTTTTTTTTGACAATTTAGTAATATATTTTAAGACACATAACATTTTTGACAAAACTGCCAAAATCATTTTTTAATCTTTTGAAACGTTTTTGGCGATTTTGATACATTTTTGACAATTTTAAAACATTTTTGAAAATGTTGGAATATTTTTGACAATTTTGAAAAATTCCTTAAGTTTTCTCAAGTAATTTTTGACAGTTTTGGAATATCTTTGAAAATTGAAGATTCTGGAACATTTTTTATAAATTGAAACATTTTAGACCCTGAGAGGATATCAACAAAAATTTTATTCAATTCCTTTAAGCGCACAACTATCAATCGCGAAGCGACATTGTAAACGTCAACAATTTTTTTAAATCTAAAAGACTTTATCAAAATTAATTGCGAAGCGACTGAGAAGCTATCAACAATAATTCAATTCAATTCCTTCAACCGCGCAACTGTCAATCGCTAAGCGACTTAATAAACGTCAACAATTTTATCAAATCTAAAAGACTTTATTAAAATTAATCGCAAAGCGACTGAGAAGCTATTAACAATATTTCAATTCAATTCCTTCAATCGCACAACTGTCAATTGCGAAGCGACTTAGTAAACGTCAACAATTTTATAACATTTAAAAGACTTTATCAAAATTAATCGCGAAGCGACTGAGAAGCTATCAACAATATTTCAATTCAATTCCTTCAAGCGCGCAACTGTCAATCGCGAAGCGACTTAATAAACGTCAACAATTTTATAAAATCTAAAAGACTTTATCAAAATTAATCGCAAAGCGACTGAGAAGCTAACAACAATATTTCAAATCAATTTTTTTAATTGTTTAACTGTCAATTGCGAAGCGACTTAGTAAACGTCAATAATTTTATAAAATCTAAAAGACTATCAAAATTAATCGCGAAGCGACTGAGATGCTATCAACAATAATTCAATTAAATTTCTTCAATCGCACAACTGTCAATCGCGAAGCGACTTAGTGAACGTCAACAATTTTATAAAATCTAACAGACTTTATCAACATTAATCGCAAAGGGACTGAGAAGCTATCAACAATATTTCAATTCAATTCCTTCAACCGCGCAACTGTCAATCGCGAAGCGACTTAATAAATGTCAACAATTTTATAAAATCTAAAAAACTTTATCAAAATTAATTGCGAAGCGACTGAGAAGCTATCAACAATATTTCAATTCAATTCCTTCAACCGCACAAAGGTCAATCGCGAAGCGACTTAGTGAACGTCAACAATTTATTAAAATTTAAAAAATTAATCGCGAAGCGACTGAGAAGCTATCAACAATATTTTAATTCAATTCCTTTAATCGCACAACTGTCAATCGCGAAGCGACTTAGTAAACGTCAACAATTTTATAAAATCTAAAAAACTTTATCAAAATTAATCGCGAAGCGACTGAGAAGCTATCAACAATATTTTAATTCAATTCCTTTAATCGCACAACTGTCAATCGCGAAGCGACATAGTAAACGTCAACAATTTTATAAAATCTAAAAGACTTTATCAAAATTAATCGCGAAGCGACTGAGAAGCTATCAACAATATTTCAATTCAATTCCTTCAATCGCTTAGCTATTAATTGCGAAGCGACTTAGTAAACGTCAACAATTTTATAAAATCTAAAAAACTAGCAAAATTAATCGCGAAGCGACTGAGATGCTATCAACAATAATTCAATTAAATTCCTTCAATCGCACAACTGTCAATCGCGAAGCGACATAGTAAATGTCAACAATTTTATAAAATCTAAAAGACTTTATCAAAATTAATCGCGAAGCGACTGAGAAGCTATCAACAATATTTCAATTCAATTCCTTCAATCGCTTAGCTATTAATTGCGAAGCGACTTAGTAAACGTCAACAATTTTATAAAATCTAAAAAACTAGCAAAATTAATCGCGAAGCGACTGAGATGCTATCAACAATAATTCAATTAAATTCCTTCAATCGCACAACTGTCAATCGCGAAGCGACATAGTAAATGTCAACAATTTTATAAAATCTAAAAAACTTTATCAAAATTAATCGCGAAGCGACTGAGAAGCTATCAACAATATTTTAATTCAATTCCTTTAATCGCACAACTGTCAATCGCGAAGCGACTTAGTAAACGTCAACAATTTTATAAAATCTAAAAAACTTTATCAAAATTAATCGCGAAGCGACTGAGATGCTATCAACAATAATTCAATTAAATTCCTTCAATCGCACAACTGTCAATCGCGAAGCGACATAGTAAACGTCAACAATTTTATAAAATCTAAAAGACTTTATCAAAATTAATCGCGAAGCGACTGAGAAGCTATCAACAATATTTCAATTCAATTCCTTCAATCGCTTAGCTATTAATTGCGAAGCGACTTAGTAAACGTCAACAATTTTATAAAATCTAAAAAACTAGCAAAATTAATCGCGAAGCGACTGAGATGCTATCAACAATAATTCAATTAAATTCCTTCAATCGCACAACTGTCAATCGCGAAGCGACATAGTAAATGTCAACAATTTTATAAAATCTAAAAGACTTTATCAAAATTAATCGCGAAGCGACTGAGAAGCTATCAACAATATTTCAATTCAATTCCTTCAATCGCTTAGCTATTAATTGCGAAGCGACTTAGTAAACGTCAACAATTTTATAAAATCTAAAAAACTAGCAAAATTAATCGCGAAGCGACTGAGATGCTATCAACAATAATTCAATTAAATTCCTTCAATCGCACAACTGTCAATCGCGAAGCGACATAGTAAATGTCAACAATTTTATAAAATCTAAAAAACTTTATCAAAATTAATCGCGAAGCGACTGAGAAGCTATCAACAATATTTTAATTCAATTCCTTTAATCGCACAACTGTCAATCGCGAAGCGACTTAGTAAACGTCAACAATTTTATAAAATCTAAAAAACTTTATCAAAATTAATCGCGAAGCGACTGAGATGCTATCAACAATAATTCAATTAAATTCCTTCAATCGCACAACTGTCAATCGCGAAGCGACATAGTAAACGTCAACAATTTTATAAAATCTAAAAGACTTTATCAAAATTAATCGCGAAGCGACTGAGAAGCTATCAACAATATTTCAATTCAATTCCTTCAATCGCTTAGCTATTAATTGCGAAGCGACTTAGTAAACGTCAACAATTTTATAAAATCTAAAAAACTAGCAAAATTAATCGCGAAGCGACTGAGAAGCTATCAACAATATATTAATTCAATTCCTTTAATCGCACAACTGTCAATCGCGAAGCGACTTAGTAAACGTCAACAATTTTATAAAATCTAAAAAACTTTATCAAAATTAATCGCGAAGCGACTGAGATGCTATCAACAATAATTCAATTAAATTCCTTCAATCGCACAACTGTCAATCGCGAAGCGACATAGTAAACGTCAACAATTTTATAAAATCTAAAAGACTTTATCAAAATTAATCGCGAAGCGACTGAGAAGCTATCAACAATATTTCAATTCAATTCCTTCAATCGCTTAGCTATTAATTGCGAAGCGACTTAGTAAACGTCAACAATTTTATAAAATCTAAAAAACTAGCAAAATTAATCGCGAAGCGACTGAGAAGCTATCAACAATATATTAATTCAATTCCTTTAATCGCACAACTGTCAATCGCGAAGCGACTTAGTAAACGTCAACAATTTTATAAAATCTAAAAAACTTTATCAAAATTAATCGCGAAGCGACTGAGATGCTATCAACAATAATTCAATTAAATTCCTTCAATCGCACAACTGTCAATCGCGAAGCGACATAGTAAACGTCAACAATTTTATAAAATCTAAAAGACTTTATCAAAATTAATCGCGAAGCGACTGAGAAGCTATCAACAATATTTCAATTCAATTCCTTCAATCGCTTAGCTATTAATTGCGAAGCGACTTAGTAAACGTCAACAATTTTATAAAATCTAAAAAACTAGCAAAATTAATCGCGAAGCGACTGAGAAGCTATCAACAATATATTAATTCAATTCCTTTAATCGCACAACTGTCAATCGCGAAGCGACTTAGTAAACGTCAACAATTTTATAAAATCTAAAAAACTTTATCAAAATTAATCGCGAAGCGACTGAGATGCTATCAACAATAATTCAATTAAATTCCTTCAATCGCACAACTGTCAATCGCGAAGCGACATAGTAAACGTCAACAATTTTATAAAATCTAAAAAACTAGCAAAATTAATCGCGAAGCGACTGAGAAGCTATCAACAATATATTAATTCAATTCCTTTAATCGCACAACTGTCAATCGCGAAGCGACTTAGTAAACGTCAACAATTTTATAAAATCTAAAAAACTTTATCAAAATTAATCGCGAAGCGACTGAGATGCTATCAACAATAATTCAATTAAATTCCTTCAATCGCACAACTGTCAATCGCGAAGCGACATAGTAAACGTCAACAATTTTATAAAATCTAAAAGACTTTATCAAAATTAATCGCGAAGCGACTGAGAAGCTATCAACAATATTTCAATTCAATTCCTTCAATCGCTTAGCTATTAATTGCGAAGCGACTTAGTAAACGTCAACAATTTTATAAAATCTAAAAAACTAGCAAAATTAATCGCGAAGCGACTGAGAAGCTATCAACAATATATTAATTCAATTCCTTTAATCGCACAACTGTCAATCGCGAAGCGACTTAGTAAACGTCAACAATTTTATAAAATCTAAAAAACTTTATCAAAATTAATCGCGAAGCGACTGAGATGCTATCAACAATAATTCAATTAAATTCCTTCAATCGCACAACTGTCAATCGCGAAGCGACATAGTAAACGTCAACAATTTTATAAAATCTAAAAGACTTTATCAAAATTAATCGCGAAGCGACTGAGAAGCTATCAACAATATTTCAATTCAATTCCTTCAATCGCTTAGCTATTAATTGCGAAGCGACTTAGTAAACGTCAACAATTTTATAAAATCTAAAAAACTAGCAAAATTAATCGCGAAGCGACTGAGAAGCTATCAACAATATATTAATTCAATTCCTTTAATCGCACAACTGTCAATCGCGAAGCGACTTAGTAAACGTCAACAATTTTATAAAATCTAAAAAACTTTATCAAAATTAATCGCGAAGCGACTGAGATGCTATCAACAATAATTCAATTAAATTCCTTCAATCGCACAACTGTCAATCGCGAAGCGACATAGTAAACGTCAACAATTTTATAAAATCTAAAAAACTAGCAAAATTAATCGCGAAGCGACTGAGAAGCTATCAACAATATATTAATTCAATTCCTTTAATCGCACAACTGTCAATCGCGAAGCGACTTAGTAAACGTCAACAATTTTATAAAATCTAAAAAACTTTATCAAAATTAATCGCGAAGCGACTGAGATGCTATCAACAATAATTCAATTAAATTCCTTCAATCGCACAACTGTCAATCGCGAAGCGACATAGTAAACGTCAACAATTTTATAAAATCTAAAAGACTTTATCAAAATTAATCGCGAAGCGACTGAGAAGCTATCAACAATATTTCAATTCAATTCCTTCAATCGCTTAGCTATTAATTGCGAAGCGACTTCGTAAACGTCAACAATTTTATAAAATCTAAAAAACTAGCAAAATTAATCGCGAAGCGACTGAGAAGCTATCAACAATATATTAATTCAATTCCTTTAATCGCACAACTGTCAATCGCGAAGCGACTTAGTAAACGTCAACAATTTTATAAAATCTAAAAAACTTTATCAAAATTAATCGCGAAGCGACTGAGATGCTATCAACAATAATTCAATTAAATTCCTTCAATCGCACAACTGTCAATCGCGAAGCGACATAGTAAACGTCAACAATTTTATAAAATCTAAAAAACTAGCAAAATTAATCGCGAAGCGACTGAGAAGCTATCAACAATATATTAATTCAATTCCTTTAATCGCACAACTGTCAATCGCGAAGCGACTTAGTAAACGTCAACAATTTTATAAAATCTAAAAAACTTTATCAAAATTAATCGCGAAGCGACTGAGATGCTATCAACAATAATTCAATTAAATTCCTTCAATCGCACAACTGTCAATCGCGAAGCGACATAGTAAACGTCAACAATTTTATAAAATCTAAAAGACTTTATCAAAATTAATCGCGAAGCGACTGAGAAGCTATCAACAATATTTCAATTCAATTCCTTCAATCGCTTAGCTATTAATTGCGAAGCGACTTAGTAAACGTCAACAATTTTATAAAATCTAAAAAACTAGCAAAATTAATCGCGAAGCGACTGAGAAGCTATCAACAATATATTAATTCAATTCCTTTAATCGCACAACTGTCAATCGCGAAGCGACTTAGTAAACGTCAACAATTTTATAAAATCTAAAAAACTTTATCAAAATTAATCGCGAAGCGACTGAGATGCTATCAACAATAATTCAATTAAATTCCTTCAGTCGCACAACTGTCAATCGCGAAGCGACATAGTAAACGTCAACAATTTTATAAAATCTAAAAGACTTTATCAAAATTAATCGCGAAGCGACTGAGAAGCTATCAACAATATTTCAATTCAATTCCTTCAATCGCTTAGCTATTAATTGCGAAGCGACTTAGTAAACGTCAACAATTTTATAAAATCTAAAAAACTAGCAAAATTAATCGCGAAGCGACTGAGAAGCTATCAACAATATATTAATTCAATTCCTTTAATCGCACAACTGTCAATCGCGAAGCGACTTAGTAAACGTCAACAATTTTATAAAATCTAAAAAACTTTATCAAAATTAATCGCGAAGCGACTGAGATGCTATCAACAATAATTCAATTAAATTCCTTCAATCGCACAACTGTCAATCGCGAAGCGACATAGTAAACGTCAACAATTTTATAAAATCTAAAAGACTTTATCAAAATTAATCGCGAAGCGACTGAGAAGCTATCAACAATATTTCAATTCAATTCCTTCAATCGCTTAGCTATTAATTGCGAAGCGACTTAGTAAACGTCAACAATTTTATAAAATCTAAAAAACTAGCAAAATTAATCGCGAAGCGACTGAGAAGCTATCAACAATATATTAATTCAATTCCTTTAATCGCACAACTGTCAATCGCGAAGCGACTTAGTAAACGTCAACAATTTTATAAAATCTAAAAAACTTTATCAAAATTAATCGCGAAGCGACTGAGATGCTATCAACAATAATTCAATTAAATTCCTTCAATCGCACAACTGTCAATCGCGAAGCGACATAGTAAACGTCAACAATTTTATAAAATCTAAAAAACTAGCAAAATTAATCGCGAAGCGACTGAGAAGCTATCAACAATATATTAATTCAATTCCTTTAATCGCACAACTGTCAATCGCGAAGCGACTTAGTAAACGTCAACAATTTTATAAAATCTAAAAAACTTTATCAAAATTAATCGCGAAGCGACTGAGATGCTATCAACAATAATTCAATTAAATTCCTTCAATCGCACAACTGTCAATCGCGAAGCGACATAGTAAACGTCAACAATTTTATAAAATCTAAAAGACTTTATCAAAATTAATCGCGAAGCGACTGAGAAGCTATCAACAATATTTCAATTCAATTCCTTCAATCGCTTAGCTATTAATTGCGAAGCGACTTAGTAAACGTCAACAATTTTATAAAATCTAAAAAACTAGCAAAATTAATCGCGAAGCGACTGAGAAGCTATCAACAATATATTAATTCAATTCCTTTAATCGCACAACTGTCAATCGCGAAGCGACTTAGTAAACGTCAACAATTTTATAAAATCTAAAAAACTTTATCAAAATTAATCGCGAAGCGACTGAGATGCTATCAACAATAATTCAATTAAATTCCTTCAATCGCACAACTGTCAATCGCGAAGCGACGAAGTAAACGTCAACAATTTTATAAAATCTAAAAAACTAGCAAAATTAATCGCGAAGCGACTGAGAAGCTATCAACAATATATTAATTCAATTCCTTTAATCGCACAACTGTCAATCGCGAAGCGACTTAGTAAACGTCAACAATTTTATAAAATCTAAAAAACTTTATCAAAATTAATCGCGAAGCGACTGAGATGCTATCAACAATAATTCAATTAAATTCCTTCAATCGCACAACTGTCAATCGCGAAGCGACATAGTAAACGTCAACAATTTTATAAAATCTAAAAGACTTTATCAAAATTAATCGCGAAGCGACTGAGAAGCTATCAACAATATTTCAATTCAATTCCTTCAATCGCTTAGCTATTAATTGCGAAGCGACTTAGTAAACGTCAACAATTTTATAAAATCTAAAAAACTAGCAAAATTAATCGCGAAGCGACTGAGAAGCTATCAACAATATATTAATTCAATTCCTTTAATCGCACAACTGTCAATCGCGAAGCGACTTAGTAAACGTCAACAATTTTATAAAATCTAAAAAACTTTATCAAAATTAATCGCGAAGCGACTGAGATGCTATCAACAATAATTCAATTAAATTCCTTCAATCGCACAACTGTCAATCGCGAAGCGACATAGTAAACGTCAACAATTTTATAAAATCTAAAAGACTTTATCAAAATTAATCGCGAAGCGACTGAGAAGCTATCAACAATATTTCAATTCAATTCCTTCAATCGCTTAGCTATTAATTGCGAAGCGACTTAGTAAACGTCAACAATTTTATAAAATCTAAAAAACTAGCAAAATTAATCGCGAAGCGACTGAGAAGCTATCAACAATATATTAATTCAATTCCTTTAATCGCACAACTGTCAATCGCGAAGCGACTTAGTAAACGTCAACAATTTTATAAAATCTAAAAAACTTTATCAAAATTAATCGCGAAGCGACTGAGATGCTATCAACAATAATTCAATTAAATTCCTTCAATCGCACAACTGTCAATCGCGAAGCGACATAGTAAACGTCAACAATTTTATAAAATCTAAAAAACTAGCAAAATTAATCGCGAAGCGACTGAGAAGCTATCAACAATATATTAATTCAATTCCTTTAATCGCACAACTGTCAATCGCGAAGCGACTTAGTAAACGTCAACAATTTTATAAAATCTAAAAAACTTTATCAAAATTAATCGCGAAGCGACTGAGATGCTATCAACAATAATTCAATTAAATTCCTTCAATCGCACAACTGTCAATCGCGAAGCGACATAGTAAACGTCAACAATTTTATAAAATCTAAAAGACTTTATCAAAATTAATCGCGAAGCGACTGAGAAGCTATCAACAATATTTCAATTCAATTCCTTCAATCGCTTAGCTATTAATTGCGAAGCGACTTAGTAAACGTCAACAATTTTATAAAATCTAAAAAACTAGCAAAATTAATCGCGAAGCGACTGAGAAGCTATCAACAATATATTAATTCAATTCCTTTAATCGCACAACTGTCAATCGCGAAGCGACTTAGTAAACGTCAACAATTTTATAAAATCTAAAAAACTTTATCAAAATTAATCGCGAAGCGACTGAGATGCTATCAACAATAATTCAATTAAATTCCTTCAATCGCACAACTGTCAATCGCGAAGCGACATAGTAAACGTCAACAATTTTATAAAATCTAAAAAACTAGCAAAATTAATCGCGAAGCGACTGAGAAGCTATCAACAATATATTAATTCAATTCCTTTAATCGCACAACTGTCAATCGCGAAGCGACTTAGTAAACGTCAACAATTTTATAAAATCTAAAAAACTTTATCAAAATTAATCGCGAAGCGACTGAGATGCTATCAACAATAATTCAATTAAATTCCTTCAATCGCACAACTGTCAATCGCGAAGCGACATAGTAAACGTCAACAATTTTATAAAATCTAAAAAACTAGCAAAATTAATCGCGAAGCGACTGAGAAGCTATCAACAATATATTAATTCAATTCCTTTAATCGCACAACTGTCAATCGCGAAGCGACTTAGTAAACGTCAACAATTTTATAAAATCTAAAAAACTTTATCAAAATTAATCGCGAAGCGACTGAGATGCTATCAACAATAATTCAATTAAATTCCTTCAATCGCACAACTGTCAATCGCGAAGCGACATAGTAAACGTCAACAATTTTATAAAATCTAAAAGACTTTATCAAAATTAATCGCGAAGCGACTGAGAAGCTATCAACAATATTTCAATTCAATTCCTTCAATCGCTTAGCTATTAATTGCGAAGCGACTTAGTAAACGTCAACAATTTTATAAAATCTAAAAAACTAGCAAAATTAATCGCGAAGCGACTGAGAAGCTATCAACAATATATTAATTCAATTCCTTTAATCGCACAACTGTCAATCGCGAAGCGACTTAGTAAACGTCAACAATTTTATAAAATCTAAAAAACTTTATCAAAATTAATCGCGAAGCGACTGAGATGCTATCAACAATAATTCAATTAAATTCCTTCAATCGCACAACTGTCAATCGCGAAGCGACATAGTAAACGTCAACAATTTTATAAAATCTAAAAGACTTTATCAAAATTAATCGCGAAGCGACTGAGAAGCTATCAACAATATTTCAATTCAATTCCTTCAATCGCTTAGCTATTAATTGCGAAGCGACTTAGTAAACGTCAACAATTTTATAAAATCTAAAAAACTAGCAAAATTAATCGCGAAGCGACTGAGAAGCTATCAACAATATATTAATTCAATTCCTTTAATCGCACAACTGTCAATCGCGAAGCGACTTAGTAAACGTCAACAATTTTATAAAATCTAAAAAACTTTATCAAAATTAATCGCGAAGCGACTGAGATGCTATCAACAATAATTCAATTAAATTCCTTCAATCGCACAACTGTCAATCGCGAAGCGACATAGTAAACGTCAACAATTTTATAAAATCTAAAAGACTTTATCAAAATTAATCGCGAAGCGACTGAGAAGCTATCAACAATATTTCAATTCAATTCCTTCAATCGCTTAGCTATTAATTGCGAAGCGACTTAGTAAACGTCAACAATTTTATAAAATCTAAAAAACTAGCAAAATTAATCGCGAAGCGACTGAGAAGCTATCAACAATATATTAATTCAATTCCTTTAATCGCACAACTGTCAATCGCGAAGCGACTTAGTAAACGTCAACAATTTTATAAAATCTAAAAAACTTTATCAAAATTAATCGCGAAGCGACTGAGATGCTATCAACAATAATTCAATTAAATTCCTTCAATCGCACAACTGTCAATCGCGAAGCGACATAGTAAACGTCAACAATTTTATAAAATCTAAAAGACTTTATCAAAATTAATCGCGAAGCGACTGAGAAGCTATCAACAATATTTCAATTCAATTCCTTCAATCGCTTAGCTATTAATTGCGAAGCGACTTAGTAAACGTCAACAATTTTATAAAATCTAAAAAACTAGCAAAATTAATCGCGAAGCGACTGAGAAGCTATCAACAATATTTCAATTCAATTCCTTCAATCGCTTAGCTATTAATTGCGAAGCGACTTAGTAAACGTCAACAATTTTATAAAATCTAAAAAACTAGCAAAATTAATCGCGAAGCGACTGAGAAGCTATCAACAATATATTAATTCAATTCCTTTAATCGCACAACTGTCAATCGCGAAGCGACTTAGTAAACGTCAACAATTTTATAAAATCTAAAAAACTTTATCAAAATTAATCGCGAAGCGACTGAGATGCTATCAACAATAATTCAATTAAATTCCTTCAATCGCACAACTGTCAATCGCGAAGCGACATAGTAAACGTCAACAATTTTATAAAATCTAAAAGACTTTATCAAAATTAATCGCGAAGCGACTGAGAAGCTATCAACAATATTTCAATTCAATTCCTTCAATCGCTTAGCTATTAATTGCGAAGCGACTTAGTAAACGTCAACAATTTTATAAAATCTAAAAAACTAGCAAAATTAATCGCGAAGCGACTGAGAAGCTATCAACAATATATTAATTCAATTCCTTTAATCGCACAACTGTCAATCGCGAAGCGACTTAGTAAACGTCAACAATTTTATAAAATCTAAAAAACTTTATCAAAATTAATCGCGAAGCGACTGAGATGCTATCAACAATAATTCAATTAAATTCCTTCAATCGCACAACTGTCAATCGCGAAGCGACATAGTAAACGTCAACAATTTTATAAAATCTAAAAAACTAGCAAAATTAATCGCGAAGCGACTGAGAAGCTATCAACAATATATTAATTCAATTCCTTTAATCGCACAACTGTCAATCGCGAAGCGACTTAGTAAACGTCAACAATTTTATAAAATCTAAAAAACTTTATCAAAATTAATCGCGAAGCGACTGAGATGCTATCAACAATAATTCAATTAAATTCCTTCAATCGCACAACTGTCAATCGCGAAGCGACATAGTAAACGTCAACAATTTTATAAAATCTAAAAGACTTTATCAAAATTAATCGCGAAGCGACTGAGAAGCTATCAACAATATTTCAATTCAATTCCTTCAATCGCTTAGCTATTAATTGCGAAGCGACTTAGTAAACGTCAACAATTTTATAAAATCTAAAAAACTAGCAAAATTAATCGCGAAGCGACTGAGAAGCTATCAACAATATATTAATTCAATTCCTTTAATCGCACAACTGTCAATCGCGAAGCGACTTAGTAAACGTCAACAATTTTATAAAATCTAAAAAACTTTATCAAAATTAATCGCGAAGCGACTGAGATGCTATCAACAATAATTCAATTAAATTCCTTCAATCGCACAACTGTCAATCGCGAAGCGACATAGTAAACGTCAACAATTTTATAAAATCTAAAAAACTAGCAAAATTAATCGCGAAGCGACTGAGAAGCTATCAACAATATATTAATTCAATTCCTTTAATCGCACAACTGTCAATCGCGAAGCGACTTAGTAAACGTCAACAATTTTATAAAATCTAAAAAACTTTATCAAAATTAATCGCGAAGCGACTGAGATGCTATCAACAATAATTCAATTAAATTCCTTCAATCGCACAACTGTCAATCGCGAAGCGACATAGTAAACGTCAACAATTTTATAAAATCTAAAAGACTTTATCAAAATTAATCGCGAAGCGACTGAGAAGCTATCAACAATATTTCAATTCAATTCCTTCAATCGCTTAGCTATTAATTGCGAAGCGACTTAGTAAACGTCAACAATTTTATAAAATCTAAAAAACTAGCAAAATTAATCGCGAAGCGACTGAGAAGCTATCAACAATATATTAATTCAATTCCTTTAATCGCACAACTGTCAATCGCGAAGCGACTTAGTAAACGTCAACAATTTTATAAAATCTAAAAAACTTTATCAAAATTAATCGCGAAGCGACTGAGATGCTATCAACAATAATTCAATTAAATTCCTTCAATCGCACAACTGTCAATCGCGAAGCGACATAGTAAACGTCAACAATTTTATAAAATCTAAAAGACTTTATCAAAATTAATCGCGAAGCGACTGAGAAGCTATCAACAATATTTCAATTCAATTCCTTCAATCGCTTAGCTATTAATTGCGAAGCGACTTAGTAAACGTCAACAATTTTATAAAATCTAAAAAACTAGCAAAATTAATCGCGAAGCGACTGAGAAGCTATCAACAATATATTAATTCAATTCCTTTAATCGCACAACTGTCAATCGCGAAGCGACTTAGTAAACGTCAACAATTTTATAAAATCTAAAAAACTTTATCAAAATTAATCGCGAAGCGACTGAGATGCTATCAACAATAATTCAATTAAATTCCTTCAATCGCACAACTGTCAATCGCGAAGCGACATAGTAAACGTCAACAATTTTATAAAATCTAAAAGACTTTATCAAAATTAATCGCGAAGCGACTGAGAAGCTATCAACAATATTTCAATTCAATTCCTTCAATCGCTTAGCTATTAATTGCGAAGCGACTTAGTAAACGTCAACAATTTTATAAAATCTAAAAAACTAGCAAAATTAATCGCGAAGCGACTGAGAAGCTATCAACAATATATTAATTCAATTCCTTTAATCGCACAACTGTCAATCGCGAAGCGACTTAGTAAACGTCAACAATTTTATAAAATCTAAAAAACTTTATCAAAATTAATCGCGAAGCGACTGAGATGCTATCAACAATAATTCAATTAAATTCCTTCAATCGCACAACTGTCAATCGCGAAGCGACATAGTAAACGTCAACAATTTTATAAAATCTAAAAAACTAGCAAAATTAATCGCGAAGCGACTGAGAAGCTATCAACAATATATTAATTCAATTCCTTTAATCGCACAACTGTCAATCGCGAAGCGACTTAGTAAACGTCAACAATTTTATAAAATCTAAAAAACTTTATCAAAATTAATCGCGAAGCGACTGAGATGCTATCAACAATAATTCAATTAAATTCCTTCAATCGCACAACTGTCAATCGCGAAGCGACATAGTAAACGTCAACAATTTTATAAAATCTAAAAGACTTTATCAAAATTAATCGCGAAGCGACTGAGAAGCTATCAACAATATTTCAATTCAATTCCTTCAATCGCTTAGCTATTAATTGCGAAGCGACTTAGTAAACGTCAACAATTTTATAAAATCTAAAAAACTAGCAAAATTAATCGCGAAGCGACTGAGAAGCTATCAACAATATATTAATTCAATTCCTTTAATCGCACAACTGTCAATCGCGAAGCGACTTAGTAAACGTCAACAATTTTATAAAATCTAAAAAACTTTATCAAAATTAATCGCGAAGCGACTGAGATGCTATCAACAATAATTCAATTAAATTCCTTCAATCGCACAACTGTCAATCGCGAAGCGACATAGTAAACGTCAACAATTTTATAAAATCTAAAAGACTTTATCAAAATTAATCGCGAAGCGACTGAGAAGCTATCAACAATATTTCAATTCAATTCCTTCAATCGCTTAGCTATTAATTGCGAAGCGACTTAGTAAACGTCAACAATTTTATAAAATCTAAAAAACTAGCAAAATTAATCGCGAAGCGACTGAGAAGCTATCAACAATATATTAATTCAATTCCTTTAATCGCACAACTGTCAATCGCGAAGCGACTTAGTAAACGTCAACAATTTTATAAAATCTAAAAAACTTTATCAAAATTAATCGCGAAGCGACTGAGATGCTATCAACAATAATTCAATTAAATTCCTTCAATCGCACAACTGTCAATCGCGAAGCGACATAGTAAACGTCAACAATTTTATAAAATCTAAAAAACTAGCAAAATTAATCGCGAAGCGACTGAGAAGCTATCAACAATATATTAATTCAATTCCTTTAATCGCACAACTGTCAATCGCGAAGCGACTTAGTAAACGTCAACAATTTTATAAAATCTAAAAAACTTTATCAAAATTAATCGCGAAGCGACTGAGATGCTATCAACAATAATTCAATTAAATTCCTTCAATCGCACAACTGTCAATCGCGAAGCGACATAGTAAACGTCAACAATTTTATAAAATCTAAAAGACTTTATCAAAATTAATCGCGAAGCGACTGAGAAGCTATCAACAATATTTCAATTCAATTCCTTCAATCGCTTAGCTATTAATTGCGAAGCGACTTATTAAACGTCAACAATTTTATAAAATCTAAAAAACTAGCAAAATTAATCGCGAAGCGACTGAGAAGCTATCAACAATATATTAATTCAATTCCTTTAATCGCACAGCTGTCAATCGCGAAGCGACTTAGTAAACGTCAACAATTTTATAAAATCTAAAAAACTAGCAAAATTAATCGCGAAGCGACTGAGAAGCTATCAACAATATATTAATTCAATTCCTTTAATCGCACAACTGTCAATCGCGAAGCGACTTAGTAAACGTCAACAATTTTATAAAATCTAAAAAACTTTATCAAAATTAATCGCGAAGCGACTGAGATGCTATCAACAATAATTCAATTAAATTCCTTCAATCGCACAACTGTCAATCGCGAAGCGACATAGTAAACGTCAACAATTTTATAAAATCTAAAAGACTTTATCAAAATTAATCGCGAAGCGACTGAGATGCTATCAACAATAATTCAATTAAATTCCTTCAATCGCACAACTGTCAATCGCGAAGCGACATAGTAAACGTCAACAATTTTATAAAATCTAAAAGACTTTATCAAAATTAATCGCGAAGCGACTGAGATGCTATCAACAATAATTCAATTAAATTCCTTCAATCGCACAACTGTCAATCGCGAAGCGACATAGTAAACGTCAACAATTTTATAAAATCTAAAAAACTTTATCAAAATTAATCGCGAAGCGACTGAGATGCTATCAACAATAATTCAATTAAATTCCTTCAATCGCACAACTGTCAATCGCGAAGCGACATAGTAAACGTCAACAATTTTATAAAATCTAAAAGACTTTATCAAAATTAATCGCGAAGCGACTGAGAAGCTATCAACAATATTTCAATTCAATTCCTTCAATCGCTTAGCTATTAATTGCGAAGCGACTTAGTAAACGTCAACAATTTTATAAAATCTAAAAAACTAGCAAAATTAATCGCGAAGCGACTGAGAAGCTATCAACAATATATTAATTCAATTCCTTTAATCGCACAACTGTCAATCGCGAAGCGACTTAGTAAACGTCAACAATTTTATAAAATCTAAAAAACTTTATCAAAATTAATCGCGAAGCGACTGAGATGCTATCAACAATAATTCAATTAAATTCCTTCAATCGCACAACTGTCAATCGCGAAGCGACATAGTAAACGTCAACAATTTTATAAAATCTAAAAGACTTTATCAAAATTAATCGCGAAGCGACTGAGAAGCTATCAACAATATTTCAATTCAATTCCTTCAATCGCTTAGCTATTAATTGCGAAGCGACTTAGTAAACGTCAACAATTTTATAAAATCTAAAAAACTAGCAAAATTAATCGCGAAGCGACTGAGAAGCTATCAACAATATATTAATTCAATTCCTTTAATCGCACAACTGTCAATCGCGAAGCGACTTAGTAAACGTCAACAATTTTATAAAATCTAAAAAACTTTATCAAAATTAATCGCGAAGCGACTGAGATGCTATCAACAATAATTCAATTAAATTCCTTCAATCGCACAACTGTCAATCGCGAAGCGACATAGTAAACGTCAACAATTTTATAAAATCTAAAAAACTAGCAAAATTAATCGCGAAGCGACTGAGAAGCTATCAACAATATATTAATTCAATTCCTTTAATCGCACAACTGTCAATCGCGAAGCGACTTAGTAAACGTCAACAATTTTATAAAATCTAAAAAACTTTATCAAAATTAATCGCGAAGCGACTGAGATGCTATCAACAATAATTCAATTAAATTCCTTCAATCGCACAACTGTCAATCGCGAAGCGACATAGTAAACGTCAACAATTTTATAAAATCTAAAAGACTTTATCAAAATTAATCGCGAAGCGACTGAGAAGCTATCAACAATATTTCAATTCAATTCCTTCAATCGCTTAGCTATTAATTGCGAAGCGACTTATTAAACGTCAACAATTTTATAAAATCTAAAAAACTAGCAAAATTAATCGCGAAGCGACTGAGAAGCTATCAACAATATATTAATTCAATTCCTTTAATCGCACAGCTGTCAATCGCGAAGCGACTTAGTAAACGTCAACAATTTTATAAAATCTAAAAAACTAGCAAAATTAATCGCGAAGCGACTGAGAAGCTATCAACAATATATTAATTCAATTCCTTTAATCGCACAACTGTCAATCGCGAAGCGACTTAGTAAACGTCAACAATTTTATAAAATCTAAAAAACTTTATCAAAATTAATCGCGAAGCGACTGAGATGCTATCAACAATAATTCAATTAAATTCCTTCAATCGCACAACTGTCAATCGCGAAGCGACATAGTAAACGTCAACAATTTTATAAAATCTAAAAGACTTTATCAAAATTAATCGCGAAGCGACTGAGAAGCTATCAACAATATTTCAATTCAATTCCTTCAATCGCTTAGCTATTAATTGCGAAGCGACTTATTAAACGTCAACAATTTTATAAAATCTAAAAAACTAGCAAAATTAATCGCGAAGCGACTGAGAAGCTATCAACAATATATTAATTCAATTCCTTTAATCGCACAACTGTCAATCGCGAAGCGACTTAGTAAACGTCAACAATTTTATAAAATCTAAAAAACTTTATCAAAATTAATCGCGAAGCGACTGAGATGCTATCAACAATAATTCAATTAAATTCCTTCAATCGCACAACTGTCAATCGCGAAGCGACATAGTAAACGTCAACAATTTTATAAAATCTAAAAAACTAGCAAAATTAATCGCGAAGCGACTGAGAAGCTATCAACAATATATTAATTCAATTCCTTTAATCGCACAACTGTCAATCGCGAAGCGACTTAGTAAACGTCAACAATTTTATAAAATCTAAAAAACTTTATCAAAATTAATCGCGAAGCGACTGAGATGCTATCAACAATAATTCAATTAAATTCCTTCAATCGCACAACTGTCAATCGCGAAGCGACATAGTAAACGTCAACAATTTTATAAAATCTAAAAGACTTTATCAAAATTAATCGCGAAGCGACTGAGAAGCTATCAACAATATTTCAATTCAATTCCTTCAATCGCTTAGCTATTAATTGCGAAGCGACTTATTAAACGTCAACAATTTTATAAAATCTAAAAAACTAGCAAAATTAATCGCGAAGCGACTGAGAAGCTATCAACAATATATTAATTCAATTCCTTTAATCGCACAGCTGTCAATCGCGAAGCGACTTAGTAAACGTCAACAATTTTATAAAATCTAAAAAACTAGCAAAATTAATCGCGAAGCGACTGAGAAGCTATCAACAATATATTAATTCAATTCCTTTAATCGCACAACTGTCAATCGCGAAGCGACTTAGTAAACGTCAACAATTTTATAAAATCTAAAAAACTTTATCAAAATTAATCGCGAAGCGACTGAGATGCTATCAACAATAATTCAATTAAATTCCTTCAATCGCACAACTGTCAATCGCGAAGCGACATAGTAAACGTCAACAATTTTATAAAATCTAAAAGACTTTATCAAAATTAATCGCGAAGCGACTGAGATGCTATCAACAATAATTCAATTAAATTCCTTCAATCGCACAACTGTCAATCGCGAAGCGACATAGTAAACGTCAACAATTTTATAAAATCTAAAAGACTTTATCAAAATTAATCGCGAAGCGACTGAGATGCTATCAACAATAATTCAATTAAATTCCTTCAATCGCACAACTGTCAATCGCGAAGCGACATAGTAAACGTCAACAATTTTATAAAATCTAAAAAACTTTATCAAAATTAATCGCGAAGCGACTGAGATGCTATCAACAATAATTCAATTAAATTCCTTCAATCGCACAACTGTCAATCGCGAAGCGACATAGTAAACGTCAACAATTTTATAAAATCTAAAAGACTTTATCAAAATTAATCGCGAAGCGACTGAGAAGCTATCAACAATATTTCAATTCAATTCCTTCAATCGCTTAGCTATTAATTGCGAAGCGACTTAGTAAACGTCAACAATTTTATAAAATCTAAAAAACTAGCAAAATTAATCGCGAAGCGACTGAGAAGCTATCAACAATATATTAATTCAATTCCTTTAATCGCACAACTGTCAATCGCGAAGCGACTTAGTAAACGTCAACAATTTTATAAAATCTAAAAAACTTTATCAAAATTAATCGCGAAGCGACTGAGATGCTATCAACAATAATTCAATTAAATTCCTTCAATCGCACAACTGTCAATCGCGAAGCGACATAGTAAACGTCAACAATTTTATAAAATCTAAAAGACTTTATCAAAATTAATCGCGAAGCGACTGAGAAGCTATCAACAATATTTCAATTCAATTCCTTCAATCGCTTAGCTATTAATTGCGAAGCGACTTAGTAAACGTCAACAATTTTATAAAATCTAAAAAACTAGCAAAATTAATCGCGAAGCGACTGAGAAGCTATCAACAATATATTAATTCAATTCCTTTAATCGCACAACTGTCAATCGCGAAGCGACTTAGTAAACGTCAACAATTTTATAAAATCTAAAAAACTTTATCAAAATTAATCGCGAAGCGACTGAGATGCTATCAACAATAATTCAATTAAATTCCTTCAATCGCACAACTGTCAATCGCGAAGCGACATAGTAAACGTCAACAATTTTATAAAATCTAAAAAACTAGCAAAATTAATCGCGAAGCGACTGAGAAGCTATCAACAATATATTAATTCAATTCCTTTAATCGCACAACTGTCAATCGCGAAGCGACTTAGTAAACGTCAACAATTTTATAAAATCTAAAAAACTTTATCAAAATTAATCGCGAAGCGACTGAGATGCTATCAACAATAATTCAATTAAATTCCTTCAATCGCACAACTGTCAATCGCGAAGCGACATAGTAAACGTCAACAATTTTATAAAATCTAAAAGACTTTATCAAAATTAATCGCGAAGCGACTGAGAAGCTATCAACAATATTTCAATTCAATTCCTTCAATCGCTTAGCTATTAATTGCGAAGCGACTTATTAAACGTCAACAATTTTATAAAATCTAAAAAACTAGCAAAATTAATCGCGAAGCGACTGAGAAGCTATCAACAATATATTAATTCAATTCCTTTAATCGCACAGCTGTCAATCGCGAAGCGACTTAGTAAACGTCAACAATTTTATAAAATCTAAAAAACTAGCAAAATTAATCGCGAAGCGACTGAGAAGCTATCAACAATATATTAATTCAATTCCTTTAATCGCACAACTGTCAATCGCGAAGCGACTTAGTAAACGTCAACAATTTTATAAAATCTAAAAAACTTTATCAAAATTAATCGCGAAGCGACTGAGATGCTATCAACAATAATTCAATTAAATTCCTTCAATCGCACAACTGTCAATCGCGAAGCGACATAGTAAACGTCAACAATTTTATAAAATCTAAAAGACTTTATCAAAATTAATCGCGAAGCGACTGAGAAGCTATCAACAATATTTCAATTCAATTCCTTCAATCGCTTAGCTATTAATTGCGAAGCGACTTATTAAACGTCAACAATTTTATAAAATCTAAAAAACTAGCAAAATTAATCGCGAAGCGACTGAGAAGCTATCAACAATATATTAATTCAATTCCTTTAATCGCACAACTGTCAATCGCGAAGCGACTTAGTAAACGTCAACAATTTTATAAAATCTAAAAAACTTTATCAAAATTAATCGCGAAGCGACTGAGATGCTATCAACAATAATTCAATTAAATTCCTTCAATCGCACAACTGTCAATCGCGAAGCGACTTAGTAAACGTCAACAATTTTATAAAATCTAACAGACTTTATCAAAATTAATTGCAAAGCGACTGAGAAGCTATCAACAATATTTCAATTTAATTCCTTCAACCGCGCAACTGTCAATCGCGAAGCGACTTAATAAACGTCAACAATTTTATAAAATCTAAAAAACTTTATCAAAATTAATTGCAAAGCGACTGAGAAGCTATCAACAATATTTCAATTCATTTCCTTCAACCGCACAAAGGTCAATCGCGAAGCGACTTAGTGAACGTCAACAATTTTATAAAATCTAAAAAACTTTATCAAAATTAGTCGCGAAGCGACTGAGAAGCTATCAACAATATTTTAATTCAATTCCTTTAATCGCACAACTGTCAATCGCGAAGCGACTTAGTAAACGTCAACAATTTTATAAAATCTGAAAGACTTTATCAAAATTAATCGCGAAGCGACTGAGAAGCTATCAACAATAATTTAATTCAATTCCTTCAATCGCATAACTGTCAATCGCGAAGCGACATAGAAAATGTCAACTTTTTTTTTTTAATCTAAATGACTTCATCAAAATGCGAAGCGACTGAGAAGGCATCAACAATATTTCAATTCAATTCCTTCAAGCGCATAACTGTCAATCGCGAAGCGACTTAGTAAACGTCAACAATTTTATAAAATCTAAAAGACTATCAAAATTAATCGCGAAGCGACTGAGAAGCTATTAACAACATTTCAATTCAATTCCTTCAAGCGCGCAACTGTCAATCGCGAAGCGACTTAGTGAACTTCAACAATTTTATAAAATCTAAAAGGCTTTATCAAAATTAATCGCAAAGCGACTGAGAAGCTATCAACAATATTTCAATTCAATTCCTTCAAGCGCATAACTGTCAATTGCGAAGCGACTTGGTAAACGTCAACAATTGTTTTTAATCTAAAAGATTAATTATAAATATTGCATCTAGAAAGTTGCTTTCATATACAGGCAACTGAAAGGTCCATAAATAAACCTTAAAATTTGCATAAATAATTCCCAAACCAAAACCTACTCATAGAAAGTTATCTGCATCTTAAGCATCAAAGAAATACATTATATAAATTCAATATTATTCAATCAAACAATAAAAAATTAATATTTATATTTTTTACATAACATTAGCACGCAATTTAATGGAATTTAAACGGTTCTTACAGTTAACAGTTGCCTCTGAT
Organism: Tachinus rufipes; assembly: GCA_963932245.1. Classification (NCBI taxonomy): domain Eukaryota; kingdom Metazoa; phylum Arthropoda; class Insecta; order Coleoptera; family Staphylinidae; genus Tachinus; species Tachinus rufipes. The sequence goes on along the minus strand of OZ010748.1, from coordinate 88,052,369 downwards.
ACATACGCCTACGGCAATTACCTCTTTTTTACCTGTAATAACATTGGAAGTCTTTAAATACATAATAGCGTGAAATTGATAAATATCTACGTGCTCGCATGCAATTTAAATCGACTCGTTAATTCCACATTAAAACAAAATTGTTATTATAATTTAATAAGAAGTATGAAATAGTCTAAATTATTCACAATTATGATTGCTCGAATTACGCCATTAAAATTGCAAATTTTCACTTACAACTAACTCATCCTGTGGAAATTCCGCAAGCGTAACGTCTCCCTGGTGGTCCCACTATGTTTCCATACCATTTTGTCACTGATCCGAGCACTATTTCATAAAATTTGTTCATTATCCAAGAACGCAATTGCACTAATTGTTGACTGACATGAGACCGGCACAACTAATAACGAGAGAATTGGCTATCAATTAGGACTGTGCGTTAAAAGGAGATGAAGATATTTAGTAACAATAGGACCAACCTAAGTACTACCAACTTGAATGTTAATGGATTTGATTAATTACTAGAATTAATTGCAGAAAATGATTTCTCATCAAAAACTATGATTTAAAGAAATTCACAAGATAAACTGAATTGTATCTAGCTACACTAAAGTGATCCTAATGTGATCTAGAAGATGATATTAGAATAAATTAAACTCTTTCATGCTGTTCCCAGCTGAACTTAAGAGCATACCGACCGCTACCTTGATTTGTAGTATTTTAACAAAAACGGCAACTTCCCCTTCTTCGCTGCTTCAACAAATAATTTGATAATCGATTTATTTATTTACCAGTACATTTAGAAAGGATAAAACTATGATATGTTAAAAAGATGTAAAAATCGTTTATAAAATACTAAAATTATTCTTAATAAACACCAAACTGGTCCAAACTACACCAAAGTGTTCCTAAGTGTTCTTAACTGTACCTAACTATTTCTTACTATTGCAACTCTAAAATTATTCCTAATATGCAAAAAAAATTTGAAAATTATTTAATAAACACTAAAATTATTCTTAATAAACATCTAACTGTTCCAAGCTACACCAAAGTGTTCCTAAGTGATCCTAACTGTTCCTAACTATTTCTTACTGTTCCTACTCATCTAAAACTGTTCCTAATATGCAAAAACAATGTGAAAATCGTTCAATATACACTAAAATTATTCTTATTAAACACCAAACTGTTCCAAGCTACACCAAAGTGTTCCTAGGTGTTCTTAACTGCACCTAACTATTTCTTACTGTTCCAACTTATCTAAATCTGTTCTTAATATGCAATAAAAAGTAAAAATCGTTTAATAAACACTAAAATTATTCATATTAAACACCAAACTGGTCCAAACTACACCAAAGTGTTCCTAAGTGTTCTTAACTGTACCTAACTATTTCTTACTATTGCAACTCATCTAAAATTGTTCCTAATATGCAAAAAAAATGTGAAAATTATTTAATATACACTAAAATTATTCTTATTAGACACCAAACTGTTCCAAGCTACACCAAAGTGTTCCTAAGTGTTCTTAATTGTACCCAACTATTTCTTACTGTTCCAAAACATCTAAAACGGTTCCTAATATGCAAAAAAGATGTAAACATCGTTTATTAAATACTAATATTATTCTTAATATACACCAAACTGTTCCAAGCTACACCAAAGTGTTCCTAAGTGTTCCTTACTGTTCCTACTCATCTAAATCTGTTCCTAATAAGCAAAAAAATCTAAAAATAGTTTAATAAACACTAAAATTATTCCTATTAAACAACAAACTGTTCCAAGCTACACCAAAGTGTTCCTAATTGTTCTTAACTGTACCTAACTATTTCTTACTGTTCCAACTCATCTAAAACTGTTCCTAATATGCAAAAAAGATGTAAACATCGTTTATTAAATATTAATATTATTCTTAATAAACAACAAACTGTTCCAAGCTACACCAAAGTGTTCCTAAATGTTCTTAACTGTACCTAACTATTTCTTACTGTTCCAAAACATCTAAAAATGTTCCTAATATGCAAAAAAGATTAAAAATCGTTTAATAAACATTAAAATTATTTTTAATAAACACCAAACTGTCCCAAGCTACACCAAAGTGTACTTAAGTGTTCTTAACTTGACCTAACTATTTCTTACTGTTTCAACTCACTTAAAACTGTTCCTAATATGCAAAATAGATATAAAAATGATTTATTAAACACTAAAATTGTTTTTATTAAACAACAAACTGTTCCAAGCTACACCAAAGTGTTCCTAATTGTTCTTAACTGTACCTAACTATTTCTTACTGTTCCAACTTATCTAAAACTGTTCCTAATATGCAAAAAAGATGTAAACATCGTTTATTAAATATTAATATTATTCTTAATAAACAACCAACTGTTCCAAGCTACACCAAAGTGTTCCTAAGTGTTCTTAACTGTACCTAACTATTTCTTACTGTTCCAAAACATCTAAAAATGTTCCTAATATGCAAAAAAGATTTAAAAATCGTTTAATAAACATTAAAATTATTTTTAATAAACACCAAACTGTCCCAAGCTACACCAAAGTGTACTTAAGTGTTCTTAACTTGACCTAACTATTTCTTACTGTTTCAACTCACTTAAAACTGTTCCTAATATGCAAAATAGATATAAAAATGATTTATTAAACACTAAAATTGTTTTTATTAAACAACAAACTGTTCCAAGCTACACCAAAGTGTTCCTAATTGTTCTTAACTGTACCTAACTATTTCTTACTGTTCCAACTTATCTAAAACTGTTCCTAATATGCAAAAAAACTGTAAAAATCGTTTAGTAAATACTAAAGATAATTTTAATAAACACCAAACTGTCCCAAGCTACACCGAAGTGTTCCTAAGTGTTCTTATATGCACCTAACTATTTCTTACTGTTCCAACTTATCTAAATCTGTTCCGAATATGCAAAAAAAATCTAAAAATAGTTTAATAAACACTAAAATTATTCTTAGTAAACACCAAACTGTTCTAAGCTACACCAAAGTATTCCTAAGTGTTCTTAACTGCACCTAACTATTTCTTACTGTTCCAACTTATCTAAATCTGTTCTTAATATGCGAAAAAAAGTAAAAATCGTTTAATAAACACTAAAATTATTCATATTAAACACCAAACTGTTCCAAGCTACACCAAAGTGTTCCTAAGTGTTCTTAACTGTACCTAACTATTTCTTACTGTTTCAACTCATCTAAAACTGTTCCTAATATGCAAAACTATGTAAAAATCGTTTAACATTTATTAAATGTCTTCTAATTGAACACCAAACTGTTCCTAGCTACACCAAAGTGTTCCTGGCTTATATTAAGTGTTCCAGTTCATCCAAACTCGTTACTGATGTACATGAAATGTATAAAAATAGTTTAACTTGCACTAAATTCATTCTTACTGAACACCAAACTGTTCCTAGCTACACCAAATTGTTCCTATCTAATAATAAGTGTTTCAGCTCATTCAAACCCGTTCCTGATGTACAAGAAATGTATAAAAATAGTTTAATTTGCACTAAATTTATTTTAATTGAACACCAAACTATTCTTAGTTACACCAAAGTGTTCCTGGTTGATAATAAGTGTTCCAGTTCATCCAAACTCGTTCATTTCAGTGATGATTAAAATCTTAATTAATTGCAAAACAATAATGTATCTTTGAAATGAGTCCCAATGGATCAATATTAATCGCAAAGTAACATAATATCTTTAAAGTGAGTCATAATGGATCACTATTAATCGCAAAGTAACATTTGCTGACTTAAATGAACTATTCTGGGTCTTAATTAATCGCGAAACGACAAAGTATGTTTAAAAAAAGTCATAATGGATTACTATTAATCGCAAAAAAACATACTATCTTTGAAATAAGTCATAATAGATCACTATTGATAGCAAAATAACGTATGATGACTAATATGAACTATTCTGGGTCTTAATTAATCGCGAAACAACAAAGTATCGTTAAAATAAGTCATAGTAAATCACTATTAATCGCGAAAAGACATTCTATCTTTGAAATGGGTCATAATAAATTACTATTAATTGGAAAGTAACATATAATGACTAAAATGAACTATTCTGGATCTTAATTAATCGCGAAACGACAAAGTATCTTTAAAATGAGTCATAATGGATCATTATTAACCGCAAAGTGATATAGTATCTTTGAAATGAATCATAATGAATCACTATTAATCGCAAAATGACATATGATGACTAAAATGAACTATTCTAGGTCTTAATTAATCGCAAAACGACAAAGTATCTTTAAAATTAGTCATAATGGATCATTATTAATCGCGAAGTGATATACTATCTTTAGAATGAGTCACAATGAATCACTAATAACTGCAAAGTAACATATGATGACTAAAATGAACTATTCTGAGTCTTAATTAATCGCGAAACATCAAAGTATCGTTAAAATAAGTCATAATGAATCACTAATAATCGCAAAAAGACATACTATCTTTGAAATGAGTCATAATAGATCACTATTAATCGAAAAGTAACATATAATGACTAATATGAACTAGTCTGAGTCTTATTTAATCGCGAAACGACAAAGTATCTTTATAATGAGTCATAATAGATCAATATTAATCGCAAAGTGACATAGTATCTTTGAAATGAGTCATAATGAATCACTATTGAACGCAAAATGACATATGATGACTAAAATGAACTAATCTAGGTCTTAATTAATCGCAAAACGACAAAATAACTTTGAAATGAGTCATTATGGATCACTATTAATCGCGAAAAGACATACTATCTTTGAAATGAGTCATAATGAATCACTATTAAACGCAAAGCGACATATGATGACTAAACTGAACTATTCTGGGTCTTAATTAATCGCGAAACGACAAAGTATCTTTAAAATGAGTCATAATGGATCACTATTAATCGCAAAAAGACATCCTATCTTTGAAATGAGTCATAATGAATCACTATTAAACGCAAAGCGACATATGATGACTAAACTAAACTATTCTAAGTCTTAATTAATCGCAAAACAACAAGTATCTTTAAAATAAGTCATAATGAATCACTATTAATCGCGAAAAGACATCCTATTTTTAAAATGAGTCATAATGAATCACTATTAAACGCAAAGCGACATATGATGACTAAACTGAACTATTCTAAGTCTTAATTAATCGCAAAACGACAAGTATCTTTAAAATAAGTCATAATGAACTATTATTAATCGCAAAGCAACATATGATGACTAAACTAAAATATTCTAGTTCATAATTAATCGCAAAGCAACATAGTATTAATAAACTGAGTCATCATAAATCAGTATTAATTGCTAAACAACAAATTCTTCCTGAATCAAGTTTAATGACTTGCAATCAATCGTGAAGCGACAAATGATGACTAAGTTGAGTTATTCCGGATCTCAATTAATCGCAAAGCAACATAGTATCATTAAACTGAATCATCATGGATCAGTATTAGTTGCTAAGCAACAAATTCCTACTGAATCAAGTTTTATGACATGCAATCAATCGTGAAACGACAAATGATGACTAAGTTGAGTTATTCCGGATCTCAATTAATCGCAAAGCAACATAGTATCATTAAACTGAGTCATCATGGATCAGTATTCATTGCTAAGCAACAAACTCTTACTGAATCAAGTTTTATGACATGCAATAAATCGTGAAACGACAAATGATGACTAAGTTGAGTTATTCCGGATCTCAAATAATCACGAAGCGACATAGTATCATTAAACTGAGTCATCATGAATCAGTATTAATTGCTAAGCAACAAATTTTTACTGAATCAAGTTTTATGACATGCAATCAATCGTGAAGCGGCAAATTATGACTAAGTTGAGTTATTCCGGATATCAATTAATCGCAAAGCAAGATAGTATCATTAAACTAAGTCATCATGAATCAGTATTAATTGCTAAACAACAAATTCTTACTGAATCAAGTTTTATGACATGCAATCAATCGTGAAGCGACAAATTATGACTAAGTTGAGTTATTCCCAATCTCAATTAATCGCAAAGCGACATAGTATAATTAAACTGAGTCATCAAGGATCAGTATTAATTGCTAAGCAACAAATTCCCACTGAATCAAGTTTTATGACATGCAATCAATCGTGAAGCAACAAATGATGACTAAGTTGAGTTATTCCGGATCTCAATTAATCTGTATCATTAAACTGAGTCATCATAAATCAGTATTAATTACTAAGCAATAAATTCTTACTGAATCAAGTTTTATGACATTCAATCAATCGTGAAGCAAGAAATGATGACTAAGTTGAGTTATTCCGGATCTCAATTAATCGTGAAGCGACATAGTATCATTAAACTGACTCATTATGGATCAGTATAAATTGCTAAGCAAGAAATTCTTACTAAATTAAGTTTTATAACATGCAATCAATCGTGAAGCAACAAATGATGACTAAGTTGAGTTATTCCGGATCTCAATTAATTGCGAAGCAAGATAGTATCATTAAACTGAGTCATTATGAATCAGTATTAATCGCTAAACAACAAATTCTTCCTGAATCAAGTTATATAACATGCAATCAATCGTGAAGCAACAAATGATAACTAAGTTGAGTTATTCCAAATCTCATTTAATCGCAAAGCGACATAGCATCATTAATCTGAGTCATCATAGATCAGTATTAATTGCTAAGCAACAAATTCTTACTGAATCAAGTTTTATGACATGCAATCAATCGTGAAGCATCAAATGATGACTAAGTTATTTCCGATCTCAATTAATCTCGAAGCAACATAGTATCATTAAACTGAGTCATCATCAATGACACATTAAATCATCACAATCATGTCTTTCTGTATACTATTATGTTCTTAGTTACACCAAAGTACTCCTAATTGTTCTGAACTGTTCCTATTTACCCTAACTTGTTCCAGACATACAACAAAACTTTATAAAGTTGAGGTTAGAGTATTTTAATAAAAAAAATTATACTTTATTGTGCTGATTTTACTTTTTTATATATTAAGACCGGTTTCGGCGGTTAGGCCATCATCAGTTTTTTTTTTCTTTTCACAGGTGTTGTGTGTTGCGGGTGGTGTGAATTTTATAAAGTGTTATATTCTGATCTAAATGTAATTATACTGAACAAAAGATGGTTTCCAACTATTCCTACTTATCTTAAATTGTTCTAAAATGATTAAATTATTTCTGCGGTATTTTTATCTGTTGCACTCGATATTTCAGACTGTCCTAAATTGTTCTTAAAGTGCATTCGACTATCATAACCTAGTTTTAAGTTATAAATTGTGAAAATAAACAAGATACATGGACAACTATTATGTAATACCATTAGTTTAACGATAAAAATGTTAGTTAATGGAAATTATGTCATCTAATCTTAGCAATATTATAAGGAAAATATGCGAAAAGAACCTTGACGCAGGATCGGACCGATTAAAAACTTTCTCATGCGATATTTCACTACTCGGATGTGACTAAAAGCAAGAAATTAGAAAATTTGGGTACCATATGCGTTTACACAATATGTATTAGGATGATTAATTTTTAACCTTCGCAGATTGCATTTTTGTTAATGGGCTTGGTACTTTCTAGTTATATCACAGTTTTCTTTTAAAAACATTACAAACACGTGCGCAGAATTGTTGAAATAGTTTACAGATTAGATATGGATTAAGCAAAATAAATTCAATAAATATTTATGTTATTAAATATATATTATTATATTTTATGATCTAATTTCGGCAATGATGTAATAAGCGTACGCACCACAACGCATTTTAATAAGGTAATTTAGATCATTACAATTGGTAAAACCACCCGGAAGAATGATGAGAAAGTATTTTTGTCAAATTCTAGATTTATTTTTGTTTTCATAAATGTATTGATTACGTGCAGAAACGAAACATGTTTTCTCTATAAAATCAACAAATAAAAGAAAGTAAAAGTCGTTTTGACTAAATGTTTCCATCACATTATGTTAAGATCCTTTATAGCTTGGATTATTTTTATTGATATTTTTAATTTGTATCAATTGAATTTATTAATTGCTTTAAGTAATTAAGAAAATAATGAGGAAATATTACACAAGTGACAAATCAAATAGATTTATTGCAATGGATGTTACCTCATTGAAAATATAATGAAATGTTTTCTTAGATTTTTAACATTTATTACATGTTTGGAATAAAGCAGAGCAGTTTGATGTATATTAAAAATTAATTTAAGAAATGTTAAATGATTTGTAGATAGTCTTATAGCAACTCTGAAACGATTGTTTGTTAATAAGAACTATTAAGTGCAGGAAAACTTTAGTGAAGCTTAGAATACTTAGGTGCAGCCAGGAACACTTAAGTGTAGCTTGGAAGAGTTAGTCATAGCCAGGAACACTTTAGTGTAGCTAGGAACAGTTTGATGTTTAATAAAAATAAATTTAGATTATGTTAAACAATTTTCACATACTTTTTGCATATTAAGAACTGTTTTAGATGAGTTGGAACAGTTAGAAATAGTTAGGTACAGTTAAGAAAACTTAAGAACACTTCGGTGTAGCTTGGAACAGTTGGGTGTCTGTAAGTAATAAATGTAGTGTAGATTAAACTACTTTCACATACTTTTTGATTATAGAAACGGGTTTAAATTATTTGTAACAGTTAAGTCAAGTTAGGTACAGCTAGAAACACTTTCGTGTAGCTTGGAACTATTCGGTACAGTTAGTTTTTTCACTTTCAGTTCTAGCAAATCATTGTCTGCGTTTAGAGAATGCAAATGTTCACAACTGTTAGCTTGCTAAAGAAATACGTTGAATATACCTTGCCTACCAACAGTTGACCATTTTAATCAGCAATAAAATTTTAGGTTGGATTAGGTTAGGTTAGGTTAGGTTAAGTTAGGTTAGGTTAAGTTAGGTTAGATTAGGTTGTATTCAGTAAATTTTCCACTTTTAACAGTAATCAAATTGTGCTGCAAGTCAACGCTTGTGTTCCCTAAACGCGCTCATTAATAGATATTCCACAGTATTGGAACTAAAATGGATCCCTGCGGTAAGTCGCTACGCGAGGCACAGAGACAGTTTTAACTAAAGTGTTAGTAATCTATTTTTTTATCACAAACACTTGGGTGGGTGAGCGGGGCATACAGATCATTGATAGCAAACAGTTGTTTCAATTGGAGTTCCCGCCCACCTGCCCAAGTATTTGTAATCTAAGTACATATTTAGCGGACGTGTGGTTTGGATTTGTGTTGCCCAACCACCCGCCCAAGTGTTTGTGATACAATTTTTAATCACAAACAGTTAAGCGTGTGAGCGGAAACTAAATTCAAATTAAGCGGACGTGTGGTTTGGATTTGTGTTGCCCACCCACCCGCCCATGTTTTTGTGATCCAATTTTTTTAAACAAACACTTGGGTGGGTGGGCGATAACTAAGTTCAAATTAGGCAAACGTGTGGTTTAGATTTTTGTTGCTCACCCACCCGCTCTAATGTTTGTAAATCATTTTTTTTATCACGAACACTTAGGCGGGTGGGCGGGAACTAAGTCCAAATTAAGCAAACTTGTGGTTTAGATTTGTGTTCCCCACCTACCCGCCCAAATGTTTGTAATTCAATTTTTTGATCACAAACATTTGGGCTGGTGGGCGAAAACTAAGTACAAATTAAGCAGACGTGTTGTTTAGATTTGTGTTGCCCAGCCACCCACCCTAGTGTTTGTAATTCAATTCGTTGATCACAAACACTTGGGCGGGTGGGCGGGAACTAAGTTTAAATTAAGCAAACTTTTGGTTTAGAACTGTTACCCACCCACCCACCCGCTCTATTGTTTGTAATTTAAATTTTTGATCACAAACATTTGGGCAGGTGGGCGGGAACTAAGTACTAATTAAACGGACGTGTAGTTTGGATTTGCGTAGCCCACCCACCCGCCCAAGTGTTTGTGATCCACTTTTTTAATCACAAACCTTTGAGCGGGTAGGCGGAAACTAAGTACAAATTAAGCGGACGTGTGGGTTAGATTTGTGCTGCCCAAGCCTATGTGATACTTTTTTTTGAACACCATCATTTGGGCAAAAACTAAGTTTAATTTTTGTAAGCGTATGGATTGGTGTTCATAGCACAAGTATTTAAGATCAAAATTTTTGATTACAAACACTTGGGTGGGTGAGCAGGAACTAAGTGGGCGTGTGGGTTAAATTTTTGTTGCCCACCCACCCGCCTAAAAGTTTGTGATTCAATTTTTTAATCAACACTTGGGCGGGTAAGCAAAAACTAAATTTAAATTAAGCAGACGTGTGGTTTGAATTTGAGTTTTCCACCCACCCGCCCAAGTGTTTGTGATCCAATTTTTTTATCACAAACACTTGGGCTGGTGGGCGGGAACTAAGTTTAACTTAGGCGGACGTGTAGTTTGGATTTGTGTTGCCCACCCACCCGCCCAAGTATTTGTAATTCAATTTTTTGATCACAAACACTTGGGTGGGTGGGCAAAAAGTAAGTTCAAATTAAACCGACGTGTAATTTAAATTTGTATAGCCCAACCACCCGCCCTAATGTTTGTGATCCATACCAAGTCATTAAAGCACTGAATCAATTTCCAATTATATGCAAAGCGACAGATTAAATCATTGCATAAATTAATCAAATTCTGATTAATTGCAAAGCAACATACTGAGTCATTGAAACAGTAATTTAATCGCAAAACGACATACTAAGTCATCGAGTCAATAAATCAATTTCCCAGTAATCATAAAGCAACACACTGAGTCATTAAAACTCTAAATTAATCGCAAAGCAACATACGGAATCATTGCGTCTATAAATCAATTTCCAATTAATCGCAAAGCAATAAACTGAGTCATTGAAGCACTAAATTAATCGCAAAGCAACATATTGAGTCATTAAAACATTAATTTAATCGCAAAGCTACATACTGAGTCATTGCGTCAAAAAATCAATTTTCAATTAATCGTAAAGCGATATACTGGTTCATTAAAGCACTAAATTAATCGCAAAACGACGTACTGAGTCATTGCGTCAATAAACCAATTTCCAATTAATCGCTAAGCAACATACTGAGTCATTGTAGCACTAAATTAATCGCGAAACGTCATACTGAAACAATGAAGCACTAATTTAATCGCAAAGCGACATACTGAGTCATTGCGTTAATACATCTATTTCTGATTAATCGCAAAGCGACATACTGAACCATTGTACCGCTAAATGAATAGCTAAGCAACATACTGAGTCATTGAACCACAAATTTAACCGCAAAGCGACATTCTGAGTCATTAAAATACTACTTTAATTGCAAAGCGACATATTGAGTCATTGCGTCATTAAATCATTTTCCAATTAATCGCAAAGCGACATACTGAGTCATTAAGCACTAAATTAATCGCGAAACAACATACTGAGTCATTGAAGCACTAATTTCAACGCAAAACGACATACTGAGTCATTGCGTTAATAAATCTATTCCTGATTAATCGCAAAGCGACATACTGAATCATTGTAGCACTAAATTAATAGCTAAGCAACATACTGAGTCATTGAACCACTAATTTAACCCCAAAGCGACATTTTGAGTCATTGAAATACTACTTTAATCGCATAGTAACAGATTGAGTCATTGCGTCATTAAATCATTTTCTAATTAATCTCGAAGCAACATAATGAGTCAATAAAGCTCTAAATTAATCACAAAGCAATATACTGAGTCAATAAAGCACTAAATCAATGGCGAAACAACATACTGAATCATAACATCAATAAATCAATTTCCAATTAATCAAAAAGCAAAAAATTGAGTCACTAAAACGCTAAATTAATCGCGAAGCGACATACTAAATCATTGAAGCACAAATTTAATCGCAAAGCGACATATTGAGTCATTACGTCAATAAATCAAATTCCAATTAATCGCACAGCGACATACTGAGTCATTAAAGCACTAAACTAATCGCAAAGCGACTTAATGAATCATAAATCATTTTCTAAATAATCCCGAAGCAACATACTGAATCATCAAAGCATTAAATTAATCGTAAAGCTACATACTGAGTCAATAAAGCACTAAATTAATCGCGAAGCAACATACTGAGTCATTGAAGCACAAAATTAATCGGAAAGCGTCAATAAATCTATTTTGAATTAATCGTGAAGCGACATACTGAGTCAATGAATCACTAAAATAATCGCGAAGCAACATACTGAGTCATTAAATAACAAAATTAATCGCAAAGCGACTTAATGAATCATTAATCATTTCCTGATTAATCCCGAAGCAAAATACTGAATCATCAAAACACAAAACTAATCGCAAAGCGACATACTGAGTCATTGAATCACAAAATTAATCGCGAAGCGACTTATTGAATCATTAATCATTTTCTTATTAATCCCAAAGCAAAATACTGAATCATCTAAGCATTAAATTAATCGGGAGGCGACATAATCAGTCAATGAAGCACTAAAATAATCGCGAAGCGACATACTAAGTCATTCAAGCACAAAATTAATCGCAAAGCGACTTAATATATCATTAATCATTTTCTGATTAATCCCAAAGCAAAATACTAAATCATCAAAGCATTAAATTAATCGTAAAGCGACATAATGAGTCATTGAAGCACAAAATTAATCGGAAAGCAACATAATATGAATCATTAATCATTTTTTTATTAATCCCGAAGCAACATACCAAGTCATTGAAGCACTAAATTAATCTCAAAACGACATACTGAGTCATTGCGTCAATAAATCAAATTTCAAATAATCGCAAAGCGACATACTGAGTCATTAAAACACAAAATTAATCGCGATACACTGAATCATTAATCATTCTCTGATTAATCCCAAAGCAAAATACTGAATCATCAATGCACTAAATCAATCGCAAAGCAACATACTAAGTCATTGTGTCAATAAATCAATTCCCAATTAAACGCAAAGCATTAAATTAATCGCGAAGTAACATACTGAGTCATTAAAGCAATAAATTAATCGCAAAGCAACATACTAAGTCATTGAAGCACTAAATTAATCGAAAAGCGACATACTGAGTCATTGTGTCAATAAATCAATTTCTAATTAATCCCAAAGCAACATACTGAGTCATTGAAGCACAGTTATAAAACAAAAACAAATGAAGCGTTTCTGTTCAATTTTTTTAAAGTAGCTTAAGATACTGTTAGTTTATTATATATTCTAAAAACAGTAATATTTTTACATCAATTTTGATTTCATTAACTGTTTACTTAAAAAAACGGTAAAAATCTCACAAACTGAGTTATAAAACAAAAACCAATCAAACAATTTTGTTTAAATTTACCGATTAGTAGCAAAATATGTTGCTAAATGTGTTAGAATAATGAAAATTGTAACATTGTTGCAATAATATGTTTTTCGTAAGCTTTATAATAGCAAAAACGGTAAAATTTTGGCGTAATCGGTAAAAAAACAAAAAGTAGTCAAGCAATTTTAATAAAATTCACTGATTAGTAGCAAAACTTATTGCTAAACATTTAAAAATAATAAAAATCGCAACAATGTTACGGTAACATGTTTTTCGTAAGCTTTATAATAGCAAAAACGATAAAACTTTAGCGTAATCGGTAAAAAAACAAAAAATAGTCGGGCAAATTTATTAAAATTCACTGATTAGTAGCAAAACATATTGCCGAACATGAAAAAACAATAAAAATCGCAACAATATTACAGTAACATGTTTTTCGTAAGCTTTATAATAGCAAAAACGATAAAACTTTGGCGTAATCGGTAGAAAAACAAAAAGTAGTCGGGTAAATTTAATAAAAAAAAGGAGTCGAGCGATTTTAATAAAATTCACTGATTAGTAGCAAATAAAAACAATAAAAACCGTAATATTGTTACAGTAACTTAATTTCGTAAGCTTTATAATAGCAAAAACGGTAAAATTTTAGCGTAATCGGTAAAAAAACAAAAAGTAGTCTGGCAATTTTAATAAAATTCACTGATTAGTAGCAAAACTTATTGCTAAACTTGTAAAAATAATAAAAATCGCAAGAATGTTAGGATAACATGTTTTCATAAGCTTTATAACAGTAAAAACGGTAAAATTTTGGCGTAATCAGTAGAAAAACAAAAAGTAGTCGAGTAATTTTAATAAAATTCACTGATTAGTAGCAGAACATATTGCCAAACATGTAAAAACAATAAAAATCCCAACAATGATACCGTAACATGTTTTTCGTAACAAAAACATTTAATTTTGGCGTAATCGGTAGAAACTCAAAAAGTAATCAAGCGATATTAATAAAATTTACTGATTACTAGCACAACATGTTACCAAGCATGTTAGAACAATAAAAATCGTATTAATTTAAATAAAATTTCTTATTTAATATTTTAAGATCATTTTACGACATTTTAAATCATCAACATACTTAAAGGCATTTCCTATAATTACAAATATGCAGATTATAAATAACAGGAAGTAAATCTATTACTCCAATGAACCCATTTCAATCCATCCATTGCGTAACGGTCACGGTTGAAATATTTATATGGGCAAGGCCATTAAAATAAGCAATTAATCAATAGAATTCATTAATAACAAAATAAAAAAATTATTCAATTCAAACAAAGCAATACTTTCCTCACATTGCTTAATTAATTTTAATTGAAAATCCAACATTGCATGTAATTATAATTACTGAATTCCCCATTCTTCTTTTTACAGCCAGAACACGATTCCATCAATTAAAATAAAGAAAATACCGGAAAATATATAGGTGCGAAGAAAGTGTATCGGTTATGGACGATTGAAGAAAATGGATGATCTGAGGCTCCTAGTCAGAGATGTTATTGACGAAATCAAGCTGATTGTACTCTCTGAAGGTTTCATGGAGATGTATAACAGCGTTTTTAAATATTGTAAGTTTTAATAAAAAAAATTTAAATTTTTATTAATTTAACTTTTTTTAGGAATTTGATACAATGTTGGGAATCGGCAATACTGCATTTAATATTTTATCAATTTTCATCAGCGCCTTGACTACTTGCATTATTTTTGAAATACTTTATTATACTTCTTGCTATTTAAAGTAATTTTTTTTCAAATTTAATATTAAAATGGTTGTAGTGACGACAATTTTGGCTGCCATTAAGGCTGCTACTGTGTTAATAGGTGTGGGGAAGATAGCAGTGTTGCCATTTTTGGTTGCTTCATTTGCGTATTTCCATTATGATCAATTCGATCCTGAAAATCGTCCGGCTTCTGTCAAACAGGTGAATGCGGAATATGATTTTGTCATAATTGGAGGTGGCTCGGCTGGAGCGGTTATAGCTAATCGGCTTTCTGAAATTGGCGATTGGAAAATTTTATTGCTTGAAGCTGGAGGACATGAAACTGAAGTTACAGATGTGCCTATATTAAGTTTATATTTGCATAAAAGCAAAGTGGATTGGGGATACAGGTTAGTAATTTATATTAAAATTGCGTTTTTAGACTTTATAAACGGAAAACGGTAATTTTTTTCCGTAATTTGCTATAAAATGAAAACCAATCTAGCGATTATTATAAAAATTGCTGAAAAGTAGCATAATATATAGCAAAACAAGTTAGAATTTAAAAAAATGCTACACAATTTCAAAAACATAATTTTGTAAGCTTAAAACGTTCAAAAAACAGTAAAATATTTGCTAAATTAGTTGTAAATTTAAAACTAATCGGGTTTTTGCTATAAAAATAGCTGTAAAGGAGCACAATTTATGGCAAAACAAATTAAAATTGAAAAAGTTGCAACAAAATTTCAAACACATAATGTTGTAAGCTTAAAAAGTTCAAAAAACGGTAAATTATTTACAAAATTAGTTATAAATCAAAAACTAATCAAGCTTTTGTTATAAAAATTGCTATAGAGTAGCACAATTTATAGCAAAACAAAATAAAAATAAAAAAATTGCAACAAAACTTCAAAAACATAATTTTGTAAGCTAAAAAAGTTCAAAAACGGTGAAATATTTGCAAAATTAATTGTAAATCAAAAACTAATCAGGCTTTTGTTATCAAATATGCTGTAAAGTAGCACAATTTATAGCAAAATAAGATAAAATTAAAAAAATTGCAACTAAATTTCAAAAACATAGTTTTTGTAAGCTTAAAAAGTTCAAAAACGGTAAAATATTTGCAAAATTAGTTGTAAATCAAAAACTAATTGAGCTTTTGTTATAAAAATTGCTGTAAAGTAGTACAATATATAACAAAACAAGTAAAAATTAAAAAAGTTGCTACATGATTTCAAAAACATAACTTTTGTATGCTTAAAAAGTTCAAAAAACGGTAAAAAAATTGCAAAACTAGTTATAAATCAAAAACTAATTGGGCTTTTGTTATAAAAATTCCTGTAAAGTAGCACAATATATAGCAAAACAAGTTAAAATTGAAAAAGTTGCAACAAAACTTTCAAAAACATAACTTTTGTATGCTTAAAAAGTTCAAAAACGGTAAAATATTTGCAAAATTAGTTGTAAATCAAAAACTAATCAAGCATTTATTATAAAAATTGCTGTAAAGTAGCACAATATATAGCAAAACAGGTTAAATTTAAAAAAGTTGCTACAAAATTTCAAAAACATAATTTTTTAAACTTAAAAAGTTAAAAACGGTAAAATATTTTCAAAATTAATAATAAATAAAAAACTAATCGAGCTTTTGCTATAAAAATTGCTGTAAAGTAGCACCATATATAGCAAAATAAGTTAAAATTAAAAAAGTTGCAAAATAATTTCAAAAACATAACTTTTCTAAGCTAAAAAGTTCAAAAACGGTAAAAAATTTGCAAAATTAGTTGTAAGTCAAAAACTAATCAGCCAATTGTTATCAAAATTGCTGAAAAATAGGCCAACCTATAGTTAAATAAATTGAAATTACAAAAAAGCATTATTTCTACAATACAACATTTTTTGTGCATTTAATAAAACACGAAAACGGTAATTTCTTGCAAAATCGGCCATAAAACAAAAACCAATTAGCCGATTGTTAACAAAATTTCTAAAAAATAAGGTAACCTATAGTCAAACAAATTAAAGTTACAAAATTGCTATATTTCTAACAAACAACAGTTATTGTGCACTTAATAAGACACAAAAACGGTAAATTATTGTAAAATCGGCCATAAAACAAAAACAAATTAGCCTATTTTAATCAAATTTGCTAAAACATAGGCAAACCTATAATCAAAAAATTGAAATTACAAAATTGCTATATTTCTACCAAACAACAGTTTTTTAAGCAATTAATAAATCTGAAAAACGGTAATTTATTGCAAAATCGGCCATAAAACAAAAACCAATCAGCCGATTGTTATCAAATTTGCTAAAAAATAGGCCAACCTAAAGTCAGATAAATTGAAATTACAAAATTGCTATATTCCTACCAAACAACAGTTTTTGTGCATCTAATAAATCAGAAAAACTGTATTTTTTTGCAAAATCAGCCAAAAAACAAAAACTAATCAGCTGATTGTTATCAAACTTGCTGAAAAATAGGCCAACCTAAAGTCAAAAAAAGTGAAATTACAAAAATGCTATATTTCTAACAAACAACAGTTATTGTGCACTTAATAAGACACAAAAACGGTAATTTTTTGCAAAATCGGCCATAAAACAAAAACTAATCAGCCGATTTTAATCAAATTTGCTGAAAAATAGTCCAACCTATAGTCGAACAAATTAAAATTACAAAATTGATATATTTCTAACAAACAACAGTTTTTGTGCAATTAATAAGTAAGAAAAACGATAATTTATAGTAAAATCGGTCATAAAACAAAAACCAATAAATCAATTGTTATCAAATTAGCTGGAAAAAAAGAAAACCTATAGTCAAACAAATTGAAATTACAAAATTATATTATTTCCACAATACAACATTTTTTGTGCATTTATAAAAACACAAAAAGGGTAATTTTTTGCAAAATCGTCCATAAAACCAAAACCAATCAGCCGATTGTTATCAAATTTGCTGCAAAATAAGCCAACCTATAGTCGAATAAATTGAAATTATAAAATTGCAATAATTCCACAAAACAATAGTTTTTGTGCACTTAATAAGACAAAAAAACGGTAATGTTTTTGCAAAATCGGCTATAAATCATAAACTAATCAGCCGATTATTATCAAATTTGCTGAAAAATAGGCCAACCTATAGTTAAATAAAATAAAATTACAAAATTGCTATATTTCTACCAAACAACAGTTTTTGTGCATCTAATAAATCAGAAAAACGGTAATTTTTTGCAAAATCGGGCATAAAACAAAAACCAATCAGCCGATTGTTATCAAATTTGCTAAAAAATAGGCCAACCTATAATCAATAAAATTGAATTTAAAAAAATTGCAATATTTCTACCAAACAACAGTTTTTTGCAACTAATTAGTCAAAAAACGGTAATTTTTGTGCAAAATCGGCTATAAAACAAAAACCAATCAGCCGATTTTTATCAAATTTGTTAATAAATAAGATACCTTATAGTCAAACAAATTGAATTTACAAAATTGCATTATTACCACAAAACAACAATTTTTGTGCATTTAATAAAACACAAAAACGGTAATATTTCGCAAAATCGGCCATAAAACAAAAACCAATCAGCCGATTGTTATCAAATTTGCTGAAAAATAGGCCAACCTAAACTCAAACAAAATAAAATTACAAAAATTGCATTATTTCTACTAAACAACAGTTTTTGTGAACTTAATAAAACACAAAAACGGTATTTTTGTGCAAAATCGGCCGTAGAACAAAAACCAATCAGCCGATTAATATCAAATTTGTTAAAAAATAGGC
This sequence comes from Tachinus rufipes, assembly GCA_963932245.1. Taxonomy (NCBI): domain Eukaryota; kingdom Metazoa; phylum Arthropoda; class Insecta; order Coleoptera; family Staphylinidae; genus Tachinus; species Tachinus rufipes. The sequence continues at coordinate 88,033,525 of OZ010748.1, read as the reverse complement.
CAACCTATAGTCAAATAAATTGAAATTACAAAAGTGAATTATTTCTACCAAACAACAGTTTTTGTGCAACTAATAAGATACAACAACGGTAATTTATTGCAAAATCAGACAATTGTTACCAAATTTTCTGAAAAATAAGCCAACCTATCGTGAAACAAAATGAAATTACAAAATTGTTATATTTCTACCAAACAACAATTTTTGTGCACTTAATAAGACACAAAAACGGTATTTTTTTGCAAAATTGGCCATAAAACAAAAACCAATCAGCCGATTATTATCAAATTTGCAGAAAAATAGGCCAACTGATACTCAAACAAAATAAAATTACTAAATTTAATTGATTCTACCAAACAACAGTTTTTGTTCAAATAATAAGACACAAAAACGGTAATTTATTGCAAAATCGGCCATAAAACAAAAACTAATCAGCTGATATTAATCAAATTTGCTAAAAAATAGGCAAACCTATAGTCAAATAAATTGAAATTACAAAGATGCTATATTTCTAACAAACAACAGTTTTTGTGAACTTAATAAAACACAAAAACGGTAATTTATTGCAAAATCGGCCATAAAACAAAAACCAATCAGCCGATTGTTATCAAATTTGCTAAAAAATAGGTTAACCTAAAGTCAAATAAATTGAAATTACAAAATTGCTATATTTCTACCAAACAACAGATTTTGTGCATCTAATAAATCAGAAAAACGGTAATTTTTTGCAAAATCACCCAAAAAACAAAAACTAATCAGCTGATTGTTATCAAACTTGCTGAAAAATAGGCCAACCTAAAGTCAAATGAGGTGAAATTACAAAAATGCTATATTTCTAACAAACAACAGTTATTGTGCACTTAATAAGACACAAAAAAGGTAATTTATTGCAAAATCGACCATAAAACAAAAACTAATCAGCCGATTTTAATCAAATTTGCTAAAAAATGGCCTATTAGTCAAAAAATTGAAATTACAAAATAGCTATATTTCTACCAAACAACATTTTTTTAGGCAATTAATAAATCAGAAAAACGGTAATTTATTGCAAAACCGGCCATAAAACAAAAACCAGCCAGCCGATTATTATCAAATTTGCTGCAAAATAGGCCAACCTATAGTCAAATAAATCGAAATTACAAAACTGCATTATTTCTACAAAACAACAGATTTGTGCACTTAATAAGACACAAAAACAGTAATTTATTGCAAAATCGGCCATAAAACAAAAACCAATCAGCCGATTGTTATCAAATTTGCTGAAAAAAAAGCCAACCTATAGTCACATTATTTAAAATAATAAAATTGCATTAATTCTACAAAACAACAGTTTTTGTGCACTTAATTAGACACAAAAACGATAATTTTTTGCAAAATCGGCCATAAAACAAAAACCAATCAGCCGATTGTTATCAAATTTGCTAAAAAATAGGCCAACCTATAGTCAAATAAATTGAAATTACAAAATTGCATTATTTCCACAAAACAACAGTTTTTGTGCACTGAATAAAGCACAAAAACGGTAATTTATTATTGTAAAATCGGCCATAAAACAAAAACCAATCAGCCGATTCTTATCAAATTTGCTAGAAAATAGGCCAGCCTATAGTCAAACAAATTAAAATTACAAAATTGTAATGTTCCACAAAACAACAGTTAGTGTGCACTTACTAAAACAGAAAAACGGTAATTTTTTTAGAAAATCGGCTATAAAACAAAAACCTATCTGCCGATTGTTATTAAATTTGCTCAAAAATAGGCCAACCTATAGCTAAATAAAATTAAATTACAAAATTGCATTATTTCCATAAAACAAAAGTTTTCGTGCTTTTAATAAGGCACAAAAACGGTAATTTATAGCAAAATCGGCCATAAAACAAAAACTAATCAGACGATTGTTATCAAATTTGCTGAAAAATAGGCCAACCTATAGTAAAAAAATTAAAATTACAAAATTGCTAAATTTCCACAAAACAACAGTTTTTGTGCACTTAATAAAACACAAAAACAGTAATTTTTTGCAAAATCGGCCATAAAACAAAAACCAGCCAGTCGATTGTTATAAAATTTGCTGCAAAATAGGCCAAGCTATAGTCAATAAAATTGAAGTTAAAAAAATTGCTATATTTCCACAAAACAACAATTTTTGTGCACTTAATTAGCACAAAAACGGTAATTTATTGCAAAATCGACCATAAAACAAAAACCAATCAGCCGATTGTTATCAAATTTGCTGAAAAATAGGCCAACCTATAGTCAAACAAATTAAAATTACAAAATTGCATTCTTGCTACTAAAAAACAGTTTTTGTGCTTTTAATAAGACAAAAAAAACGGTAATTTATTGCAAAATCGGCCATAAAACAAAAACCAATCAGCCGATTGTTGTCAAATTTGCTAAAAAAATAAGATAACCTAAAGTAAAACAATAAAAAATCACAAAAACATAATTTTTACGACAATTAACGCAAATGCTAATAATTCATTTCATATTTTAGACCTCAACCTCAAGATTCAGCTTGCCAAGCAATGAGAGATAAGCGATGCAGTTGGACAAGAGGTAAAATCCTAGGCGGGTCAAGCGTCCTCAACACAATGCTCTACATCAGAGGCAACAAACGCGATTTCGATCTATGGGCCGCTAGAGGAAACGACGGTTGGAGTTTCGAAGAAGTCTTACCTTACTTCAAGAAAAGCGAAGATCAAAGAAACCCATATTTAGCCAAAGACACACGCTACCATTCAACAGGTAACTACAATCAACTCAAATAGTTGACCAAAATTAATTAATTCAATTTCAGGTGGATTGCTGACTATACAGGATGCCCCCTACAACACGCCTTTAGGAGTAGCATTTTTGCAAGCAGCTCAAGAAATGGGGTATGAGATTCGCGATGTTAATGGTGAAAAACAAACTGGTTTTGCCTTGTATCAGTTTACAATGCGAAGAGGAGCTAGGTGTAGTACAGCTAAAGCCTTTTTGAGACCTATAAGGTTGCGCAGAAATTTGCACATATCACTTTGGTCTCATGTTACTAAAATTATAATCAATCCAACTACAAGACAAACGGAAGGAGTTGAATTTATTAAGGATGGGAAGAAGTATGTTGTGAAAGCACGCAAAGAAGTTATATTATCAGCTGGAGCTATAAATTCGCCTCAATTATTAATGTTGAGTGGAATTGGTCCTAAAGAGCATTTAGAGGAAATGGGTATTGATGTCATACACGATTCACCGGGTGTTGGGAAGAATTTGCAGGATCATATAGCGGTTGGTGGGATTACTTTCTTAATCGATGAACCGATTTCGTTGCTTACTTCTAGATTAATTAATGCCAACACAGCCATACGTTACGCTATTAAAGAAGATGGTCCTTTAACATCTTCAGTTGGTTTGGAAACTGTTGGTTTTATTTCAACTAAATATGCAAATCAATCTGATGATTGGCCCGATATGGAATTTATGTTGTTATCAACATCCACATCAGCTGATGGGGGTACTCAGGTTAAGCACGCGCATGGATTAGATGATGATTTCTACAAAGAAGTATTTGAATCTATAAATTATCGCGATCAATTCGGAATATTTCCAATGATGTTAAGGCCTAAATCCAAAGGAGAAATTAAATTAAAAAATAAAGATCCTCTTCAGTATCCTTTGATGTATCATAATTATTTAACACATCCTGATGATGTTGGGGTTTTGCGTGAAGGAGTCAAAGCATCGATTGCTTTAGGAGAAACCTACGCGATGCGTCGATTCGGATCAAGATTGCATCGGACACCAGTACCCAATTGCAAACACCTTCCTGCTTTTACTGATGAGTATTGGGATTGCGCCATTAGACAATATACGTTATCAATTTATCACTATTCATGCACAGCCAAAATGGGGCCACCTACTGATCCGATGGCTGTTGTGGATCCTACTCTTAGAGTATACGGAGTTGCAGGGTTGAGAGTCATAGATGCTTCAATAATGCCAAAAATAACCAGCGGAAATATCAACGCTCCTGTTATAATGATTGCTGAAAAGGGTTCAGATTTGATTAAAGCTTACTGGACTAATCAGCAAGGAATTACAAGAAAACGCCGCCATGTTGTTCAAAGGGAGAAGAAATGGAGGTTCAAATCAACTTAGTTGTAGTAAATTAATTCTACCTAATTAACAGTCATTTAGTACTTAATATTGTTATTATTGTTGTATAGCTCTTCCAAAGAAAGAAGTAGTTTGTTTAATGTATTTGGCCTGATTAATTTTAATGAAACGTTGTTGCCATTTAAAGTTAGGCCCAAATCTGACTCTAACTAGTCGCTGAAACATATTTTTCTTTCTTCATATAATTTCCTAATGTAGATTTTTAATTTAATATGTAAATAGTGTTATTTTAGTGTACACCAGTAAACACCTAAAGAATTGCTCAGCTAGTTATTATGTCTAGGTTTGATACCTAATTGTAAATATAATTTAAGTATTGCCTTTGCTTTTTTGTATTATTTTTTTTTATAAACAAATATAATTTTTACGAAATTGTTTTACTTACTCCATTTGATGTGCAAAATCTAGGTTTAAGGGTTTATTGGCTTACCTGTAACAAAAAACATAATTAGTAATATTCAATTTTAAAGCAAAAGTAACTGAATCCAAATTTTTATCAAAATATTTAACTCTGTTAGAAAGTTACAAGTTAATAATCAACTTTGAAGCCCAATTTTGCTCATTTTGTAGACCCCATTTAGTGAATTTTAAAATTGAATTTATAAAATTAGCTACACTATACTTAAAGCTAACTAAATCTAAATTTTTATCAAAATATTTGATTCTGTTACAAAGTTACAAGCTAATAATCAACTTTGAAGCCCAATTTTGCTAATTTTGAAGACCCCATTTTGTCAATATCAAAGCTAATTTATTAAATTCATAGAATTAGCTAAAGCATACCTAAAACTAACTAAATCCAAATTTTGATGACAATATTTAACTCTGTTACAAAGTTACAAGCTAATAATCAACTTTGAAGCCCAATTTTGCTCATTTTGAAGACGCCATTTTGTCAATTTTAGAGATAATTTATTGAATTTATAAAATTAGCTAAATTATACTTGAAGCTAAATAAATCCAAAATTTTTATCAAAATATTTACTTCCGGTTCAAAGTTACAAGCTAATAAGCAACTTTGAAGCCTAATTTTCCTCATTTTGAAGATCCAATTTTGTCAATTTCAAAGATAAATAACTAAATTCATTAAGTTAGCTGAATTATACTTAAAGCTAACTAATTCCAAAATTTTATCACAATATTTAGCACTGTTACAAAGTTACAAGTTAATAATTAACTTTGAAGCCCAATTTTGCTCATTTTGAAGATTGCATTATGTCAATTTCGAAGATAATTTATTGAATTCATAAAATTAGTTGAATTATATTTAAAGCTAACTGAATCCAAAACTTTATGACAATATTTAACACTGTTACAAAATTACAAGTTAATAATTAAATTTGAAGCCCATTTTTGCCCATTTTGTAGACCTCATTTTGTTAATTTTAGAGATAATTTATTGGATTCATAAAATTAGCTAAATTATACTTAAAACTAACTAAATCAAAAGTTTTATCAAAATATTTAACTCTGTTACAAAGTTACAAGCTAATAATCAACTTTGAAGCCCAATTTTGCTAATTTTGAAGACCCCATTTTGTCAATATCAAAGCTAATTTATTAAATTCATAGAATTAGCTAAAGCATACCTAAAACTAACTAAATCCAAATTTTGATCAAAATATTCAACTCCGTTACCAAGTTACAAGCTAATAAGCAACTTTGAAGCCTAATTTTGCTCATTTTGAAGACCCCATTTTGTCAATTTCTAAAATAATTTAATGAATTTATAAAATTAGCTAAATTATACTTAAAGCTAACTAAATCCAAATTTTCATCACAATATTTAACTCTATTACAAAGTTACAAGCTAATAATCAACTTTGAAGCCCAATTTTGCTCATTTTGAAGACCCCATTTTGTCAATATCAAAGCTAATTTATTAAATTCATAGAATTAGCTAAAGTATACCTAAAACGAACTAAATCCAAATTTTGATGACAATATTTAACTCTGTTACAAAGTTACAAGCTACTAATCAACTTTGAAGCCCATTTTTGCTCAATTTAAAGACCCCACTTTATCAATTTCAAAGATAATTTATTGAACTCATTAAATTAGCTAAATTATACTTAAAACTAATTAAATCCAAATTTTGATCAAAATAATCAACTCTGTTACAAAGTTGCAAGCTAATAATTAACTTTGAAGCCCAATTTTGCTCATTTTGAAGACCCCATTTTGTCAATTTTATAGATAATTTATTAAATTCATAAAATTAGCTAAATCATACTTAAAGCTAACTAAATCCAAATTTTTGTCATAATATCTAACTCTGTTACAAAGTTACAAGCTAATAATCAACTTTGAAGCCCAATTTTGCTCATTTTGAGAACGCCATTTTGTCAATATTAAAGATAAATTATTAAATTCTTTAAATTAGCTAAATTATACTTAAAGCTAACTAAATCCAAATTTTGACCAAAATATTTAACTCTGTTACAAAGTTACAACCTAATAATTCACTTTGAAGTCCAATTTTGCTCATTTTGAAGACGCCATTTTGTCAATTTTAAAGATAATTTATTGAATTCATAAAATTAGATAAATTATGCTTAAAGCTAACTAAATCCTAATTTTTATAAAAGTATTTAACTCTGTCACAAAGTTATAAGCTAATAATCAACTTTAAAGCCCAATTTTGCTCATTTAGAAGACCCCATTTTGTCAATTTCAAAAATAATTTATTGAATTCATAAAATTAAGTAATTTATACTTAAAACTAACTAAATTAAAATTTTTATCACAATATATAACTCTGTTACAAAGTGACAAGCTAATAATTAACTTTGAACCCTAATTTTGCTCATTTTGACGACCCCATTTTGTCAATTTTTAAGATAATTTATTGAATTCATAAAATTAGCTAAACTATACTTAAAACTAACTAAATACAAATTTTGATCACAATATTTAAGTCTGTAACAAAGTTACTAGCTAATAATCAACTTTGAAGCCCATTTTTGCTCATTTTGAAGACCCTATTTAGTCAATTTCAATAGATATGTTATTGAATTCATAAAATTAGCTAAATTATACTTAAAGCTAACTAAATCAAAAATTTCTATCAACATATATAACACTGTTACAAAGAAACAAGCTAATAATCAACTTTGAAGCCCAATTTTGCTCATTGTGAAGAGTCTATTATGTCAATTTTAAAGATAATTTATTAAATTCATTAAATTAGCTAAATTATACTTAAAGCTAACTAAATCCAAATTTTTATTACAATATTTAACTCTGTTACAAAGTTACAAGCTAATAATCAACTTTGAAGCCCAATTTTGCTCATTTTGAAGACCCCATTTTGTCAATTTCAAAGATAATTTATTAAATTCATTAAATTTGCTAAATTAAAATTATAGCTAACTAAATCCAAATTTTTATCACAATATTTAACTCTGTTACAAAGTTACAAGCTAATAAGCAACTTTAAAGCCCAATTTTGCTCATTTTGAAGACGCCATTTAGTCAATTTTAAAGATAATTTATTCAATTTATAAAATTAGCTAAATTATACTTAAAGCTAACTAAATCCAAATTTTCATAACAATACTTAACTCTGTTACAAAGTTACAAGCCAATAATAAACATTGAAACTTGATTTTGCTCATTTTGAAGACCCCAATTTGTCAATTTCAAAGATAATTTATTGAATTCATAAAATTAGCTAAATTATACTTAAAGCTAACTTAATCCTAATTTTTATCAAAATAATCAACTCTGTTACAAAGTTGCAAGCTAATAATCAACTTTGAAGCCCAATTTTGCTCATTTTGACGACCCAAATTTGTCTTTCTCAAAGATAATTTATTGAATTCATTTAATTAACTAAATTATACTTTTAGCTAACTAAACCAAAACTTTTATCAAAATATTTAATTCCGTTACAAAGTTATAAGCTAATAATCAACTTTAAAGCCCAATTTTGCTCATTTTGAAGACCCCATTTTGTCAATTTCAAAAATAATTTATTAAACTCATTAAATTAGCTGAATTATACTTAAAGCTAACTAAATCCAAATTTTTATAAAATATTTAACTCTGTTACAAAGTTATAAGCTAATAATCAAGTTTTGAAGCCCAAATTTGCTTATTTTAAAGCCTGATTTGTCTATTTTTAATTTTCGGAGCCGGATTGTTGTGCTTTTTGATCATATTTACATTTTATTGTTAAATTTTGGTCATACTTGATAAAATTTTGGTACTTTTTGACTAAATTTCATGTATTTTTACATTTCATTGCTGAACTTTTGTATTTTTTTTTTAAAAATTTGTACTTTTTATAGCTAGATTTTTGTATTTTTTACATTTCCTTGCTGAACTTTTTAGACATTTTTTTGTCAATTTCTTACACTTTTAGGCCGGATTTTTGTATTTTTTGTTTATTTTTGATTATTACAATTTTAGTACTTTTTGACAAATGTACTTTTTGACCAATATTTACATTTTGTGGCCGGATTTTTGTATTTTTGACATTTCATTGCTAAATTTTGGTACTATTTGACCAAATCTGTTTAGTTTTTGATTAATTTTTACATTTCATAGCCGGATTTTTGTGTTTTCTACATTCCAACGCTGAATTTTGGTGTTTTTTAACAATTTTTTTGTACTTTTTCATCAATTTTTGTGATTTTTTACCAATGTTTACATTTTATGATCATCAAATTTTTGTATTTTTATATTTTATCGTTAAATTTTGGTACTACTTATTGTATGTATTATAAACAAAAAAGTTGCAGTAATGGAGATGACTATGTTAATAGTTTTGCTGAATTCTTTTCCTCTGTTTACAATACACAAACTCATCCAACTACTTTGTTTAACTTTAAGAAAAACGTATTACATCGATCATTTTCAATTAGTTTGTTGGATGTATTTAAAGGAATTGAGAACCTTAAATGTAACTTTAGCACTGGACCGGACGGTGTTCCATCTATGCTGTTAAAACAATGTATTTATTCAATTTCTATGCCATTGCACTTACTTTTTGAGACTTCTCTTAATGAAGCCAAGTTTCCTTTAGTTTGGAAACAAAGCTACATTATGCCTTTACATAAATCTGGAGCTAAGGAGGATATTACTAATTATAGAGGTATATGCATCCAGTCTGCTATTCCTAAGTTGTTTGATCAAATTGTAACTGGTCAAATACAATGGATGTGCAAAAGCATTTTAGTGGAACAGCAACATGGGTTTCGCGAGGGTCGTTCTACTCTTACAAATCTTCTTTGTTACAAAAATGATCTTTTGAATGCCTTTCAATCAAGAGTTCAAGTAGATTCTATTACACAGATTTTTCAAAGGCTTTTGATCGCGTTAATCATAGTATTTTGATTGCTAAGCTTCGAGCTTTAGGTTTTCATGAATCTGTTGTTGCGTGGTTATCGAGCTTTTTGGAAAATCGTACACAGTGTGTAAAAACTAACAACTTTTTATCACAACCAATTGTTGTTCCTTCTGGGGTTCCTCAAGGATTTCACTGTGGACCAATTCTGTTTTTACTCTTTATTAATGATCTTGTTTATTCTATTAATTCTTCGTCTTATCTTTTATTTGCTGACGATCTTAAAATTTATAAAAGAATATCATCTATCGAGGACTGCATTAGTTTGCAAAATGATTTAGATTCTGTTCATTCATGATGTCTGTTAATAACAACTTGTTGTTTAACGCAAATAAATGTTTTTCGATGAGCTTCAACAGAACTTTAAGTAAAGTATCGTATGACTATACTATCGATGAAATGTTTTGGAACATGTTACACAAATAAAAAATTTGGGCGTAATTTTTGATTCAAAACTAACTTTTGTTGAGCATATAAACTATATGTGCAACCGTGCTATGAAAATGTTAGGATTTGTTTACAGAATGCCTACTGACCTATCTCCTAGCACACTCAAATTACTTTATTGCGCTTTAGTACGTTCTCATTTAGAGTACGCTCCGTCAGTTTGGTGTCCATTCTACAGCGTTCATATATGCAATATAGAACGTATTCAAAACAAATTTTTTCGTTTATTATCGTACGCATTTTATCCGAAAATTACGATTTTAACCTCATTGCATTGCAATATAATCTTTCGCTGCTGAAAATTCGGCGCAAAAGAGCCGATTTATCATTTTTACGTGGACTAATGATGTCTGAGATTGATTGCCAAGAGCTACTTGTAACTCTTCCATTTCAAGTCCCCAACAATAATCGCCGAACCAGACAGTCTCCATTATTTAGAGAATCTATACATTCTACCAATTATGGATTTAATAATCCAATTGGTAGAATGTGTAGAATTGCTAATGGTTTCTCTAATAATATTGATTTATTTTGTGTTTCAAAATGTAGTTTTAAGTGTCAATTAAAATGTGTTGATGAATAGCTTTATATTTTGTTTTTATTTATGTATACTTTTTTCCATGCTTTTATTATTCAATATTCATTTATATATTTTTGTGTAATTGTAATATTGCTTGTAATTCATCGTTATTTATGTACATAATGATGTAGATGTAAATGGTTTTGTATAAACCGTGAATAAAGTATTACTATTACTACTTAATCAAATTTTGGTACGTTTTGACCAAATTCATGTACTTTTTTTATAAATTTTAAATTTTTTTGCCGGATTTTGTGTTTTCCACATTTCATTGCAAAAGTTTTGTACATTTTTAATATTTTTTTTTTACTTTTTGACCAGTTTCTACATTTTAAAGCCGGATTTTTGTATAGTTTACATTTCCTTGCTGAATTTGACACATTTTGGTAATACTTAACCAAATGTTGGTACTTTTTGACCGTATTTTATGTACAAATTTGGCATTTTCTGTTTTTTTTTTGTTTTTTTGCAGCTTTGATGTTTTTTACCAAATTTTTGTACATTTTTTACGAATGTTGTACTTTTTGACCAATTTTTACATTTTTGTATTTTTTACATGTCATTGTTAAACTTTGGTACTATTTGACCAATTTTTGTACTTTCTGACAAAGTTTTAATAATTTTAGTGATTTTTGACCCAATTTTTGTATTTTGATGACAAAATTTGTACTTTTTGAGCATGTAAAAAATGCTCAAAAAGTACAAATTTTCGAGCCGGATTTTTGTAATTTTTACATTTCAATGCTAAACTTTAGTACTATAGTACTAAAGTTTATATAATATATAAAACCAAATTTTTGTACTTTTGACCAATTTTTACATTTTATGACAAGATTTAGTATTTTATACATTTCATCGCTGAACTTGAGTGTTTTTGATCAATCTTCAGTACTTTTTGATCAAATTTTGTATTTTTTTACCAATTTTTATTTTTTTTGTTTATATTAAAACCTATTTCATACATTTAAGGTTATTAAAATCAATTCAGTTTTCAAAAATTATAAAAGATTATTTACAGTTTTAAAACCTTAATTAATAATGTAGCAATGTCTAAGCTACATTTGATCCAAATTGCAAAACAAAACTGAAAAAATTGTGACCTCAGAATTGTAATAACTGTTTATTAAAATTATTTTAGTTTTTAAAAATTAATAAAAACTATTAACAATTTTTAAAATTAAAATTTGATTTAAGCACTTGATTTAGCAATGCCTCAACTACATTTGACCCAAATTGCAAAACAAAAATGCTAAAATTGTGACCTCAGCATTGAAATAACTAAAACAAGTTTATTGAAATCATTTTAGTTTTTTTAAATTGTCAAAAATTATTTACAATTTTTAAACTTAAATTTTGGTTTAAGCACTTCATTTAGCAATGTCTAAACTACATTTCACCCAAATTGCAAAACAAAACTGCTAAGATTGTGACCTCAGCATTGTAATAACTGAAACAAGTTTATTAAAATCGTTTTAGTTTTTAAAAATTAATAAAAATTATTTACTATTTTTAAAATTAAAAATTGATTTAAGCACTTGATTAAGCAATGTCTAAACTATATTTGACCCAAATAGCAAAACTAAGCTGCTAAAATTGTGACCTCAGCATTGTAATATCTGAAACAAGTTTATTAAAATTATTTTGGTTTTTAAAAACTAATAAAAAATATTTACAATTTTTGAAATTAAAATTTGATTTAAACGTGTGATTAAACAATGTCTAAGCTATATTTGACCCAAATTGCAAAACAAAACTGCTAAAATTGTGACATCAGCATTTTAATAACTGAAACAAGTTTATAAAATCATTTTCTTTTCAAAAATTATTTAAAATTTTTAAAATTTAATTTTGATTAAAGAATATCATTTAACAATGTCTAAACTACATTTGTCCAAAATTGCAAAAAAAACTGCTAAAATTGTGACCTCAGCATTGTAATAACTGAAACAAGTTTATTAAAATCATTTCAGTTTTCCAAAAAGATCAAAAATTATTTACAAATTTTTAAATTTAATTTTAATTAAAGAATATGATTTAACAATGTCTAAACTACATTTGTCCAAAATTGCAAATAAAAACTGCTAAAATTGTGAACTCAGCATTGTAATAACTAAAACAAGTTTATAAAATCATTTTCTTTTCAAAAATTAATTAAAAAAATTTAAAATTTAATTTTGATTTAAGAATATAATTTAACAATGTTTAAACTACATTTGATCCAAATTACAAAAAAAAACTGCTAAAATTGTGACCTCAGCATTGTAATAACTGAAACAAGTTTATTAAAATCATTCTGGTTTTAAAAACTAATAAAAAATATTTACAATTTTTAAAATTAAAATTTGATTTAAACAAATGATTTAGCAATGTCTGAACTACATTTGACCCAAATTGCAAAACAAAACTGCTAAAATTGTAACCTCAGCATTGAAATAACTAAAACAAGTTTATTAAAATCATTTCAGTTTTTTTAAATTATCAAAAAATATTTACAGTTTTTATAATTTAATTTTGATTTAAGCAGTTGATTTAGCTATGTCTAAACAACATTTGACCCAAATTGCAAGAAAAACCTGCTAAAATTGTAACCTCAGCATTGTAATAACTGAAACAAGTTTATAAAATCATTTTCTTTTCAAAAATTATTTAAAAATTTTAAAATTAAAATTTGATTTAAGCATATGATTTAGCAATGTCTAAACTATATTTAACCCAAATTGCAAAACAAAACTGCTAAAATTGTGACCTCAGCATTGTAATAACTGAAACAAGTTTATTAAAATCATTTTAGTTTTTAAAAATTATCAAAAATTATTTACAATTTTTAAAATTTATTCAAAGTTGAATTGTTCATTTCCTTTACATTCTTCGGCAATTGACCAGCCAAATTTTAATTAGCACCCCAAAAATTCGCAATTAAATAACACCAATTTAATTAAAAATTATAAAATAAAAAAGAAAGCCGATGATATATGATGACAGTATGTGTATACACTAATTACAACAATCGAGTTACTTTCACCATAACAAAATAAATAAATCATATTAAACAAAAATAATAATAATCTGCGGTTGCATAACCCAGATTCATCTATTGATAAGAAAAGAGGTCGACCTTGTTTTTCTTTTACACGAATCAGTGCTATTAAATTAATATTGTAAAGTTTCTCGTCACCTCTTAACTTGTTAAGTGGTTTGAATACCTTGTTCATGTTGTACGTTGTCTTGGAAAAATTCCTGCTGCGTACTTTATTGCTTCGGTATCGGCAATTTGTAGAAGATCATTGTTTATAAAAGGAGATATTTATTGGGACTAGTTTCGCCGATTGATAAAAACTGAAGAAAATTCCGCAGTTCAATTTGTCAGCTCGGTTTGGAAGACGTAGTATGTATCAAGACATCTATTTTATAGTGTTAATGCTTTGAATTAATCGATCATTATCGTCTTTTATAGATTAGTTTTATAGAAACTGGGTCAGAAAATTAACAAAAAAACTTAAATAATTCTAAGTATATTGGAAATTGAGTTTAATATAATTAATTTGATAATAGCATATTTAAAGCAAATAGTTGCTAATAATTTTATTTATTTGTTAAGTGCTGTCACTCAATTGTTAATCGCGAAGCGACTAATTAATATAAATTTATATTAAATTAAGTGTCAACCGTGACTCAGTCAATCGCAAAGCGACCAAATAGTTGCTTACAGTTTATTTTAATTTGTCAAGTGCCGTGACTCAACTTTTAATCGCAAAGCGACTAATTAATATAAATTGATTTTAAGTTAAGTGTCAACCGTGACTTAGTGTCAATCGTAAAGCGACAAATTAGTTTGCTAACATTTTGCTTCATTTGTTAAGTGCTGTGACTCAATTAATAATCGCAAAGCAACTAATTGATATAAATTATTTTTAGGTTAAGTGTCAACTGTGATACAGTCAATCGCAATGCGACCAATTAGTTGCTAACAAGTTTTCTAATTTGTTAAGTGCCGTGACTCAATTTTAAATCGCAAAGCAACTAATTAATATAAATTGATTTTAAGTTAAGTGCGAATCGTGATTCAGAGTCAATCGCAAAGCGACCAATTAGTCGCTAACAATTTTTTTAAATTGTTAAGTGCCGTGACTCAACTTTAAATTGCAAAGCGACTAATTAATATAAATTGATTTCAAGTAAAGTGTCAACCGTGACACAGAGTCAACTGCGAAGCGACCAATTAGTTGCTAACAATTTTTTTAATTTGTTAAGTGCTGTGACTCAACTTTAAATTGCAAAGCGACTAATTATTATGAATTTATTTCAAGTTAAGTGTCAACCGTGACACAGAGTCAACTGCGAAGCGACCAATTAGTTGCTAACAATTTTTTTAATTTGTTAAGTGCTGTGACTCAACTTTTAATCGCAAAGCGACTAAATAAAATGAATTATTTTTAAGTTTAGTGCCAACCGTGACTCAGAGTCAATCGCAAAGCGACCAATTAGTTGCTAACAATTATTTTCATTTGTTAAGTGCCATGACTCAATTTTTAATCGCAAAGCAAGTAATTGATATTAATTTATTTTAAGTTAAGTGTCAACCGTGACTCAGAGTCAATCGCGAAGCGACCAATTAGTTGCTAACAATTTTTTTAATTTGTTAAGTGCTGTGACTCAACTTATAATCGCAAAGCGACTAATTATTATGAATTTATTTCAAGTTAAGTGTCAACCGTGACACACAGTCAATCGCGAAGCGACCAATTAGTTGCTAACATTTTTTTAATTTGTTAAATGCTGTGACTCAACTTATAATCGCGAAGCGACTAATTATTATGAATTTATTTCAAGTTAAGTGTCAACCGTGACACAGAGTCAACTGCGAAACGACCAATTAGTTGCTAACAATTTTTTTAATTTGTTAAGTGCTGTGACTCAACTTATAATCGCGAAGCGACAAATTATTATGAATTTATTTCAAGTTAAGTGTCAACCGTGACACAGAGTCAATCGCAAAGCGACCAATTAAATGCTAACAATTTTTTTAATTTGTTAAATGCTGTGACTCAACTTATAATCGCGAAGCGACTAATTATTTTGAATATATTTCAAGTTAAGTGTCAACCGTGACACAGAGTCAATCGCGAAGCGACCAATTAGTTGCTAACATTTTTTTTAATTTGTTAAGTGCTGTGACTCAACTTATAATCGCAAAGCGACTAATTATTATGAATTTATTTCAAGTTAAGTGTCAACCGTGACACAGAGTCAATTGCAAAGCGACCAATTAGTTGCTAACAATTTTTTTAATTTGCTAAGTGCTGTGACTCAACTTATAATCGCGAAGCGACTAATTATTATGAATTTATTTCAAGTTAAGTGTCAACCGTGACACAGAGTCAATCGCGAAGCGACCAATTAGTTGCTAACAATTTTTGTAATTTGTTAAGTGCTGTGACTCAACTTATAATCGCAAAGCGACTAATTATTATGAATTTATTTCAAGTTAAGTGTCAACCGTGACACAGAGTCAATTGCGAAGCGACCATTTAGTTGCTAACAATTTTTTTAATTTGTTAAGTGCTGTGACTCAACTTATAATCGCAAAGCGACTAATTATTATGAATTTATTTCAAGTTAAGTGTCAACCGTGACACAGAGTCAATTGCAAAGCGACCAATTAGTTGCTAACAATTTTTGTAATTTGCTAAGTGCTGTGACTCAACTTATAATCGCGAAGCGACTAATTATTATAAATTTATTTCAAGTTAAGTGTCAACCGTGACACAGAGTCAATCGCGAAGCGACCAATTAATTGCTAACAATTTTTGTAATTTGTTAAGTGCTGTGACTCAACTTATAATCGCAAAGCGACTAATTATTATGAATTTATTTCAAGTTAAGTGTCAACCGTGACACAGAGTCAATCGCGAAACGACTAATTATTGATTAACAAATTTTCGATTTGACAAGTGCCGTGACTCAACTATTAATTGCAAAGCGACTAATAAGCATTATTTAATTTTAGGTTAAGTGTTAACCGTGACACAGAGTCAATCGCGAAGCGACTAATTACTTATTAGGAAATTTTATATTTGACAAGTGCCGTGACTCAACTATTAATCGCGAAGCGACTAATAAGCATTAATTAATTTTAGGTTAAGTGTTAACCGTGACACAGAGTCAATCGCGAAGCGACTAATTAAATATTAACAAATTTTATAGTTGACAAGTGCCGTGACTCAACTATTAATCGCAAAGCGACTAATAAGCATTAATTAATTTTAGGTTAAGTGTTAACCGTGACACAGAGTCAATTGCGAAGCGACTAATTAAATATTAACAAATTTTATAGTTGACAAGTGCCGTGACTCAACTATTAATCGCGAAGCGACTTATAAGCATTAATTAATTTTAGGTTAAGTGTTAACTGTGACACAGAGTCAATCGCGAAGCGACTAATTACTTATTAGGAAATTTTATATTTGACAAGTGCCGTGACTCAACTATTAATCGCGAAGCGACTAATAAGCATTAATTAATTTTAGGTTAAGTGTTAACCGTGACACAGAGTCAATTGCGAAGCGACTAATTAAATATTAACAAATTTTATAGTTGACAAGTGCCGTGACTCAACTATTAATCGCGAAGCGACTTATAAGCATTAATTAATTTTAGGTTAAGTGTTAACTGTGACACAGAGTCAATCGCGAAGCGACTAATTAAATATTAACAAATTTTATAGTTGACAAGTGCCGTGACTCAACTATCAATCGCAAAGCGACTTATAAGCATTAATTAATTTTAGGTTAAGTGTTAACCGTGACACAGAGTCAATCGCAAAGCGACTAACTAAATATTAACAAATTTTATAGTTGACAAGTGCCGTGACTCAACTATTAATCGCAAAGCAACTTATAAGCATTAATTAATTTTAGGTTAAGTGTTAACCGTGACACAGAGTCAATCGCAAAGCGACTAACTAAATATTAACAAATTTTATAGTTGACAAGAGCCGTGACTCAACTATTAATCGCGAAGCGACTTATAAGCATTAATTAATTTTAGGTTAAGTGTTAACCGTGAAACAGAATCAACCGCAAAGCAACTAATTACTTATTAGGAAATTTTATATTTGACAAGAGCCGTGACTCAACTATTAATCGCGAAGCGACTAATAAGCGTTACTTAATTTTAGGTTAAGTGTTAACCGTGACACAGAGTCAATCGCGAAGCGACTAATTAAATATTAACAAATTTTATAGTTGACAAGTGCCGTGACACAACTATTAATCGCGAAGCGACTAATAAGCATTAATTAATTTTAGGTTAAGTGTTAACCGTGACACAGAGTTAATCGCAAAGCGACTAAATAATTAGTAACAAATTTTATATTTGACATTTGCCGTGACTCAACTATAAATCGCGAAGCGACTAATAAGCTTTAATTAATTTTAGGATAAGTGTTAACCGTGACACAGAGTCAATCGCGAAGCGACTAAAAAAATATTAACAAATTTTATAGTTGACAAGTGCCGTGACACAACTATTAATCGCGAAGCGACTAATAAGCATTAATTAATTTTAGGTTAAGTGTTAATCGTGACACAGAGTCAATCGCGAAGCGACTAATTAAATATTAACAAATTTTATAGTTGACAAGTGCCGTGACTCAACTAATAATCGCAAAGCGACTTATAAGCATTAATTAATTTTAGGTTAAGTGTTAACCGTGACACAGAGTCAACCGCGAAGCGACTAAATAAATATTAACAAATTTTATAGTTGACAAGTGCCGTGACACAACTATTAATTGCGAAGCGACTAATAAGCATTAATTAATTTTAGGTTAAGTGTTAACCGTGACACAGAGTCAATCGCAAAACGACTAAATAAATATTTACAAATTTTATAGTTGACAAGTGCCGTGACTCAATTATTAATCGCAAAGCGACTTATAAGCATTAATTAATTTTAGGTTAAGTGTTAACCGTGACACAGAGTCAATCGCGAAGCGACTAATTACTTATTAGGAAACTTTATATTTGACAAGTGCCGTGACTCAACTATTAATCGCGAAGCGACTAATAAGCATTAATTAATTTTAGGTTAAGTGTTAACCGTGACACAGAGTCAATCGCGAAGCGACTAATTACTTATTAGGAAACTTTATATTTGACAAGTGCCGTGACTCAACTATTAATCGCGAAGCGACTAATAAGCATTAATTAATTTTAGGTTAAGTGTTAACCGTGACACAGAGTCAATCGTGAAACGACTCAATAAATATTAACAAATTTTATAGTTGACAAGTGCCGTGACTCAACTATTAATTGCGAAGCAACTAATAAGCATTAATTAATTTAAGGTTAAGTGTTAACCATGACACAGTGTCAATCGCGAAGCGACTAATTAATTATTAACAAATTTTATAGTTGACAAGTGCGGTGACTCAACTATTAATCGCGAAGCGACTAATAAGCATTAATTAATTTTAGGTTAAGTGTTAACCGTGACACAGAGTCAATCGCAAAGCGACTAATTAAATATTAACAAATTTTATAGTTGACAAGTGCGGTGACTCAACTATTAATCGCGAAGCGACTAATAAGCATTAATTAATTTTAGGTTAAGTGTTAACCGTGACACATAGTCAATCGCGAAGCGACTAAATAAATATTAACAAATTTTATAGTTGACAAGTGCCGTGACTCAACTATTAATCGCGAAGCGACTTATAAGCATTATATAATTTTAGGTTAAGTGGTAACCGTGACACAGAGTCAATCGCGAAGCGACTAATTAAATATTAACAAATTTTATAGTTGACAAGTGCCGTGACTCAACTAATAATCGCAAAGCGACTTATAAGCATTAATTAATTTTAGGTTAAGTGTTAACCGTGACACAGAGTCAACCGCGAAGCGACTAAATAAATATTAACAAATTTTATAGTTGACAAGTGCCGTGACACAACTATTAATCGCGAAGCGACTAATAAGCATTAATTAATTTTAGGTTAAGTGTTAACCGTGACACAGAGTCAATCGCAAAGCGACTAAATAAATATTTACAAATTTTATAGTTGACAAGTGCCGTGACTCAATTATTAATCGCAAAGCGACTTATAAGCATTAATTAGTTTTAGGTTAAGTGTTAACCGTGACACAGAGTCAATCGCGAAGCGACTAATTACTTATTAGGAAACTTTATATTTGACAAGTGCCGTGACTCAACTATTAATCGCAAAGCGACTAATAAGCATTAATTAATTTTAGGTTAAGTGTTAACCGTGACACAGAGTCAATCGCGAAGCGACTAATTACTTATTAGGAAACTTTATATTTGACAAGTGCCGTGACTCAACTATTAATCGCGAAGCGACTAATAAGCATTAATTAATTTTAGGTTAAGTGTTAACCGTGACACAGAGTCAATCGTGAAACGACTCAATAAATATTAACAAATTTTATAGTTGACAAGTGCCGTGACTCAACTATTAATTGCGAAGCGACTAATAAGCATTAATTAATTTAAGGTTAAGTGTTAACCATGACACAGTGTCAATCGCGAAGCGACTAATTAATTATTAACAAATTTTATAGTTGACAAGTGCGGTGACTCAACTATTAATCGCGAAGCGACTAATAAGCATTAATTAATTTTAGGTTAAGTGTTAACCGTGACACAGAGTCAATCGCGAAGCGACTAATTAAATATTAACAAATTTTATAGTTGACAAGTGCCGTGACTCAACTAATAATCGCAAAGCGACTTATAAGCATTAATTAATTTTAGGTTAAGTGTTAACCGTGACACAGAGTCAACCGCGAAGCGACTAAATAAATATTAACAAATTTTATAGTTGACAAGTGCCGTGACACAACTATTAATCGCGAAGCGACTAATAAGCATTAATTAATTTTAGGTTAAGTGTTAACCGTGACACAGAGTCAATCGCAAAGCGACTAAATAAATATTTACAAATTTTATAGTTGACAAGTGCCGTGACTCAATTATTAATCGCAAAGCGACTTATAAGCATTAATTAGTTTTAGGTTAAGTGTTAACCGTGACACAGAGTCAATCGCGAAGCGACTAATTACTTATTAGGAAACTTTATATTTGACAAGTGCCGTGACTCAACTATTAATCGCAAAGCGACTAATAAGCATTAATTAATTTTAGGTTAAGTGTTAACCGTGACACAGAGTCAATCGCGAAGCGACTAATTACTTATTAGGAAACTTTATATTTGACAAGTGCCGTGACTCAACTATTAATCGCGAAGCGACTAATAAGCATTAATTAATTTTAGGTTAAGTGTTAACCGTGACACAGAGTCAATCGTGAAACGACTCAATAAATATTAACAAATTTTATAGTTGACAAGTGCCGTGACTCAACTATTAATTGCGAAGCGACTAATAAGCATTAATTAATTTTAGGTTAAGTGTTAATCGTGACACAGAGTCAATCGCGAAGCGACTAATTAAATATTAACAAATTTTATAGTTGACAAGTGCCGTGACTCAACTAATAATCGCAAAGCGACTTATAAGCATTAATTAATTTTAGGTTAAGTGTTAACCGTGACACAGAGTCAACCGCGAAGCGACTAAATAAATATTAACAAATTTTATAGTTGACAAGTGCCGTGACACAACTATTAATTGCGAAGCGACTAATAAGCATTAATTAATTTTAGGTTAAGTGTTAACCGTGACACAGAGTCAATCGCAAAACGACTAAATAAATATTTACAAATTTTATAGTTGACAAGTGCCGTGACTCAATTATTAATCGCAAAGCGACTTATAAGCATTAATTAATTTTAGGTTAAGTGTTAACCGTGACACAGAGTCAATCGCGAAGCGACTAATTACTTATTAGGAAACTTTATATTTGACAAGTGCCGTGACTCAACTATTAATCGCGAAGCGACTAATAAGCATTAATTAATTTTAGGTTAAGTGTTAACCGTGACACAGAGTCAATCGCGAAGCGACTAATTACTTATTAGGAAACTTTATATTTGACAAGTGCCGTGACTCAACTATTAATCGCGAAGCGACTAATAAGCATTAATTAATTTTAGGTTAAGTGTTAACCGTGACACAGAGTCAATCGTGAAACGACTCAATAAATATTAACAAATTTTATAGTTGACAAGTGCCGTGACTCAACTATTAATTGCGAAGCAACTAATAAGCATTAATTAATTTAAGGTTAAGTGTTAACCATGACACAGTGTCAATCGCGAAGCGACTAATTAATTATTAACAAATTTTATAGTTGACAAGTGCGGTGACTCAACTATTAATCGCGAAGCGACTAATAAGCATTAATTAATTTTAGGTTAAGTGTTAACCGTGACACAGAGTCAATCGCAAAGCGACTAATTAAATATTAACAAATTTTATAGTTGACAAGTGCGGTGACTCAACTATTAATCGCGAAGCGACTAATAAGCATTAATTAATTTTAGGTTAAGTGTTAACCGTGACACATAGTCAATCGCGAAGCGACTAAATAAATATTAACAAATTTTATAGTTGACAAGTGCCGTGACTCAACTATTAATCGCGAAGCGACTTATAAGCATTATATAATTTTAGGTTAAGTGGTAACCGTGACACAGAGTCAATCGCGAAGCGACTAATTAAATATTAACAAATTTTATAGTTGACAAGTGCCGTGACTCAACTAATAATCGCAAAGCGACTTATAAGCATTAATTAATTTTAGGTTAAGTGTTAACCGTGACACAGAGTCAACCGCGAAGCGACTAAATAAATATTAACAAATTTTATAGTTGACAAGTGCCGTGACACAACTATTAATCGCGAAGCGACTAATAAGCATTAATTAATTTTAGGTTAAGTGTTAACCGTGACACAGAGTCAATCGCAAAGCGACTAAATAAATATTTACAAATTTTATAGTTGACAAGTGCCGTGACTCAATTATTAATCGCAAAGCGACTTATAAGCATTAATTAGTTTTAGGTTAAGTGTTAACCGTGACACAGAGTCAATCGCGAAGCGACTAATTACTTATTAGGAAACTTTATATTTGACAAGTGCCGTGACTCAACTATTAATCGCAAAGCGACTAATAAGCATTAATTAATTTTAGGTTAAGTGTTAACCGTGACACAGAGTCAATCGCGAAGCGACTAATTACTTATTAGGAAACTTTATATTTGACAAGTGCCGTGACTCAACTATTAATCGCGAAGCGACTAATAAGCATTAATTAATTTTAGGTTAAGTGTTAACCGTGACACAGAGTCAATCGTGAAACGACTCAATAAATATTAACAAATTTTATAGTTGACAAGTGCCGTGACTCAACTATTAATTGCGAAGCGACTAATAAGCATTAATTAATTTAAGGTTAAGTGTTAACCATGACACAGTGTCAATCGCGAAGCGACTAATTAATTATTAACAAATTTTATAGTTGACAAGTGCGGTGACTCAACTATTAATCGCGAAGCGACTAATAAGCATTAATTAATTTTAGGTTAAGTGTTAACCGTGACACAGAGTCAATCGCGAAGCGACTAATTAAATATTAACAAATTTTATAGTTGACAAGTGCCGTGACTCAACTAATAATCGCAAAGCGACTTATAAGCATTAATTAATTTTAGGTTAAGTGTTAACCGTGACACAGAGTCAACCGCGAAGCGACTAAATAAATATTAACAAATTTTATAGTTGACAAGTGCCGTGACACAACTATTAATCGCGAAGCGACTAATAAGCATTAATTAATTTTAGGTTAAGTGTTAACCGTGACACAGAGTCAATCGCAAAGCGACTAAATAAATATTTACAAATTTTATAGTTGACAAGTGCCGTGACTCAATTATTAATCGCAAAGCGACTTATAAGCATTAATTAGTTTTAGGTTAAGTGTTAACCGTGACACAGAGTCAATCGCGAAGCGACTAATTACTTATTAGGAAACTTTATATTTGACAAGTGCCGTGACTCAACTATTAATCGCAAAGCGACTAATAAGCATTAATTAATTTTAGGTTAAGTGTTAACCGTGACACAGAGTCAATCGCGAAGCGACTAATTACTTATTAGGAAACTTTATATTTGACAAGTGCCGTGACTCAACTATTAATCGCGAAGCGACTAATAAGCATTAATTAATTTTAGGTTAAGTGTTAACCGTGACACAGAGTCAATCGTGAAACGACTCAATAAATATTAACAAATTTTATAGTTGACAAGTGCCGTGACTCAACTATTAATTGCGAAGCGACTAATAAGCATTAATTAATTTAAGGTTAAGTGTTAACCATGACACAGTGTCAATCGCGAAGCGACTAATTAATTATTAACAAATTTTATAGTTGACAAGTGCGGTGACTCAACTATTAATCGCGAAGCGACTAATAAGCATTAATTAATTTTAGGTTAAGTGTTAACCGTGACACAGAGTCAATCGCGAAGCGACTAATTACTTATTAGGAAACTTTATATTTGACAAGTGCCGTGACTCAACTATTAATCGCGAAGCGACTAATAAGCATTAATTAATTTTAGGTTAAGTGTTAACCGTGACACAGAGTCAATCGCGAAGCGACTAATTACTTATTAGGAAACTTTATATTTGACAAGTGCCGTGACTCAACTATTAATCGCGAAGCGACTAATAAGCATTAATTAATTTTAGGTTAAGTGTTAACCGTGACACAGAGTCAATCGCGAAGCGACTAATTACTTATTAGGAAACTTTATATTTGACAAGTGCCGTGACTCAACTATTAATCGCGAAGCGACTAATAAGCATTAATTAATTTTAGGTTAAGTGTTAACCGTGACACAGAGTCAATCGCAAAGCGACTAATTAATTATTAAGAAATTTTATATTTGACAAGTGCCATGACTCAACTTGTAATCGCGAAGCAACTAATAAGCATTAATTAATTTTAGGTTAAGAGTTAACCGTGACACAGAGTCAATCGCGAAGCGACTAATTAAATATTAACAAATTTTATAGTTGACAAGTGCCGTGACTCAACTATTAATCGCGAAGCGACTTATAAGCATTAATTAATTTTAGGTTAAGTGTTAACCGTGACACAGAGTCAATCGCGAAGCAACTAATTAATTATTAACAAATTTTATATTTGACAAGAGCCGTGACTCAACTATTAATCGCGAAGCGACTAATAAGCTTTAATTAATTTTAGGTTAAGTGTTAACCGAGACACAGAGTCAATCGCGAAGCGACTAATTAATGATTAACAATTTTTTTATTTGACAAGTGCCGTGACTCAACTATTAATCGCGAAGCGACTAATAAGCATTACCTAATTTTAGGTTAAGTGTTAACCGAAACACAGAGTCAATCGCGAAGCGACTAATTAATGATTAACAATTTTTTTATTTGACAAGTGCCGTGACTCAACTATTAATCGCAAAGCGACTATTTAGCATTAATTAATTTTAGGTTAAGTGTTAACCGTGACACAGAGTCAATCGCGAAGCGACTAATTAATTATTAACAAATTTTATATTTGACAAGTGCCGTGACTCAACTATTAATCGCGAAGCGACTAATAAGCATTAAATAATTTTAGGTTAAGTGTTAACCGAGACACAGAGTCAATCGCGAAGCGACTAATTAATGATTAACAATTTTTTTATTTGACAAGTGCCGTGACTCAACTATTAATCGCAAAGCGACTATTTAGCATTAATTAATTTTATGTTAAGTGTCAACCGTAACACAGAATCAATCGTGAAGCGACCAATAAGATGCAATTTTTTTTTTAACTAAAAATTTTTTTTACAATTTTTTAAAATATTTTGGATTTGATTGAATTAGGTATTACTTACTACTAATGTATTGCAAAATATAAATAATTATAATAATTATAATAATAACCGAGAAAAGTGGATCAACTACAACTGTCACTTAATGACATAAGAAAGCAATACATACTATATAATCTTGATTTATGCAATTACATCATAACATCCATTATTCAGAATCCGCCTACATAAAGAATCCACTTTCATCTAATAAATTAAAAAAACACTTTCGGTTTCTGTCAAATTATTATCTTTAATATTTATTCATTTCGTCGGTTTATATTTTCAATCTTAATTGAAGTTTTTGCGGTGCGGCGCGCAACTATATGATTATAACCGTAACAATAATAAAATTGCAATTAAAAAATCGCAAATTTGCATGAAAAACAAAAGAAAACTATATTTGCATAAAATCATTCGTTTGTTTCTTTAATTGGTGAAACCAATTTTCCTCATATTGAAATGGAAATTGCAATTTTCACTTTCCCAGGTCATCAAAATTTGACAATAGACTTGATTAATGAGTTGAAAAGAAAATTAGTTCAAAATTGTTTTCACTGATAATCAATTAGTATTCGAAAGTTAATTAAACTATTTGTATACAAATGTAATCATTACGATGCAATTGTTAGATTAATGATATTATAAATAAGTTGATGGCAGCTGATTAATCCCTAAAAATTGAATTTCACTATTATCAAATTAAGCAACAAATTAGAAAGAATTGTATAATTCGAAACATAAAATAATAATTGGCATTATCTAATAATAATCTGTAATAAAAATGTTATTGTTTTATACATTGTATTTATGATCCCTACCACGATACACGCTCTTCTGCACACATACCTGAAGCATGTTTCTATTTCTACATGTGGTACTTTACTCGGTATTGCGCTCTTAAACGGTTGGCGGACTATATACACCAGCTATATATGTTCTATTGCTACTACTGTTTATTGTATCTAATGTGTGCAAGTGTGTAAGTGTTGTTTGTATCTGGGGTGACACAAACAGATCATGGACCAGTGCTTCATCGACTCTTAACAGTGCCACATTGATTCATACATTTTGGTGAAGTTTGATTACATATTTAAAATCACAGGTAACTATATTTAATTAATTTAACAAAATTCTGCAAGTTAGCTCTGAATAATTCTAATAATAATTGAATCTATCTGGCATATGGCAGATGTTTAAAAATTTGGTTTTAAAGTAAATAACAAAAAATTAAAATGATTCAAATTGACAAAATAAACTGTCAATTACCTGTCACTTGCCAAATAAAACTATCTGGCATATGGCAAATTTCAAAAATTAACTTCGTTTAAAAAATATAGTTTTAAAGTAATTGACAAAAAACTAAAATGATTCAAATTGACAAAATAAACTGTCAATTATCTGTCATTTGATAAATAAAACTATCTGGCATATGGCAGATGTCAAAAATTAATTTAGTTTAAAAAATATGGTTTTAAAGTAAATGACAAAAAACTAAATTGATTCAAATTGACAAAATAAACTGTCAATTACCTGTCACTTGCCAAATAAAACTATCTGGCATATGGCAAATTTCAAAAATTAACTTCGTTTAAAAAATATAGTTTTAAAGTAATTGACAAAAAACTAAAATGATTCAAATTGACAAAATAAACTGTCAATTATCTGTCACTTGATAAATAAAACTATCTGGCATATGGCAGATGTCAAAAATTAATTTCGTTTAAAAAATATGGTTTTAAAGTAATTAACAAAAAACTAAAATGATTCAAATTGACAAAATAAACTGTCAATTACCTGTCACTTGTTAAATAAAACTATCTGGCATATGGCAGATGTCAAAAATTAGCTTCGTTTAAAAAATATGGTTTTAAAGTAATTGACAAAAAACTAAAATGATTCAAATTGACAAAATAAACTGTCAATTAACTGTCACATGATAAATAAAACTATCTGGCATATGGCAGATGTCAAAAATTAACTTCGTTTAAAAAATATGGTTTTAAAGTAATTGACTAAAAACTAAAATGATTCAAATTGACAAAATAAACTGTCAAATACCTGTCAGTTGCTAAATAAAACTATCTGGCATATGGCAAAAATCAAAAATTTGCTTCGTTTAAAAAATATGGTTTTAAAGTAATTGACAAAAAACTAAAATGATTCAAATTGACAAAATAAACTGTCAATTAACTGTCACTTGTTAAATAAAACTATCTGGCATTTGGCAGATGTCAAAAATTAGCTTCGTTTAAAAAATATGGTTTTAAAGTAATTGACAAAAAACTAAAATGATTCAAATTGACAAAATAAACTGTCAATTAACTGTCACATGATAAATAAAACTATCTGGCATATGGCAGATGTCAAAAATTAACTTCGTTTAAAAAATATGGTTTTAAAGTAATTGACAAAAAACTAAAATGATTCAAATTGACAAAATAAACTGTCAATTAACTGTCACATGATAAATAAAACTATCTGGCATATGGCAGATGTCAAAAATTAACTTCGGTTAAAAAATATGGTTTTAAAGTAATTGACTAAAAACTAAAATGATTCAAATTGAAAAAATAAACTGTCAAATACCTGTCAGTTGCTAAATAAAACTATCTGGCATATGGCAAAAATCAAAAATTTGCTTCGTTTAAAAAATATGGTTTTAAAGTAATTGACAAAAAACTAAAATGATTAAAATTGACAAAATAAACTGTCAATTAACTGTCACTTGATAAATAAAACTATCTGGCATATGGCAAAAATCAAAAATTAGCTTCGTTTAAAAAATATGGTTTTAAAGTAATTGACAAAAAACTAAAATGATTCAAATTGACAAAATAAACTGTCAAATACCTGTCATTTGCTAAATAAAACTATCTGGCATATGGCAAAAATCAAAAATTAGCTTCGTTTAAAAAATATGGTTTTAAAGTAATTGACAAAAAACTAAAATGATTCAAATTGACAAAATAAACTGTCAATTAATTGTCACTTGATAAATAAAACTATCTGGCATATGGCAGATGTCAAAAATTAACTTCGTTTAAAAAATATGGTTTTAAAGTAATTGACAAAAAACTAAAATGATTCAAATTGACAAAATAAACTGTCAATTAATTGTCACTTGATAAATAAAACTATCTGGCATATGGCAGATGTCAAAAATTAACTTCGTTTAAAAAATATGGTTTTAAAGTAATTGACAAAAAACAAAAATAATTCAAATTGACAAAATAAACTGTCAATTAGCTGTCACTTGCTAAATAAAACCATCTGGCATATGGCAAAACTCATAAATTAACTTCGTTTAAAAAATATGGTTTTAAAGTAATTGACAAAAAACTAAAATGATTCAAATTGACAAAATAAACTGTCAATTACCTGTCACTTGTTAAATAAAACTATCTGGCATATGGCAGATGTCAAAAATAAGCTTCGTTTAAAAAATATGGTTTTAAAGTAATTGACAAAAAACTAAAATGATTCAAATTGACAAAATAAACTGTCAAATACCTGTCATTTGCTAAATAAAACTATCTGGCATATGGCAAAAATCAAAAATTAGCTTCGTTTAAAAAATATGGTTTTAAAGTAATTGACAAAAAACTAAAATGATTCAAATTGACAAAATAAACTGTCAAATACCTGTCATTTGCTAAATAAAACTATCTGGCATATGGCAAAAATCAAAAATTAGCTTCGTTTAAAAAATATGGTTTTAAAGTAATTGACAAAAAACTAAAATGATTCAAATTGACAAAATAAACTGTCAATTAATTGTCACTTGATAAATAAAACTATCTGGCATATGGCAGATGTCAAAAATTAACTTCGTTTAAAAAATATGGTTTTAAAGTAATTGACAAAAAACTAAAATGATTCAAATTGACAAAATAAACTGTCAATTAATTGTCACTTGATAAATAAAACTATCTGGCATATGGCAGATGTCAAAAATTAACTTCGTTTAAAAAATATGGTTTTAAAGTAATTGACAAAAAACAAAAATAATTCAAATTGACAAAATAAACTGTCAATTAGCTGTCACTTGCTAAATAAAACCATCTGGCATATGGCAAAACTCATAAATTAACTTCGTTTAAAAAATATGGTTTTAAAGTAATTGACAAAAAACTAAAATGATTCAAATTGACAAAATAAACTGTCAATTACCTGTCACTTGTTAAATAAAACTATCTGGCATATGGCAGATGTCAAAAATAAGCTTCGTTTAAAAAATATGGTTTTAAAGTAATTGACAAAAAACTAAAATGATTCAAATTGACAAAATAAACTGTCAATTAATTGTCACTTGATAAATAAAACTATCTGGCATATGGCAGATGTCAAAAATTAACTTCGTTTAAAAAATATGGTTTTAAAGTAATTGACAAAAAACTAAAACGATTCAAACTGACAAAATAAACTGTCAATTAGCTGTCACTTGCTAAATATAACTATCTGGCATATGGCAGATGCCAAAAATTAATTTCGTTTAAAAAAAATGGTTTTAAAGTAAATGACAAAAAACTAAAATGATTCAAATTGACAAAATAAACTGTCAATTAACTGTCACTTGTTAAATAAAACTATCTGGCATATGGCAAAAATCAAAAATTAGCTTCGTTTAAAAAATATGGTTTTAAAGTAATTGACAAAAAACTAAAATGATTCAAATTGACAAAATAAACTGTCAATTAATTGTCACTTGATAAATAAAACTATCTGGCATATGGCAGATGTCAAAAATTAACTTCGTTTAAAAAATATGGTTTTAAAGTAATTGACAAAAAACTAAAATGATTCAAATTGACAAAATAAACTGTCAATTAATTGTCACTTGATAAATAAAACTATCTGGCATATGGCAGATGTCAAAAATTAACTTCGTTTAAAAAATATGGTTTTAAAGTAATTGACAAAAAACAAAAATAATTCAAATTGACAAAATAAACTGTCAATTAGCTGTCACTTGCTAAATAAAACCATCTGGCATATGGCAAAACTCATAAATTAACTTCGTTTAAAAAATATGGTTTTAAAGTAATTGACAAAAAACTAAAATGATTCAAATTGACAAAATAAACTGTCAATTACCTGTCACTTGTTAAATAAAACTATCTGGCATATGGCAGATGTCAAAAATAAGCTTCGTTTAAAAAATATGGTTTTAAAGTAATTGACAAAAAACTAAAATGATTCAAATTGACAAAATAAACTGTCAAATACCTGTCATTTGCTAAATAAAACTATCTGGCATATGGCAAAAATCAAAAATTAGCTTCGTTTAAAAAATATGGTTTTAAAGTAATTGACAAAAAACTAAAATGATTCAAATTGACAAAATAAACTGTCAAATACCTGTCATTTGCTAAATAAAACTATCTGGCATATGGCAAAAATCAAAAATTAGCTTCGTTTAAAAAATATGGTTTTAAAGTAATTGACAAAAAACTAAAATGATTCAAATTGACAAAATAAACTGTCAATTAATTGTCACTTGATAAATAAAACTATCTGGCATATGGCAGATGTCAAAAATTAACTTCGTTTAAAAAATATGGTTTTAAAGTAATTGACAAAAAACTAAAATGATTCAAATTGACAAAATAAACTGTCAATTAATTGTCACTTGATAAATAAAACTATCTGGCATATGGCAGATGTCAAAAATTAACTTCGTTTAAAAAATATGGTTTTAAAGTAATTGACAAAAAACAAAAATAATTCAAATTGACAAAATAAACTGTCAATTAGCTGTCACTTGCTAAATAAAACCATCTGGCATATGGCAAAACTCATAAATTAACTTCGTTTAAAAAATATGGTTTTAAAGTAATTGACAAAAAACTAAAATGATTCAAATTGACAAAATAAACTGTCAATTACCTGTCACTTGTTAAATAAAACTATCTGGCATATGGCAGATGTCAAAAATAAGCTTCGTTTAAAAAATATGGTTTTAAAGTAATTGACAAAAAACTAAAATGATTCAAATTGACAAAATAAACTGTCAAATACCTGTCATTTGCTAAATAAAACTATCTGGCATATGGCAAAAATCAAAAATTAGCTTCGTTTAAAAAATATGGTTTTAAAGTAATTGACAAAAAACTAAAATGATTCAAATTGACAAAATAAACTGTCAAATACCTGTCATTTGCTAAATAAAACTATCTGGCATATGGCAAAAATCAAAAATTAGCTTCGTTTAAAAAATATGGTTTTAAAGTAATTGACAAAAAACTAAAATGATTCAAATTGACAAAATAAACTGTCAATTAATTGTCACTTGATAAATAAAACTATCTGGCATATGGCAGATGTCAAAAATTAACTTCGTTTAAAAAATATGGTTTTAAAGTAATTGACAAAAAACTAAAATGATTCAAATTGACAAAATAAACTGTCAATTAATTGTCACTTGATAAATAAAACTATCTGGCATATGGCAGATGTCAAAAATTAACTTCGTTTAAAAAATATGGTTTTAAAGTAATTGACAAAAAACAAAAATAATTCAAATTGACAAAATAAACTGTCAATTAGCTGTCACTTGCTAAATAAAACCATCTGGCATATGGCAAAACTCATAAATTAACTTCGTTTAAAAAATATGGTTTTAAAGTAATTGACAAAAAACTAAAATGATTCAAATTGACAAAATAAACTGTCAATTACCTGTCACTTGTTAAATAAAACTATCTGGCATATGGCAGATGTCAAAAATAAGCTTCGTTTAAAAAATATGGTTTTAAAGTAATTGACAAAAAACTAAAATGATTCAAATTGACAAAATAAACTGTCAATTAATTGTCACTTGATAAATAAAACTATCTGGCATATGGCAGATGTCAAAAATTAACTTCGTTTAAAAAATATGGTTTTAAAGTAATTGACAAAAAACTAAAACGATTCAAACTGACAAAATAAACTGTCAATTAGCTGTCACTTGCTAAATATAACTATCTGGCATATGGCAGATGCCAAAAATTAATTTCGTTTAAAAAAAATGGTTTTAAAGTAAATGACAAAAAACTAAAATGATTCAAATTGACAAAATAAACTGTCAATTAACTGTCACTTGTTAAATAAAACTATCTGGCATATGGCAAAAATCAAAAATTAGCTTCGTTTAAAAAATATGGTTTTAAAGTAATTGACAAAAAACTAAAATGATTCAAATTGACAAAATAAACTGTCAATTAATTGTCACTTGATAAATAAAACTATCTGGCATATGGCAGATGTCAAAAATTAACTTCGTTTAAAAAATATGGTTTTAAAGTAATTGACAAAAAACTAAAATGATTCAAATTGACAAAATAAACTGTCAATTAATTGTCACTTGATAAATAAAACTATCTGGCATATGGCAGATGTCAAAAATTAACTTCGTTTAAAAAATATGGTTTTAAAGTAATTGACAAAAAACAAAAATAATTCAAATTGACAAAATAAACTGTCAATTAGCTGTCACTTGCTAAATAAAACCATCTGGCATATGGCAAAACTCATAAATTAACTTCGTTTAAAAAATATGGTTTTAAAGTAATTGACAAAAAACTAAAATGATTCAAATTGACAAAATAAACTGTCAATTACCTGTCACTTGTTAAATAAAACTATCTGGCATATGGCAGATGTCAAAAATAAGCTTCGTTTAAAAAATATGGTTTTAAAGTAATTGACAAAAAACTAAAATGATTCAAATTGACAAAATAAACTGTCAAATACCTGTCATTTGCTAAATAAAACTATCTGGCATATGGCAAAAATCAAAAATTAGCTTCGTTTAAAAAATATGGTTTTAAAGTAATTGACAAAAAACTAAAATGATTCAAATTGACAAAATAAACTGTCAAATACCTGTCATTTGCTAAATAAAACTATCTGGCATATGGCAAAAATCAAAAATTAGCTTCGTTTAAAAAATATGGTTTTAAAGTAATTGACAAAAAACTAAAATGATTCAAATTGACAAAATAAACTGTCAATTAATTGTCACTTGATAAATAAAACTATCTGGCATATGGCAGATGTCAAAAATTAACTTCGTTTAAAAAATATGGTTTTAAAGTAATTGACAAAAAACTAAAATGATTCAAATTGACAAAATAAACTGTCAATTAATTGTCACTTGATAAATAAAACTATCTGGCATATGGCAGATGTCAAAAATTAACTTCGTTTAAAAAATATGGTTTTAAAGTAATTGACAAAAAACAAAAATAATTCAAATTGACAAAATAAACTGTCAATTAGCTGTCACTTGCTAAATAAAACCATCTGGCATATGGCAAAACTCATAAATTAACTTCGTTTAAAAAATATGGTTTTAAAGTAATTGACAAAAAACTAAAATGATTCAAATTGACAAAATAAACTGTCAATTACCTGTCACTTGTTAAATAAAACTATCTGGCATATGGCAGATGTCAAAAATAAGCTTCGTTTAAAAAATATGGTTTTAAAGTAATTGACAAAAAACTAAAATGATTCAAATTGACAAAATAAACTGTCAATTAATTGTCACTTGATAAATAAAACTATCTGGCATATGGCAGATGTCAAAAATTAACTTCGTTTAAAAAATATGGTTTTAAAGTAATTGACAAAAAACTAAAACGATTCAAACTGACAAAATAAACTGTCAATTAGCTGTCACTTGCTAAATATAACTATCTGGCATATGGCAGATGCCAAAAATTAATTTCGTTTAAAAAAAATGGTTTTAAAGTAAATGACAAAAAACTAAAATGATTCAAATTGACAAAATAAACTGTCAATTAACTGTCACTTGTTAAATAAAACTATCTGGCATATGGCAAAAATCAAAAATTAGCTTCGTTTAAAAAATATGGTTTTAAAGTAATTGACAAAAAACTAAAATGATTCAAATTGACAAAATAAACTGTCAATTACCTGTCAGTTGCCAAATAAAACTATTGGCATACGGCAAATGTCAAAAATTAATTTCGTTTAAAAAATGTGGTTTTAAAGTAAATAACAAAAAACTGAATTGATTTAAATTGACAAAATCAACTGTAAATTACCTGTCACTTGCTAAATAAAACTAGCTGGCGTATAGCAAAAGTCAAAAATTAATTTTGTTTAAAAGTTTACGTCAATCTTGTCATATCGATTTTGTTACAATTTACACAGTTAGTAGTAATGATAATGAAGTATACTACCAACAAATTGCATCCAAATTCAATGTACCGTTTACAAGTTATCAAAATATTTGAATACTCTAACACAAAAAGAAAGAATTACTTGTGATCAATAAAATTAAGTTTACGTCAAATTTGTCGAATCGATTTTGTTACAATTTACACAGTTAGAAGTAATGGTAATAAAGTATACTACCAACAAATTAGATCCAAATTTAATGTACAGTTTACGAGTTATCAAAGTATTTGAATACTCTAGAACAAGAAGGAAGAATTACTTGTGATCAATAAAACTAAGTTTACGTCAAATTTGTCGAATCGATTTTGTTACAATTTACACAATTAGTAGTAATAGTAATGAAGTATACTACCAACAAATTGGATCCAAATTTAATGTACCGCTTACAAGTTATCAAAATATTTAAATACTCTAGCACAAGAAGAAAGAATTACTTATGATCAATAAAACTAAGTTTACGTCAAATTTGTTGAATCGATTTTGTTACAATTTACACGGTTAGTAGTAATGGTGATGAAGTATACTACCAACAAATTGGATCCAAATTCAATGTACCGTTTACAAGTTATCAAAGTATTTGTATACTCTAACCCAAGAAGAAAGAATTACTTGTGCTCAATAAAACTAAGTTTACGTCAACTTTGTCGAATCAATTTTGTTACAATTTACACATTTA
The DNA here is from genome assembly GCA_963932245.1 of Tachinus rufipes. NCBI lineage: Eukaryota > Metazoa > Arthropoda > Insecta > Coleoptera > Staphylinidae > Tachinus > Tachinus rufipes. The sequence continues at coordinate 87,998,303 of OZ010748.1, read as the reverse complement.
GTAGTAATGGTAATGAAGTATACTACCAACAAATTGAATCCAAATTCAATGTACCGTTTAGAAGTTATCAAAGTATTTAAATACTCTAACACAAGAAGAAAGAATTACTTGTGATCAATACAAATAAGTTTACGTCAAATTTGTCGAATCAATTTTGTTACAATTTACACAGTTAGTAGTAATGGTGATGTAGTATACTACCAACAAATTGTATCTAAATTCTCTGTACCGTTTACAAGTTATCAAAGTATTTGAATACTCTAACATAAGAAGAAAGAATTACTTGTGATCAATAAAACTAAGTTTACGTCAAATTTGTCGAATCGATTTTGTTACAATTTACACAGTTAGTAGTAATTGTAATAAAATAAACTACCAACAAATTAGATTCAAATTCAATGAACCGTTTACGAGTTATCAAAGTATTTGAATACTCTAACATAAGAAGAAAGAATTACTTGTGATCAATAAAACTAAGTTTACGTCAAATTTGTCAAATCAATTTTGTTACAATTTACACAGTTAGTAATAAAGATAATGAAGTATACTACCAACAAATTGCATCTAAATTCAATGTACCGTTTAAAAGTTAACAAAGTATTTGAATACTGTAACACAAGAAGAAGGAATTACTTGTGATCAATAAAACTAAGTGTACGTCAAATTTGTCAAATCAATTTTGTTACAATTTACACAGTTAGTAGTAATGGTAATAAAGTATACTACCAACAAATTGGGTCCAAATTCAATGTACCGATTACAAGTTATCAAAGTATTTAAATACTCTAGCACAAGAAGAAAGAATTACTTGTGATCAATAAAACTAAGTTTACGTCAAATTTGTCGAATCGATTTTGTTACAATTTACACAGTTAGTAGTAATAGTAAAGAAGTATACTACTAATTAATTGTATCCAAATACAATGTACCGTTTACGAGTTATCAAAGTATTTGAATACTCTAACACAAGAAGAAAGAATGACTTGTGATCAATAAAACTAAGTTATCGTCAAATTTGTCGAATCGATTTTGTTACAATTTACACAGTTAGTAGTAATGGTAATAAAGTATACTACCAACAAATTGGATCCAAATTCAATGTACCGTTTACGAATTATCAACGTATTTGAATTCTCAAGCACAAGAAGAAAGAATTATTTATGATCAATAAAACTAAGTTTACGTCAAATTTGTCAAATCGATTTTGTTACAATTTACACAGTTAGTAGAAATGGTAATGAAGTATACTACTAAAAAATTTGATCCAAATCCAATGTACCGTTTATAAGTTATCAAATTGTTTGTATACTCTAGCACAAGAAGAAAGAATTACTTGTGATCAATAAAACTAAGTTTACGTCAAATTTATCAAATCAATTTTGTTACAATTTACACAGTTAGTAGTAATAGTAATAAAGTATACTACCAACAAATTGGATCCAAATTCAATGTACCGTTTACAAGTTATCAAAGTATTTGAATGCTCTAGCACAAGAAGAAAGAATTACTTGTAATCAATAAAATTAAGTTTACGTCAAATTTGTCGAATCAATTTGGTTACAATTTTCACAGTTACTAGTAATGGTAATAAAGTATACTACCAACAAATTAGGTACAAATTCAATGTACCGTTTACAAGTTATCAAAGTATTTGAATGTTCTAGCACAAGAAGAAAGAATTACTTGTGATCAATAAAACTAAGTTTACGTCAAATTTGTCAAATCGATTTTGTTACAATTTACACAGTTAGTCGTAATAGTAATGAAGCATACTACCAACTAATTAAATCAAAATCCAATGTACCGTTTACGAATTATCAAAGTATTTGAATACTCTAACACAAAAAGAAAGAATTACTTGTAATCAATAAAACTAAGTTTACTTCAAATTAGTCGAATCGATTTTGTTACAATGTACAAAGTTAGTAGTGATAGTAATAAAGTATACTACCAACTAATTGGATCCAAATCCAATGTACTGTTTACGAGTTATCAAAGTAATTGAATACTCTAACACAAGAAGAACGAATTACTTGTGATCAATAAAACTAAGTTTACGTCAAATTTGTCAAATCGATTTTGTTACAATTTACACAGTTAGTAGTAATAGTAATGAAGTATACTACCAAGAAATTGGATCTAAATTCAATGTACCGTTTACAAGTTATCAAAGTATTTGAATACTCAAGCACAAGAAGAAAGAATTACTTGTGATCAATAAAACTAAGTTTACGTCAAATTTGTCGAATCAATTTTGTTACAATTTACACAGTTAGTAGTAATGATAATGAAGTATACTACTAACAAATTGGATCCAAATTCAATGTACCGTTTACAAGTTATCAAATTATTTAAATACTCTAACACAAGAAGAAAGAATTACTTGTGATCAATAAAACTAAGTTTACGTCAAATTTGTCAAATCGATTTTGTTACAATTTACACAATTAGTAGTAATGGTAATGAAGTATACTACCAACAAATTGGATTAAAATTCAATGTACCGTTTACGAGTTATCAAAGTATTTGAATACTCTAACATAAGATGAAAGAATTACTTGTAATCAATAAAACTTAGTTTATGTCAAATTTGTTGAATCAATTTTGTTACAATTTACACAGTTAGTAGTAATGGTAATGACGTATACTACTAACAAATTGGATCCAAATCCAATGTACCGTTTACGAGTTATCAAAGTATTTGAATACTCTAGCACAAGAAGAAAGTATTACTTGTGATCAATAAAACTGAATTTACGTCAAATTTGTCAAATCAAATTGGCTACAATTTACACAGTTAGTAGTAATGGTAATGAAATATACTACCAACAAATTGGATCCAAATTCAATGTACCGTTTACAAGTTATCAAAGTATTTAAATACTCTAGCACAAGAAGAAAGAATTACTTGTGATCAATAAAACTAAGTTTACGCCAAATTTGTCAAATCGATTTTGTTACAATTTACACAGTTAGTTGTAGTAGTATTAAAGTATACTCCCAACAAATTAGATTCAAATCCAATGTACCGTTTACAAGTTATCAAAGTATTTGAATACTCTAGCACAAGAAGAAAGAATTACTTGTGATCAATAAAACTAAGTTTACGTCAAATTTGTCGAATCGATTTTGTTACAATTTACACAGTTAGTAGTAATGATAATAAAGTATACTACCAACTAATTGGATCCAAATCAAATGTACCGTTTACAAGTTATCAAAGTATTTGAATACTCTAACACAAGAAGAACGAATTACTTGTGATCATTAAAACTAAGTTTACGTCAAATTTATCGAATCAATTTTGTTACAATTTACACAGTTAGTAATAATGGTAATGAAGTATACTACCAACAAATTGCATCCAAATTCAATGTACCGTTTACAAGTTATCAAAGTATTTGAATACTCTAACACAAGAAGAACGAATTACTTGTGATCAATAAAACTAAGTTTACGTCAAATTTGTCGAATCGATTTTGTTACAAATTACACAGTTAGTAGTAATGGTAATAAAGTATACTACCAACAAACTTGATCCAAATTCAATGTACCGTTTACAAGTTATCAAAGTAGTTGAATGCTTTAGCACAAAAAGAAAGAATTACTTTTGATCAATAAAACTAAGTTTACGTCAAATTTGTCAAATCGATTTTGTTACAATTTACACAGTTAGTAGTAATGGTAATGAAGTATATTAAAAAAATATATCATGAACCAATTGTCAACTGTCAAAACTGTCAAATGATTGTCAACTTGAAAATATGGTTGCCAGTCTTCTAATAATAAGCTTAAAGTACACTAAAACTGTTAAACTGTCAAATGCCAGTAAAAATATAAGCAGAAAACATGTCAACTGTCAAAATTAATTGTCAAATGACTGTCAACTAGAAAATATGGTTGCCAGTCATCTAATAATAAGCTAAAAGCACTCTAAAACTATTAAACTGTCAAATGTCACTAATAATATGAGTAGAAAACATGTCAACTGTCAAAATTAATTGTCAAATGACTGTCAACTAGAAAATATGGTTGCCAGTCATCTAATAATAAGCTAAAAGCACTCTAAAACTATTAAACTGTCAAATGTCACTAATAATATAAGTAGAAAACATGTCAACTGTCAAAATTAATTGTCAAATAACTGTCAACTAGAAAATATAATTGACAGTCATCTAATAATAAGCTTAAAATACTCTAAAACTATTAAACTGTCAAATGCCACTAAAAATATAAGTAGAAAACATGTCAACTGTAAAATTAATTGTCAAATGACTGTCAACTAGAAAATATGTTTGCCAATCATCAAATAAAAAGCTTAAAGTACTCTAAAACTGTTAAACTGTCAAATGCCAATAAAAATATAAGTAAAAAACATGTCAACAGTCAAAATTAATTGTCAAATAACTGTCAACTAGAAAATATAATTGCCAGTCATCTAATAATAAGCTTAAAGTACTCTAAAACTGTTAAACTGTCTAATGCCACTAAAAATATAAATGGAAAACATGTCAACTGTCAAAATTAATTGTCAAATGACTGTCAACTAAAAATTATGGTTGCCAGTCATCTAATAATAAGCTAAAAATACTCTTAATTTGTTAAACAGTCAAATGCCACTAAAAATATAAGTAAAAAACATGTCAACTGTCAAAATTAATTGACAAATGGCTGTCAACTAGAAAATATGGTTGCCAGTCATCTAATAATAAGCTAAAAGAACTCTAAAACTGTTAAACTGTCAAATGCCACTAAAAATATAAATGGAAAACATGTCAACTGTCAAAATTAATTGTCAAATAACTGTCAACTAGAAAATATGATTGACAGTCATCTAATAATAAGCTTAAAATACTCTAAAACTATTAAACTGTCAAATGCCACTAAAAATATAAGTAGAAAACATGTCAACTGTCAAAATTAATTGTCAAATGACTGTCAACTAGAAAATATGTTTGCCAGTCATCTAATAATAAGCTAAAAGTACTCTAAAACTTTTAAACTGGCAAATGCCACTAAAAATATAAGTAGAAGATATGTCAACTGTCAAAATTAATTGTAAAATGACTGTCAACTAAAAAATATGATTGCCAGTCATCTAATAATAAGCTAAAAATACTCTAAAACTGTTAAACTGTCAAATGACACTAAAAATATATGTAGAAAACATGCCAACTGTCAAAATTAATTGTCAAATAACTGTCAACTAGAAAATATGATTGCCAGTCATCTAATAATAAGCCTAAAGTACACCAAAACTGTAAAACTGTCAAATGACAATAAAAATATAAGTAGAAAACATGTCAACTGTCAAAATTAATTGTCAAATTACTGTTAACTAAAAAATATGGTTGCCAGTCATCTAATAATTAGCTAAAAGTTTTCTAAAACTGTTAAACTGTCAAATGCCACTGAAAATATAAGTAGAAAACACGTCAACTGTCAAAATTAACTGTCAAATAACTGTCAACTAAAAATAATGGTTGCCAGTCATCTAATAATTAGCTAAAAGTACTCTAAAACTGATAAACTGTTAAATGCCACTAAAAATATAAGTGGAAAACATGTCAACTGTCAAAATTAAATGTCAAATGACTGTCAACTAGAAAATATGACTGCCGGTCATCTAATAATAAACTAAAAGTACTCTAAAACTGTTAAACTGTCAAATGCCACTAAAAATTTAAGAAAAAAAACATATCAACTGTCAAAATTAATTGTCAAATAAATGTCAACTAAAAAATATGGTAGCTAGTCATCTAATAATAAGCTAAAAGTACTCTAAAACTGTTAAACTGTCAAATGCCACTAAAAATTTAAGTAGAAAACATGTTAACTGTCAAAATTAATTGTCAAATAAATGTCAACTAAAAAATATGGTTGCCAATCATCTAATAATAAGCTAAAAGCACTCTAAAACTGTCAAATGCTACTAATAATATAAGTATAAAACATGTCAACTGTCAAAATTAATTGTCAAATGACTGTCAACTAGAAAATATGGTTGCCAGTCATCTAATAATATGCTAAAAGTACTCTAAAACTGTTAAACTGTCAAATTCCACTAAAAATATAAGTAGAAATCATGTCAACTGTCAAAATTAATTGTCAAATGACTGTCAACTAAAAAATATGGTTGCCAGTCATCTAATAATAAGCTAAAAGCACTCTAATACTGTGAAACTGTCAAATGACACTAAAAATATAAGTGGAAAACATGTCAACTGTCAAAATTAATTGACAAATGACAGTTAACTAGAAAATATGGTTGCCAGTCATATAATAATAAGCTAAAAGCACTCTTAAATTGTTAAACTGTCAAATGCCACTAAAAATATAAGTAAAAAACATGTAAACTGTCAAAATTAATTGTCAAATGACTGTCAACTAAAAAATATGATTGCCAGTCATCTAATAATAAGCCTAAAGTACACTAAAACTGTTAAACTGTCAAATGACAATAAAAATATAAGTAGAAAACATGTCAACTGTCAAAATTAATTGTCAAATGACTGTCAACTAGAAAATAAGGTTGCCAGTCATCTACTAATGAGCTTAAAGTACACTAAAACTGATAAACTGTCAAATGCTACTAAAAATATAATTGGAAAACATGTCAACTGTCAAAACTAATTGTCAAATGACTGCCAACTAGAAAATATGGTTGCCAGTCATCTAATAATAAGCTTAAAGTACTCTTAAAACTGTTAAACTGTCAAATGCTACTAAAAATATAATTGAAAAACATGTGAACTGTCAAAATTAATTGTCAAATGACTGTCAACTAAAAAATATGGTTGCCAGTCATCTAATAATAAGCTAAAAGCTTTCTAAAACTGGTAAACTGTCAAATGACACTAAAAATATATTTGGAAAACATGTCAACTGTCAAAATTAATTGTCAAATGACTGTCAACTAAAAAATATGGTTGCTAGTCATCTAATAATGAGCTAAAAGTACTCTAAAAACTGTTAAACTGTCAAATGACACTAAAAATATAAGTAGAAAACATGTCAACTGTCAAAATTAATTGTCAAATAACTGTCAACTAGAAAATATGGTTGCGAGTCACCAAATAATAAGTTAAAAGCACTCTAAAACTGTTAAACTGACAAATGCCACTAAAAGTATAAGTGGAAAACATGTCAACTGTCAAAATTAATTGTCAAATGACTGTCAACTAGAAAATATGGTTGCCAATCATCTAGTAATAAGCTAAAAGTACTCTAAAACTGTTAAACTGTCAAATGCCACTAAAAATATAAGTAGAAAACACGTCAACTGTCAAAATTAATTGTCAAATAACTGTCAACTAAAAAATATGGTTGCCAGTCATCTAATAATTAGCTAAAAGCACTCTAAAACTGTAAAACTGTCAAATGCTACTAAAAAAATAAGTAAAAAACATGTCAACTGTCAAAATTAACTGTCAAATGTCTGTCAACTAGAAAATATGATTGCCAGTCATCTAATAATAAGCTAAAAGCACTCTAAAACTGTTAAACTATAAAAAATACCTAATAGATTTAAACAATTAAGAAATAAAACTGAAACAATGCAAAAAAACTATACATTTCTCATGATTTATGGGCGAACAACAATCGGTTCATGAATTAATTGAATTATTATAATAATAACCAACAATTAATATAATTAATTCGCTGATCGTTATTAATGTTCGTAATTAAATTACAAGCGCTTCTTATGTATTAAAAGCAAATACATTATTCATTAACATCCGAGCCGCGTTTTTTATTTTATGTTTACATACGCGGATGTTATTTATGTGATTATGCGCCAGTTAACATGTAATATGTATATGTTAATGGCTATTTTAACATGGTTTTTAATGAAAAGAAATGATTTCATTAACATTTTTTGACAATTGAATCGCATATGTCAGTTTGACATTGACAGTTGCTTCAATTATTTCAATTCAATCAATATTGAATCAACAATTTCTTGTATAAATGATGTTTAGTTTCACTTTTCAATTGCGATGCATTAGCGTAACACTTAATCCTAATAACGAATCAAATGAGCGTTCAATTATGTCCTATAATTTTTTAATACTATCGACACATATTTTCCAATAACCATGAATAATTACAGAGTCATTAGTGTGCGTCGATTGAGAATGGGGACATTGAGGACGCGTATCAAAGCAGTTATTATTCAGAATCGTTTCGTTTTCTAAATGAAATATTAATTGCATCTTTTGTTAGTAATAAATCAATTAAAATTTATTAATGAAAGCTAATCATACATATTGTTGGTTGATATTATAATTTAATTTTCTAATTAAATGTATAAAAATAATTTCAAGGTGCTGGAGAATTAATGTATGCAACCAGCCTTACACGTGCAACTACAGTTGCCTATAGTTGTTAACCGTTACTAGAAAGTAAGCCATGATTTCATGTGTTATTAAACAATTATGATTGTAATCTGTCAAGATGACATTATGTTTATTTTGTCAATAATTTTCAGTTTAATCAATCAAAACAAAACAATCTAATTGTTGTTTGCTCAGTGTAACGTCACAATAAGTCCACTTATAGTCAAGTATGATATCAAGAATTTGTTGTAAATATTTGCACAATGCTTTCTGTCAAACTAAAATCTAATCCAGTCACTGCATGTCAACTTTTAGATTGACAGATGAATCATTCAAGTGTTGTCAAGTATGTTGTCAAACTAGAAGCAACTCAGTTTGTTGTAAATAATTGCACAATGCTTTCTGTCAAACTAAAATATAATCCAGTCATTAAATGTCAACTTTTTGATTGACAGATCAATTATTCAAGTGTTGTCAAGTATGTTGTCAAACTAAAAGAACTCAGTTTGTTGTAAATGATTGCACAATGCTTTCTGTCAAACTGAAATGTAATCCAGTCTACAAATGTCAACTTTTTGACTGACAGATCAATTATTCAAATGTTGTCAAGTATGTTGTCAAACTAAAAGAACTCAGTTTGTTCTAAATAATTGCACAATGCTTTCTGTTAAACTGAAATATAATCCAGTCACTTAATGTCAACTTTTTGATTGATAGATCAATTATTCAAGTGTTGTCAAGTATGTTGTCAAACTAGAAGCAACTCAGTTTGTTGTAAATAATAGTTCAATGCTTTCTGTCAAACTAAAATTCAATCCAGTCGCCAAATGTCAACTTTTTGATTGACAGATCAATTATTTAAGTGTTGTCATGTATGTTGTCAAACTAGAAACAACTCAGTTTGTTGAAAATAATTGCACAATGCTTTCTGTCAAACTAAAATGTAATCCAGTCACTTAATGTCAACTTTTTAGGATTGGCAGATCAATTATTCAATTGTTGTCAAGTATGTTGTCAAACTAGAAACAACTTAGTTTGTTGTAAATAATTGCACAATGCTTTCTGTAAAACTGAAATGTAATCCAGTCACTTAATGTCAACTTTTTGATTGACAAATCAATTATTCAAGTGTTGTCAAGTATGTTGTCAAACTAGAAGCAACTCAGTTTGTTTTAAATAATTGCACAGTGCTTTCTGTCAAACTAAAATGTAATTCAGTCACTAAATGTCCACTTTTTGATTGACAGATCAATTATTCAATTGTTGTCAAGTATGTTGTCAAACAAGAAGCAACTCAGTTTGTTATACATAATTGCACAATGCTTTCTGTCAAACTGTAATGTAACCCAGTCACCAAATGTCAACTTTTTGATTGACAGATCAATTACTCAAGTGTTGTCAAGTATGTTGTCAAACTAGAAGCAACTCAGTTTGTTGTAAATAATTGTACAATGCTTTCTGTCAAACTTATATGTAACCCAGTCACCAAATGTCAACTTTTTGATTGACAGATCAATTATTCAAGTGTTGTCAAGTATGTTGTCAAACTAGAAGCAACTCAGTTTGTTGTAAATAAATGTACAATGCTATATGTCAAACTGAAATGTAATCCAGTCTTTAAATGTCAACTTTTTGATTGACAGATCAATTATTCAAGTGTTGTCAAGTATGTTGTCAAACTAGAAGCAACTCAGTTTGTTGTAAGTAATTGCACAATGCTTTCTGTCAAACTGAAATGTAATCCAGTCAGTAAATGTCAACTTTTTGATTGACAGATCAATTATTCAAGTGTTGTCAAGTATGTTGTCAAATATGTTGTCAAACTAAAAGCAACTCAGTTTGTTCTAAATATTTGCACAATGCATTCTGTCAAACTGAAATGTAATCCAGTCACTAAATGTCAACTTTCTAATTGACAGATCAATTATTCAAGTGTTGTCAAGTATGTTGTCAAACTAGAAGCAACTCAGTTTGTTGTAAATAACTGCACAATGCTTTCTGTCAAACTAAAATGTAATCCAGTCACTAAATGTCAACTTTTTGATTGACAGATCAAATATTCAAGTGTTATCAAGTATGTTGTCAAAATAGAAGCAACTCAGTTTGTTGTAAATAACTGCACAATGCTTTCTGTCAAACTGAAATGTAATCCGATCACCAAATGTCAACTTTTTGATTGACAGATCAATTATTCATGAGTTGTCAAGTATGTTGTCATAATAGAAGCAACTCAGTTTGTTGTAAATAATTGCACAATGCTTTCTGTCAAACTAAAATTTACTTAAACTGTCAAACATGTTTAACAAATGTTTAATATCAATCCAACATTTGTATCTTATATAACAAACGTTAGACCTCTTTGACCACTACTAGAACTGTCAAACGTGTTTAACAAATCTACTAAAACTGTCAAAAAAGTTTAATAAACGTTTAAGAGCAATCCAACATTTGTATCTTATATATCAAACGTTAGACCTCTTTGACCACTACTAGAACTGTCAAACGTGATTAACAAATCTACTAAAACTGTCAAACAAGTTTAACAAATGTTTAAGAGCAATCCAACATTTGTATCTTATATATCAAACGTTAGACCTCTTTAACCACTACTAGAATTGTCAAACATGATTAACAAATCTACTAAAACTGTCAAACAAATTTAACAAATGTTTAAGAGCAATCCAACATTTGTATCTTGTATAACAAACGTTAGACCTCTTTGACCACTACTAGAACTGTCAAACGTGTTTAACAAATCTACTAAAACTGTCAAACAAGTTTAACAAATGTTTAAGAGCAATCCAACATTTGTATCTTGTATAACAAACGTTAGACCTCTTTGACCACTACTAGAACTGTCAAACGTGTTTAACAAATCTACTTAAACTGTCAAACAAGTTTAATAAAAGTTTAAGAGCAATCCAACATTTGTATCTTATATAACAAACGTTAGACCTCTTTGACCACTACTAGAACTGTCAAACGTGTTTAACAAATCTACTAAAACTGTCAAACAAGTTGAACAAAAGTTTAAAAGCAATCCAACATTTGTATCTTGTATATCAAACGTTAGACCTCTTTGACCACTACTAGAACTATCAAACGTGTTTAACAAATCTACTAAAACTGTCAAACAAATTTAATAAAAGTTTAAGAGCAATCCAACATTTGTATCTTATATATTAAACCTTAGACCTCTTTGACCACTACTAGAACTGTCAAACATGTTTAACAAATCTACTAAAACTGTCAAACAAGTTTAATAAAAGTTTAAGAGCAATCCAACATTTGTATCTTATATAACAAACGTTAGACCTCTTTGACTGTAACAAACAAATGTTTAGAAGCAATCCAATATCTGCAAACTAAATAATATCTGTTTAACAGTTTTGACTAATACTAGAACTGTCAAACATTTGTAACAAATAAACTGTCAAACATGTTTAACATATGATTAGAAGCAATCTAATAGCTGTAAACTAAATAATAACTGTTTGGCAGTTTTGACTAATACAAGAACTGTCAAATATTTGTAACAAATAAACTTAAACTGTCAAACATGCCTAACATATGTTTAGAAGCAATCCAATATCTGTAAACTAAATAATAACTGTTTAGCAGTTTTGATTGATACAAGAACTGTCAAATATTTGTAACAAATAAACTGTCAAACATGTTTATTAAATGATTAGAAGCAATTTAATATCTGTAAACTAACTAATAACTGTTTCGCAGTTTTGACTGATACTAGAACTGTCAAACATTTGTAACAAATAAACTTAAACTGTCAAACATGCTTAACAAATATTAAGAAGCAATCCAATATCTGTAAACTAAATAATAACTGTTTAGCAGTGTTGACTGATACTAGAACTGTCAAACATTTTTAACAAATAAACTGTCAAACATGTTTATTAAATGATTAGAAGCAATCCAATATATGTAAACTAAATAATAACTGTTTAGCAGTTTTGACTGATACTAGAACAGTCAAACATTTGTAACAAATGTGCTAAAACTGTCAAAATACATAAATAAATAAATGTGTTGATTTTGACAACCTAAACTGACATAACTTTGACATTAGAAAGTGATACGTAAAATAATTATGATTGCACATGCACATCGCCTTAATTGGCATTCAAATCGGGCTCAAAACAAATGAAAGTGAAATTGAATATTAGAATTAAATTTACACATTTTCTCCAAACAATGAAGTAGCGACGACAACGTGCCATCCGACGTGTTGCCAAATCTATGCAAATTGCATAATACATCAAAGAAGTCGACACTTTCCCTTCCGATTGTAAATCGTAAATATTTTTTCACGAACGTCGAAGGTCGAAAAAAATAATTAGTTGCTCGGTGAAAGTGATTTCTGCCATCGTGTTGCGGCAACCAATAGACCGAAAAAGAAATCAATGTAAAGGTTAATGTTACAATCTCCGGAAACTAGAAAAATATAGGATTCACAAGTCAAATAAATCAAAAATGTTTTGAATGAAATTTAGTGGGAAAATTGAAATATAAAGCTTGTTTTACACTAGACATTATTTTAAAATCAAATAATTTAAATAAATTTGGCGGAAATTTTAAATTATTAAATTTAACCAAATTATGTCTCCCAATGATATTTATAACTCCGACATTGAAAGATTTCATGACCACAAACAACACCAATAGGTACTTACATCAAAACTGGGTCGAATCACTAGAGCGCAAGCTGCGCAAGTACATAAATAAGGACGTCAACTCACCTGTAACAAAAAGAAAACCAAATTACCAAACAATGCAATTTTCAATCCATTCATAAGATACAAAAAAAAAAACTAATTCATCATAATAACTATTAATATGATTACAAATAAACAGGTGAAAGTGTACTCGGTGTCCAGATGGCGTCTCGATCGCAGCAGCAGCAAAATACATTCGCAACAGATAGTAATTTCACCTTTCTTCAGCGCTTCGAAAAAAAAAATCAGTTAGTTGCAAGCGGCGTGCATGATTAGTACTCGAATTAATTGTATATATTAATCAATAATTAAATTGTGACATTGCCGGCCCTGAACCAAATTCGACATTCTAAATAAACAGTTCCATTCCTTCAGTGCGGTTTGTGGTTTTAAGTTTAGTGGTTGTTTACAAGAATGCAGCATTATGGATACTTTGAACGCAAACGCGAGGTAATATTTAATTATAAGAATCAACTTAATTTGTCAAATAAAACAATTAATTTGTCTTTTATTATTATAATTAGTACAAGCATATTTGAGCATATTTTTTAACTCAATTTGAGTTAATGTTTTTGAGTTAGAAATCATCTTAAATCAATTGATGGAAAATATTAAATATTAGTAACTTCTACCAATTGTAGCAACTTCCAATTATAACAACTTAATAACAACATGTTTGAGCTTACTTGTAGCAAATCGCAACTCAATTTGAATTCCCGTTTTTGAGTTATTGATTAATTTCAATTATTTTAAATCGATTGATGGAAATTATAAAATATTAAAAACTTCTACTAATAGTAGCAACTTTCAATTTTGACAACTTAATAACAACATGTTTGAGCATGATTGTAGCAAATTGCAACTCAATTTGAGTTCCCGTTTTTGAGTTATGAATTAATTTCAATTATTTTAAATCAATTGATGGAAATTATTCAATATTAGTAACTTCTACCAATAGTAGCAACTTTCAATTTTGACAACTTAATAACAACCAGTTTGAGCATGCTTGTAGCAAATTGCAACTCAATTTGAGTTCCCGTTTTTGAGTTATGAATTAATTTCAATTATTTCAAATCAATTGATGGAAATTATTAAAAATTAGTAACTTCTACTATTTGTAGTAACTTGCAATTATTACAACTTTATAACAACATGCTCGAGCACACTTGTAGCAAATTACAACTTAATTTAAGTTCCCGTTTTTGAGTTATAAATTAATTTCAATTATTTTAAATCAATTGATGGAAATTATTAAAAATTAGTAACTTCTACTAACTGTAAAAACTTGCAATTTTGACAACTTAATAACAACAAGTTTGAGCATACTTGTAGCAAATTGCAACTCAATTTGAGTTCCCATTTTTGAGTTATGAATTAATTTCAATTATTTTAAATCAATTGATGGAAATTATTCAATATTAGCAACTTCTACCAATTGTAGCAACTTGCAATTTTGACAACTTAATAACAACATGTTTGAGCATACTTGTAGCAAATAACAACTCAATTTGAGTTCCTGTTTTTGATTTATAAACTAATTTCAATATTTTAAACGTCAAATACTTTCAATAATTTAATCAAATTTAACTAATATAAAGATTATACAGGGAGTTTATAAATGAATGGGATTATGTAATCACTTTAAATGTGCCGCTTTTTTTAAATTGTTCACTAAACTATTTGTTTTGACAGATCAACTTTGACAGCTGTCAAGCAAACATATGAAAACATATGTAGTATAGTAAACGATTTTAAAAAGGCGGCATATTTAAAGTGATTACATAATCCCATTCATTTATAAACTCCCTGTACAACATAATATTGAACCTAATGTGATTACAATTCAAACTCATTAAACGGTTATTAATTTATAACAACAAAGCGGTAGTAATGTCAATCACACCAATTAATGTATCGTTTAATTAACAACCGTTTCACCAGCGTCAGCTTGCTCGATTATCATCGTAACATTGAACAATGCAATCGAGAGTGCGGCTGCTTCTTGCACAATCGCATGCCACTTCAAAAGTTTATTCACACCATAGCAACAAATGAGGAAACTTGAATTGCACATTTAATTCTTTAAAAATCCTTGCAAAATGTTTATAATAATATTACATATTACCACACATTCAATTAAAGTTATTTTTTAATTCTTTGTTATTTAAATGTCAGCATTAATCTCATATCGTTGCATAAACGCAACTGGTATTAACTAACCTAATTATTTTGACAGTTCATAACACAAACTTTTACTCTGACAATTGGTTTTACAATTTGACAGTTTAAAAACATTTGATTATAATGTATGGCACCTGTGACACTTCATTAACAGTTCAAGATCAATTTTTTGACAATTTAGTGATACATTTTATGACAGTTCAAAAATATATTTTTAGTGAAACATTTGATTATAATTTATGACACCTGTGACACTTCATTGACAGTTTAAGAACAATTTCTTGACAATTTAGTGAAACATTTTATGACAGTTCAAAAACATGTTTTTAGTAAAACATTTGATTATAATAAATGACACCTGTGACACTTCCTTGACAGTTCAAAAACAATTTTTGACAATTTAGTGATGCTTCTAGAACATTTTGTGACAGTTAATTAAAAAGTGAAACATTTCAACTGTCGCTTCGCAATTAATTGTTATAACACAGTAAGTTCCTAACCTTGAAAAATAAAACATTTAATTTGTCGCTTCGCGATTGACATTTAAGTCACAATAGGAACATTGATAAAAAATTAAAACATTTTAACTGTCGCTTCGCGATTAATTGTTATAAAACAGTAAATTCCTAACTTTAAAAAATAAAAACTTTAATTTGTCGCTTCGTAATTGACATTTGAGTCACAATAGGAACATTGATAAAAAATTTCAACTGTCGCTTCGCGATTAATTGTTATATCACAGTAAGTTCCTAACCATAAAAAACAAAACATTTAACTTGTCGCTTCGCGATTAACATTTGAGTCACAATGGGAACATTAATAAAAAAAATAAAACATTTCAACAGTCGCTTCGCGATTAATTGTTATATCACAGTAAGTTCCTAACCTTAAAAAATAAAACATTTAATTTGTCGCTTCGCGATTGGCATTTAAGTCGCAATAGGAACATTTATAAAAAATTACAACATTTCAACTGTCGCTTCGCGATTAATTGTTATAAAACAGTAAGTTCCTAACCTTAAAAAATTAAAACATTTAATTTGTCGCTTCGCGATTGACATTTGAGTCACAATAGCAACATTGATAAAAAATTAAAACATTTTAACTGTCGCTTCGCGATTAATTGTTATAAAACAGTAAATTCCTAACTTTAAAAAATAAAAACTTTAATTTGTCGCTTCGTAATTGACATTTGAGTCACAATAGGAACATTGATAAAAAATTTCAACTGTCGCTTCGCGATTAATTGTTATATCACAGTAAGTTCCTAACCTTAAAAAATAAAACATTTAATTTGTCGCTTCGCGATTGACATTTGAGTCACAATAGCAACATTGATAAAAAATTAAAACATTTCAACAGTCGCTTCGCGATAAATTGTTATAAAACAGTAAGTTCCTAACCTCAAAAAATAAAACATTTAATTTGTCGCTTTGCGATTGACATTTGAGTCATAATAGGAACATTTATAAAAAATTAAAACATTTCAACTGTCGCTTCGCGATTAATTGTTATAACACAGCAAGTTACTAACCTTAAAAATTAAAATATTTAATTTGTCGCTTCGCGATTGACATTTGAGTCACAATAGGAACATTGACAAAAAATTGAAACATTTTAACTGTCGCTTCGCGATAAATTGTTATAAAACAGTAAGTTCCTAACCTTAAAAATTAAAATATTTAATTTGTCGCTTCGCGATTGACATTTGAGTCACAATAGGAACATTTACAAAAAATTGAAACATTTTAACTGTCGCTTCGCGATAAATTGTTATAAAACAGTAAGTTCCTAACCTTAAAAATTAAAATATTTAATTTGTCGCTTCGCGATTGACATTTGAGTCACAATAGGAACATTGATAAAAAAGTAAAACATTTCAACTGTCGCTTCGCGATTAATTGTTATTAAACAGTAAATTCCTAACCTTAAAAAATAAAACATTTAATTTGTCGCTTCGCGATTGACATTTGAGTCATAATAAGAACATTTATAAAAAATTAAAACATTTTTACAGTCGCTTCGCGATTAATTGTTATAACACAGTAAGTTCCTAACCTTAAAAATTAAAATATTTAATTTGTCGCTTCGCGATTGACATTTGAGTCACAATAGGAACATTTATAAAAATTAAAACATTTCAACTGTCGCTTCGCGATTAATTGTTATAAAACAGTAAGTTCCTAACCTTAAAAATTAAAATATTTATTTTGTCGCTTCGCGATTGACATTTGAGTCATAATAGGAATATTTATAAAAAATTAAAACAATTCAACTGTCGCTTCGCGATTAATTATTATAACACAGTAAGTTCCTAACCTTAAAAAATAAAACATTTAATTTGTCGCTTCGCGATTGACAATTAAGTCACAATAGGAACATTGATAAAAAATTAAATAAATATGTCAACTGTCGCTTCGCGATTAATTGTTATAACACAGTAAGTTCCTAACCTTAAAAAATAAAACATTTAATTTGTCGCTTCGCGATTGACAATTAAGTCACAATAGGAACATTGATAAAAAAATAAATAAATATGTCAACTGTCGCTTCGCGATTAATTGTTATAACACAGTAAGTTCCTAACCTTAAAAAATAAAACATTTAATTTGTCGCTTCGCGATTGAGAATTAAGTCACAATAGGAACATTGATAAAAAATTAAATAAATATGTCAACTGTCGCTTCGCGATTAATTGTTATATCACAGTAAGTTCCTAAGCTTAAAAAATTAAAACATTTAATTTGTCGCTTCGCGATTGACATTTGAGTCACAATGGGAACATTAATTAAAAAATTAAAACATTTCAACTATCGCTTTGCGATTAATTGTTATAAAACAGTAAGTTCCTAACCTCAAAAAATAAAACATTTAATTTGTCGCTTCGCGATTGACATTTGAGTCATAAATAGGAACATTTATAAAAAATTAAAACATTTCAACTGTCGCTTTGCGATTAATTGTTATAAAACAGTAAGTTCCTAACCTCAAAAAATAAAACATTTAATTTGTCGCTTCGCGATTGACATTTGAGTCACAATAGAAACATTGATAAAAAATTAAAACATTTCAACTGTCGCTTCGCGATTAATTGATATAACACGGTAAGTTCCTAACCTTACAAAATAAAACATTTAATTTGTCGCTTCGCGATTGACATTTGAGTCATAAATAGGAACATTTATAAAAAAATTAAAACATTTCAACTGTCGCTTCGCGATTAATTGTTATAACACAGTAAGTTCCTAACCTTAAAAAATAAAACATTTAATTTGTCGCTTCGCGATTGACATTTGAGTCGCAATAGGAACATTTATAAAAAATTATATAAATATTTCAACTGTCGCTTCGTGATTAATTGTTATAAAACAGTAAGTTCCTAACCTTAAAAAATAAAACATTTAATTTGTCGCTTCGCGATTGACATTTGAGTCATAATAAGAACATTTATAAAAAATTATATAAATATTTCAACTGTCGCTTCGCGATTAATTGTTATAACACAGTAAGTTTCTAACCTTAAAAAATAAAACATTTAATTTGTCGCTTCGCGATTGACAATTAAGTCACAATAGGAACATTGATAAAAAAATAAATAAATATGTCAACTGTCGCTTCGCGATTAATTGTTATAACACAGTAAGTTCCTAACCTTAAAAAATAAAATATTTCATTTGACGCTTCACGATTGACATTTAAGTCATAATAGGAACATTGATAAAAAATTAAAACATTTCAACTGTCGCTTCGCGATTAATTGTTATAAAACAGTAAGTTCCTAACCTCAATAAATAAAACATTTAATTTGTCGCTTCGCGATTGACATTTGAGTCATAATAGGCACATTTATAAAAAATTAAAATATTTCAACTGTCGCTTCGCGATTAATTGTTATAAAACAGTAAGTTCCTAACCTCAAAAAATAAAACATTTAATTTGTCGCTTTGCGATTGACATTTGAGTCATAATAGGAACATTTATAAAAAATTAAAACATTTCAACTGTCGCTTCGCGATTAATTGTTATAACACAGCAAGTTACTAACCTTAAAAATTAAAATATTTAATTTGTCGCTTCGCGATTGACATTTGAGTCACAATAAGAACATTGATAAAAATTAAAACATTTCAACTGTCGCTTCGCGATTAATTGATATATCACAGTAAGTTCCTAACCTTAAAAAATAAAACATTTAATTTGTCGCTTCGCGATTGACATTTGAGTCACAATAGGAACATTGACAAAAAATCAAAACATTTCAACTGTCGCTTCGCGATTAATTGTTATAAAACAGTGAGTTCCTAACCTTAAAAATTAAAATATTTAATTTGTCGCTTCGCGATTAACATTTGAGTCACAATAAGAACATTGATAAAAAATTAAAACATTTCAACTGTCGCTTCGCGATTAATTGTTATAACACAGTAAGTTCCTAACCTAAAAAATAAAACATTTAATTTGTCGCTTCGCGATTGACAATTGAGTCACAATAGGAACATTGAAAAAAAATTGAAACATTTCAACTGTCGCTTCGCGATTAATTGTTATAAAACAGTAAGTTCCTAACCTTAAAAAATAAAACATTTAATTTGTCGCTTCGCGATTGACATTTAAGTCACAATAGGAACATTGATAAAAAATTAAAACATTTCAACTGTCGCTTCGCGATTAATTGTTATAACACAGTAAGTTCCTAACCTAAAAAATAAAACATTTAATTTGTCGCTTCGCGATTGACAATTGAGTCACAATAGGAACATTGAAAAAAAATTGAAACATTTCAACTGTCGCTTCGCGATTAATTGTTATAACACAGTAAGTTCCTAACCTTAAATATTAAAATATTTAATTAGTCGCTTCGCGATTGACATTTGAGTCACAATAGAAACATTTATAAAAAATTAAAACATTTCAACAGTCGCTTCGCGATAAATTGTTATAAAACAGTAAGTTCCTAACCTAAAAAATTAAAATATTTAATTTGTCGCTTCGCGATTGACATTTAAGTCACAATAGGAACATTGATAAAAAATTAAAACACTTCAACTGTCGCTTCGCGATTAATTGTTATATCACAGTAAGTTCCTAACCTTAAAAAATAAAACTTTTAATTTGTCGCTTCGCAATTGACATTTGAGTGACAAAAGGAACATTTATAAAAAATTATATAAATATTTCAACTGTCGCTTCGCGAAGAATTGTTATAAAACAGTAAGTTCCTAACCTAAAAAATTAAAATATTTAATTTGTCGCTTCGCGATTGACATTTAAGTCACAATAGGAACATTGATAAAAAATTAAAACACTTCAACTGTCGCTTCGCGATTAATTGTTATATCACAGTAAGTTCCTAACCTTAAAAAATAAAACTTTTAATTTTTCGCTTCGCGATTGACATTTGAGTGACAAAAGGAACATTTATAAAAAATTATATAAATATTTCAACTGTCGCTTCGCGAATAATTGTTATATCACAGTAAGTTCCTAACCTTAAAAAATAAAACATTTAATTTGTCGCTTCGCGATCGACATTTGAGTCACAATAGGAACATTTATAAAAAAATAAATAAATATTTCAACTGTCGCTTCGCGATTAATTGTTATAACACAGTAAGTTCCTAACCTTAAAAAATAAAAAATTTAATTTGTCGCTGCACGATTGACATTTGAGTCACAATAGCATTATTGATAAAAAATTAAATTATTTCAACTGTCGCTTCGCGATTAATTGTTATAACGCAGTAAGCTCCTAATCTTAAAAATTAAAAAACTTAATTTGTCGCTTCACGATTGACATTTAAGTCACAATAGCATTATTGATAAAAAATTAAAACATTTCAACTGTCGCTTCGCGATTAATTGTTATAACACAGTAAGTTCCTAACCTAAAAAATTAAAATAATTAATTTGTCGCTTCGCGATTGACATTAGAGTCATAATTGGAATATTTATAAAAAATTAAAACATTTCAACTGTCGCTTCGCGACTAATTGTTATAACACAGTAAGTTCATAACCTTAAAAATTAAAATATTTAATTTGACGCTTCGCGATTGACATTTGAGTCACAATAGGAACATTTATAAAAAATTATATAAATATTTCAACTGTCGCTTCGCAATTAATTGTTATAACACAGTAAGTTCCTAACCTCAAAAAATAAAACATTTAATTTGTCGCTTCGCGATTGACATTTGAGTCACAATAGAAACATTTATAAAAAATTATATAAATATTTCATCTGTCGCTTCGCAATTAATTGTTATAACACAGTAAGTTCCTAACCTAAAAAATAAAACATTTAATTAGTCGCTTCGTGATTGACATTTGAGTCACAATGGGAACATTGACAAAAAATTGAAACATTTCAACTGTCGCTTCACGATTAATTAATATATCGCAGTAAGTTCCTAACCTTAAAAAAAAACAATTAATTTGTCGCTTCGCGATTGACATTTGAGTCATAATAAAAACATTTATAAAAAATTATATAAATATTTCAACTGTCGCTTCGCGATTAATTGTTATAACACAGTAAGTTCCTAACCTTAAAAATTAAAATATTTAATTAGTCGCTTCGCAATTGACAGATGAGACACGCTAAGCATAAAATGCAAATAATATTAAAGTTTACAATGTCACTTCGCGATTACTATGTCACGGGTGCACTTGAACTAAAATAAATTAGTTGACATACAATTAGTCGCTTTTCGATTGACAGATGAGACACGCTAAGCATAAAATGAAAAAAATATTTAAGTTTACATTGTCGCTTCGCGATTACTATGTCACGGGTGCACTTGAACTAAAATAAATTAGTTGACATACAATTAGTCGCTTTTCGATTGACAGATGAGACACGCTAAGCATAAAATGAAAAAAATATTTAAGTTTAAATTGTCGCTTCGCGATTACTATGTCACGGGTGCACTTGAACTAAAATAAATTAGTTGACATATAATTAGTCGCTTCGCGATTGACAGATGAGACACGCTAAGCATAAAATGGAAAAAATATTGAAGTTTACATTGTCGCTTCGCGAATACTATGTCACGGGTGCACTTGAACTAAAACAAATTAGTTGACATACAATTAGTCGCTTCGCGATTGACAGATGAGACACGCTTAGCATTCAAATCAAAAAATATTGAAGTTTACATTGTCGCTTCGCGATTACTACGTCACGGGTGTACTTGAACTAAAATAAATTAGTTGACATTTAATTAGTCGCTTTGCGATTGACACATGAGACACGCTAAGCTTAAAATGTAAAAAATAATAAAATTCACATTGTCGCTTCGCGATTACTAAGTCACGGGTAAGCTTGAACTAAAATAAATTAGTTGACATACAATTAGTCGCTTCGCGATTGACAGATGAGACACGCTAAGCATTAAATGCAAAAAATATTAAAGTTTACATTGTCGCTTCGATATTACTATGTCACGGGTGCGTTTGAACTAAAATAAATTAGTTGACATACAACTAGTCGCTTCGCGATTGACAAACAAGACACGCTTAGCATAAAACGCAAAAAATATTGAAGTTTACATTGTCGCTTCGCGATTACTATGTCACGAGTGCACTTGAACTAAAATAAATTAGTTGACATACAATTAGTCGCTTCGCGATTGACAGATGAGACACGCTAATTATGACAGGTTCAGTAAGTATGTTTTTGTTTGAAAGTTTATATAATTGATTTGACATCTGTCAAAAGAATATTTTTAAAAAATAGTGACCCTAATTCCATTCGATTAGCATTACTGCTTTCCTCGCCATAAAGAATTTAAAATAATAAAAAAAATGCAACAGGTTTCTCCTCCTCACGCACGCTTTCCATTCATTATCTGCACTTCTTTCTCTCTATCTCGCCTTAATTTTTTGTTCCTAATTTTAGTGATAACAAATCTGCATAAAGAAAGTATTTCTGGAATTTTTAGAGAAATCTAAAAAGATACTGATTGATGACACAACGCTCATATTTACTTTAAGTGAAAATTATGATAATGGATTCTTCTACTAATCGCATGTTTGCACAAGAGAAATTTGAATGCCTCGCAGCCAGCACGTGCGTCCGATTATTTCACTTTTTAAAATTGTCATAAGCCCTTAAAATAATAATGAATTAAATTTAATAAATTTCTCAATTCGCATACTCGCAATGCATTTATTTGCTATGAGATAGCGTGTCGCATTAAAACTAAAAGTGACCTAAATGCCAAGCGCATAATCTCGCAGCAAGTAAAAGTTTACAAACAGACGTATAATTTTTAAGTGTAATAACCTTGTAATAACAGACTCGAATGCAAAAACTTTATTACTGTTTAATAATAATAATAATAATAATTTGAATGCCGTAAAAGTGAGAGTTATTAAATAATTTTGAATTAATTCCAAATTTTTTATTTTTGGTCGAGTTCAGCGAACGCATTAATTTGTAATGTTATCTAATAGCAACATAACTTTACTAATTGAAAGTAATTTTTGATAATTATATCATGATTATTAGATTGCGTAAATAAATAGTTGCTAGAGTTGCTTGAAGTTACTAAAATTTAATATTTAGAAAAGAACTTAATAACTTCAACTCTAGAATTCAAAATGACTTGTAAAATGCTACACATAAACTTCATTAAATTGTTCTTAAGTTGCGTTATTGAAAAGTTGCTAGGGTTGCTTAAAGTTACTAGAATTGAATCAATAACCAAATAACTTGAAACAAATTTAGAAAAAACTTCTATAACTTCATCTCTAAAACTCAAATTGATTTGTAATTTGCTACAAATAAACTTCATTAAAATGTCTTTAAGTTACCTTACTAAAAAGTTGCTAGAGTTGCTTAAAGTTACTAGAATTGAATCAATAAACGAATAACTTAAAACAAATTTAGAAAAAACTTCTATAACTTCATCTCTAGAACTCAAATTGACTTGTAATTTGCTACACATAAACTTCAGTAAATTGTTTTTAAGATGCATTATAAAAAATTGCTAAGGTTGCTTAAAGTTACTAGAAATGAATCAATAATCAAAGAACTTAAAACAAATTTAGACAAAACCTCTATAACTTCATCTCTAGAACTCAAATTGACTTTGTAATTTGCTACACATAAACTTCATTAAATTGTTTTTAAGTTGCGTTATTGAAAAGTTGCTAGGGTTGCTTAAAGTTACTAGAATTAAATCAATAACCAAATAACTTAAAAAAAAACAGAAAAAAATCAACTCTAGAACTCAAATTGACTTGTAATTTGCTACACATAAACTTCATTAAATTGTTTATAAGATGCATTATTAAAAAATTGCTAGGGTTGCTTAAAGTTACTAGAATTGAATCAATAACCGAATAACTTAAAACAAATTTAGACAAAACTTCTATAACTTTATTTCTAGAACTCAAATTGACTTGTAATTTGCTACACATAAACTTCATTAAATTGTTTATAAGATGCATTATTAAAAAATTGCTAGGGTTGCTTAAAGTTACTAGAATTGAATCAATAACCGAATAACTTAAAACAAATTTAGACAAAACTTCTATAACTTTATTTCTAGAACTCAAATTGACTTGTAATTTGCTACACATAAACTTCATTAAATTGTTTATAAGATGCATTATTAAAAAATTGCTAGGGTTGCTTAAAGTTACTAGAATTGAATCAATAACCGAATAACTTAAAACAAATTTAGACAAAACTTCTATAACTTTATTTCTAGAACTCAAATTGACTTGTAATTTGCTACACATAAACTTCATTCAATTGTTTTTAGGATGCGTTATTAAAAAATTGCTAGGGTTGCTTAAAGTTACTAGAATTGAATCAATAACCGAATAACTTAAAACAAATTTAGACAAAACTTCTATAACTTTATTTTTAGAACTCAAATTGACTTGTAATTTGCTACACATAAACTTCATTCAATTGTTTTTAGGATGCGTTATTGAAAAGATGCTAGGGTTGCTTAAAGTTACTAGAATTAAATCAATAACCGATTAACTTAAAACAAATTTAGAAAAAACTTCTATAACTTCAACTCTAGAAATCAAATTGACTTGTAGTTTGCTACACATAAACTTCATTAAATTGTTTTTAAGATGCGTTATTAAAAAGTTGGTAGGGTTGCTTAAAGTTACTAAAATTGAATCAATAACCAAATAACTTAAAACAAATTTAGAAAAACTTCTATAACTTCATCTCTAGAACTCAAACTGACTTGTAATTTGCTACACATAAACTTCATTAAATTGTTTTTAGGATGCGTTATTAAAAAGTTGCTAGGGTTGCTTAAAGTTACTAAAATTAAATCAATATCCGAATAACTTAAAACAAATTTAGACAAATCTTCTATAACTTCAACTTTAGAACTCAAATTGACTTGTAATTTGCTACACTTCAACTTCATAAAGTTACTTTTAAGTTGCCTAAATTAATAGTTGCTAGAGTTGCTTTAAATTAGTAAAATTTATAAATTAATCAAATAATTCAAAACAAATTTAGAAATAAACGTTATAACTTTAATTCTAGAACTCAAATTGACTCGTAATTTGCTACACTTAAACTTCATTAAGCTATTTTTAAATTGCGTAAATTAAAAGTTGCTAGAGTTGCTTGAAATTACTAAAATTTATAAATTAATCAAATGATTCAAAACAAATTTAGAAATAAACGTTATAACTTCAATTCCAGAACTCAAATTGACTCGTAATTTGCTACACTTAAACTTCATTAAGTTGTTTTCAAGTTGCGTAAATTAATAGTTGCTAGAGTTGCTTGAAATTACTAAAATTATAAATTAATCAAATGATTTAAAACAAATTTAGAAATAAACGTTATAACTTCAATTCCAGAACTCAAATTGACTCGTCATTTGCTATACTTAAACTTCATTAAGTTGTTTTCAAATTGCGTAAATTGATAGTTGCTAGAGTTGCTAGAAATTACTAAAATTTATAAATTAATCAAATGATTTAAAACAAATTTAGAAATAAACGTTATAACTTTAATTCCAGAATTCAAATTGACTTGTAATTTGCTACATTTAAACTTCATTAAGTTGTCATTAAGTTGCGTGAATTAATAGTTGCTAGAGTTGCTTGAAATTACTAAAATTTATAAATTAATCAAATGATTTAAAACAAATTTAGAAATAAACGTTATAACTTCAATTCCAGAACTCAAATTGACTCGTAATTTGCTACACTTAAACTTCATTGAGTTATTTTTAAGTTGCGTAAATTGATAGTTGCTAGAGATGGTTGAAATAATTAAAATTTGTAAATTAATCAAATGATTTGAAACAAAATTAGAAATAAACGTTATAACTTTAATACTAGACTTCAAATTGACTCGTAATTTGCTACATTTAAACTTCATTAAGCTATTTTTCAGTTGCGTAAATTAAATGTTGCTAGAGTTGCTTAAAATTACTAAAATTTATAAATTAATCAAATGATTTGAAACAAATTTAGAAATAAACGTTATAACTTCAATTCCAGAACTCAAATTGACTCGTAATTAGCTAAACTTAAACTTCATTAAGTTATTTTTAAGTTGCGTAAAATACTAGTTGCTAGAGTTGCTTAAAAATTACTAAAATTTATAAATTAATCAAATGATTCAAAACAAATTAAGAAATAAACGTTATAACTTCAATTCCAGAACTCAAATTGACTTGTAATTTGCTACACTTAAACTCCATTAAGCTACTTTTAAGTTGCGTAAATTAAAAGTTGCTAGAGTTGCTTGAAATTACTAAAATTTATAAATTAATCAAATAATTTGAAACTAAATTAGAAATAAACAACTTTAATTCCAGAACTCAAATTGACTTGTAATTTGCTACACTTAAACTTCATTAAGCTATTTTTAAGTTGCGTAAATTAAAAGTTGCTAGAGTTGCTTGAAGTTACTAAAATTTATAAATTAATCAAATGATTCAAAACAAATTTAGAAATAAACGTTATAACTTTAATTTTAGAACTCAAATTGACTCGTAATTTGCTACACTTAAACTTCTTTAAGTTGATTTTAAGTTGCGTATATTATTAGTTGCTAGAGTTGCTTAAAATAACTAAAATTTATAAATTAATCAAATGATTTGAAACAAATTTAGAAATAAACGTTATAATTTCAATTACAGAACTCAAATTGACTCGCAATTTGCTACACTTAAACTTCATTAAGTTATTATTAAGTTGCGTAAATTAATAGTTGCTAGAGTTGCTTGAAATTACTAAAATTTATAAATTAATCAAATAATTTAAAACAAATTTAGAAATAAACATTATAACTTCAATTCCATAACTCAAATTGACTTGTAATTTGCTACACTTAAACTTTATTGAGCTATTTTTAAGTTGCGTAAATTAAAAGTTGCTAGAGTTGCTTGAAATTACTAAAATTTATAAATTAATCAAAAGATTTAAAACAAATTTAGAAATAATCGTTATAACTTCAATTCCAGAACTCAAATTGACTTGTAAGTTGCTACACTTAGACTTCATTAAGTTGTCATTAAGTTGAGTAAATTAATAGTTGCTAGAGTTGCTTAAAATTACTAAAATTATAAATTAATCAGATGATTCAAAACAAATTTAGAAATTAACGTTTTAACTTTGATTCCAGATCTCAAATTAACTCGTATTTTGATACACTTAAACTTCTTTAAGTTGATTTTAAGTTGCGTATATTATTAGTTGCTAGAGTTGCTTGAAATTATTAAAAATTATAAATTAATCAAAAGATTTAAAACAAATTCAGAAATAAATGTTATAACTTTAATTCCAGAACTCAAATTGACTTGTAATTTGCTACACTTCAACTTCATTAAGTTACTTTTAAGTTGCATAAATTAATAGTTGCTAAAGTTGCTAGAAATTACTAAAATTTATAAATTAATCAAATGATTTGAAACAAAATTAGAAACAAACGTTATAACTTTAATTCCAGAACTTAAATTGACTAGTAATTTGCTACACATAAACTTTATTAAATTATTTTTAAGTTGCGTAAATTAATAGTTGCTAGAGTTGCTTTAAATTACTAAAATTTATAAATTATTCAAAATAATTTAAACAAATTTAGAAATAAATGTTATAACTTTAATTCCAGAACTCAAATTGACTTGTAATTTGCTACACTTAGACTTCATTAAGTTGTCATTACGTTGAGTAAATTAATAGTTGCTAGAATTGCTTGAAATTACTAAAATTTATAAATTAATCTAACAAATTAAAACAAATTTAGAAATGAACGTTATAACTTTAATTCCAGAACTCAAAATGATTCATAATTTGCTCCCCTTATACTTCATTAAGTTATTTTTAAGTTGAGTAAATTGATAGTTGCTAGAGTTGCTTGAAATTACTAAAATTTATAAATTAATCAAATAATTTAAATCAAATTTAGAAATAAACGTTATAACTTCAATTCCAGAACTCAAATTGACTCGTAATTTGCTACAGTTAAATTTCATTAAGTTATTTTTAAGATGCGTAAATTAATAGTTGCTAGAGTTGCTTAAAATTACTAAAATTAATAAATTAATCAAGTGATTTGAAACAAATTTAGAAATAAACGTTATAACTTCAATTCCAGAAATCAAATTGACTTGTAATTTGCTACACTTAAACTTCATTAAATTATTTTTAAGTTGCGTAAAATGATAGTTGCTAGAGTTGCTTTAAATTACTAAAATTTATAAATTAATCAAAATAATTTAAAACAAATTTAAAAATAAACGTTATAACTTTAATTCCAGAACTCAAATTGACTCGTAATTAGCTACACTTATACTTCATTAAGTTATTTTTAAGTTGCGTAATATAATAGTTGCTAGAGTTGCTTGAAATTACTAAAATTAAAAAATTAATCAAATTATTTAAAACAAATTCAGAAATAAACGTTATAACTTAAATTCCAGAACTCAAATTGACTCGTAATTTGCTATACTTAAACTTCATTAAGTTATTTTTAAATTGCAAAAATAAATAGTTGCTAGAGTTGCTTAAAATTACTAAAATTAATAAATTAATCAAATGATTTAAAACAAATTCAGAAATAAACGTTATAACTTCAATTCCAGAACTCAAATTGACTCGTAATTTGCTACACTTAAACTTCATTAAGTTGTTTTCAAGTTGCGTAAATTGATAGTTGCTAGAGTTGCTTATAATTACTAAAATTTATAAATTAATCAAATGATTCAAAACAAATTTAGAAATAAACGATATAACTTCAATTCCAGAACTCAAATTGACTCGTAATTTGCTACACTTAAACTTCATTAAGTTATTTTTAAGTTGGGTAAATCGATAGTTGCTAGAGTTGCTTAAAATAACTAAAATTTATAAATTAATCAAATGATTTGAAACAAAGTTAGAAATAAGTTATAACTTTAATTCCAGAACTCAAATTGACTCGTAATTTGCTACACTTAAACTTCATTAAGTTGCTTTTAAGTTGCTAAAATTATTAGTTGCTAGAGTTGCTTGAAATAACTAAAATTTATAGATTAATAAAATGATTTGAAACAAATTTAGAAATAAACGTTATAACTTCAATTCCAGAATTCAAATTGACTTGTAATTTGCTACACTTAAACTTCATTAAGTTGTCATTAAGTTGCGTAAAATAATAGTTGCTAGAGTTGCTTAAAATTACTAAAATTTATAAATTAATCAAATAATTTAAAACAAATTTAGAAATAAACATTATAACTTCAATTCCATAACTCAAATTGAATTGTAATTTGCTACACTTAAACTTTATTAAGCTATTTTAAAGTTGCGTAAATTAAAAAATGCTAGAGTTGCTTGAAATTACTAAAATTTATAAATTAATCAAATGATTTGAAACAAAATTAGAAATAAACGTTATAACTTTAATTCTAGACTTCAAATTGACTCGTAATTTGCTACACCTAAACTTCATTAAGATGCTTTTGAGTTGCTAAAATTAATAGTTGCTAGAGTTGCTTAAAATTACTAAAATTTATAAATTAATCAAATGATTTGAAACAAATTTAGAAATAAACTTTATATCTTCAATTCCAGAACTCAAACTGACTCGTAATTTGCTACACTTAAACTTCATTAAGTTATTTTTAAGTTGCGTAAATCGATAGTTGCTAGAGTTGCTTGAAATAACTATAATTTATAAATTAATCAAATAATTTAAAACAAATTTAGAAATAAACATTATAACTTCAATTCCATAACTCAAATTGACTTGTAATTTGCTACACTTAAACTTATTAAGCTATTTTTAAGTTGCGTAAATTAAAAGTTGCTAGAGTTGCTTGAAATTACTAAAATTTATAAATTAATCAAATGATTCAAAACAAATTTAGAAATAAACGTTATAACTTCAATTCCAGAACTCAAATTGACTCGTAATTTGCTACACTTAAACTTTATTAAGTTGTTTTTAAGTTGCGTAAATTAATAGTTGCTAGAGTTGCTTGAAATTACTAAAATTAAAAATTAATCAAATGATTTGAAACAAAATTAGAAATAAACGTTATAACTTTAATTCTAGATTTCAAATTGACTCGTAATTTGCTACACTTAAACTTCTTTAAGTTGATTTTAAGTTGCGTATATTATTAGTTGCTAGAGTTGCTTAAAATAACTAAAATTTATAAATTAATCAAATGATTTGAAACAAATTTAGAAATAAACGTTATAACTTCAATTCCAGAACTCAAATTGACTCGAAATTTGCTACACTTAAACTTCTTTAAGTTATTTTTAAGATGCAAAAATAAATAGTTGCTAGAGTTGCTTAAAATTTCTAAAATTAATAAATTAGTCAAGTGATTTGAAACAAATTTAGAAATAAACGTTATAACTTCAATTCCAGAACTCAAATTGACTCGTAATTTGCTACACTTAAATTTCATTAAGTTATTTTTAAGATGCGTAAATTGATAGTTGCTAGAGTTGCTTGAAGTTACTAAAATTTATAAATTAATCAAATGATTTGAAACAAAATTAGAAATAAACATTATAACTTCAATTCCAGAACTCAAATTGACTTGCAATTTGCTACACTTAAACTTCTTTAAGTTGATTTTAAGTTGCGTATATTATTAGTTGCTAGAGTTGCTTGAAATTACTAAAATTATAAATTAATCAAATGATTCAAAACAAATTTAGAAATAAACGTTATAACTTCAATTCCAGAACTCAAATTGACTCGTAATTTGCTACACTTAAACTTCATTAAGTTATTTTTAAACTGCCTAAATTAAAAGTTGCTAGAGTTGCTTAAAATTACTAAAATTATTAATTAATCTAATGATTTAAAACAGATTTAGAAATAAACGTTATAACTTCAATTCCAGAACTCAAATTGACTCGTAATTTGCTACACCTAAACTTCATTAAGCTATTTTTAAGTTGCGTAAATTAAAAGTTGCTAGAGTTGCTTGAAATTACTAAAATTTATAAATTAATCAAATGATTCAAAACAAATTTAGAAATAAACGTTATAACTTCAATTCCAGAACTCAAATTGACTCGTAATTTGCTACACTTAAACTTCATTAAGTTGTTTTCAAGTTGCGTAAATTAATAGTTGCTAGAGTTGCTTGAAATTACTAAAATTATAAATTAATCAAATGATTTGAAACAAATTCAGAAATAAACGTTATAACTTTAATTCCAGGACTCAAATTGACTTGTAATTTGCTACACTTAAACTTCATTTAATTATTATTAAGTTGCGTAAATTAATAGTTGCTAGAGTTGCTTATAATTACTAAAATTTATAAATTAATCAAATGATTCAAAACAAATTTAGAAATAAACGTTATAACTTCAATTCCAGAACTCAAATTGACTTGTAATTTGCTACACTTAAACTTCATTAAATTATTTTTAAGTTGTGTAAGTGAATAGTAGCTAGAGTTGCTTGAAATTACTAAAATTTATAAATTAATCAAATGATTTAAAACAAATTTAGAAATAAACTTTATAACTTCAACTCCAGAACTCAAATTGACTTGTAATTTGCTACACTTAAACTTCATTAAATTATTTTTAAGTTGTGTAAGTTAATAGTAGCTAGAGTTGCTTAAAATTACTAAAATTTATAAATTAATCAGATAATTTAAATCAAATTTAGAAATAAACGTTATAACTTCAATTCCAGAACTCAAATTGACTCGTAATTTGCTACACTTAAACTTCAATAAGTTATTTTTAAGTTGCGTAATCCGATAGTTGCTAGAGTTGCTTAAAAATACTAAAATTTATAAATTAATCAAATGATTCAAAACAAATTTAGAAATAAACGTTATAACTTCAATTCCAGAACTCAAATTGACTAGTAATTTGCTACACTTAAACTTCATTAAGTTATTTTTAAGTTGCGTAATCCGATAGTTGCTAGAGTTGCTTAAAATAACTAAAATTTATAAATTAATCAAATGATTTGAAACAAAGTTAGAAATAAGTTATAACTTCAATTCCAGAACTCAAATTGACTCGTAATTTGCTACACTTAAACTTCATTGAGTTGCTTTTAAGTTGCTAAAATTATTAGTTGCTAGAGTTGCTTAAAATTACTAAAATTTATAAATTAATCAAATGATTTGAAACAAATTCGGAAATAAACGTTATAACTTCAATTCCAGAACTCAAGTTGACTCGTTATTAACTACACTTAATCTTCATTAAGTTATTTTTAAGTTGTGTAAATTAATAGTTGCTAGAGTTGCTTAAAATTACTAAAATTTATAAATTAATCAAATGATTTAAAACAGATTCAGAAATAAACGTTATAACTTTAATTCCAAGACTCAAATTTACTCGTAATTTGCTATACCTAAACTTCATTAAGTTGCTTTTAAGTTGCGTAAATTAATAGTTGCTAGAGTTGCTTAAAATTACTAAAATTTATAAATTAATCTAGTAATTTAAAACAAATTTAGAAATAAACGTTATAACTTTAATTCCAAGACTCAAATTGACTCGTAATTTGCTACACTTAAACTTCATTAAGTTGTTTTTAAGTTGCGTAAATTAATAGTTGCTAGAGTTGCTTGAAATTACTAAAATTATAAATTAATTAAATGATTTGAAACAAAATTAAAAATAAACGTTATTACTTTAATTCTAGACTTCAAATTGACTCGTAATATGCTACACTTAAACTTCATTAAGCTATTTTTAAGTTGCGTGAAATAAAAGTTGCTAGAGTTGCTTGAAATTACTAAAATTTATAAATTAATCAAATGATTTGAAACAAATTAAGAAATAAACGTTATAACTTCAATTCCAGAGCTCAAATTGACTCGTAATTTGCTACACTTAAACTTCATTAAGTTGTTTTCAAATTGCCTAAATTGATAGTTGCTAGAGTTGCATAAAATTACTAAAATTTATAAATTAATCAAATGATTTGAAACAAATTTAGAAATAAACGTTATAACTTCAATTCCAGAATTCAAATTGACTCGTAATTTGCTACACTTAAACTTCATTAAGTTGTTTTCAAATTGCGTAAATTGATAGTTGCTAGAGTTGCTTGAAATTACTAAAATTTATAAATTAATCAAATAATTTAAAACAAATTTAGAAATAAACGTTATAACTTCAATTCCAGAATTCAAATTGACTCGTAATTTGCTACACTTAAACTTCATTAAGTTATTTTTAAATTGCGTAAATTGATAGTTGCTAGAGTTGCTTGAAGTTACTGAAATTTATAAATTAATCAAATGATTCAAAACAAATTTAGAAATAAACTTTATAACTTAAATTCCAAAACACAAATTGACTCGTATTTTGCTACACTTAAACTTCATTAAGTTATTTTTAAGTTGCGTAAACTAAGAGTTGCTTAAAATAACTAAAATTTAAAAATTAATCAAATGATTTAAAACAAAATAGGAAATAAACTTTATAACTTTATGAAATGAATTAATAATTTATTCAAAATCAGTCAATCGAATCACAGCGGCCAAGGGTCAAGCATAGACAATTGTTTCGGTTCTACAAACCTCGTCAGTATGCCTTGTACGACCACGGCATCGCATGATAGCGAAGACAATTTTGAATAAATATTTCTGTGCTTATGAACACAATTGATATTATAAATAATCAAACGAAAGACTGGTTTGCCATCTAGTTGCGGACATTTTAGTATTAAAAATTGCAACTAGATGGCAAACCAGTCTTTCGTTTGATTATTTATAATATCAATTGTGTTCATAAGCACAGAAATATTTATTCAAAATTGTCTTCGCTATCATGCGATGCCGTGGTCGTACAAGGCATACTGACGAGGTTTGTAGAACCGAAACAATTGTCTATGCTTGACCCTTGGCCGCTGTGATTCGATTGACTGATTTTGAATAAATTATTAATTCATTTCATAATTTATTGGCGATTCAAAATCGTTATAGCCGCGAAATGACTGCCAATTGCATAAATGCAAAAATGATACCGATTAATGCGGACATTTTAGTATTAAAAATTGCAACTAGATGGCAAACCAGTCTTTCGTTTGATTATTTATAATATCAATTGTGTTCATAAGCACAGAAATATTTATTCAAAATTGTCTTCGCTATCATGCGATGCCGTGGTCGTACAAGGCATACTGACGAGGTTTGTAGAACCGAAACAATTGTCTATGCTTGACCCTTGGCCGCTGTGATTCGATTGACTGATTTTGAATAAATTATTAATTCATTTCATAATTTATTGGCGATTCAAAATCGTTATAGCCGCGAAATGACTGCCAATTGCATAAATGCAAAAATGATACCGATTAATGCGGACATTTTAGTATTAAAAATTGCAACTAGATGGCAAACCAGTCTTTCGTTTGATTATTTATTTTATAACTTTAATTCAAGAACTCAAATTGACTTGTATTTTGCAACACTTAAACTTCATTAAGTTATTTTTAAGTTGCTTAAATAAATAGTTGCTAGAGTTGCTTAAAATAACTAAAATTTATAAATTAATCAAATGATTTAAAACAAATTCAAAAATAAACGTTATAACTTTAATTTTAGAACTCAAATTGACTCGTAATTTGCTACACTTAAACTTTATTAAGTTATTTTTAGGTTGTGTAAATTAATAGTTGCTAGAGTTGCTTAAAATTACTAAAATTATTAATTAATCAAATGATTTGAAACAAATTTAGAAATAAACGTTATAACTTCAATTACAGAACTCAAATTGACTCGTAATTAGCTACACTTAAACTTCATTAAGTTATTTTTAAGTTGCGTAATCTAATAGTTGCTAGAGTTGCTTAAAATGACTAAAATTTATAAATTAATCAAATGATTTAAAACAAATTTAGATATAAAAGTTATAACTTCAATTCCAGAACTCAAATTGACTCGTAATTTGCTACACTTAAACTTCATTAAGTTGTTTTCCAATTGCGTAAATTGATAGTTGCTAGAGTTGCTTAAAATTACTAAAATTTATAAATTAATCAAATGAGTTGAAACAAATTTAGAAATAAACGTTATAACTTCAATTCCAGAACTCAAATTGACTCGTAATTTGCTACACTTAAACTTCATTAAGTTGTTTTCAAATTGCGTAAATTGATAGTTGCTAGAGTTGCTTAAAATTACTAAAATTTATAAATTAATCAAATGATTTGAAACAAATTTAGAAATAAACGTTATAACTTCAATTCCAGAACTCAAATTGACTCGTAATTTGCTACACTTAAACTTCATTAAGTTGTTTTCAAATTGCGTAAATTGATAGTTGCTAGAGTTGCATAAAATTACTAAAATTTATAAATTAATCAAATGATTTGAAACAAATTTAGAAATAAACGTTATAACTTCAATTCCATAACTCAAATTGACTCGCAATTTGCTACACTTAAACTTCATTAAGTTGTTTTCAAGTTGCGTAAATTGATAGTTGCTAGAGTTGCTTAAAATTACTAAAATTTATAAATTAATCAAATAATTTAAAACAATATTAGAAATAAACGTTATAACTTCAATTCCAGAACTCAAATTGACTTGTAACTTGCTACACTTAAACTTCATTAAATTATTTTGAAGTTGCGTAATTTAATAGTTGCTAGAGTTGCATAAAATTACTAAAATTTATAAATTAATCAAATGATTTAAAACAAATTTAGAAATAAACGTTATAACTTCAATTCCAGAACTCAAATTGATTCGTAATTTGCTTCACTTAAACTTCATTAAGCTGTTTTCAAGTTGCGTAAATTGATAGTTGCTAGAGTTGCTTGAAATTACTAAAATTTATAAATTAATCAAATGATTCAAAACAAATTTAGAAATAAAAGTTATAACTTCAATTCCAGAACTCAAATTGACTCGTAATTTGCTACACTTAAACTTCATTAAGTTGTTTTCAAATTGCGTAAATTGATAGTTGCTAGAGTTGCATAAAATTACTAAAATTTATAAATTAATCAAATGATTTGAAACAAATTTAGAAATAAACGTTATAACTTCAATTCCATAACTCAAATTGACTCGCAATTTGCTACACTTAAACTTCATTAAGTTGTTTTCAAGTTGCGTAAATTGATAGTTGCTAGAGTTGCTTAAAATTACTAAAATTTATAAATTAATCAAATAATTTAAAACAATATTAGAAATAAACGTTATAACTTCAATTCCAGAACTCAAATTGACTTGTAACTTGCTACACTTAAACTTCATTAAATTATTTTGAAGTTGCGTAATTTAATAGTTGCTAGAGTTGCATAAAATTACTAAAATTTATAAATTAATCAAATGATTTAAAACAAATTTAGAAATAAACGTTATAACTTCAATTCCAGAACTCAAATTGATTCGTAATTTGCTTCACTTAAACTTCATTAAGCTGTTTTCAAGTTGCGTAAATTGATAGTTGCTAGAGTTGCTTGAAATTACTAAAATTTATAAATTAATCAAATGATTCAAAACAAATTTAGAAATAAAAGTTATAACTTCAATTCCAGAACTCAAATTGACTCGTAATTTGCTACACTTAAACTTCATTAAGTTGTTTTCAAGTTGCGTAAATTGATAGTTGCTAGAGTTGCTTGAAATTACTAAAATTTATAAATTAAACAAATGATTCAAAACAAATTTAGAAATAAACGTTATAACTTTAATTTTAGAACTTAAATTGACTCGTAATTTGCTACACTTAAACTTCATTAAGTTGTTTTCTAATTGCGTAAATTGATAGTTGCTAGAGTTGCTTAAAATTACTAAAATTTATAAATTAATCTAATAATTTAAAACAAATTTAGAAATAAACGTTATAACTTCAATTCCAGAATTCAAATTGACTTGTAATTTGCTACACTTAAACTTCATTAAGTTGTCAATAAGTTGCGTAAATTAATAGTTGCTAGAGTTGCTTAAAATTACTAAAATTTATAAATTAATCAAATGATTCAAAACAAATTTAGAAATAAACGTTATAACTTCAATTCCAGAACTCAGATTTACTTGTAATTTGCTACACTAAAACTTCATTAAGTTGATTTCAAGTTGCTTAAAAAAAGTTGCTTAAATTTGTCAAAATGTTGTTTAAAATAATCAATTATTTTCAGTTGGAACGTGGTAGGTCTATGCTATGGGCCTAGATGATCCGCCCGACGACAGACACCACCATCACCATCAACATCACCAGGTGACATCAAAAGAGCGCTACCACCACACCGAGTATAAAAAGCGCGACAAGCATCACCGTCCGCAAGAGAAATTTGCGACAGCGCCGGCGGAAAAAAACTCCAAACAATCCGAGCAACACTGTTGCCACCATCATCTAGATAAAAACAACAAAATCTTCGTGTCGCTCATATCGCAGAGCGAATATATGAAGAGACACCTTTACATCAAAACAGGTGTCGATAGAGATCGCGGCGTCCTTAGATACCAAGTGAAAAAAGTTTCGCTAAGGAACTACACACCCAAAGCCATCGATCAAGAGATGAATATGGGCATGTGGATTTGAAAAGGTAAATTAGAATCAACACATAATTCTCATTAATCAAATTTAATTATCTTCTAGAATGCGTGGATTTTGAAGCAGTGCCATTCAATTTTAATTTATAGCAAAAATGGCAGCCGTCTTAGGTTCCATTTCGCAGATAGCTAATTTGGCCGTTGGAATTGGAGGCAATCCGTTCACCATCATCGGGCTAGTCCCCATATTTGCAGCCGGATTAACGTTCATGCGATATTTATCGCACGACCCGGAATCCCATCCGAGCGATACCAAACGAGTACTAATTGTTAAGATTCCTCTCTTTTTATTCTAAAATTATTATTTTTAGGTGTTACCAGAATACGATTTTATAGTAGTAGGCGGTGGATCAGCTGGAGCGGTGGTTGCTTCGCGGTTGTCGGAAATTTCCGATTGGAATGTGTTGCTGTTGGAGGCTGGAGGGGATGAAAATGAGATTTCCGATATTCCTGCTTTATCCGGTTATGTGCAGATGAGTGAATTGGATTGGATGTATCAAACGTCGCCGCCTGGAGATTCTCCTTATTGTTTGGCCATGATTGGGGATAGATGTAATTGGCCAAGAGGGAAGGTAAAACATAACCACATTTTAAATTTGCACTATTTCATGTCATAAAATGAATACAACTAACCGGTTTCGTAATTCGTAAATAGCAAAAAACGGTAAAATTGAGCATAAAACAAAATCTAATTGAACAATTTTAGAAAAATTTTGCTAACTCTTTGTACATTTAGTTGCTTAACACTTTGTTACCTTAAAAGTCGTAAAATAGTTACAAAAAACCGGTTTCGTAATTCGTAAATAGCTAAAAACGGTCAAATTGATCATAAAAAAAATCTAATTAGACAATTTCAATAAAATTTTGCTAACTACT
This sequence comes from Tachinus rufipes, assembly GCA_963932245.1. Taxonomy (NCBI): domain Eukaryota; kingdom Metazoa; phylum Arthropoda; class Insecta; order Coleoptera; family Staphylinidae; genus Tachinus; species Tachinus rufipes. Next base: position 87,959,181 of record OZ010748.1, on the reverse strand, counting down.
TGTACAATTAATTGACAAACACTTTGTAACCTTAAAAGTCGTAAATTAGTTACAACAAACCGGTTTCGTATATCATAAAAAGGAAAAAAACGGTAAAATTGAGCATAAAACAAAATCTAATTAGATAATTTCAATAAAATTTTGCTAACTACTTATACATTTAGTTGATTAACACTTTGTAACCTCAAAAGTCGTACAATAGTTACAACAAACCGGATTCGTATATCGTAAAAAGGAAAAAAAAACGGTAAAAATGATCATAAAACAAAATCCAATCAGACAATTTTTATAAAATTTTGCTAACTACTTAAACATTTAGTCGACTAACACTTTAAAACCTTAAATGTCGTAAAATAGTTACAACAAACCGGTTTCGTAACTCGTAAATAGCAAAAAACGGTCAAATTGATCATAGAACAAAATCTAATTGAAATTTTTTAATAAAATTTTGCTAACTCTTTGTACATTTAGTTGCCTAACACTTTGTAACCTTAAAAGTCGTAAAATGATTACAACAAACCGGTTTCGTATATCGTAAATAGCAAAAAACGGTAAAATTGAGATGAAAACAAAATCAAATCGGACAATTTTTATAAAATTTTGCTAACTACTTGTACATTTAGTTGACTAACACTTTGTAACCTTAAAAGTCGTAAAATAGTTACAACAAACCGGTTTCGTAACTCGTAAAAAGCAAAAAACGGTAAAATTGATCAAAAAACAAAATGAAATCGGACAATTTCAGTAAAATTTTGCTAACTACTTGTACATTTAGTTGACTAACACTTTGTAACCTTAAAAGTCGTAAAATAGTTACATCAAACCGGTTTCGTAACTCGTAAATAGCAAAAAACGGTAAAATTGAGCATAAAACAAAATATAATTGAACAATTTTAATAAAATTTTGCCAACTACTTGTACATTTAGTTGCCTAACACTTTGTAACCTTAAAAGTCGTAAAATGATTGCAACAAACCAGTTTCGTAATTCGTAATTAGCAAAAAACGGTAAAATTGATCATAAAACAGAATCTAATTGAACAATTTTAATAAAATTTTGCTAACTCTTTGTACATTTAGTTGCCTAACACTTTGTAACCTTAAAAGTCGTAAAAGATTTCAACAAACCGGTTTCGTATATCGTAAATAGAAAAAAAAACGGTAAAATTGATCATAAAACAAAATCTAATTGCACAATTTCAATAAAATTTTGCTAACTACTTATACATTTAGTTGACTAACACTTTGTAACCTCAAAAGTCGTAAAATAGTTACAACAAACCGGATTCGTATATCGTAAAAAGGAAAAAAAACGGTAAAATTGATCATAAAACAAAATCCAATCAGACAATTTTTATAAAATTTTGCTAACTACTTAAACATTTAGTTCACTAACACTTTGAAACCTTAAATGTCGTAAAATAGTTACAACAAACCGGTTTCATAACTCGTAAATAGCAAAAAACGGTCAAATTGATCATAAAACTAAATCGAATTGAAAATTGTTTATAAAATTTTGCTAACTTTTTGTAAATTTAGTTGCCTAACACTTTGTAACCTTAAAAGTCGTAAAATGATTACAACAAACCGGTTTCGTATATCGTAAATAGCAAAAAACGGTAAAATTGAGCATAAAACAAAATCAATTCGGACAATTTTTATAAAATTTTGCTAACTACTTGTACACTTAGTTGACTAACACTTTGTAACCTTAAAATTCGTAAAATAGTTACAACAAACCGGTTTCGTAATTCGTAAATAGCAAAAAACGGTAAAATTGAGCATAAAACAAAATCTAATTGAACAAATTTATTAAAATTTTGCTAACTATTTCTACATTTAGTTGCCTAACACTTTGTTACCTTACAAGTCGTAAATTAGTTACAACAAACCGGTTTCGTATATCGAAAAAGGAAAAAAACGGTAAAATTGAGCATAAAACAAAATCTAATTAGATAATTTCAATAAAATTTTGCTAACTACTTATACATTTAGTTGACTAACACTTTGTAACCTCAAAAGTCGTAAAATAGTTACAACAAACCGGATTCGTATATCGTAAATAGCAAAAAACGGTAAAATTGATGATAAAACAAAATCCAATCAGACAATTTTTATAAAATTTTGCTAACTACTTAAACATTTAGTTCACTAACACTTTGAAACCTTAAATGTCGTAAAATAGTTACAACAAACCGGTTTCAAAACTCGTAAATAGCAAAAAACGGTAAAATTGATCATAAAACAAAATCTAATTGAACAATTTTAATAAAATTTTGCTAACTCTTTGTACATTTAGTTGCCTAACACTTTGTAACCTTAAAAGTCGTAAAATGATTACAAAAAACCGGTTTCGTAATTTGTAAATTGCAAAAAACGGTAAAATTGAGCATAAAACAAAATCTAATTAAACAATTTTAATAAAATTTTGCTAACTACTTCTACATTTAGTTGACTAACACTTTGGTACCTTAAAAGTCGTAAAATAGTTACAACAAACCGGTTTCGTAACTCTTAAATAGCAAAAAACGGTAAAACTGTTCTAAAACAAAATCCAATCGAACAATTTTAGTAAAATTTTGCTAACTAGTTCTACATTTAGTTGCCTAACACTTTGTAATCTTAAAAGTCGTAAAATAGTTACAACAAACCGGTTTCGTATATCGTAAAAAGCAAAAAAAACGGTAAAACTGTTCATAAAACAAAATCCAATCGGACAATTTCAATAAAAATTTGCTAACTTCTTGTACATTTAGTTGACTAGCACTTTGTATACTTAAAAGTCGTAAAATAGTTACAACAAACCGGTTTCGTATATCGTAAAAAGCAAAAAAACGGTAAAACTGTTCATAAAACAAAATCCAATCGGACAATTTCAATAAAAATTTGCTAACTTCTTGTACATTTAGTTGACTAACACTTTGTATACTTAAAAGTCGTAAAATAGTTACAACAAACCGGTTTCGTATATCGTAAAAAGCAAAAAAATGGTAAAACTGTTCATAAAACAAAATCCAATCGGACAATTTCAATAAAAATTTGCTAACTTCTTGTACATTTAGTTGACTAACACTTTGTATACTTAAAAGTCGTAAAATAGTTACAACAAACCGGTTACGTATATCGTAAAAAGCAAAAAACGGTAAAATTGTTCATAAAACAAAATCTAATTGCACAATTTCAATAAAATTTTGCTAACTACTTGTACATTTAGTTGCCTAACACTTTATAACCTTAAAAATCGTAAAATGACTACAACAAACCGGTTTCGTAATTCGTAAATAGCAAAAAAACGGTAAAATTGACCAAAAAACAAAATCTAATCGAACAGTTTTAATAAAATTTGCTAGCCACTTAAACAAGTTGTTGCTTAACACATTGTGACTATAAAAGTTATAAAAAGGTTACAACAAACCGGTTCCGTAACTCGTAAACAGCAAAAAACGGTAAAATTGAACAAAAAACAAAATCTAATCAAACAGTTTTAATAAAATTTGCTAGCCACTTAAACAAGTTCTTGCTTAACACATTGTGACCATAAAAATAGTAAAAAGGTTACAATAAACCGGTTTCGTAACTCGTAAATAGCAAAAAACGGTAAAATTCTTATAAAATTGATCGTAAAACAAAATCTAATCAAACAATTTGAACAATATTTGCTAGCTGCTTGCACAAAAAGACACCTAATATAATGAATTTATAAAAGTCGTAAAACTATTACGACAGTTTGGTTTTGTAGAACAATTAAGCGCAAAAAACGGTAAATTTCAGACGTAATCCGTCGTAAAACAAAAATCAATGGCGCGATTTTGTTTAAACTTACTATTTACTAGCTCAGTATGCTACCCAAAATATTTGAACCATTAAAAGCAGAATATAAAAACGTCAAAAGTCATACAAATACAGGGAGTTAATAAATAAATGGGATTATGTAATCACTTTAAATATGCCGCCTTTTTAAAATCGTCCACTATACTACATATGTTTTCATATGTTTGCTTGACAGCTGTCAAAATTGATCTGTCAAAACAAATAGTTTAGTGCAATTTAACAAAACCGGCACATTTAAAGTGATTACATAATCCCATTCATTTATAAACTCCCTGTACAAAAACGGTAAAATTTTTACAAAATTGGTCGTAAAACAAAATCCAATCGGACAATTTTAATCAAATTGGCTAGCTACTTGAACAAGATGTCTCCGAACATAATGAAATCATATAAGTCGTAAAATTGTTACAACAATTTGATTTTGTAGAACAATAAAGCTCAAAAAACGGTAAATTTCAGACGTAATCCGTCGTAAAACAAAAACTAATGGCGCGATTTTGTTAAAACTTACTATTTACTAGCTCAGTATGTTACCTAACATATTTGAACCATAAAAAGCAAAATATAAATACGTCAAAAGTGGTACAAATACAAAAACGGTAAAATTTTTACGTAATTGGTCGTAAAACAAAATCCAATCGGACAATTTTAATCAAATTAGCTAGCTACTTGAACAAGATGTCGCCTAACATAAAAAATCATAAAAGTCGTAAATTTGTTACGACAATTTAGTTTTGTACAACAATTAATCGCAAAAAACGGTAAAATTCAAACGCAATCCGTCCTAAAACAAAAATTAATAGCGTTATTTGTTCAAACTTACTACTTACTTGCTCAGTATGTTACCCAACATAATTGAACTACAAAAGGCAAAATATAAATACGTCCAAAGTCGTAAAATATAAAAACGGTAAAATTTTTACGTAATTGGTTGTAAAACAAAATCTAATCGGACAATTTTAATCAAATTAGCTAGCTACTTGAACAAGATGTCGCCTAACATAAAAAATCATAAAAGTCGTAAATTTGTTACGACAATTTAGTTTTGTACAACAATTAATCGCAAAAAACGGTAAAATTCAAACGCAATCCGTCCTAAAACAAAAACTAATGGCGCGATTTTGTTCAAACTTACTATTAACTAGCTCAGTATGTTACCTAACATATTTGAACCATAAAAGGCAAAATATAAATACGTCAAAAGTGGTACAAATACAAAAACGGTAAAATTTTTACGTAATTGGTCGCAAAACAAAATCCAATCGGACAATTTTATTCAAATTGGCTAGCTACTTAAACAAGATGTCGTCTAACACAATAAAATCATAAAAGTCGTAAAATTGTTACAACAATTTGGTTTTGTACAATAATTAAACGCAAAAAACGGTAAAATTCAAACGTAATCCGTCCTAAAACAAAAATTATTTGCGCAATTTTGTTCAAACTTACTATTTAACAGCTCATTATGTTACCCAACAGATTTAAATCATAAAAAGCAAAATATATATAAGACAAAAGTCATATCAGCGCAAAAACGGTAAAATTTCTCCGTAAATGGTCGTAAAACAAAATCCAATTAAGCAATTTTATTCAAATTTTCAAAATACTTTTCAAGATGTTGCCTAGCAATAAATAAACAACAAAATTTGTAAAACTATTATTTAAGTGCCGTGACACAACTGTCATCGCAAAAAACATAAAAAATAAACAATTTTAAGTTTAGATGTAAACCGTGATCCAAAATCAGTAGTAAAAAAAAAACAAAATTAAGTGCCGTGAGACATCTGTCATCACAATGTGACAGATAGAAGCAACCTGTGAGCCGTGATGGAAGATCAATTTCCAAAATAGATGTAAACTGTGACACAAAATTAATGGTAGATAAAAGATTTTTACAAAACTAAGTGTCGTGACACATCTGTCATCACAAAGTGACAGATTAGAAGCAACCTACTAGCAGTAATACAAGATCAATAAAAAATATTAAAATTTACATCATTTAAGTACACAACTGTCATCGCAAAGTGACAGATTAGATACAAACTGTAAAATTTACATCATTTAAGTGTCGTGACACAACATTCATAGCAAAAAAACATTTTACGAATTAAAATTGTCAAGGTTAGGTGTGAAACGTCAAACAAAATTAATAGGGACAGAATAAAAACAAAAGTGCCGTGACACAACTGACAAAAACGACCGTAACATAGAAATCGCCAAGCGACAAAGTTAACTTCAATATTGTATGCAATTTATGCTTAGCGTCTCTCATCTGTCAATTGCAAAGCAACTAATTGTATGTCAACTAACGTATATTAGTTCAAGTGCACCCGTGACATAGTAATCGCGAAGCGACAATAGAAACTTCAATAATTTTTACATTTAATGCTTAGCGTGTCTCATCTGTCAATCGCGAAGCGACTAATTGTATGTCAACTAATTTTTTTTAGTTCAAGTGCACCCGTGACATAGTAATCGCAAAGCGACAATGTAAATTTCAATATTTTTTGCATTTGATACTTAGCGTGTCTCATTTGTCAATCGCAAAGCGACTAATTGTATGTCAACTAATTTATTTTAGTTTAAGTGCACCTGTGACATAGTAATCGCGAAGCGGCAATGTAAACTTCAATATTTTTTGCATTTAATACTTAGAGTGTCTCATCTGTCAATCGCAAAGCGACTAATTGTATGTCAACTAATTTATTTTAGTTCAAGTGCACCCGTGACATAGTAATCGCAAAGCGACAACATAAACTTCAATATTTTTTGCATTTAATGCTTTGCGAGTCTCATCTGTCAATCGAGAAGCGACTACTTGTATGTCAACTAATTTATTTTAGTTCAACTGCACCCGTGACATAGTAATCGCAAAGCGACAACATAAACTTTAATATTTTTTGCATTTAATGCTTTGTGAGTCTCATCTGTCAATCGAAAAGCGACTAAATGCATGTCAACTAATTTATTTCAGTTCAAGTGCACCCGTGACATAGTAATCGCAAAGCGACAATGTAAACTTTAAGATTTTTTGCATTTAATGCTTAGCGTGTCTCATCTGTCAATTGCAAAGCAACTAATTAAATGTCAACTAATTTATTTTAGTTCAAGTGCACCCGTGACATAGTAATCGCAAAGCGACAACATAAACTTTAATATTTTTTGCATTTAATGCTTTGTGAGTCTCATCTGTCAATCGAAAAGCGACTAATTGCATGTCAACTAATTTATTTCAGTTCAAGTGCACCCGTGACATAGTAATCGCAAAGCGACAATGTAAACTTTAAGATTTTTTGCATATAATGCTTAGCGTGTCTCATCTGTCAATTGCAAAGCGACTAATTAAATGTCAACTAATTTATTTTAGTTCAAGTGCACCCGTGACATAGTAATCGCAAAGCGACAATGTAAACTTTAAGATTTTTTGCATTTAATGCTTAGCGTGTCTCATCTGTCAGTTGCAAAGCGACTAATTGTATGTCAACTAATTTATGTTAGTTAAAGTGCACCCGTGACATAGTAATCGCGAAGCGACAATGTAAACTTCAATATTTTTTGCATTTAATGCGTAGCGTGTCTCATCTGTCAATCGCGAAGCGACTAATTGTATGTCAACTAATTTATTTCAGTTCAAGTGCACCCGTGACATAGTAATCGCAAAAGAGACAATGTGAACTTCAATATTTTATACATTTAATGCTTAGCGTGTCTCATCTGTCAATCGCAAAGCAACTAATTGTATGTCAACTAATTTATTTCAGTTCAAGTGCACCCGTGACATAGTAATCGCAAAGCGACAATGTAAACTTTAAGATTTTTTGCATTTAATGCTTAGCGTGTCTCATCTGTCAATCGCAAAGTGACTAATTAAATGTCAACAAAATTATTTTAGTTCAAATGTACCCGTGACATAGTAATCGCAAAGCGACAATGTAAGTTTCAATATTTTTTGCATTTTATGCTTAGCGTGTCTCATCTGTCAATTGCGAAGCGACTAATTAAATGTCAACTAATTTATTTTAGTTCAAGTGCATCCGTGACATAGTAATCGCAAAGCGACAATCCAAACTTCAATATTTTTTGCATTTGATACTAAGCGTGTCACATCTGTCAATCGCAAAGCGAATAATTGTATGTTAACTAATTTATCTTAGTTCAAGTGGACCCGTGACATAGTAATCGCAAAGCAACAATGCAAACTTCAATATCTTTAGCATTTAATGCTTAGCGTGTCTCATCTGTCAATCGCGAAGCGATTAATTGAATGTCAACTAATTTATTTTAGTTCAAGTGCATCCGTGACATAGTAATCCCAAATCAACAATGCAAACTTCATAATTTTTTGCATTTTATGCTTAGCGTGTCTCATCTGTCAATCGCGAAGCGACTAATTGTATGTTAACTAATTTATTTTAGTTCAAGCGCACCCGTGACATAGTAATCGCAAAGCGACAATGTAAACTTTAAATTTTTTTGCATTTTATTCTTAGCGTGTCTCATCTGTCAATCGCGAAGCGACTAATTGTATATTAACTAATTTATTTTAGTTCAAGTGCACCCGTGACATAGTAATCGCAAAGCAACAATGTAAATTTCAATATTTTTTACATTTTATGCTTAGCGTGTCTCATCTGTCAATCGCAAAGCGACTAATTGTTTGTCAACTAATTTATTTTAGTTTAAGTGCACCCGTGACATAGTAATTGCGAAGCGGCAATGTAAACTTCAATATTCTTTGCATTTAATGCTTAGTGTGTCTCATCTGTCAATCGCGAAGCGACTAATTGTATGTTAACTAATTTATTTTAGTTCAAGCGCACCCGTGACATAGTAATCGCGAAGCGACAATGTAAACTTTAAAATTTTTTGCATTTTATTCTTAGCGTGTCTCATCTGTCAATCGCAAAGTGACAAATTGTATGTCAACTAATTTATTTTGGTTCAAGTGCACCCGTGACATAGTAATCGCGATGCGACAATGTAAACTTCAATATTTTTTGCATTTAATGCTTAGCGTGTCACATCTGGCAATCGCGAGGCAACAAATTGTATATCAACTAATTTATTTCAGTTCAAGTGCACCCGTGACATAGTAATTGTAAAGCGACAATGTTAACTTTAATATTTTTTGCATTTTATGCTTAGCGTGTCTCATCTGTCAATCGCGAAGCGACTAATTGTATGTCAAATAATTTATTTTTGTACAAAAGAACCCGTGACATAGTTATCGCAAAGCGACAATGTAAACTTCAGTATTTTTTTGGATTTAATGCTAAGCGTGTCTCATCTGTCAATCGCAAAGCAACTAATTAAATTTCAACTAGTTTATATTAGTCCAAGTGCACCCGTGACATAGTAATCGCGAAGCAACAATGCAAACTTTAATATTTTTTGCATTTTATGCTTAGCGTGTCTCATCTGTCAATCGTGAAGCGACTAATTGTATGTCAATAAATTTATTTTAGTTCAAGTGCACCCGTGACATAGTAACCGCGAAGCAACAATGTAAACTTCAAGATTTTTTTGCATTTAATGCTTAGCGTGTCTCATCTGTCAATCGCGAAGCTATTAATTAAATGTCAACTAATTTATTTTAGTTCAAGTGCACTCGTGACATAGTAATCGCGAAGCGCCAATGCAAACTTTAATATTTTTTGCATTTTATGCTTAGCGTGTCTTATCTGTCAATCGCAAAGCGACTAATTAAATGTCAACTAATTTATTCTAGTTCAAGTGCACCCGTGACATAGTAATCGCGAAGCGACAATGTAAACTTTAATATTCATTGCATTTAATGCTAAGCGTGTCTCATCTGTCAATCGCAAAGCGACTAATTAAATGTCAACTAATTTATTTTAGTTCAAGTGCACCCGTGACATAGTAATCGCGAAGCGACAATGTAAACTTCAATATTCTTTGCATTTAATGCTAAGCGTGTCTCATCTGTCAATCGCAAAGCGACTAATTGTATCTCAACTAATTTATTTTAGTTTAAGTGCATTTATGACATAGTAATCGCAAAGCGACAATGTAAACTTCAATATTCTTTGCATTTGATGCTAAGCGTGTCTCATCTGTCAATCGCAAAGCGACTAATTAAATGTCAACTAATTTATTTTAGTTCAAGTGCACCCGTGACATAGTAATCGCGAAGCGACAATGTAAACTTCAATATTCTTTGCATTTAATGCTAAGCGTGTCTCATCTGTCAATCGCAAAGCGACTAATTAAATGTCAACTAATTTATTCTAGTTCAAGTGCACCCGTGACATAGTAATCGCGAAGCGACAATGTAAACTTCAATATTCTTTGCATTTAATGCTTAGCGTGTCTCATCTGTGAATTGCAAAGCAACTAATTCTATGTCAACTAATTTATTTTAGTTCAAGTGCACCCGTGACATAGTAATTGTAAAGCGACAATGTTAACTTTAATATTTTTTGCATTTTATGCTTAGCGTGTCTCATCTGTCAATCGCGAAGCGACTAATTGTATGTCAAATAATTTATTTTTGTACAAAAGAACCCGTGACATAGTAATCGCAAAGCGACAATGTAAACTTCAGTATTTTTTTGGATTTAATGCTAAGCGTGTCTCATCTGTCAATCGCAAAGCAACTAATTAAATTTCAACTAGTTTATATTAGTCCAAGTGCACCCGTGACATAGTAATCGCGAAGCAACAATGCAAACTTTAATATTTTTTGCATTTTATGCTTAGCGTGTCTCATCTGTCAATCGTGAAGCGACTAATTGTATGTCAATAAATTTATTTTAGTTCAAGTGCACCCGTGACATAGTAACCGCGAAGCAACAATGTAAACTTCAAGATTTTTTTGCATTTAATGCTTAGCGTGTCTCATCTGTCAATCGCGAAGCTATTAATTAAATGTCAACTAATTTATTTTAGTTCAAGTGCACTCGTGACATAGTAATCGCGAAGCGCCAATGCAAACTTTAATATTTTTTGCATTTTATGCTTAGCGTGTCTCATCTGTCAATTGCGAAGCGACAAATTGAAAGTCAACTAATTTATTTCAGTTCAAGTGCACCCGTGACAAAGTAATCACAAAGCAACAATGCAAACTTCAATATTTTTGCATTTTATGCTTAGCGTGTCTCATCTCTCAATCGCGAAGTGACTAATTGTATGTCAACTAATTTATTTTTGTACAAGTGCACCCGTGACATAGTAATAGCAAAGCAACAATGTAAACTCTAATATGTTTTGCATTTAATGCTTAGCGTGTCTCATTTGTCAATCGCGAAGCGACTAATTGTATGTCAATTAATTTATTTTTGTACAAGTGCACCCGTGACATAGTAATCGCAAAGCGACAATGTAAACTTTAACAATTTTTGCATTTGTGTCTCATATGACAATCGCAAAGCGACTAATTGTATGTCAACTAATTTATTTTAGTTCAAGTGCACCCGTGACATAGTAATCGCGAAGCGACAACGAAAACTTAATTATTTTTTGCATTTAATGCTTAGCGTGTCACATCTGTCAATCGCGAAGCGACTAATTGTATCTCAACTAATTTATTTTAGTTCAAGTGCACCCGTGACATAATAATCGTAAAGTGACAATGTAAACTTTATTTTTATTTTATGCTTATAGTGTAACCTAACCTAACCTATAAATGTTTTTAGGTACTGGGCGGATCCAGTGTGCTGAACGCAATGATCTACGTACGAGGCAACCGTCGCGACTACGACCGCTGGGCTGCAGACGGCAACACCGGCTGGGAATACGCAAACGTTCTCCCCTACTTCCTAAAATCCGAAGACAACCGCAACCCCTACCTATCAAAAACCCCTTACCACAAAACGGGAGGCTATTTAACAGTCCAGGAATCACCATGGAGAACACCCCTATCAATAGCCTTCCTACAAGCCGGAAAAGAATTAGGATACGAAGTGCGCGACATCAATGGTGAAAAACAAGCCGGCTTTATGTTATCACAAGGTACCATCAGAAGAGGAAGCAGATGCAGTACTGCCAAAGCATTTTTAAGACCGGTAAAGTTGCGCAATAATTTACACATAGCAATGCATGCGCAAGTTACTAAAATTTTAATCGATTCCAAAACTAAACGAGCGTATGGAGTTAAATTCACGCGTAATAATAGGCAACAATTAGTGCGAGCCAGAAAAGAAGTTATACTATCAGCAGGAGCTATAGGTAGTCCGCAAATATTAATGTTAAGCGGAATAGGTCCTAAAGATCATTTAGAATCATTTAAAATTCCAGTACTGAGCAATCTTAAAGTTGGATATAATTTACAAGATCATGTCGGTTTGGGTGGATTAACATTTATTATAGATGATCCAATTACGTTTCAAAAAGATCGCTACCAAACGATGGCTGTTGCCTTGGAATATATAACCCAAGAAAAAGGACCGATGACTTCTTTGGGTGGAGTTGAAGGTTTAGCTTTTTTAAATACAAAATATGCGCCTGAAACTGGTGATTGGCCTGATATACAATTTCATTTTGCACCTAGCAGTGTTAACTCTGATGGTGAACAGGTTAAAAAAATTACCGGATTAAGAGACAGCATTTATAATACGTGTTATAAACCATTAAAGAATTCCGAAACGTGGACAATATTACCATTACTATTACGTCCTCGAAGTACAGGTTGGGTTAAATTAAAATCAACAGATCCTAATGTTTACCCGGATATAAACCCAAACTATTTTACGCATAAGGAAGATGTTTTGACTTTAATTGAAGGGATACGTTTAGCCCTTAATGTATCAGCCAGTCAAGCGTTTCAAAGATTCAATAGTAGACCACATAAGATGCCCTTCCCAGGTTGCAGGCAATATGCATTCGATACTGATGAGTATTGGGAATGCAGTTTACGGCATTTCACTTTTACTATTTATCACCCAACTTCTACATGCAAGATGGGACCTGAAAGTGATCCCAATGCTGTTGTAGATCCTAGATTGAGGGTGTATGGAATTAAAAATTTGAGGGTGATTGATGCTTCTATTATGCCTGAAATTGTTAGTGGTAATACGAATGCGCCTACTATTATGATTGGTGAGAAAGGGGCTGATATGGTTAAGGAAGATTGGAATAAATTGAAGAAAAGGAAACGGAAAACTGGAAGCTAAAGTGCTACTTAACCTAAAAATCAATTCTATTTTAAGTTATAAGTTTCTAACCTAATAATCTGTACATAGACTTTATTATTTTTTAGGTTATAAACACAACAATCAAATATGTACTAAAACCATAAAACCAATATCAAAAACACGTTAAAGATGAGCAAGAACTGTCAAATATGTCAAAAATAAGTCAAACTTATAATAAAACTGTCAAACAAGTGTCAGAAACATGTCAAACATATAATAGAACTGTCAAACATGTCACAAGAACATGTCTCACATGTAATAAAACTGTCAAACATGTAGTACAACTTTGAATATACACCACAACTGTCTGTTAGTCAAAGATATGCTAAGACAAACAAACATGTCTCAAAAACATGTCAAACAAGTCTCAAAAACATGTCTTACATGTAATAGAACTGTCAAACATGTAGTACAACTTTCAATCTACACAACAGTTAGTCAAAGATATGCTTAAATAAACAAACATGTCTCAAAAACATGTCAAACATATGATAGAACTATCAAACATGTCTCAAGAACATGTCTCACATGTAATAAAACTGTCAAACATGTAGTACAACTTACAATATACAACACAACTGTCAGTTAATCAAAGATATGCTAAGATAAACAAACATGTCTCAAAAACATGTCAAGCATATAATAGAACTGTCAAGCATGTCTCAAAAACATGTCTAACATGTAATAAAACTGTCAAACATGTAGTACAACTTTCAATATACAACACAACTGTCAGTTAGTCAAAGATATGCTAAGATAAACAAACATGTCTCAAAAACATGTTAAGCATATAATAAAACTGTCAAACATGTCTCATAAACATGTGTCACATGTAATAGAACTGTCAAACATGTAGTACAACTTTCAATATACACCACAACTGTCAGTTAGTCAAAGATATGCTAAGATAAACAAACATGTCTCAAAAACATGTTAAGCATATAATAAAACTGTCAAACATGTCTCAAGAACATGTGTCACATGTAATAGAACTGTCAAACATGTAGTACAACTTTCAATATACACCACAACTGTTAGTTAGTCAAAGTGATGGTAAGACAAACAAACATGTCTCAAAAACATATAATAGAACTGTATAAAATGTCTCAAAAACATTTCTCACATGTAATAGAACTGTCAAACATGTTGTAAAACTTTCAATATACACCTCAACTGTCAGTTAGTCAAAGATATGCTAAGATAAACAAACATGACTCAAAAACATGTCAAGCATATGATAGAACTATCAAACATGTCTCAAAAACATGTCTCACATGTAATAAAACTGTCAAACATGTAGTACAACTTTCAATATACAACACAACTGTCAGTTAGTCAAAGATATGCTAAGATAAACAAACATGTCTCAAAAACATGTCAAACATTTAATAGAACTGTCAAACATGTCTCAAGAACATGTGTCACATGTAATAGAACTGTCAAACATGTAGTACAACTTTCAAAATACACCACAACTGTCAGTTAGTCAAAGATATGCTAAGACAAACAAACATGTCTCAAAATAATGTCAAGCATATAATAGAACTGTCAAACATGTCTCAAGAACATGTCTTACATGTAATAGAATTGTCAAACAAGTAGTACAACTTTCAATATACACCACAGCTGTCAGTTAGTCCAAGATATGCTAAGACAAACAAATATGTCTCAATAACATGTCAAACATATGATAGATCTGTCAAACATGTTTCATGAACATGTGTCACATGTAATAGAACTGTCAAACATGTAGTACAACTTTCAATCTACACCACAATTGTCAGTTAGTCAAAAAGATGCTAAGATAAACAAACATGTCTCAAAAACATGTCAAGCATATAATAAAACTGTCAAACATGTCTCAAGAATATGTCTCACATGTAATAGAACTGTCAAACATGTAGTACAACTTTCAATATACACCACAACTGTCAGTTAGTCAAAGATATGCTAAGATAAACAAACATGTCTCAAAAACATGTCAAACATATGATAGAACTGTCAAACATGTCTCATAAACATGTCTCACATGTAATAGAAGTGTCAAACATGTAATAAAATTTTTAATATACCTCACAGCTGTCAGTGAGTCAAAGATACTCTAAGATAAACAAACATGTCTCAAAAACATGTCAAACATATGATAGAACTGTCAAACATGTCTCATAAACATGTCTCACATGTAATAGAACTGTCAAACATGTAGTACAACATTCAATCTACACCACAACTGTCAGTTAGTCAAAGATATGCTAAGATAAACAAACATGTCTCAAAAACATGTCAAGAATATAATAAAACTGTCAAACATGTCTCAAGAACATGTCTAACACGTAAAAGAACTGTCAAACATGTAGTACAACTTTCAATCTACACTACAACTGTCAGTTAGTCAAAGATATGCTAAGATTAACGAACATGTCTCAAAAACATGTCAAACATATAATAGAACTGTCAAACATGTCTCAAAAATATGTCTCACATGTAATAGAACTGTCAAACGTGTAGTACAACTTTCAATATACCCCACAACTGTCAGTTAGTCAAAGATATGCTAAGATAAACGAACATGTCTCAAAAACATGTCAACCATATAATAGAACTGTCAAACATGTCTCAAAAACATGTCTCACATGTAATAGAACTGTCAAACATGTAGTACAACTTTTAATATACTTCACAACTGTCACTTAGTCTAAGATATGCTAAACAAAACAAACATGTCCCAAAAACATGTCAAGCATATAATAGAACTGTTAAACATGTCTCAACAACATGTCTCACATGTAATAAAACTGTCAAACATGTAGTACAACTTTCAATATACATCACAACTGTCAGTTAGTCAAAGATATGCTAAGATTAACAAACATGTCTCAAAAACATGTCAAGCATATAATAGAACTGTCAAACATGTCTCAAGAACATGTCTCACAGGTAATAAAACTGTCAAACATGAAATACAACTTTCAATACACATCACAACTGTCAGTTAGTCTAAGATATGCTAAGAAAAACAAACATGTCTCAAAAACATGTCAAACATATAAAAAAACTGCCAAACATGTCTCATGAACATGTCTCACATATAATAGAATTGTCAAACATGTAGTACAACTTTCAATATACACCAAAACTGTCAGTTAGTCAAAGATATGCTAAGACAAACAAACATGTCTCAAAAACATGTCAAACATATGATAAAACTGCCAAACATTTCTCATGAACATGCCTTTCATGTAATAGAACTGTCAAACATGAGTAGAACTTTGAATATACAGCACAACTGTCAGTTAGTCAAAGATATGCTAACTGTCAAACAAGTATTAAGTTTGTCAAACATGTACTCAAACTGTCCAATATGAATTAAAACTGCAAGATTTGTAATCAAAAATCATCAAGAAGATAAACGTGTACTCAGAACTGTCAAACATGTACTAAAATTGTTAAACTGGCACTCAAAACTGCCAAACATATACTCAAAACTGTCAAACAAGTATTAAGTTTGTCAAAGATGTACTAGAACTGTCCAGTACGAACTAAAACTGCAAAATTTGTAATAAAAAATCATCAAAAACTGATAAACGTGTACTCAGAACTGTCAAACATGTACTAACGTTGTTAATTGACACTCAAAAGTGTCAAAAATATACTCAGAACTGTCAAAAAAATTCTAAGTTTGTCAAACAAGTACTAGAACTGTTCAGAATAAACTAAAACTGCCAAATTTGTAATCAAAAATCATCAAGAACTGGTAAACGTTTACTCAGAACTGTCAAACATGTACTAACGTTGTTAAACTGGCACTCAAAACTGCCAAACATGTACTCAGAACTGTCAAACAAGTACTAAGTTCATCAAAAATGTACTAAAACTGTCCAATATGAACAAAAACTGCCAAAATTGTAATCAAAAATCATCAAGAACTGGTAAAAGTGTACTCAGAACTGTCAAACATGTACTAACGTTGTTAAACTGGCACTCAAAACTGCCAAAAATATACTCAAAACTGTCAAACAAGTATTAAGTTTGACAATCATGTACTAGAACCGTCCAATATAAACTAAAACTGCCAAATTTGTAATCAAAAATCATCAAGAAGATAAACGTGTACTCAGAACTCTCAAACATGTACTAAAGTTGTTAAACTGGCACTCAAAACTGCCAAACATATACTCAAAACTGTCAAACAAGTACTAAGTTTATCAATCATGTACTAGAACTGTCCAATATAAACTAAAACTGCCAAATTTGTAATCAAAAATAATCAAAAACTAGTAAACGTGTACTCAAAACTGTCAAACATGTACTAAAGTTCTTAAACTGGCACTGAAAACTGCCAAACATGTACTCAGAACTGTCAAACAAGTACTAAGTTTGTCAAACATGTACTAGAACAGTCCAATATGAACTAAAACTGACAAATTTGTAATCAAAAATCATCAAAAACTGATAAACGTGTACTCAAAACTGTCAAACATGTACTAACGTTGTTAAACTGGCACTCAAAACTGTCAAATATAAACTCAGATTTGTCAAACAAGTACTAAGTTTGTCAAACATTTACTAGATCTGTCTAATATAAATTAAAACTGTCAAATTTGTAGTTAATATATCAACTACTGGCAAACTTGTACTCAGATCTGTCAAACATGTACTAGAGTGGTTAAACTGGTACTCAAAACTGTTAAACCTGTACTAAATCCAGCAAACGTCCACTAAAATATCAAATTTGCAACAATAAAACTATCAAATATGTACTAAAACTGTCAAACTATATTGTTTGATACGGAACTTTGATTACGTATTAATATTTACGGCCTAAACTTGGCAACCTTGTTGTTATGTTAAGTTAAGTTAGATTAATGTATTGTATGCGGGTGCTGCCGCTCCTAGTCATTCGATTCAATTCGCTTTAATAATTTAATATTTAGCTGATGTATTGTTATGTAAATTTTAATATTATACAATTAGGAAATATTATTTATGTGAGGTCGATGTGGTAAACATTTCATTTCTTTGTTGATAATTTTATTTTGTAAATAATATGATCCCTGTGTAATTTTCTTATTCCAATAAAATTGTTTTATCGAAATGTGTGTTTTAATTAATTTTCTTTAGGTAACTTGTGGCGACATCTAGTGAGATACTGTGTAGTTAATAAAGACTTACTAATAGTATACATGGTAAATCATAGAGGGCGGATTGTGTTGCGATGTGATCGCAACGAGAACTCACCTGAAACAGAAAAGAAAATTAATATTTAATTCAACACATTATTATCTGTCAAATTAGAAATTGCAAAATTAATTAGAATTAATCATTTTAAACTGTCAGATAATTTACATTTACAAATTATGAACTGTCAAACTAAATATTATCAAAATACAACTGTTCAATGTTAAACTGTCAAAATAATAAATAATATTAATTTTGATAAAGACACAACAATTTTCTTCAGAATGTAAAGCCAGTGCTGTACATTATAACTGTCAAAATGAACTTCTTTAATAATAAACTGTCAATATATTTTATTCTGATGCAATCACAACTGTCAAACAATGTTCATAAACTGTCAAAATAATGTTCTTCATTGCTAAACTGTCAAAATATTATTTTCTAAATCTGTCACACTTGTCACAACTGTCAAACAACAATAAAAAAAATGCAGGATAACATAAACTGTCAAAATAATGTTCTTCTTTACTAAACTGTCAAAATATTAAATTCTAAAAAGTCATAACTGTCACAAGCGTCAAACAAAAATCAAGAAAGTGCAAAACAACATTAACTGTCAAAATAATGTTCTTTTTTGCTAAAATGTCAAAATAGTAATTTCTCATAACTGTCACAAGTGTCAATCAAAAATCAAGAATGTGAAGGACAACATAAACTGTCAAAATAATGTTCTTCTTTGCTAAAATGTCAAAATATTAATTTCTAAAAACGTTATATCTGTCACAAGTGTCAATCAAATATCAAGAAAGAGCAGGACAACATAAACTGTCAAAATAATGTTCTTCTTTGCTAAAATGTCAAAATATTATTTTCTGAAAATGTTACACTTGTCACAACTGTCAAACAAAAATCAAGAACGTGCAGGATAACATAAACTGTTAAAATAATGATGTTCTTTGCTAAACTTTAAATATATTATTTTTTAAAAATGTGACAACTGTCACAACAGTCAAACAAAAATTAAGAAAGTGCAGGACAACATAAACTGTCAAAATAATGTTCTTCTTTGCTAAACTGTCAAAATATTATTTTCTAAAACTGTCACACTTATCACAACTGTCAAACAAAAATCAAAAAAGTGCAGAATAACATAAACTGTCAAAATAATGTTCTTCTTTGCTAAGCTGTCAAAATATTATTTTTTTAATTGTCACTCTTGTCACAACCGTCAAACAAAACCCAAGAAAGTGCAGGACAACATAAACTGTCAAAATAATGTTCTTCTTTGCTAAAATGTCAAAATATTAATTTCTAAAAACGTTATATCTGTCACAAGTGTCAATCAAAAATCAAAAAAGTGCAGGACAACATAAACTGTCAAAATAATGTTCTTCTTTGCTAAAATGTCAAAATATTATTTTCTGAAACTGTCACACTTGTCACAACTGTCAAACCTGTCATAACTGTCAAACAAAATCAAGAAAAAGCAAAACATCATAAACTGCCAAAATTCTTTTTTGCTAAACTGTCAACATATTATTTTCTGAAAACGTCACTAAATACATGTGAACTGTCACAATGTTAATGAATTGCAAACATATTTCTGTTAAGTATAAAAATCACTTGCAACTGTCAGTAATCTGTCAAAACTGTTGAAACTGTCCAAAAACTGTAACTATATACTTTTAAATTGTCAGAAAACTGTCGCATTTTTCATAAATTGCAATAACAAATACGCTAAACATAAAAATCATTTGAAACTGCCACTAAAACTGTCAAAACTGTTAAAACTTTCAAATTTCTGCCATAATATACTTCTAAATTGTCAGAAAATTGTCACATTATTCATAAACTGCAGTAACATATCCGCTAAGTATACAAATCTCTTAAAACTGTCACAAAACTGTCAAAACTGTCAGAAAACTATAATAATATACTTCTAAATTGTCAAAAAACTGTCACATTATCTATAAATTGCAAAAACATACTCGCAAGGTAAAAATCACTTGCAAAAACTGCCATTAAATACTTTTAAATTGTCAGAAAACTGTCGCATTATTCATAAATTACAATAAAATATTCGCTAATTATAAAAATCACTTACGACTGTCAAAACTGTCAAAGAACTGCCATTATATACGTCTAAACTGTCAAAAAACTGTCACATTATTCATAAACTGCAATAACATATCTGCTAAGTATAAAAATCTCTTACAATTGTCTAAAAACTGTCAAAACTGTCAAAAACTGTCATTATATACTTCTAAAATGTCAGAAAACTGTCGCATTATTCATAAATTGCAAAAACAAATCCGTTAAATAAAAAACTCACTTGCAACTATCACTTAACTGTCACAATTGTTAAAATTGTCAAATAAACTGTCATTATATACTTCTAAATTGTCAGAAAACTGTCGCATTATTCGAAAATTGCAATAAAATATTCGCTAATTATAAAAATCTCTTACAATTGTCTAAAAACTGTCAAAACTGTCAAAAAACTGTCATTATATATTTCTAAACTGTCAAAAAATTGTCACATTATTCATAAACTGCAATAACATATCTGCTAAGTATAAAAATCTCTTACAATTGTCTAAAAACTGTAAAAACTGTCAAAAAACTGTCATTATATACTTCTAAATTGTCAAAAACAGTCGCATTATTTATAAATTGCAAAAACAAATCCGCTAAATACAAAAATAACTTGCAACTGTCACGAAACTATCAAAACTGTCAAAAAACTGTCATTATATACTTCTAAAATGTCAGAAAACTGTCGCATAATTCATAAATTGCAAAAACACTTCCGCTAAATCTAAAAATTACTTGCAACTGTCACGGAACAGTCAAAACTGTCAAAAAACTGTCAAAAATCAGTCATTATATACTTTTAAATTATCAGAAAACTGTCGCATTATTCATAAATTGCAATAACAAATCCGCTAAATTTAAAAATCACTTGCAACTGTCACTAAACTGTCAAAACTGTTAAAACTGTCAAAAATCTGTCATAAATTGCAATAACATAATTGCTAAGTGTAAAAACCACTTGCAACTGTCAGTTAACTGTCAAAACTGTCAAAAATCTGTCATTATATACATCTAAACTGTCAGAAAACTGTCGCATTATTTATAAACTGCGATAACAAATCCGCTAAATATAAAAATCACTTGCTACTGTCACTAAACTGTCAAAACTGTTAAAACTGTCAAAAATCTGTCATAAATTGCAATAACATAATTGCTAAGTGTAAAAACCACTTGCAACTGTCAGTTAACTGTCAAAACTGTCAAAAATCTGTCATTATATACATCTAAATTGTCAGAAAACTGTCGCATTATTTATAAACTGCAATAACAAATCAAACTGTCAAAAATCTGTCATATACTTCTAAATTGTCAGAAAAGTGTCACATTATTCATAAACTGCAATAACATATTCGCTAAGTAAAAAAACCTCTTACATCTACCACAAAACTGTCATTAAACTGTCATTATATACTTCTAAACTGCCAGAAAACTGTTACATTAAACCATAATTGCACTAACATATCCGCTAAATGTAAAATCACTTGCAACTGTCACTAAACTGTCAAATCTGTCAAAAAACTGTCATTATTTACTTTTAAACTGTCAAAAAACTGTCGCATTATTCATAAATTGCAATAACAAATACGCTAAACATAAAAATTGCTTAAAACTGTCAATAAACTGTCAAAACTGTTAATACTGTCAAAAATCTGTCATTATATACTTCCAAAATGTCAGAAAACTATAACATTATTCATAAATTGCAATAACATATTCGCTAAGCGTAAAAACCACTTGCAACTGTCAGTAAACTGCCAAAACTGTCATTATATACTTCCAGACTGTCAGAAAAGTGTCGCAATTAACTGTCAAAATAAATGTTACAGTTTACACAAAACTGACACATTGTTCATAAATTTTTTGCATTAATTTATCCATTAACTGTCAAAAATGACTAGCTGCGGTTACTTAATTGTCAAAATGTTTTTAAACTGTCATTATAGACTAACAAACTGTAACAATGTTGTAATATTGCAATAATATAAACATTAACTGTCAAAAATCACTTGCAACCATAACTTAACTGTCAAAATGTTTATAAACTGTCAACATATATTTTTAAACTGTCACAAAACCATCACATTGTTCATAAACTGCATTAAGGTTTTTAAACTGTCACAAAAAACTAAAAACTGTCACAATGTTGAAATATTAGCAATAACTGTCAAAAAGTTTTAAAACTGTCATTATAAACTAACAAACTGTAACAAAACTGTCACAATGTTGTAATATTGCAATAATATAACGGTTAACTGTCAAAAATCACTTGCAACTGTCATTAAACTGTCAAACATTAATACATAACTAAAATTAAGTGGCTAAAGTGTCAAAAAACGGAAAAAAATTGTAAAATATCAAAAAACTAATCATAAATAGCAATAATATAACCGTAGACTGTCGTCAATCTGTTTACAAACTATTAATATATACTACTAAACTGTCACATTGTTTGTAAATTAGAATAATTGATGCTAACTGTCACAAAACTGTCAAAATATTTAAAAACAGCAAAAATTTGCTTATTACGTATTAAAAATTATTCCTAAATGTCATTGAACTGTCAAAATAATCAAAAACTGTAATAAATTATGCATCAAATGTTAACAACTTTTCCAAACTGTCATAAAGCTGTCATAATGCTAAAAATTTGTAATAAGTTGTTTGCTATGCAACAAAAATTATTCCTATACGTCAAAAAACTGTCAAAATAGTAACAAACTTTCTTAAAATACGCATATAATGTCAAACATTATTTCAAACTGTACCAAAACTGTCAAAATATTGAAGAACATCAAAAATTTGTTTATTATGCATTAAAAATGATTCCTAAATGTCATAGAACTGTCAAAACAATCAAAAACTGTCATAAAATACGCATTAAATGTCAAACATTATTGCTAACTGTAACAAAACTGTCAAAATATTAAAAAACAGCAAAAATTTGCATATTACGTATTAAAAATTATTCCTAAATGTCATTGAACTGTCATAATAATTAAAAACTGTCATAAAATATGCATTAAATGTCAAAAACTATTTTCTAACTGTCATAAAACTGTCATATTGCTAGAAATCTGTAATAAGTTGTATAGTTTACAACAAAAATTATTCCTAAATGTCATTGAACTGTCAGAATAATCAAAAACTGTCATAAAATATTCATAAAACGTTAAACATTATTGTCACAAAACTGTCAAATTGTTAAAATACTGCAATAGTTTGTTAGTTATAAATTAAAAATTATGCCTATATGTACGTTACACAACATTTTCTCATGTTATAAACTGTCCAACAATAAATAACAAAATTAATTTTCGTGCAGTTTTTCGATTAATAATTAGCCCACCCAGATGTTAAAAAAGCGGCGCCGCCACTGTACAAAAAAAAACTATCTTAACGGCGAAATAAAAAAGCGTTAATCACTTCGGATTATATCATCCAAAGAAAAGAAGGTAAATAGGAGATAGGAATTTTAAGTATCCTCTTCAAGAGTCGGCCCGTTAGGCCGAAATTATCATCATCATATACATAGAGGCAATTTCGCCCAGCTGGACCGTGACTAAATGATTAATGCCTTAGGCCCGATTACCGACATCTTCATTTCGAAAGTAAAAGATCAATTAATTTTCACCGCTTTCCATCAAAAATTTTCATCTAATATCATAAGCGGAAGCAACAATTGTTTTTATATAATTGCTTCTTCCACATAGAAAACAATCAGAACGTGAGCTTATTATTGTTTATGTTATAATACTTTTACGGAAGTAAATAAGCTTATTAACTAATTGCTTATATTGAGGTGATATAATTTTTATTTTAATCGATCGGAAGGAACTTTCAATTTTATATAAATTTTGATGTAACTAATTCATTTGTAAACACAAACAAAGAAGGAAAATTCAATTGCAGATCACCCGCACATAAGCCTCTCGCGAGTTTGGAATTTTTCAACCTTATATCGATAGTGAAAGCAGCGCACCACTTTCCTATTTTACATTTTTTCTTCATCTATCTATCTTTTAAACACGACAGGGTTTGTATCATATGGGCGTGAATGGTTCTCAATTTTCAATAGAATTAACAACTTCCTTCTACACTGTTACTTATAATTATCGTAGGGCAATGTCACAATCGTTATAATTAAGTCATTAACATAAGCGCATTTTAATATCTGTTTCTGTAACTGTATTTTACGACTGGGCGCCATTTATTATTAATATTATTATTATCATTATCATATGTAGCGAAGATGGGAGATTGTTATTAATGGCGTAATTAAGTGCGCCCAACTGAGATTTTTTTATAAACGGCAGGCTATATGGGATGGGCCCATATTTTAAATCAATCCATTAAAAGAAAACAAGTGGGAATCATATTAATTAAAAGTTCATTCAACAATTGCATTTTTATATTTTTTAAAATATTCTGCTTTAAATCAATTTATATAAATTCGTTTCAATTTTTTCGTATCAATTTATGTATTTTAAATCCAAATTTCTTATAACAAATTCAAATTCCTGCTGATTACTGCGCAAATTTAAAATAATTAACAAAATCATACAATTTTGGTCATTTTGGAACAATTTCTGCTTCAAATCAATTTAAATAAATTTGTTTCAAAAGTTTTTCGTTTTAATTTATGTATTTTGGATTCAAATTCATCATCAACAAAATGAAATTCCTGCTGGTTACTGCGCAAATTTGAAATTATTAACAAAATCATACAATTTGGGTCATTTTGGGACCATTTCTGCTTCAAATTAATTTAAATAAATAAGTTTCAAACTTTTTTCTGATTAATTTATGTATTTTAAATCCAAATTTATCATCAGCAATTTGAAATTCCTGCTGGTTACTGCGCAAATTTGAAATTATTAACAAAATCATACATTTTGGGTCATTTTGGGACCATTTCTGCTTCAAATTAATTTATATAAATTAGTTTCAAACTTTTTTCTGATTAATTTATGTATTTTAAATCCAAATTTAACATCAGCAATTTGAAATTCCTGCTGGTTACTGCGCAAATTTGAAATAATTAACAAAACCATACAATTTGGGTCATTTTGGGACCATTTCTGCTTCAAATCAATTTATATAAACTAGTTTCAAACTATTTAATTTACAATTTATGTATTTTGAATCCAAATTTATCATCAGCAATTTGAAATTCCTGCTGGTTACTGCGCAAATTTGAAATTATTAACAAAATCATACAATTTGCGTCATTTTGGGGCCATTTCCGCTTCAAATCGTTTTATATAAACTAGTTTCAAACTTTTTTCTTATCAATTTATGTATTTTGAATCTAAATTTATTATCAAAAATTTTAAATTCCTGCTGGTTACTGCGCAAATTTGAAACTAATAAGAAAATCATACAATTTGGGTCATTTTGGGACCATTTCTGCTTCAAATTAATTTATACAAAATAGTTTCAAACTTTTTTCTGATTAATTTATGTATTTTAAATCCAAATTTATCATCAGCATTTTGAAATTCCTGCTGGTTACTGCGCAAATTTAAAATTATTACAAAATCATACAATTTGGGTCATTTTGGGACCATTTCTGCTTCAAATCAATTTATATAAATTAGTTTCAAACTTTTTTTTTGTCAATTAATGTATTTCAAATCCAAATTTATTATCAGCAATTTGAAATTCCTGCTGGTTACTGC
Source organism: Tachinus rufipes (assembly GCA_963932245.1). NCBI lineage: Eukaryota > Metazoa > Arthropoda > Insecta > Coleoptera > Staphylinidae > Tachinus > Tachinus rufipes. The sequence goes on along the minus strand of OZ010748.1, from coordinate 87,933,249 downwards.
GCAAATTTGAAATTATTAACAAAATCATACAATTTGGGTCAATTTGGAACTATTTCTGCTTTGAACCAATTTATATAAATTAATTTCAAACTTTTTTCTTATCAATTGATGTATTTTAAATCCAAATTTATTATTAGCAATTTGTAATTCCTGCTGGTTACTACATTTTGGGACCATTTCTGCTTCAAATCAATTTAAATAAATTTGTTTCCAACTTTTTTTGTATCAATTTATGTTTTTTAAACTCAAATTCATCATCAGCAAAATGAAATTCCTGGTGGTTACTGTGCAAATTTAAAACTATTAACAAAATTATACAATTTGGGTCATTTTGGGACCATTTCTGCTTCAAATCAATTTAACAGATATATTTATAAAGAATATAACAGTTTCGTAGTATATTTAATTACAGTTATGTATTAATATTTGACAGTTTAATGACAGTTGCAAGTGATTTTTGACAGTTAATAGTTATATTATTGCAATATTACAACATTCTGACAGTTTGTTAGTCTATAATGACAGTTTAAAAACAGTTTAACAGTTAAGTAACCGCAGCCGGTAATTTTTGACAGTTACTGGATAAATTAATAAATATTATGAACAATTTGACAGTTTAAATATATAGTTGACAGTTTACAAACATTTTGACAGTTAAGTCGTGGTTGCAAGTGAATTTCGACAATTAACAGTTATATCATTGCAAATATTACAATTTTGTCACAATTTGTTAATCTATAATGACAGTTTAAACATATGTTAACAGTTAAGTAACCGTGGCAACTGATTTTTGACAGTTAATCTATGAACAATGTGACAGTTTTGTGATAGTTTAAAAGTATATATTGACATTGAACAGTTTGACCAATTAGTCACTGTTGTAAGTGATTTTTGACAGTCAACAGTTATTTTATGGCATTATATAAACTTTGTAACAGTTCTATCACAGTTCAGAAGTTTATATTGACAGTTTGGGTACATGTTGACAGTTTAGTCACTGTTGCAAGTAGTTTTTACAGTTAGCAAATATATTATTGCAATTTATGAATAATGTGACAGTTTATGAAGTAATTGACAGTTTATTATATAAACATTGTGACAGTTTTGTCACACTTTATAAATTTCTGACAGTTTACTCATACATTACTAAAATTTATAAACAATGTGACAGTTATGTCATAGTTAATAAGTATATATTGACAGTTTATAAATAGATTGACAGTTAAGTCAATGTTGCAAGTGATTTTTGACAGTTAACGGTTTTGTCACGGTGAGGTTTATAATGACAATTTGACAGTTTAGTAATTGTAGTAAGTGATTTTGATAATTAACGCATATATTATTGCAGTTAATAAGAAATGTGACAGTTTAGTAGTACATGTTGACAGTTTATGATAATTTTGGTTGATTAGTATCCGCCTCAAGTTATTTTTGACAGTTAACAGTAATATTAATCAAATTTGAATAAAAACTCAATTACAATCCTAAACTGTCAAACATATTTTTGAACTGTCAAAAACTAGAGCAATTAATCAAAAATTGGTTTTCAAATATAAAACTTATCAACCTTTAACTGTCATTTGTCAAAAAAAATCTAAAACGTCAACTGTCCTAAAATTTAATATATCAAATTTAATCCATAACTGTCAAAATGATCTTTAAATGTTCTATTAAACTCTCATACACAATTCCAAACTATCAAATATAAATCAAGACTATCAAATATAATCTAGAACTGTCAATTAAGATGCTAATTTGTAAACAATGTTTTTCAAATATAAAATTTGATCTAAAGGTTATCAACAATGGTTAAAAAAAATGAGTATTGAATTGTCAAATGTAAAATAAACTGTCAATTATAAACTAAAATATAATGTAGAACTGTCAACTGTCAAAGTATTTTAATAAACTTTTACAAATAATTTTTTAATTAAAAAATTTAGTAACTGTCAAAAATTATACCACTACTTTATGTGCAGCTGTCAAAAATTAGTATAAACTGTCAAAGTAGACTTAAAACAAATAATTTCTAATCAAAAACTTTCAAAAATAGCATCATCTTAATCCGCAACTGTCAAAAATTATCATTAACTGTCAAAAACTGTCAAAGTAAATCTAAAACTGTTACAAAATGACATCATAATTTGATGCTATCAAAAACTATCTTTAACTGTCAAAAATGGGTTTTTAACTGTCAAAGTAAATTTAAAACTATTTACTAAAAGTTCTTATCAAAAAAATTACGTAAACTGTCAAAAATGGCATTATGATTTGATCTGCAACTGTAAAAAATAATCGCAAACTGTCAATAAATTGTTTTAAACTGTCAAAATAACTTTAAAATTGTAAAATAATTTCTGATAAAAAAAAATGTGTAAAATATCAACTTCATGACTTGATCCGCAGCTGTCAAAATTATCTTTAACTGTCAAAAATGATTTTGTACTGTCGAGGTAAACATTACAAAACATTTTTAAACAAAAAAATATGATCTGCCAAAATGGCATTATAATTTTCTCTGCAACTGTCAAAAATAATATTTAACTGTCAAAAATGGGATTTGAACTGTCAAAGTAAATTTAAAACTGTTTACTAAAAGTTCTTATAACAAAAATTGTAAAACGGTGTAAACTGTCAAAAACTGAATCGTGCCTTGATCCACAACTGTCAAAAAAATCTTCAACAGTCAAAAACGGTTTTGAACTGTCAAAGTAAATCTAAAACTGTCACAAATAGTTTCCAATTGAAAAATTGTGTCAAAGTTACTTAAATGTGTCAAATGTAGTTTTTAACTGCCAAACAAAAGTTTTAAACTGTCAAAGTATTGCATATTTTATAATCATTTTGACAGTTCAATGACAGTTGGAATTAATTCTTACTACTTGATGCATAGTATACAACATTTTGACTGTTTAGTGATAATTAGAAATAATTTCTAAAACTTGATGCATATTTTATGACAGTTTATGAACATTCTGACAGATCAATAAAAATTAAAATTAATCAAATGTTTTTTATAAAAAAATTATTTCTCCACTAAATTTGTAACAATTTTAAGATATTTTAACAATAAAAACTATCTACGGCACTGCTACGCCCGCGGCGGTTCTCAAAATCTAATTTGCCATTATCTCAAAGCGCATCATCGCTCTCGTTTGTATTGGACATGACGAATTTGAAGAAAAAAGGGCGAAAAATTGCTTTCGGTATTAACAGTTAGGAAACTAATCGATACCGCACGCGTACGTGCACCGCCGGCGATTACACAACACCGTTTCACCTTCTATCATCATCACATATTATTATCATTACGATTATGCAGCGTTTTATTTTTGGGCACATGCGGAAGCTTCATGTTTGGAGAGAAAACGAGTGTCCGCCGCCCTATTTCTCAATCTTGTTGTACGTGATCAACTAAAGGTGACATATGTGCTGACCAACTTTATTTATTTACAATCATTAACATTTGTTTTAATTTCTTCTAAAAACTTTGTAATGCTTTCTTTAATTATATTTACTATGCTTTTAATTGTTGTGTCTTTTCCCACGTAGACACTAAACGCATTTGTTTGTAATTAAAGTAATATTTGGAGTGCGGAGAAATGCGTGAGTAGTGCGCGATGCAAATATTACCTAAGCACTTTCACTCTTTGTTGTTTAATAATTTCATTACTATTATATTTCGGGGGAACGTGTCGATCTCCGTAATAACTACGCAAATCGTCGAAGCGAATTGACCTTTCTAAAATACTTTAATGTTATGAGAGGGAAAAGAATTTATTCAAATTTCTTGCGGAAATCGCGATTTGTTCCGGTCTAATTGAGATTAGTTTATTTTTGAATATTATTTTGGTTAAAACTTTGCTAAGAGAGAGTAGAGGAGGAGTTACTGTAAAAGCCAACTAAGATTAAATTGAAAAATATTCATGAATATTGTTAACTGTCATAAAACTGTCAAAATCTTCAAAAATACGCCTAAAATGTCAAAATTTATTGCCAACTGTCACAAAACTATCAAAATGTTAAAAACTGTAATAATTTCTTAATTACGTATTAGAAATGATTCCTGAACTGTCAAAATAATCAAAAACTGTCATAAAATATGCATCAAATGTCAAAAATTAGTTCCTAACTGTCATAAAGCTGTCATAATGCTAGAAATCTGTAATAAGTTGTTTACTATGCAACAAAAATTATTCCTAAACGTCAATAAACTGTCAAAATGGTTTAAAACTTTCATAAAATACGCATCAAATGTCAAACATTATTGATAACTGTCACCAAACTGTCAAAATATTGAAAAACAGCAAAAATTTGCTTACTACGTACTAAAAATTATTCGTAAACGTCATTAAAATGTCAAAATAATCAAAAACTGTCATAAAATATGCATCAAATGTCAAAAATTATTTTCCAAACTGTCATAAAGCTGTCATAATGATAGAAATCTGTAATAAGTTGTTTACTATGCAACAAAAATTATTCCTAAACGTCGATAATCTGTCAAAATGGTTAAAAACTTTCATAAAATACGCATCAAATGTCAAACTGTCACAAAACTGTCAAAATATTAAAAACCAGCAAACATTTGCTTATTACGTATCAAAAATTCCTAAATGTCATTAAACTGTCAAAATAATCAAAAACTGTCATAAAGTACGCATCAAATGTCAAAAACTATTTCCTAACTGTCATAATGCTAGAAATGTGTAATAAGTTGTCTACTGTGCAACAAAAATTATTCCTAAACGTCAATAAACTGTCAAAATGATTGAAAACTTTCTTAAAAAACTCATCAAATGTTAAACATTACTGCCAACTGTCACAAAACTGTCAAAATATTAAAAAACAACAAAAGTTTGCTTATTACGTATTTAAAATTATTCTTAAATGTCATTGAACTGTCAAAAACTGTCATAAATTATGCATCAAATGTCAAAAACTATATCCTAACTGTCATAATGCTAGAAATCTGTAATAAGTTGTTTACTATGCAACAAAAATTATTCCTAAGCGTCAATAAACTGTCAAAATGATTAAAAACTTTCTTAAAATACGCATCAAATGTCAAACATTATTGAAAACTGTCACAAAACTGTCAAAATATTTAAAAACAGCAAAAATTTGCATATTACATATTAAAAATTATTCCTCAATGTCATTGAACTGTCAAAATAATCAAAAACTGACATAAAGTTGGTATCAAATATCAAAAACTATTTCCTACTGTCAAAATGCTAGAAATCTGTAATAAGTTGTTCACTATGCAACAAAAATTATTCCTAAACGTCAATAAACTGTCAAAATGGTTAAAAACTTTCATAAAATACGCATTAAATGTCAAACATTACTGCTAACTGCCACAAAACTGTCAAAACATTAAAAAACAGCAAAAATTTGCTTATTACATATTTAAAATTACTCCTAAATGTCATTGAACTGTCAAAATAATCAAATAATGTTTCTAATATGTTCCAAAACTAATTTCAAATTTCTAAATTGTCATCATATTTCCTGAGATATCCCAAGTGTCAAAAAATGTTTCTAAAAACCACAAAACGTCTCTGAACTGCTTTAATTTTTTTTGAGAAAGTCATTAATATCAAATAATGTTCCTAAAATGTTCCAAAAGTAATATTATGGTCCTGAATTGTCATTATATATCCCGAGATGTCCAAATTGTCAAAAAATGTTTCAAATATACCACAAAACGTCTCTGAACTATTTTAATGTTTTTTGACAATGTTATTAGTATCAGATAATGTTCCTAAAATGTTCCAAAACTAATATTATATTTCTAAATTGTCATTATATTTCCTGAAATGTCCCAAAAGTCAAAGAATGTTTCTAAATCACCACAAAACGTCTCTGAATTGATTTAATGTTTTTTGACAATGTCATTAGTATCAAATAATGTTCCTAAAATGTTCCAAAACTATTATCAATTTTCTAAATTGTCATTATACTTCCAGAGATGTTCCAAGTGTCAATAAATGTTTTAAAATTACACACAAAACGTCTCTGAACTGTTTTAATGTTTTTTGACAATGTCATTAGTATCAAATAATGTTCCCAAAATGTTCCAAAAGTAAAATTATAATCCTGAATTGTCATTAAACTTCCTGAGAAGTCCCAATTGTCAAAGAATGTTTCTAAATTACCACAAAACGTCTCTGAACTGTTTTAATGTTTTTTGGGAATGTCATTAGTATCAAATAATGTTCCTAAAATGTTCCAAAAATAATATTACAGTCCTGAATTGTCAGTATATTTCCTGAAATGTCCCAAGTGTCAAAGAATGTTTCTAAATTACCACAAAACGTCTCTGAACTGTTTTGATGTTTTTTGACAATGTCATTAGTATCAAATAATGTTCCTAAAATGTTCCAAAAATAATATCATATTTCTGAATTGTCATTTTATTTCCTGAGATGTCCCAATTGTCAAAGAATGTTTCTAAATTACCACAAAACGTCTCTGAACTGTATTGATGTTTTTTGACAATGTCATTAGTATCAAATAATGTTCCTAAAATGTTCCAAAAATAATATTATAGTCCTGAATTGTCAGTATATTTCCTGAAATGTCCCAAATGTCAAAAAATGTTTCTAAATTACCACAAAACGTCTCTAAACTGTTTTAATGTTTTTTGGGAATGTCATTAGTATCAAATAATGTTCCTAAAATGTTCCAAATTAATATCAAATTTCTGAATTGTCATTATGATAGTTGACTTTAATCTATGCCAGTTGACGTTTATTTATAGCAGTTGACGTTTTTATTTAACATTTAACGTTTATGACAGTTAACGTATGACAGCTTACATATGAAAACGTGTAAATGACTTGACATATCAAAATATACAACTGACAGTTTGACGTTTATTTATGATACTAAAGTTTGTCTATCATAGTTGACTTTTATCTATGGCAGTTGACGTTTGACGTTTATTTAAAACAGTTGACGTTTTTATTTAAAATTTGACGTTTATGACATTTAACGTATGACAGCTTACATATAAAAACGAGTAAATGACTTGACATATCAAAATATACAACTGACAGTTTAACGTTTATTTATGATACTAAAGTTTGTCTATCATAGTTGACTTTTATCTATGGCAGTTGACGTTTGACGTTTATATAAGGCAGTTAACGTTTCTTTTAGAAATTTGACGTTTATGATAGTTACCGTATGACAACTTACATATAAAAACGTGTAAATGACTTGACATATCAAAGTTTACAACTGACAGATTGACGTTTATTTATTTTACTAAAGTTTGTCTATCATAGTTGACTGTTATCTATGCCAGTTGACGTTTAACGTTTATTTAAAGCAGTTGACGTTTTTATTTAAAATTTGGCGTTTATGACAGTTAACGTACGACAGCTTATATATAAAAACGTGTAAATGACTTGACGTATCAAAGTTTACAACTGGCAATTTGACGTTTAATTATGATACTAAAGTTTATCTATAATAGTTGACTTTTATCTATGTCAGTTGACGTTTGACGTTAATTTAAGACAGTTGACGTTTCTATTTAAAATTTGACGTTTATGACAGTTAACGTATGACAGCTTACATATGAAAACGTTAAAATGATTTGACATATCAAAGTTTAAAACTTACAGTTTGACGTTTAATAATGATACTAAAGTTTGCCTATAATAGTTGACTTCTATCTATGCCAGTTGACGTTTGACATTTATATAAGGCAGTTGACGTTTCTATTTAAAATTTGACGTTTATGATAGTTAACGTATGACAGCTTACATATGAAAACGTGTAAATGACTTGACATATCAAAGTTTACAACTGACAGATTGACGTTTATTTATGATACTAAAGTTTGCCTATAATAGTTGACTTCTATCTATGCCAGTTAACGTTTGATGTTTATTTAAAGCAGTTGACGATTTTATTTGAAATTTGACGTTTATGACAGTTAACGTATAACAGCTTATATATGAAAAGGTGTAAATGACTTGACGTATCAAAGTTTACAACTGACAGTTTGACGTTTATTTATGATACTAAAGTTTGCCTATAATAGTTGACTTCTATCTATGCCAGTTGACGTTTGACGTTTATTCAAGGCAGTTGACGTTTCTATTAGAAATTTGACATTTATGATAGTTAACGTATGCCAGCATACATATGAAAACGTGTAAATGACTTGACATATCAAAGTTTACAACTGACAATTTGACGTTTATTTATAATACTAAAGTTTGTCTATCATAGTTGACTTTTATCTATGCCAGTTGACGTTTGACGTTTATTTACGGCAGTTAACGTTTCTATTTAAAATTTGACGTTTATGACAGTTAACGTATGACAGCTTACATATGAAAACGTGTAAATGACTTGACATATCAAAATATAGAACTGACAGTTTGACGTTTATTTATGATACTAAAGTTTGTCTATCATAGTTGACTTTTATCTATGGCAGTTGACGTTTGACGTTTATTTAAAACAGTTGACGTTTCTATTTAAAATTTGACGTTTATGACATTTAACGTATGACAGCTGTACATTTTCATATAATATATAATAATTCTTGATGATTTTTTCTATTAATTTAATAAAAAAGTTCTTAAAATTTATTTATTCATTCCCACAAAATATTATGCATTGATTGGTACCCACTTAACATAATGCGTTTGACAGATGTTGTCACACACTTTACACTTAAAAAAACAAACGTGAACCGATCGTTTGGAAACGCATAATAACATACAATTAAGTCATCTCGTTTGAAAAAAAAGCAAGCAAACACATTATCATGCCCCACGTTGGGCGTCAACAAGATTACAATTTCCTATAATAACAAATCAAATCAAATCAAATCAAAAATTCAATAGAAACAATTTTATTTTATTAAAACTTAAAAAAACCGGTCCAAACCGTTAATTAATGTAAAAATAATCAAGAGTTTTCTTATCTTTTTCGAAATAAATACATTTCTTTACAGTTAATTATTTTTCAGATTGAATTATTCATTCAATCCCCGCCGACAGTAGTAGTATAATAGTCCCCCAGTTGAGTGTACGAATTGAGCGCATTAATCTCAGCGTCGCGCTGGCGTTTGCGTTTTATTTCCGTTGCGGTGCTCGTACTGGTCAGTAGTCGCGGGTTTGCAAGAATTTACATTTGTTTTTTTCGTATAATTAAGTGAAGTGCTAAGTGATGTGATTGATAAGTGCTTATTTCAATTAATTTAAAAATATTGGATTTTCTTAAAATGTGTAAGTTAATTTTTTTTATATAAAAAGCTTTCACCTGAAGATAATAAAATAATATTGATTAAAGCAATCAACGCTTTTGTTTAAAAAATAAAATGCGTGTGATTGAGTAACTTTCACGCAGCTTCAACGTACAATGAGACGAGTAACCTGGAGACTGCAATAGGCGAATAAGCTATTAACCCGGTAACTGCAATAAGCGCGTAAGATGCAAACCTGAAAATTTCAAATATTTGATTATGAAATACAAAATGCCCCACACGTAGATGTGTGGAAATGCCCATTACACATGAAACCTCTTATTTTTTTTATCAAATTACATCAACAATCAATTTACAGGAGGAAGTCGTGTTTGTTTTTTTTTTTGCTGCCTGTCATCATCTTTTTTTTAGGATGTAATTATAATTGTAATATTCAATTGGAAACGGTATGTTCGTGTGAAGAAGGACGAAATAAATTGAGAAAGGATATTCTTAATGGGATTAATTAGAATTAATGTCAACAATACTTGGTTTTTTTTAATCTCGTTTCCTTCAAAGTTGGTAACATTTTGACAATTTATGTTTTTTTGTTATTTAATTATTATTTTGACAGTTAATATGCAATTTGTGTTGAGATTCTCAAACTTTTTGGAAGCTATAAAAGTAGTTTTCAAAATATATTGACACTTAGTGGTAATATTGGTTTTTGACAGTTGGTATCAGATTTTGACAGTTTGCATTAAATTAATTTTGAAACTTGTCAAACTGTTTTGAAGCAAGGAAGGTAATTTTACTAATATCTTGGCAGTTGTTAAAGTGGTAATATTGCTTTTTAACAGTTGGTATCCTATTTTGACAGTTTGCATCAAATTATGTTAATTAATATACAATTTGGAATTCTCAAAGTTGGCAACATTAAAATTGACAAATGTCAAACTTTTTGAAAGCTAGAAAAGTAGTTCTTTCAATATTTCGACATTTGCTAGAGTGGTAATATTGCTTTTTGACAGTTAGTATCATATTTTGACAGTTTGCATCAAATTATGTTAATTAATATATAATTTAAGATTCTCAAAGTTGGCAACATTAAAATTGACACATGTCAAACTTTTTGAAAGCTAGAAATGTAGTTCTATCAATATTTCGACATTTGCTAGAGTGGTAATATTGCATTTTGACAGTTGGTACCATATTTTGACAGTTTGCATCAAATTATGTTAATTAATATACAATTTGGGATTCTCAAAGTTGGCAACATTAAAATTGACACTTGTCAAACTTTTTGAAAGCTAAAAAAGTAGTTCTATCAATATTTCGACATTTGCTAAAGTGGTAATATTGCATTTTGACAGTTGGTACCATATTTTGACAGTTTGCATCAAATTATGTTAATTAATATACAATTTGGGATTCTCAAAGTTGGCAACATTAAAATTGACACATGTCAAACTTTTTGAAAGCTAGAAAAGTAGTTCTATCAATATTTCGACATTTGCTAGAGTGGTGATATTGCATTTTGACAGTTGGTATTATATTTTGACAGTTTGCATCAAATTCTGTTAATTAAAATACAATTTGGAATTCTCTAAGTTGGCAACATTAAAATTGACACATGTCAAACTTTTTGAAAGCTAGAAAAGTAGTTCTATCAATATTTCGACATTTGCTAGAGTGATAATATTGCATTTTGACAGTTGGTATCATATTTTGACAGTTTGCATTAAATTATGTTAATTAATATACAATTTGGAATTCTCAAAGTTGGCAACATTAAAATTGACACATGTCAAACTTTTTGAAAGCTAGAAAAGTAGTTCTATCAATATTTCAACATTTGCTAAAATGGTAATATTGCTTTTTGACAGCTGATATCATATTTTGACAGTTTGCATCAAATTCTATTAATTAATATATAATTTGAAATTCTCAAAGTTGGAAAAACTTCTATTATTTATCAGGCTTCTGTCATCTATCAATTTTTATTTTTGTAAAAATTGTCGATGTGTGAAATTTCTGTTTTCTGTCAAAATGTTGTCATTTGTCAACCTTTTATTATCTGTCAAACTTCAATTGTTGGTTATTATATTTCTGCCACTTGTCAAATTAAAGTTGTATTTTTAAATATTTTGTTGTTAATGACAAACTTTTTTTTTCTGTCAATAAATTGTTATTTGTCAATTTTCTGTTATCTGTCAAACTTCAATTGTTGATCAAACTTCTGTCACTTATCAAAATGCTTTTTATTGCGATGCTTCAATTGTTGGTTAAACTTCTGTCACTTGTCAGTTTTTTGTTATTTTTGTTATCTGTCAAATTTGTCAATTTCAAATTTCAGTTTTCTGTCAAAATGTTGATATTTGTCAAACTTTTGTAGCCTGTCAAACTTCTGTTAGTTCTCAAAATTTTGTTATTTGACAAACTTATTATTGTCATTATTCCATAAACCGTATAAACGTACAGATTATGCGCAGCACTTTGCATCTACGCGTATTTTGTGGCGTACACTTTTGTTATTTGTTACACTTTTGTCATCAGTCAAATTTCAGTTGTTGGTTAAACTTAAAAAAAAAGCAGATAACTGCAAAACTTGTCAATGTTAAAATTCGGTTATTTGTCAAGATATTGTCATCTGTCAAACTTCTGTCATCCTTAAGATTGTTATGTCAAACAAACTAAAAAAATATTTAAATTTGTTCATAACTTCAAAACTGATCATTAAAAATTAATGAAATTTGGTACTATAATGCCTCATTCCCATCAGTATATATTGACTAAATTTAATTGAAAATTATACGTTCAATTTGACATAACCTCAATTAAATTGATCTCCTTTAACTTGAGCTACATCTAAGGAGATAGTTAAAATTGTTCATAACTTAGTAACCAATCATTGAAAATTGATGAAATTTTGTACTGTAATGCTTCATTAGTATCACTTTAAAATGGCTAAAAATGATTTAAACCCATAAATTCAATTTGACATAACCTCAATTAATATGATCTTGTTTAACTTGAGCTACATCTAAAAAGATAGATAAAATTGTTCATAACTTCGTAACCAATCATTGGAAACTGATGAAATTTTGTACTATAATGCTTCATTACTATCACTTTAAATTGGCTAAAATTGATTTAAATCCATACGTTCAATTTGACATAATTTCAATTAATATGATCTCATTTAACTTGGGCTACATCCAAGAAGATAGATAAAATTGTTCATAACTTCGTAACCAATCATTAGAAATTGATAAAATTTTGTACTATAATGCTTCATTACTATCAATTTAAATTGGATAAAATTGATTTAAATCCATACGTTCAATTTGACATAACTTCAATTAATATGATCTCGTTTAACTTGGGCTACATCCAAGAAGATAGAAAAAATTGTTCATAACTTAGTAACCAATCATTGGAAATTGATGAAACTTTGTACTGTAATGCTTCATTACTATCACTTTAAATTGGCTAAAATTGATTTAAAGCCATACGTTCAATTTGACATAACTTCAATTTATATGATCTCATTTAGTTTGGGCTACATCCAAGAAGATAAATAAAAATTGTTCATAATTTCGTAACCAATCATTAAAAATTGATGAAATTTTGTACTATAATGCTTCATTACTATCACTTTAAATTGGCTAAAATTAATTTAAATCCATACAGTCAATTTGACATAACTTCAGTTAATATGATCTCGTTTAAAATGAGCTACATCCAAGAAGATAGATAAAATTGTTCATAACTTAGTAACCAATCATTGGAAATTGATGTAATTTTGTACTGTAATGCTTCATTACCATCACTCTAAATTGGCTAAAATTGATTTAAATGCATACGTTCAATTTGACATAACTTCAATTAATATGATCTTGTTTAACTTGAGCTACATCCAAAAAGATAGACAAAACTGTTCATAACTTAGTAACCAATCATTGAAAATTAGTGAAATTTTGTTCTATAATGCTTCATTAATATCATTATAAATTGGCTAAAATTTATTTAAATCCATACGTTCAATTTGATATAACTTCAATTAATATGATCTCATTTAACTTGGGTTACATCCAAGGAGATAGATAAAATTGTTCATAACTTAGTAACCAATCATTGGAAATTGATGAAATTTTGTACTATAATGCTTCATTACTATCACTTCAAATTAGATAAAATTGATTCAAATCCATACGTTTAATTTGACATAACTTCAATTAATATGATCTCGTTTAACTTGGGCTACATCCAAGAAGATAGATAAAATTGTTCATGCCTTCGTAACCAATCATTGAAAAACGAAGAAATTTTGTACTATAATACTTCATTACTATCACTTTAAATTGGCTGAAATTGATTTAAATCCATACAGTCAATTTGATATAACTTCAATTAATATGATCTCGTTTAACTTGGGCTATATCCAAGAAGATAGTTAAAATTGTTCATAACTTTGTAACCAATCATTGAAAATTGATGAAATTTTGTACTATAATGCTTCATTACTATCACTTTAAATTGGCTTAAATTGATTTAAATCCATACGTTCAATTTGACATAACTTCAATTAATATGATCTCATTTAACTTGGGCTACATCCAAGAAAATAGATAAAATTGTTCATAACTTAGTAACCAATCATTGAAAATTTATAAAATTTTGTACTATAATGCTTCATTACTATCACTTTAAATTGGCTTTAATTGATTTAAATCCATACGTTCAATTTGACATAACTTCAATTAATATGATCTCGTTTAACTTGCGCTACATCCAAGAAGATAGATTAAAGTGTTCATAACTTAGTAACCAATCATTGGAAATTGATGAAATTTTGTACTATAATGCTTCATTACTATCACTTTAAACTGGCTAAAATTTATATAAATCCATACGTTCAATTTGACATAACTTCAATTAATATGATCTCATTTAACTTGAGCTACATCCAAGAAGATAGATAAAATTGTTTATAATTTAGTAACCAATCATTGAAAACTTATAAAATTTTGTACTATAATGCTTCATTACTATCAATTTAAATTGGCTAAAAATGATTTAAATCCATACGTTCAATTTGACAAAACTTTAATTAATATGATCTCGTTTAAATTGGGCTACATCCAAGAAAATAGATAAAATTGTTCATAATTTCGTAACCAATCATTGGAAGTTGATGAAATTTTATACTATAATGCTTCATTACTATCACTTTAAATTGGCTAAAATTGATTTAAATCCATACGGTCAATTTAAAATAACTTCAATTAATATGATCTCATTTAACTTGAGCTACATCCAAGAAGATAGATAAAATTGTTCATAACTTCGTAACCAATCATTGGAAGCTGATGAAATTTTGTACTATAATGCTTCATTACTATCACTTTAAATTGGCTAAAATTGATTTAAATCCATACGGCCAATTTGACATAACCTCAATTAATATGATCTTGTTTAACTTGAGCTACATCCAAGAAGATAGATAAAATTGTTCATAACTTAGTAACCAATCATTGGAAATTGATGAAATTTTGTAATATAATGCTTCATTACTATCACTTTAAATTGGCTAAAATTGATTTAAACCCATACGTTCAATTTGACATAACTTCAAATAAATTGATCTCGTCTAACTTGGGTTACATCCAGGAAGATAGATAAAATTGTTCATAGCTTCGTAAAAAATCATTAGAAATTGATGAAATTTTGTACTATAATGCTTCATTAGTATCATTTAAAATTGGTTAAAATTGATATAAATCCATACAGTCAATTTGATATAACTTCAATTAATATGATCTCATTTAACTTGGGCTATACCCAAGAAGATAGATAAAATTGTTCATAACTTAGTAACCAATCATTGGAAACTGATGAAATTTTGTACTATAATGCTTCATTACTATCACTTTTAATTGGCTTAAATTAATTTAAATCCATACGTTCATATTGACATAACTTCAATTAATATGATCTCGTTTAACTTGGGCTACATCCAAGAAGATAGATAAAATTGTTCATAACTTAGTAACCGATCATTGGAAAATGATGAAATTTTGTGCTATAATGGTTCATTACTATCACTTTAAATTGGCTAAAATTGATTTAAACCCATACATTCAATTTGATATAACTTCAATTAATATGATCTCGTTTAACTTGGGCTATATCCAAGAAGATAGATAAAATTGTTCATACCTTAGTAACCAATCATTGGAAATTGATAAAATTTTGTACTATAATGCTTCATTACTATCACTTTAAATTGGCTAAAATTTATTTAAATCTATACGTTCAATTTGACATAACTTCAATTAATATGATCTCATTTAACTTGGGCTACATCCAAGAAGATAGATAAAATTGTTCATAACTTCGTAACCAATAATTAGAAATTGATGAAATTTTGTACTATAATGCTTCATTACTATCACTTTAAATTGGCTAAAATTGATTTAAATCCATACAGTCAATTTGACATAACTTCAATTAATATGATCTCATTTAACTTGGGCTACATCCAAGAAGATAGATAAAATTGTTCATAACTTCGTAACCAATAATTAGAAATTGATGAAATTTTGTACTATAATGCTTCATTACTATCACTTTAAATTGGCTAAAATTGATTTAAATCCATACAGTCAATTTGACATAACTTCAATTAATATGATCTCATTTAACTTGGGCTACATCCAAGAAGATAGATAAAATTGTTCATAACTTCGTAACCAATTATTAGAAATTGATGAAATTTTGTACTATAATGCTTCATTACTATCACTTAAAATTGGCTCAAATTGATTTAAATCCATACGTTCAATTTGACATAACTTCAATTAATATGATCTCGTTTAACTTGGGCTACATCCAAGAAGATAGATTAAATTGTTCATAACTTCGTTTCCAATCATTAGAAATTGATGAAATTTTGTACTATAATGCTTCATTACTATCACTTTTAATTGGCTTAAATTAATTTAAATCCATACGTTCATATTGACATAACTTCAATTAATATGATCTCGTTTAACTTGGGCTACATCCAAGAAGATAGATAAAATTGTTCATAACTTAGTAACCGATCATTGGAAAATGATGAAATTTTGTGCTATAATGGTTCATTACTATCACTTTAAATTGGCTAAAATTGATTTAAACCCATACATTCAATTTGATATAACTTCAATTAATATGATCTCGTTTAACTTGGGCTATATCCAAGAAGATAGATAAAATTGTTCATACCTTAGTAACCAATCATTGGAAATTGATAAAATTTTGTACTATAATGCTTCATTACTATCACTTTAAATTGGCTAAAATTTATTTAAATCTATACGTTCAATTTGACATAACTTCAATTAATATGATCTCATTTAACTTGGGCTACATCCAAGAAGATAGATAAAATTGTTCATAACTTCGTAACCAATAATTAGAAATTGATGAAATTTTGTACTATAATGCTTCATTACTATCACTTTAAATTGGCTAAAATTGATTTAAATCCATACAGTCAATTTGACATAACTTCAATTAATATGATCTCATTTAACTTGGGCTACATCCAAGAAGATAGATAAAATTGTTCATAACTTCGTAACCAATTATTAGAAATTGATGAAATTTTGTACTATAATGCTTCATTACTATCACTTAAAATTGGCTCAAATTGATTTAAATCCATACGTTCAATTTGACATAACTTCAATTAATATGATCTCATTTAACTTGGGTTACATCCAAGGAGATAGATAAAATTGTTCATAACTTAGTAACCAATTATTGGAAATTGATGAAATATTGTACTATAATGCTTCATTACTATCACTTTAAATTGGCTAAAATTGATTTAAATCCATACGGTCAATTAGATATAACTTTAATTAATATGATCTCATTTAACTTAGGCTACATCCAAGAAGATATTTAAAATTGTTCATAACTTAGTAACCAATCATTGAAAAATGATAAAAAGTTGTACTATAATGCTTCATTACTATCACTTTAAATTGGCTAAAGCTGATTTAAATCCATACGTTCAATTTGACATAACTTCAATTAATATGATCTCGTTTAACTTGGGCTACATCCAAGAAGATAGATTAAATTGTTCATAACTTCGTTTCCAATCATTAGAAATTGATGAAATTTTGTACTATAATGCTTCATTACTATCACTTTAAATTGACTAAAATTGATTTAAATCCATACGTTCAATTTGACATAACTTCAATTAATATGATCTTATTTAACTTGGGCTACATCCAAGAAGATAGATAAAATTGTTCATAACTTCGTAACCAATCATTGGAAATTGATGAAATTTTGTACTATAATGCTTCATTACTATCACTTTAAATTGGCTAAAATTGATTTAAATCCATACGTTCAATTTGTCATAACTTCAATTAATATGATCTCGTTTAATTTGGGCTATATCCAAAAAGATAGATAAAATTGTTCATAACTTAGTAACTAATCAATGGAAATTGATGAAACTTTGCACAATAATGCTTCATTACTATCACTTTAAATTGGCTAAAATTGATTTAAATCCATACGTTCAATTTAAGATAACTTCAATTATTATGAGCTCATTTAATTTAGGCTACATCCAAGAAGATAGTTAAAATTGTTCATAACTTAGTAACCAATCATTGGAAACTGATGAAATTTTGTACTATAATGCTTCATTACTATCACTTTAAATTGGCTAAAATTGATTTAAATCTACAGGTTCAATTTAACATAACTTCAATTATTATGATCTCATTTAACTTGGGCTACATCTAAGAAGATAGTTAAAATTGCTCATAACTTCAAAACCAAATATTAGAAATTGATAAAATTTGGTACCATGATTCCTCATTACCATTAGTAAAAAATGACTAAATTTGATTTAACCAACATACGTTGAATTAAGAATAACCTCAAATAGATTTATCTCTTGACTAACTTAAACTACAACTAAGAAGGTATTTAAAATTGTTAGTAATTAACAATAATTTATTTTATTGTTGAAACCAATTTTGTGGCATTGTTTAAGCACATATTGATATTAAGAAGAAGTAAAGTTAATGCACAAATATTCCATTCACAATGTTCACGCATTTCGCATTGTTTCACGCATCTCATTCTTCCGAGAACAATTGCAATTATGCCGTTTGTTTTCTCGAATTGTTGTTGAATGATTAAGTGGAAAGAAACGGGCACATTACATCTCCATGGACCTGTAGAAGCAATGAAAAATTGTTGTGCGCACGCCACGCACTGATTTCTTAAAAAAATATTTCAAAACAAAGTTGATTGATTAATTGAAAGATTTATTTACATTCTAAGTAATTAATCATAATTTTAGTGAAATTTAATTTACAAATTTCCCATGTCTTCTCATTTAGATAAGACAAGAGCAGACAGAACTTCTTATAGAAAGTGTTCCGGAATGTAATTTGTTTATTTTAATGTACGCAATAAATAAACAAACGGTTCTCGTGCCATGGAACTGAGATAAGTCATGTTCCGTGTACCCCGGCGATCTGGAACTAATACGACATTTCCGCATTTCCGGAAACAGGAAATGCAACTAACGTAGACACAATTCATACGATTTCCTCGACCCAATTAAAACGGATTTAATTGGCTATTATTCATTTTATTAGCAAAGTTGTCATTAAATTTAAATAAAATCATTTGCAATTAAATCTAAAGAGAAAAATTTAAATTTATTTTTCGATGAAGCTAAAACTGGGGCAATATAACCTTAAATTTAAGTGTTGCATAATAAAAATGAGAGTTTGATTACGCAACAAATTAAATCATAATTTGCAATTATTTTGACACAATCTTAAGTATCATTAATGCTTTTGATAGTTAAAAATATTTATTCAATTGTTGCAGTTTAAGTCTCCGGTCCATCTGTCATTAATTTCTAAATCTAAACGTGATGATGGTTCCGCCTTGGGCTTTTAATTATAATGATTGGATCGTAGTATGCGATGAGAGAATTAAAATGAAAGGCTTTTGATGAGTTTTAAAACTAGGAACAAAATCCATCATAAAGCACGCAAATTAAAAAGGAACAAAGCGTCGGCAGAAAGCCGATCCATTCCATTTCACTTTCTTCCGACGACTCACATCCGCCTAATAACAAACGATAATAACATCACCTGTCAACTCGCAATCGAATAAAAAATGTTAATCTAGATACCCGAGGCGCCTGCAATTAACAAAAATTGTGATCTCTTATTCTCTGTGAAAGTTGCATTCATTACGTAACACCACGCGAGATGCGACCTCAATCGTCTTCAACACACAAACAAAAAAATATATAAAAGAACGCGTTATGTAATCATTATTGGTTGCGAGGAAATCGCGCCAAATTTTAACAATGAGATTGTTTCACTTTTTTATCATTGTTACCAATTTCCCAATATTAATTGACAATTAAATAACATAGCCTACTTGTTGTTAACTTATGGATATGTGTCAAATGTGTTACGATGGATTATGTGATTGAGGCTTGAGGCCGGAATCACATAACGCAGCCGATCGGACACTTTCATCGGCACGGATTCCGGTCATTACGAAACGGCGCTTCCGAGTTCCGGCAACCGATCGCGTTCTGTTGTTTTTTTTTTCTATCTCTCTTTCCAATTGCCCAGCCCAAGATTTCTTCCGCGACGATTTGTTTCCACTAATGATGCGGGAAATACCATATCATCGACGTCTTTCAATTAGAGTTCTAACTGAAGTTCGATTGACATTTATGATCTATAAATGTCAGATAATCTAAGCTGTCAAAATGATTACCGTCAAACTACTATTTATGAATTATGAGTTAATAAAACTATGTTTTTTATCACAAAGATTAAAAATAATTTTGACAAACGACCACTTTGAAAGTTATTGGTTTACAATTTAGTTTTGTGACAAACCATATTTAGCCCAGTTGCAAACCTCAAAACTTCAAAATAGGCTTTAAACTGACAAAAATCCAATTTTTATTGAATTCTATCGCAAATTTCATATTGGTTTGCAAATTAGTTTTGTGAAAAACCATATTTAGCCAAGTTACAAACCTCAAAACTTCAAAATAAGCTTCAAACTGACAAAAATCCATTTTTGTTGATTTCTATCGCAAATTTCTTATTAATTTACAATTTAGTTTTATGACCAAGCATATTTAGCCAAGTTTCAAACCTCAAAACTTCAAACAAAATTTCAAACTGACAAAAACCCAACTTTTATTGATTTCTATCGCAAATTTCTTATTGGTTTACAATTAAGTTTTGTGACAAACCATATTTAGCCAAGTTGCAAACCTTAAAACTTCAAAATAAGCTTAAAACTTACAAAAATCCAACTTTTATTGATTTCTATCACAAACTTCTTATTAAATTACAATTTATTTTTGTGACAAACCAGATTTAGCCAAGGTTCAAACACCAAAGCTTCAAACTGACAAAAATTCATCTTTTATTGATTTCTATCGCAAATTACTTAATAATTTACAATTAAGTTTAGTCACAAACCATATTTAGCTAAGTTGCAAAACTCAAAACTTCAAAATAAACTTTAACTGGACAAAAATCAATTTTTATTGATTTCTATCGCAAATTTCTTAATAACTTACAATTTAGTTTTGTGACAAACCGTATTTAGCCAAGTTTCAAACCTCAAAACTTCAAAATAAGCTTCAACCTTACAAAAATCCAGTTTTTATTGATTTCTATCACAAATTTCTTTTTGGATTGCAATTAAGTTTTGTGACAAAACATATTTAGCCAAGTTGCAAACCTCAAAACTTCAAAATAAGCTTCAAACTGACAAAAATATAACTTTTATTGATCTCTATCGCAAGTTTTTTATTTCTTTACAATTTAGTTTTGTGACAAACCATATTTAGCCAAGTTGCAAACCTAAAAACTGTAAAATAAGTTTCAAACTGACAACAATCCAACTATTATTGAATCACAGCCGTCTCTATTTAAGTAGAGACGGCTGTGATTGAATTCTATCGCTAGTTTCTTATTAATTTACAAATTAGTTTTGTGACAAACCATATTTAACCAAGTTTCAAACCTCAAAGCTTCAAACTGACAAAAATGCAACTTTTATTGAGTTCTATCGCAAATTTCTTATTAATTTACAATTTAGTTTTGTGACAAACCATAATTAGCCAAGATTCAAACCTCAAAGCTTCAAACTGACAAAAATTCAACTTTTATTGATTTCTATTGGAAATTTCTTATTGGTTTACAATTTAGTTTTGTGACAAACCATATTTAGCCAAGTTGCAAACCTGAAAACTTTAAAATAAGCTTCAAACTGACAACAATCCAACATTTATTGATTTATATCGCAAATTTCTTATTAATTTACAAATTAGTTTTGTGACAAACCGTAACTAGCCAAGTTGCAAACTTCAAAACTTCAAAATAAACTTCAAACGGACAAAAAAACAACTTTTATTGATTTCAATCGCAAATTTCTTGTTGGTTTACAATTTAGTTTTTTGACAAACCATATTTAGCCAAGTTCCAAACCTCAAAACTTCAAAATAAACTTTAAACGGACAAAAATCCAACTTTTTTTTATTTTTATCGCAAATTTCTTATTGGTTTACAATTTAGTTTTGTGACAAATCATACTTAGCCAAGTTGCAAGCCTGAAAACTTCAAAATAAGCTTCAAACAGACAACAATCCAACATTTATTGATTTATATCGCAAATTTCTTATTAATTTACAAATAAGTTTTGTGACAAACCATAATTAGCCAAGTTGCAAACTTCAAAACTTCAAAATAAGCTTCAATTTGACAAAAATCCAACTTTTATTGATTTCTATCGCAAATTTCTTATTGGTTTACAATTAAGTTTAGTGACAAACCAGATTTATCCAAATTTCAAACCTCAAAGCTTTAAACTGACAAAAACCCAACTTTTATTTTGTTCTATCGCAAATTTCTTATTGGATTACAATTCAGTTTGGTGACAAACCATATTTAGCCAAGTTGCAAACCTCAAAACTTCAAAATAAGCTTCAAACTGACAAAAATCCAACTTTTATTGATTTCTTTTGCAAACTTCTTATTGGTTTGCAATTTAGTATTGTGACAATCATATTAAACCAAGTTGCAAACCACAAAACTTCAAAATAAGCTTCAAACTGACAAAAAATCAACTTTTATTGATTTCTGTCGCAAATTTCTTATTAATTGACAATTCAGTTTAGTGACAAACCATATTTAGCCATGTTGCAAACCTCAAAACTTCAAAATTAGCTTCAATTTGACAAAAATCCAACTTTTATTGATTTCTATTGCAAATTTGTTATTAATTTACAATTTAGTTTTGTGACAAACCATAATTAGCCAAGTTGCAAACCTCAAAACTTCAAAATAAGCTTCAAACTGACAAAAATTCAACTTTTATTGATTTCTATCGCAAAGTTCTTATTAATTTACAATTTAGTTTAGTGACAAACCATAATTAGCCAAGTTGCAAACCTCAAAACTTCAAAATAAGCTTCAAACTAACAAAAATCCAACTTTTATTAATTTCTATTGCAAACTTCTTATTGGTTCGTAATTTAGTTTTGTGACAAACCATATTTATAGCCAAGTTGCAAACCATAAATCGGCAAAATAAGTTTCAAACTGACAAAAACAACTTTTATTGTGTTCTATTGCAAATTTCTTATTAGTTTACAATTTGGTTTTGTAACAAACCATATTTAGCCAAGTTTCAAACCTCAAAGCTATAAACTGACAAAAATTCAACTTTTATTGATTTCTATTGAACTTTCTTATTAATTTACAATTTAGTTAAGCGACAAACCATAATTAGCCAAGTTGCAAACCTTAAAACTTCAAAATAAGCTTTAAACTGACAAAAATCCTACTTTTATTGAATTCAATTAAACTTTCTTATTAATTTACAATTTAGTTAAACGACAAACCATAATTAGCCAAGTTGCAAACCTCAAAACTTCAAAATAAACTTCAAACTAACAAAAATCCAACTTTTATTGATATCTATCAAAAATTTCTTATTAATTCACAATTTAGTTTAGTGACAAACAATATTTAGCCAAGTTACAAACCTCAAAACTTCAAACTGACAAAAATTCAACTTTTATTGATATCTATCGCAAATTTCATATTGGTTTGCAATTTAGTTTTGTAACAAACCATATTTAGTCAAGTTTCAAACCTTAAAGCTTCAAACTTACAAAAATTCAACTTTTATTGACTTCTATCGCAAATTCCTTATTAATTTACAATTTAGTTTTGTGACAAACCATATTCAGCCAAGTTGCAAACATCAAACCTTCAAAATAAGCTTCAAACTGACAAAAATCCAACTTTTATTGATTTCTATCGCAAATTTCTTATTGGTTTACAATTAAGTTTAGTGACAAACCAGATTTATCCAAATTTCAAACCTCAAAGCTTTAAACTGACAAAAACCCAACTTTTATTAATTTCTATCGCAAATTTCTTATTAATTTACAATTTAGTTTAGTGACAAACCATATTTAGCCAAATTGCAAACCTCAAAACTTCAAAATAAGCTTCAAACTGACAAAATTCCAACTACTATTGATCTTTATCGAAAATTTTATATTGGCTTACAATTTAGTTTTGTTAGAAACCTTATTTAGCCAAGTTTCAAACCTCAAAACTTCAAACTGACAAAAATTCAACTTTTATTGATTTCAATCGCAAATTTCTTATCAGTTTACTATTTAGTTTTGTGACAAACCATATTTGGCCAAGCAGCAAACCTCAAAACTTCAAAATAAGCTTTAAACTGACAAAAACCCAACTTTTATTGATTTCTATAGCAAATTTCTTATTGGTTTACAATTTAGTTTAGTAACAAACCAGATTTAGCCAAATTTCAAACCTCAAAGCTTTAAACTGACAAAAACCCAACTTTTATTGAATTCTATCGCAAATTTCTTATTAATTTACAATTTAGTTTTGTGACGAACTATATTCAGCCAAGTTGCAAACCTCAAAACTTTAAAATAAGCTTCAAACTCAAAAAAATTCAACTTTTATTGATCTCTATCGCAAATTTCTTAATAATTTACAATTTAATTTTGTGACAAACCATAATTAGCCAAGTTGCAACCTTCAAAACTTTAAAATAAGCTTCAAACTGACAAAAATCCAACTTTTATTGATCTCTAATGCAAATTTCTTATAAATTTGCAATTAAGTTTCGTGACAAACCATAATTAGCTAAGTTGCAAACCTCAAAACTTCAAAATAAGCTTTAAACTGACAAAATTCCAACTACTATTGATCTTTATCGAAAAGTTTATATTGGCTTACAATTTAGTTTTGTTAGAAACCTTGTTTAGCCAAGTTTCAAACCTCAAAACTTCAAACTGACAAAAATTCAACTTGTATTGATTTCCATCGCAAATTTTTTATTAATTTACAATTTAGTTTAGTAACAAACCATATTTAGCCAAGTTGCAAACCTCAAAACTTCAAAATAAGCTTCAAACTGACAAAAATTCAATTTTTATTAATTTCTATCGCAAATTTCTTATTAATTTACAAATTAGTTTAGTGATAAACCATATTTAGCCAAGTTGCAAATTTCAAAACGTCAAAATAAGCTTCAAACTAACAAAAATTCAACTTTTATTGATTTTCATCGCAAATTTCTTATTAATTTACAATTTAGTTTAGTAACAAACCATATTTAGCCAAGTTGCAAACCTCAAAACTTCAAAATAAGCTTCAAACTGACAAAACCCAACTTTTATTAATTTCTTTCGCAAATTTCTTATAAATTTACAATTTAGTTTAGTGACAAACCATATTTAGCCAAGTTGCAAACCTCAAAACTTCAAAATAAGCTACAAACTGACAAAAATCCATTTTTAATGATTTCTATTGCAAATTTCTTATTAATTCAGAATTTAGTTTTAAAACAAACCATATTTAGCCAAGTTGCAAACCTCAAAACTTCAAAATAAGCTTCAAACTGACAAAAATCCAATTTTTATTGATATCTATCGCAAATTTCTTATTGGTTTGCAATTTAGTTTAGTGACAAACCATATCTAGCCAAGTTGCAAACCTCACAACTTCAAAATAAACTTTAAACTGACAAAAAAACAACTTTTATTGATTTCTATCGCAAATTTCTTAATAATTTACAATTAAGTTTTAAGACAAACCATATTTAGCCAAGTTGCAAACCTCAAAACTTCAAAATAAACTTTAAACTGACAAAAAAACAAGTTTTATTGATTTCTATCGCAAATTTCTTATTAATTTACAATGAAGTTTAGTGACAAACCATATTTAGCCAAGTTGCAAACTTCAAAACTTCAAAAAAGCTTCAAACTGACAAAAAAACAACTTTATCTAATCTCTATCGCAAATTTCTTATTTCTTTACAATTTAGTTTTGTAACAAACCATAGTTAGCCAAATTGCAAACCTCAAAACTTCAAAATAAGCTTCAAATTGACAAAACTCCAACTTTTATTGATTTCTACTGCAAACTTTCAATTGGTTTACAAATTAATTTTGTGACAAACCATATTTAGCCAAGTTGCAAACCTCAAAACTTTAAAATAAACTTCAAACTAACAAAAATCCAACTTAAATTGATTTCAATCACAAATTTCTTATTGGTTTACAATTTAGTTTTATGACAAACCATATTTAGCCAAGTTTCAAACCTCAAAACTTCAAACTGACAAAAATTTAACTTTAATTGACTTCAATCGCAAATTTCTTATTGGTTTACAACTTAGTTTAGTGACAAACCATATTTAGCCAAGTTGCAAACTTCAAAACTTCAAAATAAGCTTAAGATAAGATTTCTATCGCAAATTTCTTATTGGTTTACAATTTAGTTTTGTGACAAACCATATTTAGTCAAGTTGTAAACCTTCAACCTGCATTTTAAGCTTCAAACTAACAAAAAACAAACTTTATTGATTTCTTATGCAAATTTCTTGCTAATACTCAATTTAGTTTTGTGACAAACCTTATTTAGCCAAGTAGAAAACCTCAAAACTTCAAAATAAGCTTTAAACTGACAAAAACCCAACTTTTATTGATTTCTATTGCAAACTTCTTATTAATTTACAATTTAGTTTAGTGACAAACCATATTTAGCCAAGTTGCAAACCTCAAAACTTCAAAATAAGCTTCAAACTGACAAAAATCCAACTTTTATTAATTTTTATTGCAAATTTCTTATTGATTTATAATTAAGTTTTGTGACAAATCATATTTAGCCAAGTTGCAAACCTCAAAACTTCAAAATAAGCTTCAAATTAACAAAAATGCAACTTTTATTGATTTCTATTGCAAACTTTTTATTGGTTTGCAATTTAGTTTTATGACAAACCATATTTAGCCAAGTTGCAAACCTGAAAACTTCAAACTGACAAAAATTCAACTTAAAATGATTTCTATCGCAAATTTCTTATTGGATTACATTGTAGTTTTGTGACAAACCATATTTAGTCAGGTTGCAAACCTCAAAACTGCAAAATAAACTTCAAACTGACAAAAATCCTTTTTATATTAATTTCTATTGCAAATTTCTTATAATTTACAAATTGGTTTTGTGACAAACCATATTTAGCCAAGTTGCAAACCTCAAAACTTTAAAATAAACTTCAAACCGACAAAAATCCAACTTTTATTGATTTCTATCGCAAATTTCTTAATAACTTACAATTTAGTTTTGTGGCAAACCATATTTAGCCAAGTTGCAAACCTCAAAACATCAAAATAGGCTTTAAACTGACAAAAATACAACTTTTATTAATGTCTATGGCAAATTTCTCATTAATTTACAATTAGGTTTTGTGACAAACCATAATTAGCCAAGTTGCAAACCTCAAAACTTCAAAATAAGCTCCAAACTGACAAAAATTCTACTTTCATTGATTTCTATCGCAAATTTCTTGGTTTACAATTTAGTTTTGCGACAAACCGTATTTAGTTAAGTTGCAAACCTCAAAACTTCAAAACAAGCTTCAAACTGACAAAAACCCAACTTTTATTTATTTCTATCGCAACTTTTTTTTTAACTTACAATTTAGTTTTGTGACAAACCATATTAAACCAAGTTTCAAACCTCAAAACTTTAAACTGACAAAAATTCAACTTTTATTGATGTCTATTGCAAATTTCTTATTGATTTACAATTAATTTTTGTGACAAATCATATTTAGCCAAGTTGCAAACCTCAAAACTTCAAAATAAGCTTTAAAAGACAAAAATTCTTTTTTTATTGATTTCTATTACAAATTTCTTATTGGTTTGCAATTTAGTTTTGTGACAAACCATATTTAGCCAAGTTTCAAACCTCAAAACTTCAAACTGACAAAAAGTTAACTTTTATTGATTTCCATCGATAATTTCTTATTAATTTACAATTTAATTTAGTAACAAACCATATTTAGCCAAGTTGCAAACCTCAAAACTTCAAAATAAGCTACAAACTGACAAAATACCAACTTTTATTGATTTCTATAGCAGATTTCTTATTAGTTTACAATTTTGTTTTGTGGTGACAAATCATATTTAGCCAAGTTTCAAACCACAAAACATCAAACTGACACATATCCAACTTTTATTGATTTCTATCGCAAATTTCTTATTAATTTACAATTTAGTTTTGTGACGAACCATATTTAGCCAAGTTGCAAACCTCAAAACTTCAAAATAAGCTCCAAACTGACAAAAATCCAACTTTTATTGATTTCTATCGCAAATTTCTTATTACTTTACAATTTAGTTTTGTGACAAACCATATTTAGACAAGTTGCAAACTTCAAAACTTCCAAATAAACTTTAAATGGACAAAAATCCAACTTTTTTTGATTTCTATCGCAAATTTCTTATTGGTTTACAATTTAGTTTTGTGATAAACCATATTTAGCCAAATTGCAAACCTTAAATCTGCAAAATTAGCTTCAAACTAACAAAAAACAAACTTTTATTGATTTTTGTTGCAAATTTCTTAATAACTTACAATTTAGTTTAGTAACAAACCATATTTAGCCAAGTTGCAAACCTAAGAACTACAAAATAAGCTTCAAACTGACAAAAACTATATTTCATTGTTCGCTCACGTTTATTTAAATAAATTTTGAGAAAACTAGATTTGAATCACATCTGTCCTCGTATTTTTTTTAACTGAATATTCAAACAAAAAATTTCAACTAAATTTGAATACAATTTTAGATTTATGAGGCATTTATTATTATATAACGCGTGCCGGCTGTTCCGACAATAAAGGTCAGCGCCGATTACGAAACGATCGGAAGAAAGTGAAATTGTTTGTCTCTTCGATTATTTTAAAACTCACGTAATTCACACTCTCGTAACAGCATACGCTAATCGGTAATTGGATAAGAATTTCGTCATTTTAATTGTTGGACCACTTACATGCGGAAGTAGGTTATGAATGCGATGACTCACCTGAAACAAACAAAAACAATCAATTTGAGTAATTTAATATTTTTTTTAGGATGAAGATGATGAACTAGGACAAGTCCTCCACCCGGCTTAAAAGACCTGACATGTCCGAGAGGTTAATTCGCGTAGACAGAGAGGAAAATTTGCGCAGGGATGAGATGAAAATTCGCCCACCAGACTGACAGAAGAACGCCAACGGAAATTAAAACAAAGAATCTAGTCAGAAACGCTCAGACAAATTAATCTTTGTTAACATAAATAGGTAATAAATTTCCTATTTACTTTTTAAAGAAATTAATTAAAATTTAATTGCAGAATTGAAAAAAATTTTTCATTGAATAGAATTAAGTTAATATTAGAATATTAGAAAAAGAAAAGAAGGAGTTGAAGAAGCTTACATAATTTCTTCTGATTTAATGAAGAAGATGAAGAATAAAGGTAATTAAACAATCAAATTAATTTTTGTTAACAAATCTTGATTTAATATTTCAGGTTTTCTAGGTTAGAATATTGAAGAATATTAATCTTTCTTCAAATAATCAATCAAAGAAAATTTTCTTTTAATTCTTAAGTTCAAAAAGCTTAAAGAAGAAAAATTATTTAAAAAAACTTCCTGCAAGAAACATCCAAATTCTAAGGTAACAAAAAGAATAATCAAATAACTAAGTAATTGAAGAAATATTTTTAGTGCTTCTTCAAACAAAGAATTAAATATTGAAGAAACCTATTAAAAAAACATTGTCACAACAAACTGCCAACTTAAAGAAATATCTTTAAGCTTCAATCAATTAAAAAATCAAATTGAAGAAACTGAAGAAACATTTATTAATAATTGAAGAATTAATAAAGAAACATTAAATATCCTTACATAAACGCCAAAAATATTATTAATAAACTTAAAGCATTTTTAGTTATTAAAGAAACTTTTCCATATTGAAGAAACTCAAACATAATTAACTTCAACTATTGAAGAAAGGTAACATTTTAAATTTTTTCCTTACTGGACAATTTGCAACCTGTAAATATTAAACAAAAATTGAAGAATGTGTAAGCAGTTGAAGAAACAATTAAAAAAACTAATATAATTAAAGCAAGAAATTTTAGTTATAGAAGCAACATTTCAGAAAAAACTTTCTGCAATTAAAATTAAATTGCACTTAACAATTGTTGTTATTGAAGAAACTAATATGGCAAATATTAATTAACAAATAATAATTGAAGAAACAAAAAGTATTGTTTAAAGAAGCGTCAATTGTTGATTGAAGAAATTGAAGAAATCTCAATAATGGATTGAAAATATGTCAAATAAATAACAAGTGAAAATACATCAATTAATAAAAAGGTAAATGTTAAAAAAAACCTCAATTCTTCATTAAAAAATTGAAACAATGATTGTTAATCTACTTTTATTATATGAAACGTCATCTTTTAATTGTAGATACGTTTTCTAATTGAAAAAACTTCAATTGTTAATTGAAAAAACGACAATTGTTAAAACGTCAAAAAAACGTTAATTGTTAAAATGTCAAACAAAGATATAAAAAAACGTTAATTGTTAAAACGTTAAACAAACATTTTAAAAAACGTTAACTAAAGATTTATAAATCGTTAATTGTAAAAACGTCAAACAAAAATTAAAAAAAAAACGTTAATTGTTAAAACGTTAACAAAGATTTGAAAAAATGTCAATTGTTAAAACGTCAAAAAAAACGTTAATTGTGGAAACGTCAAACAAACTTTAATTGCTAAACGTCAAAAATATATTGATAAAAAGTCAATTTTCCAAACGTCAAACAGAAATTAAAAAAAAAACGTATATTATTAAAACGTTAAACAAAACTTAAAAAAAAAAGATTTAATAAAACATTAAACAAAGATTTAATAAAACGTTAATTGTTAAAACATTAAACTAAGATTTAAAAAAACATTAACCAACAATTTTGAAAATAAGACTTTAATAATAGAAATGTAAATAAATAATTTAAAAAAAAAACGTCAAAAAAAGTTAATTGGTAAAACATCCACAAAGATTTAAAGCAACGTCAAAAAACATTATCTATCAAAATGTCAAAAAAAAAAAATTTAAAAAAAGTAAATGTTAAAAAAAAGTTAATTGTTGAAACGTTAAACAAAGATTTTAAGAAACGTCAATTGTTAAAACGTTAATTGTCAAAATGTCAAACAAAGATATAAAGAAATTGTTAAAACGTTAAACAAAAATTTAAAAAAACGTTAACCAACGGATTGAAAAACGTTAATTGTAAAAACGTCATCAAAGGTTTGAAAAAGCGTCAATTGTTAAAACGTCAAAAATAAATTAACTGCAAAAATGTCAAACTAAGATTAAAAAAACGTTAATTGTTAAAACGTCAAACAAACATTTAAAAAAAGACGTTAATTGTTGTAACGTTATACAAAGTTTGAAGAAACGTCAATTGTTAAATCGTTAAAAAAACGTTAATTGTCAAAATATCAATCAAGACATAAAAAAAAAACGTTAGTTTTTAAAACGTTAAAAAATTCAAAGAAACGTTAACCAAAAATTTAAAAAACGTTAATTGTAAAAACGTCTAAAGATACGCTAAACAAATATTTGAAAAAAAACGTTGAATGTAAAAACATTAAAATAAAATTTAAAAAAAAAACGTAAAAATGAGTTAATAATCCAAAAGTCAAACAAAGATTTAAAGAAAAAAAAAACTTTAACGGTAGAAATGTAAAATAAATAATTTAAAAAAACGTTCATTACGTCAAAAAAAAATTTAAAAAAAATTTTGTTAAAACGTCAACAAAAATTTGAAAAAACAACAATTGTGTAAACGTCAAAAAACGTTAACTGTCAAAATGAAATAATAAAAAAACATTAGTTGTTAAAACGTCAAACAAAAATTTAAAAAAAACGTTAATTGTCAAAATGTCAAACATAGATAAAAACGTCAAAAAAAAAACTGAAGAAACGTTTATTGGTGAGACATCGTAAATATAAAAAAAAACTGTTGACAAATTAGTCACATAAAAATTTAAATAAACGTTAATTGTTGCAACGTCAAATAAATATTTAAAAATCGTTAATTGTTAAAACGTTTAACAAAAATTTAAAAAAACGTCAAACAAAAAATTGACGTTATTTGCTAAAACCTCAAACAAAAATTAGATCAAAGATCAAATCAATATTGAAAAAAAAATTGTTGTTAAAACGTCAAATAATAAACGTAAAACAACAAATTAAAGATTAAAAAACGTAAATTGTAGAAGTGTCAACTAAAATTTCTGTTAAAACTAAAATTAGAAAACGTTAATTATTGATACATTAATTAAAAATCAATTGTCATATAAAAAGTCAAACAAACATTAAATAAAAATTTGATAAAACGTCGACTATTAAAAGGTCAAACAAAAACTTAAAGAAACAAAAATTGTTGAAACGTTAAATGATACAACGGCAAACAAAGCAAATCTCAATAGTTGAAAACGTCAAAACAAAAAATTTAAAAAACGTTAATTGCTAAAACATTTATAAAAAAAATAAGAAAAAATATATTTTTAAAACGTCAACATATATTAAAGAAATGTAAAAACACTAACTAAAAAAACGTCAAATAAAAATTTCTGCAAATACTTCAACTATTAAAACGTCAAAACAAAAATTTAAGCAAACTTTAATTGTAGTAGAAAAATGTCAAAACGTCAAACAGAGATTTGAAGAAACGTTTGTTAAAACATATACATTAAAAAATAAAAGATCAATTGTTAAAACGTCAAACAAAATTTTGAAACAACGTCAATTGATAAAACGTTATAAAAAGAATTAATATACATTAAAATTTAAAAAGGTCAATTATAAAAACGTTATGCAAAAATTTAAAAAAACGTCAATTGTTAAAACGTTAAACAAAATTTGGAAAAAGAGTCAATTAATAAAACGTTATAAAAAAAATTGAACAACAAAAATTTGAAAAAACGTTAATTAATAAAACGTCAAACAAAGATTAAAGAAACGTTAATTGTAGAAACTCCTATCACATCAACAATTAAAACATCAAAACAAAAATTAAAAAAAAAACGTTAATTGCTGAAACATTTATAAAAATTTAAAAAAAAATCAATTAACTAATCGTCAAATAAATATTTAAAAAACTTCACACACAGATTTAAAAAAACGTTAAACAAATGTTTAAAAGAACGTTAATTTAAAGTATCAACTAAAGATTGAAGAAACGTCAATTGTTAAAACATTAAATAAAAATTAAAGAAACGTCAATTAAAAATTAAATAAAAAGTTAAAAAAACGTCGATTGTTCAAACGTCAAACAAAAATTTAAAGTAACATTAATTGTTAAAACTTCCAATAAATATTTAAAGAAACGTCAAACAAAAAACGTCAGTTATTGAACATTAATAAAAAATTTAAAGAATCCTCAATATTAAAACATTTAAATAAACGTCATATGATGCTTGAAGAATCGTTGAAAATAAACTAAAGAAACATAATCTGTCTAAACTTCACAAATTAATTAAAAAATCAAACGTCAAATATTGCTTAAAGAAACGTTAAAAGAAATTGATCTCTTCGAGCGTCATACAAATAATTAAACGTCAATTACAAATCTTTCAAATGTCAATTTTTGATTAAAGAAATAAACAACATTTGCAAAAAAGTCAAATACAAACTGAAAAACATCATCTGTTCATCAATTACAGATTTGAAAACAAAATCTTAAAACGTTAATTAAACATTTAAAAAAAAAACGTCAAATATTGCTTAAAAAACGTTTCAGTTTGTAGTTGACGTTTTCTTAAACAATATTCGACGATTTTATAAATCCATAATTGACGTTTGATTATTCAATCAGTTTCCTCAAGTAATATTGGACGTATCTGCAAATAATATTTCTTAAAAAACCTCCAATACTAGTTAAATAAGTGTCAAAAATTAACTAAACAACAAACGTCATAATTTATTTAAAGAAAACAAACTTTTAGTCACTAATTAATTAAATATTGCAAAAACGTCAATTATTAAATTAAATAAACATTACAAAACTAATTGAACATTTAAACGTCAATTGCAAATCTGCAAAAATGTAAATTTTTAATTAAAAAAACAGAATATGTTTGCAAAAACGTCAAATATTACTTGAAAAAATTTCAAATATTAATTAAGTGTTGAAAATTAATTGAATAAAGAAACGCCATTTATAGATTCAAAGAAACGTCAAATATTGTTTAAGAAAACGTCAACTACAAACTGTTACTCGTCATCTGATACCAATTAATTAAATATTAAAGAAATATCAATTATTGATTTAAAGAAACGTCAAATATTGCTTGAGAAAACGTCAAATACAAATTCAAAAAACAAGTTATAATTGCAGAAACGTTAAACACAAGCATAAAAAACTTCAAACACAAACTGAAAAACGTCGAGTACAAACTAAAAAAACATCTAATACAACCTGAAGAAATGTAAAATTCAAAAATACAAAGCGTCATATATATTTGCAGGAACGCAAAAATTTAAGAAAACATCAAACGATGCCTAAAAAAACGTCTAATAAAACAAACTGAAGAAACGTCTTTGGTAATAGCGTCACAAAATTTACTAAAGAATCAAACGTCAGTTACAAATCTGCAAAAGTGTAAATTTTTATGTAAATGATGAAAGTATAATTAAAAAACGTCAAATACAAACTTAAAAAAAAAGTCAAATACAAACTAAAGAAACGTTAAACACAAACTAAAAATCGTCAAATACCAACTAAAAAACGTCAAATACAAACAAAAACGTCAGATACAATCTAACTATGCGTCGAATACAAATTGAAAACCGTGAAATAAAAACTTAAAGGACAAACAAAAAAACGTTATCTGATCAAGTGTTACAAATTAATTAAAGCAAATTTGAAAAAAAAAATTATTAACAAATTTCTTGATAACAAACACTTGGCCGGGTAGGCAGAAATACTGTATCAAACCACTTTTCCAATATATATAAACTGTGTTCCCGCCCACCCGCCCAAGTGTTGTTTATCATGAAACTTATTATTGAACCTACCACAGACGTATTAGTGACAACTGTCATTCAATCTGTCATACTAAAAACAACGGAAAAGCAACAAGTATGAAAATAATTAATTTTTTTATACAAACATTTGGGCGGGTGAGCGGGAATACTGTATCAGACCACCGACCCCATACTTATAAACTGTGTTCCCGCCCACCCACCCAAGTGTTAATTATCAAAAAATTTGTTATTGAAGCCGCCGCTGACGTATTAGTGACAATTGTCATTCAATCGGCTATACTAAAAGCAGCAGAAACTCAGTAAGTGTGAGAATAAACAAATTTCTTTATAACAAACACTTGGGCGGGTGGGCGGGAACACTGTATCAAACCACCGGCCTAATAATTATAAACTGTGTTCCCACCCACCCGCCCAAGTATTAATTATTAAAAAAATTGTTATTACACCCACTGCTGACGTATTAGTAACAACTCTCATTCAATCTGTCATATTAACAGCAGCAAAAACGTAATAAATGTAAGAATAAGCAAATTTCTTAATAACAAACATTTGGGCGGGTGGGCGGAAACACTAAATCAAACCACCGGCCCAATATTAATAAACTGTGTTCCCGCCCACCGACCCAAGTGTAACTTATCAAGAAATTTGTTATTGAACCCACCGCTGACGTATTAGTGACAACTGTCTTTCAAGCTGTCATATTAAAAGCAGCAGAAACCCAACAAGTGCAAGAATAAGCAAATTTCCTGGTAACAAACACTTGGGCGGGTGGGCGGGAACATTGTATCAGACAACCAGCCCATTATTTATAAACTGTGTTCCCGGCCACCCACCCAAGTGTTACTTATCATGAAATTTGTTATTACACCCACCGCTGACGTATTAGTGACAACTTTCATTCAAACTGTCATATTAAAAGCAGCAAAAACGTAAAACGTGTAGGAATAAGCAAAGTTCTTGATAACAAATATTTCGGCGAGTGGGCGGGAACACTGCATCAAACCACCGGCTCAATCTTAATAAACTGCGTTCCCGCCCACCCACCTAAGTGTTACTTATCAAGAAATTTGTTATTAAACCTACCGCTAACGTATTATTGACAACTGTCATTCAATCTGTCATATTAAAAGCAGCAGAAACGTTATAAGTGTGGGAATAAGCAAATTTCTTGATAACAAACATTTGGGCAGGTGGGCGGGAACACTGTATCAAACCTGCGGCCCAATATTTACAAACTGTGTTCCCGCCCACCCGCCCAAGTGTTAATTATCAAAAAAATTGTTATTAAACCCACCTCTGACATATTAGCGACAACTGTCATTTAAACTGTCATACTTAAAACAGCAGAAACGCAACAAGTGTGAGAACAAACAAATTTCTTGATAACAAACAGTTGGACGGGTGTGCGTAAACACTGTATTAAACCTGCGGCCCAATATTTATAAACTGTGTTCCCGCCCACCCGCCCAAGTGTTTGTTATCAAAAATGTTGTTAATAAACCCACCTCTGACGTATTACTGACAACTGTCATTCAATCTGTCATACTAAAAACAACAAAAACGCAACAAGTATAAGAATAATCAATTTTTTTATACAAACATTTGGGCGAGTGGGCGGAAATACTGTATCAAACCACCAGCTTAATATTAATAAACTGTGTTCCCGACCACCCACCCAAGTGTTAGTTATCAAGAAATTTGTTATTAAACCCACCGCTGACGTATTAGTAACAACTGTCATTCAATCTGTCATATTAAAAGCAGCAAAAACGTAATAAGTATAAGAACAAGCAAATTTCTTGATAACAAACATTTGGGCGAGTGGGCGAGAACACTGAATCAAACCACTGGCCCAATATTAATAAACTGTGTTCCCGCCCACCCACCCAAGTGTTACTTATCAAGAAATTTGTTATTGAAGCCACCGCTGACGTATTAGTGACAACTGTCATATTAAAAGCAGCAGAAACGCAACAAGTGTGAGAATAAGCAAATTTCCTGGCAACAAACACTTGGGCGGGTGAGAGGGTACATTGTATCAGACCACCGGCCCAATATTTATAAACTGTGTTCCCGCCCACCCACCCAAGTGTTAGTTATCAAGAAATTTGTTATTACACCCACCGCTGACGTATTGGTGACAACTGTCATTCAAGCTGTCATATTAAAAGCAGCAGAAACGTAATAAGTGTGAGAATAGGCAAATTTCATGGTAACAAACATTTGGGCGAGTGGGCGGGGACACTGTATCAAACCACCGGCCCATTATTTATAAACTGCGTTTCCGCCCACCCACCCAAGTGTTACTTATCAAGAAATTTGTTATTAAACCCACCGCTGACGTATTAGTGACAACTGTCATTCAATCTGTCATATTAAAAGCAGCAGAAACCTAACAAGTGTGAGAATAGGCAAATTTCCTGGTAACAAACACTTGGGCGGGTGGGCGGGAACATTGTATCAAACTACCGGCTCAATATTAATAAACTGTGTTCCCGCCCACCCACCCAAGTGTTACTTATCAATAACTTTGTTATTCAACCCACCGCTGACGTATTAGCGACAACTGTCATTCAAGCTGTCATATTAAAAGCAGCAAAAACGCAACAAGTTTGAGAATAAGCAAATTTCTTTATAACAAACAGTTGGGTAAATAGGCGGGAACACTGTATCAAACCACCAACCCAATATTAATAAACTGTGTTCCCGCCCACCCACCCAAGTGTTATTTATCAAGAAATTTATTATAGAACCCACCACTGACGTATTAGTAACAACTGTCATTCAATCTGTCATATTAAAAGCAACAAAAACGTAATAAGTGTAAGAATAAGCAAATTTTTTGATAACAAACATTTGGGCGGGTGGGCGGGAACACTGAATCAAACCACCGGCTCAATATTAATGAACTGTGTTCCCGCCCACCCACCCAAGTGTTACTTATCAAGAAATTTGTTATTAAAGCCACCGCTGACGTATTAGTGACAACTGTCATTCAAGCTGTCATATTAAAAGCAACAGAAACGCAACAAGTTTGAGAATAAGCAAATTTCTTTATAACAAACAGTTGGACGAATAGGCGGGAACACTGTATCAAACCACCGACCCAATATTTATAAACTGTGTTCCCGCCCACCCACCCAAGTGTTAGTTGTCAAGAAATTTGTTATTAAACCCACCTCTGACGTATTAGTGATAGCTGTCATTCAATCTGTCATATTAAAAGCAACAGAAACGCAACAAGTTTGAAAATAAGCAAATTTCTTTATAACAAACAGTTGGGCGAATAGGCGGGAACACTGTATCAAACCACCGGCCCAATATTAATAAACTGTGTTCCCGCCCACCCACCCAAGTGTTACTAATCAAGAAATTTGTTATTAAAGCCACCGCTGACGTATTAGTGACAATTGTCATTCAAATTGTGATACTAAAAGCAGCAGAAACGCAATAAATAATAGAATAAGCAAATTTCTTAATAACAAACACTAAGGCGAGTGGGCGGTAATACTGTATTAAACCTCCGGCTCAATATTTATAAACTATGTTACCCGCCCACCCGCCCAAATTTTAGTTATAAAGGAATTTGATATTAAACCCACCTCTGACGTATTAGTGATAGCTGTCATTCAATCTGTCATATTAAAAGCAACAGGAACGCAACAAGTTTGAGAATAAGTAAATTTCTTGATAACAAACACTGGGGCGGGTGGGCGGGAACACAGTATCAAACCACCAACCCAATATTTATAAACTATGTTCCTACCCACCCGCCCAAGCGTTAATTATCAAGAAATTAGTTTTTAAACCCACCTCTGACGTATTAGTGACAACTGTCATTCAATCAGTCATATTAGAAACAACAAAAACGCAACAAGTTTGAGAATAGAGAAGTGGGGAGGAACACTGTATCAGATCACCGGCCCAATATTTATAAACTGTGTTACTTGTTATTGAACCCACCGCTGACGTATTAGTGACAAATGTCATTCATTCTGTCATAATAAAAACAGCAAAAACGCAACAAGTATAAGAATATTGATTAAAAAAACGTCAATTATTAATTGAAGAAACGTCAAATACTAATTAAAAAATGCCAATTAACAATTAAAAAAAGTATTGCCAAATATTAAAAAAAAAACTTAAATTCAATATTCAATTTTGAAGAAAGTTAGTAATAATTGAAACAAATAAAATAAAGAAAAACTCAAAATTCAAATAATTAAAAAAATCTAAATTAAACAACATTTTTAGAGAAACGTCAGCTATCACAAAAAATTAAAGAAAATTGATGCTTATTGTTGATAGAAGAAACGCAGCAATTAGTAAATTTTCATAATAATTAAAAAAATAGTTGAAGAACTATAAAGAAACGTCAAATTTTGAAGAAATACTAAAATTGTTTAATTTAAATAATTAAAAATTGAAGAAAAAACTTTTTAAATTAGTCCAAATTATTTGGTAATTATTGCTAAAATATTATTATAAGAAATAATTATTAAAAAAACTTTATTTTCAGTTTTAATTCAAGAAACGCATTTCCCAATTCCACTTCGTGCCATTAAAGTTCAAAGTAAGTAAATTAAAAAACATAAAAAAAAACTCTAAAATTATTTTTTCAGATTCAAAAAATCCTCCAAAATGGTATTAGAAACTCTTGTAATATCAACAGCCCTTAAAACAGTAGGAATAATCGGCTCCGGCTTATGGTTAATCCCATTACTCCTAGCAGGAATAACATACAACAATTACAATCGATTAGATCCAGAAGCACCTCCAATGGATGCAAAAGCAATTCACCGTGAATACGATTTCATTGTAGTAGGCGGAGGATCAGCAGGAGCTGTAGTGGCATCCCGTTTAAGCGAAACGCCTAGCTGGGGAGTTTTATTATTAGAAGCCGGCCCTGATGAGAATGAAATTTCCGACGTCCCCTCATTAGCTGCATATTTACAATTAAGCAAATTGGATTGGGCTTATAAAATTGAACCTACGGGTAGAGCCTGCTTGGGTATGAAAAATGGAAGATGCAATTGGCCCAGGGGGAAAGTGTTAGGGGGTAGTAGTGTATTAAACTATATGCTTTACGTGCGTGGGAATAGGAATGATTATGATTATTGGGAAAGTTTAGGTAATCCAGGTTGGAATTACCAGGAGGTTCTTAAATATTTCAAGAAATCCGAAGATAACCGCAATCCTTACCTAACAAAAACTCCGTATCATAATAGTGGTGGTTACCTTACAGTACAGGAATCACCATGGAGAACTCCTTTGGTATTAGCGTTTGTTGAAGCAGGACAGGAATTGGGTTATGAGAATCGTGATGTTAATGGTGAAGAACAGGCTGGTTTTATGGTTGCTCAAGGGACGATACGTAGAGGAAGCAGGTGTAGTACAGCTAAAGCATTTTTGCGACCTGTAAGGTTACGCAGGAATCTCCACACGGCTCTCAACAGTCATGTTACGAGGGTTTTAATTAACCCAACCAATATGCGAGCCTATGGGGTTGAATTCGTACGCAATGGTAGGAAGCAGGTTGTAATGGCTCGTAAAGAAGTAATACTATCAGCAGGTGCCATTAATACACCACAAATATTAATGTTGAGCGGAATAGGACCTCAACAACATTTGCACGATTTAAAAATTCCAATACTAAAAGATCTAGCTGTGGGTGAAAATTTACAAGATCATGTTGGCATGGGTGGATTGACATTTTTGGTAGACAAACCTGTCAGTATAGTACAAAACCGCTTTCAAGCTTTCCCGATGACAATGCAATATGTAACTAAAGGAAGAGGTCCTATGACTACTCTAGGAGGAGTTGAAGGGCTCGCTTTTGTTAATACCATTTATGGAAATCGTAGTTGGCCCGATATACAATTCCACATGGCTCCGGCTAGCATAAATTCGGATGCAGGAGCTAAAGTCAGAAAAGTATTAGGTTTAACCGATATTTTATACAATACAGTTTATAAACCAATAGCTAATCGCGATTCTTGGACTTTGATGCCTCTTTTATTGCGTCCTAAATCTCGTGGAACAGTTAGGCTTAAAAGTAGAAGCCCTTTTCATTACCCTATAATCAATGCCAATTATTTTGATGATCCTAGAGATATACAAACATTAGTAGAAGGTGCCAAAATTGCCATCAGAATCAGTCGTAGTCACGTTTTCAGACAATTCGGATCTAGATTGCATAGAATTCCGTTCCCTAATTGTAGAGACTATGAGTTCGGTAGTGATCGCTATTGGGAGTGTCATATTAGGACTATATCTATGACAATATATCATCCAGTTGGGACGTGTAAAATGGGACCAGAATGGGATCAAACCGCAGTAGTCGATCCCAGATTAAGAGTGTATGGGGTTAAAGGGTTGAGGGTGATTGATGCGTCTATTATGCCAACAATACCAAGCGGTAATACCAACGCACCGTCCATAATGATTGGTGAAAAAGGTGCCGATTTGGTTAAAGAAGACTGGCTACACAAAAAGTGATCCAAAGATGGTTTTTTTAATACTAAAATGTGATATTAAGTGACATTTCTTGTCAAAAAAGTGCGTGGTGACACTGTACATTATACAATTAAGTTGGCAAGACTGATTAAGTGTATTTTTAAGTTTCTACAAATTAATTAAGTTTAAATTTTAATGCAAACTTGTTTGTTTGTTTTGTTTGCAATTCTTTTTTGAACTATTAAACAAAAATCTAACTTAATTGACACAAATGTCAATAACCAAACTATCAAAAATGTCAAAAATGACAGATTAGTTTAATTTGCAATTGTTTTTGTAATTCGCTGGGCCTTTTGCAATACTTGTACATAAATCGAGCATCAGTGCCATGTATAAAACTGTGTATTTAGGCATTGTTTTAGCAATATTACGTTGGTACTCGTGTATAAATAGTTTTAAGTTTAGTTTAAGTATGTACCACTGCCATTGGCTATTGTAATTAATTAAAAAAGTTATTTTATTTAATAAATTGTGTTTACTTACTCGAATGTTTCCCAATTTAATAGTTTTAATAGAATATGGAACTCACCTGGAAGAAAAAATAATTATTAAAAACGTTGTTGTAACGTAGGCAACCAAATATACACAAATGTTCAATAATGTATACTTGAGAGACAATATTTAATGATAATAAATAAAGAAATAAAAATTTTAATTTAAAAATTAATATTAAGAAGCAATTTTTATGAAAAAACAAATGAAAAATCGCACATTTGTACCTAAATTTTAGGTTCAATTTGTATTTTACTAAATTTATTTTAATTTCTACAAAGAATTCTTCAAGTTCTACACTCTTAGTGACATTTTTGTTAAAAACAAATGAAAAACATGCACGTTATAGGTTTAAATTGCAAAAAAATCACGTTTGTACCTAATTCTTAGGTTCAATCTGTGTTTTAATAAATTTATATTAATTTCTACAAAGAATTCTTTAAGTTCTACACTCTTAGTGACATTTTTGTTAAAAACAAATAAAAAACATGCACGTTATAGGTTAAAATTGCATAAAAAACACGATTGTACCTAATTTTTAGGTTCAATTTGTGTTTTAATAGATTTATTTTAATTTCTACAAAGAATTCTCAATGTTCTACACTCTTAATGACAATTTTGTTAAAAAACAAATGAAAAACATGCACGTTATAGGTTAAAATTGCATAAAAAACACGTTTGTACCTAATTTTTAGGTTCAATTTGTGTTTTAATAAATTTATTTTAATTTCTACAAAAAATTCTTCAAGTTCTACACTCTTAGTGACATTTTTGTTAAAAACAAAAGAAAAACATGCAAGTTATAAGTTAAACTTGCATAAAAAACACATTTGTACAAACATTTTAGGTTCAATTTGTGCTTTAATTAATGTATCTTGATATGTACAAAGAATCGTTAATGTTCTACATAACGTCTTTTAGATTAAAAAAAAAAGTTGACGTTTACTATGTCGCTTCGCGATTGACAGTTATGCAATTGAAAAAAATGAATTGAATGACTGTTGATAGCTTCTCAGTCGCTTCGCGATTAATTTTGATAAAGTCTTTTAGATTTTATAAAATTGTTGACGTTTACTAAGTCGCTTCGCGATTGACAGTTGCGCGATTGAAGGAATTGAATTGAATTATTGTTGATAGCTTCTCAGTCGCTTCGCGATTAATTTTGATTAAGTCTTTTAGATTTTATAAAATTGTTGACGTTTACTAAGTCGCTTCGCGATTGACAGTTGCGCGATTAAGGGAATTGAATTGAATTATTGTTGATAGCTTCTCAGTCGCTTCGCGATTAATTTTGATAAAGTCTTTTAGATTTTATAAAATAATTGACGTTTACTAAGTCTCTTCGCAATTGACAGTTGCGCGGTTGAA
The DNA here is from genome assembly GCA_963932245.1 of Tachinus rufipes. Classification (NCBI taxonomy): domain Eukaryota; kingdom Metazoa; phylum Arthropoda; class Insecta; order Coleoptera; family Staphylinidae; genus Tachinus; species Tachinus rufipes. The sequence goes on along the minus strand of OZ010748.1, from coordinate 87,890,130 downwards.
AGAATTGAATTGATAGCTTCTCAGTCGCTTCGCAATTAATTTTGATAAAGTCTTTTAAATTTTATAAAATAATTGACGTTTACTAAGTCGCTTCGCGATTGACAGTTGAGCGATTGAAGGAATTGAATTGAAATATTGTTGACAGCTTCTCAGTCGCTTCGCGATTAATTTTGATAAAGTCATTTAGATTTTATAAAATTATTAACGTTTACTAAGTCGCTTCGCGATTGACAATTGTGCAGTTGAAGGAATTGATTCGAAATATTGTTGATAGCTTATCAGTCGCTTCGCGATTAATTTTGATAAAGTCATTTAGATTTTATAAAATTATTAACGTTTACTAAGTCGCTTCGCGATTGACAGTTGTGCGGTTGAAGAAATTGAATTGAAATATTGTTGATAGCTTCTCAGTCGCTTCGCGATTAATTTAGATTAAGTCTTTTAGATTTGATAAAATTGTTGACGTTTACTAAGTCGCTTCGCAATTGACAGTTGCGAAGTTGAAAGAATTGAATTGAAATATTGTTGATAGCTTCTCAGTCGCTTCGCAATTAATTTAGATAAAGTCTTTTAAATTTTATAAAATTGTTGACGTTTACTAAGTCGCTTCGCGATTGACAGTTGTGCGGTTGAAGAAATTGAATTGAAATATTGTTGATAGCTTCTCAGTCGATTCGCGATTAAATTAGATAAAGTCTTTTAAATTTTTTAAAATTGTTGACGTTTACTAAGTCGCTTCGCGATTGACAGTTGTGCGGTTAAAGAAATTGAATTAAAATATTGTTGATAGCTTCTCAGTCGCTTCGCGATTAATTTAGATAAAGTCTTTTAAATTTTTTAAAATTGTTGACGTTTACTAAGTCGCTTCGCGATTGACAGTTGTGCGGTTGAAGAAATTGAATTGAAATATTGTTTAAGCTTCTCAGTCGCTTCGCGATTAATTTAGATAAAGTCTTTTAAATTTTATAAAATTGTTGACGTTTACTAAGTCGCTTCGCAATTGACAGGACAGTTGCGCGGTTGAAGGAATTGAATTGAAATATTGTTGATAGCTTCTCAGTCGCTTCGTGATTAATTTTGATAAAGTCTTTTAGATTTTATAAAATTGATTACGTTTACTAAGTCGCTTCGCAATTGACAGTTGTGCGGTTAAAGAAATTGAATTGAAATATTGTTGATAGCTTCTCAGTCGTTTCGCGATTAATTTTGATAAAGTCTTTTAGATTTTATAAAATAATTGACGTTTACTAAGTTTCTTCGCAATTGACAGTTGCGCGGTTGAAAGAATTGAATTGATAGCTTCTCAGTCGCTTCGCAATTAATTTTGATAAAGTCTTTTAAATTTTATTAAATAATTGACGTTTACTAAGTCGCTTCGCGATTGACAGTTGCGCGGTTGAATGAATTGAATTGAAATATTGTTGACAGCTTCTCAGTCGCTTCGCGATTAATTTTGATAAAGTTTTTTAAATTTTATAAAATTGTTGACGTATACTAAGTCGCTTCGCGATTGACATTTGCGCGGTTTAAGGAATTGAATTGAAATATTGTAGATAGCTTCTCAGTCCCTTTGCGATTAATTTTGATAAAGTCTTTCAGATTTTATAAAATTGTTGACATTTACTAAGTCGCTTCGCAATTGACAGTTGCGCGGTTAAAGGAATTGAATTCAAATATTGTTGATAGCTTCTCAGTCGCTTCGCGATAAATTTTAATAAAAACTTTCAGATTTTATAAAATTGTTGACGTTTACTAAGTCGCTTCGCAATTGACAGTTGCGCGATTGAAGGAATTGAATTGAAATATTGTTGATAGCTTCTCAGTCGCTTCGCGATTAATTTTGATAAAGTCTTTTAGATTTTATAAAATAGTTGACGTTTACTAAGTTGTTTCGCGATTGACAGTTGTGCGATTGAAAAAATTGAATTGATATATTGTTGATAGCTTCTCAGTCGCATCGCGACTAATTTTGATAAAGTCTTTTAAATTTTATAAAATTATTGACAGTTGTGCAATTGAAGGAATTGAATTGAATTATTGTTGATAGCTTCTCAGTCGCTTCGCGACTAATTTTGATAAAGTCTTTTAAATTTTATAAAATTATTGACAGTTGTGCAATTGAAGGAATTGAATTGAATTATTGTTGATAGCTTCTCAGTCGCTTCGCGATTAATTTTGATAAAGTCTTTCAGATTTTATAAAATTGTTGACGTTTACTAAGTCGCTTCGCGATTGACAGTTGCGCGATTGAAGGAATTGAATTGAAACATTGTTGATAGCTTCTCAGTCGCTTTGCGATTAATTTTGATGAAGTCTTTTAGATTTTATAAAATTGTTGACGTTTACTAAGTCGCTTCGCAATTGACAGTTGTGCGGTTGAAAAAATTGAATTGAAGTATTGTTGATAGCTTTTCAGTCGCTTCGCGATTAATTTTGATAAAGTCTTTCAGATTTTATAAAATTGTTGACGTTTACTAAGTCGCTTCGCAATTGACAGTTGCGCGATTGAAGGAATTGAATTGAAATATTGTTGATAGCTTCTCAGTCGCTTCGCGATTAATTTTGATAAAGTCTTTTAGATTTTATAAAATAGTTGACGTTTACTAAGTTGTTTCGCGATTGACAGTTGTGCGATTGAAAAAATTGAATTGATATATTGTTGATAGCTTCTCAGTCGCATCGCGACTAATTTTGATAAAGTCTTTTAAATTTTATAAAATTATTGACAGTTGTGCAATTGAAGGAATTGAATTGAATTATTGTTGATAGCTTCTCAGTCGCTTCGCGACTAATTTTGATAAAGTCTTTTAAATTTTATAAAATTATTGACAGTTGTGCAATTGAAGGAATTGAATTGAATTATTGTTGATAGCTTCTCAGTCGCTTCGCGATTAATTTTGATAAAGTCTTTCAGATTTTATAAAATTGTTGACGTTTACTAAGTCGCTTCGCGATTGACAGTTGCGCGATTGAAGGAATTGAATTGAAACATTGTTGATAGCTTCTCAGTCGCTTTGCGATTAATTTTGATGAAGTCTTTTAGATTTTATAAAATTGTTGACGTTTACTAAGTCGCTTCGCAATTGACAGTTGTGCGGTTGAAAAAATTGAATTGAAGTATTGTTGATAGCTTTTCAGTCGCTTCGCGATTAATTTTGATAAAGTCTTTCAGATTTTATAAAATTGTTGACGTTTACTAAGTCGCTTCGCGATTGACAGTTGCGCGATTGAAGAAAATGAATTGAATTACTGTTGATAGCTTCTCAGTCGCTTCGCGATTAATTTTGATAAAGTCTTTTAGAATTTACCAAATTATTGACGTTACCTAAGTCGCTTCGCGATTGACAGTTGCGCGATTGAAGGAATTGAATTGAAATATTGTTGACAGCTTCTTAGTCGCTTCGCGATTAATTTTGATAAAGTCTTTTAGATTTTATAAAATTATTGACGTTTCCTAAGTCGCTTCGCGATTGACAGTTGCTCGATTGAAGGAATTGAATTGAAATATTGTTGACAGCTTCTCAGTCGCTTCGCGATTAATTTTGATAAAGTCTTTTAGATTTTAAAAAATTATTGACGTTTACTGAGTCGCTTCGCGATTGACAGTTGCGCGGTTGAAGGAATTGAATTGAATTATTGTTGATAGCTTCTCAGTCGCTTCGCGATTAATTTTGATAAAGTCTTTTAGATTTTACCAAATTATTGACGTTTCCTAAGTCGCTTCGCGATTGACAGTTGCGCGATTGAAGGAATTAAATTGAAATATTGTTGATAGCTTCTCAGTCGCTTCGCGATTAATTTTGATAAAGTCTTTCAGATTTTATAAAATTGTGTACGTTTACTAAGTCGCTTCGCGATTGACAGTTGCGCGGTTGAAGGAATTAAATTGAAATATTGTTGCTAGCTTCTCAGTCGCTTCGCGATTAATTTTGATAAAGTCTTTCAGATTTTATAAAATTGTGTACGTTTACTAAGTCGCTTCGCGATTGACAGTTGCGCGGTTGAAGGAATTAAATTGAAATATTGTTGCTAGCTTCTCAGTCGCTTCGCGATTAATTTTGATAAAGTCTTTCAGATTTTATAAAATTGTTGACGTTTACTAAGTCGCTTCGCGATTGACAGTTGCGCGGTTAAAGGAATTGAATTGAATTATTGTTGACAGCTTCTCAGTCGCTTCGCGATTAATTTTGATAAAGTCTTTTAGATTTTATAAAATTATTGACGTTTACTAAGTCGCTTCGCTATTGACAGTTGTGCGATTGAAAAGATTGAATTGAAATATTGTTGATAGCTTCTCAGTCGCTTCGCGATTAACTTTGATTAAGTCTTTTAAATTTTATAAAATTATTGACGTTTACTAAGTCGCTTCGCGATTGACAGTTGCGCGGTTAAAGGAAATGAATTGAATTATTGTTGATAGCTTCCAGTCGCTTTGCGATTAATTTAGATAAAGTCTTTTAGATTTTATTAAATCGTTGACGTTTACTAAGTCGCTTCGCGATTGACAGTTGCGCGGTTGAAGGAATTGAATTGAATTATTGTTGCTAGCTTCTCAGTCGCTTCGCGATTAATTTTGATAAAGTCTTTTAGATTTTATAAAATTGTTGACGTTTACTAAGTCGCTTCGCGATTGACAGTTGCGCGGTTGAAGGAATTAAATTGAAATATTGTTGATAGCTTCTCAGTCGCTTCGCGATTAATTTTGATAAAGTCTTTCAGATTTTATAAAATTGTTGACGTTTACTAAGTCGCTTCGCGATTGAAGGAATTGAATTGAAATATTGTTGATAGCTTCTCAGTCGCTTCGCGATTAATTTTGATAAAGTCTTTTAGATTTTATAAATTTATTGACGTTTACAAAGTCGCTTCGCGATTGACAGTTGCGAGGTTGAAGGAATTAAATTGAATTATTGTTGCTAGCTTCTCAGTCGCTTCGCGATTAATTTTGATAAAGTCTTTTAGATTTTATAAAATTGTTGACGTTTACTAAGTCGCTTCGCGATTGACAGTTGCGCGGTTGAAGGAATTAAATTGAAATATTGTTGATAGCTTCTCAGTCGCTTCGCGATTAATTTTGATAAAGTCTTTTAGATTTTATAAAATTGTTGACGTTTACTAAGTCGCTTCGCAATTGACAGTTGCGAAGTTGAAAGAATTGAATTGAAATATTGTTGATAGCTTCTCAGTCGCTTCGCAATTAATTTAGATAAAGTCTTTTAAATTTTATAAAATTGTTGACGTTTACTAAGTCGCTTCGCGATTGACAGTTGTGCGGTTGAAGAAATTGAATTGAAATATTGTTGATAGCTTCTCAGTCGATTCGCGATTAAATTAGATAAAGTCTTTTAAATTTTTTAAAATTGTTGACGTTTACTAAGTCGCTTCGCGATTGACAGTTGTGCGGTTAAAGAAATTGAATTAAAATATTGTTGATAGCTTCTCAGTCGCTTCGCGATTAATTTAGATAAAGTCTTTTAAATTTTTTAAAATTGTTGACGTTTACTAAGTCGCTTCGCGATTGACAGTTGTGCGGTTGAAGAAATTGAATTGAAATATTGTTGATAGCTTCTCAGTCGCTTCGCGATTAATTTAGATAAAGTCTTTTAAATTTTATAAAATTGTTGACGTTTACTAAGTCGCTTCGCAATTGACAGTTGCGCGGTTGAAAGAATTGAATTGAAATATTGTTGATAGCTTCTCAGTCGCTTCGTGATTAATTTTGATAAAGTCTTTTAGATTTTATAAAATTGATTACGTTTACTAAGTCGCTTCGCAATTGACAGTTGTGCGGTTAAAGAAATTGAATTGAAATATTGTTGATAGCTTCTCAGTCGCTTCGCGATTAATTTTGATAAAGTCTTTTAGATTTTATAAAATTGTTGACGTTTACTAAGTCGCTTCGCGATTGACAGTTGAGCGATTGAAGGAATTGAATTGAAATATTGTTGATAGCTTCTCAGTCGCTTCGCGATTAATTTTGATAAAGTCTTTTAGATTTTATAAAAATGTTGACGTTCACTAAGTCGCTTCGCGATTGACAATTGTGCAGTTGAAGGAATTGATTCGAAATATTGTTGATAGCTTATCAGTCGCTTCGCGATTAATTTTGATAAAGTCATTTAGATTTTATAAAATTATTAACGTTTACTAAGTCGCTTCGCAAATGACAGTTGTGCGGTTGAAGAAATTGAATTGAAATATTGTTGATAGCTTCTCAGTCGCTTCGCGATTAATTTTGATTAAGTCTTTTAGATTTGATAAAATTGTTGACGTTTACTAAGTCGCTTCGCGATTGACAGTTGCGCGGTTGAAGGAATTGAATTGAAATATTGTTGATAGCTTCTCAGTCGCTTCGCGATTAATTTTGATAAAGTCTTTTAAATTTTATAAAATTGTTGACCTTTACTAAGTCGCTTCGCGATTGACAGTTGTGCGGTTGAAGGAATTGAATTGAAATATTGTTGATAGCTTCTCAGTCGCTTCGCAATTAACTTTGATAAAGTCTTTTAAATTTTATAAAATTATTGACGTTTACTAAGTCGCTTCGCGATTGACAGTTGCGCGGTTGAAGGAATTGAATTGAATTATTGTTAATAGCTTCTCAGTCGCTTCGCGACTAATTTTGATTAAGTCTTTCAGATTTTATAAAATTGTTGACGTTTACTGAGTCGCTTCGCGATTGACAGTTGCGCAATTGAAGGAATTGAATTGAATTATTGTTGATAGCTTCTCAGTCGCTTCGCGATTAATTTTGATTAAGTCTTTTAGATTTGATAAAATTGTTGACGTTTACTAAGTCGCTTCGCGATTGACAGTTGCGCGGTTGAAATAATTGAATTGATAGCTTCTCAGTCGCTTCGCGATTAATTTTGATAAAGTCTTTTAGATTTTATAAAATAATTGACGTTTACTAAGTTTCTTCGCAATTGACAGTTGCGCGGTTGAAAGAATTGAATTGATAGCTTCTCAGTCGCTTCGCAATTAATTTTGATAAAGTCTTTTAAATTTTATTAAATAATTGACGTTTACTAAGTCGCTTCGCGATTGACAGTTGCGCGGTTGAAGGAATTGAATTGAAATATTGTTGATAGCTTCTCAGTCGCTTCGCGATTAATTTTGATAAAGTCTTTTAAATTTTATAAAATTGTTGACCTTTACTAAGTCGCTTCGCGATTGACAGTTGTGCGGTTGAAGGAATTGAATTGAAATATTGTTGATAGCTTCTCAGTCGCTTCGCAATTAACTTTGATAAAGTCTTTTAAATTTTATAAAATTATTGACGTTTACTAAGTCGCTTCGCGATTGACAGTTGCGCGGTTGAAGGAATTGAATTGAATTATTGTTAATAGCTTCTCAGTCGCTTCGCGACTAATTTTGATTAAGTCTTTCAGATTTTATAAAATTGTTGACGTTTACTGAGTCGCTTCGCGATTGACAGTTGCGCAATTGAAGGAATTGAATTGAATTATTGTTGATAGCTTCTCAGTCGCTTCGCGATTAATTTTGATTAAGTCTTTTAGATTTGATAAAATTGTTGACGTTTACTAAGTCGCTTCGCGATTGACAGTTGCGAGGTTGAAATAATTGAATTGATAGCTTCTCAGTCGCTTCGCGATTAATTTTGATAAAGTCTTTTAGATTTTATAAAATAATTGACGTTTACTAAGTTTCTTCGCAATTGACAGTTGCGCGGTTGAAAGAATTGAATTGATAGCTTCTCAGTCGCTTCGCAATTAATTTTGATAAAGTCTTTTAAATTTTATTAAATAATTGACGTTTTCTAAGTCGCTTCGCGATTGACAGTTGCGCGGTTAAAAGAACTGAATTAAAATATTGTTGATAGCTTCTCAGTCGCTTCGCAAATAATTTTGATAAAGTCTTTCAGATTTTATAAAATTGTTGACGTTTACTAAGTCGCTTCGCAATTGACAGTTGTGCGGTTGAAAAAATTGAATTGAAGTATTGTTGATAGCTTTTCAGTCGCTTCGCGATTAATTTTGATAAAGTCTTTCAGATTTTATAAAATTGTTGACGTTTACTAAGTCGCTTCGCAATTGACAGTTGCGCGATTGAAGGAATTGAATTGAAATATTGTTGATAGCTTCTCAGTCGCTTCGCGATTAATTTTGATAAAGTCTTTTAGATTTTATAAAATAGTTGACGTTTACTAAGTTGTTTCGCGATTGACAGTTGTGCGATTGAAAAAATTGAATTGATATATTGTTGATAGCTTCTCAGTCGCATCGCGACTAATTTTGATAAAGTCTTTTAAATTTTATAAAATTATTGACAGTTGTGCAATTGAAGGAATTGAATTGAATTATTGTTGATAGCTTCTCAGTCGCTTCGCGACTAATTTTGATAAAGTCTTTTAAATTTTATAAAATTATTGACAGTTGTGCAATTGAAGGAATTGAATTGAATTATTGTTGATAGCTTCTCAGTCGCTTCGCGATTAATTTTGATAAAGTCTTTCAGATTTTATAAAATTGTTGACGTTTACTAAGTCGCTTCGCGATTGACAGTTGCGCGATTGAAGGAATTGAATTGAAACATTGTTGATAGCTTCTCAGTCGCTTTGCGATTAATTTTGATGAAGTCTTTTAGATTTTATAAAATTGTTGACGTTTACTAAGTCGCTTCGCAATTGACAGTTGTGCGGTTGAAAAAATTGAATTGAAGTATTGTTGATAGCTTTTCAGTCGCTTCGCGATTAATTTTGATAAAGTCTTTCAGATTTTATAAAATTGTTGACGTTTACTAAGTCGCTTCGCAATTGACAGTTGCGCGATTGAAGGAATTGAATTGAAATATTGTTGATAGCTTCTCAGTCGCTTCGCGATTAATTTTGATAAAGTCTTTTAGATTTTATAAAATAGTTGACGTTTACTAAGTTGTTTCGCGATTGACAGTTGTGCGATTGAAAAAATTGAATTGATATATTGTTGATAGCTTCTCAGTCGCATCGCGACTAATTTTGATAAAGTCTTTTAAATTTTATAAAATTATTGACAGTTGTGCAATTGAAGGAATTGAATTGAATTATTGTTGATAGCTTCTCAGTCGCTTCGCGACTAATTTTGATAAAGTCTTTTAAATTTTATAAAATTATTGACAGTTGTGCAATTGAAGGAATTGAATTGAATTATTGTTGATAGCTTCTCAGTCGCTTCGCGATTAATTTTGATAAAGTCTTTCAGATTTTATAAAATTGTTGACGTTTACTAAGTCGCTTCGCGATTGACAGTTGCGCGATTGAAGGAATTGAATTGAAACATTGTTGATAGCTTCTCAGTCGCTTTGCGATTAATTTTGATGAAGTCTTTTAGATTTTATAAAATTGTTGACGTTTACTAAGTCGCTTCGCAATTGACAGTTGTGCGGTTGAAAAAATTGAATTGAAGTATTGTTGATAGCTTTTCAGTCGCTTCGCGATTAATTTTGATAAAGTCTTTCAGATTTTATAAAATTGTTGACGTTTACTAAGTCGCTTCGCGATTGACAGTTGCGCGATTGAAGAAAATGAATTGAATTACTGTTGATAGCTTCTCAGTCGCTTCGCGATTAATTTTGATAAAGTCTTTTAGAATTTACCAAATTATTGACGTTACCTAAGTCGCTTCGCGATTGACAGTTGCGCGATTGAAGGAATTGAATTGAAATATTGTTGACAGCTTCTTAGTCGCTTCGCGATTAATTTTGATAAAGTCTTTTAGATTTTATAAAATTATTGACGTTTCCTAAGTCGCTTCGCGATTGACAGTTGCTCGATTGAAGGAATTGAATTGAAATATTGTTGACAGCTTCTCAGTCGCTTCGCGATTAATTTTGATAAAGTCTTTTAGATTTTAAAAAATTATTGACGTTTACTGAGTCGCTTCGCGATTGACAGTTGCGCGGTTGAAGGAATTGAATTGAATTATTGTTGATAGCTTCTCAGTCGCTTCGCGATTAATTTTGATAAAGTCTTTTAGATTTTACCAAATTATTGACGTTTCCTAAGTCGCTTCGCGATTGACAGTTGCGCGATTGAAGGAATTAAATTGAAATATTGTTGATAGCTTCTCAGTCGCTTCGCGATTAATTTTGATAAAGTCTTTCAGATTTTATAAAATTGTGTACGTTTACTAAGTCGCTTCGCGATTGACAGTTGCGCGGTTGAAGGAATTAAATTGAAATATTGTTGCTAGCTTCTCAGTCGCTTCGCGATTAATTTTGATAAAGTCTTTCAGATTTTATAAAATTGTGTACGTTTACTAAGTCGCTTCGCGATTGACAGTTGCGCGGTTGAAGGAATTAAATTGAAATATTGTTGCTAGCTTCTCAGTCGCTTCGCGATTAATTTTGATAAAGTCTTTCAGATTTTATAAAATTGTTGACGTTTACTAAGTCGCTTCGCGATTGACAGTTGCGCGGTTAAAGGAATTGAATTGAATTATTGTTGACAGCTTCTCAGTCGCTTCGCGATTAATTTTGATAAAGTCTTTTAGATTTTATAAAATTATTGACGTTTACTAAGTCGCTTCGCTATTGACAGTTGTGCGATTGAAAAGATTGAATTGAAATATTGTTGATAGCTTCTCAGTCGCTTCGCGATTAACTTTGATTAAGTCTTTTAAATTTTATAAAATTATTGACGTTTACTAAGTCGCTTCGCGATTGACAGTTGCGCGGTTAAAGGAAATGAATTGAATTATTGTTGATAGCTTCCAGTCGCTTTGCGATTAATTTAGATAAAGTCTTTTAGATTTTATTAAATCGTTGACGTTTACTAAGTCGCTTCGCGATTGACAGTTGCGCGGTTGAAGGAATTGAATTGAATTATTGTTGCTAGCTTCTCAGTCGCTTCGCGATTAATTTTGATAAAGTCTTTTAGATTTTATAAAATTGTTGACGTTTACTAAGTCGCTTCGCGATTGACAGTTGCGCGGTTGAAGGAATTAAATTGAAATATTGTTGATAGCTTCTCAGTCGCTTCGCGATTAATTTTGATAAAGTCTTTCAGATTTTATAAAATTGTTGACGTTTACTAAGTCGCTTCGCGATTGAAGGAATTGAATTGAAATATTGTTGATAGCTTCTCAGTCGCTTCGCGATTAATTTTGATAAAGTCTTTTAGATTTTATAAATTTATTGACGTTTACAAAGTCGCTTCGCGATTGACAGTTGCGAGGTTGAAGGAATTAAATTGAATTATTGTTGCTAGCTTCTCAGTCGCTTCGCGATTAATTTTGATAAAGTCTTTTAGATTTTATAAAATTGTTGACGTTTACTAAGTCGCTTCGCGATTGACAGTTGCGCGGTTGAAGGAATTAAATTGAAATATTGTTGATAGCTTCTCAGTCGCTTCGCGATTAATTTTGATAAAGTCTTTTAGATTTTATAAAATTGTTGACGTTTACTAAGTCGCTTCGCAATTGACAGTTGCGAAGTTGAAAGAATTGAATTGAAATATTGTTGATAGCTTCTCAGTCGCTTCGCAATTAATTTAGATAAAGTCTTTTAAATTTTATAAAATTGTTGACGTTTACTAAGTCGCTTCGCGATTGACAGTTGTGCGGTTGAAGAAATTGAATTGAAATATTGTTGATAGCTTCTCAGTCGATTCGCGATTAAATTAGATAAAGTCTTTTAAATTTTTTAAAATTGTTGACGTTTACTAAGTCGCTTCGCGATTGACAGTTGTGCGGTTAAAGAAATTGAATTAAAATATTGTTGATAGCTTCTCAGTCGCTTCGCGATTAATTTAGATAAAGTCTTTTAAATTTTTTAAAATTGTTGACGTTTACTAAGTCGCTTCGCGATTGACAGTTGTGCGGTTGAAGAAATTGAATTGAAATATTGTTGATAGCTTCTCAGTCGCTTCGCGATTAATTTAGATAAAGTCTTTTAAATTTTATAAAATTGTTGACGTTTACTAAGTCGCTTCGCAATTGACAGTTGCGCGGTTGAAAGAATTGAATTGAAATATTGTTGATAGCTTCTCAGTCGCTTCGTGATTAATTTTGATAAAGTCTTTTAGATTTTATAAAATTGATTACGTTTACTAAGTCGCTTCGCAATTGACAGTTGTGCGGTTAAAGAAATTGAATTGAAATATTGTTGATAGCTTCTCAGTCGCTTCGCGATTAATTTTGATAAAGTCTTTTAGATTTTATAAAATTGTTGACGTTTACTAAGTCGCTTCGCGATTGACAGTTGAGCGATTGAAGGAATTGAATTGAAATATTGTTGATAGCTTCTCAGTCGCTTCGCGATTAATTTTGATAAAGTCTTTTAGATTTTATAAAAATGTTGACGTTCACTAAGTCGCTTCGCGATTGACAATTGTGCAGTTGAAGGAATTGATTCGAAATATTGTTGATAGCTTATCAGTCGCTTCGCGATTAATTTTGATAAAGTCATTTAGATTTTATAAAATTATTAACGTTTACTAAGTCGCTTCGCAAATGACAGTTGTGCGGTTGAAGAAATTGAATTGAAATATTGTTGATAGCTTCTCAGTCGCTTCGCGATTAATTTTGATTAAGTCTTTTAGATTTGATAAAATTGTTGACGTTTACTAAGTCGCTTCGCGATTGACAGTTGCGCGGTTGAAGGAATTGAATTGAAATATTGTTGATAGCTTCTCAGTCGCTTCGCGATTAATTTTGATAAAGTCTTTTAAATTTTATAAAATTGTTGACCTTTACTAAGTCGCTTCGCGATTGACAGTTGTGCGGTTGAAGGAATTGAATTGAAATATTGTTGATAGCTTCTCAGTCGCTTCGCAATTAACTTTGATAAAGTCTTTTAAATTTTATAAAATTATTGACGTTTACTAAGTCGCTTCGCGATTGACAGTTGCGCGGTTGAAGGAATTGAATTGAATTATTGTTAATAGCTTCTCAGTCGCTTCGCGACTAATTTTGATTAAGTCTTTCAGATTTTATAAAATTGTTGACGTTTACTGAGTCGCTTCGCGATTGACAGTTGCGCAATTGAAGGAATTGAATTGAATTATTGTTGATAGCTTCTCAGTCGCTTCGCGATTAATTTTGATTAAGTCTTTTAGATTTGATAAAATTGTTGACGTTTACTAAGTCGCTTCGCGATTGACAGTTGCGCGGTTGAAATAATTGAATTGATAGCTTCTCAGTCGCTTCGCGATTAATTTTGATAAAGTCTTTTAGATTTTATAAAATAATTGACGTTTACTAAGTTTCTTCGCAATTGACAGTTGCGCGGTTGAAAGAATTGAATTGATAGCTTCTCAGTCGCTTCGCAATTAATTTTGATAAAGTCTTTTAAATTTTATTAAATAATTGACGTTTACTAAGTCGCTTCGCGATTGACAGTTGCGCGGTTGAAGGAATTGAATTGAAATATTGTTGATAGCTTCTCAGTCGCTTCGCGATTAATTTTGATAAAGTCTTTTAAATTTTATAAAATTGTTGACCTTTACTAAGTCGCTTCGCGATTGACAGTTGTGCGGTTGAAGGAATTGAATTGAAATATTGTTGATAGCTTCTCAGTCGCTTCGCAATTAACTTTGATAAAGTCTTTTAAATTTTATAAAATTATTGACGTTTACTAAGTCGCTTCGCGATTGACAGTTGCGCGGTTGAAGGAATTGAATTGAATTATTGTTAATAGCTTCTCAGTCGCTTCGCGACTAATTTTGATTAAGTCTTTCAGATTTTATAAAATTGTTGACGTTTACTGAGTCGCTTCGCGATTGACAGTTGCGCAATTGAAGGAATTGAATTGAATTATTGTTGATAGCTTCTCAGTCGCTTCGCGATTAATTTTGATTAAGTCTTTTAGATTTGATAAAATTGTTGACGTTTACTAAGTCGCTTCGCGATTGACAGTTGCGAGGTTGAAATAATTGAATTGATAGCTTCTCAGTCGCTTCGCGATTAATTTTGATAAAGTCTTTTAGATTTTATAAAATAATTGACGTTTACTAAGTTTCTTCGCAATTGACAGTTGCGCGGTTGAAAGAATTGAATTGATAGCTTCTCAGTCGCTTCGCAATTAATTTTGATAAAGTCTTTTAAATTTTATTAAATAATTGACGTTTTCTAAGTCGCTTCGCGATTGACAGTTGCGCGGTTAAAAGAACTGAATTAAAATATTGTTGATAGCTTCTCAGTCGCTTCGCAAATAATTTTGATAAAGTCTTTCAGATTTTATAAAATTGTTGACGTTTACTAAGTCGCTTCGCAATTGACAGTTGTGCGGTTGAAAAAATTGAATTGAAGTATTGTTGATAGCTTTTCAGTCGCTTCGCGATTAATTTTGATAAAGTCTTTCAGATTTTATAAAATTGTTGACGTTTACTAAGTCGCTTCGCGATTGACAGTTGTGCGGTTGAAGAAATTGAATTGAAATATTGTTGATAGCTTCTCAGTCGCTTCGCGATTAATTTTGATAAAGTCTTTTAGATTTTATAAAATTGTTGACGTTTACTAAGTCGCTTCGCGATTGACAGTTGTGCGGTTGAAGAAATTGAATTGAAATATTGTTGATAGCTTCTCAGTCGCTTCGCGATTAATTTAGATAAAGTCTTTTAAATTTTATAAAATTGTTGACGTTTACTAAGTCGCTTCGCGATTGACAGTTGCGCGGTTAAAAGAACTGAATTAAAATATTGTTGATAGCTTCTCAGTCGCTTCGCAAATAATTTTGATAAAGTCTTTCAGATTTTATAAAATTGTTGACGTTTACTAAGTCGCTTCGCGATTGACAGTTGCGCGGTTAAAGGATTTGAATTGAATTATTGTTGATAGCTTCTCAGTCGCTTCGCGATCAATTTTAATAAAGTCTTTTAGATTTCATAAAACTGTTGACGTTTACTAAGTCGCTTCGCGATTGACAGTTGCGCGATTGAAGGAATTGAATTAAAATATTGTTGATAGCTTCTCAGTCGCTTCGCGATTAATTTTGATAAAATCTTTTAGATTTTATAGAATTGTTGACGTTTACTAAGTCGCTTCGCGATTGACAGTTGCGCGGTTAAAGGATTTGAATTGAATTATTGTTGATAGCTTCTCAGTCGCTTCGCGATCAATTTTAATAAAGTCTTTTAGATTTCATAAAACTGTTGACGTTTACTAAGTCGCTTCGCGATTGACAGTTGCGCGATTGAAGGAATTGAATTAAAATATTGTTGATAGCTTCTCAGTCGCTTCGCGATTAATTTAGATAAAGTCTTTTAAATTTTATAAAATTGTTGACGTTTACTAAGTCGCTTCGCGATTTACAGTTGTGCGGTTGAAGGAATTGAATTGAAATATTGTTGATAGCTTCTCAGTCGCTTCGCGATTAATTTAGATAAAGTCTTTTAAATTTTATAAAATTGTTGACGTTTACTAAGTCGCTTCGCGATTGACAGTTGCGCGGTTAAAAGAACTGAATTAAAATATTGTTGATAGCTTCTCAGTCGCTTCGCAAATAATTTAGATAAAGTCTTTTAAATTTTATAAAATTGTTGACGTTTACTAAGTCGCTTCGCGATTGACAGTTGCGCGGTTAAAAGAACTGAATTAAAATATTGTTGATAGCTTCTCAGTCGCTTCGCAAATAATTTTGATAAAGTCTTTCAGATTTTATAAAATTGTTGACGTTTACTAAGTCGCTTCGCGATTGACAGTTGTGCAGTTGAAGGAATTGAATTGAAATATTGTTGATAGCTTCTCAGTCGCTTCGCGATTAATTTTGATAAAATCTTTTAGATTTTATAGAATTGTTGACGTTTACTAAGTCGCTTCGCGATTGACAGTTGCGCGGTTAAAGGATTTGAATTGAATTATTGTTGATAGCTTCTCAGTCGCTTCGCGATCAATTTTAATAAAGTCTTTTAGATTTCATAAAACTGTTGACGTATACTAAGTCGCTTTGCGATTGACAGTTGCGCGATTGAAGGAATTGAATTAAAATATTGTTGATAGCTTCTCAGTCGCTTCGCGATTAATTTAGATAAAGTCTTTTAAATTTTATAAAATTGTTGACGTTTACTAAGTCGCTTCGCAATTGACAGTTGCGCGGTTAAAAGAACTGAATTAAAATATTGTTGATAGCTTCTCAGTCGCTTCGCAAATAATTTTGATAAAGTCTTTCAGATTTTATAAAATTGTTGACGTTTACTAAGTCGCTTCGCGATTGACAGTTGTGCAGTTGAAGGAATTGAATTGAAATATTGTTGATAGCTTCTCAGTCGCTTCGCGATTAATTTTGATAAAATCTTTTAGATTTTATAGAATTGTTGACGTTTACTAAGTCGCTTCGCGATTGACAGTTGCGCGGTTAAAGGATTTGAATTGAATTATTGTTGATAGCTTCTCAGTCGCTTCGCGATCAATTTTAATAAAGTCTTTTAGATTTCATAAAACTGTTGACGTTTACTAAGTCGCTTCGCGATTGACAGTTGCGCGATTGAAGGAATTGAATTAAAATATTGTTGATAGCTTCTCAGTCGCTTCGCGATTAATTTAGATAAAGTCTTTTAAATTTTATAAAATTGTTGACGTTTACCAAGTCGCTTCGCGATTGACAGTTGTGCGGTTGAAGGAATTGAATTGAAATATTGTTGATAGCTTCTCAGTCGCTTCGCGAATAATTTAGATAAAGTCTTTTAAATTTTATAAAATTGTTGACGTTTACTAAGTCGCTTCGCGATTGACAGTTGTGCGGTTGAAGGAATTGAATTGAAATATTGTTGATAGCTTCTCAGTCGCTTCGCGATTAATTTAGATAAAGTCTTTTAAATTTTATAAAATTGTTGACGTTTACTAAGTCGCTTCGCGATTGACAGTTGCGCGGTTAAAAGAACTGAATTAAAATATTGTTGATAGCTTCTCAGTCGCTTCGCAAATAATTTTGATAAAGTCTTTCAGATTTTATAAAATTGTTGACGTTTACTAAGTCGCTTCGCGATTGACAGTTGTGCAGTTGAAGGAATTGAATTGAAATATTGTTGATAGCTTCTCAGTCGCTTCGCGATTAATTTTGATAAAATCTTTTAGATTTTATAGAATTGTTGACGTTTACTAAGTCGCTTCGCGATTGACAGTTGCGCGGTTAAAGGATTTGAATTGAATTATTGTTGATAGCTTCTCAGTCGCTTCGCGATCAATTTTAATAAAGTCTTTTAGATTTCATAAAACTGTTGACGTTTACTAAGTCGCTTCGCGATTGACAGTTGCGCGATTGAAGGAATTGAATTAAAATATTGTTGATAGCTTCTCAGTCGCTTCGCGATTAATTTAGATAAAGTCTTTTAAATTTTATAAAATTGTTGACGTTTACCAAGTCGCTTCGCGATTGACAGTTGTGCGGTTAAAAAAATTGAATTGAAATATTGTTGACAGCTTCTCAGTCGCTTCGCGATTAATTTTAATAAAAACTTTCAGATTTTATAAACTTGTTGACGTTTACTAAGTCGCTTCGCAATTGACAGTTGCGCGATTGAAGGAATTGAATTGAAATATTGTTGATAGCTTCTCAGTCGCTTCGCGATTAATTTAGATAAAGTCTTTTAAATTTTATAAAATTGTTGACGTTTACTAAGTCGCTTCGCGATTGACAGTTGTGCGGTTGAAGGAATTGAATTGAAATATTGTTGATAGCTTCTCAGTCGCTTCGCGATTAATTTAGATAAAGTCTTTTAAATTTTATAAAATTGTTGACGTTTACTAAGTCGCTTCGCGATTGACAGTTGCGCGGTTAAAAGAACTGAATTAAAATATTGTT
This sequence comes from Tachinus rufipes, assembly GCA_963932245.1. NCBI lineage: Eukaryota > Metazoa > Arthropoda > Insecta > Coleoptera > Staphylinidae > Tachinus > Tachinus rufipes. Next base: position 87,872,394 of record OZ010748.1, on the reverse strand, counting down.
GATAGCTTCTCAGTCGCTTCGCGATTAATTTTAATAAAAACTTTCAGATTTTATAAACTTGTTGACGTTTACTAAGTCGCTTCGCAATTGACAGTTGCGCGATTGAAGGAATTGAATTGAAATATTGTTGATAGCTTCTCAGTCGCTTCGCGATTAATTTAGATAAAGTCTTTTAAATTTTATAAAATTGTTGACGTTTACTAAGTCGCTTCGCGATTGACAGTTGTGCGGTTGAAGGAATTGAATTGAAATATTGTTGATAGCTTCTCAGTCGCTTCGCGATTAATTTAGATAAAGTCTTTTAAATTTTATAAAATTGTTGACGTTTACTAAGTCGCTTCGCGATTGACAGTTGCGCGGTTAAAAGAACTGAATTAAAATATTGTTGATAGCTTCTCAGTCGCTTCGCAAATAATTTTGATAAAGTCTTTCAGATTTTATAAAATTGTTGACGTTTACTAAGTCGCTTCGCGATTGACAGTTGTGCAGTTGAAGGAATTGAATTGAAATATTGTTGATAGCTTCTCAGTCGCTTCGCGATTAATTTTGATAAAATCTTTTAGATTTTATAGAATTGTTGACGTTTACTAAGTCGCTTCGCGATTGACAGTTGCGCGGTTAAAGGATTTGAATTGAATTATTGTTGATAGCTTCTCAGTCGCTTCGCGATCAATTTTAATAAAGTCTTTTAGATTTCATAAAACTGTTGACGTTTACTAAGTCGCTTCGCGATTGACAGTTGCGCGATTGAAGGAATTGAATTAAAATATTGTTGATAGCTTCTCAGTCGCTTCGCGATTAATTTAGATAAAGTCTTTTAAATTTTATAAAATTGTTGACGTTTACTAAGTCGCTTCGCGATTGACAGTTGCGCGGTTAAAAGAACTGAATTAAAATATTGTTGATAGCTTCTCAGTCGCTTCGCAAATAATTTTGATAAAGTCTTTCAGATTTTATAAAATTGTTGACGTTTACTAAGTCGCTTCGCGATTGACAGTTGTGCAGTTGAAGGAATTGAATTGAAATATTGTTGATAGCTTCTCAGTCGCTTCGCGATTAATTTTGATAAAATCTTTTAGATTTTATAGAATTGTTGACGTTTACTAAGTCGCTTCGCGATTGACAGTTGCGCGGTTAAAGGATTTGAATTGAATTATTGTTGATAGCTTCTCAGTCGCTTCGCGATCAATTTTAATAAAGTCTTTTAGATTTCATAAAACTGTTGACGTTTACTAAGTCGCTTCGCGATTGACAGTTGCGCGATTGAAGGAATTGAATTAAAATATTGTTGATAGCTTCTCAGTCGCTTCGCGATTAATTTAGATAAAGTCTTTTAAATTTTATAAAATTGTTGACGTTTACCAAGTCGCTTCGCGATTGACAGTTGTGCGGTTAAAAAAATTGAATTGAAATATTGTTGACAGCTTCTCAGTCGCTTCGCGATTAATTTTAATAAAAACTTTCAGATTTTATAAACTTGTTGACGTTTACTAAGTCGCTTCGCAATTGACAGTTGCGCGATTGAAGGAATTGAATTGAAATATTGTTGATAGCTTCTCAGTCGCTTCGCGATTAATTTAGATAAAGTCTTTTAAATTTTATAAAATTGTTGACGTTTACTAAGTCGCTTCGCGATTGACAGTTGTGCGGTTGAAGGAATTGAATTGAATTATTGTTGATAGCTTCTCAGTCGCTTCGCGATTAATTTTGATAAAGTCTTTCAGATTTTATAAAATTGTTGACGTTTACTAAGTCGCTTCGCTATTGACAGTTGTGTGGTTAAAGGTTGAAGGAATTGAATTGAAATATTGTTGATGCCTTCTCACAAAATTTATTAACAGATCAGGTTACGTCTTATTCAAAGACCGCAACATGAACGATGCACTTAAAAGTGCGGGTAATAAAATCCGAAGCGTGAAATGAGCACATTGCGCAAATGAACTCCAAATAATTATATCTAATAAACTTTCGTCGAATCGAAAGGAACCAATAAAAGAAAAAAGTGGCAACGTCAAGGACATGATTATTATTTGTATTACAGAAATAATTTTAATTTCACACATTAAAAAATCATAATTGATTGAAATAAATAACTTGTAATGTAGATCAAATTTTAGATTAATATAACCTTATGAGGTACCATATTATGCTATTTATATTAACAATAGCAATTGATACTAAATTATTTCGGTGATTGATTTATGCTATTCGCAAGACGTTTATTATGACATGCTTATTACCTGTTAGAATCACATAATCCGTTAAATTAATTAAAGTCCGGCTTTAATTGGTTTTGCATATTATCTAATAAGCGAATAGTATCTTAGTACACACAAGTAATGCATTTAGTGCAGTTAAATTTATCGGTGAATGACCGTCTCTGTCTGATTTTTTGTTTCTTTCATTGCGGATTTTTCCGTATCCGGGTCTAGCATCTAATCAAACCTGTTTGCAGGAAACAAAAGAATGCCGAAAATTCCATTTGGTAAGATAATTTTAATATGTTTAAAATTACTAAGCAGATTTGAAATCAATTGAGTTAAATTAGGTTAGTCTCTATTATTTGATTTATTAATTTATTCCCACTATCAACTAACTCTCCGCCATTATGTTAATTCTTGCAACAATTAAATGTAATTTAAAATACATATTTTCAGTTAACTAAGCAACATTTTTGTAAAATTTTATTAATTTTGAGTACTATATTTTGAGTTATGTTAATATTTTTGAGAAAAAGTTACAAATTCAGATTTATCAACCGGAATAACTGTCCGCCAATTTTTTAAATTTTTGCAACAATTAAATGTAAATTTAAATATATGTTTCTAGATAGCCAATGCAACACTTTTGCAAAATTTCATTAATTTTGAATCACCCTATTTTGATTTATGGTAATATTTTTGAGAAAAAGTAACAAATTCATTTTATCAACCAAGATAGCTGTCCGCTATTTTGTTAATTCATGCAACAAATAAATGTCAATTTAAATACATGTTTTTGAATAGCTAAGCAACATTTTTAAAAAATTTGATCAATTTTGAATCACTATATTTTGAGTTATGTCAATATTGTTGAAAAATTGTAACAAATTCATTATTATCAACTGAAATAACTGTCCGCCATTTTGTTAACTTTTGCAACAATTCAATGTAAATATAAATACATGTTTCCAGATAGCTAAGCAACATTTTTGCAAAATTTTATTAAATTTGAATAACTCTATTTTCAGTTATGTTAATATTTTTGAGAAAAAGTAACAAGTTCAATATTAACCAAAATAACTGTCCGCCAATTTGTTAATTCTTGCAACAATTTAATGTGAATTTAAATACATGTTTTCAGATAGCTAAGCAACATTTTTGCAAAATTTTATTAAATTTGAATCACTCTATTTTGAACAAATTCATTATTATCAACCAAAATAATTGTCCGCCAATTTGTTAATTTTTGCAACACTTTAATGTAAATTTAAATACATGTTTTCAGATAGCTAACCAACATTTTTGCAAAATTTTGTTATTTTTAAATCACTTTATTTTGAGTTGTTAATATTTTTGAGAAAAAGTAACTAATTCATTTTATTAACTTAGATAACTGTCCGCCATTTTGTTAATTCTTGCAACAATTAAATGTAAATTTAAATTCATGGTTTCAGATAGCTAAGCAACAATTTTTTAAAGTTTTATTAATTTTGAATTACACTATTTTGAGTTATGTTAATATTTTTGAAAAAAAGTAACAAATTCATTGTTATCAACCAAAGTAACTGTCCGCTATTTGGTTAATTCCTGCAACAGTTAAATATAAATTTAAGTACATGTTTCTAGATAGCTAAATAACAATTTTGCAAAATTTTATTAATTTTAAATCACTTTATTTTGAGTTATGTCAAAATTTTTGAGAAAAAGTAACAAATTCATTATTATCAACCGAAATAATTGTCCGCCATTTTGTTAATTTTTGCAACAATTAAATATAATTTTAAATATATGTTTCTAGATAGCTAAGCAACATTTTTGAAAAATTTTATTAATTTGGAATCACTCTATTTTGAGTTATGTTAATATTTTTGAAAAAAAGTAACAAATTCAATATTATCAACCAAAATTACTGTCCGCCAATTTGTTAAATCTTGCAGCATTTAAATGTAAAATTAAATACAAGTTTTCAGATAGCCAATCAACAAGTTTGCAAAATTTTATTAATTTTGAATCACAATATTTTGAGTTAGGTTAAGATTTTTGAGAAAATGTAACAAATTCAATATTATCAACCAAAATAAATGTCCGCCATTTTGTTAATTTTAGCAACAATTCAATATAAATTTAAATACATGTTTTTAGATAGTTGAGCAACATTTTTGCAAAATTTTATTAATTTTTAACAACTATAATTTGAGTTATGATAATAGTTTTGAGAAAAAATAACTAATTCATTATTATCAATCAAAATAACTGTCCGCTATTTTGTTAATTCTTGCAACAATTAAATATAAATTTAAATACATGTTTTCAGATAGCTAAGCAACATTTTTGCAAAATTTTATTCATTTTGAATCACTATATTTTGAGTAAAAAATATATTTGGACTGTCAAAGCTTTTTGAAACATTGAACTACTATGCAATTGAGTGCAAGGCAACAATTGATACAAATCATTTTTAATTCTAGTTTAGAATCAGAAATGCATGAACTAAATTTAGACATTTTGATTAATTATTATGTCAGGGTTTTATATTAAATTGAGAAGCTTCGCGAAGTTTAACGTTTTGATTTAAACAAACAATTCAGATTTAAAAATTGGAAAAAAAAATTACAACAGAATAGGTGAAGTTAAAAAATTAATGACCAATCAAATTTCGGCGAAATAATATCGAAAACTAAATTAAACAATAAATTTACAGAAATTCCATTGCTTCGATTACAAAGCAAACATTAATTGAAATACGTTTCTAATGATTCATCTAATTTGTTTAAAGAATGGAATAATAATATAAATTTTTTGTACACATTATTGCTTCAATATTATTATTATATCAAAATTATGAATATGTAATTTACTTTAAAAACTAGTCAAGGTTGGGGTTAAGCAGTGCTCACAGACACGTACAGAAAAAATCATTGAAGGTGACCTTCGCGAATCGATTATGAAACCCAAAATTAGGAATTCGAGTAGTTGAAGACGATTATAAATTAAAAAAAAAGCAATTATTTTGATAATTATTCCACAACAGCAAATTACATAACCATGTAACAAAGTAAATTCTTTTTATACAATTCGCACCTTCTGCACATCGTCAAACAACATCATTTGCATAAAGAAGTTCCTCAATTACGTTTATGAAAAACAATATATTTAAAATTAATTGAATATCAATCATTGTCAGTTTATTCATTAACACATAACACAATAATTATTAGAAGTAATTCCAATAACAATTTAAATGATTTCTGAAAATTAGCATGCAATGACATTTTCTGTTTTTCCCAATTGACGTTACCAAGCGGAAAATTAATGCAACTAGTTAATATTAGCATTAACAATTAGAACGTTGATAAAGGAAAATTATAATTATTATCTACAAAAACTTAGCATATTTGACCTTTAGGTAATAAACAAATTAGTTCTTGTTTTTTGGTGATCAGCATCTGTAGTTAGGTCATGGCAGGTCAAGTAGTTTGTTTTTAAAAGTTATGCCGCAAGGCAGTACCAATTTATCAATAATTTATGGAAAAATATATTTATTATTAATTTATAACTTTTTCTCAAAAATATTAACATAACTCAAAATATAGTGGTTCAAAACTTACAAAAAATTGCAAAAATGTTGCTTAGCTATCTGAAAACATGCATAAATATTTTCATTCAATTGTTGCAAAAATTAACAAAACGGCGGACAATTATTTCGGTTGATAATAATGAATTTGTTACTATTTCTCAAAAATATTAACATAACTTAAAATATAGTGATTCAAATTTAATAAAATTTTGCAAAAATGTTGCTTAGCTATCTGAAAATATGTATTTAAAATTACATTTAATTGTTGCAAAAATTAACAAAATGGCGGACAATTATTTAGGTTGAAAATAATAAATTTGTTAGTTTTTCTCAAAAATATTAACATAACTCAAAATATAGTTATTCAAAATTAATAAAAATTTGCAAAAATAATGCTTATCTATCTAAAAACATGTATTTTAATTTACAATAAATTGTTGGAAGAATTAACAGAATGGCGGACATTTATTTCGGTTGATATTACATAATTTGTTACTTTTTCTTAAAAATGTTAACATAACTCAAAATATAGTGATTTAAATTCATTAAAAAATTGCATAAATATTGCTTAGCTATCTGAAAAAATGTACTTAAATTTACATTTAATTCTTGCAAAAATTACAAAACGGCGGACAGATATTTCGGTTGATAATATTAAATTTGTTACATTTTCTCAAAAATATTAAAATAACTAAAATATAGTGATTTAAAATTAATCAAATTTTGCAGAAATGTTGCTTAGCTAACTAAAAATATATATTTAAAATTACATTTAATTAATGCAAAAATTAACAAAATAGCGGACAGTTTTTTCTGTTGATAATAATGAATTTGTTACAATTTTTCAAAAATATTATTATTACTCAAAATATAGGGATTCAAAATTAATAAAATTTTGCAAAAATGTTGCTTAGCTACCTAAAAACATGTATTTAAATTTACATTTAACTGTTGCAAGAATTAACAAAATAGCGGACAGTTATTTCGGTTGATAATAATAAATCTGTTACTTTTTCTCAAAAATATTAACATAACTCAAAAAATAGTGATTCAAAATTAATAAAATTTTGCAAAAATGTTGCTTAGCTACCTAACAACATGTATTTAAATTTACATTTAACTGTTGCAAAAATTAACAAAATGGCGGACAATTATTTTGGTTGATAATAATGAATTTGTTACTTTTTCTCAAAAATGTTGACATAACTCAAAATATAGTGATTCAAAATTGATAAAATTTTGCAAAAATGTTAGCAGCTCTATCTGAAAACATGTATTTAAATTTACATTTAATTGTTACAAGAATTAACAAAATAGCGGACAATTATTTCAGTTAATTATAATGACATTGTTACTTATTCTCAAAAATATCAACATAACTCAAAAAATAGTAATTCAAAATTGATAAAATTTTGACAAAATGATGCTTAGCTATCTGAAAACAAGTATTAAAATTTAAATTCAATTGTTGCGAAAATTAACAAAATGGTGGACAGTTATTCAGGTTGATAATAATGAATTTGTTATAATTTCTCAAAAATATTGACATAACTCAAAATATAGTGATTCAAAATTAATCAAATTTTGTAAAAACGTTGCTTAGCTATCAAAAAACATGCATTAATAATTACATTCAATTGTTGCAAAAATTAACAAAATGGCGGACATTTATTTCGGTTGATAATCATGAATTTGTTACTTATTCTCAAAAATATTAACATAACTCAAAATATACTAATTCAAAATTAATAAAATTTAGCAAAAATGTTGCTTAGCTATCTAAAAACATGTATTTGAATTAACATTTAATTGTTGCAATAATTAACAAAATAGCGGACAAAAATTATTTCGGTTGAGAATTGTGAATTTGTTATAATTTCTTAGAAATATTAACATAACTCAAAATATAGTATATCAAAATTAATAAAACTATACAAAAATGTTACTTAGCTATCTGAAAACATTAATTTGAATTAATATTCAAGTGTTGCAAAAAGAAACAAAATAGCGGACAATTATTTCGGTTGATAATAATGATTTTAGTACCTTTTCTCAAAATATTAACATAACTCAAAAAAGAGTGATTCAAAATTAATAAAATTTTGCAAAAATATTGCTTAGTTATCTGAAAACAGGTATTAAAATTTACATTTAATTGTTGCAAAAATTAACAGAATGGCGGACAGTTATTTCGGTTAATAAAAATAAATGTGTTACATTATTTCAAAAATGTTAACATAACTCAAAATATAGTGATTCAAAATTATTAAAATTTTGCAAAAATGTTGCTTAGCTATCTAAAAACATGTATTTAAATTAACATTTAACTGTTGCAAGAATTAACAAAATGGCGGACAGTTATTGTAGTTGATATTAATGAATTTGTTACATTTTCTCAAAAATATTAACATAACTCAAAATATAGTAATTCAAAATGAATAAAATTTTGCAAAAATGTTGCTTAACTATTTGAAATTATGTCTTTAAATTAACATTCTTTTGTTACAAGAATTAACAAAATAGCGGACAGTTATTTTGGTTGATAATAATGAATTTGTTACTTTTTCTCAAAAATATTAACATAATTTAAAGTACAGTTATTCAAAAATGATAATATTTTGCAAAAATGTTGTTTAGCTATCTGACAACATGTAATAAAATTTACATTCAATTTTTGCAAGAATTAACAAAATGACGAACAGTTAATTCGGTTGATAATAATGAATTTGTTACTATTCTCAAAAATATCAACATAACTCTATAAATAGTTAATCAAAATTAATAAAATTTTGAAAAAATTTGTTACTTTATTTCAAAAATGTTAACATAACTCAAAATAGAGTGATTCAAAATTAATAAAATTTTGCAAAAATGTTGCTTAGCTATCTAAAAACATGTATTTAATATAACATTTAACTGTTGCAAGAATTAACAAAATGACGGACAATTATTTTGGTTGATAATCATGAATTTGTTACGTTTTCTCAAAAATATTAACGTAACTCAAAATAGAGTGATTCAAAATTAATAAAATTTTGCAAAAACGTTGCTTAGCTATCTGCAAACATGTATTTAAATTTACATTTAAATGTTGCAAAAATTAACATAATGGCGGACAGTTATTTTGGTTGTTAATATTAAATTTGTTACATTTTCACAAAAATATTAACATAACTCAAAGTATAGTGATTCAATATTAATAAAAATTTGCAAAAATGTTGCTTAGCTATCTGAAAACATGTGTTTAAATTTTATTTATTTGTTGCAAAAATTAACAAAAAAGCGGACAATTATTTCGGTTGATAATCATGAATTTGTTACTTATTCTTAAAAATATTAACATAACTCAAAATTTAGTGATTAAAAATTAATAAAATTTAGCAAAATAGTTGCTTAGCATTCTAAAAACATGTATTTAAATTTAAATTTAATTGTTGCAAAAAATAACAAAATGGCGAACAGTTATTTTGGTTGATAATAATGAATTTGTTACAATTTCTCAAAAATATTGACATAACTCTAAATATGATAATTCAAAATTAATAAAATTTTGCAAAAATGTTGCTTCAGAAAACATGTATTTAAATGCACATCTAAATGTTGCAAAAATTAACAAAATGGCAAACAGTTATTTCGGTTGATAATAATGAATTTGTTACTTCTTTTCAAAAATATTAAAATAACTCAAAATGTGGTAATTTATAATTAATAAAATTTTGCAAAAATGTTGCTTAACTATCTGAAAACATGTATTTTAATTTACATTTATTTGTTGCAACAATTAACAAAATGGCGGACAGTTATTTTGGTTGATAATAATGAATTTGTTACAATTTCTCAAAAATATTGAATAACTCAAAATATAGTAATTCAAATTCAATAAAATTTTGCAAAAATGTTGCTTAGCTACCTAAAAACATGTCGTTAAATTTACATTTAACTGTTGCAAGAATTAACAAAATGGCGGACAGTTATTTCGGTTGATAATAATAAATTTGTTACTTTTTCTCAAAAATATTAACATAACTCAAAAAATAGTAATTCAAAATTAATAAAATTTTACAAAAACGTTGCTTAGCAACCTAAAAACATGTATGTAAATTTACATTCAATTGTTGCAAGAATTAACAAAATGGCGGACAGTTATTGCGGTTGATAATAATGAATTAAATACTTTTTTTCAAAAATATCAACATAACTCAAAATATTTTAATTCAAAATTAATAAAATTTTGCAAAAATGTTGCATAGCTATCGGAAAACATGTATTTAAATTTACATTTAACTGTTGCAAAAATTAACAAAATGGCAGACAGTTATTTCGGATAATAATAAGAAATTTGTTACATTTTCCCAAAAATTAACATAACTCAAAATATAGTAATTTAAAATTAAAAAAAAATTGCAAATATGTTGCTTAGCTATCTGAAAACATGTATTTAAATTTGCATTTAATTGTTACAAAAATTAACAAAATGGCGGACAGTTATTTCGGTTGATAATAATAAAAATGTTAATTTTTCTCAAAAATATTAACATAACTCAAAAAGTAATGATTCAAAATTAACAAAAAATTTCAAAAATGATGCATAGCTATCTGAAATTATGTTCTTTAAGTTACATTTAAATGTTGCATAAATTAACAAAATAGCGGACGGTTATTTTAAATGATAATAATGAATTTGTTACTTTTTCTCAAAAAAATTAACATAACTGAAAATAGAGTGATTTAAAATTATTGAAACTTTGCAAAAATATTGCTTAGCTATTTGAAAACATGTATTTGAATTCACATTTAATTGTTGCAAAAATAACCAAAATGGCGGACAGTTATTTCGGTTGATAATAATGAATTTGTTAGAACTTCTCAAAAATATTAACATAACTCAAAAAATAATTATTCAAAATTAATAAAAAATTTCAAAAATGTTGCTTAGCTATCTGAAAACATGTTTTTAAATTCACATCTTTTTGTTGCAAGAATTAACAAAATGGCAGACAGTTATTTCGGTTGTTAATAATAAATTTTGTTACATTTTCTCAAAAATATTAACATAACTCAAAATATAGTGACTCAAACTTAATAAAATTTTGCAAAAATGTTGCTTAGCTATCTGAAAACATTTATTTAAATTTACATTTCGTTGTTGCAAAAATTATCAAAATGGCGGACAGTTATTTCGGTTGATAATAATAAATTTGTTACATTTTCTCAAAAATATTAACATAACTCAAAATATAGTGATTTAAAATTAATAAAATTTTGCAAAAATGTTGCTTAGCTATCAAAAAACATGCATTTATAATTACATTCAATTGTTGCAAAAATTAACAAAATGGCGGACAGTTATTTCGGTTGATAATAATAAATTTGTTACTTTTTCTCAAAAATATTAACATAACTCAAAAAACAGTAATTCAAAATTAATAAAATTTTACAAAAATGTTGCTTAGCTACCTAAAAACATGTATTTAAATTTACATTCAATTGTTGCAAGAATTAACAAAATGGCGGACAGTTATTGCGGTTGATAATAATGAATTAGATACTTTTTTTCAAAAATACCAACATAACTCAAAATATTTTAATTCAAAATTAATAAAATTTTGCAAAAATGTTGCTTAGCTATCTGAAAATATGTATTTAAATTTACATTTAATTGTTGCAAAAATTAACAAAATGACGGACAATTATTTTGGTTGATAATAATGAATTTGTTACTTTTCTCAAAAATATTAACATAACTCAAAAACTAGTAAATCTAAATTGATAATATTTTGTAAAAATATTGCTTAGCTATCTAGAAACTAATATTTAAATTTGCATTTACTTGTTGCAAAAATTAACAAAGTAGTGGACAATTATTTCGGTTGATAATAATGAATTTGTTACTTATTCTTAAAAATATTAACATAACTCAAAATTTAGTAATTAAAAATTAATAAAATTTAGCAAAATAGTTGCTTAGCATTCTAAAAACATGTATTTAAATTAACATTTAATTGTTGCAAAAAATAACAAAATGGCGGACAGTTATTTCGGCTGATAATAATGAATTTGTTACAATTTCTCAAAAATATTGACATAACTCCAAATATGACGATTTAAAATTAATAAAAATTTTCGAAAATGTTGCTTAGCTATCAGAAAACATGTATTTAAATTCACATCTAAATGTTGCAAAAATTAACAAAATGGCAGACAGTTTCGATTGATAATAATGAATTTGTTACTTTTTCTCAAAAATATTAACATAATTTAAAATATCTACATTCAAATTTAATAAAATTTTGCAAAAATGTTGCTTAGCTATCTGAAAACATGTATTTAAATTATCATTTAATTGTTGCAAAAATTAACATAATGGCGGACAGTTATTTCGGTTGATAATAATGAATTTGTTATTATTACTCAAAAATATTAACATAACTCAAAACATAGTTATTCAAAATTGATAAAATTTTGCAAAAATGTTGCTTAGCTAACTGAAAACATTTATTTAAATTTACATTCAATTGTTGCAAAAATTAACAAAATAGCGGACAATTATTTTGGTTGATATTAATAAATTTCTGACTTTTTCTCAAAAATATTAACATAACTCAAAATATAGAGATTCAAAATTAACAAAATTTTGCAAAAATGTTGCTTAGGTACCTATAAACAAGCATTTAAATTAACAATTAATTGTTGCTAAAATTAACAAAATGGCGGACAATTATTTCGGTTGATAATAATAAATATGTTACTTTTTCTCAAAAATATTAACATAACTCAAAATATAGTAATTCAAAATTAATAAAATTTTGCAAAAATGTTGCTTAACTATCTGAAAATATGTATTTAATTTGACATTTAATTGTTGCAAAATTTAACAAAATGGCAAAGATATATTTCGGTTGATAATAATGAATTTGTTATTTTTATTCAAAAATATTAACATAACTCAAAATATAGTGATTCAAAAATAATAAAATTTTGTGAAAATGTTGCTTAGCTATCTTAAAACATGTATTTAAATTTACATTAAATTGTTGCAAAAATTAACATGATGGCGGACAGTTATTTTGGTTGATAATAATGAATTTGTTAGATTTTCTCAAAAATATCAACATAACTCAAAATATAGTGATCCAAAATTAATAAAACTTTGCAAAAATGTTGCTTAGCTATCTGAAAAAATGTAATTAAATTTACATTTAATTGTTGCAAAAATTAACAAAATAGCGGACAGCTATTTCGGTTGATAAAAAAAAATTTGCTACTTTTTCTCAAAAATATTAACATAACTCAAGATATAATGATTTAAAATTAATAATAGTTTGTAAAAATATTGCTTAGCTATCTTAGAACATGTATTCAAATTTACATTTAACTGTTGCAAAAATTAACAAAATAGTGGACAATTATTTTGGTTAATAATAATAAATTTGTTAATATTTCTCAAATATATTAACATAACTCAAAATATAATGATTCAAAATTATTAAAATTTTGTAAAAATATTGCATAGCTATCTGAAAACATAAATTTAAATTTACATTCAATTGTTGCAAAAGTTATTAAAATGGCGGACAATTATTTCGGTTGATAATAATAAATTTGTAACTTTTTCTCAAAAATATTAACATAACTCAAAATAGAGTAAATCAAAATTATTAAAATTTTGCAAAAATGTTGCTTAGCTATCTGAAAACATATATTTTAATTAACATTTAATTGTTGCAAAAATTATCAAAATGGCGGACAATTATTTCGGTTGATAATAATGAATTTGTTACTTTTTCTCAAAAATATTAATATAACTCAAAAAATAGTGGTTCAAATATTAAAAAAATTTGCAAAAATGTTGCGTAGCTATCTAAAAACATGTATTTAAATTTACATTTAATTGTTGCAAAAATTAACAAAATAGCGGACAGTTATTTCGGTTGATAATCATGAATTTGTTACTTTTTCTTAAAAATAATAAATAATTCAAAATATAGTGATTAAAAAATTATAAAATTTTGTGAAAATATTGCTTAGCTATCTAAAAACATTAATTTAAATTGACATTTAATTGTTGCAAAAATTAACAAAATGACGGACAGTTATTTCGGTTGATATTAATGAATTTGTTACTTTTTCTCAAAAATATTGACGTAACTAAAAATATAGTAATTTAAAATTAGAAAAATTTAGCAAAAATGTTGCTTAGCTATCTAAAAACATGTATTTAAATTATCATTTAATTGTTGCAAAAATTAACAAATTGGCGGACAGTTATTTAAGATGATAAAAATAATTTTTTTATTTTTCCTCAAAAATATTAACATAACTCAAAATATAGTGATTCAGAATAGATAAAATTTTGCAAAAATGTTGCTTGGCTATCTGAAAATATGTATTTAAATTTACATTTAACTGTTGCAAGAATTAATAAAATAGCTGACAGTTATTTCGGTTGATAATCATGAATTTGTTACTTTTTCTCAAAAATAATAACATAACTCAAAAAACAGTGATTCAAAATTATTAAAATTTTACAAAAATGTTGGTTAACTATCTAAAAACATGTATTTAAATTTACATTCAATTTTTGCAAAAATAACAAAATAGCGGACAGTTATTTAGGTTGATAATAATAAATTTGTTACCTTTTCTCAAAAATATAAACATAACTCAAAATACAGTAATTCAAATTTAATAAAATTTTGCAAAAAAGTTGCTTAGCTATCTGAAAACATGTTTTTAAATTTACATTTAATTGTTGCAAGAATTAACAAAATGGGGGACAGTTATTTCGGTTAATAATAATGAACTTGTTACTTTTTCTCAAAAATATTAACATAACTCAAAATATAGTGATTCAAATTCAATAAAATTTTGCAAAAACGTTGCTTAACTATCAAAAAACATGCATTAATATTTACATTCAATTGTTGCAAAAATTAACAAAGTGGCGGACATTTATTTCGGTTGATAATAATGAATTTGTTACTTTTCTCAAAAATATCAACTTACTCAAAATATAGTTTTTCAAAATTAATAAAATTTTGCAAAAATGTTGCTTGGCTATCTGAAAACAGGTATTTAAATTTGCATTTAATTGTTAAAAAAATTAACAAAATGGCAAACAGTTATTTATGTTGAAAATAATAAATTTGTAACTTTTTCTCAAAAATATAAACATAACTCAAAATACAGTAATTCAAATTTAATAAAATTTTGCAAAAAAGTTGCTTAGCTATCTGAAAACATGTTTTTAAATTTTCATTTAATTGTTGCAAGAATTAACAGAATACCGGACAGTTATTTCAGTTAATAATATTGAATTTGTTACATTTTCTCAAAAATATCAACATAACTCAAAATATAGTAATTCAAAATTAATAAAATTTCACAAAAACGTTGCTTAGTTATCTGAAAACATGTATTTAAATTTACATTTAATTGTTGCAAGAATTAACAAAATAGCAGACAATTATTTCGGTTGATAATAATGAATTTGTTACATTTCTCAAATTCATTAAATTAAATTTTAATAATAATTAATTAAAGAAATCCTCTATATTCTAGATTATTTAAGATGTTTTAATATAAAAAAAAATCAATTAATCTGCACAGAATAACTTGTAAATATTATTTAAAAATTTGACACACTTTTCTCTATAATGTAAAGCTTTTGAATCGGTTTTTAATTAACTAATTGAAAAGCAACATTATAAGTCTTTTAACAGTTTCTAGTTCATTGCAAAATGATAAACATATTGTATAGCAATATATTAACACTAAAACGATTTAATATCATTGATGCAAATATTTTTTTTTTTTTTGAAAATTTAAAATCGTTTAAATCAAAAACTCATTGCTACGGCTATGATTTAGTACAACTAGAAACTCAAAACTTTGCTCAAACTTACTTAGAACATTACAAATTATAATGACACTACCAAAAATTTAATTTTAAAATAAAAAATATTCTTTTAAATTTTTTTGAAAATTTTGAATTCTCTATATTGAGAACTCATTGCATTAACCATTCCTGCAGCTATGATTTCGAAATTCAAAACTCAAAATTTTGTTCAAAACTACTTAGAACATTACAAATCATAATGACACTATCAAAAATGTAATTTTAAAATCAAAAATGTTTTTTAAAAAAATTCAAAAATTGTTTATATCAATAATTTTTTGCTCAAACAAATTATATTCATTTTAAAATAATTACTTATTCCAATAAAATTGTTTTGATTCAATTTCTCGTTTCTACAAATTACATTTTATAATGTTTAGACTTTAAATCAATAAAAAAACACACGTCATACAATAATTAGATTAAAAAAAAACACATTTAATTGTACAATTTAATAAACTATGTCATAATTTAATTTCTGATAAACAATGACTGCATAAAAATGCGTTAACTGAATAATTAAAACTATGTCGCCTAAGGTGTTTGTTTGCCATTGAATCGTATAAAAAGCGAGCGCTTCGTTGGAGGTGGGGGAGTCGAAAAGCGCGCGGCATTAGGGGTCTACGTTATTATCTTTGCTGCACGAAAAAGTTGATACATATTAGTATATGTTATAACACGAAGAGCGCACAACTGTGGTCACTTAAAGTTTCACAAGGTGAGTGTTAGTAATTCAGTGGTTTTGTGCGAAATTGTTATTATTAACTGATTTCAATTAAAAAAGTGAAAATTTATTAAATTAATGTGTGTGAGTGAATTTAATTAAAATAAAATAATAAAAAGTGTCAATTAATATTTTATTAATCTTTTTTACATATTTTACGAAAATTATGTAGAATCTCCGGTAATAATTAACCTTTAGAGTAAGTAAACAAGTTCTTAAATTTGAAAAAAATATGTTGATGCCCTTCCTACAGGAAGCAAAACAACATCAAGGTAAAATATCTTAAAGATATTTTGCATTTTTAAATAATTAATTTTTTGTTCCAATAGTTCACAAAAAACTGACTGCAGTCTATAAAAATTCAATGCAAATTTTATCCATTATAATGTCAAAGTTACATTTGTTCGGTTTGATTGCTTAAATATCCAATAAACCGTTTAGAACGAATTTAGATTATGTCAAATAATTTAAGATTAAATCAAATTGAGCGTGTCGATTATAATTATTTTTTCACAGTTGGTACACATGATAGTAAGGTATATTCTTACCAATTTGCATAAATATCCAATGAAGCGTTTACAAATTATGATTTTTTAATTTTAGCTTCACGTTATTGAATCAAGTTAGGTTAGATAAAATTGTTTAAGATTATATAAAATTGAGCGTGCCAAATAAAATTATTTTTCCACAGTTGGTACACATGATAGTAAGGTATATTCTTACCAATTTGCACAAATATCCAATGAAGCGTTTACAAATTATAATTTTTTAATTTTAGCTTCTTGTTATTGAATCAAGTTAGGTTAGGTCAAATAGTTCAAGATTATATAAAATTGAGCGTGTCGAATATAATTATTTTTTTACAATTGGTACACGTAATTGTAAGGTATATTCGTACCAATTTGCATAAATATCCAATAAACCGGTTACAAGTTATGATTTTTTAATTTTAGTTTCTCGTTACTGAATCAAGTTAGGTTAGGACAAATAGTTCAAGATTACATAAAATTGAGCGTGTCGAATATAATTATTTTTTCACAGTTGGTACACGTAATAGTAAGGTATATTCGTACCAATTTGCATAGATATCCAATAAACCGTTTACAAGTTATGATTTTTTTATTTTAGTTTCTCGTTACTGAATCAAGTTAGGTTAGGTGAAATAGTTCAAGATTATATAAAATTGAGCGTGTCGAATATAATTATTTTTTCACAGTTGGTACAAGTAATAGTAAGGTATATTCGTACTAATTTGCATAGATATCCAATAAACCGTTTACAAGTTATAATTTTTTTATTTTAGTTTCTCGTTACTGAATCAAGTTAGGTTAGGTGAAATAGTTCAAAATTATATAAAATTGAGCGTGTCGAATATAAATATTTTTTTTACAGTTGGTACACGTAATAGTAAGGTATATTCGTACCAATTTGCATAGATATCCAATAAACCGTTTACAAGTTATCATTTTTTTATATTAGTTTCTCGTTACTGAATCAAGTTAGGTTAGGTCAAATAGTTCAAGATTATATAAAATTGAGCGTGTCGATTATAATTATTTTTTTATAGTTGGTACACATTATAGTAAGGTATATTTCTACCAATTTGCATAAATATCCAATGAACCGTTTACAAGTTATATTTTACCATTTATAGCTTTTTGATTTTTGAAAAAACTTAGTTTTTCTAATTTTGTTACTAAATTGTCAATAGATTTATTTCAAATTAAACTTGAATAAGCTTCAGTTAGTGCCTAACAGGTTGGCAGTATTGAACAATTGTTTTAGTTTTTAAGAATTGAAAGTTTTGATTTTAGAAAAATTTTGTTTTTGTTTTTTTGTAATTTCTGTTACTAAATTGTCAATAAAACAAAAACGAGTAAATGGATTTAGTTCAAATTAGGCCCAAACAAGCTTCAATTAATGCTTAATAGGTTAGCACTATTGAAATTTTATTTTACTTTTTGAGACTTAAATTTTTTGATTTTTGAAAAATTTTGTTTTAGATTTTTTGTCATTTCTGCTTCTAAATTGCCAATAAAACAAAAACGAGTCAATGGATTTGGTTCAAATTAAGTTCAAACAAGCTTCAATTAATGCTTAATAGGTTGGCAATATTAGAATTTTATTTTACTTTTTGAGACTTGAATTTTTTATTTTTTTTGTAATTTTTGTTACTTAATTGCTGATAAAATAAAAACGAGTTAATGGATTTGGTTCAAATTAGACTCAAACAAGCTTCAATTATTGTTTAATAGGTTGGCACTAAGAAATTTTATTTTACTTTTTTGGACTTGAGTTTTTTAATTTTTGAAAAATTTTGATTTTGTTTTTTTATCATTTTTGTTACTTAATTGCCAATAAAACAAAAACGAGTTAATGGATTTAGTTCAAATTAGACTCAAACAAGCTTCAATTAATGCTTAATAGGTTGGCACTATTGGAATTTTATTTAACTTTTTAAGACTTAAGTTATTTAATTTTTGAAAAATTTTAATTTTGAATTTTTGTCATTTTTGTTACTTAATTGCCGATAAAATAAAAACAAGTCAATGGATTTGGTTCAAATTAGACTCAAACAAGCTTCAATTAATGCTTAATAGGTTGGCACTATTGGAATTTCAATTTACTTTTTAGGACTTAAATTTTAAAATTTTTGAAAATTTTTAATTTTGATTTTTAGTCATTTCTGTTACTTAATTGCCAATAAAACAAAAACGAGTTAATGGATTTGGTTCAAATTAGACTCAAACAAGATTCAATTAATGCTTAATAAGTTAGCACTATTGGAATATAATTTTACTTTTTTGGGACTTGAGTTTTTTAATTTTTGAAAAAATTTAATTTTGATTTTTTGTCATTTCTGTTACTTAATTGCCAATAAAATAAAAACAAGTTAATGGATTTGGTTCAAATTAGACTCAAACAAGCTTTAATTAATGCTTAATAGGTTGACACTATTGGAATTTTATTTTACTTTTTTGGACTTTAAAAAACTTTAATTTTGATTTTTTCTCATTTCTGTTACTTAATTGCCAATCAAACATAAACGAGTCAATGGATTTGGTTCAAATTAGGCCCAAACAAGCTTCAATTAATGTTTAATAAGTTGGCACTATTGGAATTTTATTTTACTTTTTGGGACTTGAGTTTTTTAATTTTTGAAAAATTTTAAAATTGATTTTTTGTCTATTCTGTTACTTAATTGCCAATAAAACAAAAACAAGTCAATGGATTTGGTTCAAATTAGGCTTAAACAAGCTTCAATTAATGCTTAATAGGTTGGCACTATTAGAGTTTTATTTTACTTTTTAGGACTTGAGTTTTTTAATTAAAAAAAAAATTAATTTTGATTTTTTGTCATTTTTCTTACTTAATTGCCAATAAAACAAAGAACGAGTCAATGGATTTAGTTCAAATTAGGCTCAAACAAGCTTCAGTTAATGCTTAACAGGTTGGCACTATTGGAATTTTATTTTACTTTTTGGGACTTGAGTTTTTAAATTTATGAAAAAATTTAATTTTGATTTTTTGTAAATTCTGTTACTAAATTGCCAATAAAACAAAAACGAGTCTATGGATTTGGTTCAAATTAGACTTAAATAAGCTTCAATTATTGCTTAATAAGTTGGCACTATTGGAATTTCATTTTACATTTTGAGACTTGAAATTTTTTAATTTAAAAAAAATTTAAATTTGATTTTTTGTCATTTTTGTTACTTAATTGCCAATAAAACAAAAACAAGTCAATAGATTTGGTTCAAATTAAACTCAAACAAACTTCAATTAATGCTTAATAGGTTGGCACTATTGAAATTTTAATTTACTTTTTGGAACTTAAGTTTTTCGATTTAAAAAAAAAAAAATTTTGATTTTTTGTCATTTCTGTTACTCTTTTGACAATAAAACAAAAACGAGTTAATGGATTTGGTTCAAATTAAACTCAAACAAGCTTCAATTAATGCTTAATACGTTGTCACTATTGGAATTTAATTTTACTTTTTTGGGACTTAAGTTTTTTGATTTTTGAAAAATTTTAATTTTGATTTTTTGTCATTTTTGATACTTAATTGCCAATTAAACAAAAACCAGTCAATTTATTTGGTTCAAATTAAACTTAAACAAGCTTTAATTAATACTTAATAGGTTAGCTCTATTGGAATTTTATTTTACCTTTTGGGACTTGAGTTTTTTGATTTTTGAAAAAAATATATTTTGATTTTTTGTCATTTCTGTTACTCTTTTGACAATAAAACAAAAACGAGTTAATGGATTTGGTTCAAATTAAACTCAAACAAGCTTCAATTAATGCTTAATACGTTGTCACTATTGGAATTTAATTTTACTTTTTTGGGACTTAAGTTTTTTGATTTTTGAAAAATTTTAATTTTGATTTTTTGTCATTTTTGATACTTAATTGCCAATTAAACAAAAACCAGTCAATTTATTTGGTTCAAATTAAACTTAAACAAGCTTTAATTAATACTTAATAGGTTAGCTCTATTGGAATTTTATTTTACTTTTTGGGACTTGAGTTTTTTGATTTTTGAAAAAAATATATTTTGATTTTTTGTCATTTCTGTTACTCTTTTGACAATAAAACAAAAACGAGTTAATGGATTTGGTTCAAATTAAACTAAAACAAGCTTCAATTAATGCTTAATACGTTGTCACTATTAGAATTTCATTTTACTTTTTAGAACTCGATTTTTTTGGTTTTTGAAAAATTTTAAGATTGACTTTTTGTCATTTCTCTTACTTAATTGCCAATAAAACAAAAACGAGTCAATAGATTTGGTTCAAATTAGACTCAAACAAGCTTTAATTAATGCTTAATAGGTTGGCACTATTCGAATTTTATTTTACTTTTTGGAACTTAATTTTTTAAATTTTTGAAAAATTTTAATTTTGATTTTTTGTCATATTTGTTACTTAGTTGCCAATTAAACAAAAACCAGTTAATTTATTTGGTTCAAATTAAGCTTAAAGAAGCTTTAATTAATGCTTAATAGGTTAACTCTATTGGTATTTAATTTTACTTTTTGGGACTTGAGTTTTTTAATTTTTGAAAATGTTTAATTTTGTTTTTTTGTCATTTTTGTTACTTAATTGCCAATAGAACAAAAACGAGTAAATGGATTTGGTTCAAATTAGACTCAAACAAGCTTCAACTAATGCTTAATAAGTTGGCACTATAGGAATTTTATTTAACTTTTTAAAACTTAAGTTTTTTGATTTTTGAAAAAATTTAATTTTGATTATCTGTCATTTCTGTTACTTAATTGCCAATAAAACAAAAACGAGTCTATGAATTTGGTTCAAATTAGACTCAAACAAGCTTCAGTTAATGCTTATTAAGTTGGCACTATTGGAATTTTATTTTACTTTTAAGGACTTGAGTTTATTAATTTTTGAAAAATTTTGTTTTTGATTTTTTGTCATTTCTGTTTCTAAATTGCCAATAAAACAAAAACGAGTCAATAAATTTGGTTCAAATTTAACTCAAACAAGCTTCAATTAATGCTTAATAGGTTGGCACAATTGGAATTTTAATTTACTTTTTGGGACGTGAGTTTTTTGATTTTTGAAATATTTTAATTTTGAGTTTTTGTCATTTTTGTTACTTAATTGCCGATAAAACAGAAACGAGTCAATGGATATGGTTCAAATTAGACTCAAACAAGCTTCAATTGATGCTTAATAGGTTAGCACTATTAGAATTATATTTTACTTTTTGGGATTTGAATTTTTTAATTTTTGAAAAATTTAAATTTTGATTTTTTGAAATTTCTGTTACTTAATTGCCAATAAAACAAAAACGAGTTAATGATTTTGGTTCAAATTAGACTCAAAGAAGCTTCAATTAATGCTTATTAGGTTAGCACTAATGGAAATTAATTTTACTTTTTGGGACTTGAGTTTTTTGATTTTTGAAAAATTTTAATTTTGATTTTTTGTCATTTCTGTTACTTAATTGCCAATAAAACAAAAACGAGTCAATAAATTTGGTAATTTGGTTCAAATTATACTCAAAGAAGCTTCAATTAATGCTTAATAGGTTAGCACTATTAGAATTTTATTTTACTTTTTGGGACTTGAGTTTTTTGATTTTTGAAACATTTTAACTTTGATTTTTTCTCATTTCTTTTACTTAATTTCCAATAAAACAAAAACGAGTCAATAGAATTGGTTCAAATTAAACTCAAACAAGTTTCAATTAATGCTTAATAGATTGGCACTATTGGAATTTTATTTTACTTTTTGGGACTTGAGTTTTTGAATTTTTGAAAAATTTAAATTTTGATTTTTTGTCATTTCTGTTACTTAATTGCCAATAAAACAAAAACGAGTAAATGGATTTGGTTTAGACTCAAACAAGCTTCAAATAATGCTTAATAAGTTGGCACTATTGGAATTTCAATTTACTTTTTGGGACTTGAGTTTTTTGGTTTTTGAAAAAAATTAATTTTGATTTTTTGTCATTTTTGTTACTTATTTGCCAATAAAACAAAAACGAATTAATAGATTTGGTTCAAATTAAACCTAAATAAGCTTCAATTAAAGCCTAATAGGTTGGCAGTATTGAATATTTGATTTACTTTTTAAAAATTATAATTTTTGATTAAACATAAACTTTGCTCGTATTTGGATCAAATATATCAAAATTGGCACAAAAAATCACACATTCCACATAAAATTTATCAAAATTAGTTTAGAAAACCTATTTATGGCATAAGATTTGTTTAGAAAACTCTAAATATTGTCCAAAAATGAGATTTACAACAAAGATATAGCGCAAAATTTAGCTTAAAATATTTAAAAATTGCATAAAAGTGACATTTATAACATAATATCACGCGGAAATCCATTTTATAGCATTAAATTTGCTCATAAAACCTCAAAATTACACAGTATGTACATTCATAACGTAAAATTTGTGCAAAAAACTTAATTCTAGTGTGAAATGAAACTTTAAGGGCGCGGTTTAAGAAGTGAAATTTAAAATTCCCGCGTCTATTAATTTTTCTAACAGTTTGGTACTTGGCAACACAAATGACATCTAAAAATAGGTTAAAACAAATTGATTTAGCAAGGTTGTGAATAATAACCTAGAAATATAAACTCAAAATGCACTTTTATTGACATTTCTGTCAATAAACAATTATAAAATTGAACATTATTTATGTATAATTGAGGTTACACATTCTAACCTCAATTAATCAACAACTTTAAATTAAAGGTTAATTAATAAATTATAAGCAAATTAATAAAATGTAATTGGCATAGATGTCAAATTAATTAATATTTTAAGATTGTTTAAATGAAGTAATTTATAAACAATTTAATTAACTACTTTCGCGTAATAGTTTTTAATTAGTTAATACAATTCGGTCAAATTTTACCTTAACAATGGGCGCATTTCATGTATTCTGGCCGGATTCAATGGCTATCTCATATTAAAATATTGCAATAGCGACGAAAAAGTGAGTAACATGCAAGCAAGCGAGTTGCTTGTTGCAACCGAATGTGAAATTGAGCAAAAAAAAAAATAACAAGGTGATAAAAAGTAAGTCATATTTCGTTGCTTTAATTTTTATATCCATTCATTAATTATATATAAACTTAATTATTTCGTTGCAAATAACAAAATAATTGATTTCTGTTAATAACAAACAAATTAACAATTCAATGCCAACTAGGAAAAGAAATATTTATTAACGTTTTTTGATTATTCTTTAGAAATTATATTTTATTGATTTATTACATAAGTTGTTGTTGATTTCTGTGTTTTCCACGACGATTATGTATTCATATCAGTTTTCGCAATTGATTAGTGCTCTATTTATCACTTTCCGGACGTCCTTCGTACTGGAAAAATCTAAGAGAACGCAGTCTAAAATTCACCATATGTGAGTGGACTAATTAGGCAAATATTATGTTTATAAATTGCATTAATAAAATGAAATGAATAAATTATTACGAATAATTTAGTTAGCAAATTAAATTCAAAGTGCAACAATCTAGTCGGTGATTGATATAAATGTCAAATCATTGATTATTATTTGAGATTGTTTTAAATAATTCAATTATGTCTAGAGCTTCAGATGATAGTAATGAATTGGAACCATGTCAAAAAACCGGTTTGTCAAATAATAAAAACAGTATACTACAAATACTATCAGAAAATGTTTAATAAATATTGTAAACCGGTTGATTTTTGGCTTAGAAGAAGAAGAAGACCGGTTACAAAATGTCAAAAACTAATTGAATCGGTTTAGAGTTTATAAATAAATGACTCAGTAAACAATTAATTAAATAATTAAAGCAATTTTGAAAACCCTTATTTAATTTCTGAGCTGTCATAAAACATTTGTAAGATGTTATAACTGTCATAATATGTTCGTGACCTGTCATAACCGTTATAAATTGTTTCAAAACTGTTATAAACGTCTAAACACGTTTGTGAACTGTCATAAAATGTTTGTGAGCTGTCATAAATGTAATAAATTGTTTCAAAACTGTTAAAAACGTCAAACATGTTTGTGAACTGTCATAAAATACTTGTGAGCTATCATAAACGATATAATTTGTTTCAAAACCATCAAAAACGTCAAAACAAGTTTGTGAACTGTCGTAAACGTCATAAAATATTTGTGAGCTGTCATAAACGTTATAAATTGTTTGAGAACTGTTATAAACGTCAAATCATGTTTGTGAACTGTCATAAAATGTTTGTGAACTGTCATAAATATTATAAATTGTTTCAATTGTTGTAAACGTCAAATCATGTTTGTGAACTGTCATAAAATGTTTGTGAGCTGTCATAAACGTTATAATTTGTTTCAAAACTGTTATAAATGTCAAAACAAGTTTGTGAACTGTCATAAACGTCATAAAATGTTTGTGATCTGCCATAAATGTTATAAACTGTTTCAAAACTGTTATAAACGTCTAAACACGTTTGTGAACTTCATAAAATGTTTGTGAGCTATCATAAACGTTATAATTTGTTTCAAAACTGTTATAAGCGTCAAAACAAGTTTGTGAACTGTCATAAACGTCATAAAATGTTTGTGAACTGTCATAAATCTAATAAATTGTTTAAAAACTGTTAAAAACGTCAAACAAGTTTGTGAACTGCCATAAAATACTTGTGAGCTATCATAAACGTTATAATTTGTTTCAAAGCAAACATAAACGTCAAAAAAAGTTTGTGAACTGTCATAAACGTCATAAAATGTTTGTGAGCTGTCATAACCGTTATAAATTGTTTCAAAACTGTTATAAACGTCAAATCATGTTTGTGAACTGCCATAAAATACTTGTGAGCTATCATAAACGTTATAATTTGTTTCAAAACTAACATAAACGTCAAAACAAGTTTGTGAACTGTCATAAACGTCATAAAATGTTTGTGAGCTGTCCTAAACGTTATAAATTGTTTGAAAACTATTATAAACGTCAAAACATGTTTGCGATCTGTCATTTGTGAGCTATCATAAACGTTATAACTTGTTTTAAAACTATTATAAACGTCAAAACGTGTTTGTGAACTGTCATAAACGTCATAAAATGTTTGTGAGCTGCCATAAATGTTATAAACTGTTTTAAAACTGTTATAAACATCAAAATATGTTTGTGAACCGTCATAAAATGTTTGTAAGCTGCCATAAACGTTATAATTTGTTTTAAAACTGTTATAAACGTCAAAACAAGTTTGTAAACTGTCATAAACGTCATAAAATCTTTGTGAGCTGACATAAACGTTATGACATAATTCAAAACTGTAATAAACGTCAAAACATGTTTGTAAACTTCATAAAATGTTTGTGAGCTATCATAAACGTTATAATTACTTTCAAAACTGTTATAAATGTCAAAACAAGTTTGTGAACTGTCATAAACGTCATAAAATCTTTGTGAGCTGACATAAACGTTATGACATGATTCACAACTGTTATAAACGTCAAAACAATTTTGTAAACTGTCATCAAATGTTTGTAAACTGTCATAAACGTCATAAAATGTTTGTGAGCTGTCATATACATTATAAACTGTTTCAAAACTGTTATAAACGTCAAAACAAGTTTGTAAACTGTCATAAAATATTTGTGAGCTGCCATAAACGTTATAATTTAGTTCAAAACTGTTATAAATGTCAAAACAAGTTTGTGAACTGTCATAAACGTCATAAAATCTTTGTGAGCTGACATAAACGTTATAATTTGTTTCAAAACTGTTATAAACGTCAAAACAAGTTTGTAAACTGTCATAAACGTCATAAAATCTTTGTGAGCTGACATAAACGTTATAATTTGTTTCAAAACTGTTATAAACGTCAAAACACGTTTGTAAACTGTCATAAAATATTTGTGAGCTGACATAAACGTTATAATTTGTTTCAAAACTGTTATAAACGTCAAAACAAGTTTGTGAACTGTCATAAACGTCATAAAATCTTTGTGAGCAGATATAAAAGTTATAACATGTTTCAAAATTGTTATAAACGTCTAAACACGTTTGTGAACTTCATAAAATGTTTGTGAGCTATCATAAACGTTATAATTTGTTTCAAAACTGTTATCAACGTCAAAACAAGTTTGTGAACTGTTATAAACGTCATAAAATCTTTGTGAGCAGATATAAAAGTTATAACATGTTTCAAAATTGTTAAAAACGTCTAAACGCGTTTGTGAACTTCATCAAATGTTTGTGAGCTATCATAAACGTTACAATTTATTTCAAAACTGTTATAAATGTCAAAACAAGTTTGTGAACTGTCATAAACGTCATAAAAGCTTTGTGAACTGACATAAACGTTATGACATGATTCAAAACTGTTATTAACGTCAAAAAAAAAAACTGTAAACTGTCAGAAAATGTTTGTAAACTATCATAAACGTCATAAAATGTTTGTGATCTGCCATAAATGTTATAAACTGTTTCAAAACTGTTATAAACGTTAAAACATGTTTGTAAACTGTCATAAAATATTTGAGAGCTGCCATAAACGTTATAATTTGTTTCAAAACTGTTATAAACGTCAAAACAAGTTTGTGAACTGTCATAAACGTCATAAAATGTTTGTGAGCTGTCTAAACGTTATAAATTGTTTGAAAACTGTTATAAACCTCAAATCATGTTTGTGAACTGTCATAAAATGTTTGTAAGCTGTCATAAATGTAATAAATTGTTTCAAAACTGTTAAAAACGTCAAACATGTTTGTGAACTGTCATAAAATACTTGTGAGCTATCATAAACGTTATAATTTGTTTCATAACTAACATAACGTCAAAACAAGTTTGTGAACTGTCATAAACGTCATAAAATGTTTGTGAGCTGTCATGAACGTTATAAATTGTTTGAAAACTGTTATAAACGTCAAATCATGTTTGTGAACTGTCATAAAATGTTTGTGAGCCGTCATAAATGTAATAAATTGTTTCAAAACTGTTAAAAACGTCAAACATGTTTGTGAACTGTCATAAAATACTTGTGAGCTGTCATAAACATTATAATTTGTTTCAAAACTAACATAACGTCAAAACAAGTTTGTGAACTGTCATAAACGTCATAAAATGTTTGTGAGCTGTCTAAACGTTACAAATTGTTTGAAAACTGTTATAAACGTCAAATCATGTTTGTGAACTGTCATAAAATGTTTGTGAGCTGCAATAAATGTAATAAATTGTTTCAAAACTGATAAAAACTTCAAACATGTTTGTGAACTGTCATAAAATATTTGTGAGCTATCATAAACATTATAATTTGTTTCAAAACTAACAAAAACGTCAAAACAAATTTGTGAACTGTCATAAACGTCATAAAATATTTGTGAGCTGTCATAAACGTTATAAAATGTTTGAAATCTGTTATAAACGTCAAAACATGTTTGCGATCTGTCATTTGTGAGCTATCATAAACGTTATTACTTGTTTTAAAACTAGTATAAACATCAAAACTGTCATAAAATGTTTGTGAGCTGCCATAAACGTTATAATTTGTTTTAAAACTGTTATAAACGTCAAAACAAGTGTGTGAACTGTCATAAACGTCATAAAATTTTTGTGAGCAGACATAAAAAATATAATATGTTTCAAAATTGTTATAAACGTCTAAACACGTTTGTAATCTTCATAAAATGTTTGTAAGTTATCATAAACGTTATAATTTGTTTCAAAACTGTTATAAATGTCAAAAAAAGCTTGTGAACTGTCATAAACTTCATAAAATCTTTGTGAGCTGACATAAACGTTATGACATAATTCAAAACTGTTATAAACGTCAAAACAATTTTGTAAACTGTCATCAAATGTTTGTAAACTGTCATAAACGGCATAAAATGCTCTGTCATAAAATGTTTGTGAACACTCATAAACATTATAAAATTTTTGTGAGCTGACATAAACGTTATGACATGATTCAAATCTGTCATAAACGTCAAAACAATTTTGTAAACTGTCATCAAATGTTTGTGAGCTATCATAAACGTTATAACTTGTTTTAAAACTGTTATGAACGTCAAAACATGATTGTGAACTGTCATAAAATGTTTGTCAGCTGTCAGAAACGTCAAAATTTGTTTCAAAATTGTTATAAACGTCAAAACAAGTTTGTGAACTGTTATAAAATGTTGGTAAGCTATCATAACCGTTATAAATTGTTTCAAAACTATTATAAACGTCAAAACAAGTTTGTAAACTATCATAAACGTCATAAAATGTTTGATAACTATAATAAACTTCATAAATTTTTCGTAAGCTTTATAAATAGTTTCAAAACTGTTATATATGTTATAATATGTTTGTAAATTGTTAGGCAGTCAATAATTATTTGAAAGCTGTCATAAAATATTTCCAAACTGCCATAAAATGTTATACAATGTGCGTGAGCTGTCAAAAATGTTATAAAATGTTTCTGAGCTGTCATGAACGTTATCAAACGTTCATTTCTAGTGTATCAATCAATTATTAGTCCACTTTTTGTTTACTGCCCAACAGTTTTATTTTATTTAAATAAAACTGAACTAGATAGGTTACAGGTTCTCCAAAATACGTGTCTTCGATCTATACTTCAATGTGACAGACGCACACCTATCAAAATCATGTTAGAAAAGTTACATTAAGGCTGATACGGGTATTCAAGAAACTGCTAAAAACATATATGATATTAAATTATGATTTATTAGATCTATAGTAATAAATTAAAAAAGTATTTGTAATGTTTTTAATTATTATAATATAATATATTATATTATACAGAATGTATCTGTAATGCTTTATATTTGTATTATATTTTTGTACACAACAAGCTATTTACTTAAGTAATTATATATGTATCTTTTTTACATTTAATTTACAACATAAACATAAAGCATAAAGTGATGTAATTATGCAAAAATAACAAAAAAAAATATTTTGTTAAATTACTTAAAGCTTAAAAAGTCTTAACTGTCGGTTTAAGTACTTAAAAAAAAAACTAAGTATGCCATATTTAATTCTATAAAACCGCAACTTAAAAAAATTTGTAATTACAGCAAAAAAAAATGAAATTATGACACAAATGTTGATGCGAACGTCACAATCAATCAAAAAACAAAACATTTTTGTTGGTATTGAAGTTTACATTGTCATTGACATAGTAATCGCAAAGCGACAATATAAACTTCAATATTTTTTTGCATTTTATGCTTAGCGAGTCTCATCTGTCAATCGCGAAGCGACTAATTGTATGTCAACTAATTTGTTTTAGTTCAAGTGCACCCGTGACATAGTAATCGCGAAGCGACAATGCAAACTTTAATATTTTTTGCATTTTATGCTTAGCGTGTCTCATCTGTCAATCGCAAAGCGACTAATTGTAAATCAACTAATTTATTTTAGTTAAAGTGCACCCGTGACATAGTAATCGCGAAACGACAATGTAAACTTCAATATTTTTTGCTTTTTATGCTTAGCGTGTCTCATCTATCAATCGCGAAGCGACTAATTGTATGTCAACTAATTTATTTTACTTCAAGTGCACCCGTGACATATAAATCGTGAAGCGACAATGTAAACTTCAATATTTTTTGCATTTTATCCTTAGAGCGTCTCATCTGTCAAGCGCGAAGCGACTATTTGTATGTCAACTAATTTATTTTAGTTCAAGTGCACCTGTGACATAGTAATCGCGAAGCGACAATGTAAACCTGAATATTTTTTGCATTTTATGCTTAGCGTGTCTCATCTGTCAATCGCAAAGCGACTAATTTATTTTAGTTCAAGTGCACCCGTGACATAGTAATCGCAAAGCGACAATGCAAACTTTATTATTGTTTGCGTTTAGTGCTTAGCGTGACTCATCTGTCAAATGCGAAGCGACTAAATGTATGTCAACTTATTTACTTTAGTTCAAGTGCACCCGTGACATAATAATCGAAAAGCGACAACGTAAACCTAAATATTTTTTGCATTGTATGCTTAGTGTGTCTCATCTGTCAATCGCAAAGCGACTCTTTGTATGTCAACTAGATTATTTTAGTTCAAGTGCACCCGTGACATAGTAATCGCGAAGCGACAATGTAAACCTAAATATTTTTTGCATTTTATGCTCAGCGTGTCTCATCTGTCAATCGCAAAGCGACTAATTGTACGTCAATTATTTAACTTTAGTTCAAGTGCACCAGTGACATAGTAAACGCAAAGCGACAATGTAAACTTAAATATTTTTTGCATTTTATGCTTAGCGTGTCTCATCTGTCAATCGCAATGCGACTAATTGTATGTCATTTAATTTATTTTAGTTCAAGTGCACCCGTGACATAGTAATCGCAAAGCGACAATGCAAACTTTATTATTGTTTGCGTTTAGTGCTTAGCATGACTCATCTGTCAATCGCGAAGCGACTAATAGTATGTCAACTATTTTTTTAAGTTGAAGTGCACCCGTGACATAGTAATCGCGAAGAGACAATGTAAACCTAAATATTTTTTGCATTTTAGGCGTAGTGTGTCTCATCTGTCAATCGCGAAGCGACTAATTGTATGTCAACTAATTTATTTTAGTTCAAGTGCATTCGTGACATAGTAATCGCGAAGCGACAATGTTAACTTCAATATTTTTGCATTTTATGTTTAGCGTGTCTCATCTGTCAATCGCAAATTAAATAATTGTATGACAACTAATTTATTTTAGTTTAAGTACACCCGTGACATAGTAATCGCTAAGCAACAATGTAAACCTAAATATTTTTTGTATTTTAT
Organism: Tachinus rufipes; assembly: GCA_963932245.1. NCBI lineage: Eukaryota > Metazoa > Arthropoda > Insecta > Coleoptera > Staphylinidae > Tachinus > Tachinus rufipes. The sequence continues at coordinate 87,840,752 of OZ010748.1, read as the reverse complement.
GCTTAATGTGTCTCATCTGTCAATCGCAAAGCGACTAATTGTATGTCAACTAATATATTTTAGTTCAAGTGCACCAGTGACATAGTAATCGCGAAGCGACAATGTAAACTTTATAATTTTTTGCATTTTATGCTTAGCGTGACTCATCTGTCAATCGCGAAGCAACTAAATGTATGTCAACTAATTTATTTCAGTTCAAGTGCACCCGTGACATAGTAATCGCAAAGCGATAATGTAAACTTTAATATTTTTTGCATTTTATGCTTAGTGTGTCTCATCTGTCAATCCAAAAGCGACTAATTGTATGTCAACTTATTTACTTTAGTTCAAGTGCACCCGTGACATAGTAATCGCAAAGCGACAATGCAAACTTCAATATTTTTTGCATTTTATGCTTAGCGTGTCTGATCTGTCAATCGCAAAGCAACTATTTGTACGTCAACTAATTTATTTTAGTTCAAGTGCACCCGTGACAAAGTAATTGCAAAGCGACAATGTAAACCTAAATATTTTTTGCATTTTATGCTCAGCGTGACTCATCTGTCAATCGCAAAGCGGCGAATTGTATGTTAACTAATTTATTTTAGTTCAAGTGCACCCGTGACATAGTAATCGCGAAGCGACAATGTAGACTTCAATATTTTTTGTAGTTTATGCTTAGCGTGTCTCATCTGTCAATCGCGAAGCGACTAATTGTATGTCAACGAATTTATTTTAGTTCAAGTGCACCCGTGACATAGTAATCGAAAAGCGACAACGTAAACCTAAATATTTTTTGCATTTTATGCTCAGCGTGTCTCATCTGTCAATCGCAAAGCGACTAATTGTACGTCAATTAATTAATTTTAGTTCAAGTGCACCCGTGACATAGTAACCGCAAAGCGACAATGTAAACTTCAATATTTTTTGCATTTTATGCTTTGTGTGTGTCATATGTCAATCGCGAAGCGACTAATTGTATGACAACTAATTTAATTTGGTTCAAGTGCACCCGTGACATAGTAATCGCAAAGCGACAATGTAAACTTCAATATGTTTTGCATTTTATGCTAAGTGTGTCTCATCTGTCAATCACAAAGCGACTAATTGTATGTCAATTAATTAATTTTAGTTCAAGTGCACCCGTGACATAGATCTCGCAAAGCGACAATGTACAAATAAATATTTTTTGCATTTTATGCTTAGCGTGTCTCATCTGTCAATCGCGAAGCGACTAATGGTATGTCAACTAATTTATTTTAGTTCAAGTGCACCTGTGACATAGTAATCGCGAAGCCACAATATAAAGTTCAATATTTTTTTGCATTTTAAGCTAAGCGTGTCTCATCTGTAAATCGCAAAGCGACTAATTGTATGTCAACTAATTTATTTTAGTTCAAGTGCACCTGTGACATAGTACTCACAAAGCGACAATGTAAACATAAATATTTTTTGCATTTTATGCTTAGCGTGTCTCATCTGTCAATCGCGAAGCGACTAATTGTATGTCAACTAATTTAATTTGGTTCAAGTGCACCCGTGACATAGTAATCGCAAAGCGACAATGTAAACTTCAATATTTTTTGCATTTTATGCTTAGTGTGTCTCATCTGTCAATCGCAAAGTGACTAATTGTATGTCAACTAATTAATTTTAGTTCAAGTGCACCCGTGACATAGTAATCGCAAAGCGACAATGTAAACATCAATATTTTTTACAATTTATGCTCAGCGTGACTCATCTGTCAATCGCGAAGCGACTAATTGTATGTCAACTAATTTGTTTTAGTTTAAGTGCACCCGTGACATAGTATTTGCAAAGCGACAATGTAAACATCAATATTTTTTACATTTTATGGTCAGCGTGACTCATCTGTCAATCGCGAAGCGACTAATTGTATGTCAACTAATTAATTTTAGTTCAAGTGCACCCGTGACATAGTAATCGCAAAGCGACAATGTAAACATCAATATTTTTTACATTTTATGCTCAGCGTGACTCATCTGTCAATCGCGAAGCAACTAAATGTATGTCAAATAATTTATTTTAGTTCAAGTGCAGCCGTGACATAGTAATCGCGAAGCAACATTGTAAACTTCAATATTTTTTTGCTTTTGATGCTTAGCGTGTCTCATCTGACAATCGCGAAGCGACTAATTGTATGTCAACTAATTTATTTTAGTTCAAGTGCAACCGTGACATAGTAATCGCGAAGCGACAATGTAAACTTCAATATTTTTTGCATTTTATGCTTAGCGTGTCTCATCTGTCAATCGCGAAGCGAATAATTGTATATCAACTAATTTATTTTAGTTCAAGTGCACCCGTGACATAGTAATCGCAAAGCGACAATGTAAACCTAAATATTTTATGCATTTTATGCTTAGCGTGTCTCATCTATCAATCGCAAAGCGACTAATTGTATGTCAATTAATTTATTTTAGTACAAGTGCATCCGTGACATAGTAATCGCAAAGCGACAATGTAAACTTAATTTTTTTTTGCATTTTATTCTTAGCGTGTCTTATCTGTCAATCGTAAAGCGACTAATTGAATGTTAACTAAATAATTTTAGTTTAAGTGCACCCGTGACATAGTAATCGCGAAGCGACAATGTAAACTTTAATATTTTTTGCATTTTATGCTTAGCGTGTCTCATCTGTCAATCGCGAAACGACTAATTGTATGTCAACTAAATAATTTTAGTTCAAGTGCACCCGTGACATAGTAATCGCAAAGCGACAATGCAATCTTCAATATTTTTTGCATTTTATGCTTAGAGTGTCTCATCTTTCAATCGCAAAGCAACTAATTGTAAGTCAACTAATTTATTTTAGTTCAAGTGCACCCGTGACATAGTAATCGCAAAGCGACAATGTAAACCTAAATATTTTTTGCATTTTATGCTTAGCGTGTCTCATCTGTCAATCGCGAAGCGACTAATTGTATGTCAACTAATTTATTTTAGTTTAAGTGCTCCCGTGACATAGTAATCGCGAAGCGACAATATAAACTTCAATATTTTTTGCATTTTATGCTTAGCGTGTCTCATCTGTCAATCGCAAAGAGACAAATTGTTTGTCAACTAAATTATTTTAGTTCAAGTGCACCCGTGACATAGTAATCGCAAAGCGACAATGTAAACCTAAATATTTTTTCATTTTTTGCTTAGCGTGTCTCATCTGTTAATCGCAAAGTGACTATATGTATGTCAACTAATTTATTTTAGTTCAAGTGCACCCGTGACATATAAATCGCAAAGCGACAATGTAAACTTCAATATTTTTTGCATTTTATGCTTAGCGTGTCTCATATGTCAATCGCGAAGCGACTAATTGTATGTCAACTATTTTTTAAGTTCATATTAATCGCGAAGCAAATTCAATCCTGAATTAAAAATAAATGTACATTTTAACATAAAATTATAATTTGTATAAACTTCAATAGAATATTATACTTCTAATTATAAAACCGCAGCAGTAGCAACAACCAATGTCATCTTGATGCAAACGATAAATTAATAATCTTCACATCAAGTAAACATTTGCAGAATCTATTATGTTACTACAGAATGATAAATGACTTTTTAAAATTCCATGATCTGCTAGCTAGTCAAATATCATGTCACGGTCGCATATTAAAAGAATCAGGGTTAACTATTTCAAAAATTACGAAACATGATCGAACGAAAATTTTAAATTATTAATTGGCCACAGCAACACTCACACTAGTAGAAGGTTAATAATATTTTGCATTTTAAATTCTGTTTGTCTCATTGTGTGTGCATCTCGTTTATAAAGTGCTTATTTAATAGAAGGACATGCACTATTAGAGAAGCATTTGAATTGACAACAAACATTGGATTTGTTGATTAATGTAATTACCATGACATTATTGCTTGATATTGAATTCCTTATTAAGTGTTGTGTACTTAATAATCGATTGGATTTACGTCAAATAAACATTTTTCTTAAATGAACTTTCACACACAGTAATGCAGCAATGTCAATGTCCACTCTAAAAATAACATTGCTACAGAATGAAAATGTTTCAATGTCAACTTGCATAATTATAAAAACACAACAATTAATGACCTAAATTTTAGCACGGTTTGATTAAAATTATTTAAATTTTCAGTACATAAAAGATGGGATATTTTCCATTGGTGTTGCTGCTCTTCGCAGGATTTGTGGCCGTCAGTCAGGAACAAGGAGTACTTGAAGGAGCTATACGTTTCCTGCTCCAAGGGTCGCTTTACACGGTCGACGAGTTTCTTGACACACGCTACGTGGATGAGGAATATGATTTTATAATAGTGGGTGCAGGGACGGCGGGTTGTGTCCTAGCTAACAGGCTTAGCGAGAATCCGGATTGGAAGGTGCTCCTTATTGAAGCAGGTAATTATTTTCAATGTAAAACAGGGTAATTTTAAGAAGAAGTTAATGGCCTAAGAAGGCTAAGTTAATTTAAAATAATCGCATTGGTTTTAAGTAAAATACTGAACAATTTTAATTTTAATTCAAGTTAATTTTGTTACAAATGCTAATCAAATATTTTTAATAACTTTTATAATTTTTTTAATTTTTTAATTTTTTAATTTTTTTTAAATTTTTTTTAAATTTTTTTTTTATATTCTTTATTTTTTTTATTTTTTTTTTATTTTCTTTATTTTTTTTCATTTTTTTTTTTATTTTTTAATTTAATTTTGATGTCTCCACTATGTTTATAAAACCAGATATTAAAAAAAATTCTAGAAACTCAATTCAAGTAATGTCTAAACTTTGTTTATAAAACACAATAATTCAAAAGTTCTAGAAACTGATTTTTGTGAAACAAAAAAAAACATTAAAATATGTTTTTAATTTAATTTAGAATTAATTGCCACTTCAGGCATTGACTAAACTATGTTTAAAAAACAAAATACTTAAAACATTCTAGAAAATAGTTTTTAAAAAATAAAAAAACTAAGAAAAAATGTTTTTAATTTTTTAATTTAATTTAGAGTTAATTACCATTTCAGGCATTGACTAAACTATGTTTGAAAAACAAAATATTTAAAACATTCTAGAAATTTTTTTTTTTTTAAACAAAAAAAATATTAAAAAAAGAAAAAACGTTTTTAATTTTTTTAATTTAACTTTGATGTTATTACCTTTTTCATGTAATGTCTAAACTATGTTATGGAACAAAATAACTCAAAAAATCTAGAAACTAATTTTTGTAAAACAAAAAAAAAATTAAAAATATTAAAAAAAATTTTTTTCTTTTATTTTACTTTGTTTTAATTACCGTTTCAAGTAATGTCTAAGTCTAAACTATGTTTATAAAACAAAATAATTAAGAAATTCTAAAAACTAATTTAAAAAACGTGAATTAATGTCAAAAATATGTTACAAATGTCAAAACATTGGTAAATAACTGTCAAACAAACTACTTATAAACCTATGCCAAACAAGTTATGTCAAAAACTATTTAGCATCAAATGCCAAACAGTATACTAAATGTCAAAGTAAAAAATGTCAAATTATTGATTAATAACTGTCAAATAACGTAATTATAAAACTATGCCAAACTATGTTATGTCTAAAACTGTTTAGCTTCAAATGTCAAACAGTTTATTTACTAAAAGTAAATGTCAAAAAAATGTTGTAAATGTCAAAAGATTGATTAATAACTGCCAAATAACGTAATTATAAAACTATGCCAAACTATGTTATGTCTTAAACTGTTTAGCATCAAATGCCAAACAGTATACCAAAAGTAAATGTCATAAATGTCAAAATATTAGTTAATAACTGTCAAACAAGCTAATTATAAAACTATGCCAAATGGTGTTTGTCAAAAATATGTTACAAATGTCAAATTATTGGGTAATAACTGTCAAACAAATTAATTATAAAACTATGCCAAATATATTATGCCAAACGTTGTTTAGCATCAAATGTCAAATAGTAGAATAAATGTAAATGATAAAAATATGTTAATGTCAAAATATTGTATAAAAACTGTCAAGAAATTAATAATAAGAATATGCCAAACTTGTTATGCCAAATTTTGTTTATCATCAAATGGCAATTAATATATTAAATGTAAATGTAGTAAAAGTGTTATAAATGTCAATTAATTGATTGATTATGAAGCGTCAAACAAATTAATGATATTATTATGCCAAACATACTATGCCATAAATTGTTACCAAATGTAAATATCAAAAATATATTATAAGCGTTTGGTTAATAACTGTCAAACAAATTCAATATAAGATTATGCCAAATATATTATGCCAATATATTATCTTCAGCTGTCAAATAGCACACCAAATATTTGTGTAAAAAGATATTACAAATGTCAAACAATTGGTTAATAACTGTCAAACAGATTAATTATAAAGTTATGCCAAAAATGTTATGCCAATATGGTTTATCGTCAAATGTCAAACAATAAAATGTAAATATCAAAAATTATGACTTTATGCCAAAAGTAGCAAATCAAATGTAAAATATTGTAGCAAATACCTAAATAGCATTATTATGCAAAAATATGAATTAGTAACTGTCAAAGGTGTAGATATATCATCAAATAGTAAATAGTGTAACAAATATGTCAAAAACCTGTGATAAATGTCTAATTATTAGTCAAACAAAATTATTATAAAATTATGCCAAACATATTACGCTATAAGTGTCTCAAAAAATATGTCAAAACGTCAAACCATTGATTAGTAACTGTCAAACAAATTAATAATAAGATTATGCCAAATATGTTATGCCAAAAGTGGTTTATCATCAAATGTCAAACAGGAATCCAAATGTAACTGTCAAAAATGTTACAATAGTCAAATAATTGATTAGTAACTGTCAAACAAAGTAATGATAAGATTATGCCAAACATGTTATGTCAAACATTAGTTAGCTTCAAATAAAAATAGTATACCAAATGCAAATGTCAAAAATATGTCAGAAAACTTCAAATTTTTAGATTAATGCCAAACAAATTAATAAAAAAGTTATGCCAAATGTCAAAAAATATTACAAATAATTAATTATTAATGATGAAATTATGCCAAAATGTTATGCAATAACTTGGTCCCAAAGTAAATGTTAAATAAATGTCAAATTATTTATTAAAATCTATCAAAAAAAATTAATAAAATATGCCAAACATATTATGCCAAAAGTTGTTTTATTATCAAATGGCAAATAGTGTACAACATGTAAATGTCAAAAATATTCTAAAAATGTCAAATTATTGATTAATAACTGTCAAACAAATTAATGATAAGTTTATGCCAAACAAGTTATGCCATAAGTTGTTTATTATCAAATGGCAAAATAGTGTACAACATGTAAATGTCAAAAATATACTAAAAATGTCAAATTATTGATTAATAACTGTCAAACAAATTAATAATAAGTTTATGCCAAAGATGTTATGCCAAAAGTTGTTTATTATCAAATGGCAAAATAGTGTACAACATGTAAATGTCAAAAATATACTAAAAATGTCAAATTATTGATTAATAACTGTCAAACAAATTAATGATAAATTTATGCCAAACATGTTATGCCAAAGTTGTTTATTATCAAATGGCAAAATAGTGTACAACATGTAAATGTCAAAAATATACTAAAAATGTCAAATTATTAATTAATAACTGTCAAACAAATTAATGATAAATTTATGCCAAACATGTTATGTCATAAGTTGTTTATTATCAAATGGCAAAATAATGTACAACATGCAAATGTCAAAAATATACTAAAAATGTCAAATTATTGATTAATAACTGTCAAACAAATTAATGATAAGTTTATGCCAAACATGTTATGCCAAAAGTTGTTTATTATCAAATGGCAAATAGTGTACAACATGTAAATGTCAAAAATATTCTAAAAATGTCAAATTATTGATTAATAACTGTCAAACAAATTAATTATAAGTTTATGCCAAACATGTTATGCCAAAAGTTGTTTATTATCAAATGGCAAATAGTGTACAACATGTAAATGTCAAAAATATACTAAAAATGTCAAATTATTAATTAATAACTGTCAAACAAATTAATGATAAATTTATGCCAAACATGTTATGCCATAAGTTGTTTATTATCAAATGGCAAAATAGTGTACAACATGTAAATGTCAAAAATATACTAAAAATGTCAAATTATTAATTAATAACTGTCAAACAAATTAATGATAAATTTATGCCAAACATGTTATGCCATAACTTGTTTATTATCAAATGGCAAAATAATGTACAACATGCAAATGTCAAAAATATACTAAAAATGTCAAATTATTGATTAATAACTGTCAAACAAATTAATGATAAGTTTATGCCAAAGATGTTATGCTAAAAGTTGTTTATTATCAAATGGCAAAATAGTGTACAACATGTAAATGTCAAAAATATACTAAAAATGTCAAATTATTAATTAATAACTGTCAAACAAATTAATGATAAGTTTATGCCAAACATGTTATGCCAAAAGTTGTTTATTATCAAATGGCAAATAGTGTACAACATGTAAATGTCAAAAATATTCTAAAAATGTCAAATTATTGATTAATAACTGTCAAACAAATTAATGATAAGTTTATGCCAAACATGTTATGCCAAAAGTTGTTTATTATCAAATGGCAAATAGTGTACAACATGTAAATGTCAAAAATATTCTAAAAATGTCAAATTATTGATAAATAACTGTCAAACAAATTAATGATAAGTTTATGCCAAACATGTTATGCCAAAAGTTGTTTATTATCAAATGGCAAATAGTGTACAACATGTAAATGTCAAAAATATTCTAAAAATGTCAAATTATTGATTAATAACTGTCAAACAAATTAATTATAAGTTTATGCCAAACATGTTATGCCAAAAGTTGTTTATTATCAAATGGCAAATAGTGTACAACATGTAAATGTCAAAAATATACTAAAAATGTCAAATTATTAATTAATAACTGTCAAACAAATTAATGATAAATTTATGCCAAACATGTTATGCCATAAGTTGTTTATTATCAAATGGCAAAATAGTGTACAACATGTAAATGTCAAAAATATACTAAAAATGTCAAATTATTAATTAATAACTGTCAAACAAATTAATGATAAATTTATGCCAAACATGTTATGCCATAACTTGTTTATTATCAAATGGCAAAATAATGTACAACATGCAAATGTCAAAAATATACTAAAAATGTCAAATTATTGATTAATAACTGTCAAACAAATTAATGATAAGTTTATGCCAAAGATGTTATGCTAAAAGTTGTTTATTATCAAATGGCAAAATAGTGTACAACATGTAAATGTCAAAAATATACTAAAAATGTCAAATTATTGATTAATAACTGTCAAACAAAGTAATGATAAGTTTATGCCAAACATGTTATGCCAAAAGTTGTTTATTATCAAATCGCAAAATAGTGTACAACATGTAAATGTCAAAAATATACTAAAAATGTCAAATTATTGATTAATAACTGTCAAACAAATTAATGATAAGTTTATGCCAAACATGTTATGCCAAAAGTTGTTTATTATCAAATGGCAAATAGTGTACAACATGTAAATGTCAAAAATATTCTAAAAATGTCAAATTATTGATTAATAACTGTCAAACAAATTAATTATAAGTTTATGCCAAACATGTTATGCCAAAAGTTGTTTATTATCAAATGGCAAATAGTGCACAACATGTAAATGTCAAAAATATTCTAAAAATGTCAAATTATTGATAAATAACTGTCAAACAAATTAATGATAAGTTTATGCCAAACATGTTATGCCAAAAGTTGTTTATTATCAAATGGCAAATAGTGTACAACATGTAAATGTCAAAAATATTCTAAAAATGTCAAATTATTGATTAATAACTGTCAAACAAATTAATGATAAGTTTATGCCAAACATGTTTTGCCATAAGTTGTTACCAAATGTAAACATCAAAAATACGTTTTAAATTTCAAACTATTGTTTAGTAACTATCCAACAAATTAACTATAAAACTATGGCTAAAAAGTATTTACCATCAAATGTAAATATCAATATTTCAATTAGTAACTGTCAAACAAACTAACAGTAAGATTATGGCAAACAAATTATACCAAAAGTGTTCATCATCAATTACCAAACAACAATAACCTAAGTGTAAAGATTAGAAAAAGTATCTTAAAAAAAAATAATTCGTTAGTAACTGTCAAATTAATTAACAAAAATGCCAAACATTTATACCAAAACTTATAAACAGTATAAAGCAAATTATTAATTGTTAACTGTCAAACTAAATTATGCCAAAAAATTATTGTAAATGTCAAATAATTAGTTACTTACTAACTGCCAAAAAATTATCTTTAAAGAAATGCCAAAATTAGTTCATCATCAAACGTCAAATAATAAACCTATGTCAAAGACTATTTTAAATTGCAAATCAACTTTAGTAACTGTCAAAATATGCCAAGCCTGTTATGCTAAAAGTTGGTTATCATTAAATAGCAAATAGTATACTAAATGTAAATGTCAAAAATATATTACAAATGTCAGAAAAGTCAAATAATTAATAAGTAACTGTCAAACAAATTAATAATGAAGATATGCCAAACATATTATGACAAAAATAGCAAATAAAATGTAAAATATTGTAAAAAATGTCAAAATGGCTCGGTATTAGCTGTCAAACTAGTTATGTATAAAATAAACGAGTTATTCTATTCCGATCTATTAGAAATATAACAAATTAATAACAATATTATGCCAAAGTTGTTTATCATCAAATGTCAAACAATAATCCAAATGTAACTATCACAAAATATGTTACAAATGTCAAATGATTAATTAGTAACTGTCAAAAATTAGTGCAACATGCCAAACGCGTTATGCCAAAAGTTGTTAATCAACAAATGGCAAACAGTAAAACAGTATAAAAAATTAAATGTTAACAATACGTCACAAATGCCAAAGATGTCAAATTAATGAGTAACAGTAAACAAAATAATGATTATTATGCCAAACATTTTATGCCAAAAGTAGTAAACATCGTAACAAATGTAAATGTCAAAATAGTATTACATTTGTCAAATAATTAATTTATAACTGTCAAACAATTTAAGTTTAAAATTATGCCAAACAAGTTATGCTAAAATTGTTTATCATCATACGGCAAATAATAAACCAAATGTGAATGTCAAAAAAACTATTCCAAATAGCAAATAACTTGTTAGTAACTGTCAAATTATACAAAGCTTGTTTATGATCAAATTATTAATGAATAACTGTTAAACAAACTAAAGATAAAGTTAGTTAATCATTTTATGCCAAAAGTAGTAAATCAAATGTAACACATTGCAACAAATATCAAAATAATGTTATTATATCTGTCAAATTATTGATTAGTAACTGTCAAATAAGTTGAGTATAAGATTATGCCAAACAAAATATTCCAGACATTGTTTAACTATTAAATTATGCCAAATCAGTTATGTCAAATGTGGTTTAGCATCAAATGGCAAATAGTATACCAAACATCAATGTCAAAAAACTGTTAGAAATGTAAAATAATTGAAATTTAACTGTAAATCAAATTTATAATAAAATTATGCCAAACATGTTCTGCCAATAGTTGTTTATCATTAAATCATAAACAATAATAAAAATGTAAGCTTCAAAAACATGTTATAAATGTCAAAAAATTGGTTAGTAACTGCCAAACAAATTAATTATAAAATTATGCCAAACAGGTTGTGCCAAAAGCTATTTATCAACATATCTCAAATAAAAAACCAAATGTAAATGTCAAATGGCAAAACAAAATCTGTAGTAACTGTCAAAACATGGCAAGTATTATTAAAAAAACTGTCAACAAAATTAGATAAGATTATGCTAAACATTTTGTGCCAAAAGTAATAAATCAAATGTAAAATATTAAAATAAATGTCAAATTGGTTTCAATATGTTTGTCAAATCATTAATGAATAACTGTCAAAATAGTTGAGATTGAGATTATGCCAAACAAGTTATGCCAAATAATGTATATCATCAAATGTCATTGTACTAAACGTAAATGTCAAATGTCAATTAGTATATAACTGTCAAAAAAATAAAAAATGCCAATCAAGTTATGCCAAAAATTATTTATCATTATAGCACCAAACGTAAATGTCAAAAAAGTAATAGAAATGTCAAATAGTTTGTTAGAAAATGTCTAACAAATTTATGCCAATTATCGTATGCCAAAAATTGTTTACCATCATACGGCAAATAATAAACTAAATGTAAATATTAAAAAAAAACAATTTCAAATGGCAAATAATTTGTTAACAAATGTCAAAATGTGCAAAGCATGTTATGCCAAACCTTAATCATCAAATGGCAAACAGTGTGTAGTAAATAACTAATAATAAATGTCAAAAACGTCAAAGTATTAAAGAGCAACTGTCAAACAAACTAATAATAAAGTTATGCCAATCAATTTATGCCAAAAGTGGTAAATCAAATTATTGATTGGTAGCTGTCAAACTAGTTGAGTAAGATTATGCCAAAAGATGTATATCCTCAAATAAAATGTCAAAAAAGTATTACAAATGTCAATTAGTTAACAATTGTCAAACAAATTAATAATAAAATTATGCCAAACAAGTTATGCCAAAAGACAATTATCAACAAATGGCAAACAGTATAGAAAATAAGAAAACGTTAACATTATCACAAATGTCAAAAATGTCAACTTATTAATGAGTAACTGTCAAACAAAATAATGATGATGTTATGCCAAAAGTAGTAAATCAAATGTAAAATATTGTAACAAATGCCAAAACGTCATTATTAATTCTATCAAATTATTGGTTAGTTACTGTCAAACTAAATAAATATAAAAATATTCAAAATAATTTATGTCAAAAAATCATCAGATGCCAAAATATGCCAAGTGTGTTATGCCAAAATTAGTAAATCAAATGTACAATTTTGTCCATCAAGCTATTAATTAGTAAATTTCAATTAAATTAAAAAATTATGACAATTAAGTTATGTCAAAAAGCTATTTTAAATGGCAAATATGTCGTTAGTAACTGTCAAAATACACCAAACTTGTTAATCATCAAATGGCATCAACAATGTGCTACAATATCAAAAACGTCAAATAATTTATTGTTTGTTTGACAGTTACTTGACTGTCAAACAAACTAATATTTAAATTATGCTAAAAATAGTACATCAAATGTATAAAATTATAACACGTCAAAATGGCATTATGTGTCAAATTATTGATTAATAGCTGTCAAAACAGTTGAATATAAAATTTTGCCAAAAACGTATATTATATCTAATTGACAAAAAAGTATTAAAGATGTCAAACAATTGTTATAGAAAATTATAAACCAAACGTTAATGTCAAAAAAAAACTGTCAACTAATTATAAAATTATGTCAAACATACTATGCCAAAAATAGTTATGGCAAATTATAAACCAAAAGTAAATGTCAAAACAAATATTACAAATGATTGGTTACTAACTGTCAAACAAACCAGTGATAAAATAATTTCAAACATATTATGCCAAAAATTATTATGGCAAATTATAAACTAAAAGTAAGTGTCAAAAAATGATTACAAACGATTGGTTACTAACTGTCAAAAAACTAATTATAAAATTATGCCAAACGTGTTATGCCAAAAATTGTTATGGCAAATTATAAACTAAATGTGAATGTCAAAAAAAGTATTACAAATGTTTAGTTATCAACTGTCAAACAAACCAATTATAAAACTATGTCAAACCTGTTATGCCAAACATTGTTACAGCAAACTATAAAACTATCTCAAACTTGATATGCCAAATATTGTTATGGCAAATTATAAAGCAAATGTTGATGCCAAAAAAATATTAGAAACGATTGGTTATAAACTGTCAAACAAATAAAATTATGACAAACATGTTATGCCAAAAATTGTTATGGCAAACCATAAAACTATGTCAAACTTGATATGCCAAAGTTGTAAACTAAATGTAAATGTCAAAAAAAAAATTACAAATGTTTGGTTACCAACTGTCAAACAAACCAATTATAAAATAATGTCAAACATGTTATGCCAAACATTGTTACGGCAAACCATAAAACTATGTCAAACTTGATATGCCAAAAATTGTTATGACAAACTATAAACCAAATGTAAATGTCAAAAAAATAATACAAACGATTGATTGCAAACTGTCAAACTGTCAAAAAATTGTTGTGGCAAATTGTAAACAAAATGTAAATGTCAAAAAAGGTATTACAAATATTTGGTTACCAACTGTCAAACAATCAAATTATAAAATTATGTCAAACATGTTATGCCAAACATTGTTACGGCAAACCATAAAACTATGTCAAACTTGATACGCCAAAAACTGTTATGGCAAATTATAAACCAAATATAAATGTCAAAAAAATATTACAAACAATTGGTTACAAACTGTCAAACAAATCAATTATAAAATTATGACAAACACGTTATGCCAAAAATTGTTATGGCAAATTATAAACCAAACGTGAATGTTAAAAAAAGTATTACAAGTGATTGGTTACCAACTGTCAAACAAATCATTTATAAAATTATGTAAAACATGTTATGCCAAACACTGTTATGGCAAACTATAAAATTATGTCAAACTAAATATGCGAAAAATTGTTATGGCAAATTGTAAACCAAATGTAAATGTCAAAAAAGTATTACAAATGATTGGTTGCCAACTGTCAAACAAACAAATTATAAAATTATGTCAAGCGTGTTATGCCAAACATTGTTACGGTAAATTATGTCAAACTTGATATGCCAAAAATTGTTATGGCAAATTGTAAACCAAATGTAAATGTCAAAAAAGTATTACAAATGATTGGTTGCCAACTGTCAAACAAACAAATGATAAAGTTATGTCAAGCGTGTTATGCCAAAAATTGTTATGGCAAATTATAAACCAAATGTGAAAATCAAAAAAGTATTAACAATAATTGGTTGTAAACTGTCAAATAAATTATGCCAAATAATCTAATCTCTTTTAAACATTGCAGGAGCCCAAGAAAACTTCCTAATGGATTTCCCGCTACTAGCAAACTATTTACAATTCACACCATCAAATTGGAGATACAAAACAATGCCAAGTCAACGCTACTGCATGGGCATGGACAACCAACAATGCAATTGGCCAAGAGGAAAAGTAATGGGAGGCAGCAGCGTCCTCAACTACATGATCTACACACGAGGCAATCGCAGAGACTACGATAACTGGTCAAATCTAGGCAACAAAGGATGGAGCTACGCAGAAGTCCTACCATACTTTAAAAAAATCGAAAACTTCACAGTACCGGAGTACCAAAACCCAAAATACCACAGCACTGAAGGAAATTTAAATGTTGGATACTCACCCTACCATACAAAACTAGCGGAAGCTTTATTAGAAGCCAATGTCGAAATGGGAATCAATAAAGTTGATTATAATGGTCAATATCAAACCGGAGTATCGTATTTACAGACTACCATAAAAGAGGGGTTAAGACACAGCTCAAATCGGGCTTATTTGAACCCAATTAAAGGCCGCAAAAATTTACACGTGACTAAATTCTCGATGGTTAGTAAAATATTAATCAATCCAGAAACAAAACAAGCTTATGCTGTTGAGTATCGCAGAGATGGGCGTAAATATATCATAAAAGCCAGAAAAGAAGTAATCTTATCAGCAGGTTCCTTAAATTCACCTCAATTACTAATGTTATCCGGTATAGGACCCAAAAAACATTTACAGGCTCTCAACATACCAGTTTTAAAAAATGCAAGAGTAGGATTTAATTTGATGGACCATATTGCAGTCGGAGCATTAACATTTACAATTGAAAAACATTACAGCATCAATACAATGACTGCGTTTGAAAATACCAATTTGCAGGATTATTTGAATCGTCATGAAGGGCCCATTTCCATACCAGGTGGTTGTGAGGCTTTAAGCTTCCACGATTTAAAAAACCCTACCGCATTGGATGGGTATCCAGATATTGAGTTGCTTTATTTAGCAGGATCTGTTGCTTCCGATGAACTCTTGCGTAAAAATTTTGGTATCACAGATGAAATCTACGACTCATTCCTGAAATCAATTGAAAGCAAAGAAAGCTTCATGATATTTCCTATGTTAATGCGTCCTAAAAGTAAAGGACGTATTATGTTGAAGGATTCTAATTATTTAAGTAAACCGTTAATTTTCCCCAACTATTTCGCAGTTGATGAAGATATCCGTACTATAGTAGAAGGAGTCAAAATAGCTATAAATGTAACCAAACAACCAGCAATGCAGAAAATAGGAGCTAAATTCCATGATGTACCATTTCCGGGTTGTAGTCAACACCCGTTTCAATCGGATGAATATTTTGCTTGTTTCGCACGTCATTTTACTTTTACTATCTATCATCTTAGTGGGACCTGTAAAATGGGTCCTGCTAGTGATAAGAAAGCAGTCGTTGATCCTAGATTGAGAGTATATGGAGTGAAAGGGTTGAGAGTCATCGATGCTTCCATTATGCCTGAAGTTATTACTGGGCATACCAACGCACCATCGTATATGATCGGTGAGAAGGGTTCTGACATGATCAAGCAAGACTGGGGATTTTTATAAGGAGTTGTGATCGAAATGATGACCTCTGTGATATTTATTATTAAGAAATTTTAATCATTTTATTAAATTGTTAATTTTACTTTTTTGTAGAAATAAATTATTTTTTTATGTCAATTTATAAATCCACATTTCACCTGTAACTATGCTAAAGTCAATTTTAAAACTGTCAAACAAATGACGTAATCAATTCTAAAATAGTTCCAAAACTGTCAAACAGATTAAAAAATGTCAACACTGTCAAACAATAATCAATAACTGTCATAAATGTTGTATTTTAAACTATTTTGTTTCAAAACTGTCATAAATGTTGCATTTTAAACTATTTAGTTTCAAAACTGTCAAAAAGTTGATCAATAGACGTTGCACACCTGTCATAAATGTTCCAGTCAATTCTAAAATAGTTCCAAAATTGTCAAACAGATTAAAAAATGTCAACACTGTCAAACAATAATCAATAACTGTCATAAATGTTGTATTTTTAACTATTTAGTTTTAAAACTGTCAAAAAGATGATAAATAATTGTTGCACAACTGTCAAAAATGTTGCAACGAATTTTAAAATAGTTCCAAAACTGTCAAACAGATTAAAAAAGTCAACACTGTCAAACAATAATCAATAACTGTCATAAGAGTTGTATTTTTAACTATTTAGTTTCAAAACAGTCAAAAAGATGATCAATAGATGTTGCACAACTGTCATAAATGTTGCAATCAATTCTAAAATAGTTAAAAAACTGTCAAACAAATTGAAAAATGTCAACACTGTCAAACAATAATCAATAACTGTCATAAATGTTGCATTTTCAACTATTTAGTTTCAAAACAATCAAAAAGATGATCAATAGATGTTGCACAACTGTCATAAATGTTGCAATCAATTATAAAATAGTTCCAAAACTGTCAAACAGATTAAAAAGTGTCAACACTGTCAAACAATAATCAATAACTGTCATAAATGTTGTATTTTTAACTATATAGTTTCAAAACAGTCAAAAAGATGATCAATAGATGTTGCACAACTGTCATAAATGTTGCAATCAATTCTAAAATAGTTAAAAAACTGTCAAACAGATTAAAGGTGTCAACACTGTCAAACAATAATCAATAACTGTCAAAGGAGTTGTATTTTTAACTATTTACTTACAAAACTGTCAAAAAGATGATCAATAAATGTTGCACAACTGTCGTAAATGTTGCAATCAATTCTACAACAGTTCCAAAACTGTCAAACAAATTAATAAATGTCAACACTGTCAAACAATAATCAATAACTGTCATAAATGTTGTATTTTTACCTATTTAATTTCAAAACTGTCAAAAAGATGATCAATAGATGTTGCACAACTGTCAAAAATGTTGCAATCAATTCTAAAATAGTTCCAAAACTGTCAAACAGATTAAAAAATGTCAACACTGTCAAACAATAATCAATAACTGTCATAAGAGTTGTATTTTTAACTATTTAGTTTCAAAACTGTCAAAAAGATTATCAGTAGATGTTGCACAACTGTCATAAATGTTGCAATTAATTCTAAAATAATCCCAAAACTGTCAAACAGATTAAAAAATGTCAACACTGTCAAACAATAATCAATAACTCTCATAAATGTTGTATTTTTAACTATTTAGTTTAAAAACTGTCAAAAAAATTATCAGTAGATGTTGCACAACTGTCATAAATGTTGCAATCAATTCTAAAATAGTTCCAAAACTGTCAAACAGATTAAAAAATGTCAACACTGTCAAACAATAATCAATAACTGTCATAAAAGTTGTATTTTTAACTATTTAGTTTCAAAACTGTCAAAAAGATGATCGGTAAATGTTGCACAACTGTCGTAAATGTTGCAATCAATTCTAAAATAGTTCCAAAACTACCAAACAGATTAAAAAAGTCAACACTATCAAACAATAATCAATAACTGTCATAAATGTTGTATTTTAAACTAACTAGTTTCAAAACTGTCAAAAAGCTGATCAATAGATGTTGCACAACTGTCATAAATGTTGCAATCAATTCTAAAATAGTTCCAAAACTGTCAAACAGATTAAAAAATGTCAACACTGTCAAACAATAATCAATAACTGTCATAAATGTTGTACTGTTAACTATTTAGTTTCAAAACTGTCAAAAAGATTACCAATAAAAGTTGCACAACTGTCATAAATGTTGCAATCAATTCTAAAATAGTTCCAAAACTGTCAAACAAATTAAAAAATGTCAACACTGTCAAACAATAATCAATAACTGTCATAAATGTTGTACTGTTAACTATTTAGTTTCAAAACTGTCAAAAAGATTACCAATAAAAGTTGCACAACTGTCATAAAATCTAAAATAGTTCTAAAACTGTCAAACAGATTAAAAAATGTCAACACTGTCAAACAATAATCAATAACTGTCATAAAAGTTGTATTTTTAACTATTTAGTTTCAAAACTGTTAAAAAAATGATCGGTAAATGTTGCACAACTGTCATAAATGTTGCAATCAATTCTAAAATAGTTCCAAAACTGTCAAACATATTAAAAAATGTCAACACTGTCAAACAATAATCAATAACTGTCATAAATGTTGTATTTTAAACTATTTAGTTTCAAAACTGTCAAAAAAATGATCAAAAGATGTTGCACAACTGTCATAAATGTTGCAATCAATTCTAAAATAGTTCCAAAACTGTTAAACAGATTAAAAAATGTCAACACTGTCAAACAATAATCAATAACTGTCATAAATGTTGTATTTTTAACTATTTAGTTTCAAAACTGTCAAAAAAATGATCAATAGATGTTGCACAACTGTCATAAATGTTGCAATCAATTCTAAAATAGTTCCAAAACTGTCAAACAAATTAAAAAATGTCAACACTGTCAAACAATAATCAATAACTGTCATAAATGTTGTACTGTTAACTATTTAGTTTCAAAACTGTCAAAAAGATTACCAATAAAAGTTGCACAACTGTCATAAAATCTAAAATAGTTCCAAAACTGTCAAACAGATTAAAAAATGTCAACACTGTCAAACAATAATCAATAACTGTCATAAGAGTTGTATTTTTAACTATTTAGTTTCAAAACTGTCAAAAAGATTATCAGTAGATGTTGCACAACTGTTATAAATGTTGCAATTAATTCTAAAATAATCCCAAAACTGTCAAACAGATTAAAAAATGTCAACACTGTCAAACAATAATCAATAACTCTCATAAATGTTGTATTTTTAACTATTTAGTTTAAAAACTGTCAAAAAAATTATCAGTTGATGTTGCACAACTGTCATAAATGTTGCAATCAATTCTAAAATAGTTCCAAAACTGTCAAACAGATTAAAAAATGTCAACACTGTCAAACAATAATCAATAACTGTCATAAGAGTTGTATTTTTAACTATTTAGTTTCAAAACTGTCAAAAAGATTATCAGTAGATGTTGCACAACTGTTATAAATGTTGCAATTAATTCTAAAATAATCCCAAAACTGTCAAACAGATTAAAAAATGTCAACACTGTCAAACAATAATCAATAACTCTCATAAATGTTGTATTTTTAACTATTTAGTTTAAAAACTGTCAAAAAAATTATCAGTAGATGTTGCACAACTGTCATAAATGTTGCAATCAATTCTAAAATAGTTCCAAAACTGTCAAACAGATTAAAAAATGTCAACACTGTCAAACAATAATCAATAACTCTCATAAATGTTGTATTTTTAACTATTTAGTTTAAAAACTGTCAAAAAAATTATCAGTAGATGTTGCACAACTGTCATAAATGTTGCAATCAATTCTAAAATAGTTCCAAAACTGTCAAACAGATTAAAAAATGTCAACACTGTCAAACAATAATCAATAACTCTCATAAATGTTGTATTTTTAACTATTTAGTTTAAAAACTGTCAAAAAAATTATCAGTAGATGTTGCACAACTGTCATAAATGTTGCAATCAATTCTAAAATAGTTCCAAAACTGTCAAACAGATTAAAAAATGTCAACACTGTCAAACAATAATCAATAACTGTCATAAGAGTTGTATTTTTAACTATTTAGTTTCAAAACTGTCAAAAAGATTATCAGTAGATGTTGCACAACTGTCATAAATGTTGCAATTAATTCTAAAATAATCCCAAAACTGTCAAACAGATTAAAAAATGTCAACACTGTCAAACAATAATCAATAACTCTCATAAATGTTGTATTTTTAACTATTTAGTTTAAAAACTGTCAAAAAAATTATCAGTAGATGTTGCACAACTGTCATAAATGTTGCAATCAATTCTAAAATAGTTCCAAAACTGTCAAACAGATTAAAAAATGTCAACACTGTCAAACAATAATCAATAACTGTCATAAATGTTGTATTTTAAACTATTTAGTTTCAAAAAGATGATCAATAGATGTTGCACAACTGTCATAAAAGTTGCAATCAATTCTAAAATAGTTCCAAAACTGTCAAACAGATTAAAAACGTCAACACTGTCAAACAATAATCAATAACTGTCATAAATGTTGTATTTTAAACTATTTAGTTTTAAAACTGTCAAAAGGATTATCAATAGATGTTGCACAACTGTCATTAATTCTAAAATAGTTCCAAAACTGTCAAACAGATTAAAAATGTCAAAACTGTCAAACAATAATCAATAACTGTCATAAATGTTGTATTTTAAACTATTTAGTTTCAAAACTGTCAAAAAGATTATTAATAGATGTTGCACAACTGTCATTAATTCTAAAATAGTTCCAAAACTGTCGAACAGATTGAGAAATGTCAACACTGTCAAACAATTAATCAATAACTGTCATAAATGTTGTATTTTAAACTATTTGGTTTCAAAACTGTCAAAAACATTATCAATAGATGTTGCACAACTGTCATAAATGTTGCAATCAATTCTAAAATTGTTAAAAAACTGTCAAACAGATTAAAAAATGTCAGCACTGTCAAACAATTAATCAATAACTGTCATAAATGTTGCATTTTAAACTATTTAGTTTCAAAACTGTCAAAAGAATTATCAATAGATGTTGCACAACTGTCATTAATTCTAAAATAGTTCCAAAACTGTCAAACAGATTGAAAAATGTCAACACTGTCAAACAATTAATCAATAACTGTCATAAATGTTGCATTTTAAACTATTTAGTTTCAAAACTGTCAAAAAGATGATCAATAGATGTTGCACAACTGTCACAAATGTTGCAATCAAATTTAAAATAGTTCCAAAACTGTCAAACAGATTAAAAAATGTCAACACTGCCAAACAATAATCAATAACTGTCATAAGAGTTGTATTTTTAACTATTTAGTTTCAAAACTGTCAAAAAGTTGATTTGTAGATGTTGCACAACTGTCATAAATGTTGCAATCAATTCTAAAATAACTCCAAAACTGTCAAACAGATTAAAAAAATGAAAACTGTCAAACAATAATCAATAACTGTCATAAATGTTGTATATGTTGTATTTTTAACTATTTAGTTTCAAAACTGTAAAAAAGATGATCAATAGATGTTGCACAACTGTCATAAAAGTTGCAATCAAATCTAAAATAGTTCCAAAACTGTCAAACAAATTTAAAAAAAAGCAACACTGTCAAACAATAATCAATAACTGTCATAAATGTTGTATTTCAAAACTGTCAAAAAGATGATCGGTGGATGTTGCACAACTGTCATAAATGTTGCAATCAATTCTAAAATAGTTAAAAAACTGTCAAATAGATTAAAACATGTCAACGCTGTCAAAGAAATAATCAATAACTGTCATAAATGTTGTATTTTAAACTATTTAGTATCAAAACTGTAAAAAAAATTATCAATAGATGTTGCACAACTGTCATAAATGTTGCAACCAATTCTAAAATAATTCCAAAACTGACAAATTAATTTAAAAAAATCAACACTGTCAAACAATAATCAATAACTGTCATAAACGTTATATTTTAAACTATTTAGTTTCAAAACTGTCAAAAAGATGATCAGTAGATGTTGCACAACTGTCATAAATGTTGCAGTCAATTCTAAAATAGTTCCAAAAATGCCAAACAGATTAAAAAGTGTCAACACAGTCAAACACTAATCAATAACTGTCATAAATGTTGTATTTTTAACTATTTAGTTTCAAAACTGTCAAAAAAATTATCAATAAATGATGCACAACTGTCATAAATGATGCAATCAATTCTAAAATAGTTCCAAAACTGTCAAACAGATTAAAGGTGTCAACACTGTCAAACAATAATCAATAACTGTCAAAGGAGTTGTATTTTTAACTATTTACTTACAAAACTGTCAAAAAGATGATCAATAAATGTTGCACAACTGTCGTAAATGTTGCAATCAATTCTACAACAGTTCCAAAACTGTCAAACAAATTAATAAATGTCAACACTGTCAAACAATAATCAATAACTGTCATAAATGTTGTATTTTTACCTATTTAATTTCAAAACTGTCAAAAAGATGATCAATAGATGTTGCACAACTGTCAAAAATGTTGCAATCAATTCTAAAATAGTTCCAAAACTGTCAAACAGATTAAAAAATGTCAACACTGTCAAACAATAATCAATAACTGTCATAAGAGTTGTATTTTTAACTATTTAGTTTCAAAACTGTCAAAAAGATTATCAGTAGATGTTGCACAACTGTCATAAATGTTGCAATTAATTCTAAAATAATCCCAAAACTGTCAAACAGATTAAAAAATGTCAACACTGTCAAACAATAATCAATAACTGTCATAAATGTTGTATTTTTAACTATTTAGTTTCAAAACTGTCAAAAAGATGATCAATAGATGTTGCACAACTGTTATGATCAATAGATGTTGCACAACTGTCATAAATGTTGCAATCAATCAAAATTGTTGCAAGAATTATTTAAACTGTTGCAAGAACTGTCTAAACTGTTGCAATAAAAGTGTCACAAATGTTAAAATAACAAAAATTATTCTTGAAAATTTATAAATCTTAGAACTGTCAAATAAAACCATTAAAAAAATAAAAATCAGCAACATCTGTCAAAATTTTTGAAAGAATTGTTTAAACTGTTGCAAAAACTGTGTAAACTGTTGCAACAAAAGTTTCACAAATGTCAAAAAAACTAAAATTATTCCTGAAAATTTATAAATCTTAAAAGTGTCAAATGAAACCATTATAAAAGTAAAAATCAGCAACATCTGTCAAAATTGTTGCAAGAATTGTTTAAACTGTTGCAACAACTGTCTAAACTGTTGCAATAAAAACGTCACAAATGTCAAAAAAGCTAAAATTATTCCTGAAAATTTATAAATCTTAAAAGTGTCAAATGAAACCATTATAAAAGTAAAAATCAGCAACATATGTCAAAATTGTTGCAAGAATTGTTTGGACTGTTGCAACAACTGTCTAAACTATTGCAATAAAAGCGTCACAAATGTCAAAAAAGATAAAATTATTCCTGAAAATTTATAAAACTTAAAACTGTCAAATAAAACCTTTATAAAAGTAAAACTTAGCAATATCTGTCAAAATTGTTGCAAAAATTGTTTAAACTGTTGCAAGAACTGTCAAAACTGTTGCAATAAATGTGTCACAAATGTCAGAAAAGCTAAAATTATTCCTGAAAATTTATAAAACTTAAAACTGTCAAATGAAACCTTTATAAAAGTAAAACTTAGCAATATCTGTCAAAATTGTTGCAAAAATTGTTTAAACTGTTGCAAGAACTGTCAAAACTGTTGCAATAAAAGTGTCACAAATGTCAGAAAAGCTAAAATTATTCCTGGAATATTATAAAACTTAAAACTGTCAAAGAAAACCATTAAAAAAAGTAAAAATTAAAAATCTCTGTCAAAATTGTTGCAAGAATTGTTTAAACTGTTGCAAGAACTGTCTAAACTGTTGCAATAAAAACGTCACAAATGTCAAAAAAGCTAAAATCATTCCTGAAAATTTATAAAACATAGAACTGTCAAATAAAACCATTAAACAAGTAAAAATCAGTAACATCTGTCAAAAATGTTGCAAAAATCAGTAGCGCCGTAAAAATTGTTTTCCAAAAAAAAAACGTAAATTTGCAATAACTGGAATAAATTTGATCCCAAAAAAGTAAGATATAAACAAACAAAAAATCCTTTTAAGAAGCGCTTTCTTATAACTAAACCCCAATATTTTTGTCCAGTGGCGTTACTTAATTTTTTCGTCTTAAAGTCAAAAATTGTGTTTATCTAAAGGTAAAAATCGGAAAGCAAAAAATGTACCACTTCCAATCATCTGAGCCAAAAACGTTAAAGGACTTTTTGATTGCAAAATAATACAAAAGTATAATAGGCCTAGTCGCGTTCCAATTGATGCTTTTGATTTTGAGCATTGACGTCCTAAATTAGGGCAAAAACAAGCATTTTTTGAGAGTGCGCCACTGGTTAACCCGGGCACGCAAAAAATTGTGCTTAGTCTTAAATGAAAGATCTAATCTTCCCCTACAAATTATTAATTTTAAATTTTTTTAATATCTGTAAAAATAAACCAGTGGCGGTTCGTCAAACATTGAAAAAAATGCGATTTTTGGCTAAAAGTGGTTTTGCGCCAAAGAATAAAAGTGCCCAGTAGTTTAACGTAGAGTTCTGCGCATAGTTTTAAACAAAAGAAAAAGAATGTGTTAACAGATTGTCGTATTAAATTTTTGAATTTTTACCTACAACCGTTTTTATAAATTTTCAAAAATAACAATTTTTTTTTTGCTATAAAGATAATTTTTTTTTTTTTAATTTTACAATTACTCAAATTTTAAGAGCTGACTTAAGTCTTTTTTAATGAAATCAAGTATGCTCCATTCAAATTTTCAAACTAGAACTTAATATAATTAGTAATTATTGCACAAACTTAAATTACTTACCAACAATTCTACGCAAATTCCGCAATCAAATATCTATGACTACACGTACCTAAAAATAAAAAAAAAGAAAGTGTTAATTGCATTCTTTATTGAATCGAATAGTCAATTAACATATTATTAAGATCCCAATCTAACCCGACCGAATGCAAACCGGGCAGACGGTGACAATACGTTAATGGTTTTCGGAATTCTTCCCCATAATTAATTCTATAATTAGCCACAAACAATATATAAAACGGGCCCCATTATTTTTTAAAGCATCAGTGTTGGTGTGACAATTGCAGACAGACAGAAGCAAACATGAAATTCGTAAGTAGATATTAATTTAATTAATTTTGATTTAATTTGGGTTTTTTAGTTAATACCATTCGTTACCTTAGTTGTGGCTGGTATGTGCGCACCACCAGTAGCTAAATTACCTACTGATGAAGAAATTGCACAGAATGAAAGCGCACAGTAAGTTTTTTAATTAATTTTGTTAGCTTTGCTTAATGGATTTATTGTAGATATCAATTTTCCGCAAATGTTGAAGATCATATTAATGATCTTTCACAACAAAGAGTGGAGGTACGCGATGGATTGAATGTTAAGGGAATGTACGCATATAGTGATGGTTATTTCAAGAGGACTGTACATTATGAAGCTGATGATAAAGGTTACAGAGTAACTGGGTAAGTGCTAAATATAAATTTATGATTGATAATTAATTAATCAAATAAAATAATAATTTTTAGTGAGGAAGTAATCCCATTAGATGGACCTAAAATTGATTTAAGTGGACAAGCTTCCGTAGACACTGCTGCACATGGAACTCAAGTCAAATATACAGTTCAATCTGTCCCAGCCGATGGCCCAGTATCCAGAGTTGTTGAACATCAAGCTGTTATTGTATAAAAGTTAGGTTTAAGTTATAAATAAAATTCTTTGATAAAATTGAAATCGTATTATTGTAATAGAAAATTTAAAACTTTGTTCAGATTTAGTGCATTAGTTTCATTAAAAAGCTTCTAAACTTTAAGCTTAATTTGGGCCAAACTTATTCAAACTAGAAAACGCCAAAATTGACAACTTAAACGTCAAACTAAATCAAAAGACCATTTTAATTTTTTGTGCATACACTAATTATAAACAAAATATTTAGATAAAATGTGTTGCTACTTTTTACTATTTCAGAGATATTATCAGTTATTTGATTTAGGTCAAATTGCTTAAAACTAGAAAACTGCAAAATTGACAACTAAAATGTCAAAATAAATCAAAAAATCATTTAGATTTTTTGTGCCTACAATAATTATCTTTAAAATATTTAAATAAAATTTGTTGCTACTATTTACTATTTCAGAAATATCCTCAGTTATTTGATTTGGGTCAAATTGTTTAAAACTAGAAAACTGCAAAATTGACAACTTAAATGTCAAAATAAATCAAAAAACCATTTAGATTTTTTGTGCCTACAATAATTATCTTTAAAATATTTAAATAAAATTTGTTGCTACTTTTTACTATTTTAGAGATATCCTCAGTTATTTGATTTGGGTCAAATTGTACAAAACTAGAAAACTGCAAAATTGACAACTTGAATGTCAAAATAAATCAAAAAACCATTTAGATTTTTATGCCTACAATAATTATCTTCAAAATATTTAAATAAAATTTGTTGCTAGTTTTTACTATTTCAGGGATATCATCAGTTTTTTGAGTTGGGAGAAATTGTTTAAAACTAGAAAACTGCAAAAATGACAACTTAAATGTCAAAATAAATCAAAAGACCATTTAGATTTTTTGTGCCTACAATAATTATCTTTAAAATATTTAAATAAAATTTGTTGCTACTTTTTACTATTTTAGAGATATCCTCAGTTATTTGATTTGGGTCAAATTGTACAAAACTAGAAAACTGCAAAATTGACAACTTGAATGTCAAAATAAATCAAAAAACCATTTAGATTTTTATGCCTACAATAATTATCTTCAAAATATTTAAATAAAATTTGTTGCTAGTTTTTACTATTTCAGGGATATCATCAGTTTTTTGAGTTGGGAGAAATTGTTTAAAACTAGAAAACTGCAAAAATGACAACTTAAATGTCAAAATAAATCAAAAGACCATTTAGATTTTTTGTGCCTACAATAATTATCTTCAAAATATTTAAATAAAATTTGTTGCTAGTTTTTACTAATACAGGGATATCCTCAGTTATTTAATTTGAGCCAAATTGTTTAAAACTAGAAAACTGCAAAAATGACAACTTAAATGTCAAAATAAATCAAAAGACCATTTTGATTTTTTGTGCCTACAATCATTATCTTTAAAATATTTAAATAAAATGTGTTGCTACTTTTTACTATTTCAGAAATATCCTCAGTTATTTGATTTGGGTCAAATTGTACAAAACTAGAAAACTGCAAAATTGACAACTTAAATGTCAAAATAAATTAAAAAACCATTTAGATTTTTTGTGCCTACAATAATTATCTTCAAAATATTTAAATAAAATTTGTTGCTAGTTTTTACTATTTCAAGGATATCCTCAGTTATTTGATTTCGGTCAAATTGTTTAAAACTAGAAAACTGCAAAAATGACAACTTAAATGTCAAAATAAATTAAAAAACCATTTAGATATTTTGTGCATATACTAATTATAAACAAAATATTTAAATAAAATGTGTTACTAATTTCTACTATTTTAGAAATATTATCAGTTATTTGATTTGGGTCAAATTGTTTAAAACTAGAAAACTGCAAAAATGACAACTTAAATGTCAAAATAAATTAAAAATCCATTTAGATTTTTTGTGCATATACTAATTATAAACAAAATATTTAAATAAAATGTGTTGCTAATTTCTACTATTTTAGAAATATCATCAGTTATTTGATTTGGGTCAAATTGTACAAAACTAGAAAACTGCATAATTGACAACTTAAATGTCAAAATAAATTAAAAAACCATTTAGATTTTTTGTGCCTACAATAAGTATCTTCAAAATATTTAAATAAAATTTGTTGCCAATTTCTACTATTTTAGAGATATCCTCAGTTATTCGATTTAAGTCAAATTATTTAAAACTAGAAAACTGCAAAATTGACAACTTAAATGTCAAAATAAATCAAAAGACCATTTAAATTTTATGTGCCTACAATAATTATCTTCAAAATATTTAAATAAAATTTGTTGCTAGTTTTTACTATTTCAGGGATATCATCAGTTATTTGATTTGGGTCAAATTGTTCAAAACTAAAAAACTGCAAAAATGACAACTTAAATGTCAAAATAATTTAAAACGCCATTTAATATTAAGCCAAGTAAAAAAAGTTTAAATGTAACATACTTAATTTTATTATAAAATACTTAAGTCAGCACTTAAGAGCATCATAGCTTTAAATAAATAATTTAAAAAAATCAATTTTCTGTCAATTGCTTCACTTAAATTAAGTTGACGCAGTAAAAAGTCAAAACATTAAATTGTAGTAAACAATATTGGTTGCACCATACTTGGGTCTATTAGAAAATACTTAAGTCGGCACTTAAAAGATTCTTAGCTTAAAGTAATTAATAAAAAACATCAATTTTCTGTAATTTTGTTATTTAAATAAAGTTTACGCAGCAAATTTAGCAAATTTAGTTGCACCATACTTGATTTTGTTAAAAAATACCTAACTCGGCACTTAAAAGCTTCTTAACATAAAGTAATTAATAAAAGAAATCAATTTTCTGTCATTTAAGTTAATTAAATTAAGTTCACGCAGCAAATACCCAAAATATTAAATTGTAATAAGCAAATTCAATTGCACCATACTTGATTTCGTTGAAAAATACTTTAGTCGGCACTTAAAAGCTTCATAGCTTAAAGTAATTAATAAAAGAAATCAATTTTCTGTCATTTAAGTTAATTAAATGAAGTTCACGCAGCAAATACTTAAAATATTAAATTGTAGTATGCAAATTTAGTTGCACCATACTTGTTTCCGTTAAAAAATACTTAAGTCGGCACTTAAAAGCTTCTTAGCTTTAAGTAATTAATAAAACACATAATTTCTGTCATTTTTGTTACTTAAATTAAGTTCACGCAGCAAATACTCAAAATATTAAATTGCAGTAAACAAATTTGGTTGCAACATACTTGATTCTGTTAAAAAAGACTTAAGTTGGAACTTAAAAACTTCTTAACTTAAAGTAATTAATAAAAGAAATCAAATATCTGTCATTTTTGTTACTTAAATTTAGTTCACGCAACAAAGACTTAAAAAATTAAATTGTAGTAAGCAAATTTGGTTGCACCATACTTGATTCTATTGAAAAATACTTAAGTCGGCACTTAAAAGCTTCTTAGCTTAAAGTAATTAATAAAAGAAATCAATTTTCTGTCATTTTTGTTACTTAAATTAAGTTTACGCAGCAAGTACTCAAAATATTAAACTGTAGTAAGCAAATTTTGTTGCACCATACTTAATTCTGTTAAAAAATACTTAAGTCGGCACTTAAAAGCTTCTTAGCTTAAAGTAATTAATAAAAGAAATCAATTTTCTGTCATTTAAGTTAATTAAATTAAGTTTACGCAGCAAATACTCAAAATATTAAATTGTAGTAAACAAATTAAGTTGCATCATACTTGTTTCCGTTAAAAAATACTTAATTCGGCACTTAAAAGCTTCTTAACTTAAAATAATTAATAAAAGAAATCAATTTATTGTAATTTTTGTAACTTAAATTAAGTTCACGCAGCAAATACTCAAAATAATAAATTATAGTAAACAAATTTGGTTGCACCATACTTAAATCCATTAAAACATACTTAAATCGGCACTTAAAAGCTTCTTAGCTTAAAGTAATTAATAAAAGAAATCAATTTTCTGTCATTTAAGTTAATTAAATTAAGTTCACGCAGCAAATACTTAAAATATAAAATTGTAGTAAGCAAATTAAGTTGCACCATACTTGTTTCCGTTGAAAAATACTTAAGTCGGCACTTAAAAGCTTCTTAGCTTAAAGCAAATAATAAAAGAAATCAATTTTCTGTCATTTAAGTTAATTAAACTAAGTTCACGCAGCAAATACTTAAAATATTAAATTTTAGTAAGCAAATTAAGTTGCACTATACTTGATTCCGTTGAAAAATATTTAAGTCAGCACTTAAAAGCTTCTTAGCTTAAAATAATTAATAAAAAACATCAATTTTCTGTAATTTTTGTTAATTAAATTAAGTTTACGCAGCAAATACTCAAAATATTAAACTGTAGTAAGCAAAGTTGGTTGTACCATACTTGATTTTGTTAAAAAATACTTAAGTTGGCAGTTAAAAGCATCGCAGCTTAAAGTAATTAATAAAAGAATTCAATTTTCTGTAATTTTTGATAATTAAATTAAGTTCACGCAACAAATACTTTAAAAATTAAAATGTAGTATGCAAATTTAGTTGCACCATACTTGATTCTGTTAAAAAATACTTAAATCGGCACTTAAAAGCTTCTTAACTTTAAGTAATTATTAAAAGAAATCAATTTTCTGTCATTTAAGTTAATTAAATTAAGTTCACGCAGCAAATACTTAAAATATTAAATTGTAGTAAGCAAATTTAGTTGCACCATACTTGATTTTGTTGAAAAATACTTAAATCGGCACTTAAAAGCTTCTTAACTTAAAATAATTAATAAAAGAAATAAATTTTCTGTAATTTTTGTTACTTAAATTAAGTTCACGCAACAAATACTTAAAATATTAAATTGTAGTAAGCAAATTTAGTTGCACTATACTTGATTCTGTTAAAAAAATACTTAAGTCGGCACCTTAAAGCTTCATAGCTTAAAGTAATTAATAAAAGAAATCAATTTTCAGTCATTTTTGTTACTTAAATTAAGTTCACGCAGCAAATACTTAAAACATTAAATTGTTGTAAGCAAATTTGGGAGCACAATACTTAATTAGGTTAAAAAATACTTAAGTCGGCACCTTAAAGCTTCATAGCTTAAAGTAATTAATAAACAAAATCAATTTTCTGTTATTTGTGTCACTTAAATTAAGTTCACGCAGCAAATACTCCAAACATTAAATTGTAGTAAGCAACTTTGGTTGCACCATACTTGGTTTTGTTAAAAAATACTTAAGTCGACACTTAACACCTTTTTAGCTTAAAGTAATTAATAAAAACATCAATTTTTCTGTCATATTTGTTACTTAAATTAAGTTCACGCAGCAAATACTCAAAATATTAAATTGTAGTAAACAAATTTGGTTGCACCATACTTGATTTTGTTAAAAAATACTTAAGTCGGCACTTAAAAGCTTCTTAGCTTAAAGTAATTAATAAAAAAAAAAAAAATCTGTAATTTTAGTTACTTAAATTAAGTTTACGCCATAAATACTTAAAATATTAAATTGTAGTAAACAAATTCAGTTGCACTATACTTAAAAACGTTAAAAAATACTTAAGTCGGCACTTAAAAGCAACTTAACTTAAAGTAATTAATAAATTAAACCAATTTTCTGCCATTTTTTTACTTAAATTAAGTTCACGCAGCAAATACTTAAAATATAAAATTGTAGTAAGCAAATTAAGTTGCACCATACTTGTTTCCGTTGAAAAATACTTAAGTCGGCACTTAAAAGCTTCTTAGCTTAAAGCAAATAATAAAAGAAATCAATTTTCTGTCATTTAAGTTAATTAAACTAAGTTCACGCAGCAAATACTTAAAATATTAAATTTTAGTAAGCAAATTAAGTTGCACTATACTTGATTCCGTTAAAAAATATTTAAGTCAGCACTTAAAAGCTTCTTAAAATAATTAATAAAAAACATCAATTTTCTGTAATTTTTGTTAATTAAATTAAGTTTACGCAGCAAATACTCAAAATATTAAACTGTAGTAAGCAAAGTTGGTTGCACCATACTTGATTTTGTTAAAAAATAATTAAGTTGGCACTTAAAAGCTTCTCAGCGTAAAGTAATTAATTAAAAACACCAATTTTCTGTCATTTAAGTTAATTAAATTAAGTTCACGCAGCAAATACTCAAAATATTAAATTGTAGTAAGCAAATTTGATTGCACCATACTTGATTCTGTTAAAAATTATTTAAATCGGCACTTAAAAGCTTCTTAGCTTAAAGTAATTAATAAAAAAAAAACAATTTTCTGTCATTTAAGTTAATTAAATTAAGTTCACGCAGCAAATACTCAAAATATTAAATTGTAGTAACCAAATTTGGTTGCACCACACTCAAGTTTGTTGCAAAATATTTAAGTCAATACTTTAAAGCATCTTAGCTTAAAGTAATTAATAAAAGAAATCAATTTTCTGTAATTTTTGTTACTTAAATTTTGTTTACGCAGCATATTCTCAAAACATTAAATTGTAGTAAGCAAATTTAGTTGCACCATACTAAATTCTGTTTAAAAATACTTAAATCGGCACTTAAAAGCTTTTTAACTTTAAGTAACTCATAAAAAAAAAATTATATCATTTTCGTCACTTAAATTAAGTTCACTCAGCAAATACTCAAAATATTAAATTGTAGTAAACAAATTCAGTTGCACCATACTTGTTTCTGTTAAAAAATATTAAAGTCGGCACTTAAAAGCTTCTTAGCTTAAAGTAATTATTAAAAAAAATCAATTTTCTGTCATTTTCGTTAATTAAATTAAGTTTACGCAGCAAATAATCAAAGTATTAAATTGTAGTAAGCAAATTTGGTTGCACTATACTTGTTTATGTTAAAAAATACTTAAGTCGGCACTTAAAAGCTTCTTAGCTTCAAGTAATTAATAAAAAACATCAATTTTCTGTAATTTTCGTTACTTAAATTAAGTTTACGCAGCAAATACTTTAAATAATAAATGTAGTAAGCAAATTTGGTTGCACCATACTTAATTCTGTTAAAAAAAAACTTAAATCGGCACTTAAAAGCTTCTTAGTTTAAAGTATTTATTAGAAAACATCAATTTTCAGTCATTTTTGTTACTTAAATTAAGTTAACGCAGCAAATACTCAAAATTTTGAATTGTTATAACCAAGTTTGGTTACACCATACTTAATTTTGTTTGAAAATACTTAAGTCGGCACTTAAAAGCTTCTTAGCTTAAAGTAAATAATAAAAGAAATCAATTTTCTGTCATTTAAGTTAATTAAATTAAGTTCACGCAGCAAATACTTAAAATATTAAATTGTAGTAAGCAAATTTGGTTGCATCATACTTAAATCTGTTAAAAAAAATTTAAGTCGGCACATAAAAGCTTTTTAGCTTAAAGTAATTAATAAAACAAATCAATTTTCTGTCATTTTTGTTACTTAAATTAAAGTTACGCAACAAATACTTAAAATATTAAATTGTAGTAAACAAATTTAGTTGCACCATACTTAATTCTGTTAAAAAATACTTAAGTTGGCACTTAAAAGCTCCTTAGCTTAAAGTAATTAATGAAAAAAATCAATTTTCTGTAATTTTCTTAACTTAAATTAAGTTTACGCAGCAAATACTTAAAATATTAATTTGTAGTAAGCAAATTTGGTTGCACCATACTTGATTCCATAAACAAATACTCAAATCGGAACTTAAAAACTTCTTAACTTTAAGTAATTAATAAATGTAATCAATTTTCTGTAATTTTCTTAACTTAAATTAAGTTTACGCAGCAAATACTTAAAATATTAAATTGTAGTAAGCAAACTTAGTTGCACCATACTTGATTCTGTTTAAAAATACTAAAATCGGCACTTAAAAACTTCTTAGCTTAAAGTAATTAAAATAAAAAACCAATTTTCTGTAACTTCTGTTACTTAAATCAAGTTCACGCAGCAAATACTAAAAATATTAAATTGTAGTAAGCAAACTTGATTGCACTATACTTAATTCTGTTAAAACATACTTAAGTCGGCACTTAAAATCTTCTTAGTTTAAAGTATTTATTAGAAAACATCAATTTTCAGTCATTTTTGTTACTTAAATTAAGTTCACGCAGCAAATACTTAAAACATTAAAATGTAGTAAACAAATTTGGTTGCACTATACTTGATTCTGTTAAAAAATACTTAAGTCGGCACTTAAAACCTTCTTAGCTTAAAGTAATTAATAAAAAACATCAATTTTCTGTCATTTTTGTTACTTAAATTAAGTTCACGCAGCAAATACTTAAAATATTAAACTGTAGTAAGCAAATTAAATTGCACCATACTTGTTTTCGTTAAAAACTACTTAAGTCGGCACTTAAAAGCTTCTTAGCTTAAAGTAATTAATAAAAGAAATCTAATTTTCTCTCATTTTCGTGACTTAAATTAAGTTCACAAAGCAAAAACTCAAAATATTAAACTGTAGTAAACAAATTTAATTGCACCATACTTAATTCTGTTAAAAAATACTTAAGTCGGTACTTAAAAGCTTCTTAACTCAAAGTAATTAATTAAAGATATCAATTTTCTGTCAATTTTCTTCACTTAAATTAAGTTTACGCAGCAAATACTCAAAATAATAAATTGTAGTAAGCAAATTTGGTTGCACCATACTTAATTCTGTTAAAAAATACTTAAGTCAGCACTTAAAAGCTTCTTAGCTTAAAGCAAATTTGGTTGCACCATACTTGGTTTTGTTAAAAAATACTTAAATCTTCACTTAAAAGCTTCGTAGCTTAAAGTAATTAATAAAAGAAATCAATTTTCTGTCATTTAAGTTAATTAAAATAAGTTTACGCAGCAAATACTTAAAATATTAAATTGTAGTAAGCAAATTTAGTTGCACCATACTTGATTTCGTTAAAAAATACTTAAGTCGGCACTTAAAAACTTCTTAACTTAAAGTAATTTATAAAAGAAATCAATTTTCTGTCATTTAAGTTACTTAAATTAAGTTAACGCAGCAAATACTCAAAATATTAAATTGTAGTAAGCAAATTTGGTTGCACCCTACTTGATTCCATAAAAAAATACTTAAATTAAAATTTAAAAAGTTCTTAACTTTAAGTAATTAATAAAAGTATTCAATTTTCTGTTATTTTTGTTACTTAAATTAAGTTCACGCAGCAAATACTTAAAATATTAAATTGTAGTAAGCAAATTTGGTTGCACCATACTTGATTCTGATAAAAAATACTTAAATCAACACTTAAAAGCTTCTTAACTTAAAATAATTAATAAAAGAAATCAATTTTCTGTCATTTTTGTTACTTAAATTAAGTTTACGCAGCAAATACTTAAAATATTAAATTGTAGTAAGCAAATTTGGTTGCACCATACTAAATTCTGTTAAAAAATACTTAAATCGGCACTTAAAATTCCGATAAAACCATTACAAATCATAATATCACTGATATTTTACAATACAATTGATACTAAACATAAATTTGACTTTGCAATGACAAACTGAATCGATTCTCGCTAACCACCTATTATTCCCAAAGCAGACAAACAATACATTTATTAAACCAACCACAAAAACAATTAACCTCGTGTTATTTTTAAATCTAATTCTACCTGTTGCCGGATTAACATTTTTTTTATATAGCGACCGGAATAACAATATTTAATTAAAATTAGAAATTTAAGCCCTATCGCTTTAAACAAACGATTAAGCGCCAATTAAGTTAAAAGCCACAAAAAATGCGATCGCTATCGAAACAATTAGCAAAATTAAATTCGGAGAATTTTACAAAAAAAATTAAAGAATATAAAAGAGGAATTTGCAAAAGAATTATTCAGTTAGTGAGGCGAGTTCGGTGAAGACGTTTAAATCATGTTTCAATACGTAAGTGTAAACTGATATTTTGTAAAACAAAGTTTGCATTTTATGAATTTTAGATTAGTTTTGTATTGCTGCTGATATCTCTAGTAAATTGTTTTCCACGAGTCGAACAGGATTCAGATGGACGGAATCAGGTTCTTGCTAAATTAGCACAGGAAGTAGAAACCGATGAGGAAATTGCACAAAATGAAAACGCAAAGTCAGTAATAATTTATTCAAGCTCATTTATGTTTTAACTAAAATATTTTTAGGTACAAATTTTCCTCCAATATAGAAGACCACATAAGCGACTTATCTAATCAACGTTTTGAAGTACGCGATGGTATTCATGTTAAAGGAATGTATTCCTATAGTGATGGATATTTCCGTAGAACTACACATTACGAAGCTGATGATAAAGGTTACAGAGTTACTGGGTAAGAATATAATCAAAAATCAAAACAAATTAATTACATTATTCTATTTTAGTGAAGAAGTTGTGCCATTGGAAGGTCCAATACTTGATCCTAAAGGATCGGTTTCAGTAGATACTTCCGATAATAATGGTACCCAAGTGAAATACATTATTAAAGCAATTTCTGATCAAGACAATGATGAACAAACGACAGAAATTAAAAGCGAATGATTAATTGATTTTATTTGTAAGCGTGTGATGTGTTAATAGTGTTATGTAATTAGTGTTTAATTAATTTATTGCCAAATAAAAATTATAATGAGAAAGTAATTATTCTAATTGCCCCATTAAACCCGCAATGGTTGATTGAAATGTTAATAATTTATTAAGTTAAGATAGGCAACTTCTGATGTCGATACTTCTTGTAGGTACGTAACGTATGCAACCAAATTAGCATGAATGCTTTAATATTCATTGGTTGAATATAGTTTAAGATTGTATCAAATTGAGCGTGTCAATTAAAATTATTTTTTTACAGTTGGTACTTATAATAATAAACAAGTTATATTGATTTATTTTATCTTCTTGTTACTGAATCAAGTTAGCTTAAGTTAAATAGTTTAAGATTATACCAAATTAAGCGTGATGATTGTAATTATTTTTTTTACAGTTGGTACTTATAATAATGAAGTATATTCGTACCAATTTGCATAAATATCCAATAAACCGTTTACAAATTATGATTTTTTTAATTTTAGTTTCTCGTTACTGAATCAATAAACCGTCTATTTTAAATAACAAAAAATGTTTTTAGGCTATCATAGAAGTTTAAAACTGTTCCAAACTGTCAAAAACATTCCTAAACTGTCATAGATTAGCATGGAATGTTCCTGAACAGTCACAAATATTCCAAAACTATTAAAACGTTCAAAAACTGTCAAAATATCATAAAACCTTCTATTATAAATAACAAAAAATGTTCCTCGGCTGTCATAGAAGTTTAAAACTGTTTCCAAACTGTCAAAAATATTCCTAAACTGTCATAGATTAACAAAAAATGTTCCTGAACTGTGACAAATATTCCTAAACTATTAAAACGTTCATAAACTGTCAAAATATCATAAAATGTTCTATTAGAAATAACAAAAAATGTTCCTAGGCTCTCATAGAAGTTTACAAACTGTTTCCAAACTGTCAAAAACATTCCTAAACTGTCATAGATTAACATAAAATGTTTCTGAATTGTTGCAAATCTTCCTAAACTATTGAAACGTTCATAAACTATCAAAATATCATAAAACGTTTCATTATAAAAACGAAAAATGTTCCTCGGCTGTCATAGAAGTTTAAAACTGTTTCCAAACTGTCAAAAATATTCCTAAACTGTCATAGATTAACATGAAACGTTCCTAAACTGTCACAAAAATTCCTAAACAATTAAAATGTTCATAAACTGTCAAAATATCATAAAACGTTCTATTATAAATAGCAAAACATGTTCCTCGGCTGTCATAGAAGTATAAAACTGTCTCCAAACTGTCAAAAATATTCATAAACTGTCATAGATTGACATAAAATGTTAGAAATGTAATAATATGTGTCCAAAATGGTCCTAAACTGTCATAAATTGACATAAAATGTTAGAAATGTCATCAAACGTGTTGAAAATATTCCAAAACTGTCAAAGATTAACATATAATGTGTCAGAATTACCCCTAAACTGTCGAAGATTGACATAACATGTTAGAAATGTAATAATATGTGTCAAAAATAGTCCTAAACTGTCATAGATTGACATAAATCCATAGAAATGTGATAAAACATGTCAAAAATATTCCTAAACTGTCAAAGATTAACATATAATGTGTCAAAATTACCCCTAAACTGTCGAAGATTGACATAAAATGTTAGAAATGTAATAATATGTGTCAAAAATAGTCCTAAACTGTCATAGATAGACAAAAAACGATAGAAATGTGATAAAACATGTCAAAAATATTCCTAAACTGTCAAAGATTAACATAAAAGGTGTCAAAAATACCCCTAAACTGTCATAGATTGACATAAAATATTAGAAGTGTAATAATATGTGTCAAAAATAATCCTAAACTGTCATAGATTGACATAAAATGTTAGAAATGTAATAATATGTGTCAAAAATGGTCCTAAACTGTCATAGATTGACATAAAACGATAGAAATGTAATAAAATATGTCAAAAATATTTCTAAACTGTCAAAGATTAGCATAAAATGTGTCAAAAATACCCCTAAACTGTCATATATTGGCATAATATGTTAGAAATGTATTGATTTGTGTCAAAAATAGTCCTAAACTGTCATAGATTGACATAAAACGATAATAATGTAATAAAAAATGTAAAAAATAATTCTAAACTGTCAAAGATTAACATAAAATGAGTCAATAATACCCCTAAACTGTCATAGATTGACATAAAATGTTGGAAATGTAATAATATGTGTCAAAAATAGTCCTAAACTGTCATAGATTGACATAAAACGATAGAAATGTGATAAAATATGTCAAAAATATTCCTAAACTGTCAAAAATTAACATAAGATGTGTCAATAATACCCCTAAACTGTCATAGAATGACATAAAATGTTAGAAATGTAATAATATGTGTCAAAAATAGCTAAACTGTCATAGATTGACATAAAACGATAGAAATGTAATAAAATATGTCAAAAATATTTCTAAACTGTCAAAGATTAACATAAAATGTGTCAAAAACACCCCTAAACTGTAATAGATTGACATAAAATGTTAGAAATGTAATAATATGTGTCAAAATGAGTCCTAAACTGTCATAGATTGACATAAAACAATAAAAAAGTAATAAAATATGTAAAAAATTATTCTAAACCGTCAAAGATTAACATAATATGTGTCAAAAATACCCCTATACTGTCATAGATTGACATAAAATGTTGGAAATGTAATAATATGTGTCAAAAATAGTCCTAAACTGTCATAGATTGACATAAAACAATAGAAATGTAATAAAATATGTCAAAAATATTCCTAAACTGTCAAAGGTTAACATACAATGTGTCAAAAATACCCATATACTGTCGCAGATTGACATAAAATGTTAGAAATGTAATAAAATGTGTCAAAAACAGTCCAAAACTGTTATAGATTGACATAATATGTGTCAAAAATACCCATAAACTGTCATAGATTGGCATAAAATGTTAGAAATGTAATAAATGTGTCAAAAAAAGTCCTAAACTGTCATAGATTGACATAAAACAATAAAAATGTAATAAAATATGTCAAAAATATTCCTAAACTGTCAAAGATTAACATAAAATGTGTCAAAAATACCCCTAAACTGTCATAGATTAACATAAAATGTTAGAAATGTAATTAAATGTGTCAAAAATAGTCCTAAACTGTCATAAATTGACATAAAACGATAGAAATGTAATAAAATATGTCAAAAATATTTCTAAACTGTCAAAAGTTATAGTTAAATGTGTAAAAAATACCCCTAAACTGTCATAGATTCACATAAAATGTTAGAAATGTAATAATATGTGTCAAAATGAGTCCTAAACTGTCATAGATTGACATAAAACGATAAAAATGTAATAAAATATGTCAAAAATATTCCTAACCTGTCAAAGATTAACATAAAATGTGTCAAAAATACCCCTAAACTGTCATAGATTGACATAAAATGTTAGAAATGTAATAATTTGTGTCAAAAATAGTCTTAAACTGTCAGAGATTGACATAAAACAATAAAAATGTGATGAAATATGTCAAAAATATTCTTAAACTGTCAAATATTAACATAAAAGGTGTCAAAAATACCCCTAAACTGTCATAGATTGACATAAAATGTTAGAAATGTAATAATATGTGTAAAAAATAGTCTTAAACTATCATAGATTGACATAAAACGACAGAAATGTGATAAAATTTGTCAAAAATATTCCTAAACTGTTAAAGATTAACATTAAATGTGTCAAAAATACCCCTAAACTGTCATAGATTGACATAAAACAAAAGAAATGTGTAAACAATGTCAAAAATATTCCTAAACTGTCAAAGAATAACATAAAATGTGTCAAAAATACTCCTAAACTGTCATAGATTGACATAAAATGTTAGAAATGTAATAATTTGTGTCAAAAATAGTCTTAAACTGTCAGAGATTGACATAAAACAATAAAAATGTGATGAAATATGTCAAAAATATTCTTAAACTGTCAAATATTAACATAAAAGGTGTCAAAAATACCCCTAAACTGTCATAGATTGACATAAAATGTTAGAAATGTAATAATATGTGTAAAAAATAGTCTTAAACTATCATAGATTGACATAAAACGACAGAAATGTGATAAAATTTGTCAAAAATATTCCTAAACTGTTAAAGATTAACATTAAATGTGTCAAAAATACCCCTAAACTGTCATAGATTGACATAAAACAAAAGAAATGTGTAAACAATGTCAAAAATATTCCTAAACTGTCAAAGAATAACATAAAATGTGTCAAAAATACTCCTAAACTGTCATAGATTGACATAAAATGTTAGAAATGTAATAATATGTGTCAAAAATAGTCCTAAACTGTCATAGATTGACATAAAACGATAGAAATATAATAAAATATGTCAAAAATATTCCTAAACTGTCAAAAATTAACATAAATTGTTAAAAATAACATAAACTGTGCCAAAAATATTCTTAAACTGTCATAGCTTGACATAAAATGTTAAAAATGTCATAAAATGTGTCAAAACTAGTCCGAAACTATCATAGATTAACATAAAATTTTAGAAATGTCATAAAATGTGTCAAAAATATTCCTAAACTGTCAAAGATTAACATAGAATGTTAAAAATAACATAAAATGTGTCAAAATAATTCCTAAACTGTTATAGATTAACATAAAATGTTAAAAATGTGTCAAAAATATTCCTAAACTGTCAAAGATTGACATAAAATGTCAGAAATGTAATAAATTGTACAAAAATAGTCCTAAACTGTCATAGATTAACATAAAATGTTAGAAATTTTATAAAATGTGTCAAAAATATTCCTAAACTGTCATAGATTGACATAAAATAAATAAATCCGACTTTAAAAACTAATAAATCCTATCAAAAGTTATTAAACCCACAAAAAATAGATAAAACCAGAAAAAATTAAACAAACCCAGTCTCAAATTAAAGAAAAAATAGCTAAATGTATTAAGATTAAATTTAATGACATTCATTTATTTTGATTGATAGAAAAAATTCCGATCGAACTAATGGCATCAAGATAATCATCACGACCTTTCACATTCTTGAAAACAAAACACATTCAGTCAATAACACACGAAACCAAAATGAAGCCGCTCCTATTATCAACAATTTTAATC
This sequence comes from Tachinus rufipes, assembly GCA_963932245.1. Taxonomy (NCBI): domain Eukaryota; kingdom Metazoa; phylum Arthropoda; class Insecta; order Coleoptera; family Staphylinidae; genus Tachinus; species Tachinus rufipes. The sequence continues at coordinate 87,798,717 of OZ010748.1, read as the reverse complement.
CAAGTAATCTGCGCCCAATTAAATATAGCCAACTTGCAAAATTTCGCATCGCAAAATCCGCAACAATTGGAACGCACTATAGTTTCATTGGAAAATCCATACATTGCAACTTTGCTTGTTAACAGTAACGGAGGATTATTAAGAAGGTAATTTTTTAATATTGTCTAGAATAGAATTTTAAAATTTATCTTTTAAGAGAATCAAGTAGGCCTATTCCAATACAATTTCATGAGCGCCGATTGGATACTGCTTTTATTAATTATTTACAACAAAAACCTTTTTTATCTATCAAATTGGATAAGCTGGATCCTGGTAAAACTGAATTTACTTTTGAGGATTTGTTCAGTGTTCCTTATTTGGATGACTTTTTGGAATCGGAACTTCTTAATGGAAATATTAACTTTGCGGAAATTAAAAAGGTAATTAATATTTTATTTTTATTGAATTTCTATTAATTAAATTAATTAAAGGTTGCACAAAAAGATAAGAATGTAATGAATGGTTTGATGCACTCTATGAAAAAGAAAAATTCATTATCCATGAAACCTGTTGAAGAAATAGTTGGGCAACAATTTAAACCCAAAGAAGAATTACGACCGATGCTAAGAAATGAAGTTGATATAGCATTAGGATCAGAAATCAATGAAACCAATGATATTTTCAAAGATAGTATAATAGTAAGCAGTCCTATTCTGAAAATAAAAGGACCCACTCATGGCTTGATAACTAGTCAAAACATTAAAAAAATTAATTTTCCTAAACTAAAAATCCAAAAACCTATACCAAATTTAAGAAGATCACAGTTTACATTTAAATTAAATAGAAATAAAAAAATCCGATTCAGCAGACAAGCCTCAAATCCACTATTTTCTCCCAGCAATATTTTGCCTAAAGGAAGCGGTATTGAAGCCATCTACCAAGAATATTTAAACAGTAGAAATTTAAACAGTAGAACTACTACTACTACTACCACTACTACTGCCAAACCAATAACCACACAACCACCAAAAAAGAGAAAAATTATCCGGACTACAGTTAAACCCAATAGAAAACATCCAACTAAAGGCACTAACAGAATGAGAGTTCGCAAAGGACAGAGAACCAATACTAAAGTAAAGAAAAATGTATCAAAACTAATCAGATCAAATAGAATGTAATTTAGAGTAACATAACCTTAATATTAAGTATAACTTTTATTTAAATAAATTCAAAATTGTTCTTTTTGTAAATAAAAATTATTAAAAAGTTTTCTAGTTATTTCGCATAATGCAATAATTTCAAAACTAGTGTATCAATTTTGTTCCAATTTGCACCAAATTAGGCATGGATCGTTCCAAATAAATGGGTTAAAATTTTATCAAAATCCAATGTTACCAACCTAAGGTTTTTAGGTATAATGCTATAACTTCAAAACTTGATTGAATTTTATAACATAACTTGCTTAATAATAGAAATTTGGCAACACTGTATAGAAATAAAAATGTTCCTTTATTATTTGGCAACAATGTTTAATTAAAACAATTTTTAAGAAATAGAATATTTACTGAGAAAAATCTTAATTTTCAATTCTGGACACTTGATTAGATTTTCTAACATAACTAGCTTTATAATAGAAATTTGGCAACAAGGTATATAAATGAAATTGTTCCTTTATTATTTGGCAACAATGTTTAATTAAAACAATTTTTAGGAAATAAAATATTTACTGAGAAAAATCTTGTTTTTCAATTCTGGACACTTGATTAGATTTTCTAACATACCTCGCTTAATAATGGAAATTTGGCAACACCGTATATAAATAAAATTGTTCCTTTATTATTTGGCAACAATGTTTAATTAAAACAATTTTAAAAAGATAAAAGGTTTACTGAAAAAAATCTTATTTTTTCAATTCTGGACACTTGATTTGATTTTCTCACATAACTCGCTTAATAATAGAAACTTGGCAATAACGTATATAAATTAAATTGTTTCTATATTATTTGGCAACAATATTTAATTAAAACAATTTTAAAGAAATAAAATATTTACTGAGAAATATCTTATTTTTAAATTCTAGACACTTGATTAGATTTTCTAACATATCTCTCTTAATAATGGAAATTTGGCAACAACGTGTCGAAATTAAATTGTTCCTTTATTAATTGGCAACAATGTTTAATTAAAACAATTTTTAAAAAATAGAATATTTACTGAGAAAAATCTTATTTTTCAGTTCTGGACACTTGATTAGATTTTCTAACATAACTCCCTTAATAATAGAAATTTGGCAACAACGTATATAAATTAAATTGTTCCTATATTATTTGGCACCAATGTTTAATTAAAACATTTTTTAAGAAATAGAATAATTACTGAGAAAAAATTTATTTTTCAATTCTGGGGACTTAATTGGATTTTCTAACATAACTCGCTTAATAATGGAAATTCGGCAACACTGTATATAAATTAAATTGTTCCTATATTATTTGGCAACAATGTTTAATTAAAATAACTTTTAAGAAAAAAAAACTTTACTGAGAAAAATCTTATTTTTCAATTCTGGACACTTGATTAGATTTTCTAACATAACTCTCTTAATAATGGAAATTTGGCCACAACGTATATAAAATAAATTGTTCCTTTATTATTTGGCAACAATGTTTAATTAAAACAATTTTCAAGAAATAAAATATTTACGGAGGAAAATCTTATTTTTCAATTCAGAACACTTGATTGGATTTTCTAATATAACTCGCTTAAAAATAGAAATTTGGCAACAACGTATATAAATTAAATTGTTCCTTTATTATTTGGCAACAATGTTTAATTAAAACAATTTTTAAGAAATAAATTATTTACTGAAAAAAATCTTATTTTTCAATTCTGGGGACTTGATTGGATTTTCTAACATAACTCCCTTAATAATAGAAATTTGGCAACAACGTATATAAATTAAATTGTTCCTATATTATTTGGCACCAATGTTTAATAAAAACAATTTTTAAGAAATAAAATATTTACTGAGAAAAATCTTATTTTTCAATTCTGGACACTTGATTAGATTTTCTAACATAACTCGCTTAATAATAGAAATTTGGCAACACCGTATATAAATATATTTGTTTCTATATTATTTGGCAACAATGTTTAATTAAAACAATTTTTAAGAAACAAAATATTTACTGAGAAAAATCTTATTTTTCAATTCTGAATCCTGATTGGATTTTCTAACATAACTCGCTTAATAATATAAATTTGGCAACAACGTATGTAAATTAAATTATTTTTTTATTATTTGGCAACAATGTTTAATTAAAACAATTTTTAAGAAATGGATTATTTACTGAGAGAAATCTTATTATTCAATTCTGGACACTTGATTAGATTTTCTAATATAACTCGCTTAATAATGGAAATTTGGCAACACCGTATATAAATTAAATTGTTCCTTTATTATTTGGCAACAATGTTTAATTAAAACAATTTTTAAGAAATAGAATATTTATTGAGAAAAATATTATTTTTCAATTCTGGGCACTTGATTTGATTTTCTAACATAACTCGCTTAATAATGGAAATTTGGCAACACCGTTTATAAATAAAAATGTTCCTTTATTATTTGGCAACAATAATTATTTAAAACATTTTTTTAAAAAACGCAATTTTTGAAAAGAAAATAGTATATTCCAACATTCTAATATTTCTATTAAATTGTCTAGAATAGCTTCCTTATTAATAAAAATTTGGCAACATTGCATATAAATAAAACTGTTTCCGGAATACGTGGCAACAATGTTTATTTAAAACATTTTTTAAAGGACGCAATATTTAAAGAGGAAAATCGTAATTTCCAACATTCTAATAACTCTGTTGAATTATCTAGCATAACTTCCTTATTAATAAAAACTTGGCAACATTGCATATAAATAAAATTGTTTCCTGGATATCTGCCAACAAAGTTTATTTAAAACATTTTTTTTTAAATCGCAATATTTAAAGAGAAAATCGTAATTTTCAACATTCTAATAACTCTGTTGAATTGTCTAGCATAACTTTCTTATTAATAAGAATTTGGCAACATTGCATATAAATAAAACTGTTTCCGGGATATGTTTCAACAATGTTTATTTAAAACTTTTTTTAAAGAACGCAATATTTAAAGAGGAAATTCGTATTTTCCAACATTCTAATAACTCTGTTGAATTGTTTAGCATAACTTCCTTATCAATAAAAACTTGGCAACATTGCATATAAATAAAACTGTTTTCGGGATATCTGGCAACAAAGTTTATTTAAAACATTTTTAAAGAACGCAATATTTAAAGAGAAAGTTTGTAATTTCCAACACTCTAATAACTCTGTTGAATTGTCTAGCATAACTTTCTTATTAATAAGAATTTGGCAACATTGCATATAAGTAAAACTGTTTCCGGAATATGTGGCAACAATGTTTATTTAAAACATTTTTCAAAAAATGCATTATTAAAAATAAAATCGCAATAGTACTCTAGTGAGTTGAATTAAAATTGTATTAATTTCAAAAATTTGTAAAAAATAGTAAAAAATTATATTTCCAAAAATGCTTGATATTAGGTACTACTGTATCTATGTAGAGTGTTTTGAGCAAGTTTTGTTAAATTCGCAAGATAATTGTGAGATATGTGAGGTTATTAGTACTCTGGTGTGTTGTATTGAAAATGTGTTAATTTCAAAAATTTGTAAAAAATAGTAAAAAACTATATTTCCAAAAATGCTTAATATCAGGTACTACTGTATCTATGTAGAGTGTTTTGAGAAAGTTTTGTTACATTCAAAAATTATTGTGAGATTTGTGAGGTTTTTAGTACTCTGGTGTGTTGTATTAAAAATGTATTAATTTCAAAAATTTGTAAAAAATAGTAATAAATTAAATTTTCAAAAATGCTTAATATCAGGTACTACTGTATCTATGTAGACTGTTTTGAGCAATTTTTGTTAAATTCTAAAAATAATTGTGGGATATGTGAGGTTTTTCGTACTCTGGTCTGATATATGGAAATTGTGTAAACTTCAAAAATTTGTAAAAAATAGTAAACAATTATATTTCCAAAAATGCTTGATATCGGGTACTACTGTACCTATGTAGACTGTTTTGAGTAAGTTTTGTTAAATTCGAAAAATAATTGTGAGATATGTGAGGTTTTTAGTACTCTGGTCTGTTATATTGAAATTGTGTTAATTACAAAAATTAGTAAAAAATAGTAAAAAACTATATTTCTAAAAATGCTTGATATCAGGTACTACTGTATCTATGTAGAGTGTTTTGAGCAAGTTTTGTTAAATTCGCAAGATAATTGTGAGATATGTGAGGTTTTTAGTACTCTGGTCTGATATATGGAAATTGTGTTAATTTCAAAAATTTGGAAAAAATAGTAAAAAATTATATTTCCAAAAATGCTTAATATCAGGTACTACTGTATCTATGTAGAGTGTTTTGAGCAGGTTTTGTTAAATTCTAAAAATAATTGAGATATATGTGAGGTTTTTAGAACTCTGGTGTGTTGTATTGAAAATGTGTTCATTTCAAAAATTAGTAAAAAATAGTGAAAAACTATATTTCCAAAAATGCTTGATATCAAGTACTACTGTATCTATGTAGAGTGTTTTGAGCAAGTTTTGTTAAATTCTAAAAATAATTGTGAGATATGTGAGGTTTTTAGTACTCTGGTATGTTGTATTGAAATTGTGTTAATTTCAAAAATTAGTAAAAAATAGTAAAAAATTATATTTCCAAAAATGCTTGATATCAGGTACTACTGTATCTATGTAAAGTGTTTTGAGCAAGTTTTGTTAAATTCGCAAAATAATTGTGAGATATGTGAGGTTTTTAGTACGCTGATGTGTTTTATTGAAATTGAGTTAATTTCAAAAATTTGTAAAAAATATTAAAAAATTAAATTTCCAAAAATGCTTGATATTAGGTACTACTGTATCTATGTAGAGTGTTTTGAGCAAGTTTTGTTAAATTCGCAAAATAATTGTGAGGTATGTAAGGTTTTTAGTACTCTGGTGTGTTGTATTAAAAATGTGTTAATTTCAAAAATTTGTAAAAAATAGTAAGAAACTATATTTCCAAAAATACTTAATATCAGGTACTACTGTATCTATGTAGAGTGTTTTGAGCAAGTTTTGTTAAATTCGCAAAATAATTGTGAGGTATGTAAGGTTTTTAGTACTCTGGTGTGTTGTATTAAAAATGTGTTCATTTCAAAAATTAGTAAAAAATAGTGAAAAACTATATTTCCAAAAATGCTTGATATCAAGTACTACTGTATCTATGTAGAGTGTTTTGAGCAAGTTTTGTTAAATTCGCAAAATAATTGTGAGGTATGTAAGGTTTTTAGTACTCTGGTGTGTTGTATTAAAAATGTGTTAATTTCAAAAATTTGTAAAAAATAGTAAGAAACTATATTTCCAAAAATACTTAATATCAGGTACTACTGTATCTATGTAGAGTGTTTTGAGCAAGTTTTGTTAAATTCGCAAAATAATTGTGAGGTATGTAAGGTTTTTAGTACTCTGGTGTGTTGTATTAAAAATGTGTTAATTTCAAAAATTTGTAAAAAATAGTAAGAAACTATATTTCCAAAAATACTTAATATCAGGTACTACTGTATCTATGTAGAGTGTTTTGAGCAAGTTTTGTTAAATTCGCAAAATAATTGTGAGATATAGGAGGTTTTTAGTACTCTGGTGTGTTGTATTGAAAATGTGTTCATTTCAAAAATTAGTAAAAAATAGTAAAAAAATATATTTCCAAAAATGCTTGATATCAAGTACTACTGTATCTTAGTAGAGTGTTTTGAGCAAATTTTGTTAAATTCTAAAAATAATTGTGAGATATGTGAGGTTTTTAGTACTCTGGTGTGTTGTATTGAAAATGTGTTCATTTCAAAAATTAGTAAAAAATAGTAAAAAAATATATTTCCAAAAATGCTTGATATCAGGTACTACTGTATCTATGTAGAGTGTTTTGAGCAAGTTTTGTTAAATTCGCAAAATAATTGTGAGATATAGGAGGTTTTTAGTACTCTGGTGTGTTGTATTGAAAATGTGTTCATTTCAAAAATTAGTAAAAAATAGTAAAAAAATATATTTCCAAAAATGCTTGATATCAAGTACTACTGTATCTTAGTAGAGTGTTTTGAGCAAATTTTGTTAAATTCTAAAAATAATTGTGAGATATGTGAGGTTTTTAGTACTCTGGTGTGTTGTATTGAAAATGTGTTCATTTCAAAAATTAGTAAAAAATAGTAAAAAAATATATTTCCAAAAATGCTTGATATCAGGTACTACTGTATCTATGTAGAGTGTTTTGAGCAAGTTTTGTTAAATTCGCAAAATAATTGTGAGATATAGGAGGTTTTTAGTACTCTGGTGTGTTGTATTGAAAATGTGTTCATTTCAAAAATTAGTAAAAAATAGTAAAAAAATATATTTCCAAAAATGCTTGATATCAGGTACTACTGTATCTATGTAGAGTGTTTTGAGCAAGTTTTGTTAAATTCGCAAAATAATTGTGAGATATAGGAGGTTTTTAGTACTCTGGTGTGTTGTATTGAAAATGTGTTCATTTCAAAAATTAGTAAAAAATAGTAAAAAAATATATTTCCAAAAATGCTTGATATCAAGTACTACTGTATCTTAGTAGAGTGTTTTGAGCAAATTTTGTTAAATTCTAAAAATAATTGTGAGATATGTGAGGTTTTTAGTACTCTGGTGTGTTGTATTGAAAATGTGTTCATTTCAAAAATTAGTAAAAAATAGTAAAAAAATATATTTCCAAAAATGCTTGATATCAGGTACTACTGTATCTATGTAGAGTGTTTTGAGCAAGTTTTGTTAAATTCGCAAAATAATTGTGAGATATAGGAGGTTTTTAGTACTCTGGTGTGTTGTATTGAAAATGTGTTCATTTCAAAAATTAGTAAAAAATAGTGAAAAACTATATTTCCAAAAATGCTTGATATCAAGTACTACTGTATCTTAGTAGAGTGTTTTGAGCAAGTTTTGTTAAATTCAAAAAATAATTGTGAGATATGTGAGGCTTTTAGTACTCTAGTGAGTTGTATTGAAATTGTGTTAACTTCAAAAATTTGTAAAAAATAGTAAACAATTATATTTCCAAAAATGCTTGATATCAGGTACTACTGTATCTATGTAGAGTGTTTTAAGCAAGTTTTGTTAAATTCGCAAAATAATTGTGAGATATGTGAGGTTTTTAGTACGCTGATGTGTTTTATTGATATTGAGTTAATTTCAAAAATTTGTAAAAAATAATAAAAAAATAAATTTCCAAAAATGCTTGATATTAGGTACTACTGTATCTATGTAGAGTGTTTTGAGCAAGTTTTGTTAAATTTGCAAAATAATTGTGAGGTATGTAAGGTTTTTAGTACTCTGGTGTGTTGTATTGAAAAAGTGTTAATTTCAAAAATTTGTAAAAAATAGTAAAAAATTATATTTCCAAAAATGTTTTATATCAGGTACTACTGTATCTATGTAGAGTGTTTCGAACAAGTTTTGTTAAATTCGCAAAATAATTGTGGGATATGTGAGGTTTTTAGTTCTCTAGTGTGTTGTATTAAAAACGTGTTAATTTCAAAAATTTGTAAAAAATAGTAAAAAATTATATTTTCAAAAACGCTTGATATCAAGTACTACTGTATCTATGTAGAGTGTTTTGAGCAAGTTTTGTTGAATTCAAAAAATAATTGTGAGATATGTGAGGTTTTTAGTACTCTGGTGTGTTGTATTGAAAATGTGTTCATTTCAAAAATTAGTAAAAAATAGTGAAAAACTATATTTCCAAAAATGCTTGATATCAAGTACTACTGTATCTTAGTAGAGTGTTTTGAGCAAGTTTTGTTAAAATCTAAAAATAATTGTGAGATATGTGAGGTTTTTAGTACTCTGGTGTGTTGTATTGAAATTGTGTTAATTTCAAAAATTAGTAAAAAATAGTAAAAAATTATATTTCCAAAAATGCTTGATATCAGGTACTACTGTATCTATGTAAAGTGTTTTGAGCAAGTTTTGTTAAATTTGCAAAATAATTGTAAGGTATGTAAGGTTTTTAGTACTCTAGTGTGTTGTATTAAAAATGTGTTAATTTCGAAAATTAGTAAAAAATAGTAAGAAAGTATATTTCTAAAAATGCTTGATATCAAATACTACTGTAACTATGTAGAGTGTTTTGAGCAAGTTTTGTTAAATTCTAAAAATAATTGTGAGATATGTGAGGTTTTTAGTACTCTGGTGTGTTGTATTGAAAATGTGTTCATTTCAAAAATTAGTAAAAAATAGTGAAAAACTATATTTCCAAAAATGCTTGATATCAGGTACTACTGTATCTATGTAGAGTGTTTTGAGCAGGTTTTGTTAAATTCGCAAAATAATTGTGAGAAATGTGAGGTTTTTAGAACTCTGGTGTGTTGTATTGAAAATGTGTTTATTTCAAAAATTAGTAAAAAATAGTGAAAAACTATATTTCCAAAAATGCTTGATATCAAGTACTACTGTATCTATGTAGAGTGTTTTGGGCAAGTTTTGTTAAAATCTAAAAATAATTGTGAGATATGTGAGGTTTTTAGTACTCTGGTGTGTTGTATTGAAATTGTGTTAATTTCAAAAATTAGTAAAAAATAGTAAAAAATTATATTTCCAAAAATGCTTGATATCAGGTACTACTGAACTTATGTAGACTGTTTTGAGCAAGTTTTGTTGAATTCTAAAAATAATTGTGGTATATGTGAGGTTTTTAGTACTCTGGTGAGTTGTTTTGAAATTGTGTTAAATTCAAAAATTTGTAAAAAATACTAAACAATTATATTTCCAAAAATGCTTAATATCAGGTACTACTGTATCTATGTATACAGTTTTGAGCAATTTTTGTTAAATTCTAAAAATAATTGTGAGATGTGTGAGGTTTTTAGTACTCTGGTGTGCTGTATTGAAAATTTGTTGATTTCAAAAAATTTTTAAAAATAGTAAAAAATTATATTTTCAAAAATGCTTAATATCAGGTACTACTCTATCTATGTAGAGTGTTTTGAGCAAGTTTAGTTAAATTCGAAAAACAATTGTGAGATATAGGAGGTTTTTAGTACTCTGGTGTGTTGTATTAAAAATGTGTTAATTTCAAAAATTAGTAAAAAATAGTAAAAAATTATATTACCAAAAATGCTTGATATCAGGTACTACTGTATCTATGTAACTAAAAAATATGCAAATATTATCTAAACAGTTCAAGTAAGAACAAATATGGCAGGTACCACAAATGTATTGAGTAAATTAGTTATTTTTTTGCTAAAATTGTTGATTGTAATAAAACTTACATTAAAATCACCGCAAAGTAATAATGTTTTATTTTTTCTATTTATGTTTTGCAATAAATTATTTAATTTATTTATAAATACGTCAATATTTCCACTTGGATAAAATGTAATTTTTATTTTTTAATTCACAAAATTTATAATAAAATCCAAAATATTTCAAAACATAAAAAAAAATACTTTTAATTTTTGAAATTTAATTTTGAGCATAGTGGCATGTTGGGCAATGTTTCAAATTAATTTTGTTAAAATTTCAATAAATTATTCCAACAATTGTGACCTCAGCATTAATCCATGCAAGGCTATGATTTACAATAAAATCAAAAACATTTCAAAAAAATTTAAAAAATACTTTTAATTTTTAAAATTTAATTTTGAGCAAAGTGGCATGTTAGGCAATGTTTCAAATTAATTTCGTCAAAATTTCAATAAATTATTCCAACAATTGTGTCCTCAGCATTAAACCATGCAAGACTATGATTTACGTTAAAATCCAAAAAAAATCAAAAAATTGTAAAAAATACTTTTAATTTTTGAAATTCAATTTTGAGCAAAGTGACATGTTAGGCAATGTTTCAAATTAATTCTGTCAAAATTTCAATAAATTATTCCAACAATTGTGACCTCAGCATAAATCCATGCAAGACTATGATTTACGTTAAAATCCAAAATAATTAAAAAAATTGTAAAAAATACTTTTAATTTTTGAAATTTAATTTTGAGCAAAGTGGCATGTTAAGCAATGTTTCAAACTAATTTTGTCAAAATTTCAAGACATTATTCCAATAAATGAATCCTCAGCATTAATCAATGCAAGACTATGATTTACGCTAAAATCCAAATTATTTCAAAAAATTGCAAAAAACACTTTTAACTTTTGAAATTTAATTTTGAGCAAAGTAGCATGTTAGGTAATGTTTCAAATTAATTCTGCCAAAATTTCAATAAATTATTCCAACAATTGTGTCCTCAGCATTGATCCACTCAAGACTATAATTTACGTTAAAATCCAAAATATTTAAAAAAATTGTAAAAAATATTTTCAAATTTTAAAATTCAATTTTGAGCAAAGTGGCATATTAGACAATGTTTCAAATTAATTTTGTCAAAATTTCAAATGATTATTCCAACAATTGTGTCCTCAGCATTGATCCATTCTAGACTATAATTTACGTTAAAATCCAAAATATTTCAAAAAATTGTAAAAAATACTTTTAATTTTTGAAATTTAATTTTGAGCAAAGTAGCATGTTAAGCAATGTTTCAAATTAATTCTGTCAAAATTTCAATAAATTATTCCAACAATTGTGTCCTCAGCATTAATCTATGTAAGACTATAATTTACGTTAAAATCCAAAAGATTTCAAAAAATTGTCAAAAATACTTTTAATTTTTGAAATTTAACTTTGAGTATAGTGGCATGTTAGGCAATGTTTCAAATTAATTTTGTCAAAATTTCAATAAATTATTTCAACAATTGAGTCCTCAGCTTTAATACATGCAAGACTATGATATACGATAAAAACAAAAATATTTCAAAAAAACTTAAAAAATACTTTTAATTTTTAAAATTTATTTTTGAGTAAAGTAGCATGTTAGGCATTGTTTTAAATTAGTTTTGTCAAAATTTCAAAATAATATTCAAACAATTGTGTCCTCAGCATAAATCTATGCAAGACTATAATTTACGATAAAAACCAAAATTTTTCAAAAAATTGTAAAAAATACTTATAATTTTTGAAATTAATTTTTGAGAAAAGTGGCATGTTAGGCAATGTTTTAAATTAATTTTGTCAAAATTTCAAATCATTATTCCAACAATTGTGTCCTCAGCATCGATCCATGCAAGACTATAATTTATTTTGAAATCCAAAATATTTAAAAAAAAAATTAAAAAATACTTTCAATTATTAAAATTTAATTTTGAGCAAAGTGGCATGTTAGGCAATGTTTCAAATTAGTTTTGTCAAAATTTCAATAAATTATTCCAACAATTGTGACCTCAGCATTAATCCATGCAAACTATGATTTACGTTAAAATCCAAAATATTTCAAAAAAATTTAAAAAATACTTTCAATTTTTGAAATTTAATTTTGAGCAAAGTTGCATGTTAGGCAATGTTTCAAATTAATTTTGTCAAAATTTCAATTCATTCTTCCAACAACTGTGACCTCAGCATTAATCTTTGCAAACTATGATTTACGTTAATATCCAAAATAATTAAAAAAATTGTAAAAAATATTTTTGAATTTGGAAATTTAATTTTGAGCAAAGTAGCATGTTAGGCAATGTTTCAAATTAAATTTGTCAAAATTTCAATACATTATTCCACTAATGGTGACCTCAGCATTAATCCATGCAAGACTATGATTTACGTTAAAATCCAAAATATTTCAAAAAAATTTAAAAAATACTTTCAATGTTTGAAATTTAATTTTGAGCAAAGTGGCATGTTAGGTAATGTTTCAAATTAATTTTGCCAAAATTTCAATAAATTATTCCAACAATTGTGCCCTCAGCATTAATCCATGCAAGACTATGATTTATGTTAAATCCAAAATATTTCAAAAAATTGTAAAAAATACTTTCAAATTTTGAATTTTAATTTTTAGCAAAGTGGCATGTTAAGCAATGTTTCAAATTAATTTTGTCAAAATTTCATGAAATTATTCCAACAATTGTGTCCTCAGCATTAATCCATGTAAGACTATAATTTACGATAAAATCCAAAATATTTCAAAAAATTGTAAAAAATACTTTCAATTTTTGAAATTAAATTTTGAGCAAAGTGGCATGTTGGCAATAGTTTCAAATTAAATTTGTTACAATTTCAATAAATTATTCCAACAATTGTGTCCTCAGCATTGATCCATTCAAGACTATAATTTACGTTAAAATCAAAAATATTTTAAAAAATTGTAAAAAATACTTTCAAATTTTGAAATTTAATTTTGAGCAAAGTAGCATGTTAAGCAATGTTTCAAATTAATTCTGTCAAAATTTCAATAAATTATTCCAGCAATTGTGACCTCAGCATCGATCCATGCAAGACTATGATTTATTTTGAAATCCAAAATATTTCAAAAAAACTTAAAAAATGCTTTTAATTTTTAAAATTTAATTTTGAGCAAAGCGGCATGTTAGGCAATCTTTCAAATTAGTTTTTTCAAAATTTCAAGAAATTATTCCAATAACTGTGTCCTCAGCATTAATCCATGCAAGACTATGATTTACGTTAAAATCCAAAATATTTCAAAAAATTATAAAAAATACTTTTAATTTTTGAAATTTAATTTTCAGTAAAGTAGCATGTTAGGCAATGTTTCAAATTAATATTGTCAAAATTACAAGACATTATTCCAACAATTGTGTCCTCAGCAGTAATCTACTCAAGACTAATTTAAATTGAAGCGCTTAAACTGAGATAATCATAACATTTCGGCTTAAAATAATTGATTTTTGATGATCTAAACTCAAATCAAACTAGTGGTAAATGACTATGACTCAACCCATCACCAAATTGCATGCTAGCAAAGCAATTAACATAAATTCGCCGAAACCTTTCAATGTGCATTTTAATTGCATAAAACAATTTGTCTTTAAAATCCCAAAACAATTTTAATTGATTCGTGATTAAATATGGTGTTAATTCTCGTGCAGATTGTGATGAGTTGCGTGACCCGAAGAAATACTCGAGACCCCCCCAGGTCGTTACTTGCTTGGTTATATTGACCCTGTCGCTGTAAAATGTGTATATAACAGGACTCGACATGATGGGCATTTCGCGAACTTGGATTTGTTAGTCTGGTGAAGTGTGTTGAAGCAGTAAGCAGCAAGCATGTTACATAATCCACCAAATTTAAATTAAGAAGAGTATTTAATAGAGGAAAGGTGAGTAATTTTATAAATTTAAAATTTATTAAAAATATTTAATAATTTTTTTAGTTTCAAAAAATTAAAAACTGTTTATTTTTACATTCCTAATGCAATATTGACCTATACTATTGACATTTCTTTTTTTAAACAATTGCACCCACTTAAAAGCCTTTTACGGAGACTGGATGCCATTTAAGCTTGTTTGTGCTCGATTTTTTTTGTTTTCTTAAATGCAAATGACATAAGGAAATTGAGTAAATTGTTTAATTAATCAATGCGCATTCCATTGGCACACATTTGCTCCATTTATTAACATAATCTAACGCATTAAGAAATTATAGACAAGGTCAGATTTTAATTTGTTTTTTGAATTAAATTAAAGCAACTTTTCTGCACAATTAATTCGTATTGAGTAATAAGTAAAATTACATTTGGAAAGGTTGCTTCGAATATATGTCGATCATTTTTTTAAAATTATCTTTTGTTATTGTATCGAGGTCGATGTTCTTTTAAAACTGATTAATTTGGTAATTGGTTGCATTGTTGAAATAAGAAGTAATAATGAGGAAGTTATATAAATTAAGATAAGAAAAGTATTTATGGATTTAAAAAAAAAAATACTTCAGAGCTAACTGTGGCTACAATTCTAACAATTGTCACGGGTGCACTTGAATTGAAATAAATTGGTTGACATACAATTAGTCGCTTCGCAAATGACAGATGAGACACGCTAAGCATAAAATGCAAAAAATATTGAAGTTTACATTGTCGCTTCGCAATTTATATGTCACGGGTGCACTTGAACTAAAATAAATTAGTTGAAATACAATTGGTCGCTTCGCGATTGACAGATGAGACACGCTAAGCATAAAATGCAAAAAATATTGAAGTTTACATTGTCGCTTCGCGATTACTGTGTCACGGGTGCAATTGAACTAAAATAAATTAATTGATATACAATTAGTCGCTTCGCGATTGGCAGATGAGACACGTTATGCATAAAATGCAAAAAAATTGAAGTTTACATTATCGCTTCGCGATTACTATGTCACGGGTGCACTTGAACTAAAATAAATTATTTGACATACAATTAGTCGCTTCGCGAATGACAGATGAGTCACGCTAAGCATAAAATGCAAAAAATATTAAAGTTTACATTGTCGCTTCGCGATTACTATGTCACGGGTGCACTTGAACTAAAATAAATTAGTTGACATACAATTAGTTGCTTTGCCATTGACAGATGAGACATGCTAAGCATAAAATGCAAAAAATGTTGAAGTTTACATTGTTGCTTTGGGATTACTATGTCACGGGTGCACTTGAACTAAAATAAATTATTTGACATACAATTAGTCGCTTCGCGATTGACAGATGAGACACGCTAAGCATAAAATGCAAAAAATATTAAAGTTTACATTGTCGCTTCGCGATTACTATGTCACGGGTGCACTTGAACTAAAATAAATTATTTGACATACAATTAGTCGCTTCGCGATTGACAGATGAGACACGCTAAGCATAAAATGCAAAAAATATTAAAGTTTACATTGTCGCTTCGCGATTACTATGTCACGGGTGCACTTGAACTAAAATAAATTATTTGACATACAATTAGTCGCTTCGCGAATGACAGATGAGTCACGCTAAGCATAAAATGCAAAAAATATTAAAGTTTACATTGTCGCTTCGCGATTACTATGTCACGGGTGCACTTGAACTAAAATAAATTATTTGACATACAATTAGTCGCTTCGCGAATGACAGATGAGTCACGCTAAGCATAAAATGCAAAAAATATTAAAGTTTACATTGTCGCTTCGCGATTACTAAGTCACGGGTGCACTTGAACTAAAATAAATTAGTTGACATACAATTAGTTGCTTTGCCATTGACAGATGAGACATGCTAAGCATAAAATGCAAAAAATATTGTAGTTTACATTGTCGCTTCGCGATTTATATGTCACGGGTGCACTTAAACTGAAATAAATTAGTTGACATACAATTAGTCGCTTCGCAATTGACAGATGAGACACGCTAAGCATTAAATGCAAAAAATATTGAAGTTTACATTGACAGATGAGACACACTAAGCATAAAATGCAAAAAATTATAAAGTTATCACTGTCGCTTCGCGATTACTATGACACGGGTGACTTCAACTAAAATAAATTAGTTGGCATACGACTAGTCACTTCGCAATTGGCAGATGAGACACGTTAAGCACAAAATGCAAAAAATATTGAAATTTACATTGTCGCTTCGCGATTACTATGTCACGGGTGCACTTGAACTAAAATAAATTGGTTGACATAATTAGTCGCTTCGCGATTGACAGATGAGACACGCTTAGCATAAAATGCAAAAAATATTGAAGTTTACATTGTCGCTTCGCGATTACTATGTCACGGGCGCACTTGAACTAAAATAAATTAGTTAACAATTAATTAGTCGCTTCGCAATTCACAGATGAAACACGCTAAGCATGAAATGCAAAAAATATTGAAGTTTACATTGTCGCTTCACGATAACTATGCCACGGGTGCACTTGAACTAAAATAAATTAGTTGACATACAATTAGTCGCTTAGCAATTGATAGATGAGCCACGCTAAGCATAAAATGCAAAAAAATATTGAAGTTTACATTGTCGCTTCGCGATTACTATGTCACGGGTGCACTTGAACTAAAATAAATTAGTTAACAATTAATTAGTCGCTTCGCAATTCACAGATGAAACACGCTAAGCATGAAATGCAAAAAATATTAAAGTTTACATTGTCGCTTCACGATAACTATGCCACGGGTGCACTTGAACTAAAATAAATTAGTTGACATACAATTAGTCGCTTCGCAATTGACAGATGAGTCACGCTAAGCATAAAATGCAAAACATATTGAAGTTCACATGATCGCTTCGCGATTACAATGTCACGGGTGCACTTGAACTAAAATAAATTAGTTGACATACAATTAGTCGCTTTGCGATTGACAGATGAGACGCGCTTAGCATAAAATGCAAAAAATATTAAAGTTTACATTATCGCTTCGCGATTACTATGTCACTGGTGCACTTGAACTAAAATAGATTAGTTGACATACAATTAGTCGCTTCGCAATTGACAGATGAGACACGCTAAGCATAAAATGCAAAAAATATTGAAGTTTACATTGTCACTTCGCGATTACTATGTCACGGGTGCACTTGAACTAAAATAAATTAGTTGACATACAATTAGTCGCTTTGCGATTGACAGATGAGACGCGCTTAGCATAAAATGCAAAAAATATTAAAGTTTACATTATCGCTTCGCGATTACTATGTCACTGGTGCACTTGAACTAAAATAGATTAGTTGACATACAATTAGTCGCTTCGCAATTGACAGATGAGACACGCTAAGCATAAAATGCAAAAAATATTGAAGTTTACATTGTCGCTTCGCGATTACTGTGTCACGGGTGCACTTAATCTAAAATAAATTAGTTGACATACAAGTAGTCGCTTCGCGATTGACAGATGAGACACGCTAAGCATAAAATGCAAAAAAAATTGTAGTTTACATTGTCGCTTCGCAATTTATATGTCACGGGTGCACTTGAACTCAAATAAATTAGTTGACATACAATTAGTCGCTTCGCAATTGACAGATGAGGCACGCTAAGCATAAAATGCAAAAAATATTTAAGTTTACATTGTCGCTTCGCGCTTACTATGTCACGGGTGCACTTGAACTAAAATAAATTAGTTGACATACAATTAGTCGCTTCGCGATTGACAGATGAGACACGCTAAGCATAAAACGCAAAAAATATTGAAGTTTACATTGTCGCTTCGCGATTACTGTGTCACGGGTGCACTTGAACTAAAATAAATTAATTGACATACAATTAGTCGCTTCGCGATTGACAGATGAGACACGCTAAGCATAAAATGCAAACAAATATTGAAGTTTACATTGTCGCTTCGCGATTTATATGTCACGGGTGCACTTGAACTAAAATAAATTAGTTGACATACAATTATTCGCTTCGCGATTGACAGATGAGACACGCTAAGCATAAAATAGAAAAAATATTGAAGTTTAAATTGTCGCTTCGCAATTACTATGTCACAGGTGCACTTGAACTGAAATAAATTAGTTAAAATACAATTATTCGCTTCGCAATTGACAGATGAGACACGCTAAGCATAAAACGCAAAAAATATTGAAGTTTACATTGTCGCTTCGCGATTACTATGTCACGGGTGCACTTGAACTAAAATAAATTAGTTGACATACAATTAGTCGCTTCGCAATTGACAGATGAGACACGCTAAGCATAAAATGCAAAAAATATTGAAGTTTACATTGTCGCTTCGCGATTACTATGTCACGGGTGCACTTGAACTAAAATAAATTAGTTGACATACAATTAGTCGCTTCGCGATTGACAGATGAGACACGCTAAGCATAAAACGCAAAAAATATTGAAGTTTACATTGTCGCTTCACGATTACTATGTCACGGGTGCACTTGAACTAAAATAAATTAGTTGACATACAATTAGTCACTTCGCGATTGATAGATGAGACACGCTAAGCATAAAATGCAAAAAAAATTGAAGTATACATTGTCGCTTCGCGCTTACTATGTCACGGGTGCACTTGTATCAAAATAAATTAGTTGACATACAATTAGTCGCTTCGCGATTGACAGATGAGACACGCTACGCATAAAATGCAAAAAATATAAAAGTTTACATTGTCGCTTCGCGATTACTATGTCACGGGTGCACTTGAACTAAAATAAATTAGTTGACATACAATTAGTCGCTTTGCAATTGACAGATGAGGCACGCTAAGCATAAAATGCAAAAAATATTGAAGTTTACATTGTCGCTTCGCGCTTACTATGTCACGGGTGCACTTGAACTAAAATAAATTAGTTGACATACAATTAGTCGTTTCGCATTTGACAGATGAGTCACGCTAAGCATAAAATGCAAAAAATATTTAAGTTTACATTGTCGCTTCGCGATTTATATGTCACGGTTGTACTTGAACTAAAAAAATAGTTGACATACAATTAGTCGCTTCGCGATTGACAGATGAGACATTAAAAGCAAAAAACATTGAAGTTTCACGAAACTTAAAACTTTTTCATAAATGTCACGAATGTCATCACAAACCTCATCAATGTCTTCAGTATCATAAATGTCAAAAATGTTATAAATTTCTCAAAC
Organism: Tachinus rufipes; assembly: GCA_963932245.1. Classification (NCBI taxonomy): domain Eukaryota; kingdom Metazoa; phylum Arthropoda; class Insecta; order Coleoptera; family Staphylinidae; genus Tachinus; species Tachinus rufipes. The sequence continues at coordinate 87,779,259 of OZ010748.1, read as the reverse complement.
GTTACAAATTTGATGCTATGAAAGTGACAAATAAACGTCACAATTGTTATAAATTTCAAAAATGTTACAAATGTCACAATTCTTGCATGTGTCAAACGTCAAAGTGTTTAAATTGTCACAATTCATAAACGTCATATGTCAAAAGTGAGAAATGTCAGAAATGTTTCAATTCTCATCAATGTCCCAAATATCATAAACATCAATTATGTCATAAATTTCAAAAATGCAACAAATGTCACAAATCTTATAATTGTCAAACGTCAAAGTGTTTTAATTGTCACAATTCATAAACGTCATATGTCAAAAGTGACAAATGTCAGAAATGTTAGAAATCTCATCAATGTTACAAATGTCATAAACGTCACATATGTCATAAATTTCAAAAATGTTACAAATGTAACTAATCTTACAATTGTCAAACGTCAAAGTGTTTTAATTGTCACTATTTATTAGTCAAAAGTAACAAACGTCAAAAATGTTACAAATCTTATCAATGTCCCAAATGTCATAAACGTCACATATGTCGTAAATTTTAAAAATGCAACAAATGTCACAAATCTTATAATTGTCAAACGTCAAAGTGATTTAATTGTCACAATTCATAAACGTCATATGTCAAAAGTGAGAAATGTCAGAAATGTATCAAATCTCATCAGTGTCATAAACGTCACAAATGTCATAAATTTTAAAAAATGTTACAAATGTCACAAATTTTACAATTGTCAAACGTCAAAGTGTTTTAATTGTCACAATTCATAAACGTCATATGTCAAAAGTAACAAATGTCAAAAATTTTACAAATCTCATCAATGTCACAAATGTCATAAACGTCATAAATTTCATAAAATTAAAAAATGTAACAAATGTTACAAATCTTACAATTGTCAAACGTCAAAGTGCTTTAATTATCACAATTCATAAACGTCATATGTCAAAAGTGACAAATGTCAGAAATGTTAGAAATCTCATCAATGTTACAAATGTCATAAACGTCACATATGTCATAAATTTCAAAAATGTTACAAATGTCACTAATCTTGCAACTGTCAAACGTCAAAGTATTTAATTGTCACAAGTCATAAACGTCATATGTCAAAAGTAAGAAATGTCAGAAATGTTACAAATGTTATAAACGTCACAAATGTCATAAACGTCACATATGTCATAAATTTCAAAAATGTTACAAATGTCACTAATCTTACAATTTTCAAACATCAAAGTGTTTTAATTGTTACAATTCATAAAAGTCATATGTCAAAAGTGACAAATGTCAAAAATGTTACAAATCTCATCAATGTCACAAATGTCATAAACGTCACACATGTCAAAAATTTCAAAACGCTACAAATATCACAAATCTTACCAATTCTCAAACGTCAAAATGTTTTAATTGTCACAATTTATAAACGGCATATGTCAAAAGTGACAAATGTCATAAATGTTACAAATCTCATCAATGTTTCAAATGTCATAAACGTCACATGTCATAAATTTCAAAAATGTTACAAATGTCACCAATCTTGCAATTGTCAAACGTCTAAGTGTTTTAATTGTCACAATTCATAAACGTCATATGTCAAAAGTGAGAAATGCCAGAAATGTTACAAATCTCATCAATGTCACAAATTTCATAAATATTAAAAATGCAACAAATGTCACAAATCTTACAATTGTCAAGCGTCAAAGTGTTTTAATTGTCACAATTCATAAACGTCATATGTCAAAAGTGACAAATGTCAAAAATTTTACAAATCTCATCAATGTCACAAATGTCATAAACGTCACAAATTTCATAAATATTAAAAATGCAACAAATGTCACAAATCTTACAATTGTCAAGCGTCAAAGTGTTTTAATTGTCACAATTCATAAACGTCATATGTCAAAAGTAACAAATGTCAAAAATTTTACAATTCTCATCAATGTCCCAAATATCATAAACATCAATTATGTCATAAATTTCAAAAATGCAACAAATGTCACAAATCTTACAATTGTCAAACGTCAAAGAGTTTTAATTGTCACAATTCATAAACGTCATAAGTCAAATAACAAATGTTAAAAATGTTACAAATCTCATCAATGTCCCAAATGTCATAAACGTCACATATATCATAAATTTCAAAAATGTTACAAATTAATAATTGTCACAATTCATAAACGTCATTAGTCAAAAGTGACAAATGTCAGAAATGTTACAAATCTCATCAATGTCACAAATGTCATAAACGTCATAAATGTTATAAATTTCAAAAATGTAACAAATGTCACATATCTTACAACTGTCAAACGTCAAAGTGTTTTAATTGTCACAATCCATAAACGTCATTAGTCAAAAGTGACAAATGTCAAAAATGTTATAATCTCACTAAATGTCATATATGTTACAATTCTCACAAACGTCACAAATTTGATAAATACCATAAAAGTCACAAATGTCAGAAATGTTAAAAATGTTACAAATCTCATAAACGTCACAAATGTCAGATGTCAAAAATGTTACAATTCTCACAAACGTCACAAATTTGATAAATTCCATAAAATTCACAAATGTCAGAAATGTTAAAAATGATACAAATCTCATAAACGTCACAAATGTCAGATGTCAAGAATGTTACAATTCTCACAACGTCACAAATTTAATAAATGCGATAAAAGTCACAAATGTCAGAAATGTTAAAAATGATACAAATCTCATAAACGTCACAAATGTCAGATGTCAAAAATGTTACAATTCTCACAAACGTCACAAATTTGATAAATACCATAAAAGTCACAAAGTCAGAAATGTTAAAAATGTTACAAATCTCATAAACGTCACAAATGTCAGATGTCAAAAATGTTACAATTTTCACAAACGTCACAAATTTGATAAATGACTTCAAAGTCACAAATGTCAGAAATGTTAAAAATGATACAAATCTCATAAACGTTACAAATGTCAGATATCAAAAATGTTACAATTCTCACAAACGTCACAAATTTGATAAATACCATAAAGTCACAAATGTCAGAAATGTTAAAAATGTTACAAATCTCATAAATGTCCCAAATGTCATAAACGTCACAAACGTCATAAATTTCAAAAATGTTAAAAATGTCATAAACCTTAGAATTGTTAAACATCAATGTGTTTTAAATGTCAAATATAAATAGTTTCAAAACCAGAAAACTGTAAAAATATAACAGAAAATGTCCAAATGTTTTGCTTTAAAACTGAAAGTTGACAGATTAACAAATTTGAGACACAACCACTGTCAAAATGTGACGGTTTTAAGAATAAATAGTTTGAAATTTGAAAACTATCAAATGTGAGACTGTCAAAATGAGGCAACTATAACAGAAAACGTCAAAATGTTTTGCTTTAAAACTAAATGTTGACAGATTAACTAATTTGAGACACAACAACTGTCAAAAATGGACGGTTTTAAGAATAAATAGTTTGAAACTTGAAAACTATCAAATATGAGACTGTCAAAATCAGACAACTGTCAAAATATGACAGAAAATGTTAAAATGTTTTGTTTTAAAACTGAATGTTGACAGATTAACAGATTTGAGACACAATAACTGTCAAAATGTAACAATTTTAAGAATAAATAGTTTGAGACTTGAAAACTATTAAATATGAGACTGTCAAAATCAGACAACTCTCAAAATATCACAGGAAATGTCAAAATGTTTTGCAGAAATGTTGGCAGATTAACAAATTTGAGACAAAATAACTGCTAAATGTAACAATTTTAAGATTAAGTAGTTTGAGACTTGATAACTATTAAATATAAGACTTCAAAACCAAAAAACTGTACAAATATAGCAGGGAATGTCAAAATGTTTTTCTTTAAAACTGAATGTTGACATATTAACAGATTTGAGACACAATATCTGTCAAAAAGTGACGGTTTTAAGAATAAATAGTTTGAAACTTAAAAACTATCAAATATAAGACTTTCAAAATGTTTCAATTTTATTAAAATTATTAAATAAATGTTGAATCGCAAACTACATTCTTAACATTGTAACCACCATTATCTTAATACGATCTGCTAACAAACAAGGTGAAGGACCGATGAACAAGACTGTCTCATATTTTAAAAGATCAAGTGATATATGGAACAACTTTTACAATTTCTCAAAATCTGGTTGGCATTTAACCAATTAATTAGTAGTTTATCATACAGAAGCAATAAAATAATTTTAAAAAAATCAAGGTTGTAAGCAAGCTACACATTAATTACATAAATACTCGTGCGTATAAGAAGAAAAACGAAACAATTTAAATAGATAAATCGCTAACTGTAAATGTACTTGCTTCTCTGATACATTCACAGTTAAACTCTTCTTGTTCTAAGAACAGGTTCAATTTGCAAAAAAACATAAAATGTTATTCACCTTATGATAACATTTGCAATTTATTATATTCAACCTTGACCAACCTAATTTAGATTAAGATAATTTTTTTTTAGAATAATGAATTCCATACTTGTCCTCTTATTGGTGCTAAAAATATGCGCGGCACAAAATGAGGAAGTTATGAAGATGTTAGGGAATGTCGCCAGAGAATATGAAAAAGTTTCAGAACGCAATGGAAAGTTCCTATATTATCAAAGTTATGATTCAATCAATGCAATTCCTACAAGACCTGGTGAGTATAAAAACAAAAATTGTTGCGTATTATATTAAAAATTATAATTTTAGTTTTGCCACCATTCAATCCAAGAACGGAAACCTACGATTTCATCATAGTTGGTTCCGGATCGGCTGGATCAGTGTTAGCTAATCGATTATCGGAAAATCCTAATTGGAAAATATTGCTTCTGGAATTAGGAAAGGAGCCGAGTATCATTACAGATATTCCTGCACTCGCTGCGACACTCCAATTCACTGATTTTAATTGGAGTTATTTAATGGAAAAGCAGGACAACATGTGTCTAGGTAAACTCAGCTATTTTAAATTGTTAAAGATCGGTTATGAAAGTTAGAAACACCAAATTTGGTTTGAAAATAGCTTAGATGTTAACCTAAAATGTACCGGTTTCAATTTTCAAATATTTTTAAATAATTTGAAACCACAGCTTACTTTTTGGTTTAATGTATTTTGCTTCATAATCATAATGCTAATCCAAGTCGCTATAGCTTAGTTAAAAGAAAAGTTAAAAACACCAAAATTGGTTTCCAATTAGCCTAAATGTCAGTCTAAAATATGCCGGTTTCAATTTTCAAATATTTTTAAATAATTTGAAACCACAGCCTACTTTTTGGTTTAATGTGTTTTGCTTCATAGTCATAATGCTATTCCAAGTCGCTATAACTTGGTTATAAGAAAAGTTAAAAATACCAAAATTGGTTTCCAATTAGCCTAAATATCAGTCTAAAATATGCCGGTTTCAAGTTTCAAATATTTTAAAATAATTTGAAACCACAGCCTACTTTTTGATTTAATGTATTTTGCTTCATAGTCATAATGCTATTTAAAATCGATATAACTCAGTTATAGGAAAAGTTAAAAATACCAAAATTGGTTTCCAATTAGCTTAAAGGTCAGTCTAAAATATGCCGGTTTCAATTTTCAAATATTTTTAAATAATTTGAAACCACAGCCTACTTTTTGGTTTAATGTGTTTTGCTTCATAATCAAATTGCTATTCCAAGTCGCTATAACTTAGTTATAAGAAAAGTCGAAAATACCGAAATTGGTTTCCAATTAACCTTAAAGTCAAGCTAAAAAATGCCGGTTTCAAATTTCAAATATTTGCAAATAATTTAAAACCACAGCCTACTTTTTGGTTTAATGTATTTTGCTTCGTAATCATAATTCTTTTCCAAGTCGCTATAACTTAGTTATAAGAATAGATAAAAATACCAAAATTTATTTCCAATTAGCCTAAAAATCGGTCTAAAATATGCCGGTTTCAATTTTCAAATAATTTTGAATAATTTGAAACCACAGCCTACTTTTTGAATTAATGTATTTTGCTTCATAATCAAAATGCTATTCCAAGTCGCTAGAATTTAGTTCTAAGAAAAGTTTAAAATACCAAAATTGGTTTTCAGTTAGCCTAAAAGTCAGTCTAAAATTTGCCGGTTTCAATTTTCAAATATTTTTAAATAATTTAAAACCACAGCCTACTTTTTGGTTTAATGTATTTTGCTTCGTAATCATAATTCTTTTCCAAGTCGCTATAACTTAGTTATAAGAAAAGTTAAAAATACCAAAATTTAATTCCAATTAGCCTAAAGGTCAGTCTAAAATATGCCGGTTTCAATTTTCAAATCATTTTAATTAATTTGAAACCACAGCCTACTTTTTGGTTTAATAATTTTGCTTCATAGTCATAATGCTATTCCAAGTCGCTATAACTCAGTTATAAGAAAAGTTGAAAATACCAAAATTGGTTTCCAATTAGCCTAAAGGTCAGTCTAAAATATGCCGGTTTCAATTTTCAAATCAATTTAATTAATTTGAAACCACAGCCTACTTTTTGGTTTAATAATTTTGCTTCATAGTCATAATGCTATTCCAAGTCGCTATAACTAAGTTATAAGAAAAGTTACAAATACCAAAATTGGTTTCCAATTAGCTTAAAGGTCAGTCTAAAATATGCCGGTTTCAATTTTCAAATAATTTTAAATAATTTGAAACCACAGCCTACTTTTTGGTTTATTGTGTTTTGCTTCATAATCAAAATGCTATTCCAAGTCGCTATAACTTAGTTATAAAAAAAGTTAAAAATACCAAAATTGAATTCCAATTAGCCTAAAGGTCAGTCAAAAAAATGTCGGTTTCGATTTTCAAATATTGTTAAATAATTTAAAACCACAGCCTACTTTTTGGTTTAATGTGTTTTGCTTCATAATCAAAATGCTATTCCAAGTCGCTATAACTTAGTTATAAGATAAGTTAAAAACACTAAAATTGGTTTCCAATTAGCCAAAAGGTTAGTCTAAAATATGCCGGATTCAATTTTTAAATATTTTTAAATAATTTGAAACCACAGCCTACTTTTTGGTTTAATGTGTTTTGCTTCATAATCATAATGCTATTCCAAGTCGCTATAACTTAGTTATAAGAAAAGATAAAAATACCAAAATCGGTTTCCAATTAGCTTAAAAATCAGTCTAAAATATGCCGGTTTCAATTTTCAAATATTGTTAAATAATTTGAAACCACAGCCTACTTTTTGGTTGAATGTGTTTTGCTTCATAGTCATAATGCTATTCCAAGTCGCTATAACTTAGTTATAAGAAAAGATAAAAATACCAAACTTGGTTTCCAATTAGCTTAAAAATCAGTCTAAAATATGCCGGTTTCAATTTTCAAATATTGTTAAATAATTTGAAACCACAGCCTACTTTTTGGTTTAATGTATTTTGCTTCATAGTCATAATGCTATTCCAAGTCGCTATAACTTAGTTATAAGAAAAGATAAAAATACCAAAATTGGTTTCCAATTAGCTTAAAAATCAGTCTAAAATATGCCGGTTTCAATTTTCAAATATCTTCAAACAATTTGAAACCACAGCCTAATTTAGAGTTTTGTGTAATTTTGTTATAAAGCTAAGATCCTATTTTAAGTCCCTATAGCTCGGTTATGAGTAAAGTTAGAAACACCAAAATTGGTTTCCAAGTAGCATAGACAGCAGTACAACAAAACGCATTAGTAACAACAAAAACAATACTCTAAATTTTACATAAACTTAAAATATTTAATCAAACTTAACTCAGTTTTTAAGTGCAGAGCTAAACTCAAACTTTAATAACTTCTAAACCATGCATTGGATTCAAACTAAATTTTGTATCAATATAGTTTGGAACCAGTACAACCAACTGTATAAGTAGCAACAATATTGATACGCTAAATTTTACATAACCTTAAAATTATTGATCAAACTTGACTCAGTTGTTTAGAACAGAGCTAAATTCAAACTTTGATAACTTCTAAACCATGCATTGGATTTAAACTAAATTTTGTGTCATTATAGTTTAGTACCAGTACAACCAACTGTATTAGTAACAACAATATTGATACGCTTAATTTTACATAACCTTAAAATTCTTGATCAAACTTAACTCGGTTGTTTAGTGCAAAGCTAAATTCAAACTTTGATAACTTCCAAACCATGCATTGGATTTAAACTGAATTTTGTGCCAATATAGTTTAGTACCAGTACAATCAACAGTATTAGTAGCAATAATATTGATACGCTTAATTTTACATAACCTTAAAATTCTTGATCAAACTTAACTCGGTAGTTTAGTGCAAAGCTAAATTCAAACTTTGATAACTTCTAAACCATGCATTAGATTTAAACTTAATTTTGTGTGAATATAGGTTAAAATCAGTACAACCAACTGTATAAGTAGCAACAATATTGATACGCTTAATTTTACATAACCTTAAAATTATTGATAAAACTTAACTCAGTTGTTTAGTGCAAAGCTAAATTCAAACTTCAATAACTTCTAAACCATGCATTGGATTTAAACTTTATTTTGTGTCAATATAGTTTAGTACCAGTACAACCAACTGTATTAGTAGCAACAATATTGATACGCTGAATTTCACATAAACTTAAAATTATTGATAAAAACTAACTCAGTTGTTTGGTGCAAAGCTAAATTCAAACTTCAATAACTTCTAAACCATGCATTGGATTCAAACTAAATTTTGTATCAATATAGTTTAGTACCATTACAACCAACTGTATTAGTAACAACAATATTGATACACTAAATTTAACATAACCTTAAAATTATTGATCAAACCTAACTCAGTAGTTTGGTGCAAAGCTAAATTCAAACTTTGATAACTTCTAAACCATGCATTGGATTTAAACTAAATTTTGTGTCATTATAGTTTAGTACCAGTACAACCAACTGTATTAGTAACAACAATATTGATACGCTTAATTTTACATAACCTTAACATTCTTGATCAAACTTAACTCGGTTGTTTAGTGCAAAGCTAAATTCAAAGTTTGATAACTTCTAAACCATGCATTGGATTTAAACTTAATTTTGTGCTAATATAGCTTAGTACCAGTACAATCAACTGTATAAGTAGCAACAATATTTATACCCTGAAATTTACATAACCTCAAAAATATTGATCAAACTAAACTCAATTGTTTAAAGCAATGCTAAATTCAAACTTTCATAACTTCTAAACCACGCATTAGATTCAAACTAAATTTTGTATCAATATAGTTTAGTACCAGTACAACCAACTGTGTTAGTGGCAACAATATTGATACGCTAAATTTTACATAACCTTAAAATTATTGATCAAACTTAACTCAGTTGTTTAGTGCAAAGCTAAATTCAAACTTTGATAACTTCTAAACTATGCATTGGATTTAAACTTAATTTTGTGCCAATATAGTTTAGTACCAGTACAATCAAATGTATAAGTAACAACAATATTGATACGCTGAATTTTACATAACCTTAAAATTATTGATCAAACTTAACTCAGTTGTTTGGTGCAAAGCTAAATTCAAACTTTGATAACTTCTAAACCATGCATTGGATTTAAACTTAATTTTGGGCCAATATAGCTTAGTACCAGTACAATCAACTGTATAAGTAGCAACAATATTTATACCCTGAAATTTACATAACCTCAAAAATATTGATCAAACTAAACTCAATTGTTTAAAGCAATGCTAAATTCAAACTTTGATAACTTCTAAACCACGCATTAGATTCAAACTAAATTTTGTATCAATATAGTTTAGTACCAGTACAACCAACTGTGTTAGTGACAACAATATTGATACGCTGAATTTTACATAACCTTAAAATTATTGATCAAACTTAACTCAGTTGTTTAGTGCAGAGCTAAACTCAAACTTTGATAACTTCCAAACTATGCATTGGATTTAAACATAATTTTGTGACAATATAGCTTAGTATCAGTACAACCAACAATATTAGTAGCAACAATATTGATACGCTGAATTTTACATAACCTTAAAATTATTGATCACACTTAACTCAGTTGTTTAGTGCGAAGCTAAATTCAAACTTTGATAACTTCTAAACCATGCATTGGGTTTAAACTAAATTTTGTGCCAATATAGTTTAGTACCAGTACAATCAACTGTATTAGAAGCAACAATATTGATACGCTGAATTTTACATAACCTTAAAATTATTGATCAAACTTAACTCGGTTGTTTGGTGCAAAGCTAAATTCAAACTTTGATAACTTCTAAACCATGCATTGGATTTGAACCTAACATTGTGCCAATATAGTTTAGTACCAGTACAACCAACAGTATAAGTAGCAACAATATTGATACGCGTAATGTTATATAACCTCAAAATAATTGATCAAACTTAGTTCCAGTTGTTTAGTGCAAAGCTAAATTCAAACTTTGATAACTTTTAAACCATGCATTGGATTTAAAATGAATTATGTCTCAATACAGTTTTGTAACAGTACAACGAACTGTATTAGTAGCAACAATATTGATACGCTGAATTTTACATAACCTTAAAATTCTTGATCAAACTTAACTCAGTTATTTAGTGTGAAGCTAACTTCAAACTTTAATAACTTCTAAACCATGCATTGGATTTAAACTAAATTTTGTGTCTATATAGTTTAGTACCAGTACAACCAACAGTATTAGTAGCAACAATATTAATACGCTAAATTTTACATAACCTTAAAATTATTGATCAAACTTAACTCAGTTGTGTATTGCAAAGCTAAATTCAAACTTTGATAACTTCTAAACCATGCATTGGATTTAAACTAAATTTTGTGTCAATATAGCTTGGTACCAGTACTACCAACTGTATTAGTAGCAACAATATTAATACGCCAAATTTTACATAACCTTAAAATTATTGAACAAACTTAACTCAGTTGTTTAAGGCAAAGCTAAATTCAAACTTTGATAACTTCTAAACCATGCATTGGATTTTAACAAAATTTTGTCACATTTTAAACCATCATCAGTAGTACCAACTGTATAAATATTAATTAAATTGATACGCTTAATTTGACATAACCTGAATTTTATTGATCTAAATCAACTTAGTCGTTAAATGCTAAACTAAATTAAAACTCTGATTACTCCTAAACCTTTTATTGGAACTTGATAAAAATTTTGTGGTAAAAAGTTTGATTATAAGTAGTACCAACTGCATAAATTACAATAAAATTTGAACCTAATCGATACGACCAGTTTTGCTCTAACTGGCTCAAATTAAAACAAAACTAAAACATTTTTTTCTTCACAGGTTTAATCGATCAAAGAATGGCATGGCCAAGAGGTCGCGCTTTAGGCGGAACAACAATCATAAACTACATGATCCACGTACGAGGTAACCGCAAAGATTACGACCGTTGGGCAGCTGCTGGAAACCCAGGTTGGAGCTACAAAGACGTCCTTCCGTACTTCAAAAAATTGGAAGATTCCAGCGTATCACATGCAGATCACGCTTATCGCAACCGAGGAGGACCTATAAACGTCCAAGACGTCCCATACAGAACCGATTCAGTCCATGCCTTCGTGAAAAGCGCAATGGAAGCCGGACATAAATACGTTGATTATAATGGAAAACGACAAATGGGAGTTTCTTATGTTCAATCGAGTACTAGAAGAGGGAAACGTTGTAGTACTGAATTGGCTTATTTGCGTAAAGCTAGGGATAGGCCTAATTTAACAATATTAACACATAGTAGAGCAACTAAATTGTTGATTGATGAGAATAGAAAGGTTACGGGGGTACAATATGTAAGAAATAGGCAATACCATACAGCCAATGCTAGCAAAGAAGTTATCCTATCAGCAGGAACCTTTAATTCGCCTCAATTATTAATGTTAAGCGGAATTGGTCCTAAAGAGCAATTAAATGAATTATCGATACCTTTACTACAAGATTTACCAGTTGGTAGAAAAATGTATGACCACTTAACATTTCTTGGATTGGTATTTACAGTCAATGAAACAATGACTTTTAAATATGCCGATTTGGAAAAACCTTCATCGCTTATTGAATTAGTTACTAATGGTACTGGAGTGCTTTCCAGTTTAGGTGGTGTTGAAGCCTTATTATATATGCAGACTAACGTTAGTAGAGATGTGGAAAAGTATCCTGATATGGAATTGATTTTTATTGGAGGCGGTTTGCATACTGATAATGGTTTAATCTATAGGAAGACGTTTAGAGTAACCGATAGAGTTTATAATGCAATTTGGAAACCTTTAGAAGGGAAGCAAGCTTGGTCTGTTTTGCCAATGTTGATACATCCTTATTCTAAAGGTGAATTGAAGTTGAAATCAACTAATCCTTATCATTGGCCTAAATTTTATGGACATTCTTTTACTGATCCTGAGAATTTGGATATTAAAACGTTTATAGGTTGGTATTATGTAAAAAACACAAATAACTAATTTCTTAAAATTTTAAAACAACATTTATATGTGCAAAATTTATATCCTAACAACATTTATTTGAAGTATTTTTTTGAAAATTGTGCATATTTTTGAGTTATTTTGGAATCATCGACATTTTTGTAAAAAAACACAAATAACTCGCTTAATTCTTGAAATTTTGAAACAACATTTATATAAAATTTTATGCAAAATTTAATTCCAAACAACATTTGTTTGAAGAATTTTTTTGATAACCATGCGCATTTTTGAGTTATTTTGAAAAACATCAACTTTTTTGTTAAAAAACTCAAATAACTTGCTTATTTCTTAAAATTTTGAAATAACATTTTTATAAAATTTATGTAAAAGTTAATTCCAAAAAACATTTATTTTAAGCATTTTTTGATAATCATGCGCATTTTTGAGTTATTTTGAAAAGCATCAACTTTTTTGTAAAAAAACACAAATAACTCGCTTATTTATTAAAATTTTAAATCAACATTTTTATAAAATTTATGTAAAAATTAATTCCAAAAAACATTTATTTTAAGCATTTTTTGATAATCATGCGCATTTTTGAGTTATTTTAAGAAAAATCAACGTTTTTGTAAAAAAAAACAAAATTACTCGCTTATTTTTTGAAATTTTCAAACATTTATATAAAATTTTATGCAAAATTTGATTCCAAAAAACATTTATTTAAAGCATTTTTTGATAACCATGCGTCTTTTTGAGTTATTTTAGAAAACACCAACTTTTTTGTAAAAAACATAAATAACTTTCTTATTGCTTAAAATTTTGAAACAACAATTTTATAAAATTTTATACAAAATTTAGTTCCAAGCAACATTTATTTAAAGCATTTTTTGAGAATCATGCGCATTTTTGAGTTATTTTAGAAAACACCAACTTTTTTGTAAAAAAACTTAAATAACTTTCTTATTGCTTCAAATTTTGAAACAATTTTATAAAATTTTATACAAAATTTAATTCCAAACAGCATTTATTTAAAGCATTTTTTTGATAACCATGCGCATTTTTGAGTTATTTTTAGAAATATCAACTTTTTTGTAAAAAAAACAAAATAACTAGCTTATTTTTTAAAATTTTAAAAAATATTAAAATAAAATTTTATGCAAAATTTAATTCCTAACAACATTTACTTAAAGCATTTTTTGAAAATCATGCGCTTTTTTGAGTTATTTTAAGAAACATCAACTTTTTTGTTAAAAAACACAAATAACTCGCTAATTTCTTAAAATTTTGAAAAAACATTTTTATAAAATTTTATACAAAACTCAATTCCAAACATCTTCTATTTAAAGCATTTTTTGATAATCATACGCATTTTTGAGTTATTTTAAGAAACATCAACTTTTTTGTTAAAAACCACAAATAACTCGCTTACTTATTAAAATTTTGAAACAATATTTATATAAAATTTTATGCAAAATTTAATTCTAAACAACATTTATTTAAAGCATTTTTTGATAACCATGCGTCTTTTTGAGTTATTTTAGAAAACACCAACTTTTTTGTAAAAAAACTTAAATAACTTTCTTATTGCTTCAAATTTTGAAACAATTTTATAAAATTTTATACAAAATTTAATTCCAAGCAACATTTATTAAAAGCATTTTTTTGATAACGCATTTTTGAGTTATTTTATGAAACATCAACTTTTTTGTAAAAAATCACAAATAACTCGCTTATTTCTTAAAATTTTGAAAAAATATTTAAATAAAATTTTATACAAAATTTAATTCCAAACAACATTTATTTAAAGCATTCTTTGAAACCATGCGCATTTTTGAGTTATTTTAGGAAAAATCAACTTTTTTGTAAAAAAAAACAAAATAACTCGCTTATTTTTTAAAAATTTTAAAACAACAAATTTATAAAATTTTATACAAAATTTAACTCCAAACAACATTTATTTAAAGCATTTTTTGATAACCACGCGCATTTTTGAGTTATTTTGAGAAACATCAACTTTTTTGTTAAAAAATACAAATAACTCGCTTATTTCTTAAAATTTTGAAACAAAATTTATATAAAATTTTATGCAAAATTTAATTCCAAACAACATTTATTTGAAGCATTTTTTTGATAACCATGCGCATTTTTGAGTTATTTTGAAAAATATCAATTTTTTTGTAAAAAACACAAATAACTCGCTTATTTCTCAAAATTTTAAAACAACATTTATATAAAATTTTATGCTAAACTTTAATCCAAACAACATTTATTAGAAGCATTTTTTATAAATCATGGGCATTTTCGAGTTATTTTAAGAAACATCAACTTTTTTGTTAAAAAACACAAATAACTCGCCTACTTATTAAAATTTTAAAACAACATTTATATAAAATTTTATGCAAAATTCAATTCCAAACAACTTTTATTTAGAGCATTTTTTTATAACCTTGCGCATTTTTAAGTTATTTTTAGAAATATCAACTTTTTTGTAAAAAAAACAAAATAACTCGCTTATTTTTTGAAATTTTAAAAAATATTAAAATAAAATTTTATGCAAAATTTAATTCCTAACAACATTTATCTGAAGCATTTTTTGAAAATCATGCACATTTTTGAGTTATTTTGAAAAATATCAACTTTTTTGTTAAAAAACACAAATAACTCGCTAGTTTCTTAAAATTTTGAAAAAATATTTAAATAAAATTTTATGCAGAATTTAAATCCAAACAACATTTATTTAAAGCATTTTATTGATAACCATAAGCATTTTTGAGTTATTTTAAGAAACATCAACTTTTTTGCTAAAAAACACAAATAACTCGCTCATTTTTTGAAATTTTGTAACAACATTTTTATAAAATTTCATGCAAAATTTAATTCCAAACAACATTTATTTAAAGCATTTTTTGATAACCATGCGCATTTTTGAGTTATTTTAAGAAAAATCAACTTTTTTGTAAAAAAAACAAAATAACTCGCTTATTTTTTGAAATTTTGAAAAAATATTTAAATCAAATTTTAAGCAAAATTTAATTTCTAACAACATTTACTTAAAGCATTTTTTGATAACCATGCGCATTTTTGAGTTATTTTTAGAAATATCAACTTTTTTGTAAAAAAAAACAAAATAACTAGCTTATTTTTTAAAATTTTAAAAAATATTAAAATAAAATTTTATGCAAAATTTAATTCCTAACAACATTTACTTAAAGCATTTTTTGAAAATCATGCGCTTTTTTGAGTTATTTTAAGAAACATCAACTTTTTTGTCAAAAAACACAAATAACTCGCTAATTTCTTAAAATTTTGAAACAACATTTTTATAAAATTTTATACAAAACTTAATTCCAAACATCTTCTATTTAAAGCATTTTTTGATAATCGTGCGCATTTTTGAGTTATTTTGAGAACATCAACTTTTGTGTTAAAAAACACAAATAACTCGCTTATTTCTTAAAATTTTGAAACAACATTTATATAAAATTTTATGCATAATTTAATTCCTAACAACATTTATTTAAAGCATTTTTTGATAACCATGCGTCTTTTTGAGTTATTTTAGAAAACACCAACTTTTTTGTAAAAAAACATAAATAACTTTCTTATTGCTTAAAATTTTGAAACAATTTTATAAAATTTTATACAAAATTTAATTCCAAGCAATATTTATTTAAAGCATTTTTTTGATAACTATGCGCATTTTTGAGTTATTTTAAGAAACATCAATTTTTTGTTAAAAAAACACAAATAACTCGCTTACTTATTAAAATTTTGAAACAACATTTATATAAAATTTAATGCAAAACTTAATTCCTAACAACATTTATTTGAAGCATTTTTTGATAATCATGCGCATTTTTAAGTTATTTTAAGAAACATCAACTTTTTTTGTAAAGAACACAAATGACTCGCTTAATTCTTGAAATTTTGAAATAACATTTATATAAAATTTTATGCAAAATTTAATTCCAAACACATTCATTTAAAGCATTTTTTGGATAACCATGCGCATTTTTGAGTTATTTTAAGAAACATCAATTTTTTGTTAAAAAAACACAAATAACTCGCTTACTTATAAAAATTTTGAAACAACATTTATATAAAATTTAATGCAAAATTTAATTCCTAGCAATATTTACTTAAAGCATTTTTTTGATAACCATGCGCATTTTTGAGTTATTTAAGAAACATCATTTTTTTTGTAAAAAACACAAATAATTCGCTTATTTTTTGAAATTTTGAAAAAATATTTATATAAAATTTTATACAAAATTTAATACTAAACAACTTTAATTTAAACCATTTTTTGATAACCATGCGCCTTTTTGAGTTATATTAGGAAACACCAACTTTTTTGTAAAAAAACATAAATAACTTTCTTATTGCTTAAAATTTTAAAACAACAATTTTATAAAATTTTATACAAAATTTAATTCCAAGCAACATTTATTCAAAACATTTTTTTTGATAACCATGCGCATTTTTGAGTTAATATAAGAAACATCAACTTTTTTGTTTAAAAATTCAAATAACTCGCTTACTTATTAAAATTTTGAAACAACATTTATATAAAAATTAATGCAAAATTTAATTCCAAACAACATTTAGTTAAAGCATTTTTTTGATAACCATGCGCATTTTTGAGTTATTTTGAGAAACATCAACTTTTTTGTAAAATAAAACACAAATAACTCGCTTATTTTTTGAAATTTTGAAAAAATATTTCTATAAAATTTTATACAAAATTTAATTCCAAACAACTTTTATTTAAAGCATTTTTTGATAACCATGCGCATTTTTGAGTTATTTTAAGAAACATCAACTTTTTTTGTAAAAAAAACACAAATAACTCGCTTATTTTTTAAAATTTTGAAAAAATATTTAAATAAAATTTTATACAAAATTTAATTCCAAACAACTTTTATTTAAAGCATTTTTTTTATAACCATGCGCATTATTGAGTTATTTTAAGAAAAATCAACTTTTTTGTAAAAAAAACAAAATAACTCGCTTATTTTTTGAAATTTTGAAAAAATATTTTTATAAAATTTTATACAAAATTTAATTCCAAACAACTTTCATTTAAAGCTTTTTTTTTATAACCATGCGCATTATTGAGTTATTATAAGAAACATCAACTTTTTTGTAAAAAAACACAAATAACTTGCTTATTTCTTGAAATTTTAAAACAACATTTATATAAAATTTTATACAAAATTTAATTCCAAACAACTTTTATTTAAAGCATTTTTTTGATAACCATGCGCATTTTTGAGTTATTTTAAGAAAAATCAACTTTTTTGTAAAAAAAAAACAAAATAACCCGCTTATTTTTTAAAATTTTAAAAAAATATTTAAATAAAATTTTATGCAAAACTTAATTTCTAACAACATTTATTTGAAGCATTTTTTTAATAACCATGCGCATTTTTGAGTTATTTTAAGAAACATCAACTTTTTAGTAAAAAACACAAATAACTCGCTTATTTCTTGAAATTTTGAAATAACATTTTTATAAAATTGTATGCTAAATTTAATTCTAAACAACATTTATTTGAAACATTTTTTTGATAACCATGCGCATTTTTGAGTTATTTTGAGAAACATCAACTTTTTTGTAAAAAAAGTAAAAAACTCGCTTATTTTTTGAAATTTTAAAACAACATTATGATAATATTTTATGCAAAATTTAATTCCAAACAACATTTATTTAGAGCATTTTTTAATAATCATGCGCATTTCTGAGTTATTTTAAGAAACATTAACTTTTTTGTGAAAAAAAGTAAATAACTCGCTTATTTTTTGAAATTTTAAAACAACATTTTTATAAAATTTTATGTAAAATTTAACTCCAAACAACATTTATTTAAATCATTTTTTTGATAACCATGCGCATTTTTGAGTTATTTTAAGAAAAATCAACTTTTTTGTAAAAAAAAACAAAATAACTCGCTTATTTTTTAAAATTTTAAAAAAATATTTTTATAAAATTTTATACAAAATTTAATTCCAAACAACTTTTATTTAAAGCATTTTTTGATAACCATGCGCATTATTGAGTTATTTTAAGAAAAATCAACTTTTTTGTAAAAAATCCAAAATAACTCGCTTATTTTTTGAAATTTTGAAAAAATATTTAAATAAAATTTTATGCAAAATTTAATTCCTAACAACATTTATCTGAAGCATTTTTTGAAAATCATGCGCATTTTTGAGTTATTTTGAGAAACATCAACTTTTTTGTAAAAAAAAACTTTTTTTTTTAAATTTATCATAAATTAACCAAATTTATTATTTCAGCCGCGATCCGTGAAGTCCAAAAAATCTCCAACAGTCCAACCTTCCAACGATTCGCTTCAACACAAGTCAAAACACCAGTACCAGGCTGCGAACACCACCAATTCGACACCGACGCCTATTGGGAATGCGCTTTACGTCACATAACAGGCACGCTTCATCATCAAGTGGCCACATGCAAAATGGGCCCATCAAAAGATCCGGAAGCAGTTGTCGATCATAGATTAAAAGTTTACGGTATTAAAGGATTGCGAGTGGCTGATTGCAGTATAATTCCTATACCAATATCAGCACATACAAATGTACCTGCCATTATGATTGGCGAAAAAGCTTCAGATTTAATAAAAGATGAATGGGAAAATGCTGTTTCGCGACCGTTTGATCCAAGACGTAACATACAATAATGAATTAAATGTGATATTTATAATTTATTAATTAGTTTAGTAGGCTTCGATCAATTAGATAACTTCCTTAATTAGTTATAAGACAATAAATTAATACTGTCTACCTCTATTATTATTTTTTTTAATAAAATGTACTCACTGCTTGTTGCCTTTTTTGTATTTGAATAAGAAGACTCACCTAGAACAAAGAATAAAATTAATTAATTATTCATGCGGGGTTTTAATATGTTTTTAATTACGGCAACAATGTTTCCTTCGCGGCCAATTTGTAATAAAATAATCGCGTTATTAAGTTAATTGTTTATTTACTGAGCATAGATGCGTGAACAGTAATTAAGTAGCAATGATTAATAAAATTTTACGCTTTTTATTGTTGCAACAAAAATTGTGTTATTTAGTTAAATTCAAACTTTAATAACTTCTAAACCATGCATTGGGTTTAAACTAAATTTTGTGTCAATATAGTTTAGTATCAGTACAACCAACTGTATAAGTAGCAACAATATTGATTCGCTGAATTTTACATAACCTTAAAATCAAACTTAACTCGGTCGTTTAGTGCAAAGCTAAATTCAAACTTTGATAACTTCTAAACCTTGCATTGGATTTAAACTAAATTTTGTGCCAATATAGTATAGTACCAGTACAACCAATTGTATTAATAGCAACAATATTGATACGCTGAATTTTGCATAACCTTAAAATTATTGATCAAACTTAACTCAGTTGTTTAGTGCAAAGCTAAATACAAACTTTGATAACTTCTAAACCTTGCATTGGATTTAAACTAAATTTTGTGTCAATATAGTTTAGTATCAGTACAACCAACTGTATAAGTAGCAACAATATTGATTCGCTGAATTTTACATAACCTTAATATTATTGATCAAACTTGACTCAGATGTTTGGTGCAAAGCTAAATTCAAACTTTGATAACTTTTAAACCATACATTGGATTTAAACTTAATTTTGTGTCAATATAGTTTAGTACCAGTACAACCAACTGCATAAGTAGCAACAGTATTGATACGCCAAATTTTACATAACCTTAAAATTATTGATCAAACTTAACTCAGTTGTTTAGTGCAAAGCTAAATTCAAACTTTGATAACTTCTAAACCATGAATTGGATTTAAACTTAATTTTGTGTCAATATAGTTTAGTACCAGTACAACCAACTGTATTAGTAGCAACAATATTGATTTGCTGAATTTTACATAACCTTAAAATTATTGATCAAACTTGACTCGGTTGTTTGGTGCAAAGCTAAATTCAAACTTTGATAACGTCTAAACCTTGCATTGGATTTAAACTAAATTTTGTGTTAATATAGTTTAGTACCAGTACAACCAACTGTATAAGTAACAACAATATTGATACGCTGAATTTTACATAACCTTAAAATTATTGATCAAACTTAACTCGGTTGCTTAGTGCAAAGCTAAATTCAAACTTTGATAACTTTTAAACCATGCATTGGATTTAAACTTAATTTTGTGTCAATATAGTTTAGTACCAGTACAACCAACTGCATAAGTAGCAACAATATTAATACGCTGAATTTTACATAACCTTAATATTATTGATCAAACTTAACTCGGTTGTATAGTGCAAAGCTTAATTCAAACTTTGATAACTTCTAAACCTTGCATTGGATTTAAACTAAATTTTGTGTTAATATAATTTAGTATCGGTACAACCAACTGTATTAGTAGCAACAATATTGATACGCTGAATTTTACATAACCTTAAAATTATTGATCAAACTTAACTCGGTTGTTTAGTGCAAAGCTAAATTCAAACTTTAATAACATCCAAACCATGCATTAGATTTTAACAAAATTTTGTCACATTTTAAACCAAAAAGATTTAGGTCAGCTCTTGAAAGCTTTTAAGATTTGAGTAATTACGAACAAAGTCAGTTTTTTGTCGTTTTTGTAACTTAATTTAAGTTTTGCGCAATAATTACTAATAAAATTGAATTCTAGTTTGAAAATTTGAATGTAGCACACTTAATTTCATTAAAAAAGACTTAAGTCAGCTCTTAAAATTTGAGTAATTGTAAAATAAAAAATTATTTTATATTTATAGTAAAAAAAAAAACACGTTCTTCTTTCGATTAAAACTATGCGCAGAACTCTACGTTAAACTACTAGGCACTTTTATTCTTTGACGCAAGACCACTTTTAGCCAAAAATTGCATTTTTTTCAAAGTTTGACGAACCGTCACTGGTTTATGTTTACAGATATAAAAAAAAAATAAGAATAATAATTTGTAGAGGAAGATTAGATCTTTCATTTAAGACTAAGCACAATTTTTTGCGTGTGTAAGTTAACCAGTGGCGTACTCTCAAAAATCTTTGTTTTTGATCTACTTTAGGACGCCAATGCTCAAAAACAAAAGCATCAATTGAAACGCGAATAGGCCTATTTCACTTTTGTATTCTTTTTCTATCAAAAAGTCCTTTGACGTTTTTAGCTCAGATGATTGGAAGTTGTACAATTTTTGCTTCCCGATTTTTATCTTTAGATAAACACAATTTTTGACTTTAAGACGAATAAATTAAGTGACGCCACTGGACAAAAATATTGGAGTTTAGTTATAAGAAAAAGGATTTTTTTTGTTTATATCTTACTTTTTTGGGATCAAATTTACTCCAGTTATTGCAAATTTAAGTTTTTTTTTTTTTGGAAAACAATTTTAGGTTTTATAATTTTTTAGAAATAATTGTTGTATTTGACATTTCTGACACTTTTATTGCAACAGTTTAGACAGTTGATGCAACAGTTTAAACAATTCTTGCAACAATTTTCACAGATGTTGATTTTTACTTTTTAATGGTTTCATTTGACAGTTTTATAAAAATTTAGGAAAAGTTTTAGTGTTTTTGACATTTATATCACTTGTATTGCATCAGTTTAGACAATTTTTGCAACAGTTTAAACAATTCTTGCAACAATTTTGACAGATGTTGCTGGTTTTTACTTTTATAATGGTTTCATTTGACAGTTCTAAGATTTATAAATTTTCAGGAATAATTTTAGCTTTTTTGACATTTGTGACATTTTTATTGTAACAGATTGGACAGTTTCTGCAACAATTCTGACAGTTGTTTCAAACATTTTGATACTTTCTAATTTACAGTTTGACAGTTTTAGGTTTAATTAGTTTTTTGGATTTGTTTCAAATTTTTTAACATTTGCAATAGATTGGGATACTTTATGCAAAAGTTTTGACGCTTTGATATTATTGACAGTTTTGAGTTTAAATATTTTTTAGAATTACCTTCAAAGTTTTTGGACATTTGGCACAGCTTTATTGAAACAATTTAGAGAGTTTTGGAACAGTTTGATCAGTTTATGCAAAAAATTTGCAAACATTTTGACATTTTCTAATTAACTGTTTGACAGTTTTAGTTTTTAAGATAACCTTTAGAGTTTTTGACATTTGTTACAGTGCAACATTTTGATCAGCTTATGCAACCATTTTGCAGTTTTGACATTTTTTAATTAACTTTTTGACAGTTTTAGGTTTAGTTGTTCGGATTACCTTTAGGGTTTTTGACATTAGTTGCAGTGAAACAGTTTTTGCAACAATTCTGACAGTTATTGCAAACTCTTTCACGTTTTCTAATTAATTGTTTGACAGTTTAATTAGTTTTTAAAATTATTCTCAGGTTTTTTGACATTTTTTAGAGTACAATAGTTTGAACAGTTTATGCAATTTGATGCAAAAATCTGTAGCAAATGTCAAAAAACATGCAAAAACCATGCAACAATTTTGGCAGATGTTGCAAACTTTTTGATATTTTCTAATCAACTGTTGGCAGTTTTGAAATTAAATGCCGGTCACACTTAAGTTAGTAAAGTCAAGTTGATTAAATTGAGGTTATGTAAAACTGACCGAATAAATTCTAATAATTTTTGTACAGTTGGTACTTATGATATTAGGCTATGTTGCTACCAATTTTCACCAATTTCCAATGCTCCGTTTTTGAGTTATAAATTTTTATTTAATGCCACTTCACACTCAAGTTAATAAAGTCAAGTTGATTAAATTGAGGTTATGTAAAATTGACCGAATAAATTTTGATAAGTGTTGCACAGTTGGTACCTATAACAATAAGCTCTGTTGGTACCACTTTGCACCAATTTCCAATACACCGTTTTTGAGCTATAAATTTTTATTTATTGCCACGTTACACTAAGGTTAGTAAACTCAAGTTGATTAAATTGAGGTTATGTAAAATTGACCAAATAAATTTTGATAATTGTTGCACAGTTGGTACTTATAATTAAGCTATGTTGGTACCAATTTGCACCAATTTCCAATAAACCGTTTTTGAGTTATGAATTTTTATTTAATGCCACGTCACACTTAAGTTAGTAAACTCAAGTTGATTAAATTAAAGTTATGTAAAATTGACCGAATAAATTTTGATAATTGTTGAACAGTTGGTACTTATGATATTAAGCTATGTTAGTACTAACTTGCACTAATTTCCAATGCACCGTATTTGAGTTATGATTTTTTTACTGTAAGTAGTTTAGGATTAATATTTTTAAAATTGAAATCATTTTAATTTCTTACAATCTTGAAAGCAGAAATAATGTAATTGCAACGTTGCCATATTAATGTAATTTTGTCAATATTAACTGACATATTCTGACATAACCTGTAAAAAGTTTTAGACTAATATTTTTAAAATTGTAGCCTCAGCGCTTTATTGAAATCATTTTGATTTGTTACCAATTTGGAAACAAAAATAATGTAATTGCAACGTTGCCATTTTAATGTAATTTTGTCAATATTATCTGACATATTTTGGCATAACCTGTAAGAAGTTTTAGATCAATATTTTTAAAATTGTAACCTCAGCGTTTTATTAAAATCAGTTTGATTTGTTACAAATTTGGAAGCAAAAATAAAGTAATTGCAACGTTGCCATTATAATGTAATTCTGTCAATATTATCTAACATATTCTGACATAACCTGTAACTAGATTAAGATCAATATTTTTAAAATTGTAACCTTAGCGCTTTATTTAAATCATTTTAATTTGTTACAAATTTGAAAACAAAAATAATGTAACTGCAACGTTGCCATATTAATGTAATTCTGTCAATATTATCTAACATATTCTGACATAACCTGTAAGAAGTTTCAGATCAAAATTTTTAAAATTGTAACCTCATCGCTTTATTGAAATCATTTTAATTTGTTACAAATTTGAAAACAAAAATAATGTAACTGCAACGTTGCCATATTAATGTAATTCTGTCAATATTATCTAACATATTCTGACATAACCTGTAAGAAGTTTCAGATCAAAATTTTTAAAATTGTAACCTCAGCGCTTTATTGAAATCATTTTAATTTGTTACAAATTTGAAAACAAAAATAATGTAACTGCAACGTTGCCATATTAATGTAATTCTGTCAATATTATCTAACATATTCTGACATAACCTGTAAGAAGTTTCAGATCAAAATTTTTAAAATCGTAACCTCAGCGCTTTATTGAAGACATTTTAATTTGTTACAAATTTGAAAACAAAAATAATGTAACTGCAACGTTGCCATATTAATGTAATTCTGTCAATATTATCTAACATATTCTGACATAACCTGTAAGAAGTTTCAGATCTAAATTTTTAAAATTGTAACCTCAGCGCTTTATTGAAATCATTTTAATTTGTTACAAATTTGAAAACAAAAATAATGTAACTGAAACGTTGCCATATTAATGTAATTTTGTCAATATTATCTGACATATTCTGACATAACCTGTAAAAAATTTCAAATCAATATTTTTAAAATTGTAACCTCACCGCTTTATTGAAATTATTTTTTTGTTACAAACTTGAAAGCAGAAATAATGTAATTGCAACGTTGCCATATTAATGTAATTTTGTCAATATTATCTGACATATTCTTACATAACCTGTAAGAAGTTTATGACCAATATTTTTAAAATTGTTACCTCGGCGCTTTATTGAAATCATTTTGATTTGTTACAAACTTAAAAACAAAAATAATGTAATTGCAACGTTGCCATATAAATGTATATTTGTCAATATTATCTAACATATTCTGACATAACCTGTAAAAAATTTCAAATCAATATTTTTAAAATTGTAACCTCACCGCTTTATTGAAATTATTTTTTTGTTACAAACTTGAAAGCAGAAATAATGTAATTGCAACGTTGCCATATTAATGTAATTTTGTCAATATTATCTAACATATTCTGACATAACCTGTAAGAAGTTTCAGATCAAAATTTTTAAAATTGTAACCTCAGCGCTTTATTGAAATCATTTTAATTTGTTACAAATTTGAAAACAAAAATAATGTAACTGCAACGTTGCCATATTAATGTAATTCTGTCAATATTATCTAACATATTCTGACATAACCTGTAAGAAGTTTCAGATCTAAATTTTTAAAATTGTAACCTCAGCGCTTTATTGAAATCATTTTAATTTGTTACAAATTTGAAAACAAAAATAATGTAACTGAAACGTTGCCATATTAATGTAATTTTGTCAATATTATCTGACATATTCTGACATAACCTGTAAAAAATTTCAAATCAATATTTTTAAAATTGTAACCTCACCGCTTTATTGAAATTATTTTTTTGTTACAAACTTGAAAGCAGAAATAATGTAATTGCAACGTTGCCATATTAATGTAATTTTGTCAATATTATCTAACATATTCTGACATAACCTGTAAGAAGTTTCAGATCAAAATTTTTAAAATTGTAACCTCAGCGCTTTATTGAAATCATTTTAATTTGTTACAAATTTGAAAACAAAAATAATGTAACTGCAACGTTGCCATATTAATGTAATTCTGTCAATATTATCTAACATATTCTGACATAACCTGTAAGAAGTTTCAGATCTAAATTTTTAAAATTGTAACCTCAGCGCTTTATTGAAATCATTTTAATTTGTTACAAATTTGAAAACAAAAATAATGTAACTGA
Organism: Tachinus rufipes; assembly: GCA_963932245.1. NCBI lineage: Eukaryota > Metazoa > Arthropoda > Insecta > Coleoptera > Staphylinidae > Tachinus > Tachinus rufipes. The sequence continues at coordinate 87,753,187 of OZ010748.1, read as the reverse complement.
AACGTTGCCATATTAATGTAATTTTGTCAATATTATCTGACATATTCTGACATAACCTGTAAAAAATTTCAAATCAATATTTTTAAAATTGTAACCTCACCGCTTTATTGAAATTATTTTTTTGTTACAAACTTGAAAGCAGAAATAATGTAATTGCAACGTTGCCATATTAATGTAATTTTGTCAATATTATCTAACATATTCTGACATAACCTGTAAGAAGTTTCAGATCAAAATTTTTAAAATTGTAACCTCAGCGCTTTATTGAAATCATTTTAATTTGTTACAAATTTGAAAACAAAAATAATGTAACTGCAACGTTGCCATATTAATGTAATTCTGTCAATATTATCTAACATATTCTGACATAACCTGTAAGAAGTTTCAGATCAATATTTTTAAAATTGTAACCTCACCGCTTTATTGAAATTATTTTTTTGTTACAAACTTGAAAGCAGAAATAATGTAATTGCAACGTTGCCATATTAATGTAATTTTGTCAATATTATCTGACATATTCTTACATAACCTGTAAGAAGTTTATGACCAATATTTTTAAAATTGTAACCTCGGCGCTTTATTGAAATCATTTTGATTTGTTACAAACTTAAAAGCAAAAATAATGTAATTACAACGTTGCCATATTGATGTAATTTTGTCAATATTATTCAACATATTCTGAAATAACCTGTAAGAAGTTTTAGACCAATATTTACAAAATTGTAACCTCAGCTCTTTATTGAAATCATATTGATTTGTTACAAATTTTAGAAGCAAAAATATTGTAATTGCAACGTTGCCATATTAATGTTATTTTGTCAATATTATCTAACATATTTTGACATAACCTGTAAGAAGTTTCAGATCAATATTTTCAAAATTGTAACCACAGCGCTCTATTAAAATAATTTTGATTTGTTACAAATTTGGAAGCAAAAATAATGTAATTGCAACGTTGCCATATTAATGTAATTTTGTCAATATTATCTCACATATTTTGACATAACCTGTAAGAAGTTTCAGATTAATATTTTTAAAATTGTAAACTCAGCGTTTTATTAAAATCAGTTTGATTTGTTACAAATTTAGAAGCAAAAATGATGTAATTGCAACGTTGCCATTTTAATGAAATTTTGTCAATATTAACTGACATGCTCTGACATAACCTGTAAAAAGTTTTAGATCAATATTTTCAAAATTGTAACCTCAGCTCTTTATTGAAATCATTTTGATTTGTTACAAATTTTAGAAGCTAAAATAATGTAATTGCAACGTTGCCATATTAATGTAATTTTGTCAATATTATCTGACATATTCTGACATAACCTGTAAGAAGTTTTAGATTAATATTTTTAAAATTGTAGCTTCAGCGCTTTATTGAAATCAATTTTATTTGTAACAAAAATAGAAGCAAAACTAATAAATTTGCAACGTTGCCATGTTAATGTAATTTTGTCAATATTATCTGACATATTTTGGCATAACCTGTAAGAAGTTTCAGATTAATATTTTTAAAATTGTAACCTCAGCGCTTGACTAAAATCATTTTGATTTGTTACAAATTTGGAAGCAAAAATAATTTAATAGCAACGTTGCCATTTTATTGCAATTCTGTCAATAGTATCTGACATATTCTGACATAACCTTTAAGATGTTTCAGATCAAAATGTTTATAATTGTAACCTCAGCGCTTTATTGAAATCATTTTGATTTGTTACAAATTTGGAAGCAAAAATAATGTAATTGCAACGTAGCCATATTAATGTAACTTTTTTCAATATTATTTGACATATTCTGACATAACCTGTAAGAAGTTTTAAATCAATATTTTTAAAATAGTAACCTCAACGCTTTATTGAAATCATTTTAATTTGTTACAAATTTGAAAACAAAAATAAAGTAATTGCAACGTTGCCATTTTAATGTAATTCTGTCAATATTATCTAACATATTCTGACATAACCTGTAAGAAGTTTCAGATTAAAATTTTTATAATTGTAACCTCGGCGCTTTATTGAAATCATTTTAATTTGTTACAAATATTTTGACATAACCTGTAAAAAAATTCTGATCAATATTTTCAAAATTGTAACCTCAGCGCTTTATTGAAATCATTTTAATTTGTTACAAATTAAGAAGCAAAAATAATGTAAATGCAACGTTGCCATTTTAGTATAATTTTGTCAATATTATCTGACATATTTTGACATAACCTGTGGGAAGTTTAAGATCAATATTTTCAAAATTGTAGCCTCAGCGCTTTATTGAAATTATTTTAATTTGTAACAAATTTGGAAGCAAAAATAATGTAATTGCAACGTTGCCATATTAATGTAATTTTGACAATATTATCTGACATATTTTGACATAACCTGTAAGAAGTTTCAGATCAATATTTTTAAAATTGTAACCTCAACGCTTTATTGAAATCATTTAGATTTGTTACAAATTTGGAAGCAAAAATAAAGTAATTGCAACGTTGCCATTTTAATGTAATTTTGTCAATATTATCTAACATATTCTTACATAACCTGCAAGAAGTTTCAGATCAGAATTTTCAAAATTGTAACCTCAGCTCTTTATTTAAATCATTTTGATTTGTTACAAAATTTAAAAGCAAAAATAATGTAATTGCAACGTTGCCATATTAATGTAATTCTGTCAATATTATTTGACATACTTTAACATAACCTGTAAGAAGTTTCAGATCAATAATTTTAAAATTGTAACCTCAGCGCTTTATTGAAATCATTTTGATTTGATGCAAATTTAGAAGAAAAAATAATGTAATTGCATCGTTGCTATTTTAATGTAAATCTATCAATATTATCTGACATATTTTGACATAACCTGTGAGAAGTTTCAGATCAATAATTTTAAAATTGTAACCTCAGCGCTTTATTGAAATCATTTTGATTTGTTACAAAATTTGGAAGCAGAAATAATGTAATTGCAACGTTGCCATTTTAATGCAATTCTGTCAATAATATCTAACATATTCTGAAATTACCTGTAAGAAGTTTCAAATCAAATTAAAGTTGAGCTAGGGCGCAATGCCACTTTAAATTTGAGTCGTAGATTTATCTTCATATAAATTGTATTTATTATAATGTTATGGGGCTACTAACTGTTATTATCCCAATAATAATTAAATCACAGCAATAAAAAGTTTATCATAAAATAAAAATTGATTAAACGAGCCTAAATTGATGTATTTTATAATCAACAATTCATTTAATCTATAAACTGCTGTTATAAAATTAATGTGTTATTATATCACAAACTTTTTTTTGCTTATTTTTCAGTAAACACAATTAACAACTTCATTTGCATATATCATCCAATTATAAATAATTATAACGACCAGAATTTCCAACAGTTTACGATTATTCACCGGGAGCTACAGTAATACAACAAAAAAAAAATGATTAAAAACCAGATCTTCTCTTGCCTGGTAATTTCCAGAAGAGCTCATTCCGGTCGAATTTGTTAATTTGCTTTTATTTTCTATAAAAGTTGTTGTACTGGCAGGGGAGAAACCCGCATAATATTGACAGACTGTCTCGATTATTTTTTCTAACTTTGATTCTTGTTATTATGAATATTCATTTATATTATTTAGAAAAATATGATATTGGCCTTTGAAATTAGATTGACAATTGATTGGATAGATAGTATAACGAATCGATTTTTTAAGGACGGTTGCATCGAGAACCTTCACCCAAAAAAGGATTTAATCACATGTTATCAAAATAGTTTTTTTGTCTGCTTTAATATATCTAAATATTTGCATTTTACTGGCCCCTTCAATCAATCAATCAATTAACAAATCAATGTCACACGTACATAATTCAATAGTTTGATTGTTGATTTTATACTATTAGTAAATTGTTTTTTTTTTTAACAATTAACTGTCAATTTATTGTCAAAATAGTTTTATTTTATGATTATCTGTCAAAAATAATAATTTCTCTTTTTGAAACAAATCAAGATGATTTCAATAAAGCGCTGTGGCTACAATTTTAAAAATATTGATGTAAAAACTTTTTACAGGTTATGTCAGCATATTTCAGATAATATTGACAAAATGACATTAACATGGCAACGTTGCAATTACATTATTTTTGCTTCCAAGTTTGTAAAATATCAAAATGATTTCAATTAAGCGATGAAGTTACAATTTTAAAAATATTAATCTGAAACTTCTTACAGGTTATTTCAGAAAATGTCAGATAATATTGACAAAATTATATTAAAATGGCAACGTTGCAACTACATTATTTTTGCTTCCAAATTTGTAACAAATCAAAATGATTTCAATAAAGCGCTGATGCTACTATTTTGAAAATATTCAGTTGAAAATTCTCGCAGGTTATGTCAGAGTATATAAAATAGTAATGACAAAATTACATTAATATGGCAACGTTGCAATTACATTATTTTTGCTTCCAAATCTGTAACAAATCAAAATAATTTCAATAAAGCGTTAAAGTTACAATTTTAAAAATATTCATTTAAAACTTCTTATAGGTTATGTCAGAATATGTCAGATAATAATAACAAAATTGCATTAAAATGGCAACATAGCAATTACATTATTTTTGTTTCCAAAATTGTAAAAATCAAAATTATTTCAATAAAGCGCTAAAGTTACAATTTTAAAAATATTGATCTTAAACTAGTTACAGGTTATCTCAGAACATGTCAGATAATATTGACAAAACTACATTAATATGGCAACGTTGCAATTACATTATTATTGCTTCCAAATTTGTAACAAATCAAAATGATTTCAATAAAGCGCTGAAGTTACCATTTTAAAAATATTGATCTAAAACTTCTTACAGGTTATGTTAGAATATGTCAGATAATATTAACAAAATTACATTAATATGACAACGTTGCAATTACATTATTATTGCTTCCAAATTTGTAACAAATCGAAATGATTTCAATAAAGCGCTGAAGTTACAATTTTAAAAATATTGATCTGAAACTTCTTACAGATGATCTCAAAATATGTTAGATAATATTGATAAAATTATATTAAAATGGCAACATTGCAATTACTTTATTTTTGCTTCCAAATTTGTAACAAATCAAAATGATTTCAATAAAGCGCTGAAGCTAAAATTTTAAAAATATTGATCTAAAACTTCTTACAGGTTATGTTAGAATATGTCAGATAATATTAACAAAATTACATTAATATGACAACGTTGCAATTACATTATTATTGCTTCCAAATTTGTAACAAATTAAAATGATTTCAATAAAGCGCTGATGCTACTATTTTAAAAATAATGGTCTCAAACATCTTACAAGTTATGTCAAAATATGTCAGATAATATTGACAAAATTGCGTTAAAATGGCAACATTGCAATTACATTATTTTTGCTTCCAAATTTGTAACAAATTAAAACAATTTCAATAAAGCACTAAGGTTACAATTTTAAATATATTGATCTGAAACTTCTTACAAGTTATGTCAGAATATGTTAGATAACATTGACAAAATTACAATAAAATGGCAACGTTGCAATAACATTAATTTTGCTTCCAAATTTATAACAAATCAAAATGATTTCAATAAAGCGCTGAGGTTACAATTTTAAAAATATTTATCTAAAACTTCTTACAGGTTATGTTAGAATATGTCAGATAATATTAACAAAATTACATTAATATGGCAACGTTGTAATTACATTATTTTTGCTTCAAAATTTGTAACAAATCAAAATGATTTCAATAAAGCGCTGAGATTACAATTTTAAAAATATTGTTCTGAAACTTCTTACAGGTTATGTCAAAATTTGTCAAATAATATTGACAAAATTACATTAATATGGAAACGTTGCAATTACATTATTTTTGCTTCCAAATTTGTAACAAATCAAAATGATTGCAATAAAGCGCTGAAGTTACAATTTTAAAAATATTGATCTCAAATTTCTTACATGTTATGTCAGGATACATCAGATAATATTGACAAAATTATATTAAAATGGCAACGTTGCAATTACATTATTATTGCTTCCAAATTTGTAACAAACCAAAATAATTTCAATAAAGCGATGAAGTTACAATTTTGAAAATATTGATCTGAAACTAGTTACAGGTTATGTCAGAATATGTTAGATAACATCGACAAAATTACAATAAAATGGCAACGTTGTAATAACATTAATTTTGCTTCCAAATTCGTAACAAATCAAAATAATTTCAATAAAGCGCTAAGGTTACAATTTTAAAAATATTAATCTAAAACTTCATACAGGTTATGTCAAAATATCTCAGATAATATTGACAAAATTGCATTAAAATGGCAACGTTGCAATTACATTATTCTTGCTTTCAAATTTGTAACAAATCAAAATGATTTCAATAAAGCGCTGAGATTACAATTTTTAAAATATTGATCTCAAATTTCTTACAGGTTTTGTCAAAATATGTCAAATAATATTAACAAAATTACATTAATATGACAACGCTGCAATTACATTGACTTTGCTTCCAAAATTATAACAAATCAAAATGAAAACATTAGAACAAATGTCCATTAATACATGACACAAGTGATTAAATATTAATCTTGAAAAACGAAATAATCGTTAGGCTTGTGCATACGCGTCTTACAAAGACGAAAACAAGTTACTAAGAAAATAAAAGTAACTTGCACATTACAGTTAGTACTACTAATACTGCAACATTGAAAAAATAAAATTGGAAATGTGGTTAAAATTAAAAAAAAAAAAAAAAAAAAAAAAATGTAAGACGCGTATGCACAAGCCTAACGATTATTTCGTTTTTCAAGATTAATATTTAATCACTTGTGTCATGTATTAATGGACATTTGTTCTAATGTTTACATGTAATTATCGCTAAGTAATTAGTCCGAAAAATGTAAGATTTCTTAATCCTTCATTCTCAGAAGTCATTAATCCTTCAGATAGTATAAATAGTTCACCTTCTTTTTTATAAATTTAGTTTAAACGTTGCTACGAGACCGAGTTGACTAAGTAAGTTAATTTATCTAATTTAGAATTATGTTTAAGTCTAAAGTAAAGCCATACTGATGAGAAATAAATTTCAAAACGCGTATATGGATGATTTTAGACCATTTTAATATTTACATTTTGTAATTTCTAGACTGTTCGACATTGTTGCAGGTTACATTTAGTAAACTTGAGACACTGTGTGTACATTTAAACGAACATGTTTTACCTGTTCTAGTGTTGCATAGTCTAGATATTAATTGATTTCCAATTCATTTTTCCCTTTATCTATAATTTGTTTTCAAAATACTTCTATTTTGTTTAATTTTAATTTTTTTTTTTTTTTTTTTTTTTTTTAATCACATTTTTCAATTTTATTTTTTCAATGTTGCAGTATTAGTAGTACTAACTGTAATGTGCAAGTTACTTTTATTTTCTTAGTAACTTGTTTTCGTCTTTGTAAGACGCGTATGCACAAGCCTAACGATTATTTCGTTTTTCAAGATTAAAATCAAAATGATTTCAATTAAACGATAAAGTTACAATTTTAAAAATATTGATCTGAAACTTCTTACAGGTTATGTCAAGATATGTTAGATAATATTGACAAAATTATATTAAAGTGGCAACGTTGCAATTACATTATTTTTGCTTCCAAATTTGTAACAAATCAAAATGATTTCAGTAAAGCTTTGAGGTTACAATTTTAACAATATTGATTTGAAACTTCTTACAGGTTTTGTCAAAATATGTTAAATAATAATGACAAAATTATATTAAAATGGCAACATTGCAATTACATTATTTTTGCCTCCAAATTTGTAACAAATCAAAATGATTTCAATAAAGCACTGATGCTACTATTTTAAAAATATTGGTCTGAAACTTCTTACAGGTTATGTCAAGATATGTTAGATAATATTGACAAACTTGCATTAAAATGGCAACGTTGCAATTACATTATTCTTGCTTCCAAAATTGTAACAAATCAAAATGATTTCAATAAAGCGCTGAAGTTACAATTTTAAAAATATTGATCTGAAACTTCTTACAGGTTATGTCAAAATATGTTAGATAATATTGACAAAATTTCATTAACATGGCAACGTTGCAATTACATTATTACTGCTTTCAAGATTGTAAGAAATTAAAATAATTTCAATTTTAAAAATATTAATCTTTAACTACTTACAGTAAAAAAATCATAACTTAAAAACGGTGCATTGGAAATTGGTGCAAATTAATACCAACATAGCTTAATATTATAAGTACAAACTGTACAAAAATTATCAAAATTTATTTGGTCAATTTTACAAAACCTCAATTTAATTAACTTGACTTTAATAACTTAAATGTGACGTGACATGAAATAAAAGTTCATAACTCAAAAAAGGTGCATTAGAAATTAGTGCAAATTGGTACTAACATTGCTTAATAATATAAGTACCAACCGTGCAAAAATTATCAAAATTTATTCGGTCAATTTTACATAACCTCAATTTAATCAACTTAACTTTATTAACTTAAGTTTGACGTGGCATTAAATAAAAATTCATAACTCAAAAACGGTGCATTGGAAATTGGTGCAAATTGGTACCAACATAGCTTAATATTATGAGTACCAACTGCGCAAAAATTATCAAAATTTATTCGGTCAATTTTACATAACCTCAATTTAATCAATTTAAGTGTGACGTAGCATTAAATAAAAATTCATTACTCAAAAACGGTGCATTGGAAATTAGTACAAATTGGTACAAACATAGCTTAATATTATAAGTACCAACTGTACAAAAATATAAAAATTTATTCGGTCAATTTTACATAACCTCAATTTAATCAATTTAAGTGTGACGTGGCATTAATTAAAAATTCATTACTCAAAAACGGTGCATTGGATTTTAGTACAAATTGGTACAAACATAGCTTAATATTATAAGTACCAACTGTACAAAAATATAAAAATTTATTCAGTCAATTTTACATAACCTCAATTTAATCAATTTAAGTGTGACGTGGCATTAAATAAAAATTCATAACTCAAAAACGGTGCATTGGAAATTGGTGAAAATTGGTACCAACATAGCTTAATATCATAAGTACCAACTGTACAAAATTTATCAAAATTTATTCGGTCAATTTTACATAACCTCAATTTAACCAACTTAAGTGTGACGTAGCAATAAATAAAAATTCATAACTCAAACACGGTGCATTGGAAATTGATGCAAATTGGTACCAACATAGTTTAATACCATAAGTACCAACTGTACAAAAATTATCAAAATTTATTCGGTCAATTTTACATAACCTCAATTTAATCAATTTAAGTGTGACGTAGCATTAAATAAAAATTCATTACTCAAAAACGGTGCATTGGAAATTAGTACAAATTGGTACAAACATAGCTTAATATTATAAGTACCAACTGTACCAAAATATAAAAATGTATTCGGTCAATTTTACATAACCTTAATGTAATCAACTTGACTTTATTAACTCAAGTGTGACGTGTCATTAAATAAAAATTCATAACTCAAAAAGGGAGCATTGGAAATTGTTGCAAATTGGTACCAACATAGCTTAATATCATAAGTACCAACTGTACAAAAATTATCAAAATTTATTCGGTCAATTTTACAAAACCTCAACTTAATCAATTTGACATTACTAACTTAAGTGTGGTATAGCATTAAATAAAAATTCATAACTCAAAAACGGTGTATTGGAAATTGATGCAAATTGGTATTAACATAGTTTAATATCATAAATACCAACTGTACAAAAATTAACAAAATTTATTCGGTCAATTTTACATAACCTCAATTTAATCAACTTAACTTTACTAACTTAAGTACGACGTGGCATTAAATAAAAATTCATAACTCAAAAACGGTGCATTGGAAATTGATGCAAATTGGTACCAACATAGTTTAATATCATAAGTACCAACTGTACAAAAATTATCAAAATTTATTCGGTCAATTTTACATAACCACAATTTATTCAACTTGACTTTACTAACTTAAGTGTGAGGTGGCATTATTTAAAAATTTATAACTCAAAAACGGTGTATTTGAAATTGGTGCAAATTGGTATCAACATAGCTTATTATTATAAGTACCAACTGTGCAACAATTATCAAAATTTATTCAGTCAATTTTACATAACCTCAATTTAATCATCTTGACTTTACTAACTTAAGTGTGACGTGGCATTAAAAGAAAATTTATAACTCAAAAATGGTGCATTAGAAATTAATGCAAATTGGTACCAACACAGCTCAATATCATAAGTACCAACTGTACAAAAATTAGCAAAATTTATTCGGTCAATTTCACATAACCTCAATTTAATCAACTTAAGTGTGACGTAGCATTAAATAAAAATTCATTACTCAAAAACGGTTTATTGGAAATTGGTGCAAATTGGTACCAACATAGTTTAATATCATAAGTACCAACTGTACAAAAATTATCAAAATTTATTCGGTCAATTTTACATAACCTCAATTTAATCAACTTAAGTGTGACGTGGGATTAAATAAAAATTCATAACTCAAAAACGGTGCATTGAAAATTGGTGAAAATTGATAGCAACATAGCTTAATATTTTAAGTACCAACTGTACAAAAATTAGCAAAATTTATTCGGTCAATTTCACATAACCTCAATTTAATCAACTTAAGTGTGACGTAGCATTAAATAAAAATTCATTACTCAAAAACGGTGCATTGGAAATTGGTGCAAATTGGTACCAACATAGCTTAATATCATAAGTACCAACTGTACAAAAATTAGCAAAATTTATTTGGTCAATTTCACATAACCTCAATTTAATCAACTTAAGTGTGACGTAGCATTAAATAAAAATTCATTACTCAAAAACGGTGCATTGGAAATTGGTGCAAATTGGTACCAACATAGCTTAATATCATAAGTACCAACTGTACAAAAAATATCAAAATTCATTCGGTCAATTTTACATAACCTTAATTTAATCAACTTGACTTTACAACTTAAGTATGACCTGGTATTAAATAAAAATTCATAACTCAAAAACAGTGCATTGCAAATTAGTGCAAATTGGTACCAACATAGCTTAATATTGTAGGTACCAACTGCACAAAAATTATCAAAATTTATCCAGTCAATTTTACATAACTTCAATTTAATCAACTTAAGTGTGACGTGGCATTAAATAAAAACTCATAACTCGAAAACAGTGCATTGAAAATTGGTACAAATTGGTACCAAAATAGCTTAATATAATAAATACCAATTGTACAAAAATTATTAAAATTCATTCGGTCAATTTTACATAACCTCAATTTAATCAACTTGATTTTACTAACTTAAGTGTGACGTGGCATCAAATAAAAACTCATAACTCAAAAACGGTGTATTGGATATTGGTGCAAATTGGTACTAACATAGCTTAATACTATAAGTACCAACTGTAAAAAAATTATCAAAATTTGTTCGGGCAATTTTACATAACCTCGATTTAATCAACTTGACTTTACTAACTTAAGTGTGAGGTGGCAATAAATAAAAACTCATAACTCAAAAACGGTGCATTGGAAATTAGTGCAATTTTTTACAAACATAGCTTAATATCATAAGTACCAACAGTACAAAAATTAACAAAATTTATTCGGTCAATATTACATAACCTTAATTTAATCAACTTGACTTTACTAACTTAAGTGTGACGTGACATAAAATACAAATTCATAACTCAAAAACGGTGCATTAGAAATTGATGCAAATTAGTACAAACATAGCTTAATATTATAAGTACCAACTGTGCAACAATCATCAAAATTTATTCAGTCAATTTTACATAACCTCAATTTAATCAACTTGACTATACTAACTTAAGTGTGTCGTAGCATTAAACAAAAATTCATTTCTCAAAAACGATGCATTGGAAATAGGAGCAAATTGGTAAAAACATAACTAAATATCATAAATACCAACTGTACAAAAATTATCAAAATTTAATCGGTCAATTTTACATAACCTCAATTTAATCAACTTAAGTGTGACGTGGCATTAAATAAAAATGCATAACTCAAAAACGGTGCATTGGAAATTGGTGAAAATTGGTAACAATATAGCTTAATATCTTAAGTACCAACTGTACAAAAACTATCAAAATTTATTTGGTCAATTTTACATAACCTCAATTTAATCAACTTAAGTGTAACGTGGCATTAAATAAAAATTCATAACTCAAAAACGGTGCATTAGAAATTAGTACAAATTGGTACAAACATAGCTTAATATCATAAATACCAACTGTACAAAAATTATCAAAATGTATTTGGTCAATTTTACATAACCTCAATTTAATCAACTTAAGTGTGACGTAGCATTAAATAAAAATTCATAAATCAAAAACGGTGCATTGGAAATTGATGCAAATTGGTACCAACATAGTTTAATACCATATGTACCAACTGTACAAAAATTATCAAAATTTATTCGGTCAATTTTACATAACCTCAATTTAATCAACTTAAGTGTGACGTGGATTAAATAAATTCATAACTCAAAAACGGTTCATTGAAAATTAGTGCAAATTGATACCAACATAGCTTGTTATTATAAGTACCAACTGTACAAAAATTATCAGAATTTATTTAGTCAATTTTACATAACCTCAATTTAATCAACTTAAGTGTGACGTGACATTAAATAAAAATTCATAACTTAAAAACGGTGCATTAGAAATTGGTGCAAATTGGTACCAACATAGCTTAATATCATAAGTACCAACTGTACAAAAATTAACAAAATTTATTCAGTCAATTTTACATAACCTCAATTTAATCAACTTAAGTGTGACGTGGTTTTAAACAAAAATTCATAACTCAAAAACGGTGCATTAGAAATTGGTACAAAATGGTACAAACATAGCTTAATATCATAAGTACCAACTGTACAAAAACTATCAAAATTTATTAAGACAATTTTACATAACCTCAATTTAATCTACTTAAGTGTGACGTGGCATTAAATAAAAATTCATAACTCAAAAACGGTGCATTAGAAATTGGTACAAATTGGTACAAACAAAGCTTAATATCATAAGTACCAACTGTACAAAAACTATCAAAATTTATTAAGACAATTTTACATAACCTCAATTTAATCTACTTAAGTGTGACGTGGCATTAAATAAAAATTCATAACTCAAAAACGGTGCATTGGAAATTGGTACATATTGGTACCAATATAGCTTAATAATATAAGTACCAACTATACAAATATTATTAAAATTTATTTGGTAAATTTTACATAACCTCAATTTAATCAACTGAAGTGTGACGTGGCATTAAATAAAAATTCATAACTCAAAAACGGTGCATTAGAAATTGGTACAAATTGGTACAAACATAGCTTAATATCATAAGTACAAACTGTACAAAAACTATTAAAATTTATTCTGTCAATTTTACATAACCTCAATTTAATCAACTTAAGTGTGACGTGGTTTTAAACAAAAATTCATAACTCAAAAACGGTGCATTAGAAATTGGTACAAAATGGTACAAACATAGCTTAATATCATAAGTACCAACTGTACAAAAACTATCAAAATTTATTAAGACAATTTTACATAACCTCAATTTAATCTACTTAAGTGTGACGTGGCATTAAATAAAAATTCATAACTCAAAAACGGTGCATTGGAAATTGGTACATATTGGTACCAATATAGCTTAATAATATAAGTACCAACTATACAAATATTATTAAAATTTATTTGGTAAATTTTACATAACCTCAATTTAATCAACTTAAGTGTGACGTAGCATTAAATAAAAATTCATAACTCAAAAACAGTGCATTAGAAATTTTTGCAAATTAGTACCAACATAGCTTAATATTATAAGTACCAACTGTGCAACAATTATCAAAATTTATTCGATCAATTTTACATAACCTCAATTTAATCTACTTAAGTGTGATGTAGCATTAAATAAAAATTCATAACTCAAAAACAGTGCATTAGAAATTTTTGCAAATTAGTACCTACGTAGCTTAATATTATAAGTACCAACTGTGCAACAATTATCAAAATTTATTCGATCAATTTTACATAACCTTAATTTAATAAACTTAAGTGTGACGTAGCATTAAATAAAAATTCATAACTTAAAAACGGTGCATTGGAAATTGGTGCAAATTGTCACCAACATAACTTAATATTATAAGTGCCAACTGTACTAAAATTATTAAAATTTATTCGGTCAATTTTACATAACCTCAATTTAATCAACTTAACCATACTAACGTAAGTTTGAGGTGGCATTAAATAAAAATTCATAACTCAAAAACGGTGCATTGGAAATTGGTGCAAATTAATACAAGCATAGCTTAATATTATAAGTACCAACTGTACAAAAATTATCAAAATTTATTCGGTCAACTTTACATAACCTCAATTTAATCAACTTAAGTGTGACGTAGCATTAAATAAGAAATCATAACTCAAAAACCGTGCATTAGAAATTGGTGCAAAATAGTACAAACATAGCTTAATATCATAAGTACCAACTGTACAAAAATTATCAAAACTTATTCGGTCAATTTTACAAAACCTCAATTTAATCAACATGACTTTACTAACTTAAATAAAATAGAATAATAGAAATGGTATTAAAATGGCAACATTGCAATTGCATTATTTCAGCCTCTAAATTAACAACAAATTCAAATCTTAATTGACCGAAACAATTTATTTTTTAAATATTACTCAACTTAATTTCGTTGAATTTATAATATAATAATTAATTACTGCGTTCTTCCTTCCCGGGTTACACCTTCTATTTATTATTATAATTTTATTGTATTTTTTTCTTAATGTATTATAAATGCATCGCTTCTCTTAGTCTAACTAATAGATTGTATTATGGTAATAATGTTTCGCACATAATTTAATATGAAAATCGCGCGGAGCAAGGTTGCGGATTTTGTTGCGGTCATGTCCACCTGATCTGCAAATAGGTGGGGACCGCCACCCTATAAATATTATATACCTGCAGATGAAGAGCATCAGTTTAGTTGTAGAATTTCACATTAGAACAATCAAAAGTGTTTAAGCAAGTAAGTAACTTTAATATTAATAAATTGAATCAATTCTGAAGAGTCATTCAATAGTCGAAACTAGCCAATTAATGATTTTGTACTTAAAAAAAAAAAATATTAGTAATTAGAATTACATTTGTAATTTTTTAATTTAATTTAATTTTTAAATAATTTTTATAAAATAATTGCATTCCTGCATATGTGTCGCAACCTCTATTAATTATTTATTACAATAAATTAAAATAAATTCCACTTTCATTGTCATTGAACTGCCGAGACAAATCAGTAATAAATAGAACTTTATAGCCACTAACCCCTCACAATATAATTAATATTAATCAGCAATTAGTATGTAGGTTGGGCGTAATTTATTATCACAGGAAATTCAATATTTATTAACGATCCTCCGCAAAGGGTAGGGCAACCACATAACATGCAAACAACAATCACTTCTAATAATAAAATTAATAACTAATTCCAGAATGAAGATATTAGTAACATTATTGCTATCAATTGCTGTTACAATAAACGCTTCACCGTTTGAAATCACCGATCGCTATGTGCAAAGCTACCATGATGGAATTGCTGCTTTGATTAAAGAAGCCCATGATTTTCATCCGCATGAACGTAACTTCGCTGAAGAATTTAAAGATGCTGAAGCCAAACCAGGTTTGATTAATTGAATCGAAAATTGTTTGAGGTGTTAATTGTAATTTTTTTGTATCTAGATGCCCATGAATACGATTTTATCATAGTTGGTGGAGGTACTTCAGGTGCTGTTTTGGCCAGCAGGCTTACTGAAATTCCTGAATATAAGGTTCTTCTATTGGAAGCTGGAGGTGAAGAAACTAAGATTACTAGGATTCCAGCTATGGCTAAAAAGTTGAAGTACAGTCATCTCACTTGGGGATACAAAACTGAACCACAAAAAACTTGGTGCTTAGGTAAGAAACCAATTACAATTTTTTTATATCATTTAAAAAAAAATAATTTTTGATATTTGATTTTTTTTTTAATTTATGAAAAATTGACCGAATCAAATTTGATAATTTTTGTACAGTTGATACTTATAATATTAAGCAATGCTGGTACCAATTTGCACCAATTTCCAACGCACCGTTTTCGAGTAATAAATTTTTATTTGATGCCACGTCACACTTAAGTTAGTATAGTCAAGTTGATTAAGGTAAGGTTATGTAAATTTGACCAAATAAATTTTGATAATTTTTGCTTAATTGGCTCTTAAGATATTAAGCTATGTTGGTACCAATTTGCACCAATTTCCAATAGACCGTTTTTGAGTTATGAATTTTTATTTAATGCTACGTCACATTTAAGTTAGTAAAGTCAAGTTGATTATATTGAGGTTATGTAAAATTGACCGAACAAATTTAGATAATTTTTCTAGAGTTGGTATTTATAGTATTAAGCTATGTTGGTACCAATTTTCACCAATTTCCAATGCACCGTTTTTGAGTTATGAAATTTTATTTAATGCTACGTCACACTTAAGTTAGTAGAGTCAAGTTGATTAAATTGAGATTATGTAAAATTGACTGAATAATTTTTGATAATTTTTGCACAGTTGGTAATTATGATATTAAACTATATTGGTACCAATTTGCACCAGATTCCAATGATCCGTTTTTTGAGTTAAGAATTTTTAATTATTGCCACTTCACACTTAAGTTAGTAAAGTCAAGTTGATTAAATTGAGGTTATGTAAAATTGACCAAATAAATTTTGATAATTTTTGTACAATTGGTACTTATGAGATTAAGCTACGTTGGTACTAATTTGCACCAATTTCCAATGCACCGGTTTTGAGTTTTAAATTTTTATTTAATGCCACGTCACACTTAATTTGGTATAGTCAAATTGATTAAATTGAGGTTATGTAAAATTGATTAAATAAATTTTGATAATTTTCTTGAACTTATCATAAAATGTTCTTGAACTGTCATAAAAAGTTTTCCAACTGTCAGAAATGTCATAAAATGTTCCTGAGCAGTTATAATGTTCTTAAACTGTCATAAAGTATTGTTCAACTGTCAATAATATTCCTGAACTAATGTAATGTTCTTAAACTGTAATAAAATACTTCTCAACTGTCAAAAAAGTGTATGAACCAATGTTTTGAACTGTCATAAAGTTTCCCAATTGTCAAAATTATCTTAAAATGTTCCTCAGCCAATATAATGTTCTTGAACTGTCATAAAATACTTCTTAATTGTCAAAAATGTTCCTGAACTGGTGTAATGTTCTTAAATTATCATAAAATGTTTTTCAACTGTCAAAAATATTACAAAATGTTCCTGAACTAATGTAATGTTCTTGAACTTGTCATAAAATGTTCTTGAACTAAAATAAAGTGTTTCCCAACTCTCAAAAATGTCATAAAATGTTCCTAAACCGAAATAATGTTCTTGAACTGACAAAAAATATTTCTCAACTGTCAAAAATGTTGGAAAATGTTCTTGAAATTGTCATAAAATGTTCCTGAAGCATTATGCGTTCTTGAACTTATCATAAGATGTTTCTCAAATATCAAAAGTGTTGGAAAATGTTCCTGAACTAGTGTAGTGTTCTTAAACTGACATAAAATGTTCTTAAACTGACCTAAAATACTTCTTAACTGTCAAAAATGTTATAATATGTTCCTGAACTAAAGTCAAGTTCTCAAACTTTTATCAAATATTCTTAAGCTGTCATAAAATGTTCTTGAACTGTCAAAAATGTTATAAAATGTTCTTGAACCGATATAATGTTCGTGAACTGACATAAAACATTTATAAACTGTCAAACATAATCCAGAACTAAAGTCAAGTTCTTGAACTGTCATAAAATATCCTTAAACTGTCATAAAATGTTCTTAAACTGTCAAAACTGTTATAAAATGTTCCTCAATCGACATAATGTTCTTGAACTGGCATAAAATATTTCTAAACTGTCAAAAATGTTCCTGAACTAAAGTTAAGTTCTTGAACTGTCATAAAATATTCTTAAACTGTCATAAAATGTTCTTGAACTAAAAAAAATGTTATAAAATGTTCTTCAACCCACATAATGATCTTGGACTGGCATAAAAAAAATACTAAATTGTCAAAAAAGTTCGTAAACTAAAGTCAAGAACTGTCAAAACTGTTATAAAATGTTCCTGAACCGACATAATGTTCTTGAACTGGCATAAAATATTTCTAAACTGTCAAAAAATTTCCTGAACTATAGTCAAGTTCTTAAACTGTCATAAAATATCCTTAAACTATCATAAAATATCCTTAAACTGTCATAAAATGTTCTTGAACTTTCAAAACTGTTATAAAATGTTCTTAAATCAATATAATGTTCTTGAACTGACATAATATATACTTAAACTGTCATAAAATGTTCTTAAACTGTCAAAACTGTAATAAAATGTTTCTAAACCGATATAAGTTCTTAAACTGGCATAACATATTTCTAAACTGTCAAAAATGTTCTTGAACTAAAGTCAAGTTCTTAAACTGTCATAAAATGTTCTTGAACTGTCAATACCGTTATAAAATGTTCCTGAACCGACATAATGTTCTTGAACTGACATAAAATATTTTTAAACTGTCAAAAACGTTTCAAGTTCTTAAACTGTCATAAAATATCCTTAATCAGTCATAAAATGTTCTTGAACTGTCAAAAATGTTATAAAATGTTCCTGAACCGATATAATGTACTTGAACTGACATAAAATATTTCTAAACTGTCAAAAATGTTCCTGAACTAAACTCAAAATCTTAAACTGTCATAAAATATCCTTAAACTGTCATAAAATGTTCTTAAACTGTCAAAACTGTAATAAAATGTTCCTAAACCGATATAATGTTCTTGAACTGACATAAAATATTTCTAAACTGTCAAAAATGTTCCTGAACTAAACTCAAGATCTTAAACTGTCATAAAATATCCTTAAACTGTCATAAAATGTTCTTAAACTGTCAAAACTGTTATAAAATGTTCCTCAATCGACATAATGTTCTTGAACTGGCATAAAATATTTCTAAACTGTCAAAAATAATCCTGAACTAAACTCAAGATCTTAAACTGTCATAAAATATCCTTAAACTGTCATAAAATGTTCTTGAACTGTCAAAACTGTTATAAAATGTTCCTAAATCGATATAATGTTCTTAAACTGGCATTACATATTTCTGAACTGACAAAATGTTCTTGAACTAAAGTCAAGTTCTTAAACTGTTATACAAAATACATAAGCTGTCATAAAATGTTCTTGAACTGTCAAAATAGTTATAAAATGTTCCTGAACCGATATAATGAACTTGAACTGGCATAAAATATTTCTAAACTGTCAAAAATGTTCCTGAATAAAGTCAAGTTCTTAAACTGTCATAAAATATCCTTAAACTGTCATAAAATATTCTTGAACTGTCAAAATAGTTATAAAATGTTCCTGAACCGATATAATGTACTTGAACTGGCATAAAATATTTCTAAACTGTCAAAAATGTTCCTGAATAAAGTCAAATTCTTAAACTGTCATAAAATATTCTTAAACTGTCATAAAATGTTCTTGAACTGTCAAAATAGTTATAAAATGTTCTTGAACCGATATAATGTACTTGAACTGGCATAAAATATTTCTAAACTCTCAAAAATGTTCCTGAACTTAAGTCAAGTTCTTGAACTGACATAAAATAGACTTAAGCTGTCATAAAACGTTCTTGAACTGTCAAAACTGTTCTAAAATGTTCCTGAACCGATATAATGTTCTTGAATTGGCAAACAAAAATTCTAAACTGTCAAAAATGTTATAAAATGTTCCGGAACTTAACTCAACTTCTTGAACTGTCATAAAATATTCTTAAACTATCATAAAATGCTCTTGAATTGTCAAAACTGTTAAAAAATGTTCGTAAACCGATATAATGTTCTTGAACTGGCATACAAAATTTCTAAGCTGTCAAAAATGTTATAAAATGTTCCGCAACTTAACTCAAGTTCTTGATTTCAAAAAAATGTTATAAAATGTTCTTGAACCAATATAATGTTCTTGAACTGGCATAAAATATTTCAAAACTGTCAAAAATATCTCTAAAATAATGTAATGTTCTTGAACTGTCACAAAAAGTATCCCAACTAAAAAAATTTTAGAAAATGTTCCTGAACTAATAAAACATTCTTAAACTGTCATAAAACAATCATGAACTGTCATAAAAATTTTCTCTGATATAATGTTGTTGAACTAACATAAAATGTTCTTAAACTGTCATAAAATACTTTTCAACTGTCAAAAACGTTAAAAATGTTCATGAACTAATGTTATGTTCTTGAACTGTCATAAAATATTCTAAAACTGTCATAAAATGTTCTTGAACTGTCAAAAATGTTCATAATCTGTCAAAAATGTTATAAAATGTTCCTGAACTAAAGTAATGTTTTTGAACTGACAATAAATTTTCCTCAACTGTCAAAAATGTTATAAAATGTTCTTTAACTTATATAACGTTCTTGAACTGTCATAATATGTTCTTGAACTGACATAAAATATTTCTGAACTATCATAAAATGTTCTTGAACTTTCATAAAAGTCTTTCAATTGTCAAAAATGTTCCTGAACTGATGTAATGTTCTTAGAGTAACATAAAATAATCTTGAACTGTCATAAAATGTTCTTGAACTTTCATAAAAGTTTCTGAACTGTCAAAAAAGTTATAAAATGTTTCTAATCTAATATAATGTTCTTAGAATAACATAAAATAATCTTGAATTGTCATAAAATGTTTCTTAAATGTCAAAAATGTTATAAAATGTTCCTGGACTGTCATAACTAATTTTAAACTGTCATAAAATGTTTCTCACGTGTCAAAAATGTTCCTGAACTGATGTAATGTTCTCAAACTGTCATAAAATAATCTTGAATTGTCAAAAACACTTTTGGGCTATCAAAAATGTTCCTGAACTAACGTTATGTTCTTGAACTGTCATAAAATGTTCTTAAACTTTCATAAAATGTTCCTCAATTGTCAAAAATGTTCAATAATGTTCTTGAACTGTCATAAAATATTTTTAAAATGTCAAAAATAATCCTGAACTGTCATAATGTTCATAAACTGTCATAAAATGTTCATTACTAACAAAAATATGAATAAATTTTTAATAATATTCCTGAACTGTCATAAAATATTTCTCAACGGTCAAAAATGTTATCAATGTTCTTGAACTATCATAAAGTATTTCTCGACTGTCAAAAATATTTTAAAACGTTCTTGAACTGTCATAAAATGTTCTTGATATATCTTAAAATTAAAAAATTAAATCTTAATTGATTTCAGGAAACGAACACCATCAATGCCACGTCCCAACTGGAAAAATCTGCGGCGGAACCTCATCAATCAACGACATGATCTACACACGCGGCAATTCCCGCGACTACGATCTCTGGGCCGATGACGGTAACGACCGTTGGTGTTTCAGCGACGTCCTTCCATACTTCAAAAAATCAGAAAACGCACACTTACACAATTTCGATCGCAAATACCACAATCAAGGAGGCTTACTAAGCGTTGAAGACCCACGTCACCATTCCAACCTAACCCATTTATTCATAGATGCCGGAAAAGAATTAAAACAAAACATTGTTGATTACAATGGTAAAGATCAAATCGGCTATTCACCAGTACAGATACATACCAAAGAAGGTGAACGTCAAAGTACCTTCCAGGCTTATATTAATCATTTTAAGAACAGGCATAATTTATACGTACGTCCTAAAAGCCAGGTAGTTGAAATTATTATTAGTCCACATACTAAAGAAGCGACTGGAGTTAAATATGTACATGGAGATCATTTTATTGTGGCCAAAGCATCCAAAGAGGTTATCATAGCAGCAGGAGCTATTAATACACCACAAATTTTAATGTTATCAGGTATTGGACCTAAAGATCAATTAGAAGCTCAAAAAATTGATTGCGTACAAGACGCACCAGTTGGGAAAAATTTAAAGGATCATCCAGTTTTTACAGGATTGAGCTACTTTTATAACCAAACTAATTTAGATCATCATGATGATGAATATAACATGATTCATTATTTGCGTTACGGAAAAGGACCACTAAGCACACCCTTGCCTGAAGCTTTGGCTTTCAGTAAAACCGAAGCATCGAAAGATACTTCCCATTACCCAGATATCTATATGACTTTCATTCCACATGAAGCAAGCTTCGATTTGCATATAGCTGCTACTCATCCTAAATCTAAAGGTCATGTTGGTTTAAAAAGTAAAGATCCATTAAATTTCCCTAAAATTGATTTGAATTATTTTTCTGATGAAGATGATCATGATATATCAACCATTTTGGCTGGAATCCGTTTAGGACAAAAAATATGCGAAACAGAAGCGTTTAAAGGAGCTGCTATTAATGAGCACGCTGTTGAGGGTTGTGTTGATCATAAATTCAATACTGATGATTACTGGAAGTGCGCTATAAAACATATGACTATATCAGCTGGACATTATACAGGAACCTGTAGAATGGGAAAGGATATTGAAAAGAATGTTGTTGATGCTAATTTGAGAGTACATGGAATCCATAAATTGAGAATTGCTGATGCCAGTGTTATCCCAATTAGTATTACCGGACATACACAAGCTGCCACTGTTATGATTGCTGAAAAAGCTGCAGATTTGATCAAGCACGACTGGAAATAAATTAGCAACGAATATGTATTGTATTTATTAATCATAATTAGTTTTAAATAAATGTTATTAACCTTCATTTGTGGTAAACATATTATTTTTGTAATTAATTCCAACCTGTTAAGTTTTAAATTAACAAGATCACAATCAAGGTTTGTAAATAACTAAAGAATACCCTTGATTGTTATTTTTTATTCTTGATACATTTACATATGCTTAAGGAACTCGTTCAGTGTCCGACCGGTAACGTTACAATGAACAGTAAATTCGTCCTCTTATTATTTTTACCTTTTATAAGTGGTTATGGGGATGTTTTGCAAACTATTTTAAATAAATTCAGTTTGATTTTTAATGGATTATTAAATGTGAATGGAATCGATGTGGATTTAATTAAAATTCAACATTTAGGTAAGTTCTGTTAACTTTATAAATGCCTGGTTACAATTAAGCTGTTTGCAGAAAAAGAATATGATTTTGTGGTGGTTGGATCGGGTTCCGCTGGATCTGTTATAGCCAGTCGACTCTCGGAACATCCAGAATGGAAAATATTGCTATTGGAAGTTGGGAAGACTGAGAGTTCTTTCGCCAGTGTACCGCTATTTGCACCTTTACTACAGGTAATTGAATCATTCTTGCGGTAAAATAGTTCATGTTTAAACCTTGAAGACCACATGTATACCTTGAGGTAAATGCGCGACATAACATTACAAAATGACATATTTATTTGCAAATAGAGCACATTAATGAAACTGTTAAATTAGTTAGAATATCAAATAACAGAATACTAGTCTTAACTGTCAAAATGGTCCTTTTCACTTAATTGAGCCGTCAAGATAGTTTCTTTAATCTGTCAAAAGAGATTATAATTTAATTAAAATCTCAAATAGTACAAAAGTCATTTAATCAAACTGTCAAATTAGTTAGAATATAAAATGACAGAATACTAGTCTTAACTGTCAAAATAGTTCTTTTTTACTTAATTGAGCTGTCAAGATAGTTTCTTTAATCTGTCAAAATAGTTTATAATTTAATTAAACTCTCAAATAATACAAAAGTCATTTAATCAAACCGTCAAATTAGTTAGAATATGAAATGACAGAATACTAGCTTAACTGTCAAAATAGTTCTATTTTACTTAATTGAGCTGTCAAGATAGTTTCTATAATCTGTCAAATTAGTTTATAATTTAATTAGACTCTCAAATAGTACAAAAGTCATTTAATCAAACTGTCAAATTAGTTAGAATATGAAATAACAGAAAACTAGCTTAACTGTCAAAATATTTTTTTTACTTAATTGAGCTGTCTAGATAGTTTCTTTAATCTGTCAAAATAATTTATAATTTAATTAAACTCTCAAATAGTACAAAAGTCATTTAATCAAACTGTCAAATTAGTTAGAATATGAAATAACAGAATACTAGTCTTAACTGTCAAAATAGTTCTTTTTTACTTAATTGAGCTGTCTTAATAGTTTCTTTAATCTGTCAAAATAGTTTGTAATTTAATTAAACTCTCAAATAGTACAAAAGTCATTTAATCAAACTGTCAAAATAGTTAGAATATCAAATAACAGAATACTAGTCTTAACTGTCAAAATTGTTCTTGTTTATTTAATTGAGCTGTCTTAATAGTTTCTTTAATCTGTCAAAATAGTTTATAATTTAATTAAACTCTCAAATAGTACAAAAGTCATTTAATCAAACTGTCAAATTAGTTAGAATATGGAATGACAGAATACTAACTTAACTGTCAAAATAGTTCTTATTTACTTAATTGAGCTGTCAAGATAGTTTCTTTAATCTGTCAAAATAATTTATAAATTAATTAAACTCTCAAATAGTACAAAAGTCATTTAATCAAACTATCAAATTAGTTAGAATATGAAATGACAGAATACTATACTTAACTGTCAAAATAGTTCTTTTTTACTTAATTAAGTTGTCAAGATAGTTTCTTTAATCTGTCAAATTAGTTTATAATTTAATTAAACTCTCAAATAGTACAAAAGTGATTTAATCAAACTGCCAAATTAGTTAGAATATAAAATAATAGAATACTAGTCTTAACTGTCAAAATGGTCCTTTTCACTTAATTGAGCCGTCAAGATAGTTTCTTTAATCTGTCAAAATAGTTTATAATTTAATTAAACTCTTAAATAGTACAAAAGTTATTTAATCAAACTGTCAAATTAGTTAGAATATCAAATGGCAGAATACTAGTCTTAAATGTCAAAATTGTTCTTTTTTACTTTATTGAACGTTCAAGATAGTTTCTTTAATCTGTCAAAATAATTTATAATTTAATTAAACTCTCAAATAGTACAAAAGTCATTTAATCAAACTGTCAAATTAGTTAGATGTCAAATGACAGAATACTAGTCTTAACTGTCAAAATAGTTCTTTTTTACTTAAGTAAGCTGTCAAAATAGTTTCTTAAATCTGTCAAAATAATTTATAATTTAATTAAACTGTCAAATAGTACAAAAGTCATTTAATCAAACTGCCAAATTAGTTAGAATATCAAATGACAGAATACTAATCTTAACTATCAAAATAGTTCTTTTTTACTTAATTAAGCTGTCAAGATAGTTTTTTTAATTTGTCAAAATAGTTTATAATTTAATTAAACTCTCAAATAGTACAAAAGTCATTTAATCAAACTGTCAAATTAGTTAGAATATGAAATGACAGAATACTAGCCTTAACTATCAAAATATTTCTTTTTTACTTAATTAAGCTGTCTTGATAGTTTCCTTAATCTGTCAAAATAATTTATAATTTAATTAAACTCTCAAATAGTACAAAAGTCATTTAATCAAACTGTCAAATTAGTTAGAACATCAAATGACAGAATACTAGTCTTATCTGTCAAAATAATTCTTTTTACCTAATTGAGCTGTCAAGATAGTTTCTTTAATCTGTCAAAATAGTTAATAATTTAATTAAACTCTTAAATAGTTCAAAAGTCATTTAATCAAACTGTCAAATTAGTTATATCAAATGACAGAATACTAGTCATAACTGTCAAAATAGTTTTTTTTAACTTAATTGAGCTGTCAATATAGTTTCTTTAATCTGTCAAATTAATTTATAATTTAATTAAACTCACAAATAGTACAAAAGTCATTTAATTAAACTGTCAAATTACTTAGAATACTAAACGACAGAATACTAATTTAACTGTCAAAATAGTTCTTTTTTACTTAATTGAGCTGTCAAGATAGTTTCGATAATCTGTTAAAATTCATTATAATTTAATTAAACTCTCAAATAGTACAAAAGTCATTAAGTCAAACTGTCAAACTAATTAGAATATTAAACGACAGAATACTAGTCTTAACTGTCAAAATAGTTCTTTCTTACTTAATTGAGCTGTCAATATAGTTTCTTTAATCTGTCAAAATAGTTTATAATTTAATTAAACTCTCAAATAGTACAAAAGTCATTTAATCAAACTGTCAAATTAGTTAGAATATGGAATGACAGAACACTAACTTAACTGTCAAAATAGTTCTTATTTACTTAATTGAGCTGTCAAGATAGTTTCTTAAATCTGTCAAAATAATTCATAATTTAATTAAACTGTTAAATAGTACAAAAGTCATTTAATCAAACTGTCAAATTAGTTAGAATAAGAAATGACAGAATACTAGTCTTAACTGTCAAAATAGTTCTTTTTTATTTAATTAAGCTGTCAAAATAGTTTCTTGAATCTGTCAAAATAGTTTATAATTTAATTAAACTCTCAAATAGTACAAAAGTCATTTAATCAAACTGTCAAATTAGTTAGAATATCGAATGACAGAATACTAGTCTTAACTGTCAAAATAGTTCTTTTTTTACTTAATTGAGCAGTCAAAATAGTTTCTTTAATCTGTCAAAAAAATTTATAAATTAATTAAACTCTCAAATAGTACAAAAGTCATTTAATCAAAATGTCAAATTAGTTAGAACATCAAATAACAGAATACTAGTCTTAACTGTCAAAATAGTTCTTTTTTTACTTAATTGAGCTGTCAAAATAGTTTCTTTAATCTGTCAAAATAGTTTATAATTTAATTAAACTCTCAAATAATACAAAAGTCATTTAATCAAACTGTCAAATTAGTTAGACAATCAAATGACAGAATACTACTCTTAACTGTCAAAATAGTTCATTTTACTTAATTGAGCTATCAAGATAGTTTCTTTAATCTGTCAAAATAAATTATAATTTAATTAAACTCTCAAATAGTACAAAAGTCATTTAATCAAACTGTCAAACTAGTTAGAATATGAAATAACAGAATACTAATCTTAACTGTCCAAATAGTTTTTGTTTACTCAATTGAGCTGTCAAAATAGTTTCTTTAATCAGTCAAAATAATTTATAATTTAATTAAATTCTCAAATAGTACAAAAGTCATTTAATCAAACTGTCAAATAAGTTAGAATATCAAATAACAGAATACTATTCTTAACTGTCAAAATTGTTCTTTTTTACTTAATTAAACTGTCAAGATAGTTTCTTCAATCTGTCAAAATAGTTTATAATTTAATTAAATTCTCAAATAGTACAAAAGTCATTTAATCAAACTGTCAAACTAGTTAGAAGATCAAACGACAGAATACTAATCTTAACTGTCAAAATAGTTCATTTTACTTAATTGAGCTGTCAAAATAGTTTCTTAAACCTGTCAAAGTAATTTATAATTTAATTAAACTCTCAAATAATACAAAAGTCATTTAATCAAACTGTCAAACTAGTTAGAATATGAAATAACAGAACACTAATCTTAACTGTCAAAATAGTTCTTGTTTACTCAATTGAGCTGTCAAAATAGTTTCTTTAATCTGTCAAAATAGTTTATAAATTAATTAAACTCTCAAATAGTACAAAAGTCATTTAATCAAACTGTCAAATTAGTTAGAATAAGAAATGACAGAATACTAGTCTTAACTGTCAAAATAGTTCTTTTTTATTTAATTAAGCTGTCAAAATAGTTTCTTGAATCTGTCAAAATAGTTTATAATTTAATTAAACTCTCAAATAGTACAAAAGTCATTTAATCAAACTGTCAAATTAGTTAGAATATCGAATGACAGAATACTAGTCTTAACTGTCAAAATAGTTCTTTTTTACTTAATTGAGCAGTCAAAATAGTTTCTTTAATCTGTCAAAAAAAATTTATAAATCAATTAAACTCTCAAATAGTACAAAAGTCATTTAATCAAAATGTCAAATTAGTTAGAACATCAAATAACAGAATACTAGTCTTAACTGTCAAAATAGTTCTTTTTTTACTTAATTGAGCTGTCAAAATAGTTTCTTTAATCTGTCAAATTAGTTTATAATTTAATTAAACTCTCAAATAGTACAAAAGTCATTTAATCAAACTGTCAAATTAGATAGAATATCAAATGACAGAATACAAGTCTTAACTGTCAAAATAGTTCTTTTTAACTTAATTGAGCTGTCAAGATAGTTTCTTTAATCTGTCCAATTAGTTTATAATTTAATTAAACTCTCAAAAAGTACAAAAGTCATTTAATCAAACTGTCAAATTAGTTAGAATATGAAATGACAGAATACTAGTCTTAACTGTCAAAATAGTTCGTTTTTACTTAATTGAGCTGTCAAAATAATTTCTTTAATCTGTCAAAAAAATTTATAATTTATTTAAACTCTCAAATAGTACAAAAGTCATTTAATCAAACTGTCAAATTACTTAGAATATGAAATGACAGAATACTAGTCTTAACTGTCAAAATAGTTCTTTTTTACTTAATTGAGCTGTCTTGATAGTTTCTTTAATCTGGCAAAATAGTTTATAATTTAATTAAACTCTCAAATAGTACAAAAGTCATTTAATCAAACTGTCAAATTAGTTAGAATATCGAATGACAGAATACTAGTCTTAACTGTCAAAATAGTTCTTTTTTACTTAATTGAGCAGTCAAAATAGTTTCTTTAATCTGTCAAAAAAAATTTATAAATCAATTAAACTCTCAAATAGTACAAAAGTCATTTAATCAAAATGTCAAATTAGTTAGAACATCAAATAACAGAATACTAGTCTTAACTGTCAAAATAGTTCTTTTTTTACTTAATTGAGCTGTCAAAATAGTTTCTTTAATCTGTCAAAATAGTTTATAATTTAATTAAACTCTCAAATAATACAAAAGTCATTTAATCAAACTGTCAAATTAGTTAGACAATCAAATGACAGAATACTACTCTTAACTGTCAAAATAGTTCATTTTACTTAATTGAGCTATCAAGATAGTTTCTTTAATCTGTCAAAATAAATTATAATTTAATTAAACTCTCAAATAGTACAAAAGTCATTTAATCAAACTGTCAAACTAGTTAGAATATGAAATAACAGAATACTAATCTTAACTGTCCAAATAGTTTTTGTTTACTCAATTGAGCTGTCAAAATAGTTTCTTTAATCTGTCAAATTAGTTTATAATTTAATTAAACTCTCAACTAGTACAAAAGTCATTTAATCAAACTGTCAAATTAGATAGAATATCAAATGACAGAATACAAGTCTTAACTGTCAAAATAGTTCTTTTTAACTTAATTGAGCTGTCAAGATAGTTTCTTTAATCTGTCCAATTAGTTTATAATTTAATTAAACTCTCAAAAAGTACAAAAGTCATTTAATCAAACTGTCAAATTAGTTAGAATATGAAATGACAGAATACTAGTCTTAACTGTCAAAATAGTTCTATTTTACTTAATTAAGCTGTCAAGATAGTTTCTTTAATCTATCAAAATAAATTATAATTTAATTAAACTCTCAAATAGTACAAAAATCATTTAATCAAACTGTCAAATTAGTTAGAACATCAAATAACAGAATACTAGTCTTAACTGTCAAAATAGTTCATTTTACTTAATTAAACTCTCAAATAGTACAAAAGTCATTTAATCAAACTGTCAAATTAGTTAGAATATGAAATGACAGAATACTATTCTTAATTGTCAAAATAGTTCTTGTTTACTCAATTGAGCTGTCAAAATAGTTTATAATTTAATAAAACTCTCAAATAGTACAAAAGTCATTTAATCAAACTGTCAAATTAGTTAGAATATGAAATGACAGAATACTAGTCTTAACTGTCAAAATAGTTCGTTTTTACTTAATTGAGCTGTCAAAATAATTTCTTTAATCTGTCAAAAAAATTTATAATTTATTTAAACTCTCAAATAGTACAAAAGTCATTTAATCAAACTGTCAAATTACTTAGAATATGAAATGACAGAATACTAGTCTTAACTGTCAAAATAGTTCTTTTTTACTTAATTGAGCTGTCTTGATAGTTTCTTTAATCTGGCAAAATAGTTTATAATTTAATTAAACTCTCAAATAGTACAAAAGTCATTTAATCAAACTGTCAAACTAGTTAGAATATGAAATGACAGAATACTAGTCTTAACTGTCAAAATAGTTCTTTTTTACTTAATTGAGCTGTCAAGATAGTTTCTTTAATCTGTCAAAATAATTTATAATTTAAATAAACTCTCAAAAAGTACAAAAATCATTTAATCAAACTGTCAAATTGGTTAGAATATCAAACAACAGAATACTAGTCTAAACTGTCAAAAAAGTTCTTTTAACTTAATTGAGCTCTCAAGATAGTTTCTTTAATCTGTCAAAATAGTATATAAATAAATTAAACTCTCAAATAGTACAAAAGTCATTTAATCAAACTGTCAAATTAGTTAGAACATCAAATGACAGAATACTAGTCTTAACTGTCAAAATTGTTCGTTTTTACTTAACTGAGCTGTCAAAATAATTATTTTAATTTGTCGCAAAACAATTTATAATTTATTTAAACTCTCAAATAGTACAAAAGTCATTTAATGAAACTGTCAAATTAGTTAGAATATCAAATGACAGAATACTAGTCTTAACTGTCAAAATAGTTCTTTTTTACTTAATTGAGCTGTTAAGATAGTTTCTTTAATCTGTCAAATTAGTTTATAATTTAATTAAACTCTCAAATAGTACAAAAGTCATTTAATCAAACTGTCAAATTAGTTAGAATATCAAATGACAGAATACTAGTCTTAACTGTCAAAATAGTTCTTTTTTACTTAATTGAGCTGTCAAGATAGTTTCTTTAATCTGTCAAAATAGTTTATAATTTAATTAAACTCTCAAATAGTACAAAAGTCATTTAATCAAACTGTCAAATTAAATAAAATATCAAATGACAGAATAGTAGTCATAACTGTCAAAATAGTTCTTTTTTACTTAATTGAGCTGTCAAAATAGTTTATAATTTATTTAAACTCACAAATAGTACAAAAGTCAAACTGTCAAATTAGTTAGAATATGAAATGACAGAATACTAGTCTTAACTGTCAAAATAGTTCTTGTTTACCTAATTGAACTGTCAAAATAGTTTCTTTAATCTGTTAAAATAATTTTAATTTAATTAAACTCTCAAACAGTACAAAAATCATTTAATCAAACTGTCAAATTAGTTAGAATATTAAATAACAGAATACTAGCTTAACTGTCAAAATAGTTCTTTTTACTTAATTGAGCTGTCTTGATAGTTTCTTTAATCTGGCAAAATAGTTTATAATTTAATTAAACTCTCAAATAGTACAAAAGTCATTTAATCAAACTGTCAAATTAGTTAGAACATCAAATAACAGAATACTAGTCTTAACTGTCAAAATAGTTCTTTTTTATTTAATTGAGCTGTCAAGATAGTTTCTTTAATCTGTCAAAATAGTATATAATTAAAGTAAACTCTCAAGTAGTACAAAAGTCATTTAATCAAACTGTCAAATTAGTTAGAACATCAAATAACAGAATACTAATCTTAACTGTCAAAATAGTTCTTTTTTACTTAATTGAGCTGTCAAAATAGTTTCTTTAATCTGTCAAAATAGTTTATAATTTATTTAAACTCACAAATAGTACAAAAGTCAAACTGTCAAATTAGTTAGAATATCAAATGACAGAATACTAATCTTAACTGTCAAAATAGTTCTTTTTTACTTAATTGAACTGTCAAGATAGTTTCTTTAATCTGTCAAAATAATTTATAATTTAATTAAACTCTCAAATAGTACAAAAGTCATTTAATCAAACTGTCAAATTAGTTAAAATATCAAATGACAGAATACTAGTCTTAACTGTCAAAATAGTTCTTTTTTACTTAATTGAGCTGTCAAAATAGTTTCTTTAATCTGTCAAAATAGTTTATAATTTAATTAAATTCTCAAATAGTACAAAAGTCATTTAATCAAACTGTCAAATTAGTTAGAATATCAAATGACAGAATACTAGTCTTAACTGTCAAAATAGTTCTTTTTACTTAATTGAGCTGTCAAAATAGTTTCTTTAATCTGTCAAAATAGTTTATAACTTAATTAAACTCTCAAATAGTACAAAAGTTATTTAATCAAACTGTCAAATTAGTTAGAATATCAAATGACAGAATACTAGTTTTAACTGTCAAAATAGTTCTTTTTTAATTAATTGAGCTGTCAAAATAGTTTATAATTTAATTAAATTCTCAAATAGTACAAAAGTCATTTAATCAAACTGTCAAATTAGATAGAATATCAAATGACAGAATACTAGTCTTAACTGTCAAAATAATTCTTTTTTACTTAACTGAACTGCCAAAATAGTTTCTTTAATCTGTCAAATTAATTTATAATTTAATTAAACTCTCAAATAGTACAAAAGTCATTTAATCAAACTGTCAAATAAGTTAGAATATCAAACGACAGAATACTAGTCTTAACTGTCAAAATAGTTCATTTTTACTTAGTTGAGCTGTCAAAATAGTTTCTTTAATCTGTCAAATTAGTTTATAATTTAATTAAACTCTCAAATAGTACAAAAGTCATTTAATCAAACTGTCAAATTAGTTAGAATATCAAACGACAGAATACTAGTCCTAACTGTCAAAATAATTCTTTTTACTTAATTGAACTGTCAAGATAGTTTCGTTAATCTGTCAAAATAGTTTATAATTTAATTAAACTCTCAAATAGTACAAAAGTCATTTAATCAAACTGTCAAATTAGTTAAAATGTCAAACGACAGAATACTGGTCTTAACTGTCGAAATAGTTCTTCTTTACTTAATTGAGCTGTCAAGATAGTTTCTTTAATCTGTCAAAATAATTTATAATTTAATTAAACTCTCAAATAGTACAAAAGTCATTTAATCAAACTGTCAAATTAGTTAGAATATGAAATGACAGAATACTAGTCTTAACTGTCAGAATAGTTCTTTTTTACTTAATTGAGCTGTCATAATAGTTTCTTTGAACTGTCAAAATCGATATAATGTTCTTGAACTGTCATCAAATATTTGTCAACTGTCAAAATTTTTATAAAATGTTATGAACGAATTTAATGTTCTTGAACTAACATAAAAAGTTCTTGAACTGATAGAAAAAAAATCAACTGTCGAAAATGTTATAAAATGTTCTTGAATTGACATAGAATGTTCTTGCGCTGAAATAAAACACTTCTCAACTGTCAAAAATGTTATTAAATGTTTCTAAACTTTATCATGTTCTTGAATTGTCACAAAATAATCTTGAACTGTAATAAGATGTTCTTGGACTGTCATAAAACATTTCTCAACTCTCAAACATATTATAAAATGTTCGTAAACTAATATAATGTTCTTGAACTGACATAAAATGTTCTTAAACTTAAATAAAACACTTCTAAACTGTCAAAAATGTTAAAAAATGTTCTTAAATTTTATCATGTTCTTGAACTGTCACAAAATCATGTTGAACTGTCATAAAATAATCTCAAATTGTTATAAAATGTTTCTCAACTGTCAAAACTATTATAAAATGTTCGTGAACTAATATAATGTTCTTAAACTGGCAAAATGGTCTTGAACTGACATAAAATAATTCTCAACTGTCAAAAATGATATAAAATGTTCTTAAATTGCCATAAAATAAAACACTTCTCAACTGTCAAAAATTGTATAAAATGTTCCTAAACTTTATCATGTTCTTGAACTGGCACAAAATGATCTTGGACTGTCATAAAATGATTCTCAACTGTCAAAAATGTTATAAAACGTTCCTAAACTTTATCATGTTCTTGAACTGACACAAAACAATCTTGAACTGTCATAAAATAATCTTGAACTGTCATAAAACGTTTCTTAACTGTCAAAAATATTATAAAATATTCGTGAACTAATATAATGTTCTTGAACTGTCATAAAATGTTCTTGAACTGACATAAAATAATTCTTAACTGTCAAAAATATTATAAAATGTTCTTAAATTGCCATAAAATAAAACACTTCTCAACTGTCAAAAATTGTAGAAAATGTTCCTAAACTTTATCATGTTCTTGAACTGGCACAAAATGATCTTGGACTGTCATAAAATGATTCTCAACTGTGAAAAATGTTATAAAACGTTCCTAAACTTTATCATGTTCTTGAACTGACACAAAACAATCTTGAACTGTCATAAAATAATCTTGAACTGTCATAAAACGTTTCTTAACTGTCAAAAATATTATAAAATATTCGTGAACTAATATAATGTTCTTGAACTGTCATAAAATGTTCTTTAACTGTCATAAAACATTTCTCAACTGTCAAACATTATAAATGTTCGAGAACTAATATAATGTTCTTGAACTGTCATAAAATGTTCTTGAACTGTCATAAAATCATTCTCAACTGTCAAAACTGTTATAAAATGTTCTTAAACTGACATAGAATGTTCATGCACTAAAATAAAACACTTCTCAACTGTCAGAAATGTTATAAAATTTTCCTAAACTTTATCATGATCTTGAACTGTCACAAAATGATCTTGAACTGTCATAAAATATTTCTCAACTGTCAAACATTTTATAAAATGTTCGTGAAATAATATAATGTTCTTAAACTGACATAAAATGATCTTGAACTGACATAAAATAATTCTCAAATGTCAAAAATGTTATAAAATGTTCTTGAATTGACATAGAATGTTCTTGCACTAAAATAAAACACTTCTAAACTGTCAAAAATGTTATAAAATGTTCTAAAACATTATCATGTTCTATAACTTCTATAACTGTCACAAAATGATCTTGAACTGTCATAAAATAATCTAAAATTGTTATAAAATGTTTCTCAACTGTCAAAAATATTATAAAATAATAGCGAATATAATGTTCTTGAACAGTCATAAAATGTTCTTGAACTGTCATAAAATATTTTTCAACTATCAAACATTTTATAAAATGTTCGTGAACTAATATAATGTTCTTAAACTGACATAAAATAACTCTCAACTGTCAAAATTGTTATAAAATGATCTTGAATTAACATAGAATGTTCTTGCTCTAAAATAAAACACATTTCTTAACTGTCAAAAATGTTATAAAATGTTCCTAAACTTTATCATGTTTTTGAACTGTCACAAAACAATCTTAAACTGTCATAAAATGTTTCTCAACTGTCAAAAATATTATAAAATATTCGTGAACTAATATAATGTTCATGAACTGTTATAAAATGTTCTTGAACTGTCTTAAAATAATTCTCAACTGTCAAACATTTTAAAATGTTCGTAAACTAATATAATGTTCTTGAACTAACATAAAATGTTCTTGAACTAACATAAAACGTTTCTGAACTGATATAATGTTCTTGAACTGACATAAAATAATCTTGAACTGTCATAAAAGATTTCTCAACTGTCAACAATGTTATAAAATGTTTCTCAACTGATGTAATGTTCCTAAACTGACATGAAATGTTTCTCAACTGTCAAAAATGTTATAAAATGATTCTAAATTGTTATCATGTTCATGAACTGTCATAAATTATTTTTGAACTGTCATAAAATGTTTCTTAACTGTCAAAAATGTTCCTAAACTGATATAATGTTCTTGAACTGTCATAAAATATTCTTGATCTATCATAAAATATTTCTAAACTGTCAAAAATATTACAAAATGTTCCTAAACTAATGTAAAGTTCTTGAACTGTCATTCAATACTTCTCAACTGTCAAAAATGTTATAAAAAGTTGATAAAATAATATAATGTTTTTGAGCTGTCATACAATGTTTTTCAACCTTCATAAAATATTTCTGAACTGTCAAAAAAGTTATAAAATGTTCCTGAACTAACATAATGTTCTTGAACTGTCATAAAATAATCATGAACTGTCATTAATGTTTTTGAACTGTCATAAAATGTTCTTGAACTGTCGTAAAAATTTCACAACTGTCAAAAAAATTATAATATGCTCCTGAACTGTTATATTGTTCCTGAACTAATGTAATGTTCTTAAACTGTCATAAAATGTTCTTAAACTATCATAAAATGTTTTTCAACTGTCAAAAATGATGAACAAATTTATAATAATGTTAAATTGTCATCAAAATATTTTTTATTTCTTTGAGCTGTCAAAATAATTTTTAATTAAACTGTCAAATACTTAAACAGTTATATAATCAAACAATCAAATTAGTTAGATAGTCAAATAATAAAATAATAATTTATAACTGTAAAAATTGTACAAATTCGTTGATCTTTTGATCTGTCAAAATAGTTATTTAACCAAGCTGTCAAAACAATCAAAAAGTGAAATGACAGAATAGTAGTTTTAACTGTCAAAATAGTAAATCTTTGTTGATCGATTGAGCTGTCAAAATAGTTCTTTAAGTTTTCAAAACTATTTTAAATTAAACTGTCAAATGGCAACATATTTTGACAAGAAGTTTATCATTTAAGCACATTTTTGACAATTTTCCATTTTAAATTAAACAAAATCTGCATTTTAAAAATTAATACTGAAATAAAACGACTAAACTGTCAAAATACTCAATTTTAACAGTTTATTTGTTTTATTTTGACAGCTAACTTATCTGTTGAAGCACATTTTTGATAGTTTCCGGTTTCAACTAAATAGAATGTGCATTTTGAAAAACACTTTTGACAGTTTAATCATTTTATTTGTATAAAATATATATTTTGACAGATATTTAATATTTAAACTTGTTTTATGACAGTTTACCGTTTAATCTAATCAACATGTTCATTTTGAAAAGCAGTGTTAAAAATTTGTTGAGTATTTTGACAGTAATTTCAATTTATTTATACAAAATATACATTTTGACAATTAAGTTGTCATTTAACTGTATTTTTTGACAGCTTAATAATAACAGATTAATAATGTTAACAAAATCAAAGTTAATTATTTTTGTTGATCAATTGAGCTGTCCAAATAGTTTTTAATTAAACTGACCGATAGCATACTAGTTATTCAATCAAGCTGTCAAAATAGTTAGAATGTCAAATAACAGATTAGTGGTCAAACTGTCAACATAGCTAATTGAGCAACAAAGATTAGCTGTCAAAATAAATTTTAATTTTAAAAAAGTCAAAATAGTTTAAAAGTAAAATGGCAGAATAGTTGTCAACTGACAAAACACTTCAACTTTGTTAATCGATTATGCTGTCAAAATAGCAAAATATAGTTTTTAAGCTGTCAAAATAGTTAAAATAACTAATAGGAAAATAGTAGTATTATTAGTATATAAGTTGTCAAATGTCAGAATAGTTAACAGTTAAAATAATTCATCATATAACTGTCAAAATAAGTTTTAGTTAACAGTTAGAATAGTTAAACGGAAAATTGTTAAATTGTCAAAATAATTTGCATCCGCTTGTTAAATAATAAAATAGTTATTCTTCAATCTAACAAATGTCACAATAGTTAGCAGTTAAAATAG
This sequence comes from Tachinus rufipes, assembly GCA_963932245.1. Classification (NCBI taxonomy): domain Eukaryota; kingdom Metazoa; phylum Arthropoda; class Insecta; order Coleoptera; family Staphylinidae; genus Tachinus; species Tachinus rufipes. The sequence continues at coordinate 87,715,659 of OZ010748.1, read as the reverse complement.
TTAAATGTTTGAGTTGTCAAAATAGTTAAAATGTCTAATTAACGGTCAAACCAGTACTTCAGTAATTAAAATAGTTAACTGATTAACCTGTCAATAAAATAAAAGTATTATTGATCTGAGTAAGCAATCAATTGTCAAAGCAGTTAAAATAGTTAATTGTATAAGCTGTCAAAATAGTTAAAACGTCCAATGACAAAATAGTAGCATTAACTGTCAAAATAATTTATTCATAGTTGATCACTCGAGCTCTTAAAAGTCAAATACATAGCTGTCAAAATGTTTCGTTGATTGAGCTGTCAAGTTGTTGATCAATCTATCTGTCAAATGTCAGAATGTTTAACAATTAATATGTCAATTAGCAGAATGCTGTCAAAATACTTCATAATTGATTCATTCAACTGTTAGAACAGTTTAAACTGTCAAATGTCAAATATGTTATGAGCCGTAAAATTTAATCAATTTGTTAATAGCAATCTATAATTTATTAAACCAAAAAAAAAAAACGCAGTACATATAATATTCAATACATCTAAACCCATTTTTAATACAAACAAATCTTAATTCACTTACGTAAATAATACTGCCGGCAATTAAAACCAAATAAATGTCTTACCTGTAACAAAACAAAAAAATAAATTAGTTAAACTTCACAAAATAAATAATGCAAGACATTTTGACACAAACCTTTTATACAATTAAGACTTTTTTCTAGATTAGTGATTACAATTGGGCCTACTTAATGGAACCTCAAGACAATTTTTGCTTAGGAATGATCGATCAACGCTGTGCCTGGCCTAGAGGTAGAGCACTAGGCGGTTCCAGTGTCATCAATTATATGATCTATACTAGAGGAAACCGCAACGACTATGACAATTGGGCATCAGCCGGAAATCCAGGCTGGAGCTACAACGAAGTCCTACCGTACTTTTTAAAATCAGAAGACGTGCACCTCAAATCAAAACTAGATAAAAAGTATCACCGTAGAGGTGGCTACCTATCCATAAGCAACGTCTTCAAATCAGCAACTACGGACGCGTTTCTAAAAGCAGCTCAACAATTAGGAGCAACAATTTTGGATTATAATGGAAAAGAACAGAATGGTTTTTCTTATATGCAGGCTACCGTTAAAAAAGGAAGAAGACATAGTGTAGCTAGAGCATTTTTGGAACCTGCTAAAGGTAGAAGAAATTTGCATATTTTGACCACAGCTAGAGCTACAAAAATTTTATTTGAAGGCAATAAAGCAACTTCAATTGATTTTATTTATAGAAAGAAATTTTATAGAGTAAAAGCATCTAAAGAAATTATTTTATCGGCCGGTGCCTTCAACAGTCCTCAATTGTTAATGCTTTCAGGAATCGGCCCTAAAACGCACCTTCAAAAATATAATATTCCTTTAATCAAGGATCTACCGGTTGGTAAAAATCTTCAAGATCATATTTCATATGTTGGATTAACATTTTTGATCAATCAAACTGTAGAAATTCCATGGCACGTTTTCGATCCGCAACGTATAGCACGTTGGTCGAGAACAGGGGAAGGACCTTTATCATCTTTAGGAGGCATCGAAGCTATAGGTTATATTAAAACCAAATATGCAAGCAACTTTTCAGCAGATATTGAGTTAATTTTTGTTGGTGGAGGTGCTCACCAATCGGATTATGGATTGTTTAATAGAAAATTTATTAGGATCTCTGATGAATATTATGATAAAACCTATAAACCAATTGAAGGTATTTATTTAATTTGTAATTTATAATTATTTAATTTATTTATTTTAGGAATTCCTTCATGGACCATATTTCCAATGCTGCTTCATCCAAAATCCTCAGGCTATTTAGAATTAAAATCAACCAATCCATTAGATTATCCTTTATTCTATGGTAACTATTTTTCGCATCCAGATGACAAAAAAGTTTTAATCGAATCAATCAAATTTTGTATCAAATTATCGAAAACGCAAGCTTTTCAAAAATACAATTCAACGTTAAGTCCAGTTAGAGTACCCGGATGTGAACATTTTAAGGAAAATAGTGATGAATATTGGGATTGCGCTTTGGAGCGTTTTAGTATAACTTTGCATCATCAAGTGGGTACTTGTAAGATGGGTCCGAATGATGTGGTTGGAGCTGATTTGAAGGTGCATGGTATTAAAGGGTTGCGTGTGGCTGATACTAGTATTATACCAAAGGCATTGTCGGCGCATACTAATGCGCCTTCTATTATGATTGGTGAAAAAGCGGCTGATTTGATTAAGACTGAATGGGGTGTTATTTAGGAATTAATAAATTTGTTACAGACTATGTAGTTTTATTAGATAACCTAACCTAATTACCTAAGTAAAAATTTGTCATAAAATGTATCAGTTCCTGTCAATTTAACTTTATTTCATATACCGTATAATCGTACAGATTATGCGCAGCACTTCCTATCAAAAAATATTCCTAAAGTGTCAAAGTAAAATAGTTAAGAAACTTTTTTCCTAATTAACTGCCAAAATGTTGTTTTAATTATCAGCTAATTTGTCTAAATATATTTTTTTATAATTATTAGTCAAAAATAATATATATAACTGTCAGTTCAACAACACAACTGTCAATTAACTGTCAAAAACTGTAGATTCTCTGCTAATTAACTGTCTAAATAAATTTATTAGTCAAAAATAATAATTTCTCTGCTATAAACTGTCAGCTCAACAACACAACTGTCAATTAACTGTCAAAAACTGTAGTTTTTCTCCTAATTAACTGTCAAAATACATTTATTTTATAATTATTAGTCAAAAATAATAATTTCTCTGCTATCAACTGTCAGTTCAACAGCACAACTGTCAATTTTCTGCCAAAAACTATAGTTTTTCTGCTAATTAACTGTCAAAATAAATTTATTTTATAATTATTAGTCACAAATAATAATTTCTCTGCTATCAACTGTCAGTTCAACAACACAACTGTCAATTTTCTGTTAAAAACTGTATTTTTCTGCTAGGTAACTGTCAAAATAAATTTATTTTATAATGATTAGTCAAAAATAATAATTTCTATGCTATCAACTGTCAGCACAACAACACAACTGTCAATTTTCTATCAAAAACTGTAGTTTCTCTGCTAATTAACTGTCAAAATAAATTTATTTTATAATGATTAAATAAAAATGATAATTTCTCTGCTATAAACTGTCAGTTCAACAACACAACTGTCAAAATTCTGTCAAAAACTGTAGTTTTACTGCTAATTAACTGTCAAAATAAATTTATTTTATAATTATTAGTCAACAATAATATATTCTCTGCTATCAACTGTCAGTTTAACAACACAACTGTCAATTAACTGCCAAAAACTGTAGTTTTTCTGTTAATTAACTGTCAAAATGAATTTATTTTATAATTATTAGTCAACAATAATATATTCTCTGCTATCAACTGTCAGTTTAACAACACAACTGTCAATTAACTGCCAAAAACTGTAGTTTTTCTGCTAATTAACTGTCAAAATAAATTTATTTTATTATTATTAGTCAACAATAATATATTCTCTGCTATCAACTGTCAGTTTAACAACACAACTGTCAATTAACTGCCAAAAACTGTAGTTTTTCTGTTAATTAACTGTCAAAATGAATTTATTTTATAATTATTAGTCAAAAATAATAATTTCTATGCTATCAACTGTCAGTTCAACAAAACAACTGTCAATTTTCTGTCAAAAATTGTATTTTTTCTGCTAATTAACTGTCAAAATGAATTTATTTTATAATTATTAGTTAAAAATAATAATTGCTATGCTATAAACTGTCAGTTCAACAACACAACTGTCAATTAACTACCAAAAACTGTAGTTTTTCTGCTAATTAACTGTCAAAATAAATTTATTTTATAATTATTAGTCAAAAATTACAACTTCTCTGCTATCAACTGTCAGTTAAACAACACAACTGTTAATCTGCCAAAAACTGTAGTTTTTCTGCTAATTAACTGTCAAAATGAATTTATTTTATAATTATTAGTCAAAAATAAAATATTCTCTGCTATCAACTGTCAGTTCAACAACATAACTGTCAATTAACTGCCAAAAACTGTAGTTTTTCTGCTAAATAACTGTCAAAACAAATTTATTTTATAATTATTAGTGAAAAATAATATATTCTCTGCTATCAACTGTCAGTTTAACAGCACAACTGTCAATTAACAGCCAAAAACTGTAGTTTTTCTGCTAATTAACTGTCAAAATAAATTTGTTTTATAAATATTTGTCAAATTAATAATTTCTATGCTATCAACTGTCTGTCAGTTCTACAACACAACTGTCAATTTTCCGCAAAAACTGTAGTTTTTCTGCTAAAAAACTGTCAAAATATATTTATTTTATAAATATTTGTCAAAATAATTATTTCTATGCTATCAACTGTCAGTTCAACAACACAACTGTCAATTAACTACCAAAAATTGTAGTTTTTCTGCTAATTAACTGTCAAAATAAATTTATTTTATAATTATTAGTCAAAAATTACAACTTCTCTGCTATCAACTGTCAGTTAAACAACACAACTGTTAATCTGCCAAAAACTGTAGTTTTTCTGCTAATTAACTGTCAAAATGAATTTATTTTATAATTATTAGTCAAAAATAAAATATTCTCTGCTATCAACTGTCAGTTCAACAACATAACTGTCAATTAACTGCCAAAAACTGTAGTTTTTCTGCTAAATAACTGTCAAAACAAATTTATTTTATAATTATTAGTGAAAAATAATATATTCTCTGCTATCAACTGTCAGTTTAACAGCACAACTGTCAATTAACAGCCAAAAACTGTAGTTTTTCTGCTAATTAACTGTCAAAATAAATTTATTTTATAATTATTAGTCAAAAATAATCATTTCTATGCTATCAACTGTCAGTTCAACAACACAACTGTCAATCAACTGCCAAAAACTGTAATTTTTCTACTAATTAACTGTCAAAATAAATTTATTTGTTAAAAATAATAATTTCTCTGCTATCAACTGTCAGCTAAGCAACACAACTGTCAATTAACTGCCAAAAACTGTAGTTTTTTCTGATAATTAACTGTCAAAATAAATTTATTTATCAAAAATAATAATTTTTCTGCTATCAACTGTCAGTTCAACAACACAACTGTCAATAAACTGCCAAAAACTGTAGTTTTCCTGCTAATTAACTGTCAAAATAAATTTATTTTATAATTATTATTAAAAAATAATATATTCTCTGCTATCAACTGTCAATTTAACAACACAACTGTCAATTAACTGCCAAAAACTGTAATTTTTCTGCTAAATAACTGTCAAAATAAAATTATTTTATAATTATTAGTCAAAAATAATATATTCTCTGCTATCAACTGTCAATTTAACAACACAACTGTCAATTAACTGCCAAAAACTGTAATTTTTCTACTAATTAACTGTCAAAATAAATTTATTTGTTAAAAATAATAATTTCTCTGCTATCAACTGTCAGCTAAGCAACACAACTGTCAATTAACTGCCAAAAACTGTAGTTTTTTCTGATAATTAACTGTCAAAATAAATTTATTTATCAAAAATAATAATTTTTCTGCTATCAACTGTCAGTTCAACAACACAACTGTCAATAAACTGCCAAAAACTGTAGTTTTCCTGCTAATTAACTGTCAAATTAAATTTATTTTATAATTATTAGTCAAAAATAATATATTCTCTGCTATCGACTGTCAGTTTAACAACACAACTGTCAAAAACTGTAGTTTTTCTGCTAATTAACTGTCAAAATAAATTTATTTTATAATTATTAGTCAAAAATAATATATTCTCTGCTATCAACTGTCAATTTAACAACACAACTGTCAATTAACTGCCAAAAACTGTAATTTTTCTACTAATTAACTGTCAAAATAAATTTATTTGTTAAAAATAATAATTTCTCTGCTATCAACTGTCAGCTAAGCAACACAACTGTCAATAAACTGCCAAAAACTGTAGTTTTCCTGCTAATTAACTGTCAAATTAAATTTATTTTATAATTATTAGTCAAAAATAATATATTCTCTGCTATCAACTGTCAGTTTAACAACACAACTGTCAAAAACTGTAGTTTTTCTGCTAATTAACTGTCAAAATAAATTTATTTTATAATTATTAGTCAAAAATAATATATTCTCTGCTATCAACTGTCAATTTAACAACACAACTGTCAATTAACTGCCAAAAACTGTAATTTTTCTGCTAAATAACTGTCAAAATAAAATTATTTTATAATTATTAGTCAAAAATAATATATTCTCTGCTATCAACTGTCAGTTTAACAACACAACTGTCAATTAACTGCCAAAAACTGTAATTTTTCTACTAATTAACTGTCAAAATAAATTTATTTGTTAAAAATAATAATTTCTCCGCTATCAACTGTCAGCTAAGCAACACAACTGTCAATTAACTGCCAAAAACTGTAGTTTTTTCTGCTAATTAACTGTCAAAATAAATTTATTTATCAAAAATAATAATTTTTCTGCTATCAACTGTCACTTTGACAACACAACTGTCAATTAACTGCCAAAAACTGTAGTTTTTCTGTTAATTAACTCTCAAAATAAATTTATTTTATAATTATTAGTCAAAAATAATATATTCTCTGCTATCAACTGTCAGTTTAACAGCACAACTGTCAATTAACAGCCAAAAACTGTAGTTTTCTGCTAATTAACTGTCAAAATTAATTTATTTCATGATTAATTGTCAAAAATGTTTATCTGCTGACAATGCAGAAACCTATTAGAAACAGTTGACAGATGTTAATCAACAATCGTCATAATTTTATGTTAAACTAAAAGCACCTCAAGCATATATAAACTGTTAATGTGACACATGATCAAACTGTCAAAAATGACATGTAATAACTGTCAAAAAAATACGGCACCAACTGTCATATTAACTTTATTTCATATACCGTATAATGGTACAGATTATGCGCAGAACCCTACTTCTACACATATTTTGTGACAAATAAATACTAACGTCAAAGTAACACAGTGACAAAAGTTATAATGACACATCAACTGTCAAAAATTGTAAAAACTGAATAATTTCAAGCAACAACTGTCAACAATACCAACACAACAAACTTTTAGGTTAGGTTAGGTTAAGTTTTATAACATTTATGTTAGCTCATAAACATTTTATAACGTTCATGGCAGTTCACAAACATTTTATGACGTTTCTGACAGCTCACGGACATTTTATGACGTTTATGATAGTCCATGGACATTTTATGGAATTTATGATATCTCTTAAACATTTTATGACAGTTCGGGAACATTTTATGAGAGTTTAGAAACATTTAATGACATTAATGACAGCCCAAAAACAATTATTGACTGTTCACAAATGTTTTATAACGTTCATGACAGTTCACAAACAATTTATGGCGTTTAAGATAGTTCAGAAACAATTATTGTTTTGATTGCGATTGACAGGTGACAGTTAACAACTTTGACAAGCAAAGTGTCGCTTCGCGATTAACAGATAAGTTAATTTAAAGTCAGTAATAACTCAAAGTGTCGCTTTGCAATTGACAGTCGACAGTTAACAACTTTGACAAGCAAGATGTCGCTTCGCGATTGACATATAAGTTAATTTAAAGTCAGTAATGACTCAATATGTCGCTTCGCGATTGACTTTGACAAGCAAGGTGTCGCTTCGCGATTGACAAATAAGTTAATTTAAAGTCAGTAATGACTCAATGTGTCGCTTTGCAATTGACAAATGACAGTTAACAACTTTGACAGGCAAGGTGTCGCTTCGCGATTGACAGATAAGTTAATTTAAAGTCAGTAATGACTCAATATGTCGCTTCGCAATTGACAGATGACAGTTAAAAACTTTGACAAGCAAGATGTCGCTTCGCAATTAACAAACAAGTTGATTCAGAATTCAGTAATGACTCAATATGTCGCTTCACAGTTGACAAATAACAGTTAACAACTTTGACAAGCAAGATGTCGCTTCGCGATTGACAGATAAGTTAATTTAAAGTCAATAATGACTCAATGTGTCGCTTTGCGATTGACAGTTGACAGTTAACAAATTTGACAAGCAAGGTGTCGCTTCGCGATTGACATATAAGTTAATTTAAAGTCAGTAATGACTCAATGTGTCGCTTTGCAATTGACAGATGACAGTTAACAACTTTGACAAGCAAGGTGTCGCTTCGCGATTGACAAACAAGTTGATTTAGAATTCAGTAATAACTCAATATGTCGCTTCGCAATTGACAAATAAGAGTTAACAACTTTGACAAGCAAGATGTCGCTTCGCGATTGACAGATAAGTTAATTTAAAGTCAGTAATGATTCAATGTGTCGCTTCGCGATTGACAGATGACAGTTAACAACTTTGACAAGTAAGGTGTCGCTTCGCAATTGACAGATAAGTTAATTTAAAGTCAATAATGGCTCAATGTGTCGCTTCGCAAATAACAGATGACAGTTAACAATTTTAACAAGCAAAGTGTCGCTTCGCGATTGACAGATAAGTTAATTTAAAGTCAGTAATGACTCAAAATGACGCTTTGCAATTGACAGTTGACAGTTAACAACTTTGACAAGCAAGGTGTCGCTTCGCGATTGGCAGATAAGTTAATTTAAAGCCAGTAATAACTCAATGTGTCGCTTCACGATTGACAGATGACAGTTAACAAATTTGACAAGCAATTTGTCGCTTCGCGATTGACAGATAAGTAAATTAAAAGTCAGTAATGACTCAATGTGTCGCTTCGCGATTGACAGATGACAGTTAACAACTTTGATAAGCAAAGTGTCGCTTCGCAATTGACAGATAAGTTAATTTAAAGTTAGTAATGACTCAATGTGTCGCTTTGCAGTTGACAGATGACAGTTAACAACTATGATAAGCAAGGTGTCGCTTCGCAATTGACAAGTTAATTTAAAGTCAGTAATGACTCAATGTGTTACTTCGCAATTAACAGATGACAGTTAACAACTTTGACAAGCAAGAGGTCGCTTCGCGATTGACAGATAAGTTAATTTAAAGTCAATAATGACTCAATGTGTCGCTTCGCGATTGACAGATGACAATTAAAAACTTTGATAAGCAAAGTGTCGCTTCGCAATTGACAGATAAGTTAATTTAAAGTTAGTAATGACTCAATGTGTCGCTTTGCAGTTGACAGATGACAGTTAACAACTATGATAAGCAAGGTGTCGCTTCGCAATTGACAAGTTAATTTAAAGTCAGTAATGACTCAATGTGTTACTTCGCAATTAACAGATGACAGTTAACAACTTTGACAAGCAAGAGGTCGCTTCGCGATTGACAGATAAGTTAATTTAAAGTCAATAATGACTCAATGTGTCGCTTCGCGATTGACAGATGACAATTAAAAACTTTGATAAGCAAAGTGTCGCTTCGCAATTGACAGATAAGTTAATTTAAAGTTAGTAATGACTCAATGTGTCGCTTTGCAGTTGACAGATGACAGTTAACAACTATGATAAGCAAGGTGTCGCTTCGCAATTGACAAGTTAATTTAAAGTCAGTAATGACTCAATGTGTTACTTCGCAATTAACAGATGACAGTTAACAACTTTGACAAGCAAGAGGTCGCTTCGCGATTGACAGATAAGTTAATTTAAAGTCAATAATGACTCAATGTGTCGCTTCGCGATTGACAGATGACAGTTAACAACTTTGATAAGCAAAGTGTCGCTTCGAAACTGACAGATAAGTTAATTTAAAGTCAGTAATGACTCAATATGTCGCTTCGCGATTGATAAATGACAGTTAACAACTTTGATAAGCAAAGTGTCGCTTCGCAATTGACAGATAAGTTAATTTAAAGTCAGTAATGACTCAATGTGTCGCTTCGCAATTAACAAATAACAATTAACAACTTTAACAAGCAAGATGTCGCTTCGCGATTGACAGATAAGTTAATTTAAAGTCAGTAATGACTTAATATGTCGCTTCGCAGTTGACAGATGACAGTTAACAACTTTGATGAGCAAGGTGTCACTTCGCGATTGACAGATAAATTAATTTAAAGTCAGTAATGACTCAATGTGTCGCTTTGCGATTGACAGATGACAGTTAACAACTTTGACAAGCAAGGTGTCGCTTCGCGATTGACAAACAAGTTGATTTAGAATTCAGTAATAACTCAATATGTCGCTTCGCAATTGACAAATAAGAATTAACAACTTTGACAAGCAAGATGTCGCTTCGCGATTGACAGATAAGTTAATTTAAAGTCAGTAATGATTCAATGTGTCGCTTCGCGATTGACAGATGACAGTTAACAACTTTGACAAGCAAGATGTCGCTTCGCGATTGACAAATATGTTAATTTAAAGTTAGTAATGACTCAATATGTCGCTTCGCGATTGACAGATGACAGTTAACAACTTTGACAAGTAAGGTGTCGCTTCGCAATTGACAGATAAGTTAATTTAAAGTCAATAATGACTCAATGTGTCGCTTCGCAAATAACAGATGACAGTTAACAACTTTGCCAAGCAAGATGTCGCTTCGCGATTGACAAATATGTTAATTTAAAGTCAATAATGGCTCAATATGTCGCTTCGCGATTGACAGATGACAGTTAACAACTTTGACAAGCAAGGTGTCGCTTCGCGATTGATAAACAAGTTGATTTAAAATTCAGTAATAACTCAATATGTCGCTTCGCAATTGACAAATAAGAGTTAACAACTTTTCAAGCAAGATGTCGCTTCGCGATTGACAGATAAGTTAATTTAAAGTCAGTAATGATTCAATGTGTCGCTTCGCGATTGACAGATGACAGTTAACAACTTTGACAAGCAAGATGTCGCTTCGCGATTGACAGATAAGTTAATTTAAAATAAGTAATGACTCAATATGTCGCTTCGCGATTGACAGATGACCGTTAACAACTTTGATAAGCAAGGTGTCGCTTCGCGATTGACAGATAAGTTAATTTAAAGTCAGTAATGACTCAATATGTCGCTTCGCGATTGACAGATGACAGTTAACAACTTTGACAAGCAAGATGTCGCTTCGCGATTGACAGATAAGTTAATTTAAAATAAGTAATGACTCAATATGTCGCTTCGCGATTGACAGATGACCGTTAACAACTTTGATAAGCAAGGTGTCGCTTCGCGATTGACAGATAAGTTAATTTAAAGTCAGTAATGACTCAATATGTCGCTTCGCGATTGACAGATGACAGTTAACAATTTTGATAAGCAAGGTGTCCCTTTGCGATTGACAGATAACTTAATTTAAAGTCAGTAATGACTTAATGTGTCGCTTTGCCATTGACAGACAAGTTGATTAAAAACCAGTATGATTCAGATTGACAGTTTATTTCGTGTGTTTGGTGCTATAGATAATTATCATTTTATTAGTTTTAAGTTATGACGTATTTTACAACCGCGATGATATCATATATTTATTTATTTATTGATTACAGGAAATTAATAATAAAAAAATAATTACTCTCGACTTCGACCTCTGTAATTAAAAAAAAAAACACACATTTTTTTTTGCATTTTAATTGATTAACACCTTTAACGTTATTAAAATCGTAGAAAGCTATTGAGATCACAATGTTAAACGTGCAATTACTGCTCCTTATTTTTTTACAAGCGGAGCCTTATGGTTTCACTGAATTCTGTAACCAAGAAGATTGTAAAAATCTCTCAATTTTATATTAATTTTCTTAAATGTTTCAGGCAAAGAATTCGATTTTATAATAGTAGGCTCTGGATCGGCAGGCTCTGTAATAGCCAGCCGACTTTCAAAGAACCCCAATTGGAACATATTGCTTCTTGAAGCAGGCAAAGGGGAAAATTTCGTTTCCCAAGTACCTACTTTACCACAAATACTACAATTAACATCGTACAACTATAATTATCGCATGGAAAAACAAAGCAATTTCGCACGTGCCATGGTAGATGGAGTATTACGTTGGCCCAGAGGTAAAGCCTTAGGAGGTAGCTCTGTAATCAATTACATGATTTACACCAGAGAAAACACAAGAGATTACAATAGATATTAGAAAATGTATTTAAAAAAAATTATTTAATCATTAATCTCCAGAATAGCATCCGAAGGTAACCCAGGCTGGTCATGGACTGAAGTGCTACCATATTTTTTAAAATCTGAAAAATCCAATTTAGAATATTCCGATAGTAATTACCACAACACCACAGGACTTTGGAGTATCGAAAATGCTTACTACTATTCTGAACTCACGGATGCTTACAGTAACGATAAATCATCAATTGGGTACATGTGCAATAGGTCAAGTTGTTGATAATCAACTTAAAGTTATAGGTGTGAGTGGATTAAGAGTTGCAGATGCCATCTAAAATTAATTTTTATTTACCTAACCTATAATAATGTCTATGAGACAGCTCGTAGTTTTATGACACTCGATAAACCGCACCCTTAAAATATTTAATTTCATTAATAATTGTTTCGGAACTATCATAAATGTCATACAATGTTTGTGAACTGTTATGAACGGCATAAAATGTTCTTGAACGGTCATAAAATGTATGCAAGATGTTATGAAGATCATAAAATGTCCGCCAACTATCAGAAACGTCATAAAATGTTACCAAGTTGTCATAAAACGTCCGTGGGCTGTTAAAAACGTCATAAAATGTTCCCAAGTTGTCATAAAATGTTCTCAAACTGTCATAAAATGTTTAAGAAATAACAGAAACTCCATAAAATGTCCGTGAACTGTCATAAACGTCATAAAACGTTCTTGAGCGGTCATAAAATGTTTGTAAGATGTTATAAAACTCATAAAATATCCGTAAACTGTCAGAAACGTCATAAATTGTTCCCAAGTTGTCATAAAATGTTCTTAAACTGTCATAAAATGATTAAAAGATAACAGAAACTCCATAAAACGTGCGTGAACTGTCATAAACCACATAAAATGATCTTGAACGGTCATAAAATGTTTTCAGGATGTTATAAAGGTCATAAAATGTTCGTGAGCTGTCAGAAACGTCATAAAATTTTCCCAAGTTGTCATAACATGTTCTCAAACTGTCATAAAATGTATAGAAAATAAGAGAAACTCCATAAAACGTCCCTGAACTGTCATAAAAGTCATAAAATGTTCTTGAGCGGTCATAAAATGATTGTAAGATGTTATAACCGTCATAAAATGTCCGTGGGCAGTCAAAAACGTCATAAAAAGTTCCCAAGTTGTCATATAATGTTCTCAAACTGTCATAAAATGTTTAAAAGATAACAGAAACTCTATAAAATGTCTGTGAACTGTCATAAACGTCATAAAATGTTCTTGAGTGGAAATAAAATGTTTGTAAGATGTTATAAAAGTCATAAAACGTCCGTGGGCTGTCAAAAACGTCATAAAATGTTCCCAAGTTGTCATAAAAAATTCTCAAACTGTCATAAAATGTTTAAGAGATAACAAAAACTACATAAAACGTCCGTGAACTGTCATAAACGTCATAATATGTTTTTGAACGGTCATAAAATGTTTGTAAGATGTTATAAACGTCATAAAATGTCCGCGAGCTGACGGAACCGCCATAAAATATTCCGAAGTTGTCATAAAATGTTCTCAAACTATCATAAAATGTTTAAGAGTAAACAAAAACTCCATAAAATATCCGTGAACTGTCATAAACGTCATAAAATGTTCTTAAACGGTCATAAAATGTTTTCAAGATGTATTTAAGATCATAAAATGTCCGTGAGCTGTCAGAAACGTCATAAAATGTTCCCAAGTTGTCATAAAATGTTCTCAAACTGTCATAAAATGTTTAAGAAATAACAGAAACTCCATAAAACGTCCGTGAACTGTCATAAACGTCTTAAAATGTTCTTGAACGGTCATAAAATGTTTGTAAGATGTTATAAACGTCATAAAATGTCCGCGAGCTGTCAGAACCGATATAAAATATTCCCAAGTTGTCATAAAATGTTCTCAAACTGCCATAAAATGTTTAAAAGACAACAAAAACTCCATAAAATGTCCGTGAACTGTCATAAACGTTATAAAACGTTCCTGAAGGGTCATAAAATGTTTGTAAAATGTTATAACCGTCATAAAATGTCCGTGAGCTGTCAAAAACTTTATAAAATGTTCCCAAGTTGTCATAAAATGTTCTCAAACTGTCATAAAATGTTTAAGAGACAACAAAAACTCTATAAAATGTCCGTGAACTATCGTAAACGTTATAAAATGTTCTTGAGCGGTCATAAAATGTTTGCAGGATGTTATAAAAGTCATAAAATGTCCGTGAGGTGTCAGAAACGTCATAAAATGTTCCCAAGTTGTCATAAAATGTTTAAGTGATAATAAAAACTCCATAATATGTCCGTGAACTGTCATAAACGTCATAAAATGTTCATGAGCGGTCATAAAATGTTTGCAAGATGTTATAAAAGACATAAAAAGTCCGTCAGCTGTCAGAAACGTTATAAAGTGTTCCCAAGTTGTGATGATATGTTCTCAAACTGTCATAAAATGTTTAAGAGTTGACAGAAATTTCATAAAATGTCCGTGAACTGTCATAAACGTCATAAAATGTTCTTAAACGGTCATAAAATGTTTGCAAGATGCTATAAAGATCATAAAATGTCCGTGAGCTGTCAGAAACGTCAAAAAATGTTCCCAAGTTGTCATAAAATGTTCTCAAACTGTCATAAAATGTTTAAGACACAACAAAAACTCCATAAAACGTCCGTGAACTGTCATAAACGTCATAAAATGTTTTAAAAACGTTAGAAACGTCATAAAATGTCCGTGAGCTATCAGAAAACTCATAAAATGTTTCCAAGTTATCATAAAATATTCTCAAACTGTCATTAAATGTTTAAAAGATAACAGAAACTCCATAAAATGTCCGTGAACTGTCATAGACAACATAAAATATTCTTGAGTAGTCATAAAATGTTTGCAAAATGTTATAAAGGTCATAAAATGTCCATGAGCTGTCAGAAACGTCATAAAATGTTCCCAAGTTGTCATAAAATGTTCTTAAACGGTCATAAAATGTTTGCAAGATGCTATAAAGATCATAAAATGTCCGTGAGCTGTCAGAAACGTCAAAAAATGTTCCCAAGTTGTCATAAAATGTTCTCAAACTGTCATAAAATGTTTAAGACCCAACAAAAACTCCATAAAACGTCCGTGAACTGTCATAAACGTCATAATATGTTCTTGAACGGTCATAAAATGTTTTAAAAATGTTAGAAACGTCATAAAATGTCCGTGAGCTATCAGAAAAGTCATAAAATGTTTCCAAGTTATCATAAAATATTCTCAAACTGTCATTAAATGTTTAAAAAATAACAGAAACTCCATAAAATGTCCGTGAACTGTCATAGACAACATAAAATGTTCTTGAGTAGTCATAAAATGTTTGCAAAATGTTATAAAGGTCATAAAATGTCCATGAGCTGTCAGAAACGTCATAAAATGTTCCCAAGTTGTCATAAAATGTTCTCTAACTGTCATAAAATGTTTAAAAGATAACAGTAACTCCATAAAATGTCCGTGAACTGTCATAAACGTCATAAAATGTTCTTGAACGGTCATAAACTGTTTGTAAGATGTTATAAACGTCATAAAATGTCCGTGAGCTATCAAAAACGTCATAAAATGTTCCCAAGTTGTCATAAAATGTTTAAATGATAATAAAAACTCCATAAAATGTCCGTGAACTGTCATAAACGTCATAAAATGTTCTTGAGCGGCCATAAAATGTTTGTAAGATGTTATAAACGTCATAAAACGTCCGTGAGCTGTCAAAAACATTATAAAATGTTCCCAAGTTATCATATAATGTTCTCAAACTGTCATAAAATGTTTAAGAAATAACAGAAACTCCATAAAACGGCCGTGAACTGTCATAAACGTCATAAAATGTTCTTGAACAGTCATAAAATGTTTTCAAGATGTTATAAAGGTCATAAAGTAACATGAATCTTACAAAACATTTGTGAACAGTCAATAATTGTTTCTAAACTAACATTAATGTCATAAAATGTTTCTAAGTAGTCAAAAAATATTCCCAAACTGTCATAAAATGTTTAAGAGATATCAGTTACTCCATAAAATATCCATGGCCTATCATAAACGTCATAAAAAGTCCTTGAGCTGTCAGAAACGTCATAAAATGTTTCTGAGCTAACATAAATGTAATAAAACCTAACCTAACCTAACCTAAAAATTTGTTGTGTTAGTATTTTCAACTGTTGACACGTGAATTATTGACATTTCTTACATGTTACTGTTGACAGTTGTTGCCTGTAATTATTCAGTTTTTACAGTGTCATTTTTGACAGTAGATGTAACATTAATGATGCTATAACCTTAGTTAGTTTCTTACTTTGACGTTAGTATTTATTTGTCACAAAATATGTGCTACGCATAATCAGTACGATTATACGGTATATGAAATAAAGTTAATATGACAGTTATTGCGTACTTCTTTGACAGTTATTGCATGTCATTTTTGACAGTTTTGATCATCTGTAACAATTTGTATGCGCTTGAAGTGCTTGTAGCTTAACATAAACCTATGACAATCGTTGGTTAACATCTGTCAACTTTTTCTAATAGGTTTCAGCACTGTCAGCAGAAAAACTACAGTATTTGATTGGTAATTGTTGATTATAGAAAAACATTTTTGACAAATAATCATAAAATAAATATATTTTGACATCTAGCTGATAGTTAATTGTTGAATAAAATACAATTTGACAGTTAATTAAAAAAAAACTACAATTTTTTACAGTTAACTGATAGCTATGATATTTAACTGACAGTTGATAACATTAAAATTATCATTTTTGATTAATAATTACAAAATAATTTTATTGTGACAGTTAATTAACAAAAAAACTACAGTTTTTGACAGTTAATTGACAGTTGTGTTCTTGAACTGACAGTTGATAGCATAGAAATTATTATTTTTGACAAATAATTATAAAATAAATTTACTTTGACAGTTAATTAACAGAAAAACTACAGTTTTTGACAAAAATTTGACGTTTGATGACGTTTGTGACAGTTCAAGAATATTTTATGTCAATTTAGGAACATTTTGCGGTTACATCAGAAGCATTTTATGACAGTTCAACAGTGCTTTTGACAGTTTATAAAATTATTAATAGTTGAGAACGTTTGATAACGTTTGTGACAGTTCAAGGATATTTTATGTCAATTTAGAAACATTTTGCAGTTACATAAGAAGCATTTTATGACAGTTCAACAGTGCTTTTGACAGTTTATAAACTTATTAATAGTTGAGAACGTTTGATAACGTTTGTGACAGTTCAAGAATATTTTATGTCAATTTAGAAACATTTTGCTGTTACATCAGAAGCATTGTGTGACAGTTCAACAGTGCTTTTGACAGTTTATAAATTTATTAATAGTTGAGATAGTTTGATGACATTTGTGACAGTTCAAAAATATTTTATGTCAAGTTAATTATCACACTATTACGGACAACAATAAACAGATAATTAATTTTAGATTTCGCACTACATTTTTTGTATGAAAAAATTGCTTCATAATTAATTAAAAACCCTAAAAAACCTCATAATAATCATCAACTGTAACGTTCTTTGTGCATTTATCTTTAAATTGTTTAAATCATTTCTCAAACTGCAAATAGTCGAAACAGACAAAAAACAAAGCATTTTGTGAAAAGACCGGGCCGCAGAAGATTTAATAAAGGTTAGTACACACTATATTCACTCCAAGGAGTTTAGAGCATTAATCTTTAAATCTTGAAGCAATCTAATAGATCCATTAAATCAAGATACCAGCAGATGTTAATTAGCAACAAAACTAATTATTCTCTAAAATGGTCGTAATAATGGTAACAAGTGCACGGTCTCTTATTGCAGGTATGCAGGTTTAACAAGTTGCGCAAATAGGTGAATCAAATATGTAACTGGTTATAACGAAGAGATCGACAAGATTTTATTATTGTTATTACCGCGGCGGTGCATAAGAGGCGGAATTTTCTACCCTCATTTTGTACGTACAAAGATTTAGAAAGTGTTCGTGTATGCAGATTATTACAAAAGCATATATTGGTAAGTTTGTTTGTAATATTTTATTATAAATTAATTGGTTTTTAATGAATATCATTAAATAAACCAAAATTAATTAATTTTATCAAATATTTAACAGACGTTTAATCTAGGGTTGCTAATTTGTGATGACATTCTATAATATACTATGACAGTTGATGACATTTTAGGATAATTGATGCCAGTTAATGTCATTTAATGACATTCTCTGACAGTAGATAACATTTAAAGATAGGTTAAATGCGCAGCATATAACAACTTTTATTCGCAAAGCGACAAAATATCTAAATGTTTGAAATAGTTTAGTAACGCAACTCAAGTGTCAATCGCGAAGCGACAGATTAGATTTTATTATTTTTAGGTTAAATGCATAGCGTGTCACAAGTATTAATCAAGAAGCGACAAATAAGATATCAAAATGTTTAAAATAGTTTAGTAACGCGACTCAAGTGTCAATCGCGAAGCGACAGATTAGATTTTACAATTTTTAGGTTAAATGCATAGCGTGTCACAAGTATTAATCGCGAAGCGACAAATAAAGTAACAAAATATTTATGATAGTTTAGTATCGCGACTCAAGCGTCAATCGCGAAGCGACAGTTTAGATTTTATTATTTTTAGGTTAAATGCTTAGCGTGTCACAAGTATTAATCGCGAAGCGACAAATAAAGTAACAAAATATTTATGATAGTTTAGTATCGCGACTCAAGCGTCAATCGCAAAGCGACAGATTAGATTTTATTATTTTTAGGTTAAATGCTTAGCGTGTCACAAGTATTAATCGCGAAGCGACAAATAAAGTAACAAAATATTCATGATAGTTTAGTAACGCGACTCAAGCGTCAATCGCGAAGCGACAGATTAGATTTTATTATTTTTAGGTTAAATGCTTAGCGTGTCACAAGTATTAATCGCGAAGCGACAAATAAAATTTTTAAATGTTTGAAATAGTTTAGTAACGTAAATCAAGTGTCAATCGCGAAGCGACAGAATAGATTTTCTTATTTTTAGGTCAAATGCTTAGCGTGTCACAAGTATTAATCGCGAAGCGACAAATAAAGTAACAAAATATTCATGATAGTTTAGTAACGCGACTCAAGCGTCAATCGCGAAGCGACAGATTAGATTTTATTATTTTTAGGTTAAATGCTTAGCGTGTCACAAGTATTAATCGCGAAGCGACAAATTAAGTATCAAAATGTTTGAAACAGTTTAGTATTGCAACTCAAGTGTCAATCGCAAAGCGACAGATTAGATTTTATTATTTTTAGGTTAAATGCTTAGTGTGTCACAAGTATTAATCGCGAAGCAACAAATAAAGTAACAAAATGTTTGAAACAATTTAGTAACGCCACATAAGTGTCAATCGCGAAGCGACAGATTAAATTTTATTATTTTTAAGTTAAATGCTTAACGTGTCACAAGTATTAATCGCGAAGCGACAAATAAAGTAAGAAAATGTTTGAAATAGTTTATTAACGCGACTCAAGTGTCAATCGCAAAGCGACAGATTAGATTTTAATATTTTTAGGTTAAATGCTTAGCGTGTCACAAGTATTAATCGCGAAGCGACAAATAAAGTAACAAAATATTTATGATAGTTTAGTATCGCGACTCAAGCGTCAATCGCGAAGCGACAGATTAGATTTTATTATTTTTAGGTTAAATGCTTAGTGTGTCACAAGTATTAATCGCGAAGCAACAAATAAAGTAACAAAATGTTTGAAACAATTTAGTAACGCCACTCAAGTGTCAATCGCGAAGCGACAGATTAAATTTTATTATTTTTAAGTTAAATGCTTAACGTGTCACAAGTATTAATCGCGAAGCGACAAATAAAGTAAGAAAATGTTTGAAATAGTTTATTAACGCGACTCAAGTGTCAATCGCAAAGCGACAGATTAGATTTTAATATTTTTAGGTTAAATGCTTAGCGTGTCACAAGTATTAATCGCGAAGCGACAAATAAAGTAACAAAATATTTATGATAGTTTAGTATCGCGACTCAAGCGTCAATCGCGAAGCGACAGATTAGATTTTATTATTTTTAGGTTAAATGCTTAGCGTGTCACAAGTATTAATCGCGAAGCGACAAATAAAGTAACAAAATATTTATAATAGCTTAGTAGCACGACTCAAGTGTCAATCGCGAAGGATAGATTAGATTTTATTATTTTTAGGTTAAATGCTTGGCGTGTCACAAGTATTAATCGCGAAGCGACAAATAAAGTGTCAAAATGTTTGAAATTGTTTAGTAACGCGACTCAAGTGTCAATCGCAAAACGACAGATTAGATTTTATTATTTTTAGGTTAAATGCTTGGCGTGTCACAAGTATTAATCGCGAAGCGACAAATAAAGTGTCAAAATGTTTGAAATTGTTTAGTAACGCGACTCAAGTGTCAATCGCAAAACGACAGATTAGATTTTATTATTTTTAGGTTAAATGCTTGGCGTGTCACAAGTATTAATCGCGAAGCGACAAATAAAGTGTCAAAATGTTTGAAATTGTTTAGTAACGCGACTCAAGTGTCAATCGCAAAACGACAGATTAGATTTTATTATTTTTAGGTTAAATGCTTGGCGTGTCACAAGTATTAATCGCGAAGCGACAAATAAAGTGTCAAAATGTTTGAAATTGTTTAGTAACGCGACTCAAGTGTCAATCGCGAAGCGACAGATTAGATTTTATTATTTTTAGGTTAAATGCTTAGCGTGTCACAAGTATTAATCGCGAAGCGACAAATAAAGTATCAAATTGTTTGAAATAATTTAGTAACACGACTCAAGTGTCAATCGCGAAGCGACAGATTAGATTTTTATTATTATAAGGTTAAATGCTTAGCGTGTCACAAGTATTAATCGCGAAGCGACAAATAAAGTATCAAATTGTTTGAAATAATTTAGTAACACGACTCAAGTGTCAATCGCGAAGCGACAGATTAGATTTTATTATTTTTAGGTTAAATGCTTAGCGTGTCACAAGTATTAATCGCGAAGCGACAAATAAAGTATCAAATTGTTTGAAATAATTTAGTAACACGACTCAAGTGTCAATCGCGAAGCGACATATTAGATTTTTATTATTATAAGGTTAAATGCTTAGCGTGTCACAAGTATTAATCGCGAAGCGACAAATAAAGTATCAAAATGTTTGAAATAGTTTAGTAACGCGACTCAAGTGTCAATCGCGAAGCGACAGATTAGATTTTATTATTTTTAGGTTAAATGCTTAGCGTGTCACAAGTATTAATCGCGAAGCGACAAATAAAGTATCAAATTGTTTGAAATAATTTAGTAACACGACTCAAGTGTCAATCGCGAAGCGACAGATTAGATTTTTATTATTATAAGGTTAAATGCTTAGCGTGTCACAAGTATTAATCGCGAAGCGACAAATAAAGTATCAAATTGTTTGAAATAATTTAGTAACACGACTCAAGTGTCAATCGCGAAGCGACAGATTAGATTTTATTATTTTTAGGTTAAATGCTTAGCGTGTCACAAGTATTAATCGCGAAGCGACAAATAAAGTATCAAATTGTTTGAAATAATTTAGTAACACGACTCAAGTGTCAATCGCGAAGCGACAGATTAGATTTTTATTATTATAAGGTTAAATGCTTAGCGTGTCACAAGTATTAATCGCGAAGCGACAAATAAAGTATCAAAATGTTTGAAATAGTTTAGTAACGCGACTCAAGTGTCAATCGCGAAGCGACAGATTAGATTTTATTATTTTTAGGTTAAATGCTTAGCGTGTCACAAGTATTAATCGCGAAGCGACAAATAAAGTATCAAATTGTTTGAAATAATTTAGTAACACGACTCAAGTGTCAATCGCGAAGCGACAGATTAGATTTTTATTATTATAAGGTTAAATGCTTAGCGTGTCACAAGTATTAATCGCGAAGCGACAAATAAAGTATCAAAATGTTTGAAATAGTTTAGTAACGCGACTCAAGTGTCAATCGCGAAGCGACAGATTAGATTTTATTATTTTTAGGTTAAATGCTTAGCGTGTCACAAGTATTAATCGCGAAGCGACAAATAAAGTATCAAATTGTTTGAAATAATTTAGTAACACGACTTAAGTGTCAATCGCGAAGCGACAGATTAGATTTTTATTATTATAAGGTTAAATGCTTAGCGTGTCACAAGTATTAATCGCGAAGCGACAAATAAAGTATCAAAATGTTTGAAATAGTTTAGTAACGCGACTCAAGTGTCAATCGCGAAGCGACAGATTAGATTTTATTATTTTTAGGTTAAATGCTTAGCGTGTCACAAGTATTAATCGCGAAGCGACAAATAAAGTATCAAATTGTTTGAAATAATTTAGTAACACGACTCAAGTGTCAATCGCGAAGCGACAGATTAGATTTTTATTATTATAAGGTTAAATGCTTAGCGTGTCACAAGTATTAATCGCGAAGCGACAAATAAAGTATCAAAATGTTTGAAATAGTTTAGTAACGCGACTCAAGTGTCAATCGCGAAGCGACAGATTAGATTTTATTATTTTTAGGTTAAATGCTTAGCGTGTCACAAGTATTAATCGCGAAGCGACAAATAAAGTATCAAATTGTTTGAAATAATTTAGTAACACGACTTAAGTGTCAATCGCGAAGCGAGAGATTAGATTTTTATTATTATAAGGTTAAATGCTTAGCGTGTCACAAGTATTAATCGCGAAGCGACAAATAAAGTATCAAAATGTTTGAAATAGTTTAGTAACGCGACTCAAGTGTCAATCGCGAAGCGACAGATTAGATTTTATTATTTTTAGGTTAAATGCTTAGCGTGTCACAAGTATTAATCGCGAAGCGACAAATAAAGTATCAAATTGTTTGAAATAATTTAGTAACACGACTCAAGTGTCAATCGCGAAGCGACAGATTAGATTTTTATTATTATAAGGTTAAATGCTTAGCGTGTCACAAGTATTAATCGCGAAGCGACAAATAAAGTATCAAAATGTTTGAAATAGTTTAGTAACGCGACTCAAGTGTCAATCGCGAAGCGACAGATTAGATTTTATTATTTTTAGGTTAAATGCTTTGTGTGTCACAAGAATTAATCGCGAGTCGACAAATAAAAAAACAAAATATTTGTAATAATTTAGTAGCGCGACTCAAGTGTCAATCGCAAAGCGAAAGATTAGAGTTTATTATTTTTAGGTTAAATGCTTAGCGTGTCACAAGTATTAATCGCGAAGCGACAAATAAAGTATCAAAATATTTGAAATAGTTTAGTAACGCAACTCAAGTGTCAATCGCAAAGCAACAGATTAGATTTTATTATTTTTAGGTTAAATGCTTGGCGTGTTACAAGTATTAATCGCGAAGCGACAAATGAAGTATCAAAATATTTAAAATGGTTTAGTAACGCAACTCAAGTGTCAATCGCAAAGCGACAAACTAAGATTTCTTTTATTTTTAGGTTAAATGCTTAGCGTGTCACAAGTATTAATCGCAAAGCGACAAATAAAGTATAAAAATGTTTGAAATAGTTTAGTAACGCGACTAAAGTGTCAATTGCGAAGCGACAGATTAGATTTTATTATTTTGAGGTTAAATGCTTAAATGCTTGTGTCACAAATATTAATCGCGAAGCGACAAATAAAGTTTAAAAATGTTTGAAATAGTTTAATAAAACTCAATACATATAATATTCAATATATCTAAACCTTATAGAATATATTCAATTCATTTTTAATATTCAATTCAAGTAATATATTCTCTTTAGAATCTTAATTCACTTACGTAAACAATACTGGCGGCAATTAAACCCAGACTAATGTCTTACCTGTAACAAAACAAAAATATAAATAATTTAAATTTCCATGAATTTTGCAAAGTAAATAACGTAAACATGTTGTTGTTGCAGATTCAATAAGATGCATCTACTACTTCTATTGTTTATACATGCGGTTTCATGTCAACGCGACGATTTTTGGAATAATCAAGCTTATCATCAAGCAGGGAATTGGGATTGTTACAAACCAATAGGTAAGTTTTGAATTAAATTAAATTAAGCGTATAGTTTTTGTTAAATTTTACACAATTTCACAATTTGTGCTTATGATATTGAGCTCTATTGACCCAAAGTCGCATAAATTTTCAATTCAAATTAATAAATAATGTAAAAACTAGCATCAAATGTCAAAATTGTTGCAACAACTCTCTTAAATGTCAAATAATGTCAAAATTTGCAACAAATGTCAAAATTGTAGCAACAACTCTCTTAACTGCCATATAAGTCATCAAATAATGTCAAAACTTGCAATAAATGTCAAAATTGTAGCAACAACTCTCTTAACTGTCCAATAAGTCATCAAATAATGTCAAAACTTGCAATAAATGTCAAAATTGTAACAACAACTCTCTTAACTGTCAAATAAGTCATCAAATAATGTCAAAATTTGCAATAAATGTCAAAATTGTAGCAACAACTCTCTTGACTGTCAAATAAGTCATCAAATATAGTCAAAATTTGCAACAAATGTCAAAATTGTAGCAACAACTCTCTTAATTGTCAAATAAATCATCAAATAATGTCAAAATTTGCAATGAATGTCAAAATTGTAGCAACAACTCTCTTAACTGTCGAATAAGTCATCAAATATAGTCAAAATTTGCAACAAATGTCAAAACTGTAGCAACAACTCTCTTGACTGTCTAATAAGTCATCAAATAATGTCTACATTTGCAATAAATGTCAAAATTGTAGCGACAAATCTCTTAACTGTCTAGTAAGTCATCAAATAAAGTCAAAATTTGCAATAAATATCAAAATTGTAGCAACAACTCTCTTAACTGTCAAATAAGTCATCAAATAATGTCAAAATTAGCAATAAATATCAAAATTGTAGCAACAACTCTCTTAACTGTCAAATAAGTCATCAAATAATGTCAAAATTTGCAATAAAATCAAAATTGTAGCAACAACTCTCTTAACTGTCTAACAAGTCAATAAATAAAGTCAAAATTTGCAATAAATATCAAAATTTTGGCAACAACTCTCTTGACTCTCTAATAAGTCATCAAATAATGTCAAAATTTGCAATAAGTGTCAAAATTGTAGCAACAACTCTCTTAACTGTCTAATAAGTCATCAAATAATGTCAAAATTTGCAATTAACAGCAAAATTGTAGCAACAATTCTTTTAACTGTCAAATAAGTCATCAAATAATGTCAAAATTTGCAATAAATGTCAAAATTGTAGCAACAACCCTCTTAACTGTCTAATAAATCATCAAATAAAGTCAAAATTTGCAATAAATATCAAAATTGTAGCAACAACTCTCTTAACTGTCAAATAAGTCATCAAATAATGTCAAAATTTGCAATAAATGTCAAAATTGTAGCAAAAATTCTCTTAACTGTCTAATAAGTCATCAAATAATGTCAAAATTTGCAATAAATATCAAAATTGTAGCAATAACTCTCTTAACTGTCTAACAAGTCATCAAATAATGTCAAAATTTGCAATAAATGTCAAAATTGTAGCAACAACCCTCTTAACTGTCTAATAAATCATCAAATAATGTCAAAATTTGCAATAAATGTCAAAATTGTAGCAAAAACTCTCGTAACTGTCTAATAAGTCATCAAATAATGTCAAAATTTGCAATAAATGTCAACATTGTAGCAACAACTCTCTTAACTGTCTAATAAGTCAACAAATAATGTCAAAATTTGCAATAAATGTCAAAATTGTAGCAACATCTCTCTTAACTGTCTAATAAGTCATCAAATAATGTCAAAATTTGCAATAAACAGCAAAATTGTAGCAACAACTCTTTTAACTGTCTAATAAGTCATCAAATAATGTCAAAATTTGCAATAAAACTCAAAATTGTAGCAACAATTCTCTTAACTGTCAAATAAGTCATCAAATAAAGTCAAAATTTGCAATAAATATCAAAATTGTAGCAACAACTCTTTTAACTGTCAAAAAAGTCATCAAATAATGTCAAAATTTGCAATAAATGTCAAAATTGTAGCAAAAATTCTCTTAACTGTCTAATAAGTCATCAAATAATGTCAAAATTTGCAATAAATATCAAAATTGTAGCAATAACTCTCTTAACTGTCTAACAAGTCATCAAATAATGTCAAAATTTGCAATAAATGTCAAAATTGTAGCAAAAACTCTCGTAACTGTCTAATAAGTCATCAAATAATGTCAAAATTTGCAATAAAACTCAAAATTGTAGCAACAATTCTCTTAACTGTCAAATAAGTCATCAAATAATGTCAAAATTTGCAATAAATGTCAAAATTGTAGCAAGAATTCTCTTAACTGTCTAATAAGTCATCAAATAAAGTCAAAATTTGCAATAAATATCAAAATTGTAGCAACAACTCTCTTAACTGTCAAATAAGTCATCAAATAATGTCAAAATTTGCAATAAATATCAAAATTGTAGCAATAACTCTCTTAACTGTCTAACAAGTCATCAAATAATGTCAAAATTTGCAATAAATGTCAAAATTGTAGCAAGAATTCTCTTAACTGTCTAATAAGTCATCAAATAAAGTCAAAATTTGCAATAAATATCAAAATTGTAGCAACAACTCTCTTAACTGTCAAATAAGTCATCAAATAATGTCAAAATTTGCAATAAATATCAAAATTGTTGCAACAACTCTAATTATTATCCTTTTAGAAAAAGAATACGATTTTATAATAGTTGGCTCTGGATCAGCAGGTTCTGTAATAGCCAGCCGACTTTCAGAAAACCCAAAATGGAACATATTGCTACTCGAAGCAGGCAAAGGGGAAAATTTAGCTTCCCTAATACCAGCATTAACACCAGCAATGCAATTAACTCCATACAACTACGACTATCGCATGGAAAGACAAAACAATTTTGCGCGTGGAATGGTGGATGGTTTATTAGCCTGGCCTAGAGGTAAAGGTTTAGGTGGTAGCTCTATAATCAACTACATGATTTACACCAGAGGAAACCCAAGAGACTACGACAGGTATTATAAATTTTATTTAAAAAACTGATTTAACAATTAAATTCCAGAATAGCATCCGAAGGTAATCCAGGTTGGTCCTATGATAAAGTGCTACCGTATTTTTTAAAATCTGAAAAAGCAAATTTAGAATATTTCAATAAGAATTATCACAATACAACCGGACTTTGGAGCTTGGAAAATAATTACTACTCAGAATTAACGGACGCCTTCATCAAAGCAGGCAATGAATTAGGTTCACCTCAAGTCGATTATACAAGCCCCAATCAAGTAGGCTATGGTAGAGTACAGGCCAATATACTCAAAGGTTTAAGACATTCATTAGCAAGGGCTTTTTTGCATCCATTTAGGAAGAGAAGGAATCTCTACATGTACACTTCAGCTTTAGTTACAAAAATTTTGATTGATCCATCAACAAAAAGAACATATGGAGTTCAATATGAACGCAAAGGTTTGATGAAAAAAGTAGCAGCCAAAAAGGAAGTTATAATATGTGCAGGAGCTTTATTATCGCCTCAACTTTTAATGTTAGCCGGTATAGGACCCAAAAAAGATTTAGAGAAATTAGGGGTGAGTTATTTATAACAAATTTTATTAATATATTTAGAAATTTTGTTGCAGATTTCTGTAATTCAAGATTTACCAGTCGGGAGAAATCTACAGGATCATATTAGTTACATGGGTTTGACGTTTCTGGTAAATAGAGATGCGGGTACGTCACTTAATAAATGGTTGGATCCGCTTAATATAGCCATATTTTTGAAGAACGGAACCGGACCACTTACATCACTTGGCGGTGTTTCTGGATTGGCTTACATTAAAACAAGTGAAGATACAGATCCGGATCCAACTTTTCCCGATATTGAATTAATCTTTTCGGATGCTACTTTGGGTATGTGTCAAATAACTGTCAACCAAAGTCAAAAATTGACAACTACTGTCAAAAATAATCAATAACTGTCAAACAATGACATAACAAAAATGTAAAAAAAGGCATGAGACACCTGAACTGTCAAATGTAAAATTTTGAGACACAAATTACTTTATTTATTTATTTAATGCTTTAGTAAAATGTGATTTACAAACATAAAATAAAACTGAGACACGCAAAATATCAAAAAATGCTAGCGTGAGACACATGATTAAATAAATTTATTGATTTTCAACTTTTAATCTAAACGTCAAATTATTACAATAACACAACAAAAATGTCAAACAAAGCGTGAGACACATAAACTGTCAAATGTAATATTTTGAGACACAATTAACTTTATTTATTTGTTTAATGCTTTGGTAAACTGTGATTTACAAACATAAAATAAAACTGAGACACGCAAAATATCAAGAATGCTAGCGTGAGACACATGAATAATTAAATTTATTAATTTCAAACTTTTTATTTAAGGTGTCCATTCATAAAACGTCAAATTATTACAATGACACAACAAAAATGTCAAAAAAAGATGTGAGACACAGGAACTGTCAAGCGTAAAATTTTGAGACACAAATAACTTTATTTATTTGTAAACTGTGATTTACAAATATAAAATAAAACTGAGACATCAAAAATATAAAAAAATGCTTGAGTGAGACACAAAATTGCTAGCGTGAGACACATAAATAATTCTTAAACTATCACAAATGTCATCAAACGTTCTCAACTATTTAAATTATCATAAACTGTCAAAAGTACTGTCAAACTGTCATAAAATGCTTTTGATGTGACAGCAACTTGTCAAAAAATGACTATTGCAAATCAATTTTAATTGAGACAGTTATGTGACGGTACTTTTTGTAGCTATTAAAACAATTTAATTTTGAAACATGAGACACATTTTGTGACACATTTTGTAGCATTTATAAAACAGTTTGTGGTGTTTGTTAGAAGCTTTGACAGTTATGTGACGGAACTTTTTGTAACTATTAAAACAATTTAATTTTGAAACATGAGACACAATTTGTGACACATTTTGTAACATTTACGAGACAGTTTGTAGTGTTTGTAGAAAACATTGACAGTTATATGACAGAACTTTTTGCAACTATTAAAACAATTTAATTTTGAAACATGAGACACAATTTGTGACACATTTTGTAGCATTTATGAGACAGTTTGTGGTGTTTGTAAGAAACTTTGAGAGTTATGTGACGGAACTTTTTGTAACTATTAAAACAATTTAATTTTGAAACATGAGACACAATTTGTGACACATTTTGTAGCATTTATAAGACAGTTTGTGGTGTTTGTAGGAAACTTTGACAGTTATGTGACGGAACTTTTTGTAACTATTAAAACAATTTTATTTTGACCCATGAGACTCAATTTGTGACACATTTTGTATCATTTACGAGACAGTTTGTAGTGTTTGTAGAAAACATTGACAGTTATATGACAGAACTTTTTGCAACTATTAAAACAATTTAATTTTGAAACATGAGACACAATTTGTGACACATTTTGTAGCATTTATGAGACAGTTTGTGGTGTTTGTAAGAAACTTTGAGAGTTATGTGACGGAACTTTTTGTAACTATTAAAACAATTTAATTTTGAAACATGAGACACAATTTGTGACACATTTTGTAGCATTTATAAGACAGTTTGTGGTGTTTGTAGGAAACTTTGACAGTTATGTGACGGAACTTTTTGTAACTATTAAAACAATTTTATTTTGACCCATGAGACTCAATTTGTGACACATTTTGTAGCATTTATGAGACAGTTTGTGATGTTTGTAGAAAACTTTGACAGTTATGTGACGGAACTTTTTGTAACTATTAAACCAATTTAATTTTGAAACATGAGACACAATTTGTGACACATTTTGTAGCATTTATGAGACAGTTTTCTAGTGTTTGTAGGAAACTTTGACAGTTATGTGACAAGACTCTTTGTAACTATTAAAACAATATCATTCTGAAACATGAGACACAATTTGTGACACATTTTGTAGCATTTATGAGACAGTTTGTGGTGTTTGTAGGAAACTTTGACAGTTATGTGACGGAACTTTTTGTAACTATTAAAACAATTTTATTTTGACCCATGAGACTCAATTTGTGACACATTTTGTAGCATTTATGAGACAGTTTGTGATGTTTGTAGAAAACTTTGACAGTTATGTGACGGAACTTTTTGTAACTATTAAACCAATTTAATTTTGAAACATGAGACACAATTTGTGACACATTTTGTAGCATTTATGAGACAGTTTTCTAGTGTTTGTAGGAAACTTTGACAGTTATGTGACAAGACTCTTTGTAACTATTAAAACAATATCATTCTGAAACATGAGACACAATTTGTGACACATTTTGTAGCATTTATGAGACAGTTTGTGGTGTTTGTAGGAAACTTTGACAGTTATGTGACGGAACTTTTTGTAACTATTAAAACAATTTAATTTTGACACCTGAGACACAATTTGTGACACATTTTGTAGCATTTATGAGACAGTTTGTGGTGTTTGTAGGAAACTTTGACAGTTATGTGACGGAACTTTTTGTAACTATTAAAGCAATTTAATTTTAAAACATGAGACACATTTTGTGACACATTTTGTAGCATTTATGAAACAATTTGTGGTGTTTGTAGGAACCTTTGACAGTTATGTGACGGTACTTTTTGTAACTATTAAAACAAATTAATTTTGAAACATGAGACACAATTTGTGACACATTTTGTAGCATTTATGAGACAATTTGTGGTGTTTGTAGAAAACTTTGACAGTTATGTGACGGAACTTTTTATAACTATTAAAACAATTTAATTTTGAAACATGAGACACAATTTGTGACACATTTTGTAGCATTTATGAGACAATTTGTGGTGTTTGTATGAAACTTTGACAGTTATGTGACGGTACTTTTTGTAACTATTAAAACAAATTAATTTTGACACATGAGACACCTTTTGTGACACCGTTTGTAGCATTTATGAGACAGTTTGTAGTGTTTGTAGAAAACTTTGACAGTTATGTGACAATACTTTTTGTAACTATTAAAGCAATCTAATTTTGAAACATGAGACACAATTTGTGACACATTTTGTAGCACTTATGAGACAGTTTGTAGTGTTTGTAAGAAACTTTGAGAATTATGTGACGCAACTTTTTGTAGCTATTAAAACAATTTAATTTTGAAACGTGTAAAACAATTTGTGACACATTTTGTAGCATTTATGAAACAGTTTTCTAGTGTTTGTAGGAAACTTTGACAGTTATGTGACAAGACTCTTTGTAACTATTAAAACAATATCATTCTGAAACATGAGACACAATTTGTGACACATTTTGTAGCATTTATGAGACAGTTTGTGATGTTTGTAGAAAACTTTGACAGTTATGTGACGGAACTTTTTGTAACTATTAAAACAATTTAATTTTGAAACATGAGACACAATTTGTGACATATTTTGTAGCATTTATGAGACAGTTTGTGGTGTTTGTAGGAAACTTTGACAGTTATGTGACGGAACTTTTTGTAACTATTAAAACAATTTAATTTTGACACATGAGACACAATTTATGACACATTTTGTAGCATTTATGAGATAGTTTGTAGTGTTTGTAAGAAACTTTGACAGTTATGTGACGGAACTTTTTGTAACACATGAGACTCAATTTGTGACATATTTTGTAGCATTTATGAGACAGTTTGTGATGTTTGTAGAAAACTTTGACAGTTATGTGGCGGAACTTTTTGTAACTATTAAAACAATTTTATTTTGACCCATGAGACTCAATTTGTGACACATTTTGTAGCATTTATAAGACAATTTGTAGTGTTTGTAAGAAACTTTGACAGTTATGTGACGGAACTTTTTGTAACTATTAAAACAATTTAATTTTGAAACATGAGACTAAATTTGTGACACATTTTGTAGCATTTATAAGACAGTTTGTAGTGTTTGTAAGAAACTTTGACAGTTATGTGACAAAACTTTTTGTAACTATTAAAACAATTTAATTTTGAAACATGAGACACAATTTGTGACACATTTTGTAGCATTTATAAGACAGTTTGTAGTATTTGTAGGAAACTTTGACAGTTATGTGACGGAACTTTTTGTAACTATTAAAACAATTTAATTTTGAAACATGAGACTCAATTTGTGACACATTTTGTAACATTTATAAGACAGTTTGTAGTGTTTGTAAGAAACTTTGACAGTTATGTGACAAAACTTTTTGTAACTATTAAAACAATTTAATTTTGAAACATGAGACACAATTTGTGACACATATTGTAGCATTTATGAGACAATTTGTTGTGGTGTATGTAGGAAACTTTGACAGTTATGTGACGGAACTTTAGTAACTATTAAAACAATTTAATTTTAAAACATGAGACACAATTTGTGACACATTTTGTAGCATTTATGAGATAGTTTGTGGTGTTTGTAAAAAACTTTGACAGTTATGTGAAGAAACTTTTTGTAACTATTAAAACAATTAATTTTGAAACATGAGACACAATTTGTGACACATTTTGTAGCATTTATGAGACAGTTTGGGGTGATTGTAGGAAACTTTGACAGTTATGTGACGGAACTTTTTGTAACTATTAAAACAATTTAATTTTGAAACATGAGACACAATTTGTGACACATTTTGTAGCATTTATGAGACAGTTTGTGGTGTTTGTAGAAAACTTTGACAGTTATGTGAAGGAACTTTTTGTAACTATTAAAACAATTTAATTTTGAAACATGAGACACAATTTGTGACACATTTTGTAGCATTTATGAGACAGTTTGTGGTGTTTGTAGAAAACTTTGACAGTTATGTGACGGAACTTTTTGTAACTATTAAAACAATTTAATTTTGAAACATGAGACACAATTTGTGACACATTTTGTAGCATTTATGAAACAGTTTTCTAGTGTTTGTAGGAAACTTTGACAGTTATGTGACAAGACTCTTTGTAACTATTAAAACAATATCATTCTGAAACATGAGACACAATTTGTGACACATTTTGTAGCATTTATGAGACAGTTTGTGATGTTTGTAGAAAACTTTGACAGTTATGTGACGGAACTTTTTGTAACTATTAAAACAATTTAATTTTGACACATGAGACACAATTTATGACACATTTTGTAGCATTTATGAGATAGTTTGTAGTGTTTGTAAGAAACTTTGACAGTTATGTGACGGAACTTTTTGTAACACATGAGACTCAATTTGTGACATATTTTGTAGCATTTATGAGACAGTTTGTGATGTTTGTAGAAAACTTTGACAGTTATGTGGCGGAACTTTTTGTAACTATTAAAACAATTTTATTTTGACCCATGAGACTCAATTTGTGACACATTTTGTAGCATTTATAAGACAATTTGTAGTGTTTGTAAGAAACTTTGACAGTTATGTGACGGAACTTTTTGTAACTATTAAAACAATTTAATTTTGAAACATGAGACTAAATTTGTGACACATTTTGTAGCATTTATAAGACAGTTTGTAGTGTTTGTAAGAAACTTTGACAGTTATGTGACAAAACTTTTTGTAACTATTAAAACAATTTAATTTTGAAACATGAGACACAATTTGTGACACATTTTGTAGCATTTATAAGACAGTTTGTAGTATTTGTAGGAAACTTTGACAGTTATGTGACGGAACTTTTTGTAACTATCAAAACAATTTAATTTTGAAACATGAGACACAATTTGTGACTTATTTTGTAGCATTTATGAGACAGTTTGTAGTGTTTGTAGGAAACTTTGACAGTTATGTGATGGAACTTTTAGTAACTATTAAAACAAATTAATTTTGAAACATGAGACACATTTTATAGCATTTATAAGACAATTTGTGGTGTTTGTAAAAAAACTTTGACAGTTATGTGACGAAACTTTTTGTAACTATTAAAACAATTTAATTTTGACACATGAGACACAATTTGTGACACATTTTGTAGCATTTATAAGACAGTTTGTGGTGTTTGTAAGAAACTTTGACAGTTATGTGACGGAACTTTTTGTAACTATTAAAACAAATTAATTTTGTATCATGAGACACAATTTGTGACACATTTTGTAGCATTTATAAGACAATTTGTAGTGTTTGTAAGAAACTTTGACAGTTATGTGACGGAACTTTTTGTAACTATTAAAACAATTTAATTTTGAAACATGAGACACAATTTGTGACACATTTTGTAGCATTTATGAGACAGTTTGTGGTGTTTGTAAAAAACTTTGACAGTTATGTGACGGAACTTTTTGTAACTATTAAAACAATTTAATTTTGAAACATGAGACTCAATTTGTGACACATTTTGTAGCATTTATGAGATAGTTTGTAGTGTTTGTAAGAAAGTTTGACAGTTACGTGACGGAACTCTTTTGTAACTATTAAAACAATTTAATTTTGATACATGAGACACATTTTGTGACACATTTTGTAACATTTATGAGACAGTTTGTGGTGTTTGTAAGAAACTTTGACAGTTATGTGACAGAACTTTTTGTAACTATTAAAACAATTTAATTTTGAAACATGAGACTCAATTTGTGACACATTTTGTAGCATTTATGAGACAGTTTGTAGTGTTTGTAGGAAACTTTGACAGTTATGTGACGATACTTTTTGTAACTATTAAAACAATTTAACTTTGAAACATGAGATACAATTTGTGACACATTTTGTAACATTTATGAGACAGTTTGTGGTGTTTGTAAGAAACTTTGACAGTTATGTGACAGAACTTTTTGTAACTATTAAAACAATTTAATTTTGAAACATGAGACTCAATTTGTGACACATTTTGTAGCATTTATGAGACAGTTTGTGGTGTTTGTAGAAAACTTTGACAATTATGTGACAGATTTTTTTTGTAAAAAAAGGTTTTCAGGTGTCAAACAAAATTTAAATTTGTTACAGAATCTGATTACTTAACCTAACCTAACCTAACCTACAATTTTAAGCAAAATGACATTTAATCAATCATCATCATTTGGGGTACAAGATGCACGTCAGAAAACAAACTTTGACAGATGCCAAAAATTTGACGTCTAAAAACTTCTATAAACAAATGTTACTGTCACTTTTTACTTTCAGCAAGCGATGCAAGCCTCTCAGCAAAATCAATGAACATAAGAGATGATTTTTACTGGAAATATTTTGGCCCAATAGTAGGAAGACCATCTTGGACCATAATACCAATGCTAGTGCATCCTAAATCCACTGGTTACTTAAAATTAAGATCTAGGAACATTAGAGATCCACCAAAATTCTACGGAAACTACTTTTCAGATCCAGAAAACAAAGATCAGCGCAGATTATTGGCCGCAATACGCTACATAATCAACTTATCACAAACTAAAGCCTTTCAAAAATTCGGTAGTCAATTGTACAACGCCCCAATACCAGGATGCGAAAACCACCTGTTCAATTCCGACGCCTACTGGTTTTGCTGTCTGGAAACACTTTCAATAACGTTGCATCATCAAGTAGGCACCTGTGGGATAGGTCGAGTTGTTGATAATCAACTTAGAGTTATAGGTGTGAGTAGATTAAGGGTTGCTGATACAAGTGTGTTCCCTTACGCGGTGACCGCACACACGAGTGCTCCTGCAGTAATGGTCGGCGAAAAGGCAGCTGATTTGATTAAAGCAAGTTGGGGTTAGATGCATTAATTTGCATAGATGTGTTACGCATTGTTTGAGAAAAGAAGGGGGATGCGACTACCCCAGATAAATCCGGGCATTAACCCCTGCCTGTATGACTCACCCCATAAAACAAGCTGCTCAATTGTTTATTGATTTTGTTTTTTTTTACGTTAATTTATAAATAGGAATGTATTTTTTATTATAATTGATTCAAATAAATTATTAAAATATTGAGTTCTTCTCATATTGATTGTGTAGAAATTGTTGTTTAGAATCTATTTTTATATCGATCTTCTATCCACCCTCCGTGTCGCGTACATTAGTTAAGTGTGTTGGTTCAAGTGCGATGACATAATGAGATGCAATACGTGATGAAGGAAGTCTTTTAATTATGCGGATCAGTGTTACGCAAGGATGGTCGTTAGTTTTATTATTTTTTATTGCGATCCCGTCCGCTTGGCACTTTAGCCGCGACTGGGAGACGCTCAGACGAGACGTCTGCACGACCTCAATGGTCGCCCCCACTGAATCGATAGACATTATCCGCTAAACATGAGCTCACTCACATCATGATTGTAAAAATAGCAAACGAGGTCAACATATTTATTGCATGCACGTCATCTATTCAAGAGGTTTTGTTTAAAAATGTTTAGAATAATAAATATTTGAATTGTGATGCAATACAATTCGGATTTGAAAACATTCCGGGGTTTTAATTGCGACAATACAAATTTACTTAACCTCAAACGATTGGCAAAACTACCCTAAACTGTCATAAAATGTTTCTAATGTGACATAAATGTTCTTAAATTATTACAAAATTATTAAAACTGTCATAAAATGTCCCTAAACCAATTTAATGTTTCTGATTTGTCACAAAATGCTTTTAAACCGATTTAAAATGCCCCGAACTGTTACAAAAAGCTTGTCAAAGTTTTCAACTGTCATCTGTCAATCGCATAGCGACACATTGAGTCATTACTGACTTTAAATTAACTTATCTGTCAATCGCGAAGCGATACCTTGCTTATCAAAGTTGTTAACTATCATCTGTCAACTGCAAAGCGACATATTGATTCATTACTGATTATAAATTAACTTATCTGTCAATCGCAAAGCGACATCTTACTTGTCAAAGTTGTTAACTGTCATCTGTCAAT
The DNA here is from genome assembly GCA_963932245.1 of Tachinus rufipes. NCBI lineage: Eukaryota > Metazoa > Arthropoda > Insecta > Coleoptera > Staphylinidae > Tachinus > Tachinus rufipes. The sequence continues at coordinate 87,678,788 of OZ010748.1, read as the reverse complement.
CGCAAAGCGACATATTGAGTCATTACTGATTTTAAATTAACTTATCTGTCAATCGCAAAGCGACATCTTACTTGTCAAAGTTGTTAACTGTCATCTGTCAATGACGAAGCGACATATTGAGTCATTACTGATTTTAAATTAACTTATCTGTCAATCGCAAAGCGACATCTTACTTGTCAAAGTTGTTAACTGTCATCTGTCAATGACGAAGCGACATATTGAGTCATTACTGATTTTAAATTAACTTATCTGTCAATCGCGAAGCGACATCTTACTTGTCAAAGTTGTTAACTGTCATCTGTCAATGGCGAAGCGACATATTAAGTCATTACTGATTTTAAATTAACTTATCTGTCAATCGCAAAGCGACATCTTACTTGTCAAAAGTGTTAACTGTCATCTGTTAATGGCAAAGCGACATATTGAGTCATTACTAATTTTAAATTAACTTATCTGTCAATCACAAAGCAACATCTTGCTTGTCAAAGTTGTTAACTGTCATCTGTTAACGGCGAAGCGACATATTGAGTCATTACTGATTTTAAATTAACTTATCTGTCAATCACAAAGCAACATCTTGCTTGTCAAAGTTGTTAACTGTCATCTGTCAATGGCGAAGCGACATATTGAGTCATTACTGATTTTAAATTAACTTATCTGTCAATCGCGAAGCGACATCTTACTTGTCAAAGTTGTTAACTGTCATCTGTCAATGGCGAAGCGACATATTGAGTCATTACTGATTTTAAATTAACTTATCTGTCAATCGAGAAGCGACATCTTGCTTGTCAAAGTTGTTAACTGTCATCTGTCAACTGCAAAGCGACATATTGAGTCATTACTGACTTTAATTTAACTTATCTGTCTTTCAATATGTCCCCAACAGTTGGGTTATAAAGAATTTTGTACATTGTTGCCAGATTTTTATTAAATTAAGTTTATTCAATCAAATATCTCTGAAAAATCATAAAAATCTATGTTTGACATTGCGTCTGTCATTTATTTCATTGTTTGGGATTTTCATATTAAGCCAAAATGGTTTTCAATATGTCCCCAGTAGTTGGGTTATAAAGAATTTTGTACATTGTTGCCACATTTTTATTAAATTAAGTTTATTCAATCAAATATCTCAGAAAAATCACAAAATTCTATGTTTAGGATTGCGTCAGTCATTTATTTCATTGCTTGGGATTTTCATATTAAACCAAAATGGTTTTCAATAGGTCCCCAACAGTTGGGTTATAAAGAATTTTGTACATTGTTGCCAGATTTTAATTAAATTAAGTTTATTCAATCAAATATTTCAAAATAATCACAAAATTCTATGTTTGAGATTGCTTCAGTCATTTATTTCATTGTTTGGAATTCTCATACTTTGTCAAAATGGTTTTGAATATGTTCCCAATAATTGGGTTATAAAGAATTTTGTACATTGTTGCCAGATTTTTATTAAATTAAGTTTATTCAATCAAATATTTCAGAAAAATCACAAAATTCTAAATTTGACATTGCGTCAGTCGTTTATTTCATTGTTTGGAATTCTCATACTTTGTCAAAATGGTTTTGAATATGTTCCCAATAATTGGGTTATAAAGAATTTTGTACATTGTTGCCAGATTTTAATTAAATTAAGTTTATTCAATCAAATATCTCAAAATAATCACAAAATTCTATGTTTGAGATTGCTTCAGTCATTTATTTCATTGTTTGGAATTCTCATACTTTGTCAAAATGGTTTTGAATATGTTCCCAATAATTGGGTTATAAAGAATTTTGTACATTGTTGCCAGATTTTTATTAAATTAAGTTTATTCAATCAAATATTTCAGAAAAATCACAAAATTCTAAATTTGACATTGCGTCAGTCGTTTATTTCATTGTTTGGAATTCTCATACTTTGTCAAAATGGTTTTGAATATGTTCCCAATAATTGGGTTATAAAGAATTTTGTACATTGTTGCCAGATTTTAATTAAATTAAGTTTATTCAATCAAATATCTCAAAATAATCACAAAATTCTATGTTTGAGATTGCTTCAGTCATTTATTTCATTGTTTGGAATTCTCATACTTTGTCAAAATGGTTTTGAATATGTTCCCAATAATTGGGTTATAAAGAATTTTGTACATTGTTGCCAGATTTTTATTAAATTAAGTTTATTCAATCAAATATTTCAGAAAAATCACAAAATTCTAAATTTGACATTGCGTCAGTCGTTTATTTCATTGTTTGGAATTCTCATATATTGCCAAAATGGTTTTCAATAGGTCCCCAACAGTTGGGTTATAAAGAATTTTGTACATTGTTGCCAAATTTTAATTAAATTAAGTTTATTCAATCAGATATCTCAAAATAATCACAAAATTCTTTGTTTGAGATTGCGTCAGTCATTTATTTCATTGTTTGGAATTCTCATAATCTGCAAAAATTGTTTTCAATATGTCCCCAATAGTTGGGTTATAAAGAATTTTGTACATTGTTGCCAGATTTTTATTAAATTAAGTTTATTCGATCAAAATCTTAAAAAGATCACATAATTCTATGTTTGACATTGCGTCAGTCATTTATTTCATTGTTTGAGATTTTCAAATTGTACCAAAATAGTTTTCAATATGTCCCCAACAGTTGGGTTATAAAGAATTTCGTACATTGTTGCCAGATTTTTATTTAATTAAGTTTATTCAATCAAATATCTCAAAAAAATCACAAAATTCAATGTTTAACATTGCGTCAGTCATATAATTCATTGTTTGAGATTCTCATATATTGCCAAAATAGTTTTCAATATGTCAACAATAGTTGGGTTATAAAGAATTTTGTACATTGTTGCCAAATTTTTATTAAATTAAGTTTATTCAATCAAATATCTCAAAAAAATCACAAAATTCTATGTTTGACATTGCGTCAGCCATTTATTTCATTGTTTAGGATTTTCATATTTTGCCAAAATGGTTTTCAATATGTACCCAATAGTTGGGATATCAAGGATTTTGTACATTGTTGCCAGATTTTTATTAAATTAAGTTTATTCAATCAAATATCTCAAAAAGATCACAACATTCTATGTTTGACATTGCGTCAGTCATTTATTTCATTGTTTGAGATTCTCATATTTTGCGAAAATGGTTTTCAATATGTCCACAACAGTTGGGTTATAAAGGATTTTGTACATTGTTGCCAGATTTTTATTAAATTAAGTTTATTCAATCAAATATTTCAGAAAAAACACAAAATTCTATGTTTGATATTGCGTCAGTCATTTATTTCATTGTTTGGGTTTCCCATATTTTGCCAAAATAGTTTTCAATATGTCCCCAATAGTTGGGTTATAAGAAATTTTGTACATTGTTGCCAGATTTTTATTAAATTAAGTTTATTCAATCAAATATCTCTGAAAGATTACAAAATTATATGTTTGACATTGCTTTAGTCATTTGATTTATTGTATGGAATTCTCATATATTGCCAAAATGGTTTTCAATATGTCCCCAATAGTTGGGTTATAAAGATTTTTATACATTGTTGCCAAATTTTTATTAAATTAAGTTTATTCAATCAAATATCTTAGAAAAATCACAAAACTCTATGTTTGACATTGCGTCAGTCATTTATTTCATTGTTTAGGATTCCCATAATTTGCTAAAATAGTTTTTAATATGTCCCCAATAGTTGGTTTATAAAGAATTTTGTACATTGTTCCCAGGTTTTATTAAATTAAGTTTGTTTAATCAAATATTTCAGAAAAATCACAAAATTCTAAATTTGACATTGCGTCAGTCGTTTATTTCATTGTTTGGGATTCTCATACATTGCCAAAATAGTTTTCAATATGTCCCCAATAGTTGGGTTATAAGGAATTCTGTACATTGTTGCCAGATTTTTATTAAATTAAGTTTATTCAATCAAAAATCTCTGAAATATCACAAAATTTTATGTTTGACATTGCGTCAGTCATTTATTTCATTGTATGGGATTCTCATATTTTGCCAAAATGATTTTCAATATGTCCTCAATAGTTGGGTTATAAAGAATTGTGTACATTGTTGCCAGATTTTTATTAAATTAAGTTTATTCAATCAAATATTTCAGAAAAAACACAAAATTCTATGTTTGATATTGCGTCAGTCATTTATTTCATTGTTTGGGTTTCCCATATTTTGCCAAAATAGTTTTCAATATGTCCCTAATAGTTGGGTTATAAGAAATTTTGTACATTGTTGCCAGATTTTTATTAAATTAAGTTTATTCAATCAAATATCTCAGAAAAATCACAAAATTCTATCTTTGACATTGGTTAAGTCATTTATTTCATTGTTTAGAATTCTCATATTGTGCTAAAATAACTTCCAATATGTCTCCAACAGTTGGGTTATAAAAAAATTTCATACATTGTTGCCAGATTTTTATTAATTTAAGTTTATTCAATCAAAAAATTTATTTCATTGTTTGGGATTCTCATATTTTGCCAAAATGGTTTTCAATATGTACCCAATAGTTGGGATATCAAGGATTTTGTACATTGTTGCCAGATTTTTATTAAATTAAGTTTATTCAATCAAATATCTTAAAAAAATTACAAAATTCTATGTTTGACTTTGCGTCAGTCATTTATTTCATTGTTTGGGATTCTCATATGTTGCCAAAATGGTTTTCAATATGTCCCCAACAGTTGAGTTATAAAAGATTTTGTACATTGTTGCCAGATTTTTATTAAATTAAGTTTATTCAATCAAATATCTCAGAAAAATCACAAAATTCTATGTTTAGGATTGCGTCAGTCATTTATTTCATTGTTTGAGATTCTTATATATTGCCAAAATGGTTTTCAATATGTCCCCAATAGTTGGGTTATAAAAGATTTTGTACATTGTTGCCAGATTTTTATTAAATTAAGTTTATTCAATCAAATATCTCAGAAAAATCACAAAATTTTATGTTTAAGATTGCGTCAGTCATTTATTTCATTGTTTGGGATTCTCATATATTGCCAAAATAGTTTTCAATATGTCTCCAACAGTTGGATTATAAAGGATTTTGTGCATTGTTGCCAGATTTTTATTAAATTAAGTTTATTCAATCAAATATCTCAGAAAAATCACAAAATTCTATGTTTGAGATTGCGTCAGTCGTTTATTTCATTGTTTGGGATTCTCATATATTGCCAAAATAGTTTTCAATATGTCCCCAACAGTTGGATTATAAAGGATTTTGTGCATTGTTGCCAGATTTTTATTAAATTAAGTTTATTCAATCAAATATCTCAGAAAAATCACAAAATTCTATGTTTGAGATTGCGTCAGTCGTTTATTTCATTGTTTGGGATTCTCATATATTGCCAAAATAGTTTTCAATATGTCCCCAACAGTTGGATTATAAAGGATTTTGTGCATTGTTGCCAGATTTTTATTAAATTAAGTTTATTTAATCAAATATCTCAGAAAAATCACAAAATTCTACGTTTGAGATTGCGTCAGTCGTTTATTTCATTGTTTGGGATTCTCATATATTGCCAAAATGGTTTTCAATATGTCCACAACAGTTGGGTTATAAAAGATTTTGTGCATTGTTGCCAGATTTTTATTAAATTAAGTTTATTTAATCAAATATCTCAGAAAAATCACAAAATTCTATGTTTAGGATTGCGTCAGTCATTTATTTCATTGTTTGGGATTCTCATATATTGCCAAAATAGTTTTCAATATGTCCCCAACGGTCGGGTTATAAAAGATTTTGTACATTGTTGCCAGATTTTTATTAAATTAAGTTTATTCAATCAAATATCTCAGAATAATCACAAAATTCTATGTTTAGGATTGCGTCAGTCATTTATTTCATTGTTTAGGATTCCCATATTTTGCCAAAATGGTTTTCAATATGTCCCCAATAGTTGGGTTATAAAAGATTTTGTACATTGTTGCCAGATTTTTATTAAATTAAGTTTATTCAATCAAATATCTCAGAAAAATCACAAAATACTATGTTTAGGATTGCGTCAGTCATTTATTTCATTGTTTGGGATTCTCATATATTGCCAAAATAGTTTTCAATATGTTCCTCACAGTTGGGTTATAAAAGATTTTGTGCATTGTTGCCAGATTTTTATTAAATTAAGTTTATTCAATCAAATATCTCAGAAAAATCATAAAAATCTATGTTTGACATTGCGTCAGTCATTTATTTCATTGTTTGGGATTTCCATATAATGCCAAAATGGTTTTCAATATGTCCCCAGTAGTTGGGTTATAAAAGATTTTATACATTGTTGCCAGATTTTTATTAAATTAAGTTTATTTAATCAAATATCTCAGAAAAATCACAAAATTCTATGTTTGACATTGCGTCAGTCATTTATTTCATTGTTTGGGATTCTCATATATTGCCAAAATGGTTTTCAATATGTCCCCAATAGTTGGGTTATAAAGAATTTTGTACATTGTTGCCAGATTTTTATTAAATTAAGTTTATTCAATCAAATATCTCAAAAAAATCACAACATTTTATGTTTGACATTGCGTCAGTAACTTATTACATTGTTTGGGATTCTCAAATTTTGTCAAAATGGTTTTCAATATGTCCCCAATAATTGGGTTATAAGAAATTTTGTACATTGTTGCCAGATTTTTATTAAATTAAGTTTATTCAATCAAATATCTCAAAAAAATTACTAAATTCTATGTTTGACATTGCGTCAGTCATTTATTTCATTGCTTGGGATTCCCATATTTTGCCAAAATGGTTTTCAATATGTCCCCAACAGTTGGGTTATAAAGAATTATGTACATTGTTGCCAGATTTTTATTAAATTAAGTTTATTCAACCAAATATCTCAGAAAAATCACAAAATTATATGTTTGAGATTGCGTCAGTCATTTATTTCATTGTTTGGGACTTTCATATTTTGCCAAAAAGATTTTTAATATGTCCCTAACAGTTGGGTTATAATGGATTTTGTACATTGTTGCCAGATTTTCATTAAATTAAGTTTATTCAATCAAATATCTCGGAAAAATCACAGAACTCTATGTTTAGGATTGCGTCAGTCATTTAATTCATTGTTTGGGATTCTCATATATTGCCAAAATGGTTTTCAATATGTCCCCAACAGTTGGGTTATAAAGAATTTTGTACATTGTTGCCAGATTTTTATTAAATTAAGTTTATTCAATCAAATATCTCAGAAAGATCACAAAATTCTGTGTTTGAGATTGCTTCAGTCATTTATTTAAATGGTTGAAATTCCCATATAGTGCCAAAGTGGTTTTCAATATGTCCCCAACAGTTGGATTATAAAAGATTTTGTACATTGTTGCCAGATTTTTATAAAATTAAGTTTATTCAATCAAATATCTTAGAAAAATTACAAAATTCTATGTTTGACATTGCTTAAGTCATTTATTTCATTGTTTAGGATTCCCATATATTGCCAAAATGGTTTTCAATATGTCCCCAACAGTTGGGTTATAAAGAAATTTGTACATTGTTGCCAGATTTTTATTAAATTAAGTTTATTCAATCAAATATCTCAGAAAAATCACAAAATTCTATGTTTAATATTGCGTCAGTCATTTATTTCATTGTTTGGGATTCTCATATTAAGCCACAATGGTTTTCAATATGTCCCCAGTAGTTGGGTTATAAAGGATTTTGTACATTGTTGCCAGATTTTCATTAAATTAAGTTTATTCAATCAAATATCTCAGAAAAACCACAAAATTCTATGTTTGACATTGCGTCAGTCATTTATTTCATTGTTTGGAATTCTCATATTTTGCCAAAATGGTTTTCAATAAGTCCCCAACAGTTGGATTATAAAGAATTTTGTACATTGTTGCCAGATTTTTATTAAATCAAGTTTATTCAATCAAATATCTCAGAAAAATCACAAAATTCAATGTTTGACATTGCGTCAGTCGTTTAGTTCATTGTTTGGGATTCTCATACGTTGCCAAAATGGTTTTCAATATGTCCCCAATAATTGAATTATAAAGGATTTTGTACATTGTTGCCAAATTTTTATTAAATTAAGTTTATTCAATCAAATATCTCAGAATAATCACAAAATTCTATGTTTAGGATTGCGTCAGTCATTTATTTTCATTGTTTGGAATTCCCATATTTTGCCAAAATGGTTTTCAATATGTCCCCAATAGTTGGGTTATAAAGAATTTTGTACATTGTTGCCAGATTTTTATTAAATTAAGTTTATTCAATCAAATATCTCAAAAAAATCACAAAATTCTATGTTTGACATTGCGTCGGTCATTTATTTGATTGTTTGATATTCTCAGATTTTGCCAAAATGGTTTTCAATATGTCCTCAACAGTTAGGTTATAAAGGATTTTGTACATTGTCGCCAGATTTTTATTAAATTAAGTTTATTCAATCAAATATCTCAGAAAAATTACTAAATTCTATGTTTGATATTGCGTCAGTCAATTATTTAATTGTTTGGGATTCTCATATATTGCCAAAATGGTTTTCAATATGTCCTCAACAGTTGTGTTATAAAGGATTTTGTACATTGTTGCCAGACTTTTATTAAATTAAGTTTATTCAATCAAATATCTCAGAAAAATCACAAAATTCTATGTTTAGGATTGCGTCAGTCATTTATTTCATTGTTTGGGATTCTCATATTTTGCCAAAATGGCTTTCAATATGTCCCCAACAGTTCGGTTATAAAGAATTTTATACAATGTTGCCAGATTTTCATTAAATTAAGTTTATTCAATCAAATATCTCAGAAAAATCACAAAATTCTATGTTTGAGTCATTTATTTCATTGTTTGGGATTCTCATATTTTGCAAAAAAGGCTTTGAATATGTTACCAACCTAGTAATGTAAGATTTTATACATTGTTGCCAGATTTGAATCAAATTATATTTTTTAATCAAATATTTGAAGAAAATAAAAAATGTGTCAAACATGACATTTGTATAAAACAACTTAACCCAAAAAAAAAGTACATTCACATTTAACCTCCAAACCAAACAGGCGCAAATTCTTTTTTTTTTAGAAATTGTAAAATAATTAAAATTGATAACAAAATTTTATCAATGAGTGGGCAACAAATTGCTTCCTGTATTTTTATTTAATCTTATTCAACATTTGAAGATTAGGAGTGCCGAATCAACAAAATAAATTTGTTTTAATTAGTGTAACCTAAATACGTAAATTAAAATGACATTGTAATTTAAGTAATTAAACTAAACATTTACAATCGTTTATTGCGATGGATTAATGATTTAATCTATTAAGGAAAATTCCCAAAACAACATGCAACGTGACGCAATAAATAAACAACTTTATCAGTATGACTAAGTGGAATAATATGCAGTTGAAAAGGGTCAAATGAAAAGCAAGATGAGTTGCCTAAGCCACAGGTAAACACATTTAAAATTCTAACCTCGTAGCTTGTTTATCTTAAATGGAATATTTAGGGGCAACCTTGAAGCCATGATCAAGCAAATTATTAAAAGAATTAAAAAAAACAAAATCATTCAAAGCAGGCATAAAATCATAAACAAAAACAAACGCAAACGAAGCCATGTATACCTGAGACTATGAGGGCCTCATTCGGTCCCACTGTGTGTATATTCCCCATTATATTATTGCGTCCTATATAATATTATAAAATCCCAGAAAAATACGAAGAAATCGGCACGGAACACTCACACACAGACACACACACAGATTGAGTTGAATGCCAAAAAATTCGCGCTGCCACTTTGAAAAAACAACCAAAAAAAACTGGACCGACGGGAACCTCCGGTTTTCAGCAGGCAGCCATGCTTAACTGGTGGTGGTAGATTGGGATGTGTTAAGGCGTCGCGGCGCATGCGTCGCCAAATACTATTACACTTTCAACAACAACAGTCGTATCATAAACAACTTAATCCGTGGAAAAAAAACGTTTAACTGTAAACAAATAGATGGTGGGAGGGAACGTGGATGTTGTCAATCATCTTTCGGGGTTTTGTTGGGATTCATGAGTGGCAGCGGCGTCGGTGATGGGGAATCCATTATAGACATACGTTTTGCAGGCGTCGCGTGTTTATAATGACTCACAAGTCGTCTTCACATAGACAATTTATTGCATCATATTTTTCAATGAAGTTTGTTTGACATATTCTATTAAACTATCTCTCAGTTGTCAAATGTTTTTGTTTTTTATATTTTAATGTCGCTTTCCGATTGATTTCTGATGCATATTTTTGTCCTCCAACAAACTGAGACTTGTGTCGCTACTTGAAAGATACTATGTCGCTTCACAATTGACAGTTGACAAATAAATTTGTTTTTTGTCGCTTTGCGATTGACTTTTGATGCATATTTTTGTCCTCCAACAAACTGAGACTTGTGTCGCTACTTTAAAGTCACTATATCGCTTCACAATTGACAGTTGACAAATAAATTTGTTTTTTTAATATTTTACAGTTTTAGTGTCGCTTTGCAATTGACATTTGATGCATATTTTTGTCTTCCAACAAACTGAGACTTGTGTCGCTACTTGAAAGATACTATGTCGCTTCACAATTGACAGTTGATAAATAAATTTGTTCTTTTAAATATTTTACAGTTGTAATGTCGCTTTGCAATTGACATTTGATGCATATTTTTGTCTTCTAGCAAACTGAGACTTGTGTCGTTACTTTAAAGATACGCTTCACAACTGACAGTTAACAAACATATTTGTTTTTTTATATTTTACATTTATAATGTCGCTTCGCGATTGACTTTTGATGCATATTTTTGTTAAAATAAAAATATTGTTAGAAATAGTAAAATTTATCCATAAACTGTTTAAAAATGCAATATTCTGTTTATAATTTGTCAAAAATAGCAATATCCGGTTATAAAATATTAAATTTATGTCGGAAAAAACAAACATCCAGCCAAAAACAATTGAAAAGTGCAAAATTCTATTAAAAAAAAGTCAAAAACAGCAAAGTATTGTTAGAAAGCAACTAAATCTGGCAAAAAACGGTATAGAGGTGTAGCAAATAGCAAAATCCGATCTTACAACATCAAAGTATTGTTAAAAATTACTACAATCCGGCTATAAACTATTGGAAAGTATAAAATTTTATTTGTAAAATCTCAAAATTAACAAAATATTGTTAGAAAGCAACAAAATTTGACCAAAAACGGTATAAAGGTGTAGCAAATAGCAAAATCCGGACTTGAAACATCAAAATTTTGTTAGAAACCACTAAAATCCGGCCAGAAACTGTTAAAAATTATAAAACTTTATTTGTAAAAAGTTAAAAGTAGCAAAATATTGTTAGAAAGCAACAAAATCCGGCCAAAAACGGTTTAAAAGTGTAACAAATAGCAAAATCCGGCCTTGAAACACCAAAATATTGTTAAAACTCAGCTATAAACTGTTAAAAAATATAAAACTCTGCCAAAATATTTTTAGAAAGAAACAAAATTTAGCAAAAAACGGTTTAAAGGTGTATCAAAAGCAAAATCCGGTCTTAAAATCTCAAAATATTATTAAAAACTACTAAAATCCGGCCATAAACTGTTGAAAAGTATAAAATTCTATTTGTAAAATGTTAAAATTAACAAAATATTGTTAGAAAGCAAAAAAATCCGGCCAAAAACGGTATAAAAGTGTAGCAAATAGCAAAATCGGTCTTGAAACATCAAAATTTTATTAGAAACTACTAAAATCCGGCCATAAACTGTTAAAAATTATAAAACTCTATTTGTAAAATGTTAAAAATAGCAAAATATTGTTAGAAAACAACAAAATCCGGCCAAAAACGGTTCAAAAGTGTAACAAATAGCAAAATCCGTTCTTGAAACATCAAAATATTGTTAAAAACTACTAAAATCCGGCCCTAAACTGTTGGAAAGTATAGAATTCAATTTGTAAAATAACAAAAATTGCAAAATATTGTTAGAAAACAACAAAATTTGGCCAAAAACGATTTAAAGGTGTAGCAAATAGCAAAATTTGGTCTTAAAACACCAAAATATTGTTAAAAACTACTAAAATCCGGCTATAAACTATTGAAAATTATATAATTTTATTTGTAAAATGTCAAAATTAACAAAATATTGTTAGAAAGCAACATAATCCGGTCAAAAACAGTTTAAAGGTGTAACAAATAGAAAAATCCGGTCTTAAAACATCAAAATTTTGTTGAAAACCACTCAAATCTGGGCCATAAACTGTTGGAAAGTATAGAATTCTATTTATAAAATGTCAAAAACTGCAAAATATTGTTAGAAAGCAACAAAACCCGACCAAAAACAGTTTAAAGGTGTAACAAATAGCAAAATCCGGTCTTAGAACATCAAAATATTATTAAAACCCGACCATAAACTGTTAAAAATTATAAAATTCTATTTGTAAAATGTTAAAATTGACAAAATGTTGTTAGAATACAACAAAATTCGGCCAAAAGCGGTTTAAAGCTGTAACAAATAACAAAATCCGGTCTTAAAATCTCAAAAAATTGTTAAAAACTACTAAAATTCGGCAATAAACTGTTGAAAAGTATAGAATTTTATTTGCAAAATGTCAAAAATAGCAGAATATTGTTAGAAAGCAACAAAATCCGGCTAGAAACGGTTTAAAAGTGTAACAAATAGCAAAATTCAGTCTTAAAACATCAAAATATTGTTAAAAACTACTCAAATCCGGCCATAAACTGTTGGAAAGTATAGAATTCTATTTATAAAGTGTCAAAAATAGCAAAACATTGTTAGAAAACAAAAAAATCCGGGTAAAAACGGTTTAAAGCTCTAACAAGTAACAAAATCCGGTCATGAAACATCAAAGTATTGTTAAAATTCGGCCATAAACTGTTAAAAAGTATAAAATTCTATTTGTAAAATGTTAAAAATGGCAAAATATTGTTAGAAAATAACAAAATCCGGCCAAAAACAGTTTAAAGTTATAACAAATAACAAAATCCGGTCTTGAAACATCAAAATTTTATTAAAAACCACTAAAATTTGGCTATAAACTGTTGAAAAATATTAAATTCTATTTGAAACTGTCAAAATTTATAAAATATTGTTAGAAAGCAACAAAATTCGGCCAAAAACAGTTTAAAAGTTTAACAAATAGCAAAATCCGGTCTTGAAACATCAAAATATTGTTAAAAACCACTAAAATTTGGCCATAAACTGTTAGAAAGTATAAAATTCTATTTGTTAAATGTCAAAATTAACAAAATATTGTTAAAAAGCAACAAAATCCGGCCAAAAACAGTTTAAAAGTGTAACAAATAGCAATATCCAATCTTAAAACATCAAAATATTGTTAAAATCCAACCATAAACTGTTAAAAAGTATAAAATTCTACTTGTAAATGTAAAAATTAACAAAATATTGTTAGAAAGCAACAAAATTCGGCCAAACACAGTTTAAAGATGCAACAAATATCAAAATCCAGTCTTGCAACATTAAAATTTTGTTAAAAACTTCCCAAATCCGGCCATAAACTGTTGAAAACTGTAAAGTTCTATTTGTAAAAAGTTAAAATTTGCAAAATGTTAATAGAAAGCAACAAAATCCAGCCAAAAACGGTTTAAAAGTGTAACAAATAGCAAAATCCGGTCTTGAAACATCAAAATATTAGTAAAATTTAATTATAAAATATTGTTAAAATTCGGCCATAAACTGTTGAAAATCCGGCCATAAACTGTTGAAAATATAAAATTTTATTTATACAATGTCAAAAATAGCAAAATATTGTTAGAAATCAACAAAATCCGGCCAAAAACAGTTTAAAGTTGTGACAAATAACAAAATCCGGTCTTGAAACATCAAAATTTTGTTAAAAACCATTAAAATTTGGCCATAAACTGTTGGAAAGTATAGAATTTTATTTTTAAAATGTCAAAAATTGCAAAATATTGTTAGAAAGTAAGAAAATCTGGCCAAAAATTGGTTTAAAAGTGTAACAAATAGTTTCAGTCTTAAAACAACAAAATTGTGAACTGTTTTATGGCTTGATTTTGATATTATCTAAATACATTTTAACGTTTTATTACCAAATTCGGCTATTTTTTGACTTTTTACAAAATAAATTTTTACTTTCTAACAGTTAATAACTAAATTTTGGTGTTTTTTAGAAAAATTTTATATTTTTGGTAAAATTTAACTAATTTTGATCTTTTATGAAAAGAATTTTGCACTTTTCTATAATTTATTACTAGAATTTGGTGCTTCCTGACAAAAATGTTAACCAGATTTTTGTTTTATTTGAAAATATTTTAATGTTTTACAACAGAATTGTGCCGGTTTTGACTTTATATATATATATATATATAGAATATTGCAAAGAAGATTTAAAAGTTGAATTTATAATTTAAAGGCCGGATTATTAGTTTGACAGTAAAGTTTAAAACTTTAAAGACTAGATTTGCTGTCTTAAGGACTAGATTAATAATGTAGCAGTAGTATTTGACACTTTAAAAACCGGATTAAGATTATAGCTTAAGCCGGATTTACACATTTAAAACTGGATTTACAGTTTTAAAAGCTAAATTTATAATTTAAAAGTTAATTGTTTTTTTGTTCATCCCCCTCCCCCCTCCTCCTTAATGTTTGTTATCAAGAAATTGATTACGTCAACTTCAAGTTTAATGACATCTGTCAGTCATTTTGTCTTGTTTGTTAGCTGTAAGAACACGAGAGGTGGTAGTAACTGTCAATTTCTTTACGACAACCACATGGGCCGGTGGGTGAAAACACTGTATCAAACTACCGGCCCAATATTTATAAACTGTGTTCCCGTTTCTTTATGACAAACACATGGACGGGTAGTTGGGAACACTGTATTAAACTGCTGGCTCAGTAACTATAAACTGTGTTTCCGCCCACCCGCCCCAGAGTTTGTTATCAAAAAATTAAATACGTCAAATTCCTCTTCAAGTTTAATCTGTCAGTTATTTTGTCTTATTTATTAGCTGTAGAAACACGAGAAGTGGTAATAACTGTCAATATATTCGAAACTGCTATGAACGTCATAAATTGTTTGAAATGTCATTAAC
Source organism: Tachinus rufipes (assembly GCA_963932245.1). Classification (NCBI taxonomy): domain Eukaryota; kingdom Metazoa; phylum Arthropoda; class Insecta; order Coleoptera; family Staphylinidae; genus Tachinus; species Tachinus rufipes. Next base: position 87,663,769 of record OZ010748.1, on the reverse strand, counting down.
TGTTTTTGAGCTTTCATAAATAATATAAAATGTTTGCAAGAGGTTAAAACCATCATAAAAAGACTGGAAACTGTCAGGAACGTCATAAAACATTTGTAAACTGTCAAAAATTATTTTTGAACTATCATAAACGTCATAAAATAATTGTAAAATGTCGTAAGTGTTTTTAAGCTGTCATAAATGTCCTAGAATATTCTTAAACTGTCATAAAATGTTTGTGAGATATTATAAACGTTTGCGAGCTGTAAAAAATGTTATAAAATGTTTGTGAACTGTCATAAATGTCATCTTTGCTGTCATAAATATCATTAAACGTTTGTGATATGTCATAATTGTCATAAAATGTTTGTAAACTATTATAGACGTTATAAAAGTTTATGAAACATCATAAACGTTAAAAATGTTTATAAACTGTCAATAATTATTACTAAACTATCATATACGTCATAAAATAATTGTAAAGTTTTGTTAGTGTTTTTGAACTGTCATAAAAGTCATAAAATATTTGTAAACTGTTAATCATTATTTCTAAACTATCATAAACGTCATAATATAATTGTCATGTGTTGTAAGTGCTTTTGAACTGTCATAAATGTCCTAGAATATTCTTGAACTGTCATAAAATGTTTGTGAGATATTATAAACGTCCGCGAGCTGTAATAAATGTTATAAAAAGTTTGTGTGCTGTCATCAATGTCATTTTTACTGTCATAAATATCATAAAACGTTTGTGAGATGTCATGATTGTCATAAAATGTTTGTAAAAACTGTTATAAATGTTATAATAGTTTATAAAACATCATAAACGTCATTAAATGTTTGTAAACTGTCAATAGTTATTTCTGAACTATCATAAACGTCATAAAATAATTTTGAAGTGTTGTAAGTGTTTTTGAACTGTCATAAATGTCTTAGATTATTCTTAAACTGTCATAAAATGTTATAAAATGTTTGTGAGGTATTATAAACGTCCGAAAACTGTAATAAATGTTATACAATGTTTGTGAACTGTTATAAATGTCATCTTTGCTGTCATAAATATCATAAAACATTTGTGATATGTCATAAAATGTTTGTAAACTGTTATAGACGTTATATTATCTTATGAAGCATCATTAACGTCATAAAATGTTTGTAAACTGTCAATAATTATTTCTAAACTATCAAAAACGTCATAATATAATTGTCAAGTGTTGTGAGTGCTTTTGAACTGTCATAAATGTCCTAGAATATTCTTAAACTGTCATAAAATGTTTGTAAGATATTATAAACGTTCGCGAGCTGTAATAAATGTTATAAAAAGTTTGTAAGCTGTCATCAATGTCATTTTTACTGTCATAAATATTATAAAACGTTTGTGACATGTCATAAAATGTTTGTAAACTGTTATAGACGTTATATTACTTTATGAGGCATCATTAACGTCATAAAATGTTTGTAAACTGTCAATAATTATTACTAAACTATCATATACGTCATAAAATAATTGTAAAGTTTTGTTAGTGTTTTTGAACTGTCATAAATGTCCTAGAATATTCTTAAACTTTTATAAAATGTCATAAAATGTTTGTAAAATATTGTAAACGTCCGCAAACTGTAAAAAATGTTATAAAATGTTTGTTAACTGTCAATAATTATTTCTAAACTATCTCAAACGTCATAAAACAATTGTGAAGTGTTGTGAGTGTTTTTGAACTGTCGTAAATGTCCTAGAATATTCTTAAACTGTCATAAAATGTTATAAAATGTTTGTGAGATATTATAAACGTCTGCTAGTTGTAATAAATGTTATAAAATGTTTGTGAACTGTTATAAATGTTATGTTTGCTGTCATAAATATCATAAAACGTGTGACATGTCATAAAATGTTTGTAAACTGTTATAGACGTTATATTACTTTATAAAGCATCATTAACGTCATAAAATGTTTGTAAACTGTCAATAAATATTTCTAAACTGTCATAAACGTCATAAAGTAATTGTCAAGTGTTGTGAGTGTTTTTGAACTGTCATAAATGTCTAGAATATTTTTAAACTGTCATAAAATGTCATAAAATATTTGTGAACTATTGTAGACGTTATAATGGTTTATGAGATATCATAAACGTCATAAAATATTTGTAAGCTGTCATAAATGTTATCAAATGTTCTTGAACTGTTATAAACGTCTTAAAATATTAAATATTATTATTATTAAATAAGACACAAATAAACGGTTAATACTCTTTTTTTATTTATAAAAATCTGATTACTCTGCTCTACAAGTTAATTAAGAATTTATTTTGTTGCACAATTCATGCTAATTCCCCATAAGTTAACTGCAAACTTCATTTTGTAGCACAATTCATTGTTTTCCCTAAAATAATTACTAACTTTATTTTCTAGCATAATTTATAATAATTTCTCTTAAATTAACTCCAAACTTTATTTTGTAGTTTAATAATGATTTACAATATTGTTTGACAGTAATTGCACAAAATACGCAACCGCCATTTATCGATTATGTGAACGAGCCTCATGACGCAAAGCTTGCTACGTACGTCTTAGCCGCGTCCGACCAGTTTTAAGCAACCTTAGCTGTACTAGGTGTGATTACATTAGAAAAAATTTACAATTTTAAGGCCCTTATAGGTGAGTTAAAGCATTGCAAACCCGAAAATATCCTTTTATATTAAATCAACCTTAAAAAATGCCTATATTAACACCCCGAAACGACCTAAATCTGTCCAAAATCATCAAAATGTGTCATCATAACCTCAACTAGTTACATTTATATACACTTCAAACAAATAGTTGATAAATACAGTTTGGGCAAGGTTAAATTACAAGGATCTTTTTGATGTGAAGGTTGATTAATTTAATTATTATTGCAGATTTTAATTTGAAACAATCAACATGACTGATACTAGTGACTTAGATAGACAAATCGAACAGTTGAAACGGTGCGAGATTATCAAGGAAGCTGAAGTGAAAGCATTGTGTGCGAAAGCACGCGAGATATTAGTGGAGGAAAGCAATGTACAGCGTGTTGATTCTCCCGTTACTGTAAGTTACGATTGATTTCAATAATTCGATTGTTTCAAATACATTTAATTCTTTAAGGTATGCGGCGACATACATGGCCAGTTCTACGATTTAAAGGAATTATTCAAAGTGGGCGGCGATGTTCCTGAAACCAACTACCTATTTATGGGCGATTTTGTCGATCGCGGCTTTTACAGCGTCGAAACATTTTTATTATTATTAGCATTAAAAGTGAGTGGGAATTTTATTAATTAATTAACTTAACCTATAATTATTTTTTTTATAGGTAAGATATCCAGATCGTATTACTTTAATCCGTGGCAATCACGAATCAAGACAAATTACTCAAGTTTACGGATTTTATGATGAATGTTTGCGCAAATATGGTTCAATTACAGTTTGGCGATACTGCACTGAAATCTTCGATTATTTATCATTATCCGCTATCATTGATGGGAAAATCTTTTGCGTACACGGCGGTCTTTCACCATCTATTCAAACCTTGGATCAAATCAGAACAATCGATAGGAAGCAGGAGGTGCCACACGATGGACCGATGTGTGATTTATTGTGGAGTGATCCTGAAGATACGCAAGGATGGGGTGTGTCGCCGAGAGGGGCCGGTTATTTGTTTGGTTCTGATGTTGTGTCGCAATTCAATGCTGCTAATGATATCGATATGATTTGCCGAGCGCATCAATTGGTGATGGAAGGGTACAAATGGCATTTTAATGAAACTGTTTTGACGGTTTGGTCTGCTCCTAATTATTGTTATAGGTGAGTCAGTTTGTTTTGTAAATAATGTTTGCATGGAACTTTCAAAATATTATAAAGCATGTAATGTCAACAAATATTACACTCATCGATGATTAATCAACAAAACATGTTCAGCCCTTCTCTATAAGGAGGCTCAGGTGTAAAACTTTTTTTTTTAAATGTTTACTAAAATACTAAGTCAGTTTTAGAAAATTTAAAAAAAAGCAAATTTCACAAAATATCAAAAAAATTTATAAATGTTATTTTTTGCTAACATGACGTTCTAGTTAATTAGAAAGTTTGAAAATGTTTATTTAAAAACTAAACCAAATAAGTCAGTTTTAGTAAATTAAAAAAAAAAATCAATTTTGAAAAATGTTGTTTTGCGATTAATAATGAATCAAAGTGGCGCAATCTTGTATCCCAAATGTCGCTTCGCTATTATAATTGATGAAATATTTATTAAATTAATAGAAACACTTTCTGACGCTCATTTTGAATCTCGAATGTCGCTTTGCGATTAATAATGGATCAAAGTGGCGCCATCTTGTATCCCAAATGTCGCTTTGCGATTGATGATTGATGAAATGTTTATTAAATTAATATAAACACTTTTTGATATTCAATTTGAATCTCGAATGTTGCTTCGCATTAATAATGGATCAAAGTGGCGCCATCTTGTATTCCAAATGTTGCTTTGCGATTGATAATTGATGAAATATTTATTAAATTAATATAAACACTTTCTGACGCTCATTTTGCATCTCGAATGTTGCTTCGCGATTAATAATGGATTAAAGTGGCGCCATCTTGTATCCCAAATGTCGCTTTGCGATTGATGATTGATGAAATGTTTATTAAATTAATATAAACACTTTTTGATATTCAATTTGAATCTCGAATGTTGCTTCGCATTAATAATGGATCAAAGTGGCGCCATCTTGTATTCCAAATGTTGCTTTGCGATTGATAATTGATGAAATATTTATAAATTTAATATAAACACTTTCTGACGCTCATTTTGCATCTCGAATGTTGCTTCGCGATTAATAATGGATTAAAGTGGCGCCATCTTGTATCCCAAATGTCGCTTTGCGATTGATGATTGATGAAATGTTTATTAAATTAATATAAACACTTTTTGATATTCAATTTGAATCTCGAATGTTGCTTCGCATTAATAATGGATCAAAGTGGCGCCATCTTGTATTCCAAATGTTGCTTTGCGATTGATAATTGATGAAATATTTATAAATTTAATATAAACACTTTCTGACGCTCATTTTGCATCTCGAATGTTGCTTCGCGATTAATAATGGATTAAAGTGGCGCCATCTTGTATCCCAAATGTCGCTTTGCGATTAATAAATGATGAAATATTTATAAATTTAATATAAACACTTTCTGACGCTCATTTTGAATCTCAAATGTCGCTTCGCGATTAATAATGGATCAAAGTGGCTCTATCTTGTATCCCAAATGTCGCTTCGCGATTGATAATTGATGAAATGTTTATAAATTTAATATAAAAACTTTCTGACGCTCATTTTGAATCCCGAATGTCGCTTTGCGATTAATAATGGATCAAAGTGGCGCCATCTTGTATCCCAAATGTCGCTTTGCGATTGATGATTGATGAAATATTTATAAAATTAATATAAACACTTTTTGGCGCTCATTTTGAATCTCGAATGTTGCTTCGCATTAATAATGGATCAAAGTGGCTCTAACTTGTATCCCAAACGTCGCTTCGCGATTGATGATTGATGAAATATTTATTAAATTAATATAAACAGTTTCTGACGCTCATTTTGAATCTCGAATGTCGCTTCGCGATTAATAATGGATCAAAGTGTCATTTTGTATCCCAAATGTCGCTTCGCGATTGATAATTGATGAAATATTTATTAAATTATTATAAACACTTTCTGACGTTCATTTTGAATCTTAAATGTCGCTTCGCGATTAATAATGGATCAAAGTGGCGCCATCTTGTATCCCAAATGTCGCTTCGCGATTGATAATTGATGAAATATTTATAAAATTAATATAAACACTTTTTGGCGCTCATTTTGAATCTCGAATGTTGCTTCGCATTAATAATGGATCAAAGTGGCTCTAACTTGTATCCCAAACGTCGCTTCGCGATTGATGATTGATGAAATATTTATTAAATTAATATAAACAGTTTCTGACGCTCATTTTGAATCTCGAATGTCGCTTCGCGATTAATAATGGATCAAAGTGTCATTTTGTATCCCAAATGTCGCTTCGCGATTGATAATTGATGAAATATTTATTAAATTATTATAAACACTTTCTGACGTTCATTTTGAATCTTAAATGTCGCTTCGCGATTAATAATGGATCAAAGTGGCGCCATCTTGTATCCCAAATGTCGCTTCGCGATTGATAATTGATGAAATATTTATAAAATTAATATAAACACTTTTTGGCGCTCATTTTCAATCTCGAATGTTGCTTTGCATTAATAATGGATCAAAGTGGCTCTAACTTGTATCCCAAACGTCGCTTCGCGATTGATGATTGATGAAATATTTATTAAATTAATATAAACAGTTTCTGACGCTCATTTTGAATCTCGAATGTCGCTTCGCGATTAATAATGGATCAAAGTGTCATTTTGTATCCCAAATGTCGCTTCGCGATTGATAATTGATGAAATATTTATTAAATTATTATAAACACTTTCTGACGTTCATTTTGAATCTTAAATGTCGCTTCGCGATTAATAATGGATCAAAGTGGCGCCATCTTGTATCCCAAATGTCGCTTCGCGATTGATAATTGATGAAATATTTATAAAATTAATATAAACACTTTTTGGCGCTCATTTTGAATCTCGAATGTTGCTTCGCATTAATAATGGATCAAAGTGGCTCTAACTTGTATCCCAAACGTCGCTTCGCGATTGATGATTGATGAAATATTTATTAAATTAATATAAACAGTTTCTGACGCTCATTTTGAATCTCGAATGTCGCTTCGCGATTAATAATGGATCAAAGTGTCATTTTGTATCCCAAATGTCGCTTCGCGATTGATAATTGATGAAATATTTATTAAATTATTATAAACACTTTCTGACGTTCATTTTGAATCTTAAATGTCGCTTCGCGATTAATAATGGATCAAAGTGGCGCCATCTTGTATCCCAAATGTCGCTTCGCGATTGATAATTGATGAAATATTTATAAAATTAATATAAACACTTTTTGGCGCTCATTTTGAATCTCGAATGTTGCTTCGCATTAATAATGGATCAAAGTGGCTCTAACTTGTATCCCAAACGTCGCTTCGCGATTGATGATTGATGAAATATTTATTAAATTAATATAAACAGTTTCTGACGCTCATTTTGAATCTCGAATGTCGCTTCGCGATTAATAATGGATCAAAGTGTCATTTTGTATCCCAAATGTCGCTTCGCGATTGATAATTGATGAAATATTTATTAAATTATTATAAACACTTTCTGACGTTCATTTTGAATCTTAAATGTCGCTTCGCGATTAATAATGGATCAAAGTGGCGCCATCTTGTATCCCAAATGTCGCTTCGCGATTGATAATTGATGAAATATTTATAAAATTAATATAAACACTTTTTGGCGCTCATTTTGAATCTCGAATGTTGCTTCGCATTAATAATGGATCAAAGTGGCTCTAACTTGTATCCCAAACGTCGCTTCGCGATTGATGATTGATGAAATATTTATTAAATTAATATAAACAGTTTCTGACGCTCATTTTGAATCTCGAATGTCGCTTCGCGATTAATAATGGATCAAAGTGTCATTTTGTATCCCAAATGTCGCTTCGCGATTGATAATTGATGAAATATTTATTAAATTATTATAAACACTTTCTGACGTTCATTTTGAATCTTAAATGTCGCTTCGCGATTAATAATGGATCAAAGTGGCGCCATCTTGTATCCCAAATGTCGCTTCGCGATTGATAATTGATGAAATATTTATAAAATTAATATAAACACTTTTTGGCGCTCATTTTGAATCTCGAATGTTGCTTCGCATTAATAATGGATCAAAGTGGCTCTAACTTGTATCCCAAACGTCGCTTCGCGATTGATGATTGATGAAATATTTATTAAATTAATATAAACAGTTTCTGACGCTCATTTTGAATCTCGAATGTCGCTTCGCGATTAATAATGGATCAAAGTGTCATTTTGTATCCCAAATGTCGCTTCGCGATTGATAATTGATGAAATATTTATTAAATTATTATAAACACTTTCTGACGTTCATTTTGAATCTTAAATGTCGCTTCGCGATTAATAATGGATCAAAGTGGCGCCATCTTGTATCCCAAATGTCGCTTCGCGATTGATAATTGATGAAATATTTATAAAATTAATATAAACACTTTTTGGCGCTCATTTTGAATCTCGAATGTTGCTTCGCATTAATAATGGATCAAAGTGGCTCTAACTTGTATCCCAAACGTCGCTTCGCGATTGATGATTGATGAAATATTTATTAAATTAATATAAACAGTTTCTGACGCTCATTTTGAATCTCGAATGTCGCTTCGCGATTAATAATGGATCAAAGTGTCATTTTGTATCCCAAATGTCGCTTCGCGATTGATAATTGATGAAATATTTATTAAATTATTATAAACACTTTCTGACGTTCATTTTGAATCTTAAATGTCGCTTCGCGATTAATAATGGATCAAAGTGGCGCCATCTTGTATCCCAAATGTCGCTTCGCGATTGATAATTGATGAAATATTTATAAAATTAATATAAACACTTTTTGGCGCTCATTTTGAATCTCGAATGTTGCTTCGCATTAATAATGGATCAAAGTGGCTCTAACTTGTATCCCAAACGTCGCTTCGCGATTGATGATTGATGAAATATTTATTAAATTAATATAAACAGTTTCTGACGCTCATTTTGAATCTCGAATGTCGCTTCGCGATTAATAATGGATCAAAGTGTCATTTTGTATCCCAAATGTCGCTTCGCGATTGATAATTGATGAAATATTTATTAAATTATTATAAACACTTTCTGACGTTCATTTTGAATCTTAAATGTCGCTTCGCGATTAATAATGGATCAAAGTGGCGCCATCTTGTATCCCAAATGTCGCTTCGCGATTGATAATTGATGAAATATTTATAAAATTAATATAAACACTTTTTGGCGCTCATTTTGAATCTCGAATGTTGCTTCGCATTAATAATGGATCAAAGTGGCTCTAACTTGTATCCCAAACGTCGCTTCGCGATTGATGATTGATGAAATATTTATTAAATTAATATAAACAGTTTCTGACGCTCATTTTGAATCTCGAATGTCGCTTCGCGATTAATAATGGATCAAAGTGTCATTTTGTATCCCAAATGTCGCTTCGCGATTGATAATTGATGAAATATTTATTAAATTATTATAAACACTTTCTGACGTTCATTTTGAATCTTAAATGTCGCTTCGCGATTAATAATGGATCAAAGTGGCGCCATCTTGTATCCCAAATGTCGCTTCGCGATTGATAATTGATGAAATATTTATAAAATTAATATAAACACTTTTTGGCGCTCATTTTGAATCTCGAATGTTGCTTCGCATTAATAATGGATCAAAGTGGCTCTAACTTGTATCCCAAACGTCGCTTCGCGATTGATGATTGATGAAATATTTATTAAATTAATATAAACAGTTTCTGACGCTCATTTTGAATCTCGAATGTCGCTTCGCGATTAATAATGGATCAAAGTGTCATTTTGTATCCCAAATGTCGCTTCGCGATTGATAATTGATGAAATATTTATTAAATTATTATAAACACTTTCTGACGTTCATTTTGAATCTTAAATGTCGCTTCGCGATTAATAATGGATCAAAGTGGCGCCATCTTGTATCCCAAATGTCGCTTCGCGATTGATAATTGATGAAATATTTATAAAATTAATATAAACACTTTTTGGCGCTCATTTTGAATCTCGAATGTTGCTTCGCATTAATAATGGATCAAAGTGGCTCTAACTTGTATCCCAAACGTCGCTTCGCGATTGATGATTGATGAAATATTTATTAAATTAATATAAACAGTTTCTGACGCTCATTTTGAATCTCGAATGTCGCTTCGCGATTAATAATGGATCAAAGTGTCATTTTGTATCCCAAATGTCGCTTCGCGATTGATAATTGATGAAATATTTATTAAATTATTATAAACACTTTCTGACGTTCATTTTGAATCTTAAATGTCGCTTCGCGATTAATAATGGATCAAAGTGGCGCCATCTTGTATCCCAAATGTCGCTTCGCGATTGATAATTGATGAAATATTTATAAAATTAATATAAACACTTTTTGGCGCTCATTTTGAATCTCGAATGTTGCTTCGCATTAATAATGGATCAAAGTGGCTCTAACTTGTATCCCAAACGTCGCTTCGCGATTGATGATTGATGAAATATTTATTAAATTAATATAAACAGTTTCTGACGCTCATTTTGAATCTCGAATGTCGCTTCGCGATTAATAATGGATCAAAGTGTCATTTTGTATCCCAAATGTCGCTTCGCGATTGATAATTGATGAAATATTTATTAAATTATTATAAACACTTTCTGACGTTCATTTTGAATCTTAAATGTCGCTTCGCGATTAATAATGGATCAAAGTGGCGCCATCTTGTATCCCAAATGTCGCTTCGCGATTGATAATTGATGAAATATTTATAAAATTAATATAAACACTTTTTGGCGCTCATTTTGAATCTCGAATGTTGCTTCGCATTAATAATGGATCAAAGTGGCTCTAACTTGTATCCCAAACGTCGCTTCGCGATTGATGATTGATGAAATATTTATTAAATTAATATAAACAGTTTCTGACGCTCATTTTGAATCTCGAATGTCGCTTCGCGATTAATAATGGATCAAAGTGTCATTTTGTATCCCAAATGTCGCTTCGCGATTGATAATTGATGAAATATTTATTAAATTATTATAAACACTTTCTGACGTTCATTTTGAATCTTAAATGTCGCTTCGCGATTAATAATGGATCAAAGTGGCGCCATCTTGTATCCCAAATGTCGCTTCGCGATTGATAATTGATGAAATATTTATAAAATTAATATAAACACTTTTTGGCGCTCATTTTCAATCTCGAATGTTGCTTTGCATTAATAATGGATCAAAGTGGCTCTAACTTGTATCCCAAACGTCGCTTCGCGATTGATGATTGATGAAATATTTATTAAATTAATATAAACAGTTTCTGACGCTCATTTTGAATCTCGAATGTCGCTTCGCGATTAATAATGGATCAAAGTGTCATTTTGTATCCCAAATGTCGCTTCGCGATTGATAATTGATGAAATATTTATTAAATTATTATAAACACTTTCTGACGTTCATTTTGAATCTTAAATGTCGCTTCGCGATTAATAATGGATCAAAGTGGCGCCATCTTGTATCCCAAATGTCGCTTCGCGATTGATAATTGATGAAATATTTATAAAATTAATATAAACACTTTTTGGCGCTCATTTTGAATCTCGAATGTTGCTTCGCATTAATAATGGATCAAAGTGGCTCTAACTTGTATCCCAAACGTCGCTTCGCGATTGATGATTGATGAAATATTTATTAAATTAATATAAACAGTTTCTGACGCTCATTTTGAATCTCGAATGTCGCTTTGCGATTAATAATGGATCAAAGTGTCATTTTGTATCCCAAATGTCGCTTCGCGATTGATAATTGATGAAATATTTATAAATTTAATAAAAACACTTTCTGACGTTCATTTTGAATCTTAAATGTCGCTTCGCGATTAATAATGGATCAAAGTGGCGCCATCTTGTATCCCAAATGTCGCTTCGCGATTGATAATTGATGAAATATTTATAAAATTAATATAAACACTTTTTGACGTTCATTTTGAATCTCGAATGTCGCTTCGCGATTAATAATGGATCAAAGTGGCGCCATCTTGTATCCCAAATGTCGCTTCGCGATTGATAATTGATGAAATGTTTATAAATTTAATATAAAAACTTTCTGACGCTCATTTTGAATCCCGAATGTCGCTTTGCGATTAATAATGGATCAAAGTGGCGCCATCTTGTATCCCAAATGTCGCTTTGCGATTGATGATTGATGAAATGTTTATTAAATTAATATAAACACTTTCTGACGCTCATTTTGCATCTCGAATGTCGCTTCGCGATTAATAATGGATCAAAGTGGCACCATCTTGTATCTCAAATGTCGCTTCGCGATTGATGATTGATAAAATGTTTATTAAATTAATATAAACACTTTTTGACAATCAATTTGAATCTCGAATGTCGCTTCGTGATTAATAATGGATCAAAATGGCGCCATCTTGTATCCCAAATGTCGCTTCGCGATTGCTAATTGATGAAATATTTATAAAATTAATATAAACACTTTCTGAAGCTCATTTTGAATCTCGAATGTTGCTTTTCGATTAATAATGGATCAAAGTGGTGCCATCTTGTTTTCCAAATGTTGCTTTGATAATTGATGAAATATTTATAAATTTAATAAAAACACTTTCTGACGTTTATTTTGAACCTCGTGTGTGGCTAACTAATTAATTTCCGTTCCAGGTGCGGCAACGTGGCAGCAATTCTAGAACTGAACGAGCACCTTCAAAGAGATTTTACGATATTCGAGGCGGCTCCACAAGAAACAAGAGGCATCCCATCGAAAAAGCCGCAGGCCGATTACTTCCTCTAAGCATCAATCCATTCCCCTTCCCCCCACCCATCCATTCCTTCTTTATCTCCCCCTTTCTTAGGTATTTATATATTAATAATCAACGTTTATTATTATATTTAATTTTTACTTAGCGTAATTTGTAAGGTTGTACACACACAAAATGAGAAATGCAATTTTGTTTTTGAAAAGAAGAAACAAACGGGAAAAGACTCGTTGAAATTGAACACTTCCTATGTAATTGTATTAGTCTACTAGCGAGTAATAAAAATTAATTAATTAACACGTAATTAATTGTTAAATGACCGTGCGGGACGAATTCCGCGTCCGGAGAGTTCACACAATTTTTGAAATGATTTTTTCTGTTGACGATGATTTAATTAAAGGATTCGTTTAATTCCACAAGAGACTGACTGTTATTATATATTATAATGAATTAATTTTGTTTTTGAATTCGTTCCGCACGGGGATTCGAATATATTATTTCTTATTTTTTAGCGTGTAATGGTTTATTTTTTACTTGTCCGGATCTCTTGTTATCTATACATAAATGAGATTAGTTGCATTTTGTTTTATTAAATGTCATTTGTTTCTTTACTAAAATTAAACTAAAATTATTGGGATATCTGCGCGACGGTCGGTAATTTTGAATACAGTTTGTGTGCGTTGTACATTAGTCGGACAGATATCTCTATGTACATATTTTTCAATATATTATATTAAAAGCAAATTTAATAATGATCGGAGAAACTTTGTTTGGTGATAAATTCGTTCTTCGCATTCCTTATTTTTTGTAATTTTGTTGGATAATTATTTTTTTATTTCTATCCACATTAAAATTTTTACCAATTATTGGCGAATTGTAATTGAGAAATTGTATGATGAATTAAAAAAAGAACATGTACCACTACTGCCAAATAAAGTTTGTTTTTATAGATTTCTGTATTACTTTGTCAAAATGTCAAAAAAAAATTGCATTACATGCGAGACATTTAATGTTTTTATTTGTCATATGTTTTTTTCACAATTGACAGTTAACGGATATATACGTCTCCTGATGTACTACACTGTTGCCATCATTTCAGCTGTACTACGTCATTTTACTATTGACATTTGATGTTTTTATTTGGCATATGTCTTTTCACGATTGACAATTAACGGATATATACTTCTTCTAATGTACTACACTGTTGTTCATCATTTCAGCTATACTAAGTCATTTTACTATTGACATTTGATGTTTTTGTTTGTCATATGATTTTTCACGATTGACAGTTAACGGATATATACGTTTCAGCATTGCTAGACAATGTTTTGCTTCACCATTGACAGATTTGCACATTCTATGATTAACTGTCATTGTTATGGGTCATTTCATACACAGGAAGTAGCTTTGCGATTGCCAATTGACTAAAATATACGTCTTTTGATTACCTGTCAACATTGCTAAACTTAAGATAGACAATATGTCGCTTTACGATTTATTTTTGACAGATTTGCAGATTCTATGATTAACTGTTATTGCTATGGGTCATTTCATACATAGTATGTAGCTTAGCGATTGCCAATTGACTGAAATATACGTCTTTTGATTACCTGTCAACATTGCTAAACATACGATGGACAATATGTCGCTTTGCGATTGGGTTTTGACAGATTTGCACATTCTATGATTAACTGTCATTGCTATGGGTCATTTCATACATAGTATGTAGCTTAGCGATTGTCAATTGACTTAAATAAACGTCTTTTGATTACCTGTCAACATTGCTAAACATACGATAGACAATATGTCGCTTTGCGATTGGTTTTTGACAGATTTGCACATTCTATCATTAACTGTCATTGCTATAGGTCATTTCATATACAGTATGTAGCTTCACGATTGCCAATTGACTAAAATATACGTCTTTTGATTACCTGTCAACATTGCTAAACTTAAGATAGACAATATGTCGCTTTACGATTGATTTTTGACAGATTTGCACATTCTATAATTAACTGTCATTGCTATGGGTTATTTCAGACACAGTATGTAGCTTCGCGATTGCCAATTGACTAAAATATACGTCTTTTGTTTACTTGTCAACATTGCTAAACATATGATAGCAATATGTCGCTTTGCGATTGATTTTGACAGATTTGCACATTCTATTATTAACTGTCATTGCTATGAGTCATTTCATACACAGTTTATAGCCTAACAATTGCCAATTGACTAAAATATACGTCTTTTGTTTACCTGTCAACATTGCTAAACTTAAGATAGACAATATGTCGCTTTGCGATTGATTTTTGACTAATTTGCACATTTATCATTAGCTGTCATTGCTATGGGTCATTTCATACACAGTATGTAGCTTAGCAATTGACTGAAATATACGTCTTTTTATTATTTGTCAACATTGCTAAACATAGGATAGACAATATTATGTCGCTTTGCGATTGATTTTTGACTGATTTGTACATTTCATCATTAACTGTCATTGCTATGGGTCATTTCATACACAGTATGTAGCTTTGCGATTGCCAATTGACTAAAATATACGTCTTTTGATTACCTGTCAACATTGCTAAACATACGGTAGACAATATGTCGCTTCACGATTGATTTTTGACAGATTTGCACATTCTGTGATTAACTGTCATTGCTTTAAGTCATTTCATTTACAGTATGTAGCTTCGTGATTGCCAATTGACTAAAATATACGTCTTTTGATTAGCTATCAACATTGCTGAACATACGATAGACAATATGTCGCTTTGCGATTGATTTTTGACAGATTTGCACATTCTGTGATTAACTGTCATTGCTTTAAGTCATTTCATTTACAGTATGTAGCTTCGTGATTGCCAATTGACTAAAATATACGTCTTTTGATTACCTGTCAACATTGCTAAACATACGATAACAATATGTCGCTTTACGATTGATTTTTGACAGATTTGCACATTCTATCATTAACTGTCATTGCTATGGGTCATTTCATACACAGTATGTAGCTTTGCGATTGCCAATTGACTAAAATATACGTCTTTTGATTACCTGTCAACATTGCTAAACATACGATAGCAATATGTCGCTTTACGATTGATTTTTGACAGATTTGCACATTCTATCATTAACTGTCATTGCTATGGGTCATTTCATACACAGTATGTAGCTATGCAATTGTCAATTGACTTAAATATACGTCTTTTGATTACCTGTCAACATTGCTAAACTTAAGATAGACAATATGTCGCTTTGCGATTGGTTTTTGACAGATTTGTACATTTATCATTAACTGTCATTGCTATGGGTCACTTTTTTGTGCTTTGTGTTGCTATTGTTGAGTATGTGAATAACCTTAATGATATGTAATGTTGGTTGCTTATAGATTTCTAATGTAGGCAACCCAATAAGCATTCGAAATACAGAAATTTTAATCCAGTGACGGTATTCTGATTTTGTTTTGGCAACATAACAAAAAATTTTTCATCTAAGGGGGTTTATCTATCTTCCAGTTCTACTACGCCCAAGGTCTGAATCGAGTGATTTCTTTTGTGCTTATATCAGCAAAATAAATTTCCAACGTATCAGTTTTCGTTGAGAGTGATTTGGATCATTTGTCAAATCGGTAAGTCCTTTCAACAATTTAATGCAAATTAACCTAACAATTACCATGATTCACAGCCTACTACAATGTCGGCGTTATTCTCGGAAAACATTGTCTACAGCACAGCCATGTATTTGGCTGCACAGAATGGCCATGAAAATATGGTTGAATTTTTCCTCAACAATGGGGCCAACACTGACACCCACGAGCTATTCAAATCACGAGCCATGGCACTTGCAGCTCAAAACGGCCACGATAATGTAGTCAAACTCTTACAACATCACAAAGCGAAAGAGTATTCACCAGAAATGTGCAAATGCGGTGGTTTATGCGAAGCCGCTCTAACCGGAAATCAAACTCCGGGATTAAAACCGACTAACAAAATCGCTGAAAAATGCAAATGCACGGCTTTATTTTTTGCCGCTAAAAATGGTAACGAACCGATTGTACGTCATCTACTATCGAGCGAAGAAAGCGATTCTAACGAAGATGGACCTGTTTTACATCAAGCTATAATCGAAGATAACGAAGAATCCGTTCGTGAATATATTGAAGCTGGAATGGACGTTGATAAATTCGATTCTGCTAAAGATACAGCCCTAATTTGCGCAGTTAAGTATGGTAATGAAAAAATTGTTCGTTACTTATTAGAAAAAGGGGCTCAGGTCGATTCGGCTAATAATAAAAATGAAACTGCTTTACACGTTGCTGCCGATAAGAGTTTTGAAAAAATTGCTCAAATGCTTATGGAAGCCGGAGCTGATATTGATAAGGAAAATCGTAATAAGGAAACGCCGTTGCATGTAGCATCACGTACCGGATGTGATGGAATTGTTACTCTATTACTCGCTAAGGGTAGCGACGTTGATTGTTTGAATGCGAATAACGATACTCCTTTGCATTGTGCTGCACGTAATGGGCATGAATCGATCGTATTAAAGTTAATTGAAAAGGAAGCTAAAACCGATAGCAAAAATAAGAATAACGATACTCCTTTACATTCAGCCTCTATTAAAGGTAATGAGAATATCATTAAAACTTTACTTAAACAAAAAATTGATGTCGATGCAATTAATTTGAATGAATTTACTGCTTTGCATATGGCTGCTCGTGCTGGGCATACTACTATCGTTAAAATATTATTGGATCATGGAGCCGATTTGAATTTGGCTAATTACAATGGCGATACTTGTTTGCATTTAAGTGCCGAGTCTGGGCACTCTGATATTGTTGATATGTTATTAGGAGCAGGTGCTATTAAAGCGGTTAAAAATAAGAAGGATTTAACTGCTGTTGAAATAGCAGCAAAGAAGAATCGTGATGATGTTGTTCGCATCTTTAAGGAGCATAATGGTGCTTAGTTACTTTTGTTTTAAATTTGTTTCTATTCCATAAATGTATTTTTGTATTTTAAGAGTTTAATATTAAAATTTGAGTTTTGTATTTAATTTGTTGTTTCAATATTGTTTGTTTCTTTCTCTTTTTACAAGCCCAATTGAAAATATAACTAATTAATTAATTCGGGAATGTGACACCCTGTCATTTTTGACTTTTTAAGGTTATGTTATCTTTGCACACTGATGCAAAGTATTGAGAAAGCTCCCATAAGACGGTAATTCATGAAATCTCAATTCTGGCTATTAAATATTGTTAGAAAGCATAAAAAACTCTTCATAATACGTCAAAAACAGCAAATCCGGTTATGAAATTTAAAAATATTGCTGAAAAACACCAAAATCTGCTCATAGACTGTTAAAAAGTGTTTTTATAAAATGTCAAAAGAAGTAAAATTTAAATAAATGTTAAAAAGTGTAAAACTTTATTTCTAAAAAGCCAAAAATAACAAAGTTTGGTCTTAAAGTATTAAAATAGTTTAAAAAAGAACTAAAATCTAACCAGAAACGGTTAAAAGTGAGCAAGATATTATATTACAAACACTTTGGTGGGGCACTCAGTTTATTGATTGTGATACAGTAGTTTCTGCCTACCCACCCAAGTGTTTGTGAGCAAAAAATTAGTTTACTAGTGGTGGGTGGGCGGGGCACTTAGTTTCTTGATTGCGCAACAGTAGTTTTAATTTCAGTTCCCGCCCACCTACCCAAGTGTTTGTGAGCAAGTAATTAGTTTACAAACATTTGGGTGGGTGGGCGGGGCACTTAGTTCTTTGATTGCGCAACAGTAGTTTTAACTCCAGTTCCCGCCCACCCACTCAAGTGTTTGTGAGCAAGATATTAGACTGCAATATTCTGCTTAGAAAAAGTCTAAAATAAAAAAAATGTTTTCAAAAATAATTTAATGTTTCTGATTTGTCATCAAATGCTTTTAAACTGATATAGAATGCTCTGAGCTGTCACAAAATGCTCTAAACTGTTATTCAATGTTTCTAATCTGCCATAAATGTTCTTAAACTATTACAAAATTGATTAAACTGTCATAAGATGTCCCTAAACTAATTTGATGTTTCTGATTTGTCTCAAAATGCTTTTAAACCAATAAAAAACGCCTTAAGCTGTCACAAAATGCTCTAAACTGTCATAAAATGTTTCTAATCTGCCATAAATGTTCTTAAACTATTACAAAATTGATTAAACTGTCATAAGATGTCCCTAAACTAATTTGATGTTTCAGATTTGTCACACATATATAAAATGCCCTAAACTAGCATAAAATGCTCTAAACTGTCATAAAATGTTTCTAATGTGACATAAATGTTCTTAAACTGTTACAAAATTATTTAAACTGTCATAAAATGTCCCTAAACCAATTTAATCTTTCTGATTAGTCACAAAATTCTTTTAAACTTATAAAGAATGCTCTAAACTGTTACAAAATGCCCTAAACTGTCATAAAATGTTTCTAATTTAAGATAAATGTTCTTAAACTATTACAAAAATTATTTAAACTGTCATAAAATGTCTCTAAACCAATTTAATCTTTCTGATTTGTCACAAAATGCTTTTAAACCGATATAAACTGCCCTAAACAGTCACAAAATGCTATAAACTGTTATAAAATATTTTTAATTTGACATAAATGTTCTTAAACTATTACAAAATGATTTAAACTGTCATAAAATGTTTTTAAACCAATTTGATGTTTCTGATTTGTCACAAAGTGCTTTTAAACCGATATAAAATGCCCTAAACTGTCACAAAATGCTCTAAACTGTCAATTTTTCTAATTTGACATAAATCTTCTTAGACTATTACACAATTATTTAAACTGATATAGAATGTCCCTAAACTAATTTGATGTTTTTGATTTGTCACAAAATGCTTTTAAACCAATATAAAATGCCCTAAACTGTCACAAAATGCTCTAAATTGTCAAAAAATGTTTCTAATGTGACATAAATGTTCTTAAACTGTTACAAAATGATTTAAACTGTCATAAAATGTTTTTAAACCAATTTGATGTTTCTAATTTGTCTCAAAATGCTTTAAAACCGATAAAAAATGCCTTAAGCTGTCACAAAATGCTCTAAACTGTCATAAAATGTTTCTAATCTGCCATAAATGTTCTTAAACTATTACAAAATTGATTAAACTGTCATAAGATGTCCCTAAACTAATTTGATGTTTCAGATTTGTCACAAAATGCTTTTAAACCAATAAAAAATGCCTTAAGCTGTCACAAAATGCTCTAAACTGTCTTAAAATGTTTCTAATTTTACTTATATGTTCTTAGACTATAACACAATTATTTAAACTGTCATAGAATGTCCCTAAACTAATTTGATGTTTTTGATTTGTCACAAAATGCTTTTAAACCATTAAAAAATGCCTTAAGCTGTTACAAAATGCTCTAAACTGTCATTAAATGTTTCTAATCTGCCATAACTGTATAAACTATTACAAAATGATTTAAACTGTCATAAAATGTCCATAAATCGATTTATTTTTTTTGATTTGTCACAAAATGCTTTTAAACCGATATAAAATGCCCTAAACTGTCACAAAATGCTCTAAACTGTCTAATAATAATTATCAAATATCTGTTAAAAATGCATTATTCTATTAATGGCAAAAATGGAAAAATTTGATCATAAAATATTTAATTATTTTAAAATAAAACCAAAATCAGGTCAAAAACGTTTTAAAAGTGTAAAATTCTATTCATAAGTCAGCGAATGTAAAGTATTCAGGTCCCGGCCTGTAAGGGGTTCTCAAAATAAGATTGGTTTTGACAAATTGGAGCCCCACTTATAACATCTCCCCGGTGTCTCACTAAGCCCTAAGTTTATGTTTAAAATTCTACGATACAATATATTAATTACATCATTAAAAATGTTGAAATTTAACGATTAATGTTATGAACCATTTTAGAGAAAGCCGCCTTTGGACACAAACGCTTTGCAACAATGCCAAAGCATGGGACCAAACTTGCATTAACATTGAGACCTTGTTCAGGCTCAACATTTCGCTTTCCGACCAACCCAAGGCACTTCTCTGATAACAGGTGTTTTAAAGTTATGTTTCATTTTATGTCATTCTTAAATAGCAAAATTCGACCATAATCTGTCAAAAAGTACAAAATTCTATTTATAGAAAATAGTCAAAAATAACAAAACCCATAAAAAAAGAAAAATATAATATAATTAGAGAGCACTAAAAGCCGGCCATAAACTGTTGAAAAACGTAAACATTTTTATGAAACCTCATAAGTTGCAAAATAATAAAAAGTGTAAAATTCTATTTATATAAAATTTGTTTATGAAATAGCAAAATTGGGTCATAATCTGTCAAAAGGTACAAAATTTTATTTATAAAAAATAGTCAAAAACAACAAAATTTATAAAAAAAGAAAATACTTTAAAAAGCACTAACATTTGGTCAAAAACTGTTATAAAATGCAAAAACTCTAGTTATAAAAAGTCAAAAATAGCAAAATTTGGTTAGAAAACATTAAAATATTTTCAAATAAAACTAAAATCCGGCAAAAAACGGTTGAAAAGTGCAAAACTCTATTTATAAAATGTCAAAAATACCAAAATGCAACGTTAAAATTTGAAACAATTATCAGATAGCACACAAATTTTATTTATAAGAAGTCAAGATTAGCTAAATCCAGTCATAAATAATTGAAACATCAAAATGTTGTTGAAAAGTATTCAAATTTAGCCATAAACGGTTAAAAAATGTAAACCGTTTCATAAAAATCGGGGTATAAATAAATACTGCCAGAAAAAGTTAAAATCAGGTCATAAACTGTAAAAAAGTGCAAAATTCTTTGTAAAACGTCAAAAATAAAATTTTGTAACTTCAAATAAAAACATATAAATATTAAAATACTTTTAGAAAGATCTAAAATTCAGACAAAAACAATTAAAAAGTGAAAAATAAATGTTAAAAATAACTAAATTTGCTCTTGAAATATCAAAATATTGTTAAAAAGCATCAAAGTTTAGCTATAAACTGTTTAAAAATATATATTAGAAAGCTTCAAAATCGGCCATAAACTGTTAAAAAATATCAAAATATTGCTAATAACAGTTAAAAAGAGCAAAATTCTATTCATAAAAAGTCAAAAACAACAAAATTCATCTACTAAATATTATTAAAAATAGCAAAATCCTGCCATAATCTGTCAAAAAGTGCAAAATTCTATTTAAAAACTATCAAAAATAGCAAAATCTAGCCATTCATAAAAATTTCAAATTAATGTCAAAAAGTAAACGTTTTGCTTAATAAATGTCAAAAATATCAAAATCCGGCCATCAATAGTTAGAAAATCGTAAAGTTTCTTCTTTCAAAATTCTCAAATACTAAAATCAAGCTAAGTCCTATTAAAAAGTATTAAAATTCAACCAAAAAATGCTACATTTTATTCAACTAATATCAAAAATATCAAAATCCGGCCATCAAACGTTTGAAAAAAGCAGTTCCCTTTTTCAAATGTCCTACATACTAAAAATCCAGCTACCAGTTGCCCAAAAAATTCAACATTTTGTCTAATAAATGTTAAAAATATCAAAAACTGTCCATCAAACGTTAGAAAAGTGCAGTTTTTTCCATCTATTATTAATCAAATTATCAACAATGTTGAGCAACAGTTTTTTTAATTTTTTTATCAAGTTTATTGCAAATTGTTATGCAACCAATATTACATCACCTTTTAAAAGTGTGTGAACTGTGTGAAGGTCAAGTTTGTTTTGACTTTTATAATTAGATTTTAAAAGTGATCAATGAAATAATAAGTACTCATAACATTACAAGTTATGAAAAGCATCAAGTTGCTTGATGTCATTAAACGGTTGCACAGTGTGCAAGCCAATTATGTTCCGAAACATACACCACTTCGCAATGAAGATGTGAATTTATTAAAAGAATTCATAACAAAATCCGAGAAAATTGTTGTTCTAACTGGAGCAGGAATATCCACAGAATCAGGTAAGCAAAACAATCCGAAAATCGAATCCATAATAATCAATTATTTAAGGAATCCCTGATTACCGTTCAGATGAAGTTGGTTTATACGCCCGAACGAACCATAAACCGGTTCAATATCAAGAATTCTTAAAGCACCCATTAATACGTAAACGATACTGGGCTCGAAACTACGTAGGTTGGGAAAGATTCTCGAAATGTCAACCGAACGCTACACATATGGCAATAAAAAATATGGAAAGAATCGGAAAGGTATCAACTGTTGTAACACAAAACGTTGATAATTTGCATACGAAAGCAGGAAGCGAAAATGTTATTGAATTGCACGGATCCGCATTCAGAGTTAATTGTTTGGAATGCGAAGCCACTTATAACCGATTCTATATACAGGAATGTTTAGCTAAATGCAATCCTGATTTACAACATTTGGGGCGGATGATTCGACCCGATGGTGATGTTGAAATACCTCAGGTAATTAAATAAACTGAAGTTAGGTCAAAATTTTAAATTTAATTTTTCAGGATGCCATAGAAAATTTCAATCCACCATTCTGCGAATCTTGCAGTGGCATTTTAAAACCGGATATTGTATTTTTTGGTGATAACGTTCCCAGAAATCGTGTGGATGATGTGATAACATCGGTAACCGAAAGCGATTCACTTCTTGTTTTAGGATCGAGTCTTACAGTGTTTTCCAGCTACCGAATCATATTACAGGCATTGGAAGAGAATAAGAATATTTGTATTGTGAATATAGGACCGACTAGAGCAGATGAGCTTGTAGAATTGAAGATATCGGCTAGATGTGGTGATATTTTACCCAAAATTGTTGATTGTAGTTGATGATAATTGTTGATAGGTTAAATTAAATTTTATTAAATTTTCCTTGTAGTTTAAGTGGTTATGCAACCCAATTAACCATAGAAAAACTAGTAGTTATGCAACCCAATCAACACTGCACTACAGTAGCGTAGAAATTTTTTAAATTAATTTAAAAAATATAAATGCTTACCTTTATCAACAAATTCAACTACTCCAATCCATGAAGTCCCATATCAGCTCCAATCTAGTAGTAGGAGATTTCAAATGATTCACTTCACTAGTTTTAATAACGTTACGGATTTCGGTTTAATTCACTTTAACGGTTTTAAGACTACGGACACTACTTTCACTTTAACGGTTTTAGGACTACGGACACTACTGTTCACTAACGGTTTAAGGACTACGCCGACTTTTAACCTTTGCGCACTGTAACCAAGACGCGGTACCCGAACAAGCCCAAGCATGGAAGTGACTGAGTGGTGAAAAAGTTGAAACTATCAAAAATATGCTGAAAATGTGTAAAAATTTGATGAAAGTGTCAAAGATGTTAATTAGTAATGATGCAAATGTCAAAGTTTTCATGTTGGTGTCAAAAATTGTTTGGAACTGTCAAAAAAAGTATAAAAGCATGACTAAACTGTCAAAATTATGAGTAAACTGTCAAAATTATGAGTAAACTGTCAAAATTATGATTAAAACTAAATGTTTGGGTCAAAGATTTGTTGAAAATGTCAAAGAAATTAGCCAAGTAGTGTCAAAAAGATTGTCAAGTTGTGACATAACTGTCAAAGTTGTTAAAAGTATTATTTAAATGCAAACGTACTACTGAAAGTCCTATTTTGTTTGAATACAAATCTGATTGTATGTCAAAATTTTGTTAAGTGCCATAAAACTGTCAAAAATTGTTTGTAGTTTTGTAGAAACGTCAAAGTGTCAAAAAAGTTTGACGTAAGTGTTTGAAATTGTCAAAAAATTAATAAATGTAAGTCAAAGTTGCACAAAAAATTGTTTAAAACTGTCAAAAATTATTTAAAGTTTTGTAGAAATGTCAAAGTTGTGAAGTAACTGTCAAAACGTTTAACATAAGTGCTTGGGTCAAAGTTTTGTTAAAAATGTCAAAAAAATCTGTTATTTTAAATGTCAAATTTACAACAAAACACAATATTAGAATAAAGTTCATAGAAGTAGTCATCAAAGTTGCGTTAAATGTCAATAAGTTCTTAAAATAATTTATTTAAAGGTCAAAATTGTGTTGGAAGTGTCAAAAACTTTGCTAGATTTACATAAAAGCAATAAAATTTGTTTAAAATACACAACAAAATCAATAGTAGCGCCATCTATAATAAACATGATGAACTAATTCTAAGCAAATGGTTTGTTGCTTAGATATAATATATAAAGTGCTGCCATCTAGTGACAACTTGGTATAACGATCCAAAACCAACGGTTTGTTGAGTTTTGTAAGAATTATTATTTTTAAATATTGAATCAATTATTGCTAAAAAAAAATTTAATTCAAAAAAATAATTTAATTTTAATTAAAATTTTTTTTATAAAATTTAAAAAATTAATTTTGTTGCTATAAATTTATAATTTATAAGAAAAATAATAATTTTGTTTTAATTAATATTGATCGAATTAGTAGAAAATAGAAAATAATAAATATAAATTTTTTATAAGATGACTCATCCCTATAAGAAGCAAAAATAAAATTTCCATTAATTACATCAAACGCAATTAATGCAAATTCGATTTTTACAGAAACAACATAATTCATAACAAACATCATTTATAATCACACAAAATAATCGCTGAAAGAAATAAATGTACAAACGACGCCATCCAATCTCAACCCAAGCCGTATGACTCACCAAAATGTCAGAAAAATCCGGCCGAAATTCATTTACATTTTTAACCCAAAAATTCATGCGCCCGACCCGGAATTTTTATCCCCATCATTAGTAAACCCTTTAAAGATGAGAATTTGCACAAAATTGGGCCCCAAAATGCAATAAAATAACGAAAATACTTAATTAATTGATACCTGATATCACCAGCCGTCTGCACCCTACCCAGTCACACCACACAAGAGAACAAAAATTACAATTTCAGTTTCTATATTAAACTAGCAATTGAGTTACAAAATTTACAAATAAGCTTTATTTAATCCTAAAAAGTTATTTTTAAATTTAGTTTTTCGATTAAATGCGTTTTTATCGAGATATTTGTTAGTACGGGTACCGCCATCTCGCGGCGAACTGTCAAACTAACAAAAATTAATTTTTAATAAATCCGATTTATTGCTTTTAAAACATAATTAAGGTTGCTTCGAGTTAGTTTTAAGCCTTACAAGCTTCATTTTTGAGCATGGATTGATTAAAAATTGATTTTTTTTAAACGCAATTTTGATTAATTACGCCGATTTTCAAGGGATTTCTTATGCATTTCAGCTTGTTTGGGCCTATTTAGGCTGTATTGAAGCATTATTGAAAGTTTCATTAAATTTGTTATTATGATTTCAATAATTACAATCAAAGCGTACGTTTAGTTTGTTCCAACCTACGGTTTAGACAGTTTGCAAACAAATCAAACCGACTTACCTTTAATTTCCAATAATCGATGATGATCAGGTATAAGGATATTGTGAAAACATACAAATTGCAAAAATACGAATATATAATTATTAAATATTAATAATTTCTCCGAATAAAATAGTAAAACAAAACAACATACAGTATTATAATAAGTATTTTTAATACAATATATTTTGGGGAGCATTACGATATTTAAACTCAAAAGGAATGCCGTAATTTATTAATAAACAAAACAAGAATTTTAAATTAAATAAAAACAAATACGATTACATATTTTTATCCTCCCCAGATTATTAAATAAAATAATATAACATTTCTTGAGCTTAATTATTGCCAAACGAATCAGTTCTTTTTTGGGCAAATTCATACTTTTCTAACAGCAATATTCTTCGTTACAAGAATATCCTCGATATAAACATCGTTTGTTGTTGATGTATCGATTAATTTTAAACAAAGCACTGAATCTAATCGATACAATTCATCTTTTTCAACGGCTAATAGTATCGAAACGAAATTCTTTCCGGTAACTTGTTTTTCGAAATATTTACAATCGTCCATTGTCCATTTTTCTTGTTTTGGTTTAATGCCTGCAAGTGAATTGGTGAATTAGTTTAGTTAATGAATTAGTTGATTTAGGTTTTACCTGAAAGTTTAGCTTTGATGGCTTGGTATGGTAGTTGTAGGAATTCAGGATCAAGATGTACCAATTGTTGTAAACCTAGATTGGCGTATTTGCCAAAATCGCAGAAGTAGACTGAAATTGAGCCGGAATGGATCACTTTAATCACGCTGGTTCTAAAAATTGACAAACAAAATGATATATTAGCAATTAGTGTTACATAACCTAAAAAAATTGACACATTCAATGAAATAGATTTTAAAATAAAAATTCTAGACTGTTAAATATCAAAAAAAACGTCAAAAACTCGGCCATCAAGCATCAAAATACAGCAACAAACGTACCAATAACAATTCGGACATCAAACATGCCATAGAATAAAAAGAATCTGACATTGAAATGTAAAAAAGGTTAAAAAACAGTCACGTATCAAAGTTTTGTCAAAAATTCGATCATCTAACATCAAATATCGACAACGGAATCATAAAATGTAAAAAATCCAAGCATGTAATGACAAAAATATTGAAAATGCCATTTGTAGAAAATTATATAAAAGGCACAGTCGGTAGATAGAAACTTAATTCAACTATAAAAATCATGGGTGATGCCTTAAGTCAGTGTTGCGTCGTTCAATTTGACATTCTTTGATTTGTTTGTTGAAGGGAATTGTGTTTAAAAATCGAAATGGCGCAGTCGGTAGGTAGATCAAATGTTTTGTCTTTCTGGTTCGTTCAATTCGAATAGGAATATGACCCATTCGAATTATTTGTTGAATGGAATCGTGTCCGGCATAAAAATCGAAATGGCGCAGTCGGTAAGTATCGCAATAATATTGACTGAAACTAGTGTTTTTTTCTGGCATGTTCGGCATATGCACAAAAATAGCGCAGTCGGTAGGTGGACATTTTTCTTTTGGCATTTGCCAAACAAGTATCTTATAGTTAAACCCATGACAGGTATACCCTGAAGTTGATTGTTATGTCTCAATTCTTTAGTTTGCAAGGGTCTTGGCTTATTCCGGGTTCATTGACCTTTGTGAGTATATAAATAATTGCAATTGATGCAAACGGGTAGAAGTCTTATATCTTATTGTAATCTGCGGTCAAGCGTATCGGCTCGTTACGGTAGATGATGCAAAAACACTTTCATGTAGTCATCAAACCTATGTTATATTAGGCAGATTGTCTTTGATCTCTTATTTAATAGAAATGTTCGGAAATTCTTGTAAGATACTAAATTGGCGCAGTCCGTTCCTGTAACTCGAGGTTGGCGTCGTATGAAATACACACAATTTACACACCACTAGCTACGATAAACGGTATCATTTAGACATCGTTGCAAGTTTCTTGTTTGCTATTCGAGTCTTATCGAACATTAGGAACACTGTCAGTTAAGATTTTCAGTTGGCTTCATTTCTTTTTGCTACAAATCCGTAAAGGTGTTCCCGCCCACCCGCCCAAGTGTTTCTTATGAAACTGCTTGACAAGTAACACTTGAGTGAGTGGGCGGGCACTCAGTTCTAGAATGTTGGACCGGTGATTTGATAACGTGTTCCCGCCCACCCACCCAAGTGTTTGTAATCCAACTGCTTGACAACTAACACTTGAGTGGGTGGGCGGGCACTAAGTTCAAGAATGTTGGACCGGTGATTTGAAAACGTGTTCCCGCCCACCCGCCCAAGTGTTTGTAATCCAACTGCTTGATAACTAACACTTGGGTGGGTGGGCGGAGACTAAGTTTAAGAATGTTGAACCGGTTGTTTAAACACGTTTTCCCGCCATTCGACATTCTATAAATAGAATTTTGCACTTTTCGGCAGATTATGGCCGAATTTGACAATTTTAACAATATTTTATTATTTCATAGCCAGATGTTTCTATTTTTCACTTTTTAAGAATTATTATCAAAATTTTTGTTTATTTTGATATTTCATAATCGCCAAAATCCGCTTTTGAAATTTTATGGAAAAATATTTGCACTTTTTAACATAGACTGCTCAATACTTAAATTTATGGCTGGATTTTACTACTCTTGACTAGAATTTTACACTTTTCCACTGTTTATGGGCAGATTTTAGGTTTGTCTAACCCTAAGCCCCCCTCCACTCTCAATATTTTGTGGTTAGCTACGCCAATGTTCATAAAAAGTAAAAAATCCGGCCATAAACATGCCAGAAATATAAAAATCCAACAATCAAGTCTTTGACCTTAAATCATCAACAATCAAATCATAAAAATGTTAAAGATAAACAAAAAAGTTAAAAATCCGGCTATCAAGCATCAAAGTTTTTTGAACAAAACTTTGCTACTTGATAAGTTTGTGATTAAGTGATAAAAAACCATATTAAGCCATCAAATATCAAGACTATTGCAATAACATCAAAATCCAATAAAAATTGGATTATTAAAAGTCATAAATCGAGCCATCTAAGATAAAAAATATCATAATGCAAATATATAATAAAAGAAGCCAAAAATCCGGCCATCAAACATCAAAACAATACCGAAAACATCAAAATCTTAGAATCGAGCTTATAAGTTAAAAAATCCGTTAAAATAAACAATCTGGACTAAAAACTACTAAAATCCGGCCATCAAACATCAAAACAATGCCAAAAATAAACAAAATTTTGAAAATCCGGCCGTCAGATATCAAATTCTGCCTAAAAAGAAAATTATACAGATAATAATACAAAAATCCGGCCATCAAAGATCAAAATTGTGCGAAAAATATTAAAAAAACATATATCAATCCACAAAAAGTCGAAAATTGGGCATGAAATCAAAATCTGACAATCAAACCATGGAATGTTTATGAAAAATCCGGAAAATTCGGTCAAAAAATAATAAAATTTCAAAACCCAATCATCAAAACTATCAAAATTGAAAAAAAAGTAAAAAATCCAGCAATCAAACATCAATACTATGCAAGAAGTATTAAAATCCTGCAATAATTTTCAAAAATAATCAAAAACGTTAAAAATCCGGCCGTTAGTAATTAAAATTATATAAAAATATTCAAAAGATTCAAAATCCGGCTATCAAACATGAAAACTATTCCAAAAATATTAAAATCCTGCATAGAATTATCAAAAATAAACAAAAATGTTGAAAATCCGGCCGTTAGTTATCAAAATCGAAACCAAAAATATCAAATATCAATTCATAAAAAGTAAAAATCCGGCCATCAAACATCAAAACTATGCCAAAAGTATTAAAATCCTGCCTTAAACTCTCAAAAATAAAGAAAACAATATATTTACCTATACCAAATACCATCATCATGCTTGGAAACGTAGATCTTTCCCGGTTTAATATCATCAATGCTGAGCGGACTGTGCTGCACATTACCGTAACGCATCTGCAATTTCCGCATGAGATTCATCAGGGCATCTGAAGTCTCGTATGGCTGAACCTATAAAAAAAAAACAATAATAAACCATTCAAAAACAAACCCTTAAAGACTTACAAAGAAATTCCATGGATTCACAGCGCACGGAATTCTAACATCAAAATATTTTCCTGTTTCCGGTAAGGGAGGACATTTAAGGATCCCCGTGGAAGGAACATTCTTCATAGATTCAATATCAAGATTGATTATCTTCTCCAATTTCTCCTGTTTTGAAATCGTTTGTCTGCAATTTAATTAATTAATATGCTGCAATCAATTTGATTGTTGGTTACTTTTTTTGTGCTTCGATGGTGATGCTCTCGTTGACAGAAACTAAACCAACGTTGGGTACACGTACAAACATTTTGACCACCGGTGTGCCGTTCTTGTCCATATTGACAACTCGTAATAGGACGGAAGCATCAGTTTGTAAGTGGTGGCGGATTTTCTGCTCGAAATCGGCGGGAATTTCGTCAATGTCGAGTCGGACACGCAGCGCCTGCTCCGGAAAGCGACTAATGATGCTGCTGATTTCATCCAGCGGATATAAAACGGTTCTTTCAAGATGTACAACTTTCGTGTTGCCGTATTCGGTGTAGTAAATTTGGACATAATCTTTGCCCGGTGACCAGTCGATTATTTTAACTCTTAAAATTATTAAATTAATTACGACGCATGCGCAAAACATAATGGGTGCGTACAGGAACGTGCAAACGCTCTTTACTATACTTTGTATAATTCCGGAAATAATCAATAAAATATCACCTCCCTGCAGCCGATTTGCAAAGCGGAATCAATCAGAAAAGAGCTTTCCCACGTTACTGAACGTATAAATAACAATAACTTACCTATAATATTCATTATCTTCATCAGTCTTGGTAAAATACAATCTCTCCTTACTGTTTAATGGCGTGATCGGTTCTTTCGACACTTCGGGTGCCCCTTCGTTGACGCTATTCTGTAATTCCTTTAGTAATGTTATCAGCTTATCGTAACCGAGGCTGCGGATCTGAACGTAGATATCACCGTTCTTTTCAATATTGGTGACATAGACCTCGTTGGGTGCTTTCTGGAATATAGATTTGGTTACAGACCAATTATGTATTTATTATAACAATTTCTTACCTCTTCTAATACAGGAAGAGCATTCTCGATCGATATCCGGCTCATCAATTCCTCGTTAATAATCTGTCCACTCTCATTATCGTAAATGACGACGCAGATCGGATCGTATTTCGGATCGTCGGTTTCCTCGATGCACGATTCGAGCACAACGTACCTACCTTCCAGATTTTGTAGATGCTCCGAAGCCACGGATGCCTCATACAATTCCTCTAAACCAGCTAGACGACATATGAAAGCCTAAAATAAAATTATTAAGCACTCAATTTAATTGCAACCAATTAAATCAATTACCTGCGCCTGTTCTTTGGCGAATTCTCTTCTTAATTGGTAGATATTATCTTTGTGCACCTTCTGATCGTCGCCTCTATCCACAAGCAAGCACTGGACATCACCATTTTCAACCTCCAAAACGCGTACCCTGTACCAATTTTCTTCGATTAAAGCGACGTAATAACTACCCTTAGTTATCGTCGGAGCGCGTAACTTATGTCCCATGCTATAATTCGCATTGTAGAGGACCTCCATTTGTCCCAGCATCAAATCGAACGCCAACTATTGATTAAATCGATTAAATTCAAATCAATTTTTGATTATAAAATTATTATACTTACAGCTTCCTTCGTTTGCAATTGTCTGCACCAAATTTCCTTAGCCGAAACGGCGCACGTTATTTCAGCGAATAATGTACCGTCTTCGGAGAATTGTACCGTGCTGGTCGGTATGGAGACATCGTAGGCCAACGGTAGAGATGATTTGCCTTTCTGTAAAATCTGATGTTCGAAAAAAAGGTTCTTGCGTTAGGTTAATCAAGCAAAGCACAACGTACTCTATAAAATTTGTTAAGGGTTGTTTCAACGACTAGCAAAGCACATGTAACCAATTAAAAATACGACAGATTAGTACAAGTAACCCAAGCTAATTTATTTGTTAAGTTTTATTGACGTTAAGAAGTCGTCGGTCCCCCCCCCCCCCCCTCTCTCATTCAATAAGAGCGCAGTTTATTGACTAAATATCAATAACGCACATTAAAGTAAGGGTGGAGTGACGGGAATGTTTCCTTGGCTAGTAGTAAGATAGTCAAGACAATAAACTCATGTAGCAGTCAACTCCTCCCCCCCTCTTATCATTATCGCCACCCTCCCAACAATATCATCAAATGATAAAATTCTCAAAGACCAATTTGCCGAAACTTTCGTGAAAAACGTACAATTCTTAAAAAAAAAAAACAGAAACGTGTCCGGCTAAGCATGGCAGTTTTCAGTGAAAAACACTTAACGACTTTCAACTTTCTTCAATGTTGTACGTGTGACAAACATACACTCATTTATGTCCGCGCAAATAACTGCGGTTTTGTCTTCTAATTAGTAACACTCAAACGAGTAGACCATACATAGAAG
Source organism: Tachinus rufipes (assembly GCA_963932245.1). Taxonomy (NCBI): domain Eukaryota; kingdom Metazoa; phylum Arthropoda; class Insecta; order Coleoptera; family Staphylinidae; genus Tachinus; species Tachinus rufipes. The sequence goes on along the minus strand of OZ010748.1, from coordinate 87,631,302 downwards.
GTATAAACGCTCACAAAGAGCGGGAGAGAGGATAGAGAAGAAATAGCGGTTTGTGCCTTTTTCATTCAGCTTAACTCTAAGGATTGATCCTTAAACCAGTAGACCATAGAGATAAGGTATTGGATTGGTATAAACAAGAGGGGGGGGGGGGAGGGGAGAAAACGCTCATGGAGGTCGTCTTCAGGCATTAGTGTTGTGGCTAGGACGCTTCTCGTTGTTGGTGTTATAGTGTCGTGAGCTAGATCGTGGCACTTCCCAATATTGCTATGGTTCTCGTTCCATCTTCATCCAAATCGAATCTGATGAGTTCATCCAAAGGGTCGTTTCTGATCTTGATGACTTTTGTCATAGAAATTACGTTATTTCAGTGAAATCTAAGTAGCATTTGGTCTCATTTGACTGACATTACGTTCTTTCTTTAAGAAAGTCACAGCAACCAGAATTAACCCCCTGTAGTTTTTCATCTAGTCCTCTGTACTCTTCCGCATCGCTAGCAAACTCTTCATCTTCAGAGACGTCATGTGTTGAGGTCGTGATAGCACTATTACAGTATTCTTTCGTCGTGCCCCACGTTGGGCGCCATTTATAAGGATATAACGTCCTCCGACCCTTGTGCCAGTAACATAAATATCAAAATCAAATTTCAACAAAAAAATTCGACATTAGAGACCAGACTGAAGGACTATGTATATCCAGAACTCGAACCAAACCATCCGAAATAAACCCTTCCACTGCGCCGAGCAACGACTGCTGTCCCTTACTATTACGACCATTCTATCCGCTCCAGCACAGTACATTACGCTGGACGAAACGTAGCACAGCACGCCGGATGCTTAGATGACACTCACAACAATCACGATGTGGCTCTTAATCGTCCTCCAACGACGTGTCTGCTGACGGATTCTCACTTAATCTTCACCGAGGAGTATCCACACTGCTCTTAGACAACTGACGCCGCCCCCACGACCACCTCCGGCAATACATGATGCTTCATATAGACCCCCCCCCCCCTTCCATAAGTCATCAGAGTTGAACACGAAGCTAGCTGCACTTTTCCGGTAGTCGCCAGAAAAAAAAACATTGCAACATGAGCATACAACAGACTTAAATACGACGACCTCAGATATGGGTTGGTATTCACGCTTACTATAGATAAATTTTACACTGACGATCGCTTCGCTCTCAACACCCCAGATAGAGGATATTCAACAAATGCGGATGTGCACGCGCTCGTAGCACAATGTCAATCTAGTGCGAGGACTGTTGTTCAGGCAGCCCCGGTTCGATTCACGGCAGCGGCAATATCTAATTTGTCGAATATGTTTCGATGCGGTCGTCTCCTTCGCAAGGCAATGGCTAACCAGCGAAGTATTTGCCTAGTAAACTTCTCTAATGGTGTGGTTCGGATTCCACGTTAAACTGTAGGTCCCGTATGTTTGTGTGGAACTATTATCGCACACCACAAACATACAAAAAGGGTGCCGACGCTCATAGCGAGTATGGCACTATAAGAAGACGCGCTCGGTGTTATTGCACCTACCGCCACTAGAGTTGCAATTCAGAACGGCCACTGTTTGGATTCAACTTCGTTCCTTCACACAACCTCGGGTTACACCTGGGTGTCCTTAAATCGAAAAAAGAACCCAATCAGTTAGATACATAACATAAAGGCTTGCCCCCCAGTGTCGTCACACACTTTCGATACTCGGGACCACTAACCAACTAGTGCCCTCAGGCTTCTCCACACCTAGACAGCTATTCCAGAAAGGAACAGGAAACCCCACCAAACAAACTACAACCAAGAAGTTACATCACAAACAATTTAGAACCGCTTGAGCGGAGACAAACCATCACAATTGGAGACTTTCCCGGAATGCCATCAGATTCGGAAGACGGTAACCAAACTGTTACATCCCCTGGCTACGCATATCAACTTCAAAGACAAATACCAACATACGTGTTATGAGCAAGGGGATCAGGGGAAGCGTAGCGCAGTTGTCTAGGCATCCGACTGCTACACATAAGATCGTGGGTTCGAACCTCACAACTGAAAATCATTTCAAACGTATATACGCTCTCTCAATTCCCAACCCACCTTGTCAGCGTGGAGTTGTATGACTAACATCCTTCTTTGATCCGGAGCGAAGAGAGCCGTGGCCGTGACATGGTCACGGCCGTCTCTCTGCAACCACTAACTCTCTTCTCACTGTTACCGGCCAAAGAGTTCGTAGAGGAAAATCGCTAACCTAAGTGATGTATAGCCTCTGATGTGCAAGGAAGTGGTATCAGTGATGTGCCCGAGGTATGGTACGTCTGGGAAGCACCGAGTGTAATATGTGATAACGTTATACTTTAGCATGAGAGGTTATGTTCGCAGCTGTCAGGTGGCCGTTGAACATGGTGGGGTTCGTCGCGTAAATTTATCGCTGAGAACAGTTGGAAGGGTACAGGGGTATTAGAACGGAACTTCTGTTGCAGCGCGACTGACTGCGGAAATCAGGAATGAATTCCTTTTATGCACCTCGGTGGCGCGTGATTGGTTGAGCACATCGCGGAGTGGGCAGGTGTTACGGTTGTCAGCGCTAGAGACTATACTATAAAGCCATAGCTCGCCTGATGCCGATGTGTTCATCAAGCATCGTAAGCCTCAAGAATGACCTCGTCACACCGAAGCCACCATGCAACCCCAGAACTGCTCCCTACACGACCACCGCAATGCCTACGGACCTCATCAACGGATCCATGACTACCGCTAACTATAACTCCTAGGCTGCACCAGATCTATCGGCCTGCACGGAGATCTGAACCCGATAACCGGAACCCCTGACTGAAAAACCCTTACGCCGACCCTCGCTGCTCACCTGGACCACCACCCACAAATACACTTAATACCATCGACAGACTTGGGGTCTTGCACCTTCGCCCCATGTCCATAGCTTACTCACGGCATTGCACACCCTGCCATGGGTCACATTCCAAACCCTGGAGACAACTCCTGTAGGCACGCCTGCAGGAGCCATACGTCGCTTCCACAGTGACCCCACAAGCACCAATCCGGCGTGCATTCTCCGGGCTGCGGGATCGTCCCTAACTCAGTCGCACTAACCCCTGCACTTTATGGCTCCACTCCATACACGTTCCAGGCGTCCTCGACCCCAAGATGCTCTTGAGCACCAGGTGGACGCTGAGTGGCAGCATCGCACCAACTATCCGGTTGGCACCACCAGAGACGACAAACCTCTCCACCAGGTGAATAACTACGACGCGGAAACACTGAAAGAGTACACATTAACATCTTTCAACACCACCGACTCCACCCCTTATCATCATGGAGGAGTGCAGCCGGTGACACGCCTGTCACAATTCGGTATTTCCAGGGCACGAGCCTCCGGTTCTCCAGGAGTCCGCCTCGTCCCTCTACTTCTCTTCAGCCCAGAAGATGTCTTTTGTTGTATAGGACGATCATGTCCTATCAGGGCCACTGATCTTGTTAGCTCCGGCGTAGGATCATCTACGCCGGAGCTAACAAGATCAGTGGCCCTACTGAATATCCTCTGAACCCACTTACGAGGCGCGCCCGCCTCGTGGAACGCTGTCGCTGATTTTCCCTGCTCGTCTCCGCTGATGATTCCGGTACGCGATGGGGAACCACAAAGACTCCCTCCATCGATAAAATAGGACGTGCACACACCTGTCCGCTGCTACGTGCCTAACCAGGACACACCAATCCAATATAGCCAATGAACGCACCCCATACGTTTGTTGTGCATTATTGTAGCGCGGAGAACACAATAAATAAAAAACCAACTATTTCTGGTAGTTCACCGATGACAGACCTGCCGACATTTTTGACTTCCAAAAACACATAACATCCACAGAGAGACAGCCACTTATCGCCAGATGCTACAGAGAAAAATGTCAATGCCACGCCAAGCTTTCCACAACCAGACACCTGCCCCCCCTCTTCTCTCACTATGTAGAATGAAATCCATTAACTTAAACTGCATCTCTAAATATTAACGTAAAATTTGTGTTGTTTGTGAGCACGGAAGCAATATCACAATATAACTGTAAGAACATCCAATAACCGAAAAGACAAATCTCCTATATTTTTTAGAAATGACAATAATTATCGGATTCATTGCGTAAATCCTGCAAATTTGTATTCTTCCCATAGTACATTATGCAACACCCTTTATATTAGTGATATTATATTTAACACCGTTTTATTGTAGCACACCCTGTATATTAAATTTATTATATTCTACACATTCTTATTGCAGCACACCCTGTATATTGCGTAACTATCCTGCCAAAAAGGTATTCTTTCCAGAGTACAAAAAAACTGTTCATCAGTATAAATTATACAGGGTGATCATCTACAAAAAACGTCATAATTTGTTTATAATATACAGGGTGGTACATAAAACAATATTTTAAAATTGTTATACAGGGTGAGCTACAATAACAGGAAATTATTCTAAAAAAATTTAATGTTTAGTACTTAGTAGCCACCTTAACCCACAAGCCTTTAATAACATAAAATAACTTACATCTTCCGGACTGCAATAGCGAAGCACGTACTTATCTCCAAAAGTCTCGACCGAAATAACGGGACTCATATTAATAATATCGATCCAATTGGAAGGCAGCTGCTCGTTAAACAGATCCTTATAATCCTCCTCCAATTGCGAACTCCAAACGCCGTGGAAATGCTTCTTCACTAGCGAGGGGATGCGATCGATTACGTCTTTTTCGTTAGAGAGCAACATGGACTGTCGCCTGGACAGACCGTACTTGGCAACAAGCTTGTCTAGCACCAATTTGGCTACAAAGTATTTGGCGGCGACTTCATCGCGATAATCGTTCGGATAACTGGATAGAGAAAACGTGTCGACTTTGACTTGGCAATCGAAGAAGATCGGCTTGTGCGGTTTGGATTGTCGTTGCATGACTTTGAAGATGGGCTCGCCCAGTTTGCGGTATTTTGTAAACGCGAGCAAATCGGCTAGAGGATCTTCGGATAATTGAAAAACCGTATCCTGGAAAATAAGACAAATTTAAAACTATCCATAAAAACTACATACAACCTCACCGTTCCATTCATGCTGTCAGTTTCGCTGTCTATGGTGTTAGGAACCAAAACGCGTCTAGTATTCTCAATATAGGAAGGACTCTGCAGAGGAGATGTATGTCCTGCCTTCTTCTGCATAATAAACGAACGATTCGTTTTCGACGAATATGCCGTCTTTTCTTGTGAACTGCTTGACGAATCACTTTCCACGCTCATTTCCTTTCCGAATGAAAATTGTCGCTTGTATGTGTGCTCATCCCTGGGAGGCACAACCACCTGCTGCACCTCTTTTGTTTGTGCTGGAGGATGCTGCTGTTGTGGTGGCGGTTGTGGAGTATCCCTAAATACCGTATTATTATTGATTGTCGTTAAAGGCATTTTAGCCTGAGGTGGAGAAGGACGCTGTGGTGATTTGGGATAGTTAACAAACTGATTATGCGACATGGCAGCCGGTCGCGGTGAATTCTCATAAGTTTTCCATTTATTGCTCACATTTTTCGGACGCCATTTTGTCGGTGTTTCCACTTGTCTGTAGTGCGGTTTGTGGCGCGGAGGTGCGCCGTATCTCGACGGCGGTCTCTTTTTGGGATTCTTCTGTTTGGCCACCATGCTAGAGATGTGTGAGGTTTTGTCGCTGATTTTAGCGTCGACTAGTACGTGTCCTTCATAGCTTTTTGAGATCGTTAGTGTCGGGATGCTTCGTAGAAATGATTCCAGATTTTGGAAGCCCAGTTCTCTGTGGGGAATGGCCGAGCCCATCAGCTGCCCGTAGTCCTTCACCAGCTGGCGTAGGTCTACTTTGCCCTTGATGGAAATCAGGCATCCCCTTATGTTAGCAACAATTTCATCGCGCAGCTTTTCCTTATCCATGGCGGAGGAAAACTGTAACAAAATTAAAAATTTATTTTGAGGTTACTTCAAACACTGGTTATGAAAACAAACAATCGCAAAGTACGTCTTTCTGAAGTACCTTTAAACTAACTACAGACAAACGCTCCTGCCTAAAAGTTATTTACAATTTGACTCCCAACTAGGGCCCTTTCAAAAGCAACAACTTCTCTCTGATCAAGGTCCATAAGCTAGAAAACATTCCTCAAAGCGGCTGCGTCATAATTCCTAAAAGTGTTCCATTTGCGGTCCGCGTAATTCAACATCGAAAGGCAGACACGCCTACCTAAAAATTCTTCACAATTTGGCGCCCAACGTGGGACCATTTCAACTTCACTCTGATCGAGATCCAGATAAGCTAAAAAGCATTCCCCAAAAAACTTGCGTCATAATTACTAAAAATGTTCCATTTGCGGTCCGCGTAATTGAAAAAGTACATTTCTTTCAAAATTAATTTGGCGCCCAACGTAGAGCCCCTTTAAAGCAAAAAATCACAGTTGAATACATTCCATATCAAAACTAACTTCCCACAAAACTAATTTAATATTTAGCTCAAATTTTAACTTTAATAATAATAATTCATTATTGCATACAATGTTAACGGTTAAAATTCCGCAAAAAGTGTCACTCACTCACTGTCATACTAGGTGACACACTAACATACAATTAAATTTAAAATTAATTATTTCTCACCTCAATAAGCATCTTGTGTTGGTTTGAAACTAAACCCGGAAACAAAATATAAAAATGAACCGATTACATAATAATATTTTCGAATCAGTCTCGTGCCATTCACCCAACTACACCAATTTCTACAATTGTGGACGAAATAATAATGTTACAAAACGTGGGGGGAAGGAAAGGTCCCCCCACACAACAAAATTTTTCTAACAGTACATTTAGACACCTGCTTTTTGCCGACATTCCGAAGCGTAAACAATTACAAATTATTCATTTCATAAACATATTTAATTTAATCGTAATTAATAGATGAAATAGTCAATTGTTTGATTAGTGAGAAACATGTCTCATTGTGTGTTGATAAAAATCGTTATCGCTTCATAAATTATACATTCACATACAGAGCGATAGCCGTATAGAAACGCGTTTCGCTTTTGCTTCTTCCTCGTGGATGGAAGAAATTAAGAAGAAATCGGTCGACGTTTCGCAACGCGCGCAAGTTCATTGCAATCACACGGAGAGTTGCACAACGATTAATTACGTTCACCGTGATTCGAGAGCGAAGACTACATTCACCCAACGCGTTTTAGAGGACTGCTGGAGGCGAAATAGTCAATCTAATTAGTTCAGTCAATAATTCAGATTTGTAAATTGTAAATTAAACATAAATTGATAACAATCAAACCCAAAAAAAGTTTACAATTGTATAAATTGCCTAATTTGCTTTTATTTGATACCCCACTTGACACAACTGTCAAAATGACACCAAACAATCTGTCAAAATCTAGACAATTTGGCCTAACATAACTGTCAAATTGTTCAAAGTTAACCTAACCTAACTGTCAAAGTATTTCTTAAACTCTCAAATTGTTTAAAAGTTGTCAAAATAATTCCTTAAACTGCAAAATTGTTAAAACTGTCAAATTATTACTTAAACTGTCAAATGATTTAAAGTTGACCGTTAGGTCAAAAACTGTCAACATTAACTTTAAGTAACTTAACAACAACTTTAAACAAAGTATGAAATTTGTTTTTATTTGATATCCCACTTGACAAAACTGTCAAATATCAATCTGTCAAAACTCATAGAAATTAAAGGTAGCATTGAAACATTTTTTTTAATTGAAGCCTAACTCACTAAAATGACAGTTAAAATCTGTCAAAAGTACAGTAACAGTTTCAACAACTTTCTTTAATTTTATATAATATGATTCTGAACTGTCAAACTTGATTCTGAACTATCAAACATAATTCTGAACTGCCAAACATGATTCTCAACTGTCAAACATGATTCTGAACTGTCAAATGTAATACAAACTGTCAAAAACGTTCATAAACCGTAAAATATAACCAAATTTGAACTGCAAAATCTGATTTTCAACTGTCAAACATTCTTCTGAACTGTCAAACATGTTTCTGAAATGTTAAACATGAATCTGAACTGTCAAATATAATACAAACTGTCAAAAATGTTCATAAACCGTAAAATGTGACCAATTTTGAATTGCCAAACCTGATTTTCAACTGTCTAACATGCTTCTGAACTGTCCAACATGATTCTGAACTGTTAAACATAAATCTGAACAGTCAAATATAATACAAACTGTCAAAAATGTTCATAAACCGTAACATGTGACCGATTTTGAACTGTCAAACCTGATTTTCAACTGTCAAACATTCTTCTGAACTGTGAAACATGATTCTGAAATGTTAAACATAAATCTGAACTGTCAAATATAATACAAACTGTCAAAAATGTTCATAAACCGTAAATTGTGACCAATTTTGAACTGCCAAACCTGATTTTGAACTGTCAAACATGATTCTGAACTGTCCAACATGATTCTGAACTGTTAAACATGAATCTGAACTGTCAAATATAATACAAACTGTCAAAAATGTTCATAAACCGTAAAATGTGGCCGATTTTGAACTGCCAAATCTGATTTTCAACTGTCATACATGCTTCTGAACTGGCCAACATGATTCTGAACTGTTAAACATGAATCTGAACTGTCAAATATAATACAAACTGTCAAAAATGTTCATAAACCGTAAAATGTGACCGATTTTGAAGTGCCAAATCTGATTTTCAACTGTCAAACATGCTTCTGAACTGTACAACATGATTCTGAACTGTTAAACATGAATCTGAACAGTCAAATATAATACAAACTGTCAAAAATGTTCATAAACCGTAAAATGTGGCCGATTTTGAACTGCCAAATCTGATTTTCAACTGTCATACATGCTTCTGAACTGGCCAACATGATTCTGAACTGTTAAACATGAATCTGAACTGTCAAATATAATACAAACTGTCAAAAATGTTCATAAACCGTAAAATGTGACCGATTTTGAAGTGCCAAATCTGATTTTCAACTGTCAAACATGCTTCTGAACTGTACAACATGATTCTGAACTGTTAAACATGAATCTGAACAGTCAAATATAATACAAACTGTCAAAAATGTTCATAAACCGTAAAATGTGGCCGATTTTGAACTGCCAAACCTGATTTTCAACTGTCAAACATTCTTCTGAACTGTCCAACATGATTCTGAATTGTTAAACATGAATCTGAACTGTCAAATATAATACAAACTGTCAAAAATATTTATAAACCGTAAAATGTGACCGATTTTGAACTGCCAAATCTGATTTTCAACTGTCAAACATGCTTCTGAACTGTCCAACATGATTCTGAACTGTTAAACATGAATCTGAACAGTCAATTATAATACAAACTGTCAAAAATGTTCATAAACCGTAAAATGTGGCCGATTTTGAACTGCCAAACCTGATTTTCAACTGCCAAACCTGATTTTCAACTGTCAAACATTCTTCTGAACTGCCCAACATGATTCTGAACTGTTAAACATGAATCTAAACTGTCAAATATAATACAAACTGTCAAAAATGTTCATAAACCGTAAAATGTGACCGATTTTGAACTGCCAAATCTGATTTTCAACTGTCAAACATGCTTCTGAACTGTCCAACATGATTCTGAACTGTCAAACATAACTGTGAACTGACAAACATGATTCTGAACTGTCAAACATGAATCTGAACTGTCAAACATGATTCTGAACTGTCAAACATGATTCTGAATTGTCAAATATAATACAAACTGTCAAAAATGTTCATAAACCGTAAAATGTAACCAATTTTAAACTGCTAAATCTGATTTTCAACTGTCAAACATGCTTCTGAACTGACAAACATGCTTCTGAACCGTCAAACATAATTCTGAACTGTCAAACATGATTATGAACTGTCAAATATAATACAAACTGTCAAAAATGTTCATAAACCGTAAAATGTAACCAATTTTAAACTGCCAAATCTGATTTTCAACTGTCAAACATGCTTCTGAACTGACAAACATGATTCTGAACTGTCAAACATTATTCTGAAATGTCAAACATAATTCTGAACTATCAAACATGATTCTGAAATGACAAATATAATACAAGCTTTCAAAAACGTTCATAAACCGTAAAATATAACCAATTTTGAACTGCCAAATCTGATTTTCAACTGTCAAACATGATTCTAAACTGTCAAACATGTTTCTGAACTGTCAAATATGATTCTAAACTGTCAATCATAATTCTGAACTGTCAAACATGATTCTAAACTGTCAAACATGATTCTGAACTGTCAAATATAACACAAACTGTCAAAAACGTTCATAAACCGTAAAATGTAACCGATTTTGAACTGGCAAATCTGATTTTCAACTATCAAACATGCTTCTGAACTGTCAAACATAACTCTGAACTGACAAACATGATTCTAAACTGTCAAACATGATTATGAACTGACAAATATAATACAAACTGTCAAAAACGTTCATAAACCGTAAAATGTAACCAATTTTGAACTGCCAAATCTGATTTTCAACTGTCAAACATGCTTCTAAACTGTCACACATGTTTCTGAACTGTCAAACATGCTTCTGAACTGTCAAACATAATTCTGAAATGTCAAACATAATTCTGAACTGTCAAACATGATTATGAACTGTCAAAAATATTCATAAACTGTAAAATGTAACCGATTTTGAACTGCAAAATCTGATTTTCAACTGTCAATCATGCTTCTGAAATGTCAAACATGTTTCTGAACTGTCAAACATAATTCTGAACTGACAAACAGGATTCTGAACTGTCAAACATGATTTTGAACTGTCAAACATGATTCTGAACTATCAAATATAATACAAACGGTCAAAAATGTTCATAAACCGTAAAATGAAACCGATTTTGAACTGCCAAATCTGATTTTCAACTGTCAAACATGCTTCTGAACTGTCAAACATGATTCTGAACTATCAAACAATATTCTGAACTGTCAAACATGATTCTGAACTGTCAAACATGCTTCTGAACCGTCAAACATAATTCTGAACTATCAACAAACTGTCAAAAATGTTCATAAACTGTAAAATGTAACCGATTTTGAACTGCCAAATCTGATTTTCAACTGTCAAACATGCTTCTGAACCGTCAAGCATAATTCTGAACTGTCAAACATGATTTTGAAGTGTTAAACATAATTCTGAACTGTCAAATATAATACAAACTGTCAAAAACATACATAAACCATAAAATGTAACCGATTTTGAACTGCCAAGTCTGATTTTCAACTATCAAACATGCTTCTGAACTGTCAAACATAACTCTGAACTGCCAAACATAATTCTGAACTAACAAACATGATTCTAAACTGTCAAACATGATTATGAACTGTGCAATATAATACAAACTGTCAAAAATGTTCATAAACCGTAAAATGTAACCAATTTTAAACTGCCAAATCTGATTTTCAACTGTCAAACATGCTTCTGAACTGACAAACATGATTCTGAACTGTCAAACATTATTCTGAAATGTCAAACATAATTCTGAACTATCAAACATGATTCTGAAGTGACAAATATAATACAAGCTTTCAAAAACGTTCATAAACCGTAAAATATAACCAATTTTGAACTGCCAAATCTGATTTTCAACTGTCAAACATGATTCTAAACTGTCAAACATGTTTCTGAACTGTCAAATATGATTCTGAACTGTCAATCATAATTCTGAACTGTCAAACATGATTCTAAACTGTCAAACATGATTCTGAACTGTCAAATATAACACAAACTGTCAAAAACGTTCATAAACCGTAAAATGTAACCGATTTTGAACTGGCAAATCTGATTTTCAACTATCAAACATGCTTCTGAACTGTCAAACATAACTCTGAACTGACAAACATGATTCTAAACTGTCAAACATGATTATGAACTGACAAATATAATACAAACTGTCAAAAACGTTCATAAACCGTAAAATGTAACCAATTTTGAACTGCCAAATCTGATTTTCAACTGTCAAACATGCTTCTAAACTGTCACACATGTTTCTGAACTGTCAAACATGCTTCTGAACTGTCAAACATAATTCTGAAATGTCAAACATAATTCTGAACTGTCAAACATGATTATGAACTGTCAAAAATGTTCATAAACTGTAAAATGTAACCGATTTTGAACTGCAAAATCTGATTTTCAACTGTCAATCATGCTTCTGAAATGTCAAACATGTTTCTGAACTGTCAAACATAATTCTGAACTGACAAACAGGATTCTGAACTGTCAAACATGATTTTGAACTGTCAAACATGATTCTGAACTATCAAATATAATACAAACGGTCAAAAATGTTCATAAACCGTAAAATGAAACCGATTTTGAACTGCCAAATCTGATTTTCAACTGTCAAACATGCTTCTGAACTGTCAAACATGATTCTGAACTATCAAACAATATTCTGAACTGTCAAACATGATTCTGAACTGTCAAACATGCTTCTGAACCGTCAAACATAATTCTGAACTATCAACAAACTGTCAAAAATGTTCATAAACTGTAAAATGTAACCGATTTTGAACTGCCAAATCTGATTTTCAACTGTCAAACATGCTTCTGAACCGTCAAGCATAATTCTGAACTGTCAAACATGATTTTGAAGTGTTAAACATAATTCTGAACTGTCAAATATAATACAAACTGTCAAAAACATACATAAACCATAAAATGTAACCGATTTTGAACTGCCAAGTCTGATTTTCAACTATCAAACATGCTTCTGAACTGTCAAACATAACTCTGAACTGCCAAACATAATTCTGAACTAACAAACATGATTCTAAACTGTCAAACATGATTATGAACTGTGCAATATAATACAAACTGTCAAAAATGTTCATAAACCGTAAAATGTAACCAACTTTGAACTGCCAAATCTAATTTTCAACTGTCAAACATGCTTCTGAACTGTCAAACATGTTTCTGAACCGTCAAACATGATTCTAAAATGTCAAACATAATTCTGAACTGTCAAACATGATTCCGAACTGTCAAATATAATACAAACTGTCAAAAACGTTCATAAACCGTAAAATGTAACCGATTTTGAACTGCCAAATCTGATTTTCAACTATCAAACATGCTTCTGAACTGTCAAACATGCTTCTGAACCGTCAAACATAATTTTGAACTGTCAAACACAACTCTGAACTGACAAATATGATTCTGAACTGTTAAACATGATTCTGAATTGTCAAATATAATAAGAACTGTCAAAAATGTTCATAAACCGTAAAATATAACCAATTTTAAACTGCCAAATCTGATTTTCAACTGTCAAACATGCTTCTGAACTGTCAAACATGCTTTTGAACCGTCAAACATGATTCTGAACTGTCAAACATGATTCTGAATTGTCAAATATAATAAAAACTGACAGAAATGTTCATAAACCGTAAAATATAACCAATTTTAAACTGCCAAATCTGATTTTCAACTGTCAAACATGCTTCTGAACTGTCAAACATGCTTTTGAACCGTCAAACATGATTCTGAACTGTCAAACATAATTCTGAACCGTCAAACATAATTCTAAACTGTCAAACATAATTCTGAAATGTCAAACATGATTTTGAACTGTCAAACATGATTCCAAACAGTCAAATATAATACAAAATGTCAAAAACGATCATAAACCGTAAAATGTAACCAATACCGAACATAATTTTGAACTCCAACTGTCAAATATAATGCTAAATTGCCTAACATGTTGATAATCCGTAAACCGTAGGTATTAAACTGGCAAACATGATTCTGAACTGTCAAACATAATTGTGAACTATCAAATCTAACCCCAACTGTCAAGTATAATGTTAAACTGTTAAAAACGTTTATAAACTGTAAATCGTAACCGATTTTAAACTGTGAAACATGATTCTGAACTGTCAAACATGGTTTTAAACTGTTAAACATGATTCTTTTTATCAAATGTAAACAAAAATTTTAAAAACATTGTCCTCGACTACATTATATTATCTAGGAAGTCAACTATATGCTAAAACTGTCAAAAATTTTGATTATTCTAACCTAGAACTGTCAACAAAAAAATTACATAAATGTTGACAATTAACTAATGTCAGATATTTAAATATTGCATCATCTAATGCCCGATTGTCAAATTTGACAAAAAAAACCTTTTCGAACTACCGTCCAACGATAAACTATGTCCCCGCCCGCCCACCCGTGTGTTAGTTATCGAAAATTAATAAAGTCATCTCCTACTAATTGAATAACTTTTGTCAGTCATTATGTCATGTTTGTTAGCTGCAGAAACACGGCAAACGTTTGTAACATTTAATTCCTTGACGACAAACACTCGAGCGGGTGGGCGGGAATACATTTTTAAAGTACTGGCCCACAATTAATAAACTGTCATTCCGTCATGTTTGTTAGCTGCAGGAACACGGCAACAGTTGTAACATCTAACTCCTTGACAACAAACGCTCGGGCGGGCGGGGACACCTTTTCAAATTAATGGAAACAAATTTAATAAACTGTGTCCCCGCCCGCCCACACAAGTGTTTGGTATAACAAAATTGGTTACGTCACCTTTTTCTTGTACTTAATGACATCTGTCAGACATCCTGTCATCTAATTCCTTAAAACGCTTAGGCGGGCGAGCGGGGATAAATTTAATAAACTGTGTCGCATTTTGACAGTTACTAAAATATTAAATCTTAATGAATTTTTTAATAATTTTTAATTAGTTCCAACTTTTTCACAGTTACTGAAAACCAATAAATAATATTAGAATGTTTTGACAGTTACTAGAAGCTACTTAATTGTTGTCAAATCATTTGACATTTATTAGAACATCATAACTTAATAAAATTTCATTGACATTCAACATTTTGGAGAGTTACTGAAAACCAATAAATGTTTTTTTACTTGCGTCCTACCGACTGCGCCATTTAAGATTTTAGTGGTAAAATCGGCAACCATCAAGACAAAATAATAAGTTTTAATAAACTATGTCCCCGCCCGCCCAACCCAAGTGTTTAATATTTAAAACTGGCGACGATAGCTTTAATAAACTGTGTCGCATTTTGACAGTTACCAGAATACTAACACTTAATGGAATTTTTATTGACATCAATTCCAACTTTTTGACAGTTTCTGGAAACCAATAAATAATAAAATATTTTGACAGTTACTAGAAACTACTTAATTGTTGTCAAAGCAATTTGACATTTATTAGAACATCATAACTTAATGAAATTCCATTGACACTAGTTTAACATTTGACGCCACCTTTCTCTTGTACTTAATGACATCTGTCAAACATTCTGTCATGTTTGTTCCTTAAAACCTTTAAGCTGACTGGCGGGGACTCCCTAAAGAAACTAGTTACTAAAATATTAAAACTTAATGGAATTTTTATTGACATCAATTCCAACTTTTTGACAATTACTGAAAACCAATAAATAATAAAATAATTTGACAGTTACTAGAAGCTACTTAATTTGTGTCAAAGCAGTTTGACATTTCTTAGATCATAACTTAATAGAATATTATTGACACTAATTTCAACATTTTGACCAATAAATGTGTTTGCTTGCCGCCTACCGACTGCGCCATATAAGATCTGCTTAATAAAATCGACGTTAATTTGTGCCTGACCTTCATGACGAAGTAACTGAGTTGAGACAAATGTCAAACAATGTTTATACAATGATACAAATGTCAACTGTCAAAATTAGTTTTCAAACTGTCATCAGAAGCGTCAAATTGTTTTAGAAACGTCGCAATAAATACTGTGTATAAAAAACGAAGCTTATGTATCTAATATTTTCACTTAACTTGTGCCAGTCAGACAGCATTAAGCAATTAAATAATATTGTTTGCGTCCTACTGACTGCGCCATTGTGTATAACACGGTTTTAATTTGCGATATTAAAAATAATTCAAAACAAATGTTATATCAACAATATTGATGCAATAAAAAACATAGTTGACATATGTCAACATTAACGGTGAGATGACTCAGTTATAGAGCATTAGCGTAGCACGCTAACAGTCCGAGGTTCGATCCCCGAATATGACTAAAATAATAACTTGCTCTTTATCCACCGGGGTGATTCGGAAGTCACCTAATAAGCCGTTGGTCCCATCAACCCCCTTCAAACAAGTCGTAAGACTTCTGGGGCGATGTTAAATAGCTGTAAAACGCGCAATAAAGAAGACATGACTAATGCAATTAAGCGATAATATTGTTTAGGTTATGTGAATATTATGACACATATGTCAATTGCAAAACGACAAACTAAATATCAAATTTTAGGTTATGTCTGAACAGTAAAATAATAATCGCAAAACGACAGATTAAGTGTCAATACTTTTTAGGTTATGTACGAATCTGAACACATACGTCAATTGTAAAACAACAGATTAGATGTCAAAAGTTTTTCAAGTGTCAATACTTTTTAGGTTATGTGCATATAGTGATACGTCAATCGCAAAACCACAAAATATTTCAATGATTGATCCAATTTGCTTACAAATATCAAGGAAACGACAAATTATCTTTAAAGGTAAATTGACCGGCAGCAAATTAATCGCTAAGCGACAAAGTCCCTAAGATTGATCTAATTTCAGAGGAAATTCGGTTAAAAAAATATATTTTTTTAATTAACACTTCCCCCCAAGTTTTAAAATAAACATCGCAAGATCCACTAGCCTCGTGGGTCCTTCCGCTTTGCAATCCTTGCTTACAGCTAGTTACGCCACTGTTCTATTAAAATATTTACGCAAATTATGAACATAATATTTTGATTATTGTTTAATATTTATATTAACATTTGATGGTAACAAAATAAATATCAACAATCTAAAAGAGTCGATTGACCTGGTAAAGTACAATTGCACTGTTTACCGTGCATTTCGATTTAATTGTTGAGGCCGTGTGCTACATAAGCGAAGATGACTGACTGTCCCCTTCTTCCAATTTAAATTGTTTTACTTCGTTGCGGCCGCGTGAACGTGATAAATGTCCCGTGAAACCAAACAATAATACTGTTGCACCGCGCCGCACGGAGGCGAGCAAGGCCAGAACGTGCGGCCCACTTGGATCAAACAGCGGATCGGAATGCGACAGACAAGAGCAGCGGCGACTGATTTGGCGTAGGTCGTGTTATCGGAAAGATGTGTGCGTATGATTTGATTATCGGTCAAGCGGATACATAAACTCAAGCCACATAAATAATATCAACAAAGGAAGACTGATATTAATAAATGTTTTGATTCAAATTAAAAATCAATTTAATCCGGCCTTGATGGGGCCTACTGGAGTAAATTAATTATAACTCCTTAATTAATATCATCCAGCGCAAAATAATCCACGTTTGTTATCATATTTTGAGGTTTAATAGCCGGATTTAAACATTTGATGACCGGATTTATACATTTAATTAACAATTCAGTTAATAAACGTAAATTATGGCCAAATTTAAAGATTTAATAGCAAAATCGAACCTGTTTAGCAGACTTTAAGCAGTTAATAGCCGGATTTTTAAAATCTAATAGCCCGATGTAAGCAAAATATTCAAATTTAAGCATTAAAATAATCCAAAATGTTAAAATCCGGCCAACTTTCATCATAAATCTTCAAATAAGTAAATTCTAATCAAGTAATGACCAGAATAGAATTCTTAATAGACAGATTTAGGCATTTTTCAAAATTTAACGGCCGGATTTTACAATCTAATGAAAAGTTATCTACAAAATTTAAAAATTTGAGCATAAAATAACCACAAAAGTTAAAACCTAGCCAATTTTAAGATTATTTGGCCAAATTTTTACATTTAAAGTTACAAATTTGTAGACAAAATACCCATATTTAATCATAAAACATCAAATAATTAAATTTTTACAAAGTAATGGCCGGATTTAAGCATTTTCTAAAATGTAATGGCCGGATTTTACATTTTAATGACCGGATATATAAAAAATGTTAAAATTTGAGCATAAAATAACCCCAAAAATTAAAATCCAGCCAATTTGTTAGATTTTTAGACTTCCTATTGATATTTAATCATAAAACATTTGATTTAATCATTAATTGGCAAGATTCAAACATTAAATTGCAAGATTTAGTAAGAAAACATGATGTATTGCAATAACTATGCTTTAAAATATAAAAACCCAGCCTTAAAAAGCATAAATTTGACATTTAATAGCCGGATTTGAACATTTAACAGCCGGATTTAGATATTTCATCATTTATTTTCAAGATTTAATCATTGAATAGCTGAATTTACCCCTTTGAAAGGCATTCAATTATAAATTGTTCAAATTAAAACAATAAAAAGTTTGAAACTGAAATTTAATATAAACTAAATTTAAATAATAAATTCCAACTGTATTAAGCAAAAATCAAGCAACTCTAAAGCTGTCAATATTCCTTCAAACTCCATGGCAACAGTAAATCAATCATATTGGATTGGTATCAACCTCAAACTTTGCGATAAATAAATCTACTATCGGATTAGAAAAGAATATTTTGGTTAAGTTTAAATCCAATCTTTCTTATTGCAATTAAATTCATTATAACAGCAGAAATTTGTTTGAGTTTCAAATATTAATTAATAATTAGTTTCTTCTCCCTAGATTGCAAGCATTATAAAAACTAATGTTACCGAACAAATTTCTAATGCTGGAACTTATAACCAAAACTATATTAACTAACATTGAAAAAGATGATGTAAACAATTTAAATTATTAAATGGGTTCAATAAAATTGAGCCTTGAGAAAATTTGTATGTGGGAGCATCATCATGATGCATAATGCATGAATTGTTATCCTCCTTATCACCAACTATGCGCGAAATAAAATGCATTTTAATAATGGCTGCATCACTTGTCAAAAATTCCTATTGTATTTTTTTTCTATTATTATTTATTTATTTCGATCAATCAAACTTAAGTGAGGGAAGCCAACTCGCGAATTTACCCCCACACCGCTTTTATAAATTTCTCTCTCCAATACAGGTTTCGTATCACGAAAGTTTTCTTTGCGATTATCAGCTGTGCGCATCCTAACCTACATTAATTTCCATTGCAACCCCAATGGAAAAAGGGTTGATTACAATTTGTCAGTTGAGTTTTTAATATTTAAATCAATTTTGAGTACTTACGCTGACGGAATCGCTTTCTTTTTATTCAAAACTCCGTGCTTAAAACACAACTTTTACTGTCGGAAACTACGGCTCGCAAATCTAACTAATGACGTGAAACGTCTTCGCTTTCAAATTAAATGTTGCCAACGAATAAAAATATTATTAATTGTTGCGCCATCTAGGAGGGACTTTGAAACTACAAAACGGATAAATGACCTGGTAGCGGCATCTATGAAATGTAGCTGAAACTATGGTGTATGTTTAGTTGCGTAGCATTTATACTGTTTTAATTTTAAGTAAATTTGTTTTTATTAAACAATAATTTGAATTTAAAATACAGTAATTTGGTTTTATTAAACATAAATTTAGTTGTCTGATTATAAATTCAGTTACTTATGCATCAATCTGGTTTCTTACGCACTTTAAATAGATAAAATCAACTTTATTATACTAAATTTACGTTTTGTTAAGTTAAAATCTGGTTTTAGACACAGATCTATTTTTTGAAAGCATTAATTCTGCCTTAGTATACATAAATCTGGCCATATTATGCGTTATTAAAAATAAATCTGGCATAATCGTACATTAATTTAAACTTATTATGTTTAAATCATTGTTTATTTAATTTATAAAATGTTATTTAACTCTACATTTAGTTTTTAAATAATTTGTAATTGTACTGTAGGCAACCCAATATACCTTTATGTTGTGGTACTTTAATTTGAATTTATTAATATAGTCATTACGTTTTCGTGCTTATAATTAGAACGTACAATGTGTTTTTAGTTGATTCAAGTTTAAACACAATGTTTTATAGAAGTTAACTAACAATATTTAAATAAATTTGCAATTGTAATGTATGCAACTCAGTATACACGTTTGTGTTGTGGTAGTTTAATTTGGTTTAGTAAATATAACTATTACGTTTTTGTATTAATAATTAAAATTTAGGGTGTTTTTAATTAAATTAATTTGAATTAAAACAAATTATATTAAAATAAATAATTAAAATGACATTTGTATGGTATGCAACCCAACATACACTCTTATAGTGATTTAATTTAGATTTGTTAGTTTAATTAATGTTTATGGGCTAATAATTATAACGAGCAGTGTGTTTGTAATTAAATCAAGTTTATTCACAATGTTTTATAGTTAAATTACTATATTTATTTCAATTTTTATTTGTACTATATGCAACCCATCATACACTTGTGCTGTTGTGATTCAGTTTGAATTAATAAATATAATTATTATGGTTTTCTGCTTATAATTAAAATATACAATAAGTTTGTAATTGATTCAAGTTTAATCAAAATGTTTTATAAACTATTTAATTAAATTTGAAATTGTATTGTAGGCAACCCAATATACAATCTAATGGGACAGTTAACTTAAATTTGTTAATAGATAAAATATGTATTAAATTTTGCTGTCAAGTTGTTAATCTGGCTATTTGATTGTAAATTTAACTTCCAAAAGCTTAAATTTGGTTTCTAAAATTAGAATATTAGTTGTGTAAATTACCGCTGCACAATAGGCTCATTTGTTTTGCAATGTTGACCTCAAATTTTACATAATTATTATTTAACATGATTACAAAGAACGACAAATTTTATTTTATTTCAGATTGTGTTATTCATTGCTTTCCATATTTTTAAATTCGTCACCGAATTCGTTTAATTTATTGTCACCAAATGATCAAAATTTCGGCGAAACGAACGCGCCTATTAGTAACATTGTAAACTGGGTTGCCTACCTTATTACATTATTTTGTCGCCAAAATATGTCAATTTAATAATGAATTTGAAACAAAAACGTTGTAAATTTTATTGCTCATTTATTAATTTAGCTTTTAAATCATAAATTTGTATAGTTGGTAAAATTAGTTAACATTTAAAATAAATTACATTTTATGCAGCATTAAGTTAATTGGGTTGCCTACCATAATACATCATTCAGCCGCCAAAATCTGTCAGTTTAGTAAACAATCCCGACTACAAAACATCAAAATTGGTACCTCATTAAAGTGAAACAATCTATATTGACTAGCGGCAATCATGCCGTGCGAAATGATAACCCTCCAGTTAGGCCAATGCGGCAATCAAAGTAAATATCATACAAATTAATCACAAACCAATTAATAATAAAATAAATCTTTTCAGTTGGCTTTGAATTCTGGAAACGTCTCTGTGCCGAACATGGAATCAATCCTGAAGGTGTACTCGAAGATTTTGCAACCGATGGAATCGATCGCAAAGATGTCTTCTTCTATCAAGCCGATGACGAACATTACATACCACGAGCTGTTTTGATGGATTTAGAACCGAGGGTTATTAATACTATTATGAACTCGCCTTATTCGAAATTATATAATCAGGAGAATGTATTCCTTTCGAAAAATGGTGGTGGGGCTGGAAATAATTGGGCTTGCGGTTATTCGCAAGGCGAGAAATTGAATGAAGAAATTTTTGATATTATTGATAGGGAAGCTGATGGATCTGATAGTCTTGAGGTGATTGATTAAATTAATTGAAGGTTGATTTTAATTCGAAGTTTTAGGGATTTGTATTGTGTCATTCGATTGCTGGAGGTACTGGTTCTGGTATGGGTTCGAATATATTGGAGAAGTTATCTGATAGATTTCCGAAGAAATTGGTACAAACTTATAGTGTATTTCCGAATCAGGATGAAATCAGGTAAGTTAATTCTAACTAGTTTGTTGGTGTGTAAAAGAGAAATTGTTGATAAATCTATCAAATTGTTGATAAAACTGTAAAATTATTAAAAAATGTGTCAATTTGTTGACAAAACTGTTAGAAATTAATCAAATCGTTGATTAAACTGTAAAATTGTTGTTAAAACTGTAAAATATTTGTTAAAATTGACAATTTGTTGACTAAACTGTCAGAAAGTCGCTGTTAAAACTGTCAAATTGTTGACACGCACTCAATTGCTTAACAAAACTAAGAATTTGTTCTATCAAATCGTTGATAAAACTGTAAAATATTTGTTAAAATTGACATTTTGTTGACAAAACTATCAGAAAGTTTCTGTTAAAACTGTCAAATTGTTGATATACACTCAAATGCTTAATGAAACCAAGAAGTTGTTGATAAGTCTATCAAATCGTTGATATAACTGTAAAATTGTTGATAAAATTATTGTTAAAATTGATAATTTGTTGACAAAATGGTCAGAAAGTTGATGTTAAAACTGTCAAACTGTTGATACGCACTCAAATGCTTCATGGAAATAAGAAATTGTTGATAAATCTATGAAATTTTTGATAAAACTGTAAAATTGTTGATAAAATTATTGTTAAAGTTGACAATTTGTTGACAAAATGGTCAGAAAGTCGATGTTAAAACTGTCAAATTGTTGATACGCACTCAAATGTTTCATGGAACCAAGAAATTGTTGATAAGTCTATCAAATTGTTGATATAACTGTAAAATTGTTGATAAAATTATTATCAAAATTGACAATTTGTTGACAAAACTGTCAAAAAGTTGCTGTTAAAATTGTCAAATTGTTGATACGCATTCAAATGCTTCATGGAACCAAGAAGTTGTTGATAAATCTATCAAATTGTTGATAAAACTGTAAAATTGTTAATAAAACTATAAAATTATTGTTAAAATTGACAAATCTGTCAGAAAGTCGTTGTTAACATTGTCAAATTGTTGATACACACTCAAATGTTTAATGAAACCAAAAAGTTGTTGATAAATCTATTAAATCGTTGATAAAACTGCAAAATTGTTGAAAAAATTATAAAATTATTGTTAAAATTGACAATTTTGTTGACAAAACTGTCAGAAAGTTGCTTTTAAAACTGTCAAATTGTTGATACACACTCAAATGCTTAATGAAACCAAGAAATTATTGATAAATCTTTAAAATTGTTGATAAAACTGTAAAATTATTGATAAAATTTACAATTTATTGACAAAACTGTCAGAAAGTTGATGTTAAATTTGTCAAATTGTTGATACACACTCAAATGCTTAATGAAACCAAGAAGTTGTTGATAATTCTATCAAATTGTTGATAATACTGTAAAATTGTTGATAAAATTATTATTAAATTTGACAATTTGTTGACCAAATGGTCAGAAAGTTGCTGTTAAAACTGTCAAATTGTTGATACGCACCCAAATGCTTCATGGAACCAAGAAGTTGTTGATAATTCTATCAAATTGTTGATATAACTGTAAAATTGTTCATAAAATAATTGTTAAAATTGACAGTTTGTTGAGAAAACTGTTAGAAAGTTGCTATTAAAACAGTCAAATTGTTGATACACACTAAAATGCTAATGAAACCAATAAATTGTTGATAAATCTATCAAATTGTTGATAAATCTATCAAATTGTTGATAAAACTGTAAAATTGTTCATAAAATTATTGTTAAAATTGACAATTTGTTGACAAAATGGTCAGAAAGTTGCTGTTAAAATTGTCAAATTGTTGATACGCACTCAAATGCTTCATGGAACCAAGAAGTTGTTGATAAATCTATCAAATTGTTGATAAAACTGTAAAATTGTTCATAAAATTATTGTTAAAATTGACAATTTGTTGACAAAATGGTCAGAAAGTTGCTGTTAAAATTGTCAAATTGTTGATACGCACTCAAATGCTTCATGGAACCAAGAAGTTGTTGATAAATCTATCAAATTGTTGATAATACTGTAAAATTGTTGATAAAATTATTGTTAAAATTGACAATTTGTTGACAAAATGGTCAGAAAGTCATGTTAAAACTGTCAAATTGTTGATACGCACTCAAATGCTCATGGAATCAAGAAGTTGTTGATAAATCTATCAAATTGTTGATAAAACTGTAAAATTGTTGATAAAATTATTGTTAAAATTGACAATTTGTTGACAAAACTGTCAGAAAGTTGCTGTTAAAACTGTCAAATTGTTGATACACACTCAAATGCTTAATGAAACTAATAAATTGTTGATAAATCTATCAAATTATTGATAAAACTGTAAAATTGTTGATAAAATTATTGTTAAAATTGACAATTTGTTGACAAAATGGTCAGAAAGTTGCTGTTAAAACTGTCAAATTGTTGATACACACTCAAATGGTTAATGAAACCAAGAAGTTGTTGATAAATCTATCAAATTGTTGATATAACTGTAAAATTGTTGATAAAATTATTGTTAAAATTGACAATTTGTTGACAAAACTGTCAGAAAGTTGCTGTTAAAACTGTCAAATTGTTGATACGCACCCAAATGCTTCATGGAACCAAGAAGTTGTTGATAATTCTATCAAATTGTTGATATAACTGTAAAATTGTTCATAAAATAATTGTTAAAATTGACAGTTTGTTGAGAAAACTGTTAGAAAGTTGCTATTAAAACAGTCAAATTGTTGATACACACTAAAATGCTAATGAAACCAATAAATTGTTGATAAATCTATCAAATTGTTGATAAATCTATCAAATTGTTGATAAAACTGTAAAATTGTTCATAAAATTATTGTTAAAATTGACAATTTGTTGACAAAATGGTCAGAAAGTTGCTGTTAAAATTGTCAAATTGTTGATACGCACTCAAATGCTTCATGGAACCAAGAAGTTGTTGATAAATCTATCAAATTGTTGATAATACTGTAAAATTGTTGATAAAATTATTGTTAAAATTGACAATTTGTTGACAAAATGGTCAGAAAGTCATGTTAAAACTGTCAAATTGTTGATACGCACTCAAATGCTCATGGAATCAAGAAGTTGTTGATAAATCTATCAAATTGTTGATAAAACTGTAAAATTGTTGATAAAATTATTGTTAAAATTGACAATTTGTTGACAAAACTGTCAGAAAGTTGCTGTTAAAACTGTCAAATTGTTGATACACACTCAAATGCTTAATGAAACTAATAAATTGTTGATAAATCTATCAAATTATTGATAAAACTGTAAAATTGTTGATAAAATTATTGTTAAAATTGACAATTTGTTGACAAAATGGTCAGAAAGTTGCTGTTAAAACTGTCAAATTGTTGATACACACTCAAATGGTTAATGAAACCAAGAAGTTGTTGATAAATCTATCAAATTGTTGATATAACTGTAAAATTGTTGATAAAATTATTGTTAAAATTGACAATTTGTTGACAAAACTGTCAGAAAGTTGCTGTTAAAACTGTCAAATTGTTGATACGCACCCAAATGCTTCATGGAACCAAGAAGTTGTTGATAATTCTATCAAATTGTTGATATAACTGTAAAATTGTTCATAAAATAATTGTTAAAATTGACAGTTTGTTGAGAAAACTGTTAGAAAGTTGCTATTAAAACAGTCAAATTGTTGATACACACTAAAATGCTAATGAAACCAATAAATTGTTGATAAATCTATCAAATTGTTGATAAATCTATCAAATTGTTGATAAAACTGTAAAATTGTTCATAAAATTATTGTTAAAATTGACAATTTGTTGACAAAATGGTCAGAAAGTTGCTGTTAAAATTGTCAAATTGTTGATACGCACTCAAATGCTTCATGGAACCAAGAAGTTGTTGATAAATCTATCAAATTGTTGATAATACTGTAAAATTGTTGATAAAATTATTGTTAAAATTGACAATTTGTTGACAAAATGGTCAGAAAGTCATGTTAAAACTGTCAAATTGTTGATACGCACTCAAATGCTCATGGAATCAAGAAGTTGTTGATAAATCTATCAAATTGTTGATAAAACTGTAAAATTGTTGATAAAATTATTGTTAAAATTGACAATTTGTTGACAAAACTGTCAGAAAGTTGCTGTTAAAACTGTCAAATTGTTGATACACACTCAAATGCTTAATGAAACTAATAAATTGTTGATAAATCTATCAAATTATTGATAAAACTGTAAAATTGTTGATAAAATTATTGTTAAAATTGACAATTTGTTGACAAAATGGTCAGAAAGTTGCTGTTAAAACTGTCAAATTGTTGATACACACTCAAATGGTTAATGAAACCAAGAAGTTGTTGATAAATCTATCAAATTGTTGATATAACTGTAAAATTGTTGATAAAATTATTGTTAAAATTGACAATTTGTTGACAAAACTGTCAGAAAGTTGCTGTTAAAACTGTCAAATTGTTGATACGCACCCAAATGCTTCATGGAACCAAGAAGTTGTTGATAATTCTATCAAATTGTTGATATAACTGTAAAATTGTTCATAAAATAATTGTTAAAATTGACAGTTTGTTGAGAAAACTGTTAGAAAGTTGCTATTAAAACAGTCAAATTGTTGATACACACTAAAATGCTAATGAAACCAATAAATTGTTGATAAATCTATCAAATTGTTGATAAATCTATCAAATTGTTGATAAAACTGTAAAATTGTTCATAAAATTATTGTTAAAATTGACAATTTGTTGACAAAATGGTCAGAAAGTTGCTGTTAAAATTGTCAAATTGTTGATACGCACTCAAATGCTTCATGGAACCAAGAAGTTGTTGATAAATCTATCAAATTGTTGATAATACTGTAAAATTGTTGATAAAATTATTGTTAAAATTGACAATTTGTTGACAAAATGGTCAGAAAGTCATGTTAAAACTGTCAAATTGTTGATACGCACTCAAATGCTCATGGAATCAAGAAGTTGTTGATAAATCTATCAAATTGTTGATAAAACTGTAAAATTGTTGATAAAATTATTGTTAAAATTGACAATTTGTTGACAAAACTGTCAGAAAGTTGCTGTTAAAACTGTCAAATTGTTGATACACACTCAAATGCTTAATGAAACTAATAAATTGTTGATAAATCTATCAAATTATTGATAAAACTGTAAAATTGTTGATAAAATTATTGTTAAAATTGACAATTTGTTGACAAAATGGTCAGAAAGTTGCTGTTAAAACTGTCAAATTGTTGATACACACTCAAATGGTTAATGAAACCAAGAAGTTGTTGATAAATCTATCAAATTGTTGATATAACTGTAAAATTGTTGATAAAATTATTGTTAAAATTGACAATTTGTTGACAAAACTGTCAGAAAGTTGCTGTTAAAACTGTCAAATTGTTGATACGCACCCAAATGCTTCATGGAACCAAGAAGTTGTTGATAATTCTATCAAATTGTTGATATAACTGTAAAATTGTTCATAAAATAATTGTTAAAATTGACAGTTTGTTGAGAAAACTGTTAGAAAGTTGCTATTAAAACAGTCAAATTGTTGATACACACTAAAATGCTAATGAAACCAATAAATTGTTGATAAATCTATCAAATTGTTGATAAATCTATCAAATTGTTGATAAAACTGTAAAATTGTTCATAAAATTATTGTTAAAATTGACAATTTGTTGACAAAATGGTCAGAAAGTTGCTGTTAAAATTGTCAAATTGTTGATACGCACTCAAATGCTTCATGGAACCAAGAAGTTGTTGATAAATCTATCAAATTGTTGATAATACTGTAAAATTGTTGATAAAATTATTGTTAAAATTGACAATTTGTTGACAAAATGGTCAGAAAGTCATGTTAAAACTGTCAAATTGTTGATACGCACTCAAATGCTCATGGAATCAAGAAGTTGTTGATAAATCTATCAAATTGTTGATAAAACTGTAAAATTGTTGATAAAATTATTGTTAAAATTGACAATTTGTTGACAAAACTGTCAGAAAGTTGCTGTTAAAACTGTCAAATTGTTGATACACACTCAAATGCTTAATGAAACTAATAAATTGTTGATAAATCTATCAAATTATTGATAAAACTGTAAAATTGTTGATAAAATTATTGTTAAAATTGACAATTTGTTGACAAAATGGTCAGAAAGTTGCTGTTAAAACTGTCAAATTGTTGATACACACTCAAATGGTTAATGAAACCAAGAAGTTGTTGATAAATCTATCAAATTGTTGATATAACTGTAAAATTGTTGATAAAATTATTGTTAAAATTGACAATTTGTTGACAAAACTGTCAGAAAGTTGCTGTTAAAACTGTCAAATTGTTGATACGCACCCAAATGCTTCATGGAACCAAGAAGTTGTTGATAATTCTATCAAATTGTTGATATAACTGTAAAATTGTTCATAAAATAATTGTTAAAATTGACAGTTTGTTGAGAAAACTGTTAGAAAGTTGCTATTAAAACAGTCAAATTGTTGATACACACTAAAATGCTAATGAAACCAATAAATTGTTGATAAATCTATCAAATTGTTGATAAATCTATCAAATTGTTGATAAAACTGTAAAATTGTTCATAAAATTATTGTTAAAATTGACAATTTGTTGACAAAATGGTCAGAAAGTTGCTGTTAAAATTGTCAAATTGTTGATACGCACTCAAATGCTTCATGGAACCAAGAAGTTGTTGATAAATCTATCAAATTGTTGATAAAACTGTAAAATTGTTCATAAAATTATTGTTAAAATTGACAATTTGTTGACAAAATGGTCAGAAAGTTGCTGTTAAAATTGTCAAATTGTTGATACGCACTCAAATGCTTCATGGAACCAAGAAGTTGTTGATAAATCTATCAAATTGTTGATAATACTGTAAAATTGTTGATAAAATTATTGTTAAAATTGACAATTTGTTGACAAAATGGTCAGAAAGTCATGTTAAAACTGTCAAATTGTTGATACGCACTCAAATGCTCATGGAATCAAGAAGTTGTTGATAAATCTATCAAATTGTTGATAAAACTGTAAAATTGTTGATAAAATTATTGTTAAAATTGACAATTTGTTGACAAAACTGTCAGAAAGTTGCTGTTAAAACTGTCAAATTGTTGATACACACTCAAATGCTTAATGAAACTAATAAATTGTTGATAAATCTATCAAATTATTGATAAAACTGTAAAATTGTTGATAAAATTATTGTTAAAATTGACAATTTGTTGACAAAATGGTCAGAAAGTTGCTGTTAAATCTGTCAAATTGTTGATACACACTCAAATGCTTAATGAAACCAAGATGTTGTTGATAAATCTATCAAATTGTTGATAATACTGTAAAATTGTTGATAAAATTATTGTTAAATTTGACAATTTGTTGACAAAACTGTCAGAAAGTTGCTGTTAAAACTGTCAAATTGTTGATACACACTCAAATGCTTAATGAAACCAAGAAATTGTTGATAAATCTATCAAATTGTTGATAAAACTGTAAAATTGTTGATAAAATTATTGTTAAAATTGACAATTTGTTGACAAAATGGTCAGAAAGTCATGTTAAAACTGTCAAATTGTTGATACGCACTCAAATGCTCATGGAATCAAGAAGTTGTTGATAAATCTATCAAATTGTTGATAAAACTGTAAAATTGTTGATAAAATTATTGTTAAAATTGACAATTTGTTGACAAAACTGTCAGAAAGTTGCTGTTAAAACTGTCAAATTGTTGATACACACTCAAATGCTTAATGAAACTAATAAATTGTTGATAAATCTATCAAATTATTGATAAAACTGTAAAATTGTTGATAAAATTATTGTTAAAATTGACAATTTGTTGACAAAATGGTCAGAAAGTTGCTGTTAAAACTGTCAAATTGTTGATACACACTCAAATGGTTAATGAAACCAAGAAGTTGTTGATAAATCTATCAAATTGTTGATATAACTGTAAAATTGTTGATAAAATTATTGTTAAAATTGACAATTTGTTGACAAAACTGTCAGAAAGTTGCTGTTAAAACTGTCAAATTGTTGATACGCACCCAAATGCTTCATGGAACCAAGAAGTTGTTGATAATTCTATCAAATTGTTGATATAACTGTAAAATTGTTCATAAAATAATTGTTAAAATTGACAGTTTGTTGAGAAAACTGTTAGAAAGTTGCTATTAAAACAGTCAAATTGTTGATACACACTAAAATGCTAATGAAACCAATAAATTGTTGATAAATCTATCAAATTGTTGATAAATCTATCAAATTGTTGATAAAACTGTAAAATTGTTCATAAAATTATTGTTAAAATTGACAATTTGTTGACAAAATGGTCAGAAAGTTGCTGTTAAAATTGTCAAATTGTTGATACGCACTCAAATGCTTCATGGAACCAAGAAGTTGTTGATAAATCTATCAAATTGTTGATAAAACTGTAAAATTGTTCATAAAATTATTGTTAAAATTGACAATTTGTTGACAAAATGGTCAGAAAGTTGCTGTTAAAATTGTCAAATTGTTGATACGCACTCAAATGCTTCATGGAACCAAGAAGTTGTTGATAAATCTATCAAATTGTTGATAATACTGTAAAATTGTTGATAAAATTATTGTTAAAATTGACAATTTGTTGACAAAATGGTCAGAAAGTCGATTTTAAAACTGTCAAATTGTTGATACACATTCAAATGCTTAATGAAACCAAGAAATTGTTGATAAATCTATGAAATTGTTGATAAAACTGTAAAATTGTTGATAAAATTATTGTTAAAATTGACAATTTGTTGACAAAATGGTCAGAAAGTTGCTGTTAAAACTGTCAAATTGTTGATACACACTCAAATGGTTAATGAAACCAAGAAGTTGTTGATAAATCTATCAAATTGTTGATATAACTGTAAAATTGTTGATAAAATTATTGTTAAAATTGACAATTTGTTGACAAAACTGTCAGAAAGTTGCTGTTAAAACTGTCAAATTGTTGATACGCACCCAAATGCTTCATGGAACCAAGAAGTTGTTGATAATTCTATCAAATTGTTGATATAACTGTAAAATTGTTCATAAAATAATTGTTAAAATTGACAGTTTGTTGAGAAAACTGTTAGAAAGTTGCTATTAAAACAGTCAAATTGTTGATACACACTAAAATGCTAATGAAACCAATAAATTGTTGATAAATCTATCAAATTGTTGATAAATCTATCAAATTGTTGATAAAACTGTAAAATTGTTCATAAAATTATTGTTAAAATTGACAATTTGTTGACAAAATGGTCAGAAAGTTGCTGTTAAAATTGTCAAATTGTTGATACGCACTCAAATGCTTCATGGAACCAAGAAGTTGTTGATAAATCTATCAAATTGTTGATAAAACTGTAAAATTGTTCATAAAATTATTGTTAAAATTGACAATTTGTTGACAAAATGGTCAGAAAGTTGCTGTTAAAATTGTCAAATTGTTGATACGCACTCAAATGCTTCATGGAACCAAGAAGTTGTTGATAAATCTATCAAATTGTTGATAATACTGTAAAATTGTTGATAAAATTATTGTTAAAATTGACAATTTGTTGACAAAATGGTCAGAAAGTCATGTTAAAACTGTCAAATTGTTGATACGCACTCAAATGCTCATGGAATCAAGAAGTTGTTGATAAATCTATCAAATTGTTGATAAAACTGTAAAATTGTTGATAAAATTATTGTTAAAATTGACAATTTGTTGACAAAACTGTCAGAAAGTTGCTGTTAAAACTGTCAAATTGTTGATACACACTCAAATGCTTAATGAAACTAATAAATTGTTGATAAATCTATCAAATTATTGATAAAACTGTAAAATTGTTGATAAAATTATTGTTAAAATTGACAATTTGTTGACAAAATGGTCAGAAAGTTGCTGTTAAATCTGTCAAATTGTTGATACACACTCAAATGCTTAATGAAACCAAGATGTTGTTGATAAATCTATCAAATTGTTGATAATACTGTAAAATTGTTGATAAAATTATTGTTAAATTTGACAATTTGTTGACAAAACTGTCAGAAAGTTGCTGTTAAAACTGTCAAATTGTTGATACACACTCAAATGCTTAATGAAACCAAGAAATTGTTGATAAATCTATCAAATTGTTGATAAAACTGTAAAATTGTTGATAAAATTATTGTTAAAATTGACAATTTGTTGACAAAATGGTCAGAAAGTCATGTTAAAACTGTCAAATTGTTGATACGCACTCAAATGCTCATGGAATCAAGAAGTTGTTGATAAATCTATCAAATTGTTGATAAAACTGTAAAATTGTTGATAAAATTATTGTTAAAATTGACAATTTGTTGACAAAACTGTCAGAAAGTTGCTGTTAAAACTGTCAAATTGTTGATACACACTCAAATGCTTAATGAAACTAATAAATTGTTGATAAATCTATCAAATTATTGATAAAACTGTAAAATTGTTGATAAAATTATTGTTAAAATTGACAATTTGTTGACAAAATGGTCAGAAAGTTGCTGTTAAAACTGTCAAATTGTTGATACACACTCAAATGGTTAATGAAACCAAGAAGTTGTTGATAAATCTATCAAATTGTTGATATAACTGTAAAATTGTTGATAAAATTATTGTTAAAATTGACAATTTGTTGACAAAACTGTCAGAAAGTTGCTGTTAAAACTGTCAAATTGTTGATACGCACCCAAATGCTTCATGGAACCAAGAAGTTGTTGATAATTCTATCAAATTGTTGATATAACTGTAAAATTGTTCATAAAATAATTGTTAAAATTGACAGTTTGTTGAGAAAACTGTTAGAAAGTTGCTATTAAAACAGTCAAATTGTTGATACACACTAAAATGCTAATGAAACCAATAAATTGTTGATAAATCTATCAAATTGTTGATAAATCTATCAAATTGTTGATAAAACTGTAAAATTGTTCATAAAATTATTGTTAAAATTGACAATTTGTTGACAAAATGGTCAGAAAGTTGCTGTTAAAATTGTCAAATTGTTGATACGCACTCAAATGCTTCATGGAACCAAGAAGTTGTTGATAAATCTATCAAATTGTTGATAAAACTGTAAAATTGTTCATAAAATTATTGTTAAAATTGACAATTTGTTGACAAAATGGTCAGAAAGTTGCTGTTAAAATTGTCAAATTGTTGATACGCACTCAAATGCTTCATGGAACCAAGAAGTTGTTGATAAATCTATCAAATTGTTGATAATACTGTAAAATTGTTGATAAAATTATTGTTAAAATTGACAATTTGTTGACAAAATGGTCAGAAAGTCATGTTAAAACTGTCAAATTGTTGATACGCACTCAAATGCTCATGGAATCAAGAAGTTGTTGATAAATCTATCAAATTGTTGATAAAACTGTAAAATTGTTGATAAAATTATTGTTAAAATTGACAATTTGTTGACAAAACTGTCAGAAAGTTGCTGTTAAAACTGTCAAATTGTTGATACACACTCAAATGCTTAATGAAACTAATAAATTGTTGATAAATCTATCAAATTATTGATAAAACTGTAAAATTGTTGATAAAATTATTGTTAAAATTGACAATTTGTTGACAAAATGGTCAGAAAGTTGCTGTTAAATCTGTCAAATTGTTGATACACACTCAAATGCTTAATGAAACCAAGATGTTGTTGATAAATCTATCAAATTGTTGATAATACTGTAAAATTGTTGATAAAATTATTGTTAAATTTGACAATTTGTTGACAAAACTGTCAGAAAGTTGCTGTTAAAACTGTCAAATTGTTGATACACACTCAAATGCTTAATGAAACCAAGAAATTGTTGATAAATCTATCAAATTGTTGATAAAACTGTAAAATTGTTGATAAAATTATTGTTAAAATTGACAATTTGTTGACAAAACTGTCAGAAAGTTGCTGTTAAAACTGTCAAATTGTTGATACACACTCAAATGCTTAATGAAACCAAGAACTTGTTGATAAATCTATGCAATTGTTGATAAAACTGTAAAATTGTTGATAAAATTATTGTTAAAATTGACAATTTGTTGACAAAATGGTCAGAAAGTCGATTTTAAAACTGTCAAATTGTTGATACACATTCAAATGCTTAATGAAACCAAGAAATTGTTGATAAATCTATGAAATTGTTGATAAAACTGTAAAATTGTTGATAAAATTATTGTTAAAATTGACAATTTGTTGACAAAATGGTCAGAAAGTTGCTGTTAAAACTGTCAAATTGTTGATATACACTCAAATGCTTAATGAAACCAAGAAGTTGTTGATAAATCCATGAAATCGTTGATATAACTGTAAAATTGTTGATAAAATTATTGTTAAAATTGATAATTTGTTGACAGAATGGTCAGAAAGTCGCTGTTAAAACTGTCAAATTGTTAATACACACTCAAATGCTTAATGAAATCAAGAAGTTGTTGATAAATCTATCAAATTGTTGATATAACTGTAAAATTGTTGATAAAATTATTATTAAAATTGACAATTTGTTGACAAAACTGTCTGAAAGTCGAAGTTAAAACTGTCAAATTGTTGATACGCACTCAAATGCTTCATGGAACCAAGAAATTGTTGATAAATCTATGAAACTATTGATAAAACTGTAAAATTGTTGATAAAATTATTATTAAAATTGACAATTTGTTGACAAAATAGTCAGAAAGTTGATGTTAAAACTGTCAAATTGTTGATATTCACTCAAATGCTTCATGGAACCAAGAAATTGTTGATAAATCTATGAAATTGTTGATAAAACTGTAAAATTGTTGATAAAATTATTGTTAAAGTTGACAATTTGTTGACAAAATGGTCAGAAAGTTGATGTTAAAACTGTCAAATTGTTGATAGGCACTCAAATGCTTCATGGAACCAAGAAATTGTTGATAAATCTATGAAATTGTTGATAAAACTGTAAAATTGTTGATAAAATTATTGTTAAAATTGATAATTTGTTGACAAAATGGTCAGAAAGTCGATGTTAAAACTGTCAAATTGTTGATACGCACTCAAATGCTTCATGGAACCAAGAAATTGTTGATAAATCTATGAAATTGTTGATAAAACTGTAAAATTGTTGATAAAATTATTGTTAAAGTTGACAATTTGTTGACAAAATGGTCAGAAAGTCTATGTTAAAACTGTCAAATTGTTGATACACACTCAAATGCTTAATGAAACCAAGAAGTTGTTGATAAGTCTATCAAATTGTTGATATAACTGTAAAATTGTTGATAAAATTATTGTTAAAATTGACAATTTGTTGACAAAATGGTCAGAAAGTCGATGTTAAAACTGTCAAATTGTTGATACGCACTCAAATGCTTCATGGAACCAAGAAATTGTTGATAAATCTATGAAATTGTTGATAAAACTGTAAAATTGTTGATAAAATTGCTGTTAAAATTGACAATTTGTTGACAAAATGGTCAGAAAGTCGATGTTAAAACTGTTAAATTGTTGATACGCACTCAAATGCTTTATGGAACCAAGAAATTGTTGATAAATCTATGAAATTGTTGATAAAACTGTAAAATTGTTGATAAAATTATTGTTAAAGTTGACAATTTGTTGACAAAATGGTCAGAAAGTCATGTTAAAACTGTCAAATTGTTGATGCTCACTCAAATGCTTCATGGAATCAAGAGGTTGTTGATAAATTTATCAAATTGTTGATAAAACTGTAAAATTGTTGATAAAATTATTGTTAAAATTGACAATTTGTTGACAAAATGATCAGAAAGTTGCTGTTAAAACTGTCAAATTGTTGATACACACTCAAATGCTTAATGAAACCAAGAACTTGTTGATAAATCTATGAAATTGTTGATAAAACTGTAAAATTGTTGATAAAATTATTGTTAAAGTTGACAATTTGTTGACAAAATGGTCAGAAAGTTGATGTTAAAACTGTCAAATTGTTGATACGCACTCAAATGTTTCATGGAACCAAGAAATTGTTGATAAGTCTATAAAACTGTAAAATTGTTAATAAAACTATAAAATTATTGTTAAAATTGACAAATCTGTCAGAAAGTCGTTGTTAAAATTGTCAAATTGTTGATACACACTCAAATGTTTAATGAAACCAAAAAGTTGTTGATAAATCTATTAAATCGTTGATAAAACTGCAAAATTGTTGAAAAAATTATAAAATTATTGTTAAAATTGACAATTTTGTTGACAAAACTGTCAGAAAGTTGCTTTTAAAACTGTCAAATAGTTGATACACACTCAAATGCTTAATGAAACCAAGAAATTATAGATAAATCTTTAAAATTGTTGATAAAACTGTAAAATTATTGATAAAATTTACAATTTATTGACAAAACTGTCAGAAAGTTGATGTTAAAACTGTCAAATTGTTGATACACACTGAAATACTTAATGAAAGCAAGTATTTGTTGATAAATTTATCAAATTGTTGATAAAACTGTAAAATTGTTGATAAAATTATTGTTAAAATTGACAATTTGTTAACAAATCTGTCAGAAAGTTGCTGTTAAAATTGTCAAATTGTTGATTCGCACTCAAATGCTTCATGGAACCAAGAAGTTGTTGATAAATCTATCAAATTGTTGATAAAACTGTAAAATTGTTGATAAAATTATTGTTAAAATTGACAATTTGTTGACAAAATGGTCAGAAAGTAGCTGTTAAAACTGTCAAATTGTTGATAGGCACTCAAATGCTTTATGGAACCAGAAATTGTTGATAAATCTATCAAATTGTTGATATAACTGTAAAATTGTTGATAAAATTATTGTTAAAATTGACAATTTGTTGACAAAATGGTCAGAAAGTAGCTGTTAAAACTGTCAAATTGTTGATAGGCACTCAAATGCTTTATGGAACCAGAAATTGTTGATAAATCTATCAAATTGTTGATATAACTGTAAAATTGTTGATAAAATTATTGTTAAAATTGACAATTTGTTGACAAAATGGTCAGAAAGTAGCTGTTAAAACTGTCAAATTGTTGATAGGCACTCAAATGCTTTATGGAACCAGAAATTGTTGATAAATCTATCAAATTGTTGATATAACTGTAAAATTGTTGATAAAATTATTGTTAAAATTGACAATTTGTTGACAAAATGGTCAGAAAGTAGCTGTTAAAACTGTCAAATTGTTGATAGGCACTCAAATGCTTTATGGAACCAGAAATTGTTGATAAATCTATCAAATTGTTGATATAACTGTAAAATTGTTGATAAAATTATTGTTAAAATTGACAATTTGTTGACAAAATGGTCAGAAAGTAGCTGTTAAAACTGTCAAATTGTTGATAGGCACTCAAATGCTTTATGGAACCAGAAATTGTTGATAAATCTATCAAATTGTTGATATAACTGTAAAATTGTTGATAAAATTATTGTTAAAATTGACAATTTGTTGACAAAATGGTCAGAAAGTAGCTGTTAAAACTGTCAAATTGTTGATAGGCACTCAAATGCTTTATGGAACCAGAAATTGTTGATAAATCTATCAAATTGTTGATATAACTGTAAAATTGTTGATAAAATTATTGTTAAAATTGACAATTTGTTGACAAAATGGTCAGAAAGTAGCTGTTAAAACTGTCAAATTGTTGATACGCACTCAAATGCTTCATGGAACAAAAAAATTGTTGATAAATCTATGAAACTGTTGATAAAACTGTAAAATTGTTGTTAAAATTATTGTTAAAATTGACAATTTGTTGACAAAATGGTTAGAAAGTCATGTTAAAACTGCCAAATTGTTGATATACACTCAAATACTTAATGAAACCAAGAAATTGTTGATAAATCTATCAAATTGTTGATATAACTGTAAAATTGTTGATAAAATTATTGTTAAAATTGACAATTTGTTGACAAAATGGTCAGAAAGTAGCTGTTTAAACTGTCAAATTGTTGATAGGCACTCAAATGCTTTATGGAACCAGAAATTGTTGATAAATCTATCAAATTGTTGATATAACTGTAAAATTGTTGATAAAATTATTGTTAAAATTGACAATTTGTTGACAAAATGGTCAGAAAGTAGCTGTTAAAACTGTCAAATTGTTGATAGGCACTCAAATGCTTTATGGAACCAGAAATTGTTGATAAATCTATCAAATTGTTGATATAACTGTAAAATTGTTGATAAAATTATTGTTAAAATTGACAATTTGTTGACAAAATGGTCAGAAAGTAGCTGTTAAAACTGTCAAATTGTTGATACGCACTCAAATGCTTCATGGAACAAAAAAATTGTTGATAAATCTATGAAACTGTTGATAAAACTGTAAAATTGTTGTTAAAATTATTGTTAAAATTGACAATTTGTTGACAAAATGGTTAGAAAGTCATGTTAAAACTGCCAAATTGTTGATATACACTCAAATACTTAATGAAACCAAGAAATTGTTGATAAATCTATCAAATTGTTGATATAACTGTAAAATTGTTGATAAAATTATTGTTAAAATTGACAATTTGTTGACAAAATGGTCAGAAAGTAGCTGTTTAAACTGTCAAATTGTTGATAGGCACTCAAATGCTTTATGGAACCAGAAATTGTTGATAAATCTATCAAATTGTTGATATAACTGTAAAATTGTTGATAAAATTATTGTTAAAATTGACAATTTGTTGACAAAATGGTCAGAAAGTAGCTGTTAAAACTGTCAAATTGTTGATAGGCACTCAAATGCTTTATGGAACCAGAAATTGTTGATAAATCTATCAAATTGTTGATATAACTGTAAAATTGTTGATAAAATTATTGTTAAAATTGACAATTTGTTGACAAAATGGTCAGAAAGTAGCTGTTAAAACTGTCAAATTGTTGATAGGCACTCAAATGCTTTATGGAACCAGAAATTGTTGATAAATCTATCAAATTGTTGATATAACTGTAAAATTGTTGATAAAATTATTGTTAAAATTGACAATTTGTTGACAAAATGGTCAGAAAGTAGCTGTTAAAACTGTCAAATTGTTGATACGCACTCAAATGCTTCATGGAACAAAAAAATTGTTGATAAATCTATGAAACTGTTGATAAAACTGTAAAATTGTTGTTAAAATTATTGTTAAAATTGACAATTTGTTGACAAAATGGTTAGAAAGTCATGTTAAAACTGCCAAATTGTTGATATACACTCAAATACTTAATGAAACCAAGAAATTGTTGATAAATCTATTAAATTGTTGATATAACTGTAAAATTGTTGATAAAATTATTGTTAAAATTGACAATTTGTTGACAAAATGGTCAGAAAGTAGCTGTTTAAACTGTCAAATTGTTGATAGGCACTCAAATGCTTTATGGAACCAGAAATTGTTGATAAATCTATCAAATTGTTGATATAACTGTAAAATTGTTGATAAAATTATTGTTAAAATTGACAATTTGTTGACAAAATGGTCAGAAAGTAGCTGTTAAAACTGTCAAATTGTTGATAGGCACTCAAATGCTTTATGGAACCAGAAATTGTTGATAAATCTATCAAATTGTTGATATAACTGTAAAATTGTTGATAAAATTATTGTTAAAATTGACAATTTGTTGACAAAATGGTCAGAAAGTAGCTGTTAAAACTGTCAAATTGTTGATACGCACTCAAATGCTTCATGGAACAAAAAAATTGTTGATAAATCTATGAAACTGTTGATAAAACTGTAAAATTGTTGTTAAAATTATTGTTAAAATTGACAATTTGTTGACAAAATGGTTAGAAAGTCATGTTAAAACTGCCAAATTGTTGATATACACTCAAATACTTAATGAAACCAAGAAATTGTTGATAAATCTATCAAATTGTTGATATAACTGTAAAATTGTTGATAAAATTATTGTTAAAATTGACAATTTGTTGACAAAATGGTCAGAAAGTAGCTGTTTAAACTGTCAAATTGTTGATAGGCACTCAAATGCTTTATGGAACCAGAAATTGTTGATAAATCTATCAAATTGTTGATATAACTGTAAAATTGTTGATAAAATTATTGTTAAAATTGACAATTTGTTGACAAAATGGTCAGAAAGTAGCTGTTAAAACTGTCAAATTGTTGATAGGCACTCAAATGCTTTATGGAACCAGAAATTGTTGATAAATCTATCAAATTGTTGATATAACTGTAAAATTGTTGATAAAATTATTGTTAAAATTGACAATTTGTTGACAAAATGGTCAGAAAGTAGCTGTTAAAACTGTCAAATTGTTGATACGCACTCAAATGCTTCATGGAACAAAAAAATTGTTGATAAATCTATGAAACTGTTGATAAAACTGTAAAATTGTTGTTAAAATTATTGTTAAAATTGACAATTTGTTGACAAAATGGTTAGAAAGTCATGTTAAAACTGCCAAATTGTTGATATACACTCAAATACTTAATGAAACCAAGAAATTGTTGATAAATCTATCAAATTGTTGATATAACTGTAAAATTGTTGATAAAATTATTGTTAAAATTGACAATTTGTTGACAAAATGGTCAGAAAGTAGCTGTTAAAACTGTCAAATTGTTGATAGGCACTCAAATGCTTTATGGAACCAGAAATTGTTGATAAATCTATCAAATTGTTGATATAACTGTAAAATTGTTGATAAAATTATTGTTAAAATTGACAATTTGTTGACAAAATGGTCAGAAAGTAGCTGTTAAAACTGTCAAATTGTTGATACGCACTCAAATGCTTCATGGAACAAAAAAATTGTTGATAAATCTATGAAACTGTTGATAAAACTGTAAAATTGTTGTTAAAATTATTGTTAAAATTGACAATTTGTTGACAAAATGGTTAGAAAGTCATGTTAAAACTGCCAAATTGTTGATATACACTCAAATACTTAATGAAACCAAGAAATTGTTGATAAATCTATCAAATTGTTGATATAACTGTAAAATTGTTGATAAAATTATTGTTAAAATTGACAATTTGTTGACAAAATGGTCAGAAAGTAGCTGTTAAAACTGTCAAATTGTTGATAGGCACTCAAATGCTTTATGGAACCAGAAATTGTTGATAAATCTATCAAATTGTTGATATAACTGTAAAATTGTTGATAAAATTATTGTTAAAATTGACAATTTGTTGACAAAATGGTCAGAAAGTAGCTGTTAAAACTGTCAAATTGTTGATACGCACTCAAATGCTTCATGGAACAAAAAAATTGTTGATAAATCTATGAAACTGTTGATAAAACTGTAAAATTGTTGTTAAAATTATTGTTAAAATTGACAATTTGTTGACAAAATGGTTAGAAAGTCATGTTAAAACTGCCAAATTGTTGATATACACTCAAATACTTAATGAAACCAAGAAATTGTTGATAAATCTATCAAATTGTTGATATAACTGTAAAATTGTTGATAAAATTATTGTTAAAATTGACAATTTGTTGACAAAATGGTCAGAAAGTAGCTGTTAAAACTGTCAAATTGTTGATAGGCACTCAAATGCTTTATGGAACCAGAAATTGTTGATAAATCTATCAAATTGTTGATATAACTGTAAAATTGTTGATAAAATTATTGTTAAAATTGACAATTTGTTGACAAAATGGTCAGAAAGTAGCTGTTAAAACTGTCAAATTGTTGATAGGCACTCAAATGCTTTATGGAACCAGAAATTGTTGATAAATCTATCAAATTGTTGATATAACTGTAAAATTGTTGATAAAATTATTGTTAAAATTGACAATTTGTTGACAAAATGGTCAGAAAGTAGCTGTTAAAACTGTCAAATTGTTGATACGCACTCAAATGCTTCATGGAACAAAAAAATTGTTGATAAATCTATGAAACTGTTGATAAAACTGTAAAATTGTTGTTAAAATTATTGTTAAAATTGACAATTTGTTGACAAAATGGTTAGAAAGTCATGTTAAAACTGCCAAATTGTTGATATACACTCAAATACTTAATGAAACCAAGAAATTGTTGATAAATCTATCAAATTGTTGATATAACTGTAAAATTGTTGATAAAATTATTGTTAAAATTGACAATTTGTTGACAAAATGGTCAGAAAGTAGCTGTTAAAACTGTCAAATTGTTGATAGGCACTCAAATGCTTTATGGAACCAGAAATTGTTGATAAATCTATCAAATTGTTGATATAACTGTAAAATTGTTGATAAAATTATTGTTAAAATTGACAATTTGTTGACAAAATGGTCAGAAAGTAGCTGTTAAAACTGTCAAATTGTTGATAGGCACTCAAATGCTTTATGGAACCAGAAATTGTTGATAAATCTATCAAATTGTTGATATAACTGTAAAATTGTTGATAAAATTATTGTTAAAATTGACAATTTGTTGACAAAACTGTCAGAAAGTTGCTGTTAAAACTGTCAAATTGTTGATACACACTCAAATGCTTAATGAAACTAATAAATTGTTGATAAATCTATCAAATTGTTGATAAAACTGTAAAATTGTTGTTAAAATTATTGTTAAAATTTCTAATTTGTTGACAAAATGGTCAGAAAGTTGCTGTTAAAACTGTTAAATTGTTGATACACACTCAAATGCTTAATGAAACCAAGATGTTGTTGATAAATCTATCAAATTGTTGATAAAACTGTAAAATTGTTGATAAAATTATTGTTAAAATTGACAATTTATTGACAAAATGGTCAGAAAGTTGCTGTTAAATCTGTCAAATTGTTGATACACACTCAAATGCTTAATGAAACCAAGATGTTGTTGATAAATCTATCAAATTGTTGATAATACTGTAAAATTGTTGATAAAGTTATTGTTAAAATTGACGAAAGAAGAAATTTGAATTTAAAACAGAAAATCTGGAAAAACAAATCTTTAATTTTTTTTAAAAAATTATGATCTAGAACAAAAATTTAGGGATGAGTTTGATGACATAAAAAAGTCTTATTACTACCAATACATCTTCAAATATATACAACTCTTTATACTAACTAGAAAAGGCAGCAAGAAGTTCTTGCTGATAAGTAATTAGTATTTGCACTTGATAATCTGGGTCTTGAGTTTCAATAAATGTAATCTTTGCGTTTGGTTAAATATTTTTTCGATTATTGTGTGACATTAAAGACACATCTCCTGAGTACTTTGAAATTTGCTTTGTGCAACAATAGCCTTTGTTGTTGAAATGGATGCTGATATTACCAATGGTGGTGATTTTAGTGAAGAAATTTTGCAAACATGTTTTGAAGGAAATTAATTAAGAATAAAGTTTTGATTGGTATTGTAGCTTCTGATGGACGACAAGATGATAAAAATGTTAAAGAAAAAGAAATTAATTGTATTTTGTTTGATTCTTTACTCCAGTTTAAACCTACTGATTGATAATCATAAATTGGAGTGATTCAGTCACCCACCCAAGTGTTGGTCATTAAGAGATTGGGTTCATTATCTCAGAAGAGTCTTCTAACGCTTGCAAAAAGTAGAAACTTCTAAATTCGTGATAAAAAACGCTTAGACGGGTGGATGGGCACTCTAGTTCAAACTACTCGCTGGTGATCACTATCTGGAGTGATCTACTTTTCCGCGCAAGTGTTGGTCATTAAAATATTGTATTTCAAGTACTCCTTCTTGGACAAAGTAACTTCCAACGCTTGAGGATCTTCCAAGTGTTGGTGATCAAGAGATTAGTATCACCATCTTCTTTGACATAGAGATTTCTGATGCTTGGAAAAAGGAGTAACTTCCAACTTCTGGATTATTAACACTTGAGCGGGTGGGTGTTGGTCATCAAGAGATTTAGGATATGAAGACGATGCTGGTGTTACCTGGCAAGTGTTTTAAGACATTGATTCATGAAGGTGGTGCATGATCTGTTTACGGTTGCATTTGTGTGTGAATCTTGCTGGGGAAATGTTTTCGGTGCAAAAGGTTTCACGTGGCTTAAAGTGCTAGACCTGGAACCAGTATTTTTCTTAATTGTCTTGGAGAGTTTCTCAATTGCAATAAACTTGCGGTGGGTGGCTTGGTCTTTTTGATAATGTTGTCGTGGTTGGCATTGTCTTGTGCTTTTCTAGAATTTATATTCAAAGTACGTCTCGGTGTTTTTACCCTTTCCGTATTGATGCGATTTCTGCACTGATGTTGCTGTTATCTAATCAACTTTCTTACAATTTGGCTATGATAGGCGACCGACAATGGTCTAGTGCGAGCATTGTTGTGCAGCCAGCCCGGGTTCGATTCTCGGCAGCGGCAATATCTAATTCGGTCGTCTCCTTTGCAAGGCAATGGCAAAGTATTTGCTTAGTAAACCCCTCTAGGGGTGTGGTTCGGATTCCACGTTAAACTATAGGTCCCGTATGTTTGTGTGGAACTATTATCGCGCTCCACAAACATACGAGAGGTGTGCTGACGCTCATAGCGAGTATGGCACTATAAGAAGAAGAGCTTATTGCTTTCTGTTGTTATAAATTAAGTTGGGTTTTGCGTAACACTACATTTTGTTTGGAAAAACCATCATCCAATGATGCCTTTGACAGATAGACTTCTAACGTTTGCAGAAAGGACAAACTTCCAATTTCTGGATCACTAAGCGAGTAGGTGGGCACTTTCAAACTACTCAATGGTAATTATGATTTGGAGTGACTCACTCACCCATCTTCTTCTATGGCTAAGGAACTTCGTACACTTGCAATGCAAAGAAGAGAAACTAATTTCTTTTAACAAATTTTTGGGCACTTTAGTTCAAATTACTTGCTGGTAATCATGGTCTGGAGTGACTTACTTACCCATCC
This sequence comes from Tachinus rufipes, assembly GCA_963932245.1. Taxonomy (NCBI): domain Eukaryota; kingdom Metazoa; phylum Arthropoda; class Insecta; order Coleoptera; family Staphylinidae; genus Tachinus; species Tachinus rufipes. The sequence continues at coordinate 87,586,709 of OZ010748.1, read as the reverse complement.
AAGTGTTGATCATTGAGAGATTGGATTTAACATCTTTTCCTCTACCAGAGAGACTTCTAACGTTTGTAGAGAGGAGAAACTTTTAATTTCTTGTTAACCAAAAAATTTCATGATCTGCAGTGTCAAAATACTCTTTCTTCTTGGACTTTTAACGCTTGCAAAGAGAATAAACTTTCAATTTCTTGATAACAAACTTTTGGGTGGGTGGGTGGGCACTCCAGTTCAAACTACTCGCTGGTAGTCATGATCTGGAGTGACTCACCCACCTGCCTAAGTGTTGGTTATCAAAAGATCGGACGTCACTTCCTTTTTCTTTGACAAAGAGACTTCTAAAGCTTGCAAATAGGAGAAACTAATTTTTTGTTGGCAAATTTCTGGGCGGATGGGTGTGCACTCCAGTTCAAACTACTTGATGGTAATCATAATCTGGAGTGACTTACCCGTCCACCCAAGTGTTAGTCATAAAAAGATTGAATATCATCTACTGTTCTTGGACAAAGCGACTTTTAACGCTTGCAAACGAACTCTCGGGTTTGTGGATGGTCACTCTGGTTCAAACTACTCGATGGTAATCATGATCTGAAGTGACCTACACACCCACTTAAGTGTCATTAAGAGATTTGATATTACCTCATCCTCCTCTGACTAATGGACTTTTAATGCTTGCAAAGAGGAGAAACTTTCAATTTTTTGTTAACAAACTTTTAGGCCATTGAGTGGCTATTTCAGTTTAAACTAGTTGATGGTAATCATGATGTGGAGTGACCCATTCACTTATCCAAATCTTAGCTATTAGGAACTTCTAACACTTGCGGAGAGGAGAAACCTAATTTTTTGATAACAACTCGAGTTCAAACTACTCATGATCATAATCTGGAGTGATCTACTAACCAGCTCAAGTGTTCATCATCAAAATATTGCACATTACCTTTTCACTCTTCGGCAAAGGGACTTCTAACCAAAGAGTTCTGTAACTAGAGATTCCAAGCCAGCGTTTTGCCGTACATCTCAGTATCTCTGTTCTTGTCGCACAACACTGTACCCTCTCCCTCTCTCTACTAGTGATCAAGCAGCTATATAAGAAAAAATTGGTTTATTTGAATAAATTTGGAGAAAATTGGATTTGAAACAGCTTTAGTCTGAATTTTAATCAAATTCAAGAAATAGGCGAAGTGGATTCATATGTTGAATTATCTAAACGCAAATAGATATTAAAATTGATAAAAAATTGCACAGAAAAATGCGGATTTTGCATCAAAATGCTTTAAAAACGCATTTACAATTGAATTATTGTACATTTTATGTTTTATAAATAAAATCGTTGAAAAACGGTTAAAAATTGCTTAAAATCTTTTGAAAATGAATTTTCTACACAAAAACGCGCACAAATTTAATCAATCGTTTAGACAAAATATGCAGTTACAGCTTAAATAAGAAGCGTTTAATGCTTAAAATTTAACAGAATCTACTAAAACTGTTAAAAAAAACTCTCAAAAATGCAGTTTTTACAAATAATTTTAATGTCTTGAGCTGTATTTTCTGTTCAAAAAACGCATTTAGTTTATTTATTGCGCAGATTATAATTGAAATTAATAAAAATCTAAAAAAATGTTTAGAAAATTGCGTTTTTTGCACAAAAACTATTTGAAAATGCATTTGCAGCTCACGTTTAATGATTCAAATTCAAATTCACAAATAATTAATTGAATTAATGAAAAATTAAATATATTTTAACTTAACTTTGTAAGTAAAAAAGTTAATAAATACGTTTTTTGTTCAGAAATGCAATTACATTTTTAAAACCACAATTAACCTAACCTAATCTAACGTATCCTAATCACTAAAATCAATAAAAATGTAAATTACTGTTTAGAAAAATGCGTTTACTGCACATAAAGTGTTTGATATGAAAAATTTGCTTATTCTCACATTTGTTGCATTTCTGATGTTTTTTATATGACAGATTGAATGACAGTTGTCACTAATATGTCAGAGGTGGGCACAATAACAATTTTCTTGGTAACTAACTCTTGGGTGGGTGGGCGGGAACTCAGTTTACAAATATTGGGCCGGTGGTTTGATGCAGTGTTCCCGCCCACCCGCCCAAGTGTTTGTAATCAAGACAATTGCTTCGTCTCACAATTGTTGCGTTTTTGCTGTTTTTTATATAACAAATTGAATGACAGTTGTCACTAATACGTCAAAGGTGGGTACAATAACATGTTTCTTGACAACTAACATTTGGGTGGGTAGTCGGGAACACAGTTTATATATATTGGGCCGGTGGTTTGATACAGTGTTCCCGCCCACCCGCCCAAGTGTTTGTTATCAAGAAATTTGCTTCGTCTCACACTTGTTGCGTTTCTGCTGTTTTTTATATGACAGATTGAATGACAGTTGTCACTAATATGTTAGAGGTGGGCACAATTACAATTTGTTTTATAACTAACACTTGGGTGTGTGGGCGGGAACACAGTTTATAAATATTGAGCCGGCGGTTTGATACAGTGTTCCCGCCCACCCGCCCAAGTGTTTGTTATCAAGATATTTGCTTCGTCTCACACTTGTTGAGTTTCTGTTGTTTTTTATACGACAGATTGAATGACAGTTGTCACTAATACGTCAGAGGTGGGCACAATTACAATTTTCTTGATAACTAACACTTGGGTGGGTGGGCGGGAACACAGTTTATAAATATTGGGCCGGTGGTTTGATACAGTGTTCCCGCCTACCCGCCCAAATGTTTGTTATCAAGAAATTTGCTTTGTCTCACACTTGTTGCGTTTTTGCTGTTTTTTATATGACAGATTTAATGACAGTTGTCACTAATACGCACAGGTAGGTTCAATAACAAATTTCTTGATAACCAACACTTGGGCGGGTGGGCGGGAACACAGTTTGTGAATATTGGGCCGGTCGTTTGATACAGTATTACCGCCCACCCGCCCAAGTGTTTGTTATCAAGAAATTTACTTCATCTCACACTTATTGCGTTTTTGCTGTTTTTTATATGACAGATTGAATGACAGTTGTCACTAATATGTTAGAGGTGGGCACAATTACAATTTGTTATATAACTAACACTTGGGTGTGTGGGCGGGAACACAGTTTATAAATATTGAGCTGGTGGTTTGATATAGTGTTCCCGCCCACCCACCCAAGTGTTTGTTATCAAGATATTTGCTTCGTCTCACACTTGTTGCGTTTCTGTTGTTTTTTATACGACAGATTGAATGACAGTTGTCACTAATACGTCAGAGGTGGGCACAATAACAATTTTCTTGATAACTAACACTTGGGTGGGTGGGCGGGAACACAGTTTATAAATATTGTGCCGGTGGTTTGATACAGTGTTCCCGCCTACCCGCATAAGTGTTTGTTATCAAGAAATTTACTTATTCTCACTTTTGTTGCGTTTCTGCTGTTTTTAATATGACAGATTGAATGACAGTTGTCACTATTACGTCAGAGTTGGACACAATAACAAATTTCTTGATAACCAACATTCTTGCAAACTATCAAACAAAATCGCATACTAGTCTTCTATTTAAAATGATAAAATTAATTCTTCTTTTTCTTTCAGTGATGTAGTGGTGCAACCGTACAATTCCCTCCTGACGTTAAAAAGATTAACCGAATCAGCAGATTCCGTAGTAGTATTAGACAACACAGCTTTGAATCGCATTGCAGCTGATAGATTACACATACAAAATCCGACTTTTACGCAAATCAATTCGTTAGTGAGTACCATTATGTCGGTTTCGACGACGACTTTACGATATCCATCTTATATGAATAATGACTTAATGGGATTACTCGCTCCATTGATTCCCACGCCCAGATTACATTTCCTTATGACTGGTTACACACCTTTATCGACGGATACCGATGAGGTCAGCGTGCGTAAGACTACTGTATTGGATGTTATGCGTCGTTTATTGCAGCCGAAAAATATGATGGTTTCGACTACATTGGATCGAAATTCGCAGCATTGCTTTATATCGATTTTGAATATAATTCAGGTTGATTTTATTGATATTTTAATTAATTTGAATTATTAATTGATTGGTTTTTAGGGTGAGGTCGATCCAACTCAAGTGCATAAATCATTGCAAAGGATAAGGGAGCGTAAATTGGCTTCGTTTATTCCGTGGGGTCCTGCTAGTATTCAGGTTGCTTTATCGCGTAAATCGCCTTATATACAGACTGCTCATAGGGTTTCCGGATTGATGCTTGCCAATCATACTAATATTAGCTCGGTAATTATATTTAGTTTTCGTAGTAATGATGATAATTTTTGTATTTTTTAGTTGTTTGAACGTGCTTTGCAACAATATGACAAGTTGCGTCGTCGCGAGGCTTTTCTGGATCAATTTAAGAAGGAGGAAATGTTTCAGGATAATTTAGATGAATTGGATTCGAGCAGAGAGGTCATTCAAGAGCTTGTTGATGAATATATTGCAGCTACTCGTGCTGATTATTGTACTTGGGGATTGCAGAATGCCAAATAAATTGTAGTTTTGTAGTTAGTTATATTTGAATCGTTGATTTGATTTGAAGATTTTATTTATTGTTGTGCCATAATTATTATTACATTTTTTCACTTTGTTTAAATTATTAATAAAAAAATATTAACATAGCAAAATAGAAGTAGATTGTTTTAACGTGTTTTTTTAGTTTTAAAAGACAGATTTATAGTTTTTTAGAAGAATTTAAGAAAGCCGGATTTACAAAGGTTAGGATTAATAATTTGGCAGCGAAACTTAATATGGAATTTATGATTTTTGACAATTTATGAATAACATTTTAGACTTTTCAACAGTTTATAGCCAGATTTTGGTACTTTTTGACAATAATTTGATGTTTCAAAGCCGGACTTCAAATTGCTGATAATAAATTTGGATTCAAAATACATTAATTGATTAGAAAAAAGTTTGAAACTAATTTTTTTAAATTGATTTGAAGCAGAAATGGTCCCAAAATGACCCAAATTGTATGATTTTGTTTATAATTCCAAATTTGCGCAGTAACCAGCAGGAATTTTAAATTGCTGATAATGAATTTGAGTTCAAAATACATTAATTGATAAGAAAAAAGTTTGAAACTAATTTATATAAATTGATTTGAAGCAGAAATGGTCCCAAAATGACCTAATTTGTATGATTTTCTTAATAAATTTAAGTTATCGCAGTAACCAGCGGGAATTTTAAATTGCTGATAATAATATTGGATTTAAAATACATTAGTTGATTAGAAAAAAGTTTGAAATTAATTTATATAAATTGATTTGAAGCAGAAATGTTCCCAAATTTACCGATATTGTATGATTTTGTTAATAAATCCAAATTTGCGCAGTAACCAGCAGGAATTTTAAATTGCTGATAATGAATTTGGGTTTAAAATACATTGATTGATGAGAAAAAAGTTTGAAACTAATTTATATAAATTGATTTGAAGCAGAAATGGTATCAAAATAACCCAAATTGCATGATTTTGTTAATAATTTTAAATTTGCGCAGGATCAGCAGGAATTTCAAATTGCTGATAATGAATTTGGATTCAAAATACATTAATTGATTAGAAAAAAGTTTGAAACTAATTTATATAAATTGATTTAAAGCAGAAATGGTCCCAAAATAACTCAAATTGTATGATTTTGTTAACAATTTCAAATTTGCGCAGTAACCAGCAAGAATTTCAAATTGCTGATAATGAATTTGGGTTCAAAATATATTAATTGATAAGAAAAAAGTTTGAAACTAATTTATATAAATTGATTTGAAGCAGAAATGGTCCCAAAATGACCCAAATTGCATGATTTTGTTAATAATTTCTAATTTGCGCAGTAACCAGCAGGAATTTTAAATTGCTGATAATAAATTTGGATTCAAAATACATTAATTGATAAGAAAAAAGTTTGAAACTAATTTATATAAATTGATTTTAAGCAGAAATGGTCCCAAAATGATCTAATTTGTATGATTTTGCTAATCATTTTAAATTTGCGCAGTAACCAGCAGGAATTTCAAATTGCTAATACTAAATTTGGGTTTAAAATTCATTAATTGATTAGAAAAAAGTTTGAAATTAATTTATATAAATTGATTTGAAGCAGAAATGGTCCCAAAATGACCCAAATTGTGTGATTTTTTTAATAATTTTGAATTTGCGCAGTAACCAGTAAGAATTTTAAATTGCTGATAATACATTTGGATTCAAAATACATTAATTGATTAGAAAAAAGTTTGAAATTAATTTATTTAAATTGATTTGAAGCAGAAATGGCCCCAAAATGACCCAAATTGTATGATTTTGTTAATAATTTCAAATTTGCGCAGTAACCAGCAGGAATTTCAAATTGCTGATAATAAATTTGGATTCAAAATTTATAAATTAATAAAAAAAAATTGGAACCAATTTATATAAATTGATTTGAAGCAGAAATGGTCCCAAAATGACCCAAATTGTATGATTTTGTTAATAATTTCAAATTTGCGCAATAACTAGCAGGAATTTCAAATTGCTGATAATGAATTTAGATTCAAAATACATTAATTGATAGGAAAAAAGTTTGAAACTAATTTATATAAATTGATTTGAAGCAGAAATGATCCCAAAATGACCAAAATTGTATGATTTTGTTAATGATTTCAAATTTGCGCAGTAAACAGCAGGAGTTTCAAATTGCTGATAATAAATTTGGATTTAAAATACATTAATTGATCAGAAAAAAGTTTGAAACTAATTTATATAAATTGATTTGAAGCAGAAATGGTCCCAAAATGACCCAATTTGTATGATTTTGCTAATAATTTTAAATTTGCTCAGTAACCAGCAGGAATTTCAAATTTCTGATAATAAATTTGGATTCAAAATACATTAATTGATAAGAAAAAAGTTTGAAATCAATTTATATAAATTGATTTGAAGTAGAAATGGTCTCAACATGACCCAAATTGTGTGTTTTTTTTTAAATAATTTTAAGTTTGCGCAGTAATCAGCAGGAATTTCAAATTGCTGATAATGAATTTGGATTCAAAATACATAAATTGATAAGAAAAAAGTTTGAAACTAATTTATATAAATTGATTTGAAGCAGAAATGGTCCCAAAATAACCTGAATTGTATGATTTTGTTAACAATTTCAAATTGCTGATAAAAATTTGGAATAAATTGTCAGTTTTTGAAATTTAATACATAATTAACAACAATTTCAATTTTTAAACAATTTTTTTATTAATTTATTTTACAATTTACGCGACCAAAATAATCAAACCTACTGCTAACAACTACATCTTTATAAAAGATTCAACACAAACACAATGTTTGTACCTAAATAGTTAGACTATTAACAAATATTTTTAAAATAATCTACTTTTTTCTTCAAACGCATTTTCCTCAAAACTAAGATATTTTTCTTTCTAACACAAAATAATTTTGGGTTCAAATTGATTTTTCTCTTATTAGCATACTTATATTGCAACAATTTGCAAACAAAACTAATAAAACTTAATAACAAGCCTACAATGAATATAATAAAAGCTCCTTGAAGATGCTTCATTGTTAAAATTACATTGTTGTCATCATCTAAAACATTGATTACATGTTCATGGTTTCCATACAAATCTAACCCAAACTGATTAACAAGAGATACCAATGTTTGAATTCTTTCCATAAATGGTGAGTTTGGTGGAAAATTGTAAACGCTGTGACCACCAATAAGATATTCATCAATTTTACGATAGATATATCTATTAGCACTATTTTTACGCTGCAATAATATCTCCAAATAAGTAAACGGAAGTACATAGGCTTTATCCTTGTTATATTGCATAAATTCTTTAACCAGAACATTGGTATCGTTAATATTTATCAATCTATCTTGTATATCGTTGAATTGATCCAAATTTCCGTGCATGGCATCCATATTTACTGCAATTTTTAAATCGCTATTTTTTAAATCACTTATTGTCAGTATCTCCTTTTCATATTTAGGATGAATTATAGAACTTCTCAATCCTGTATTGAAAGCTGTTATAACTAACAACGAATAAATTACAAAACCAATTAAAAGTATCTTCAATGACCAACGTCCTTTAAAAATATGATTATTAGCCAAATTCAAAAAGATTTGATAAATTCCCAATATTATAATCTGTGAGTTGTTACTAGCTTCATGCAAAACAAATTTTATATAAGCTACATTTAAACCAGTTACTATTATTAATGATAATATAACCATTATCCAGAGTTTGTATTTAAAAACTAGAAAGATGTAAAGGTATCGTGGTATTAAATTTCCTGTTGGTACTGCAACTGTTATGTAATCCATACGTATTGGATAGCTGGCTTTTATTAAATATGGAGTGTTTTCCATCCAAAAATGTTTTGTGAATGAGAAATTAATATTTTCATTCATAATAGCGTATTTCATTTCGTAATAATTTTTAAAAATTTTGATGTGTAATGTTGCATTAAGCGCTGAAGTGATGTGTCTTATTCTGTTGCCATCCAATCCTCTCATTATACCTAAAAAATATTAAATATTTCTAACAAAATAATTGTCAATTTTTTTTTACCATTAATCATGATGTTTCTGGGAATATCTTCTAACATACCAACGTACAACTTATAACCATTCATGTTTGCTAATTTGTTTGGATAAATTGTAGAATTTCTTATTTTATTGGTAAAATTGTAGATGTAATTTTGGAACATATTATAGCCAATGACTTCAACTGTTTTATTAATTTGGTATACAATAACAAAATTCATTATATCATTAGACCAAATAAATTCTAAAACATTAAATTTGTTAATGTTTTTTTGTTTTTTTGTTTTGTAAATTACCTAACGTATCCATTAACCAATCTTTGTCAACCACATGTTTGCCTACTATAAATTGGATGTAACCATTCATATCAAAAAATGGATTTTTTTTAATGTAATTCATTGTAGCTTTAAAGTCATCTTTGGTGTTAACGTAGCAGAATAAGTTAGGTGTACGTTCAAGTTTTCCATGTTTTAAGTAGTAATTTAGATTCTGGTTGCCTATGAGGACTGGCTCAATGTTTTTGTATTTGAAGAAGTAGTCTACAATTGCTCTGGTGTATAGTTGGTTTGTATTGATTATGCCTGAAACATATAAAATCTGCTTTTAATAACCATAACATTTTATTAATATTTTTATTACCCAGTGTGTCATAGACGCCAGACAATTCTAGTTTAGTTGATTGAATATACTCGATCATCTCTTTACTGATTTCAGTATCAGGTGGCTCTAGTTTTCCCCAACTATTTTCACATAGAGTTAATAATATTATTATAACTAGCACCGAATTCATTGCTCCCCAAACACGTAACGATTAGAATTATATTCTCAACGCAAATCTATTTACTACTATTAAATGAACAGACAATAATTGTTATTGATGACATCATTTTAATGGACCTAACGCATATTTTGTGGCTATTAAAAGCTTTTTTGAGTAGTTTATTGCTTTTTAATGTTTCTATAAATATTTTAATAAAAATTGGGTTTGTTTTAGATAATTGTAATATAAATACCATGACAATTTTATTTAAAAAAATTTGATATCTTTATCTATAAATAGTCTTAATTGATTTTTAGAAAAAAATATTTTTTTGATAATTTTAACTATTTTTTTGAAATTGACGTCTGTATCAAAGTGCACATAACTTTAAAAGTGTTGACACTGACAACTTTTAAATTGTTAAATTATAGACTCACCTAACCTAAAAACAATTTTGACATCTGTCACTTTGAAATTGACTTAATAGTAACTTTTTGAATTAGAATCAGACATAAAATTAGTCGGGAGAAACGAACTAAACTCCAGGAGTGTATTGTACATGTAAAAATACTTCAATCAAAATTACATGCGCGTGATTATAAACTTGTGTCCCCGCCCACCCACCCAAGTGTTAGTCATCCAATCCCTTGATAACAAACACTTGGGCGGGTGGGTGGGTCACTCCAATCAAAACTACTACGTCATCAAGAAATTTGATGTTTGACTCTCTGCGAACGTCAGAATTTACTTTGTCACAAGAGAAGGTTGTGATCCAATCTTTTGATAACTAACATTTGGGTGGGTGGGTGGAGCACTCCAATCAAAACTACTGACATATTGTTATGCTAAACAGTGTTCCACCCACCCACTCATTAAGAAATTAGTTCACAAACGCTTGGGCACCACAAATCCAACCACACGTCCGCTTAATTTGAACTTAACTTTGTTAGCTTTCTTGTCTGTAAATGAACAAGATCTCTTTGTTGGAGGTTTAAAAATTTACTCAATCTTTCAACCCACTACGGAGCCACATATGAGACGCTATCACAAACTGATGCGGGGACTGCAGAGCTAATCAAGTGATATAGGTTTTATAAATATAAATGAAACAAAGTACTATCAGCCTCTAACCGTAGCACAGTGTGAACCACATTAATAATTCCTCAGCTTTAAGTTAAATAACAAGCCGACTGGTTAAAACTGAGTTAGGTTTAATAACTTCCCGTTTTACCAGAAGCTAACATTCTTTGGAATTTGCCCCTCAACTATCAGTGTTCTCGCTCAACCGCTCATGTGTTTGTCATAAAGAAATTGACAGTTACTACCACTTCTCGTGTTCCTACAGCTAACAAACAAGACAAAATGACTAACAGATGTCATTAAACTTGAAGAGGGAGTTGACGTAATCAATTTCTTGATAACGAACACTGGGGCGGGTGAGCGGAAACACAGTTTATGAGTATTGGGTTGGTAATTTGATACAGTGTTCCCACCTACCTGCCCAGGTGTTTCTCATAAAGAAATTGACAGTTACTACCACCTCTCGTGTTCCTACAGCTAACAAACAAGACAAAATGACTAACAGATGTCATTAAACTTGAAGAGGGAGTTGACGTAATCAATTTCTTGATAACAAACACTGGGGCGGGTGGGCGGAAACACAGTTTATGAATATTGGGCCGGTAATTTGATACAGTGTTCTTGCCCACCCGCCCATGTATTTGTCATAAAGAAATTGACAGTTACCACCACCTCTTGGGTTCTTGCAGCTACCAAACAAGACTAAATGACTGACAGATGTCATTAAACTTGAAGAGGGAGTTGACGTAATCAATTTCTTGATAACAAACACTTGGGCGGGTGGGCGGGAACACAGTTTATGAATATTGGGCCGGTAGTTTGATACATTGTTCTTGCCCACCCGCCCATGTATTTGTCATAAAGAAAATTGACAGTACCTACCACTTCTCGTGTTCCTATAGTTAAGAAATAAGACAAAATGACTGATGCCATTAAACTTGAAGAAAGAGTTGACGTAATCAATTTCTTGATAACAATTACTGGGGCGGGTGGGCGGGAACACAGTTTATAATTATTGAGCCAATAGTTTGATACAGTGTTCCCACCCACCCGCCCAGGTGTTTGTCATAAAGAAATTGACAGTTACTACTACCTCTCGTGTTCCTATTGCTAATAAACAAGACGTCATTAAACTTGAAGAGAGTGTTGACGTAATCAATTTATTGATATCTAACACTTGGGCGGGAACACAGGTTATGAATATTAGGCCGGTAGTTTGATACAGTGTTCTTGCCCACCCGCCCATGTATTTGTCATAAAGAAATTGACAGTTACTACCACCTCTCGTGTTCCTACTGCTAATAAACAAGACAAAATGACTGATAGATGTCATTAAACTCAAAGAAGGAGTTGACGTAATCAATTTCTTGATAACAAACACTGGGGCGGGTGGGTGAGAACACAGTTTATTAATATTGGGCCGGTAGTTTGATACAGTGTTTTTGCCCACCCGCCCAGGTGTTTGTTATAAAAAAATTGACAGTACCTACCACCTCTCGTGTTCCTATAGCTAAGAAATGACTGACAGATGTCATTAAACTTCAAGAGGGAATTGACGTAATCAATTTCTTGATATCAAACACTGGGGCGGGTGGGCAAAAACACAGTTTATAATTATTAGGCCGGTAGTTTGATACAGTGTTTCCACCCACCCGCCCAGGTGTTTGTCATAAATAAATTGACAGTTACTACCACCTCTCGTGTTCCTAAGCTAACAAAGAAGGCAAAATGACTGACAGATGTCATTAAACTTGAAGAGGGAGTTGACGTAATCAATTTCTTGATAACAAACACTAGGGTGGGTGGGCGGGAACACAGTTTATAATTATTGGGCCAATAGTTTGATACAGTGTTCCCACCCACCCGCCCAGGTGTTTGTCATAAAGAAATTGACAGTTATTACCATCTCTCGTGTTCCTAAGCTAACAAACAAGACAAAATGACTGACAGATGTCATTAAACTTGAAGAAGGAGTTGACGTAATTAATTTCTTGATAACAAACACTAGGGCGGGTGGGCGGGAACACAGTTTGTAATTATTGGGCCAATAGTTTGATACAGTGTTCCCACCCACCCGCACAGGTGTTTGTTATAAAGAAATTGACAGTTACTACCACCTCTCGTGCTCCTACAGCTAACAAACAAGACAAAATGACTGACAGATGTCACTAAACTTGAAGAGGGAGTTGACGTAATCAACTTCTTGATAACAAACACTGGGGCGGGTGGGCGGGAACACAATTTATGAATATTGAGCCAATAGTTTGATACAGTGTTTTAGCCCACCCGCCCATGTATTTGTCATAAAGAAATTGACAGTTACTACTACCTCTCGTGTTTCTACTGCTAAAAAACAAGACAAAATGACTGACAGATGTCATTAAACTTGAAGAGGGAGTTGGCGTAATCAATTTCTTGATAACAAACACTGGGGTGGGTGGGCGGAAACACAGTTTATGAATATTGGGTTGGTAATTTGATACAGTGTTCCCACCCACCCGCCTAGGTGTTTGTCATAAAGAAATTGACAGTTACTACCACCTCTCGTGTTCCTAAGCTAACAAAGAAGGCAAAATGACTGACAGTTGTCATTAAACTTGAAGAGGGAGTTGACGTAATCAATTTCTTGATATCAAACACTTGGGCGAGTGGGCGGGAACACAGTTTATAATTATTGGGCTGGTGGTATGATACAGTGTTCTCACCCACCGGCCCAGGTGTTTGTCATAAAGAAATTGACAGTTACTACTACCTCTCGTGTTCCTACAGCTAACAAACAAGACAAAATGACTGACAGATGTCATTAAACTTGAAGAGGGAGTTGACGTAATCAATTTCTTGATAACGAACTCTGGGGCGGGTGGGCGGATACACAGTTTATGAATATTGGGCCGGTAGTTTGATACAGTGTTCCCACCCACCCGCCCACGTGTTTGTCATAAAGAAATTTACAGTTACTATCTTACCATCTTTTGTGTTCCTACAGCTAACAAACAAGACAAAATGACTAACAGATGTCATTAAACTTGGAGAGTGTGTTGACGTAATGAATTTCTTAATAATAAACACTGGGGCGGGTGGGCGGGAACACAGTTTATGAATATTGGGCCGGTAGTTTGATACAATGTTTCCACCTACCCGCTCATGTATTTGTCATAAAGAAATTGACAGTTACTACCATTTGTTGTGTTCCTATAGCTATCAAACAAGACAAAACAACTGACAGATGTCATTAAACTTGAAGAGGGAGTTGACGTAATCAATTTCTTAATAACAAACACTGGGGCGGGTGGGCGGGAACACAGTTTATAATTATTGGGCCGGTAGTTTGGTACAGTGTTCCCACCCACCCGCCCAGTTGTTTGTCATAAAGAAATTGACAGTTACTACCACCTCTCATGTTCCTACAGCTAACAAACAAGACAAAATGACTGACAGATGTTATTAAACTTGAAGAAGGAGTTGACGTAATCAATTTCTTGATAACGAACTCTGGGGCGGGTGGGCGGATACACAGTTTATGAATATTGGGTTGGTAGTTTGATACAGTGTTCCCACCCACCCGCCCATGTGTTTGTCATTAAGAAATTGACAGTTACTACCACTTCTTGTGTTCTTATAGCTATCAAACAAGACAAAACAACTGACAGATGTCATTAAACTTGAAGAGGGAGTTGACGTAATCAATTTATTGATAGCAAACACTGGGGCGGGTGGGCGGGAACACAGTTTATAATTATTGGGCCGGTAGTTTGAGACAGTGTTTCCACCCACCCGCCCAAGAGTTTGTCATAAAAAAAATTGACAGTACTTACCACTTCTCGTGTTCCTATAGCTAAGAAATAAGACAAAATGACTGATAGATGCCATTAAACTTGAAGAAGGAGTTGACGTAATCAATTTCTTGATAACAATCACTGGGGCGGGTGGGCGGGAACACAGTTTATAATTATTGAGCCAATAGTTTAATACAGTGTTCCCACCCACCCGCCCAGGTGTTTGTCATAAAGAAATTGACAGTTACTTTTACCTCTCGTGTTCCTATAGCTAAGAAACAAGACAAAATGACTGACAGATGTCATTAAACTTGAAGAGGGAGTTGACGTAATCAATTTATTGATAGCAAACACTGGGGCGGGTGGGCGGGAACACAGTTTATAATTATTGGGCCAATAGTTTGATACAGTGTTCCCACCCACCCGCCCAGGTGTTTGTCATAAAAAAATTGACAGTTACTACTACCTCTCGTGTTCCTACTGCTAATAAACAAGACAAAATGACTGACAGATGTCATTACACTTGAAGAGGGAGTTGACGTCATCAATTTCTTGATAACAAACATTGAGGCGGGTAGGCGAGAACACAGATTATAAATATTGCACTAGTAATTGACAGTGTCTACCACCTTTTGTGTTTCTATAGCTAAGAAGCAATTCAAAATGACTGTCAGATGTCATTAAACTTAAAAAGGGAGTTGACGTAATCAATTTCTTAATAACAAACACTGGGGCGGGTGGGCGGGAACACAGTTTATAATTATTGGGCCGGTAGTTTGAGACAGTGTTTCCACCCACCCGCCCAAGTGTTTGTCAAAAAAAAAGTGACAGTTACTACTACCTCTCGTGTTCCTAAGCTAAAAAACAAGACAAAATGACTGACAGATGTCATTTAACTTGAAAAGGGAGTTGACGTAATCAATTTCTTGATAACAAACACTGGGGCGGGTGGGCGGGAACACAATTTATAAATATTAGGTCAGTACTTTGTAAATAAATGTAATAAATCCTTAAATTCCAATAAAAAAGTAATCATTACATTTACATTATGTATCAATTACCATCTAAAATAAAACCAATCTTTATTAAATATTTATAAAAAAATATTAAAAACCAATAAACTTTCCAAGTAAATTTTCTAGAAACACCATAAAATTATACGTTAGGTCCATTAAGATGACATAAATAAAATGCCATCAATAACAATTGTCTTTCAGTTTAATAACGCGCTTGGAGTAATGTAATTGTGATCATTACCCGTTTGTGGCGCAATGAAGCCGCTGCTGCTTATATTATTTCTGTGTAGAAATAGTTGGGGAAAGCTAGAACCGCCTGATAGGGGAATCAGTAATGAGATGATTGAGTATATAAACACCTTGAAAGCAGGACTGACTAACGTATATGATACAATGGGTAATAATATCTAATTATTAAAAAAAAAAATAGTTTATACAATATTGTTTTGTATGTTTCAGGCATAATCAACACCAACCAACTATACACCAGAGCAATTCTAGACTACTTCTTCAAATACAAAAACATAGATGCGGTCCTTATAGGCAACGAGAACCTAAAATACATAAAACATGTAAAACTCGAGCATACGCCCAACCTATATTGCTACGTCAACACTAAAGATGACTTTCAAACAACAATGAATTACATTAAAAAAAATCCATTCTTTAGTATGAATGGTTACATCCAATTCATAGTAGGCAAACATGTAACCGACACAGATTGGCTAATGGATACGCTAAGTAATTTACAAAAAAATTAAATAATCAATTATTATCAAATTTAATGTTCCAGAATTTATTTGGTCTAATAATATAATAAATTTTGTAATTGTATTCCAAATCAATAAAACAGTTGAAGTCATAGGTTATAATATGTTCCAAAATTACATCTACAATTTTACCAATAAAATAAGAAATTCTACCATTTATCCAAATAAATTGGCAAACATGAATGGTTATAAGTTGTACGTTGGTATGTTGGAGGATATTCCCAGAAACACTCGAGTTAACGGTAATAAAAATAATTGACAAATATTTGTGACCAATTTTTAACAATTTTTAGGTAAAATGAGAGGATTGGATACTAACAGAATTCAACAAATTACTTCACAACTAAATGCTACTTTAAGAATCAAAATTTTTAAAAATTATTACGAAACGAAATACGCTCTATTGAGTGGAAAAATTAATTTCTCATTCGCAAAACATTTTTGGGTAGAAAACACTCCATACTTAATAAGACCCGGTTATCCAATACGTATGGATTACATAACAGTTGCAGTACCAACATCAAATTTGATACCTCGCTACCTATACATCTTCCTAGTTTTTGATGGAAATCTCTGGATACTGGTTGCAGTATCATTAATAACTATAACTGTCTTAAATGTAGCTTATGTAAAATTTGTATTGCGTGAACCAAGCAATACTCAGATTATAATATTGGGACTTTATCAAATTTTTCTGAATTCGGCTACTGATTATATATTTAAAGGACGTTGGTCTTTGAAGATTCTTCTAATGGGTTTTGTAATTTATTCGTTGTTAGTTATAACAGCTTTCAATACAGGATTGAGAAGTTCAATAATTAATGCTAAATATGAGAAGGAGATACTAACAGTAGAAGATTTAAAAAATAGCGACTTAAAAATTGCAGTGAATATGGATGAAATGCACGGAAATTTGGATCAATTCAACGATATACAAGATAGATTAATAGACATAAACGATACTAATGTGCTGGTTAAAGAATTTATGCAATATAATAAAGATAAAGCTTATGTACTTCCAGTTACTTATTTGGAGCTATTATTGCAGCGTAAAGATAGCACTAATAGATTAATTTATCATCAAATTAATGAATATCTTATTGCTGGTCATAGCGTTTACAATTTTCCACCAAATAGTCCATTTGCAGATAAAATTCAATCAATGCTATTTCTTGTTAATCAGCATGGATTGGGTTTGTTTGGAACTCAGAGAGAAGTTCTTAAAGTTTTGCATGACAATAGTGATATAATTTTATCTATGAAACATCTCCAAGGAGCTTTTATAGTGTTGTTTGGAGGTTTAGTGTTAAGTTTTATCAGTTTTGTTTGCGAATTGGGGAAATATAAATATGTCAATAGAAATAAAATTAGAAAACCAAAAATAGAGTTTAGGAATTAATATTTTTTGTAGGTATAATTTAAATTGTATTTTATTATAAATTAATTGATTATAAAGAAAAGATTGTTAGCAGTAGGTTTTAGTCAACATTAGTTCTAATTTCTAAAGAAAGAAAATAGCTTAATAAACGTTGATTGCAAAATTGTTGTTTTATTAAATTTTTTCGACTTTTTACTAGTGAAATTTATTGGAACTAGTTGGTACAAAAAAAAAATTTATTATATTATTTGTAACATAAGTGACTTGTAGATGACTATTGTAAGTCAACGACACCAAAATGGTCCACTGTATGAAACCACCGGCCCAATATTTTTAGAACTATATTCCTGCTTACCCACCCAAGTGTTATAGAGAAATTTGTTATTATGCCCACCTCTGACGTATTAGTGACAACTGTCATTTAATCTCTCATATTAAAAACAGCAAAAACGCAACAAGTGTGAGATTAAGCAAATTTCTTGATAACAAACACTTGGGCGGGCGGGCGAGAACACTGTTTCAAACCACTGGCATAATATTTTTAAAACTGTAATTCCGCCCACTCACTCAAGTGTTAATTATAAAGAAATTTGTTATTGAACTCACCTCTGACGTATTAGTGACAACTGTCATTCAATCTGTCATATTAAAAACAACAGAAACGCAACAAATGTTAAAATAAACAAAGTTATTGTTAACAAACACTTGGGTGGGTGGGCGGGAACACTGTATCAAACCACCAACTCAATATGTTTAAACTGTGTTCCCGCCCACCCACCCAAGTGTTAATTATAAAGAATTTTATTATTAATCTCACCTCTGACGTATAAGTGACAACTGTCATTTAATCTGTCGTATTAAAAACAGCAAAAACGCAACAAGTGTGAGATTAAGCAAATTTCTTGACAACAAACACTTGGGCGGGTGGGCGGGAACACTGTATCAAACCACCGGTCCAATATTTTCAAACTGTGTTCTCGACCACCCACTCAAGTGTTAGTTATACAGAAATTTGTTATTGAACCTACCTCTGACGTATTAGTGACAACTGTCATTCAATATGTCATATTAAAATCAGCAGAAACGCAACAAGTGTGAGATTAAGCAAATTTCTTGGTAACAAACACTTGGGCGGTAACACTGTATCAAACCACCAACCCAATATTTATAAACTGTGTTCCCGCCCACCCGCCCAAGTGTTGGTTATCAAGAAATTTGTTATTGAACCTACCTGTGACGTATTAGTGACAACTGTCATTCAATCTGTCATATAAAAAAACAGCAGAAACGCAACAAGTGTGAGACAAAGCAAATTTCTTAATAACAAACACTTGGGCGGGTGGGCGTGAACACTGTATCAAACCACCGACCCAGTATTCATAAACTGTGTTCCCGCCCACCCACCCAAGTGTTAATTATAAAAAAAAATGTTATTAAACCCACCTCTGACGTATTAGTGACAACTGTATTCAATCTGTCATATTAAAAACAGCAGAATTGCAACAAGTGTAAAAATAAGCAAATTTCTTGATAACAAACACTTGGGCGGGTGGGCGTGAACACTGTATCAAACCACCGACCCAGTATTCATAAACTGTGTTCCCGCCCACCCACCCAAGTGTTAATTATAAAAAAAATTGTTATTAAACCCACCTCTGACGTATTAGTGACAACTGTCATTCAATCTGTCATATTAAAAACAGCAGAATTGCAACAAGTGTAAAAATAAGGAAATTTCTTGATAACAAACACTTGGGCGGGTGGACGGGAACACTGTATTAAACCACCAACCCAATATTTATGAACTGTGAATGAGTTTTATTAAAATTTACTATTTAAATAAACGTTTTTTGAAGTTAGTACAAAATTTTTACAAAACAGTCTTAAAATGTATCACTAAATTGTTCTAAAACAGTCAATAAAGTGTCATAGGTGTCATACATTATAACCAAATGTTTTACTAAAATCATGTTCTTGAACTGTCATAAAATGTATCACTAAATTGTAAAAAAATTGTTTTTAAACTGTCAATGAAGTGTCCCAGGTGTCATACAATATAACCAAATGTTTTACTAAAATCATGTTCTTGAACTGTCATAAAATGTGTTACTAAATTGTCAAATAATTGTTCTTAAGCTGTCAATGAAGTTTCACAGGTGTTATACATTATAATCAAATGTTTCACTAAAATCATGTTCTTGAATTGTCATAAAATGTATCACTAAATTGTCAAAAAATTGTTGTTGAACTGTCAATGAAATGTCACATGTATCATAAGTTATAATCAAATGTTTCACTAAAAACATGTTTTTAAACTGTCATCAAATTTTGTTTGTCAAACCAATTAAAGTCAGAGTAATATTTGTGATATAAACTGTCAAAATAATTAGGTTAGTTAATGCTAGTTGTGTTTATGCAACGATATGGCATTAATCTGTCATTTAAATAACAAAAAAATAAAAAATAACTTTAATTGAATGTGTGGTAATATTATTATAAACATTTTGCAAGAAATTTTAAAGAATTAAATGAGCAATTCAAGTTTCTTTATTTGTGAAAGTTTGCATGATATGATACAAATTACACAACCTTAAAATACACATTTCTGAAAACCCATTTTAGAGATTTTTAAATCATTAGTTATTAATACCAAATTGATTGGGGTTATTTAAAACATATACAAAACCAAATTCGGCTCTCTGGGAGCTCCAGAAACCCCAATTCGAGACATGTAGATTAACGTAATCAAATCATTACGTAATCATTTTGAGGCTGAACATGTATGCTGACATAATATATTCAAGTCTCCCAACTCAAATATCATATTGGTTTTATATTACAATCTACGGTTTTCTCATTTCGGCTAAATCAACATTGGCTAACCTCAATTATTGTTTAAGAACAAATTTAATAAAAACGTTCAAATCTTGTAAAATTCGTGTTGTGGGACTACTTATTATATGTTAGCATACATTTTAAGCCACAAAATATCGTGGGCACGAGTTTGTGTGCGTACTAGTGATTGACCCACGGACTTACGGTTTGGCGGGGCAACCTGACGGGGTCTGTGGCTTGCCACAGAAGCATCCACGTCTCCCTCCGCCGGCTAAAAGTATGTTTGTTTTTTGCTTTTCTGTAATAAAAACATACCAAAGAAACCGCTTATTATTAGAAGGTGAAACGTTGAGAATATCAAAACGCGGAATCGTAATCAGGAGTCCAAATTACCACAGAAACAAAAAAAAATACAAACATTGATCCACAATTGCTAATTTTAGTCTGAAATCGGAAATTGCGTCGATCGCCGAAGGAAAGCCTTTTGACCTACGGACTTCCGTTTTGGCAGGGATTTAGATGGATCTATTGGCTAGCTCCCTTTAGTGCCCTTTTTGCCGTTCAAAATGCAAAAAACCCATGTCTTTGGAGGTTATCTTAAAATTTACTAATAAATGCTAAGAATATCGGAGTCAGACTCCCAAAATTGTAATCAGGGGTTAATTTTACGTCAGGAAATGCAAAAAAATTGACCTTTACTTCAACACTTTGAACCGGGTTTACATAAACTGATTTAAGCACGTAAATATACATTACATTCTTTTTCGACTAATTTTAGTTTGCTGCGTTGAGTTTTAGTTTAGTTCAGTTTGCGTTGAACACGACCTGGGACACCAGAGCATGAAACCAAGTCAATGGTTTAGAATAAATTGTCCCACCCATCCACCCACCTAAGTGTTAATTATCAATAGATAAGATCAGGACTTTCTCTTATGATAAAATGACTTCTGACGACCGCATAGAAAACAAACATTTAATTCCGTAATGACAAACACTTGGGTGGGTGGAACGGACACTCCAAAGCATGATAACAAGCTAATAATTTAGAATGAAGTGTCCCACCCACCCAAACACCCAAGAGTTGGTTATTAAGAGGTTAGTTCACAACCTACTCTTGTAACAAAATGACTTCTGACGTCCGCATAGAAAACATACATTTAATTTCTTAATGACGAATACTTGGGTGGGTGGGTGGGACACTCCAAAGCATAAAAACAAACCAATAATTTAGAATAAAGTGTCACACCCATCCACTCAAGTGTTGGTTATCAAGAGGTTAGATCACAATCTACTCTTGTGACAAAATAACAACTAACATTCAATTCCAAAGCATGAAAACAAGCCAATAATTTGGCAAATTATTGTGACAGCTTGCAGATGCGTTTGCAGTTTGTAGAAACTATTTTAGCATGATTTAAATAAAACTGCAAACATTTTAATTGAAAATATATATATATCATTTTATAGATAACTTTGATAACACATCATTCAGCAAGCTTATCTTTAATCCAATCCATATAATACGCAAGATCGGTAAAAACGACATAATTGTAGGGATCACAGTATATTTCTTGCATTTTAACACTGTTGGACACTAATCCACGAATTTCCCAAACCTTATCCTCTGCATTTTCATTTTTGATAAACAACATACCTCCACCGGAATCATCATTACACACAGAAGTACCTAAAAACAAATTTAGTTACACTCTGTATACTAAAGTTTATACTACATACCGTTTCTAAATCCAGCACAGAAGGTAGTACGCGTTGTGTATTTACTGAAAAATTCTGGGTTGGAGTAAATACACTCAAGTTTATTCATAACTGGCATCTTAGTTTCTTGAAGAGTTTCCGAAATTTCGTTATTCTGATCAAAGTATCCGATAACGGTACCTGAAATGTCATTACTGTATTGGAACAAATTATTATAAAACAAAGTTACCTTGTTTTCTTGTAACTTTTGTACCAATCCCTTTGCTCCATAAACAAACAGGACGTACATAATCTGTATAATCGACATCTTGTGATAATCTTAACACTGCTAGGTCACCTTGATAAAATGAATGATTGTATCTAGGATGTACTGATATGGTATCCACTAAACGTTCCTGTGTTCCGTTTCCAGATTTCTTTAAATTAGTGCGACCTGATTGTAACAGATTTAATCAAGTTTACACAATTATTATTATTATTTAACTTACCTAAATGAATTAAAAATCCATCCGGATTACTGGGTCTGCTAGATTCTGGTATTGTGACACAATGCGCTGCCGTAAGAACATGCCTTTTTCCAATTAAACTTCCTCCACAGATGTATCTTTTTTGCACTCCATTAGATGTGTACAAGGCGATGTGCCATGGCCAATTACCTAACAAAAATAATTTATACAAAATTGTTGCTTTTTATTGCAAAATTTAAACCTTTCTTTGCTATGGTACCGCATTCAATTGTGTTGCTTAGCACTGATGTAGGTGTGCTGGGTTTCTTTTCTGTTATTAATGTGTTGAAATCGCCGGAGAAGTATTCAAGTTTGGTGTCTTCATCTTCTTTAATACGTGGAAATGTGGTTATTGTGGTTCTGATGGAAAAAGTTTTAAATTAGTTAGATTTGTGCTTGCCAACCTACAAATTCTCTGATGCCTAAATGACATTTGACATTTACTGTTTTGTACGTAATAGCTACAAAAACACAAGAAGTGGGTGAAGTAATAGATTCTTTGATGACTAACAGTTAGGTGGGTGGGTGGGTCACAGTATCCGCCCACAATTATAACTTAGTGCTCTTGTGTCTCAAATGTTGAAAAATATTTTTGATATGTCTCATATATCAGATAACATTTCCAAACTGTCATAAATGTCATAAAATGATTTCAAACTGTCATCAATAATCCTGAATTGTTATAAATATAGTAAAATGTGTCTCAGATGTTAAAAAATATCTTTGAGATGTCTCATATGTTAGATAACATTTTTAAACTGTCACAAATGTCAGATAATGTTTTGAAACTGTCAACAATGAGCCTGAATTGTCATAAATATAGTAAAATGTGTCTCAGATGTTATAAAATATCTTTGAGATGTCTTATATGTTAGATAACATTTTCAAACTGTCACAAATGTCAGATAATGTTTTGAAACTGTCAACAATGAGCTTGAATTGTCATAAATATATTCAAATGTGTCTCAGATGTTATAAAATATCTTTGAAATGCCTCATATGTTAGATAAAAGTTTCAAACTGTCACAAATGTCAGATAATGTTTTGAAACTGTCAACAATGATTTTCAACTGTCATAAATATAGTAAAATGTGTCTCAGATGTTATAAAATATTTTTGGGATGTCTCATATGTTAGATAACAGTTTCAAACTGTCACAAATGTCAGATAATGTTTTGAAACTGTTAGCAATGACCTTGAATTGTTATAAATGTAGTAAAATATGTCTCAGATGTTAGAAAATATCTTTGAGATGTCTCATATGTTTGATAACATTTTCAAACTGTCACAAATGTCATGTAATGTTCTGAAACTGTCAACAATGACCTTGAATTGTCATAAATATAGTAAAATGTGTCTCAGATGTTATAAAATATCTTTGAAATGCCTCATATGTTAGATAACAGTTTCAAACTGTCACAAATGTCAGATAATGTTTTGAAACTGTCAACAATGACTTTCAACTGTCATAAATATAGTAAAATGTGTCTCAGATGTTATAAAATATCTTTGAGATGTCTCATAGGTTAAATAACTTTTTGAAACTGTCACAAATGTCATATAATGTTTTGAAACTGTCAACAAAGACCCTGAGCTGTCATAAATGTAGTAAAATGTGTCTCAGATGTTATAAAATATCTTTGAGATGTCTCATAGGTTAAATAACTTTTTGAAACTGTCACAAATGTCATATAATGTTTTGAAACTATCAACAATAACCCTGAATTGTCATAAATGTAGTAAAATGTGTCTCAAGTGTTATAAATTATCTTTGAAATGTCTCATATGTTAGAAAACATTTTCAAACTGTCACAAATGTCATATAATGTTTTTAAACTGTCAACAATGAGTCTGAATTGTCATAAATGTTGTAAAATGTGTCTCAGATAATATAAAATATTTTTGAGATGTCTCATAGGTTAAATAACATTTTCAAACTGTCACAAATGTCATGTAATGTTTTGAAACTATCAACAATGACCTTGAATCGTCATAAATATAGTAAAATGTGTCTCAGATGTTATAAAATATATTTGAGATGTCTCATATGTTAGATAACATTTTCAAACTGTCACAAATGTCATGTAATGTTCTGAAACTGTCAACAATGACCTTGAATTGTCATAAATGTAGTAAAATGTGTCTCAGATGTAATAAAATATCTTTAAAATGTCTTTTATGTTAGATAACATTTTCAAATTGTCACAAATGTTATGTAATGTTTTGAAACTGTCAACAATAACAGTGGGTGGCTGGGTCATTTTAGAAGAAGCTACTCAACCACAGTTTGAACATGGTAGTTGCAATTTTGTTTAATCTAAAAACTATTCTAACAATACTTACTCTAATTCATTGCTTCTTTCTGTTGTAATATTCTGTGCAACCTGACTTATAATAGATCTTGGAGTTGTGGTCGTTTTCTGCACAACGCCTAAACCACAAATAACCCGTCCATTGAATCGAATCTTACTTAAACTAGGAGGTTCAGTGGCGGGATTATATAGCACCTGCAGTTTAATAATCACCGGTAGTCCCTCCTCCAATTTATACGCGGCATTGGTGATCGTAAAGTCTTTGTTGTTTTGCGTCGTCGCATGGCCAAACGAATTCTACAAAAAAATAAAAATTAAATGTAATATATTTTTTAAGTTAAATGGAGACCGTGACATAACAATTAATCGCAAAGCGACTAGTACAATATCATAACTTTTTATCAGTTCTCTTACCGTGACACAATTGTCAATCGCGTAGCAACAAATTAAATTTGATATTTTTTTAAAGTTAAATAATGACCGTGACATAACAATCAATCGCGAAGCGACTAGTACAATATCATAATTTTTTATCAGTGCCTTACCGTGACACAACTGTCAGTTGCGAAGCGACAAACTAAATTTAATATTTTTTTAAAGATAAATAGTGACCGTGACATAACAATTAATCGCGAAGCGACTAGTACAATATCATAATTTTTTATCAGTGCTCTTACCGTGACACAATTGTCAATCGCAAAGCGACAAATTAAATTAATTTTTTTTAAGTTAAATAGTGACCGTGACATAACAATTAATTGAGAAGCAACTAGTACAATATCATAATTTTTTATCAGTGCTCTTACCGTGACAACTGTCAGTTGCGAAGCGACAAACTAAATTTAATATTTTTTTAAAGTTAAATAGAGACCGGGACATAACAATCAATTGCGAAGCGACTAGTACAATATCATAATTTTTTATCAGTGCCTTACCGTGACACAACTGTCAGTTGCAAAGCGACAAACTAAATTTAATATTTTTTTAAAGATAAATAGTGACCGTGACATAACAATTAATTGCGAAGCGACTAGTACAATATCATAATTTTTTATCAGTGCTCTTACCGTGACACAATTGTCAATCGCGAAGCGACAAATTAAATTAATTTTTTTTAAGTTAAATAGTGACCGTGACATAACAATTAATCGAGAAGCGACTAGTACAATATCATAATTTTTTATCAGTGCTCTTACCGTGACAACTGTCAGTTGCGAAGCGACAAACTAAATTTAATATTTTTTTAAAGTTAAATAGAGACCGGGACATAACAATTAATCGAGAAGCGACTAGTACAGTATCATAATTTTTTATCAGTGCTCTTACCGTGACACAATTGTCAATCGCGAAGCGACAAATTAAATTTAATATATTTTTTTAAATTAACTACAGACCGTGACATAATAATTAACAGTTAAAATATTACAACTATTCATCAATGCTTTTACCGTGACACATACGTAAAAAAATTAATAGGTTGCTAAGCAATTTCTCGTTTTTATTAAATTTTCTTACTCAATTGCTTAGTAACCTTACTAGATAATAATATTGCAACAAAATATACTATTTTCAGAACAATTTTTAACAATAATATACAATATAACTTACAATTAATAAATTGGCAGGTTCATCTAATGAAATATGCAACCAAATTCCTTGCAACTCATCTTCAGCACTTATCGTAATAATTCCAATCCATTGCTTCGAAAATGGATTGGAAATATTTACACTTTTGGTTTCATAACGGAAGACATCCGGACACGGACTGTCTTTCTGTGCTTCCGCACTAAATATACCGATCAACACAACAATCCACAACATTCCAAACACCACAATAACATTTAAATTAAAGTTTGCATAACCTTGCAGTAATCATTTGATATTTTTATTACTGTATTTGACCCCGACAAAAAAATAACAACTTGATTGGTGTGTTTCCTGAATTAGCATAGATTATTTGTATATTATATTCTGAAGAGATAAAACCTGTTTTGTATTGCCGCATCTTGAGACGGAATTTCCAAGCATTATACATTTTGCGCGCTTTAATTTTTTTATATTGTTTAGAGTGTGCACAGTTAGATGGCGCTACTTGTGCTTAATTCTACTTAAGTTACTTATTGTCTAACATGTTCTGTCAAAATTTCAAACTGTCAATTTCAAAATTGTGACTTTAACACAATAATTAGTGAAATGATGTTTTGAACAAATTAAGAAAACTAATAAAATATACTTTTAATTTTTAGAATTTAATTCCACTTAAGTCACTTATTACCCATTATAATTAACATGTTCCGTCAAAATTTCAAGCTGTCAATTTCAAAATTGTGACTTTAATACAATAATTAGTGAAATGATGTTTTGAACAAATTAAGAAAACTAATAAAATATGCTTTTAATTTTTAGAAATTAATTCCATTTAAGTCACTTATTACCCACTATAATTAACATGTTCTGTCAAAATTTTAAGCTGTCAATTTCAAAATTGTGACTTTAACACGATAATTAGTGATATGATGTTTTGAACAAATTAAGAAAATTAATAAAATATACTTTTAATTTTTAGAATTTAATTCCACTTAAGTCACTTATTACCCACTATGATTAACATGTTCTGTCAAAATTTCAAGCTGTCAATTTCAAAATTGTGACTTTAACACAATAATTAGTGAAATGATGTTTTGAACAAATTAAGAAAACTAATAAAATATGCTTTTAATTTTTAAAAATTAATTCCATTTAAGTCACTTATTACCCACTATAATTAACATGTTCTGTCAAAATTTTAAGCTGTCAATTTCAAAATTGTGACTTTAACACGATAATTAGTGATATGATGTTTTGAACAAATTAAGAAAATTAATAAAATATACTTTTAATTTTTAGAATTTAATTCCACTTAAGTCACTTATTACTCACTATAATTAACATGTTCTGTCAAAATTTCAAGCTGTCAATTTCAAAATTGTGACTTTAACACGATAATTAGTGAAATGATGTTTTGAACAAGTTAAGAAAACTAATAAAATATACTTTTAATTTTTAGAATTTAATTCCACTTAAGTCACTATAATTAACATGTTCTGTCAAAATTTCAAACTGTCAATTTTAAAATTGTGACTTTAACACAATAATTAGTGAAATGATGTTTTGAACAAATTAAGAAAACTAATAAAATATACTTTCAATTTTTAGAAATTAATTTCATTAAAATCACTTATTACCCACTATAATTAACATGTTCTGTCAAAATTTCAAGCTGTCAATTTAAAGATTGTGACTTTAACACGATAATTAGTGAAATGATGTTTTGAACAAATTAAGAAAACTAATAAAATATACTTTCAATTTTTAGAAATTAATTTCATTAAAATCACTTATTACCCACTATAATTAACATGTTCTGTCAAAATTTCAAGCTGTCAATTTAAAGATTGTGACTTTAACACAATAATTAGTGAAATGCTGTTTTGAACAAATTAAGAAAACTAATAAAATATACTTTTAATATTTAGAGATTAATTTTATTAAAGTCACTTATTACCCACTATAATTAACATGTTCTGTCAAAATTTCAAGCTGTCAATTTCAAAATTGTGACTTTAACACGATAATTAGTGATATGATGTTTTAAACAAATTAAGAAAACTAATAAATTATACTTTTAATTTTTAGAAATTAATTTTATTAAAGTCACTTATTACCCACTATAATTAACATGTTCTGTCAAAATTTAAAGCTGTCAATTTCAAAATTATGACTTTAACACGATAATTACTGAAATGATGTTTTGAACAAATTAAGAAAACTAATAAAATATACTTTTAATTTTTAGAATTTAATTCCACTTAAGTCACTTATTACCCACTATAATTAACATGTTCCGTCAAAATTTCAAGCTGTCAATTTCAAAATTGTGACTTTAACACGATAATTAGTGAAATGATGTTTTGAACAAATTAAAAAAACTAATAAAATATACTTTTAGTTTTTAGAATTTAATTTCATTTAAGTCACTTATTATTCACTATAATTAACATGTTCTGTCAAAATTTCAAGCTGTCAATTTCAAGATTGTGACTTTAACATTATAATTAGTGAAATGCTGTTTTGAACAAATTAAGAAAACTAATAAAATATACTTTTAATTTTTAAAATTCAATTCCACTTAAGTCACTTATTACCCACTATAATTAACAAGTACTGTCAAAATTTCAAGCTGTCAATTTCAAAATTGTGACTTTAATACAATAATTAGTGAAATGATGTTTTGAACAAATTAAAAAAACTAATAAAATATACTTTTAATTTTTAAAATTCAATTCCACTTAAGTCACTTATTACCCACTATAATTAACAAGTACTGTCAAAATTTCAAGCTGTCAATTTCAAAATTATGACTTTAATACAATAATTACTGAAATGATGTTTTGAACAAATTAAGAAAACTAATAAAATATACTTTTAATTTTTAGAATTTAATTCCACTTAAGTCACTTATTACCCACTATAATTAACAAGTACTGTCAAAATTTCAAGCTGTCAATTTCAAAATTGTGACTTTAATACAATAATTAGTGAAATGATGTTTTGAACAAATTAAGAAAACTAATAAAATATACTTTTAATTTGTAGAAATTAATTTCATTAAAGTCATTTATTACCCACTATATTTAACATGTTCTGTCAAAATTTCAAGCTGTCAATTTAAAAATTGTGACTTTAACACAATAATTAGTGAAATGATGTTTAGAACAAATTAAGAAAATTATTTAAATATATTTTTAATTTTCAGAAATAAATTCCACTTAATTCACTTATTACCCACTATGATTAACATGTTCTGTCAAAATTTCAAGCTGTCAATTTCAAAATTGTGACTTTAACACAATAATTACTGAAATGATGTTTTGAACAAATTAAAGAATAATGTAGCCCAAAATTGCACAATAATTATATAAGTTTAATAAGTTACTCAACAAAAATAAAACTATACATCCCTCCACTTATCTTGATTAATGATAGACCGCGTTTATTTATTATTGACTTGCCATACTTAGCAGCAATGAAACAAGCAAGCAAACAAACAAACTAATTTGTTTGCAATAGACAACTATAAATAATTTTTTTTCCATCGATCACAAACACTTCAGTTATCAAATTTATAATAATGAAATCGGTTTTGATATTTCTAACTCTTTTAATAGAATCAAATACACAAATCTCGTATCCAATAAAAAATAAAATGAAAACATTTTTGGATGGAGTTAAAATTGGTACTGATAAAACTTACGAAACCATTGGTAAATTTTAAAACAAGAACATATTTTAGCAGTAAATAGTAATTGTTTTTAGGTTTCTTATCGGATGGATCTGAAAGTTCAATGATTTTACTTAATTATCTACTGCGTCGTAATTATAAGAAAATTGTTATAGTTGGCGTTAGTCCATTGAGTAATTATTCAGAAATTATTGCTACTTTAATTTGTTTTGTAAGCAATGTTAAAGCTTTGGAGGAAATGGTAGATGAAATTGATTTTAATCCAACTTTTTCTTCACAAGGACGAATTCGATTTATATTTTCTGAATCAGTTAATGATACGCAATGGATTAAGGGTGCTATAGGTTTGTTTTTAGATGGGTCGGCCATGTTTATAAAAGAGTGCAAAAGATCAATCAATTTAAGTTTATGCAAAATTGAACTTATTAAATTTGATAAAATTTGCACTAATATTAATGGTTTATATTAGTACCAAATTGTACTAAAATCCAATGTGCCGTTTGGGAATTATAAATTTATATTTAATCTAACAAGTTTCTTGCTTTAGTTACAAGAGATCAATCAATTTAAGGTTATGCAAAATTGAACCAATTAAATTTGATAAAATTTGCACAATTGGTACTTAAGATAATGGTTTATATTAGTACCAAATTGTACAATAATCCAATGTGCCGTTTGGGAATTATAAATTTATATTTAATCCAACAAGTCTCTTGCTTTGGTTACACGAGATGAATCAATTTAAGTTTATACAAAATTGCACGTATTAAATTTAATCAAATTTGCACAAATAGTACCTAAGATAATGGTTTGTATTGGTACTAATTTGTAGAAAAATTCAATGTGCCGTTTGGGAATTATAAATTTATTTTTAATCTAACAAGTCTCTTGCTTTAGTTACAAGAGATCAATCAATTTAAGGTTATGCAAAATTGAACCAATTAAATTTGATAAAATTTGCACAATTGGTACTTAAGATAATGGTTTATATTAGTACCAAATTGTACAATAATCCAATGTGCCGTTTGGGAATTATAAATTTATATTTAATCCAACAAGTCTCTTGCTTTGCTTACACGAGATCAATCAATTTAAACTTATGCAAAATTGATCGTATTAAATTTAATCAAATTTGCACAAACAGTACCTAAAATAACGGTTTATAATGGTACCAAATTGTACAAAAATCCAATGTGCCGTTTGGGAATTATAAATTTATATTTAATCCAACAAGTCTCTTGCTTTGGTTACACGATGTGAATCAATTTAAGTTTATACAAAATTGCACGTATTAAATTTTATCAAATTTGCACAAATAATACCTAAGATAATGATTTATATTGGTACTAAATTGTACAATAATCCAATGTGCCGTTTGGGAATTATAAATTTATATTTAATCCAACAAGTCTCTTGCTTTGGTTACACGAGATGAATCAATTTAAGTTTATACAAAATTGCACGTATTAATTTTAATCAAATTTGCACAAATAGTACCTAAGATAATGGTTTATATTGGTACTAAATTGTAGAAAAATTCAATGTGCCGTTTGGGAATTATAAATTTATATTTAATCCAACAAGTCTCTTGCTTTGGTTACACGAGATGAATCAATTTAAGTTTATACAAAATTGCACGTATTAAATTTTATCAAATTTGCACAAATAGTACCTAAGATAATGGTTTATATTGGTACTAAATTGTAGAAAAATTCAATGTGCCGTTTGGGAATTATAAATTTATATTTAATCCAACAAGTCTCTTGCTTTGGTTACACGAGATGAATCAATTTAAGTTTATACAAAATTGCACGTATTAATTTTAATCAAATTTGCACAAATAGTACCTAAGATAATGGTTTATATTGGTACCAAATTGTACAATAATCCAATGTGCCGTTTGGGAATTATAAATTTATATTTAATCCAACAAGTCTCTTGCTTTGGTTACACGAGATGAATCAATTTAAGTTTATACAAAATTGCACGTATTAAATTTTATCAAATTTGCACAAATAATACCTAAGATAATGATTTATATTGGTACTAAATTGTACAATAATCCAATGTGCCGTTTGGGAATTATAAATTTATATTTAATCCAACAAATCTCTTGCTTTGGTTACACGAGATCAATCAATTTAAACTTATTCAAAATTGAACGTATTAAATTTGATCAAATTTTGCACAAATAGTACATTAGATAATGGTTTATATTGGTACTAAATTGTACAAAAATCCAATGTGCCGTTTGGGAAATATAAATTTATATTTAATCCAACAAGTCTCTTGCTTTGGTTGCAATAGATCAATCAATTTTAACTTATGCAAAATTGAACGTATTAAATTTTATGAAATTTGCACAAATAGTACCTAAGATAAAGGTTCATGTTAGTACCAAATTGTACAAAAATTCAATGTGCTGTTTGAGAATTATAAATTTATATTTAATCCAACAAGTCTCTTGCTTTGGTTACACGAGATCAATTAATTTATGTTTATGCAAAATTGAACCTATTAAATTTGATAAAGTTTTACAATGGGTACCTAAGATAAAGGTTTATATTAATACCAATTTGTACAAAAATCCAATGTGCCGTTTGGGAATTATATATTTATATTTAATCTAACAAGTCTCTTGCTTTGGTTACAAGCGATCAATCAAATTATATTTATGCAAAATTAAACCATTAAAATTTGATAAAATTTGTACGATGGGTACCTAAGATAAAGGTTTATATTGGTACCAAATTGTACAAAAATCTAATGTGCCGTTTGGGAATTATAAATTTATATTTAATCTAACAAATCTCTTACTTTGGTTACACGAGATTAATCAATTTATGTTTATGCAAAATTGAACCTATTAAATTTGATAAAATTTGTACAATGGGTACCTAAAATAAAGGTTTATATTAGTACCAAATTGTATAAAAATCTAATGTGCCGTTTGGGAATTATAAATTTATATTTAATCTAACAAATCTCTTGCTTTGGTTACACGAGATTAATCAATTTATGTTTATGTAAAATTGAACCTATTAAATTTGATAAAATTTGTACAATGGGTACCTAAGATAAAGGTTTATATTAGTACCAAATTGTATAAAAATCTAATGTGCCGTTTGGGAATTATAAATTTATATTTAATCTAACAAATCTCTTACTTTGGTTACACGAGATTAATCAATTTATGTTTATGCAAAATTGAACCTATTAAATTTGATAAAATTTGTACAATGGGTACCTAAAATAAAGGTTTATATTAGTACCAAATTGTATAAAAATCTAATGTGCCGTTTGGGAATTATAAATTTATATTTAATCCAACAAGTCTCTTGCTTTGGTTACACGAGATCAATCAATTTATGTTTATGCAAAATTGAACCTTTGAAATTTGATAAAATTTGTACAATGGGTACTTAAGATTAAGTTTTATATTAGTATCAAATTGTATAAAAATCTAATGTGCCGTTTGGGAATTATAAATTTATATTTAATATAACAAGTCTCTTGCTTTGGTTACAAGAGATCAATCAATTTATGTTTATGCAAAATTGAACCTATTAAATTTGATAAAATTTGCACAATGGGTACCTAAGATAAAGGTTTATATTGGTACCAAATTGTATAAAAATTTAATGTGCCGTTTGAGAATTATAAATTTATTTTTAATCCAACAAGTCTCTTGCTTTGGTTACAAAAGATCAATTAATTAATGTTTATGCAAAATTGAACCTTTAAAATTGGATAAAATTTGTACAATGGGTACCTAAGATAAAGGTTTATATTGGTACCAAATTGTACAAAAATTTAACGTGCCGTTTGGGAATTATAAATTTATATTTAATCCAACAAGTCTCTTGCTTTGGTTACACGAGATCAATCAATTTATGTTTATGCAAAATTGAACCTATTAAATATGATAAAATCTGTACAATGGGTACCTAAGATAAAGGTTTATATTAGTTCTAAACTGTATAAAAATCTATTGTGCCGTTTGGGAATTATAAATTTATATTTAATCTAACAAGTCTCTTGCTTTGGTTACACGAGATTAATCAATTTATGTTTATGCAAAATTGAACCTATTAAATTTGATAAAAATTGTACAATAGGTACCTAAGATAAAGGTTTATATTGGAACCAAATTATACAAAAATCCAATGTGCCGTTTGGGAATTATAAATTTATATTTAATCCAAGAAGTATCTTGCTTTGGTTACAAGAGATCAATCAATTTATGTTTATGCAAAATTGAACCATTAAAATTTGATCAATGTTATACAATGGGTACCTAAGATAAAGGTTAATATTGGTACCAAATTGTACAAAAATCCAATGTGCCGTTTGGGAATTATAAATTTATATTTAATCCAACAAGTCTCTTGCTTTGGTTACACGAGATCAATCAATTTATGTTTATGCAAAATTGAACCTATTAAATTTGATAAAATTTGTACAATGGGTACCTAAGATAAGGGTTTATATTGGTACTAAATCGTACAAAAATCCAATGTGCCGTTTGGGAATTATAAATTTATTTCTAATCTAACAAGTCTCTTGCTTTGGTTACACGAGATCAATCAATTTATGTTTATGCAAAATTGAACCTTTAAAATTTGATAAAATTTGTACAATAGGTACCTAAGATAAAGGTTTATATTGGAACTAAATTGTACAAAAATCCAATGTGCCGTTTGGGAATTATAAATTTATATTTAATCCTAAAAGTCTCTTGCTTTGGTTACACGAGATCAATCAATTTATGTTTATGCAAAATTGAACTATTAAAATTTGATAAAATTTGTACAATGGGTACCTAAGATAAAGGTTTATATTAGTACCAAATTGTATAAAAATCTAATGTGCCGTTTGGGAATTATAAATTTATATTTAATCTAACAAATCTCTTGCTTTGGTTACACGAGATTAATCAATTTATGTTTATGTAAAATTGAACCTATTAAATTTGATAAAATTTGTACAATGGGTACCTAAGATAAAGGTTTATATTAGTACCAAATTGTATAAAAATCTAATGTGCCGTTTGGGAATTATAAATTTATATTTAATCCAACAAGTCTCTTGCTTTGGTTACACGAGATCAATCAATTTATGTTTATGCAAAATTGAACCATTAAAATTTGATCAATGTTATACAATGGGTACCTATGATAAAGGTTTATATTGGTACCAAATTGTACAAAAATCCAATGTGTCGTTTGGGAATTTTAAATTTATATTTAATCCAACAAGTCTCTTGCTTTGGTTACACGAGATCAATCAATTTATGTTTATGCAAAATTGAACTAGTAAAATTTGATAAAATTTGTACAATAGATACCTAAGATAAAAGTTTATATTGGAACCAAATTGTACAAAAATCCAATGTGCCGTTTGGGAATTATAAATTTATATTTAATCTAACAAATCTCTTGCTTTGGTTACACGAGATTAATCAATTTATGTTTATGTAAAATTGAACCTATTAAATTTGATAAAATTTGTACAATGGGTACCTAAGATAAAGGTTTATATTAGTACTAAATTGTATAAAAATCTAATGTGCCGTTTGGGAATTATAAATTTATATTTAATCTAACAAATCTCTTACTTTGGTTACACGAGATTAATCAATTTATGTTTATGCAAAATTGAACCTATTAAATTTGATAAAATTTGTACAATGGGTACCTAAAATAAAGGTTTATATTAGTACCAAATTGTATAAAAATCTAATGTGCCGTTTGGGAATTATAAATTTATATTTAATCCAACAAGTCTCTTGCTTTGGTTACACGAGATCAATCAATTTATGTTTATGCAAAATTGAACCTTTGAAATTTGATAAAATTTGTACAATGGGTACTTAAGATTGAGTTTTATATTAGTTTCAAATTGTATAAAAATCTAATGTGCCGTTTGGGAATTATAAATTTATATTTAATCTAACAAATCTCTTGCTTTGGTTACACGAGATTAATCAATTTATGTTTATGCAAAATTGAACCTATTAAATTTGATAAAATTTGTACAATGGGTACCTAAGATAAAGGTTTATATTAGTACTAAATTGTATAAAAATCTAATGTGCCGTTTGGGAATTATAAATTTATATTTAACCTAACAAGTCTTTTGCTTTGGTTACACGTGATCAATTAATTTATGTTTATGCAAAATTGAATTATTAAAATTTGATAAAATTTGTACAATAGGTACCTAAGATAAAGGTTTATATTGGTACTAAATTGTACAAAAATTTTATGTGCCGTTTGGGAATTATAAATTTATATTTAAATCAACAAATCTCTTCCTTTGGTTACAAGAAATCAATCAATTTAAGGTTATGCAAAATTGATAAAATTTGCACAATTGGTACCTAAGATTATGGTTTATATTGGTACCAAATTGCACAAAAATTCAATGTGTCGTTTGGGAGTTATTAATTTATATTATTGAGATATAGGTTTATATTGGTATGGTTATATTGCATAATTTTGTTAATAATTTGAAATTTGCGCGTTAACCAGCAGGAATTTTAAATTGTTAATACAAAATTTGAATTCACAATACAATAATTGATAAGAAACAAGTTTGAAACAAATTTATATAAATTAATTTGAACCAGAAATGGTCCCAAAATGAGCCAAATTGTATGATTTTGTTAATAATTTTAAAATTTCAAAGTAACCAGCAGGAATTTCAAATTGCTAATACTAAATTTAGATTCAAAATACATCAATTGATAAGAAATTTTTCTGAAATAAATTTTTATAAATTAATTTGATCCAGAAATGGTCCCAAAATGACTCAAATTGCATGATTTTATTAATAATTTGAAATTTGCGCATTAACCAGCAGGAATTTTAAATTGTTAATATTAAATTTGGATTTAAAATGCATTAATTGATAAGAAAAAAGTTTAAAACAATTTTATATAAATTAGTTTGAAACAGAAATGGTCCCAAAATGACCCAAATTGCATGATTTTGTAAATAATTTTAAATTTGCACGTTAACCAGCAGGAATATCAAATTGCTAATACCATATTTTGATTTAAAATATATTAATTGATAAGAAAAAAGTTTGAAACAAATTTATATAAATTAATTTGAAGCAGAAATGGTCCCAAAATGACCCAAATTGCACGATTTTGTTAATAATTTCAAATTTGCGTATTAACCATCAAGAATTTCAAATCGCTAATACTAAATTTGGATTTAAAATACATTAATTGATAAGAAAAAAGTTTAAAACAAATTAATATAAATTAATTTGAAGCAGAAATGGTCCCAAAATGACCCAAATTGCATGATTTTGTTAATAACTTCAAATTTGCGCATTAACCTGCAGGAATTTCAAACTGCTAATACAAAATTTGGATCCAAAACACATTAATTGATAAGAAAAAAGTTTGAAACAAATCTATATAAATCAATTTGAAGCAGAAATGGTCCCAAAATGACCCAAATTGCATGATTTTGTTAATAATTTCAAATTTGCGCTTTAACCAGCAGGAATTTCAAATTGCTGATAAGAAATTTAGATTCAAAACACATAAATTAATAAGAAAAAAGTTAATTGTACATTTAATGGTTTAATTTTTCAGATTTTTTATGGTCAAGGAGTGTATTAAGATATGTTTTTATATATGAGATGCATAATGAAATCAAAATGATCCGATACAATCCTTTCCAAAAAACCATATATGATGTTGAGCAACCAGCAAAATTTCCGAATGATTTGAATAATATGTACGGATACATATTGAATGTTGCGATGCTAATTGATATCCCCAGAAACGTGCTTACTTCTGGTTTGTAATATTATAATATTTAAAAACTATTTCTAAAATCACAATTTTAGTCGGATTTGAAGGTGAGGATGCTAACATGGTACGCCTAGTTGCTCAAAAATTCAACGCAAAATTAAAATGGAATTTTTTTGAAGATTATTTTGAAATCCAATCAGCTTTATTGAATAATAAAGCAAATTTCTCATTCACCAAACATTTTGCTTATTGGAATACAGGAACTGTTATATTATCTTCCTACCCTACAGGAATGGATTATCTTGTAATAGCCGTACCTACAGCAACAGCAATACCTCAATACAAATACCTATTTTTGGTATTTCATACAACATTATGGTTATCCTTATTAGGTATTTTTGTAATCATTACGATAATCAATGTATTCTTTACAAATCAAACCGAATTTATTTACAATTCATGGAGCGAATGCGCTTTGTTTACTTTGCAGATTTTTTTGAATAGTGGTTATATACATATAGGGAAAGCTAAGGCTTCTTTGAAAATATTGTTGTTATCATGGTTGCTGTTTTCGTTGTTAGTTGTAACTGGTTTTAATACAGCTTTGAGGAGTAGTTTGGTTAATCAAAAATATTATGAAGAAGTTGATACTTTTGATGAATTATTAGCAAGCGACTTACAAGTGGGAATTAATAAGAATTATTATAGTAGCATTATAGATGCTTACCCACCACTTTTTAATCAGCTTGTTAATACTAGTGGAATTATACCTAAGTTAACCAAATATACTAAAGATATGTCGTATTGTTTGCCGTTAACTTTTATGATTAAATTGGTGAATAGGAAAGATAAAAATAATAGATATTATTATAGAATATTGGGAGAAAATTTGATGGTTGGACATAGTGTTTACAATTTTCCACACAATTCACCGTTTTTGAAGCAATTTGATTATTTTATAATGTTGTTGGTTCAATATGGGTTGTCCAAGTTTGGTGTTGAACCTATTAATGAGAATGTTGTGGTTTCTGGTGAATTGGTGAAGCTTACAGTTGAACATTTACAAACTCATTTTTATATTTTATTAGTTGGATGTGGAATTGCAGTGGTTGTATTTTTTGTAGAAATATTGGTGTTATATTATTAAATTTTTAGTTAGTAAAAAATAAATGTTTGAAAAAGATTTTTAAAATTATATTTGTTTGATTAACTTTTATTATTATGGTTAACCATTTTATGCATACTACTTGGAAATTAAAAATTTGTAAAGATGTTTTTATTTTTTGATACAATGTTTGTTTTTCTCAGTCAATATTTATTTAAAAAGTAAATTTTAATAAAGTTTTGGAATTTTTAAAAAATCACAAAAAAATTTAACATTTTTTAAAAATTGTTTTGACTCTTACAGTATATCTAAACATGTCTTAAGACTGTTTTGTGAAAGTTTGGTACAAAATTGTAACCTCAGTCAATATTTAATCAAAAAGTGAATTCTAATAAATTTTCAAAGTTTTCAAAAAATTACAAAAAATACTTAACATTTTTTAAAAATTGTTTTGACTCTTACAGTATATTTAAACATGTCTTGAGACTATTTTGTGAAAATTTGGTACAAATTTTTTTTTAAACTGTAATCTCAGTCAATATTTATTTAAAAAGTGAATTTTATTAAAATTCTTAAATTTTCAAAAAACCACAAAAAATACTTAACATATTTTAAAAATTGTTTTGTCCCTTACAGTATATTTGAACATGTTTTAAGATTCTTTTATGAAAATTTTGTTCTTAAATTCTTTAAACTGTAACATCAGCCATCATTTATTCAAAGATTCATTTTTAGAACTATGTTCCTGCCCACTCACCCAAGTGTTTGTTATTTATTGATTGGTTTACTCTTATTATATGTGCTTGAATGACAGATGACGTTTTGTTTGATGTAATAACTGCAGGAGCATCAGCAGTGGGGGCGACATGAAATAGTTTGATAACAAACACTTGGGTAGGTGGTTGAGTCAAATAGTTTATCTATTGGGGCGGGGGTTTTTGTAACTGTGTTCCCGCCCACCTTCCAAAGTGTTTGTTATCAAAAACTTTGCTTGTTCTCATATTCGTTGCGTTTTGGCTGTTTTTAATATGACAGATTGAATGACAGTTGTCACTAATACGTAAGAGATAAGTTCAATAACAAATTTCTTCATAACTAACATTTGGGTGAGTGGACGGGAACACAGTTTATAAATGTTGGGCCGGTGGTTTAATACACTGTTCCCTCCCACTCGCCCAAGTGTTTGTAATCAAGAAATTTGCTTAATCTCACTCTTGTTGCGTTTCTGCTGTTTTTAATATTACAGATTGAATGACAGTTGTCACTAATACATCACAGGTAGGTACAATAACAAATTTATTGATAACCAACACTTACTTGGGCGGGTGGGCGGGAACACAGTTTGTAAATATTAGACCGGTAGTTTGACACAGTGTTCCCGCCCACCCGCTTAAGTGTTTGTAATCAAGAAATTTGCTTAATCTCACACTAGTTGCGTTTTTGCTGATTTTAATATGACAGATTAAATGACAGTTGTCACTAATACGTCAGTGATAAATTCAATAACAAATTTCTTCATAACTAACACTTGGGTGGGTGGGCGGGAACACAGTTTGTGAATATTGGGCCGGTGATTTGATACAGTGTTCCCGCCCACCCGCCCAAGTGTTTGTAGTCAAGAAATTTGCTTAATCTCACTCTTGTTGCGTTTCTGCTGTTATTAATATGACAGATTGAATGACAATTGTCACTTATACGTCAGAGGTGGATTCAATAACAAATTTTTTTATAACTAACACTTGGACGGGTAGGCGGGAACACAGTTTGTGAATATTGGGTCGGTGATTTGATACAGTGTTCCCGCCCACCCGCCCAAGTGTTTGTTATCAAGAAATTTGCATAATCTCACACTTGTTGCGTTTCTGCTGTTATTAATATGACAGATTGAATGACAGTTATCACTAATACGTCAGAGGTGGGTTTAATTACAATTTTTGTCATAATTAACACATGGGTGGGTGGGCGGGAACACAGTTTATAAATATTGGGACAGTAGTTTGACACAGTTTTCTTGCCCACCCGCCCAAGTGTTTGTAATCAAGAAATTTGTTTAATCTCACACTTGTTGCGTTTTTTCTGTTTTTAATATGACAGATTGAATGACAGTTGTCACTAATACGTCAGAGATAAGTTCAATAACAAATTTCTTTATAACTAACACCTGGGTGGGTGGGCGGGAACGCAGTTTATAAATATTGGGTCGGTGGTTTGGTACAGTGTTCCCGCCCACCCGCTCAAGTGTTTGTAATCAAAAAATTTGCTTAATCTCAATCTTGTTGCGTTTCTGCTGTTTTTAATATGACAGATTAAATGACAGTTG
Source organism: Tachinus rufipes (assembly GCA_963932245.1). Taxonomy (NCBI): domain Eukaryota; kingdom Metazoa; phylum Arthropoda; class Insecta; order Coleoptera; family Staphylinidae; genus Tachinus; species Tachinus rufipes. The sequence continues at coordinate 87,545,526 of OZ010748.1, read as the reverse complement.
TCACTTATACGTTAGAGGTGAGTTCAGTAACAATTTTTTTTCATAATTAACACTTGGGCGGGTGGGCGGGAACACAGTTTGTGAATATTGGGCCGGTGATTTGATACAGTATTCCCGCCCACCCGCCCAAGTGTTTGTTATCAAGAAATTTGCATAATCTCACACTTGTTGCGTTTCTGCTGTTTTTAATATGACAGATTAAATGACATTTGACACTAATACTTCAGAGGTGGGTTTAATAACAAATTTTTTTATAACTAATATTGGGGTGGGTCGGCGCGAACACAGTTTGTAAATATTGGACCGGTAGTTTGATACAGTGTTTCCGCCCACCCGCCCAAGTGTTTGTAATTAAGAAATTTGCTTAATCTGACACTTGTTGCGTTTTTGCTATTTTTTATATGACAGATTGAACGACAGTTGTCACTTATACGTCAGAGGTGGGTTTAATAACAAATTTCTCTGTAACTAACACTTGGGTGGGCGGGCGGGAACACAGTTTATAAATATTGGGCCGGTAGTTTGATACAGTGTTCCCGCCCACCCGCTCAAGTGTTTGTAATCAAGAAATTTGCTAAATCTCACACTTGTTGCGTTTTTGCTGTTTTTAATATGACAGATTGAATGACAGTTGTCACTAATACGTCATAGGTGGGTTTAATAACAAATTGTTTTGTAACTAACACTTGGGTGGGTTTGCGGGAACACAGTTTATAAATATTGGGACGGTGGTTTAATACAGTGCTTCCGCCAACCCGCCCAAGTGTTAAATATAAAGAAATTTGCTTAATCTCACGCTTGTTGCATATCTGCTGTTTTTAATTTGACAGATTGAATGACAGTTGTCACTAATACGTCAGAGATAATTTTAATAACAAATTTCTTTATAACTAACACTTGGGTGGGTGGGCGGGAACACAGTTTATAAATATTGGGCTAGTAGTTTGATACAGTGTTCCCGCCCACCCGCCCAAGTGTTTGTAATCAAGAAATTTGCTAAATCTCACACTTGTTGCGTTTTTGCTGTTTTTAATTTGACAGATTGAATGACAGTTGTCACTAATACGTCAGAGATAATTTTAATAACAAATTTCTTTATAACTAACACTTGGGTGGGTGGGCGGGAACACAGTTTATAAATAGTGGGCTAGTAGTTTGATACAGTGTTCCCGCCCACCCGCTCAAGTGTTTGTAATCAAGAAATTTGCTAAATCTCACACTTGTTGCGTTTTTGCTGTTTTTAATTTGACAGATTGAATGACAGTTGTCACTAATACGTCATAGGTGGGTTTAATAACAAATTGTTTTGTAACTAACACTTGGGTGGGTTTGCGGGAACACAGTTTATAAATATTGGGACGGTGGTTTAATACAGTGCTTCCGCCAACCCGCCCAAGTGTTAAATATAAAGAAATTTGCTTAATCTCACGCTTGTTGCATATCTGCTGTTTTTAATTTGACAGATTGAATGACAGTTGTCACTAATACGTCAGAGATAATTTTAATAACAAATTTCTTTATAACTAACACTTGGGTGGGTGGGCGGGAACACAGTTTATAAATATTGGGCTAGTAGTTTGATACAGTGTTCCCGCCCACCCGCCCAAGTGTTTGTAATCAAGAAATTTGCTTAATCTCACTTTTGTTGCGTTTCTGCTGTTTTTAATATGACAGATTAAATGACAGTTGCCACTAATAGGTCACAGGTAGGTTCAATAACACATTTATTGATAACCAACACTTGGGCGGGTGGGCGGGAACACAGTTTGTAAATATTGGGCTGGTGATTTGATACAGTGTTCTAGCCCACCCGCCCAAGTGTTTGTTATCATGAAATTTGCATAATCTCACACTTGTTGCGTTTCAGCTCTTTTTAATATGACAGATTGAACGACAGTTGTCACTAATACGTCAGAGGTGGGTTCAATATCAACTTTCTAATATCTAACACTTGGGTGGGTGGGCGGGAACACAGTTTATAAATATTGGGTCGGTGGTTTGATACAGTGTTCTTGCCCACCCGCCCAAGTGTTTGTAATTAAGAATTTTGCTTAATCTCACACTTGTTGCGTTTTTGCTGTTTTTAATATGACAGATTAAATGACAGTTGTCACTAATACGTCAGAGATTGGTTCAATAACAAATTTATTAATAACCAACACTTGAGTGGGTGGTCGGAAACACAGTTTGTGAGTATTGGGCCGGTGATTTGATACAGTGTTTCCGCACACCCGCCCAAGTGTTTGTATACAAGAAATTTGCATAATCTTACACTTATTCCGTTTCTGCTGTTTTTAATGTGACAGATTGAATGACAGTTGTCACTAATACGTCAGAGGTGAGTTCAATAACAAACTTCTTCATAATTAACACTTGGGTGGGTGGGCGGGAACACAGTTTATAAATATTGGGCCGGTGGTTTGGTTAGTTATAAAGAAATTTGCTTAATCTCACGCTTGTTGCATATCTGCTGTTTTTAATATGACAGATTGAATGACAGTTGTCACTAATACGTCAGAGATAATTTTAATAACAAATTTCTTTATAACTAACACTTGGGTGGGTGGGCGGGAACACAGTTTATAAATATTGGGCTAGTAGTTTGATACAGTGTTCCCGCCCACCCGCCCAAGTGTTTGTAATCAAGAAATTTGCTTAATCTCACTTTTGTTACGTTTCTGCTGTTTTTAATATGACAGATTAAATGACAGTTATCACTAATAGGTCACAGGTAGGTTCAATAACAAATGTATTGATAACCAACACTTGGGCGGGTGGGAGGGAACACAGTTTGTAAATATTGAGCCGGTGATTTGATACAGTGTTCCCGCTCACCCGCTCAAGTGTTTGTTATCAAGAAATTTAAATAATCTCACACTTGTTGCGTTTCTGCTGTTTTTAATATGATAGATTGAACGACAGTTGTCACTAATACGTCAGAGGTAGGTTCAATATCAACTTTCTTAATATCTAACAGTTGGGTGGGTGGGCGGGAACACAGTTTATAAATATTGAGTCGGTGGTTTGATACAGTGTTCCCGCCCACCCGCCCAAGTGTTTGTTATCAAGAAATTTAAATAATCTCACACTTGTTGCGTTTTTGCTGTTTTTAATATGACAGATTGAATGACAGTTGTTACTGATACGTCAGAGGTGGGTTTAATAAAAAAAAAATTTATAACTATCACTTGAGTGGGTGGTCGGGAACCTAGTTTATAAATATTGAGCAGATGGTTTGATACAGTGTTTTCGCCCATTCGCTTAAGTGTTTTTATCAAGAGAAAGTCGAACAAATTTAATCAAACAACAATTTTGCAATCAACATTTATTAAGCTGTTTTCTTACTTTAGAAATTAGAACTAATGTTGACTAAAACCTACTGCTAACAATCACTTCTTTATATTCGATTAATTTATAATAAAATACAAATTGAAGTATACTTATACTAAAAATTATTAATTTCTAAACTCTATTTTTGATTTTCTAATTTTATTTCTATTGACATATTTATATCGCCCCAATTCGCATACAAAACTAATAAAACTTAACACCAAACCTCCAAACAACACAATAAAAGCTCCTTGGAGATGTTTCATAGATAAAATTATGTCACTATTGTCGGGCAAAACTTTAAGAACTTCTCTCTGAGTTCCAAACAAACCCAATCCATGCTGATTAACAAGAAATAACATTGATTGGATTTTATCCGTAAATGGACAGTTTGGTGGAAAATTGTAAACGCTATGACCAGCAATAAGATATTCATTAATTTGATGATAAATTAATCTATTAGTGCTATCTTTACGCTGCAATAATAGTTCCAAATAAGTAACTGGAAGTACATAAGCTTTATCTTTATTATATTGTAAAAATTCTTTAACCAGTACGTTGGTATCGTTGATATCTATCAGTCTATCTTGAATATCATCAAATTGATCCAAATTTCCGTGCATTTCATCCATATTCACTGCAATTTTTAAGTTGCTATTTTTTAAATCTTCTACTGTTAGTATCTCCTTTTCATATTTAGCATTAATTATAGAACTTCTCAATCCTGTATTGAAAGCTGTTATAACTAACAATGAATAAATTACAAAACCCATTAAGAGAATCTTCAATGACCAACGTCCTTTAAATATGTAATCAGTAGCAGAATTCAGAAAAATTTGATAAAGTCCCATTATTATAATCTGAGTATTGCTTGGTTCACGCAATACAAATTTTACATAAGCTACATTTAAAACAGTTATAGTTATTAATGATACTGCAACCAGTATCCAGAGATTTCCATCAAAAACTAGGAAGATGTATAGGTAGCGAGGTATCAAATCTGATGTTGGTACTGCAACTGTTATGTAATCCATACGTATTGGATAACCGGGTTTTATTAAGTATGGAGTGTTTTCTACCCAAAAATGTTTTGCAAATGAGAAATTAATTTTACCACTCAATAGAGCGTATTTTGTTTCGTAATAATTTTTAAAAATTTTGATTCTTAAAGTGGCATTTAGTTGTGAGGTAATTTGTTGAATTCTGTTAGTATCCAATCCTGCCATTTTACCTGAAATTGATTAAAAATTAGTCATCAATATTTGTTAATTATTGTTATTACCGTTAACTCGTTTGTTTCTGGGAACATCCTCTAACATACCAACGTACAACTTATAACCATTCATGTTTGCTAATTTGTTTGGATAAATGGTGGAATTTCTTATTTTATTGGTAAAATTGTAGATGTAATTTTGGAACATATTATATCCTATAACTTCAACTGTTTTATTAATTTGGAATACAATTACAAAATTCATTATATCATTAGACCAAATAAATTCTGAAATATTAAATTTTGTAATAATTGGTTTTTATTTATTTTTTGTAAATTACTTAGCGTATCCATTAGCCAATCTTTGTCGGTTACATGTTTGCCTACTATGAATTGGATGTAACCATTCATACTAAAGAATGGATTTTTTTTAATGTAATTCATTGTTGTTTGGAAGTCATCTTTAGTGTTGACGTAGCAATATAGGTTGGGCGTATGCTCGAGTCTTACATGTTTTATGTATTTTAGGTTTTCGTTGCCTATAAGGACTGCGTCAACGTTTTTGTATTTAAAGAAGTAGTCTAGAATTGCTCTGGTGTATGGTTGGTTGGTGTTGATTATGCCTGAAACATACAAAATAATATTGTATTAACTATAAGATTACTATCTTGGCGCATAATTTGTCGCAGGTTCGAGCTCCAGCTCCGGCAGAAAATTTTAAGAAGTTATGGCATTTATTAATTCAGTACGCTAGTCTATTTAACAATAATTACATTTAATATGAGAGTGTGGGTGGACTGGATCAGATACTAGGCTTCGTCAGTATCTACAGCGCTTTCATTCTTTCAATTAACGAGTGCAATAGTATATATTGGAGTACATATTCAAAGGCAGTTTATGTAGTATTAACATAAACTAAAAAAGAATGTGTGCAGCGTTGACTACTAAATAATAAAACTAACATTTTTTTAATAATTAGTTATTACCCATTGTATCATAGACCTCAGACAGTCCTACTTTCATGGTATGGATATACTCAATCATCTCTTTACTGATTCCCCTATCAGGCGGTTCAAGCTTTCCCCAACTATTTCTACACAAAAATAATATAAGCAGCAGCGGCTTCATTGCTCCACAAACATGTAATGATCACAATTACATTACTCCCAATCGCGTTATTAAACTGAAAGACAATAATTGTTATTGATGACGTTTTATTTATATCATCTTAATGGACCTAACGTATAATTTATGGTGTTTATGGCTTTCCAGAAAGTTTCCTTGAAAAGTTTATAAATATCTTAATAAAAATTGGGTTTATTTTAGATGGTAATTGATGCGTAATGTAAATGTAATGATCACTCGTTAAAAGTATTATATTAAAGACGACAGGAAATAATGAGTTGTACAAAAATAAATAAAACTATTTACATATATTAAGAAACTCATGTTTTCTAAACATTTTTAAAGCTATACAGGGTGTTCAAAAAAGATGGTAGTACAAACCACAACAAACAAAAAAGTTTTAATCAACATGGGTTGTCATAGCAACGGTTTTGTAGATTTAAACAATATTTATTTTTATTATTCTTTTCCCTTCATTTTTTTTTTGCTAAAACGTGCTTTTTCTTATCATAGTTGGCTAATGTTTTGTGAAATAAACATTCAGTATTTGACAGTTGTTGTTAGTGCATAAGTTTTTTATTGCTATGGCTGATTACTCAAATGCAGAACTAGCCGACATGCATTTCAGGTATGGTCGTGCTAATGGGATTGCCATCAAAGCGCGACGTCGTTATGTAGAAGCTTATCCAAATTGCCAGATTCCTTCACATTGTATGTTTGGAAGTATTCACCAGGTTTGTCAATTCCTCGTCGATCTTTGGAATTAGACATTCCACAAATGACATTACATCGTATTTTGCATAAAGACTTAAGTCTTAAGGTTTTTAAAGTTTAGTTAACACAAGAACTCAAGCCGGTCGATCACCATAAACGTCGTATCTTTGCCTTCAACTGCATCAAAATGATCCGGAATTTCATTGAAAAATCATCTTCAGTGATGAGGCTCATTTTCATTTCGGAGGTTACGTTAATAAGCAGAATTGTTGCATTTGGGGCTCAGAAAATCCAAGAATGATTGTTGAAAAGTCTTTGCATCCTCAACGTGTCACTGTTTTGTGCGGTTTTTGGGCTGGCGGTGTGCTTGGACCTTACTTTTTTTAAAATAAAGCTGGTGCAACTGTTACGGTAAATAGATGGCGCTACCGAGTTATGATTAATGATTTTTTATGGCCGGAATTGAAAGATATTGATTTAAACAACTTTTATTTTCAGCAAGACGGCGCTACGTGCCTCACAAGCAACGAAACAATCACAATTTTGCAAGAAAGTTTCGTGACCGTGTTATTTCTTGAAGAGGTGATCACAATTGCCTACCGAGATCTTGTGATTTAACACCTTTAAACTTTTTTCATTGGGGCCACGTGAAAGATAAGGTCAATGCCAATGCTCCACAATTGATTCAAGGCTTTAAAGATGGAATTCGTAAAGTTATCGAGAACATACAGCCGCAAATGTGCGAATTGGTCATGGAAAATTTCATGAAAAGAATGTGGTACTGCAACCGTAGCCGTGGCGGCCATTTGACTGATATCGTTTTCAAATGTTAATGGCATACCTTCCTCTTTACAATGAAATAAACATTTATTGATTTCTCTTAGAAAATACTCGTTTTTTTTTAAATATCAAAATGGAACTTCTTATTGGAAAACCCTATAGAAGGAGCATTGGAGTTTGGCTTTTTCCATGGATGACTTGTATTGAGACTTTCTTGTTGTGTAAGGCTTTGAAGATTGTTTACATTAAATTTACATCCTTTGTAGTTGATTTCAATTTTTTGTTGCAAAATAGTCTTAAAAGATTATCAACCCAAACCTGAAAGGTTTTAAAAGCCTTTTTTGTAGCTTTATAAATTGGTTCTGTGAACTGTTCGATGGCTCTTTCAACAACCGTAACCTTTTGTACTGGGGTTAGCCTATGACTATGCTTTCTTTCAGGTATCTTGAAAAAAAAAATCCAATTTGTGTGGGTAACGAATCGTCTTTCTTCCTCGTCAAAGTTTCAGGTATTACCGTGACGTGATTGCAACTTAGGTCGTCGATTGTCCTAATCTTAATTCTAGGACGTCACCTCGGTGACCAGCATTGCTAGATCTATGACTCAATAACCTATTTTTTCAACGTAGTCTTGCAAAATTCATTTAACGTTAGTTGCACGATTGTTCCAAACCGAATGTTTGGAATTAAAAATTCCAGCAGTTTGAGCATTTTTAGCTGCATTTGCAATCGCTTGGGGTAGAGCTGGTAGGGTAACTAAGTTAGCAAAAGTTGTGTTTGCTGATATGGCTCTGGAGCGTTGAGAAGTAATTGGGGTCTGTACTGACCGACCTAGTGCCCTTTTTGCCGTATGAGAACCAGCGCAGAGAGCGCACTTAAGAATTGCGTCTTTTAGGTAAACAAGATTTGAATGATTTGGGGATTTGGGTCGGGTTGGATTCTGCGTTATTGTTTTCTGGGTTGAGGTCTGAAACAGAAAGCCGTCCGAACGCAACTTCTAAGGAGAGCTGTGGTTTGACTGAAGGTCTTTTATTATTATTGGAAGATGATTCACCTCCGGTTTTTTGACGTTTTTTTTTCTCCTTGTCCTTGGTTTTAGGATTTTTTGCAGTCTTTTCAGATTTGGAGAGATCTATTGGGTTGTTGACAATGTCTGCTTTGTATTAATAGTACTAAAATGATTTAAAATTTGGAAAATATTTGAAACGTTTGGAGCAGTTTTTGATTTATTTTTGTTAATTTAGTAAAGTTATTGACAGTTTGTCTGACAATTTGTGAAATATTTGACTGTTTAGTAACAATTTTTGACAGTTTAAGTACATTTGACAATCTTAAGGCAGTTTTAGAACACTTTTTGTTAATTTTTATGAGTTTTAGAAAATATTTGACAATTTCTGAACACAGTTTTTGAACTTTTTTTGATAAGTTTGACAGTATATTTTTGACAATTTGTGAAATATTAGACTGTTAACCATTTTTGATACATTTGACAATCTAATGACAGTTTTAAAACATATTCTTCAATTTTAGAAAATACTTGACAGATTTTGAACAATTAGGAAATGTCTTTGAATGTTTGTTTGTAAATTTAGACATTTTTTTGACAATTTTTAAAATATTTTGATTGTAACAATTTTAACATTTTGAGTACATTTAAGTTGTTATAGAATTTATTGTTTGTTTTACATCTTGTGTGCGTCTACAAACTTCGTCTTACGCAAGAGCCGTTCATTCCATGATGGCAAACAAACCGGCAGAACTTGAAGAAAACTCTTTCAAAGCTGATCTACTCAAAATATTAACTACTTCCCTCAACGACAAGGACCTATTAAAACAGGTTCTAGCTATCGCGCTGCAATAACTTGCATAATGGCAGCACAACCAAATTGCCTGTCAATCAGCTTCTGGAATTGCAACGGCCTTCCAACTAAAATAGAAAAACTAACAAACTATCTCATTGAACATCAAATTGATGTAATGCTACTCTCAGAAACGGGCCTTAAACCAAAACATAAAACCAAGTTTCCAAACTACAACACATACAGAAACGATAGAAACAGTGTAAGAGGTGGAGGCACTGCTATACTGGTCAAGCGATCAATAGACCAAGCCTTATTATGACAAACCTGGAAGCTAATGGAGTGATTATTAACATCAAACAGTTGGGAAAAATCAAAATCGTATCTGCATACCAATCTCCATCTAAACCCTTCCTCCACTCAGACTTGAATCGTGTTTTAAACGACAATATTCCCACCATCATCGGTGTAAATATACAGCTTGGAATTGCAAAAAAAATAATGAAAGAGGAAAATCGCTATACAAATACAGCGAAGAAAACAGTCACGCCCACTTTTTACAGTCGTCAAGGTTATCTTCCAGACATACTAGACATAGCCATCACAAAACAATTTTACAACAGCACCACCATCTCCGTAATAAACCAATTAGTCAGACCACCTTCCTGTACTGCTTCAAATCTTAAACATACCAAACCCTAACGCTAACAACTGCCGCAAGCAAACGGATTGGAAAAAATGCTCGAAAAACTTGGGCCGCTACCGACTATTACATCTAATCTGGACATTGATAACGCCGTCAACATCTTAACAACGGCTATATTAACAGCTCAAGAAAAGACTATAACAACTTTTGAATTTAGCAATAAAGACCTTTTAGGTTTACCACTTTTCCTAAAAAGTCTTGTTGCTGACAAAAACCCGACAAAAATTTAGACGTACCAGATTAGCCCAGGATAAGAGAATAGCCAGCCAGTTACAACAACAAGTCAAAGATAACATTAAAACCTTTAAAAACAAACAGTGGGAGCATGCATTTGAGGGAAGCTTTACAGATATACCCAAAATCTGGGACATCTCGAAAAGACTAAGACGTAACCACGTTAGTATTTCAGCCCTACATGGTTTAAATGGCACGGCTTACACAGAATCTGAGAAAACCGAAGCCATTGCAATATCCTTAGAACAACAATGCAGCTCAGCCTTCGACATTTTGGACACTGATTTTATGGAGGAAATTGAAAGTGAACTGATGCAACATCTCCAAACTATAAATGACGTACCACCACTGCTCACCACACCAAAGAAAGTGGCTAAAATTATCAAAAAAGTCAAGGCCAGAAAAGCCCCTGGGAAGGACAATATTTTATACAGAGCCATAAAACATCTGCTCAAAAAAGCTGTCGTTGGCTTTACTAACATTATAAATGCAAATGGATACTTCCCAGATTCATGGAAACTAGCCACTATTATAGTTTTCCCCAAGCCTGCCAAATCTCCTAAATTCTCTGAAAACTATAGGCCCATTAGCTTACTCAGTTCGCTAAGCAAGATTGCAGAGAGAGTAATTTTATCGCAAATCCAACTACAAGCTAAAAACAACAACTTAATCCTTGAACATCAACACGGATTCCGCAAAGACCATTCGACGTCTCACCAACTTGCTCGAGTAACGGATCACATCAGCGTTGAGTTTTGCACATGTGGCTAGCAAATTCTTAACTGGATAGCTAGCCACACTAAAAGTGATTTAAGCCCACCAAGGCACCCGCACGCTAGTGAGACAAATGAGAGAACTCCGAGAGATCACAAACAATTCAGAATATGTACGGTAGAAGAAGTCTAGTAAACTGTCTTGCAAGATCTTCTGATTAAAATCTATTAGACTTTTATGTGTGAGGACACATGAAACAATTAGTTTATGCGGAGCCAATAAACAACGTGGAGCAGCCACAAGAGAAAATTAAATATTTTTGTACAACGCATCTCCAAAAAATTCTCAGTACCTGAAAACATAATTAATAACAATTTCAAGTAAATAAAACGTTTTTTTTGAATAATTTTTTAATTAACCTATTTTGCAATTTACACTACTAAAATAGTTAACTCTACTGGTAACTACATTTTTATAATTGTTTAAATTACTTAATTTTTCAAATGCATTTTTCTGATAACTAAAATACTTTTCTTTCTAAAATAAAATAGCTTTGGCTTTAAATTGACTTTTCTCTTATTAGCATACTTATATTGCAACAATTCGCAAACAAAACTAATAAAACTTAATAACAATCCTACAATCAATATAATAAAAGCTCCTTGAAGATGCTGCATTGTTAAAATTACATTATGGTCATCATCTAAAACATTAACTACATGATTATGAGTTCCATACAAATCTAACCCAAACTGATTAACAAGAAATACTAATGTTTGAATTTTTTCCATAAATGGTGAATTTGGTGGAAAATTGTAAACGCTATGACCACCAATAAGATATTCATCAATTTTACGATAGATATATCTATTAGCACTATTCTTACGCTGCAATAATAGCTCCAAATAAGTAAACGGAAGTACGTAGGCTTTATCCTTGTTATATCGCATAAATTCTTTAACCAGCACATTGGTATCATTAATATTTATCAATCTATCTTGTATATCGTTGAATTGATCCAAATTTCCGTGCATGGCATCCATATTTACTGCAATTTTTAAGTCGCTATTTTTTAAATCACTTATTGTCAGTATCTCCTTTTCATATTTAGGATGAATTATAGAACTTCTCAATCCTGTATTGAAAGCTGTTATAACTAACAACGAATAAATTACGAAACCTATTAAAAGTATCTTCAATGACCAACGTCCTTTAAAAATATGACTATTGGCCAAATTCAAAAAGATTTGATAAATTTTCAATATTATAATCCGCGTGTTGGCAGCTTCATGCGATACAAATTTTATATAAGCTACATTTAAACCGGTTACAATTATTAATGATAATACAACCATTATCCAGAGTTTATATTTAAAAACTAAGAAGATGTAAAGGTATCGAGGTATTAAATTTCCTGTTGGTACTGCAACTGTTATGTAATCCATACGTATTGGATAGCTGGCTTTTATTAAATATGGAGTGTTTTCCATCCAAAAATGTTTTGTAAATGAGAAATTAATATTTTCATTCATAATAGCGTATTTCATTTCGTAATAATTTTTAAAAATTTTGATGTGTAATGTTGCATTCAGCGCTGAAGTGATGTGTCTTATTCTGTTGCCATCCAATCCTCTCATTATACCTAAAAATTATTAAATATTTCTAACAAAATAATTGCCAAATTTTTTTTTACCATTATTCATGATGTTTCTGGGAATATCCTCTAACATACCAACGTACAACTTATAACCATTCATGTTTGCTAATTTGTTTGGATAAATGGTGGAATTACATATTTTATTGGTAAAATTGTAGATGTAATTTTGGAACATATTATAGCCAATGACTTCAACTGTTTTATTAATTTGGTATACAATAACAAAATTCATTATATCATTAGACCAAATAAATTCTAAAACATAAAATTTGTTAATGTTTATTTTTTGTTTTTTTTTTTGTAAATTACCTAATGTATCCATTAGCCAATCTTTGTCAACCACATGTTTGCCTATTATGAATTGAATGTAACCATTCATATCAAAGAATGGGTTTTTTTGAATGTATTTCATTGTTGCTTTAAAGTCATCTTTGGTGTTGACGTAGCAGAATAGATTAAGTGTACGGTCAAGTTTTCCATGTTTTAAGTAGTAGTTTAGATTCTGGTTGCCTATAAGGACTGGGTCAATGTTTTTGTATTTGAAGAAGTAGTCTAGAATTGCTCTAGTGTATAGTTGGTTGGTATTGATTATGCCTGAAACATATAAAATCTGGTTTTAATAATTATAACATTTTATTAATATTATCATTACCTAGTGTGTTATAGACGCCATACAATCCCAGTTTTGTCGACTGGATATACTCAATCATCTCTTTACTGATTTCCGTATCAGGGGGTTCTAGTTTTCCCCAACTATTTCCACATAGGGATAATAATATTATTATAAGTAGCACCGAATTCATTGCGCCCCAAACACGTAATGATTACAATTACATTGTCAACGGAAATCTATTTACTACTTTTAAATGGGCAGACAATAATTGTTATTGATGACATTTTCATTTTGTCATCTTAATGGATCTAACACATATTTTGTGGCTATTAAAAGCTTTCCAAAAAGTTTTTTGAGTAGTTTATTGCTTTTAATGTTTCTATAAATATCTTAATAAAGATTAGGTTTATTTTAGATAATTTGTTTGTATTATAAAGTTTAATTTGTGGGCGAGTTACTTTTTCTACTGTAGCTCACTCACCCGCCCGAGTGTTAGTCATCAAAGGATTTATTATTTGACTCACTTCTTGTGTGATTGGATTTAGATATGAGAGAATTGTTTAACAATAAATCTCTTGATAACTAACGCCTGGGTAGGTGGGTGTGAACACAGTTTAAATTGTAGGGGAGTTACTTCTTCTACAGTAGTCCACCCACCCGCACGTGTGTTAGTCATCAAAGGATTTATTATTTGTCTCACTTTTTGTGTAATTGGATTTAGATATGAGAGAATTGTTTAACAATAAATCTCTTGATAACTAACGCCTGGGTGGGTGGGTGAGAACAAAGTTTAATTTGTGGGCGAGTTATTTCTTCTACTGTAGCCCACCCACCCGCCCGAGTGTTAGTCATCAAAGGATTTATTAATTTTGTCCCACTTCTTGTGTGATTGGATTTAGATATGAAAGAATTGTTTAACAATAACTTTTTTGATAACTAACGCCTGGGTGGGTGGATAGGAACAAAGTTTAATTTGTGGGCGAGTTACTTCTTCTACTGTAGCCCACCCACCCGGCCGAGTGTTAGTCATCAAAGAATTTATTATTTGTTCCACTTCTTGTGTGATTGGATTAGATATGAGAGAATTGTTTAACAATAAATCTCTTGATAACTAACGCCTGGGTGGGTGGGTGGGTGGGTGAGAACAAAGTTTAATTTGTGGGCGAGTTATTTCTTCTACTGTAGCCCACCCACCCGCCCGAGTGTTAGTCATCAAAGGATTTATTAATTTTGTCTCATTCTTGTGTGATTGGATTTAGATATGAGAGAATTGTTTAACAATAAATCTCTAGATAACTAACGCTTGGGTGGGTGGGTGGGAACAAAGTTTAATTTGTGGGCGAGCTATTTCCTCTACTGTAGCCCACACACCCGCCCGAGTGTTAGTCATCAAATGATTTATTAATTTTGTCCCACTTCTTGTGTGATTGGATTTAGATATGAGAGAATTGTTTAACAATAAATCTCTTGATAACTAACGTCTGGGTGGGTAGGTGGGAACAAAGTTTAATTTGTGAGCGAGTTACTTCTTCTACTGCAGCCCACCCACCCGCCCGAATGTTAGTCATCAAAGGATTTATTATTTGTCTCACTTCTTGTGTGATTGGATTTAGATATGAGAGAATTGTTTAACAATAAATCTCTTGATAACTAACGCCTGGGTGAGTGGGTGGGTAGGAACAAAGTTTAATTTATGGGCAAGTTACTTCTTTACCAGTAGCCCACCCACCCGCTCGAGTGTTAGTAATCAAAGGATTTATTATTTGTCTCACTTCTTTTGTGATTGGATTTAGATATGAGAGAATTGTTTAACAATAAATCTCTTGATAACTAACGCCTGGGTGGGTGAGTAGGAACAAAGTTTAATTTGTGAGCGAGTTACTTCTTCTACTGTAGCCCACCCACCCGCCCGAGTGTTAGTCATCAAAGAATTTTTTATTTGTCCCACTTCTTGTGTGATTGGATTTAGATATGAGAGAATTGTTTAACAATAAATCTCTTGATAACTAACGCCTGGGTGGGTGGGTGGGAACAAAGTTTAATTTGTGGGCGACTTACTTCTTCTACTGTAGCCCACCCACCCGCCCGAGTGTTAGTCATCAAAGGATTTATTATTTGTCCCACTTCTTGTGTGATTGGATTTAGGTTATTTCGCCAAAGGAAATACAGTTTCATCCCTTGGTTTGTACGTATTAAGCATACGATGATTTTGAGCATAGCAAACACCCAATTCTCATACTGATTTAATTAAACACAATTAAACAATGTAATAACATACAAAACATTCTATTTCACTCCTAGATTGCGATTATAAAGT
The DNA here is from genome assembly GCA_963932245.1 of Tachinus rufipes. NCBI lineage: Eukaryota > Metazoa > Arthropoda > Insecta > Coleoptera > Staphylinidae > Tachinus > Tachinus rufipes. Next base: position 87,530,325 of record OZ010748.1, on the reverse strand, counting down.
TTAATAAGACCAAAATTGCATTATTAAAATATAATTTTAATTAAAACTCATATTTTGAGGTTATAACCATAAAATTTACAATTTTATGAAAAACTCTAGCCCCAACGTCTTAATGCATTCTAACCTAATCTTAGTCGTCCAAAACTACCCTAAAATGCATTACATTATCCCAAGCAAACTTACATGACTCAAAATATGAGTTTGAAAATTTGCTATTTTCTCCCATAAGAAATACATGGAGATGAATGAATTTTCAACCCTTAATTCGTATCCATAATGCCGTTGTGAATATAAATACCCCTAAATGATTTGTCTGAAATGGTCAGTATTAAAAACATGAAATAACTCGATTAAAAAAAATATTTCGCAATTGGGATTTTTTGGGAACAAATTAGATGTTATTAGAAGTAGATTTTGAAATTATTCTTAACTTTGATAAATTATAAATCGCATTTTGGAATTTTTAAACTTTATTTTTGCCCAATTTTGAGTTTGCGTAGTTTTTTCACATGAATCCGGCTTATATCGGATCTTAAAAATATGAAATTCAGAAAATTCTGTCTTTTTTGCTATTAAGAAATAAATATAATTGTTGAAATAGCTTTCTAAAGAGGTAAAAATAATTGTTGAAAATAATTTAATTAATTTTCCCAACTCCGGAGCATGCGCAGGTCGTACAAAAAGGTCGGCCATATTGCAAAACTCTGGAAAATTTTCAGTAATTCGCGATGCCTTCTACTGCGCGCATGTATGTCTTACGGTCCGTGTTTTTAGTGCCTGATTGAGGCCCGGGAGTGTTCAGTGCGAAGTCATTAATTAATCCGTGTCGTAGCCGCCAGTTTTTTGTCGGAAAATTAAAATAAAGTGAAATATTTGAGTTTAAAAAAAGATTTAAAATCGGCATCAAAGTGAAGTTGGCGTCGGTTCGGATAGGATGAAATTTCAGGTTGGCTTAGTAAAATTTTGATTCTAGAGGTTGGTACTAATGAGTGTCAATGGCTTTAATTTGGAATTTTTGTAAACATATTTTGATATTAAAAATTAATTCGTGATTAAAAAAATGTTCAATTTTAAATTCTTAATATTTACCTTTTTATAAATCTAATAATACTTCAATTTATTAAGTTGTTTATATATAAAATCATTTTCTTTAAATATTCTATAGCTTTTCATAAAGTATGTTGCGTAATAGATCATTTGAAACTTCAGTAATCTGATGTAAGCCATGTGTGTCTTGTAACATGCTATGTGGACCAAACTTCTGTTGTGAAAGATGTACTCTATTATCTTAAAAATATGCAATGACTAGCTTTCTAAATTAATTTTACTACACTACCTAAACTTTCATCTTACGTTTAAAAAATAATTTAAAACTATGTGAAACGTTATGGAAATGGTACCAGAGATTCAACCAGAACTTCCCAGCAGCTTTAGCAAATCACAAGAATACAGGTAGGCCAACATAGTTCAAGACGCCAAGATAGAAAGAGTAAGTGTTTAAATTAATTACGTGATAAGTCAGTTTAGGGTTTGATCAACAGAAATATTGTAGTTTTGAACCGGTTATAATATTCATTTAAAAACTTTAGATAAAAATATTGATTAAAGTGCTTAATTTAAATTTTTCAGAATTAGATTAGTTTTTTGCTGATAATTTTTATTAATGAATTTAATTTCTTATCGGGCCACTTTCTGAACACAGTATTTTGCTTCCAAGACGGATGGATCTCTGGGCTAAGTTTTTGCTAAGAGTGAAGCTGTTGTTAATTGGTTAAGCGTCTATATGCTTGACAGTCTGTGGTTGGCAGGTTTGATTGGACGTGACGTAATAGTACACCTGGCCATCAAACCAACTTGCCGATATCTCGATATCATAAGCGATAATAAATACTAAATTTAATAATAATTAATATCTGCAAAAAATTAAAACTTGCCACCTCGCTGTTGCAGTATTTGACTGCATCAGTTGGGCCAAGTTATCAAACGTAATATTTTAATTAATTGAGTCACCCGAATTCAATTTTTTCTGCACAATTACAATATTTTTATGTTCAGTTTTATATTAATTGTTAAAGCGTCGCGGTTAGGAATTTGTTTTTCAGCCAACATTGTTTCAAATCGTTAGGTGTCTTGTTAGGTAGGGATTTCAGATAAGGATTTGAAGGAAGCAGAATTTAAATATAAAATGCGTAAATTAATACATTCAATAATAATAAAATTATGTTTCAGATAACCTTCAAATCAAATTAATTCAAGAAATGAAATCATAACTAACCCTTTTAATTCCAGTGACTATTGTAAGTAAATTTAAAATATTGTAATTAACATATTTGTTTTAGAGAACCAGAAAATTACAAATGAATGAAACATTTTTTTAATTTTTGCTAAATAATTTATTTATGGGAACCATAGAAACAATAATTGAATTTATTTTAATTCACATTAGCCTACTAATTGAATCTATTTCAGTTGCATCACCATACCAATCCAATCTCAACAATCTTTCTTCAATAATTATTTTTTAGCATTTTATGAAGGCCCCCGAAGAAACCAGAACATCTATAGAAGGAAGATAAGTTGGCGGATAAGAAAAAAGAGAGGAATGATGATGCATCAGCCCCCGGTTAGTATACTTACTATATTTTGTATCATGTGTGAACTGATTAAGCAGTTTATTTTTTTTATTTCATGTCACCTATTTGATCAAATCCTCATCATCAATTGGATCGCAGCAAACCATTGGATCGAATCACATCATATTTTAAGTAGGTTAGAATTCATAATTTTTAGATTCCATCGCTCCATTCCACCTAGAATATTATATATAAGCTATAAAATATACATTATCTCATCACATTACTACACATATCTTCACTAAAATGAAAACATTACTTTCATAACCTATATATATATATATCCAATTTATAGATTAGAAAGCTTTGTTTTTCTGAATTAATTAACTCAATTATTAATGAAGCAAAGTAATAACTATTTACTTACACAATTAAATTGTTTTCTATCTTCAAAATACGATTGGTTAGTCTTAGTGGTTACCTGCATCACTCGGCTAATTTAGCAGGAATTATGTTATGTGTAAGTAAAGTTGCCGCTTGCTGTGATGAAAGGCAACAACAATGCCACCATCTATTGTCCTCTACAGACTACACATATTCTGTAAACTCCTTACCATACAGTTTTATTCTATAAATTAATTCTTTATGTTAATTATACCTAATAAGCAACACAATATAATTAGATGCTTAAAAGTACGACTCAATAAGTTGCGAGCTGCTGAGTATTATTAAATATTTCTTTAAGTTTTAAACTATATAACTAATTACTCACATGTGCAATATAAGTAGCGTAACAATAAACTTGCGTGAAATCGAAAATTTTAAATTTTTTTTTTTTTTTTTTTTTTTTTTTTAATTCTTTAGTACGTACGTACACATGCTTCTGTGTTTTTTTGGTGTGTTTTTATTACAAAAACGTGTGAAACAAATATAGATTTAAGAGGCCGAGGAGGACGCAATTGCTCCTGTGGCAAGCCAACAGACCCCGGCAGATACTGATGCAAACCGGAAGTTCGTAGGTCAAAGGGTTTTCCATCGGCGATCGATTGTATAGCTTATTACGTACATAAGCTCGTGTTTTTCCAGAGTAAAATCCACAAATGTGGATGAAAGTTTGTAATTTTTTGCTTTTTGGGGTAATTTGGAGCCCTGATTACGATTTTGATATCGCCGTTTTGATACTCCCAACATTTCTCTCTCTTATCCACATATGGCTATTTTTGGTCAATTTGAAAGTTCTAAATGCGTGAAACTAACATACTCCTAGTCGGCGGATGGGGTCGCAGATTTTTTTATGGTAAGCCACTGACCCCAGTAGGTTGTCGGAGAAAGCGGAAGTCCGTGCTTCAAGGGGTTCTCTTTCGGCAATCAAAAGAGTCAAAACATACCAAAGAGGGGGGTCTTTCTTCTTTTTGGACTAGGATTTTTTCAATTTTTGGTAAAAAAGGTCGGTTTTTTGACATTTCCTGACGTAAAATGAACCCCTGATTACGATTTTGGGGGTCCGACTCCGATATTCCTAGCACCCTGGCGGCAATTTTAAAATAACCGCAAAAAACACGGTTTTTTTGCGTTTCAAAGAGCAAAAAAGACACTAAACGGTGAAGGGCAGGGACGCAATTGCTCCTGAGGGTAGTCAACAGACCCATCTAAATTTGTGCCAAACCGGAAGTCCGTAGGTCAAAGGGTTTTTCTTCGGCGATCGACAAAAGTTTCGGTTTTATCGCGAATACGTACATAAGCTCACGTCGCCACACTAAAATTCGCAAACGTGGACCAATGTTGGTAATTTTTTGGTTACTGGGGTAATTTGGATCCCTGATTACGATTCCGGAATTGCCGTTTCGACATACTCAACCGTTCACCTTCTAATTAATAGCGGTTTTTCGGTGTATTTTTATTACGAAAACGTGTGAAACAAATATAGTTTTAAGAGGCCGAGGAGGACGCAATTGCTCCTGTGGCAAGCCAACAGACCCCGGCAGATGCTGATGCAAACCGGAAGTTCGTAGGTCAAAGGGTTTTCCATCGGCGATCGATTGTATCGCTTATTACGTACATAAGCTCGTGTTTTTCCAGAGTAAAATCCACAAATGTGGATGAAAGTTTGTAATTTTTTGCTTTTTGGGGTAATTTGGAGCCTTGATTACGATTTTGATATCGCCGTTTTGATACTCCCAACATTTCTCTCTCTTATCCACATATGGCTATTTTTGGTCAATTTGAAAGTTCTAAATGCGTGAAACTAACATACTCCTAGTCGGCGGATGGGGTCGCAGATTTTTTTATGGTAAGCCACTGACCCCAGTAGGTTGTCGGAGAAAGCGGAAGTCCGTGCTTCAAGGGGTTCTCTTTCGGCAATCAAAAGAGTCAAAACATACCAAAGAGGGGGGTCTTTCTTCTTTTTGGACTAGGATTTTTTCAATTTTTGGTAAAAAAGGTCGGTTTTTTGACATTTCCTGACGTAAAATGAACCCCTGATTACGATTTTGGGGGTCCGACTCCGATATTCCTAGCACCCTGGCGGCAATTTTAAAATAACCGCAAAAAACACGGTTTTTTTGCGTTTCAAAGAGCAAAAAAGACACTAAACGGTGAAGGGCAGGGACGCAATTGCTCCTGAGGGTAGTCAACAGACCCATCTAAATTTGTGCCAAACCGGAAGTCCGTAGGTCAAAGGGTTTTTCTTCGGCGATCGACAAAAGTTTCGGTTTTATCGCGAATACGTACATAAGCTCACGTCGCCACACTAAAATTCGCAAACGTGGACCAATGTTGGTAATTTTTTGGTTACTGGGGTAATTTGGATCCCTGATTACGATTCCGGAATTGCCGTTTCGACATACTCAACCGTTCACCTTCTAATTAATAGCGGTTTTTCGGTGTATTTTTATTACGAAAACGTGTGAAACAAATATAGTTTTAAGAGGCCGAGGAGGACGCAAGTGCTCCTGTGGCAAGCCAACAGACCCCGGCAGATGCTGATGCAAACCGGAAGTTCGTAGGTCAAAGGGTTTTCCATCGGCGATCGATTGTATCGCTTATTACGTACATAAGCTCGTGTTTTTCCAGAGTAAAATCCACAAATGTGGATGAAAGTTTGTAATTTTTTGCTTTTTGGGGTAATTTGGAGCCCTGATTACGATTTTGATATCGCCGTTTTGATACTCCCAACATTTCTCTCTCTTATCCACATATGGCTATTTTTGGTCAATTTGAAAGTTCTAAATGCGTGAAACTAACATACTCCTAGTCGGCGGATGGGGTCGCAGATTTTTTTATGGTAAGCCACTGACCCCAGTAGGTTGTCGGAGAAAGCGGAAGTCCGTGCTTCAAGGGGTTCTCTTTCGGCAATCAAAAGAGTCAAAACATACCAAAGAGGGGGGTCTTTCTTCTTTTTGGACTAGGATTTTTTCAATTTTTGGTAAAAAAGGTCGGTTTTTTGACATTTCCTGACGTAAAATGAACCCCTGATTACGATTTTGGGGGTCCGACTCCGATATTCCTAGCACCCTGGCGGCAATTTTAAAATAACCGCAAAAAACACGGTTTTTTTGCGTTTCAAAGAGCAAAAAAGACACTAAACGGTGAAGGGCAGGGACGCAATTGCTCCTGAGGGTAGTCAACAGACCCATCTAAATTTGTGCCAAACCGGAAGTCCGTAGGTCAAAGGGTTTTTCTTCGGCGATCGACAAAAGTTTCGGTTTTATCGCGAATACGTACATAAGCTCACGTCGCCACACTAAAATTCGCAAACGTGGACCAATGTTGGTAATTTTTTGGTTACTGGGGTAATTTGGATCCCTGATTACGATTCCGGAATTGCCGTTTCGACATACTCAACCGTTCACCTTCTAATTAATAGCGGTTTTTCGGTGTATTTTTATTACGAAAACGTGTGAAACAAATATAGTTTTAAGAGGCCGAGGAGGACGCAATTGCTCCTGTGGCAAGCCAACAGACCCCGGCAGATGCTGATGCAAACCGGAAGTTCGTAGGTCAAAGGGTTTTCCATCGGCGATCGATTGTATCGCTTATTACGTACATAAGCTCGTGTTTTTCCAGAGTAAAATCCACAAATGTGGATGAAAGTTTGTAATTTTTTGCTTTTTGGGGTAATTTGGAGCCCTGATTACGATTTTGATATCGCCGTTTTGATACTCCCAACATTTCTCTCTCTTATCCACATATGGCTATTTTTGGTCAATTTGAAAGTTCTAAATGCGTGAAACTAACATACTCCTAGTCGGCGGATGGGGTCGCAGATTTTTTTATGGTAAGCCACTGACCCCAGTAGGTTGTCGGAGAAAGCGGAAGTCCGTGCTTCAAGGGGTTCTCTTTCGGCAATCAAAAGAGTCAAAACATACCAAAGAGGGGGGTCTTTCTTCTTTTTGGACTAGGATTTTTTCAATTTTTGGTAAAAAAGGTCGGTTTTTTGACATTTCCTGACGTAAAATGAACCCCTGATTACGATTTTGGGGGTCCGACTCCGATATTCCTAGCACCCTGGCGGCAATTTTAAAATAACCGCAAAAAACACGGTTTTTTTGCGTTTCAAAGAGCAAAAAAGACACTAAACGGTGAAGGGCAGGGACGCAATTGCTCCTGAGGGTAGTCAACAGACCCATCTAAATTTGTGCCAAACCGGAAGTCCGTAGGTCAAAGGGTTTTTCTTCGGCGATCGACAAAAGTTTCGGTTTTATCGCGAATACGTACATAAGCTCACGTCGCCACACTAAAATTCGCAAACGTGGACCAATGTTGGTAATTTTTTGGTTACTGGGGTAATTTGGATCCCTGATTACGATTCCGGAATTGCCGTTTCGACATACTCAACCGTTCACCTTCTAATTAATAGCGGTTTTTCGGTGTATTTTTATTACGAAAACGTGTGAAACAAATATAGTTTTAAGAGGCCGAGGAGGACGCAAGTGCTCCTGTGGCAAGCCAACAGACCCCGGCAGATGCTGATGCAAACCGGAAGTTCGTAGGTCAAAGGGTTTTCCATCGGCGATCGATTGTATCGCTTATTACGTACATAAGCTCGTGTTTTTCCAGAGTAAAATCCACAAATGTGGATGAAAGTTTGTAATTTTTTGCTTTTTGGGGTAATTTGGAGCCCTGATTACGATTTTGATATCGCCGTTTTGATACTCCCAACATTTCTCTCTCTTATCCACATATGGCTATTTTTGGTCAATTTGAAAGTTCTAAATGCGTGAAACTAACATACTCCTAGTCGGCGGATGGGGTCGCAGATTTTTTTATGGTAAGCCACTGACCCCAGTAGGTTGTCGGAGAAAGCGGAAGTCCGTGCTTCAAGGGGTTCTCTTTCGGCAATCAAAAGAGTCAAAACATACCAAAGAGGGGGGTCTTTCTTCTTTTTGGACTAGGATTTTTTCAATTTTTGGTAAAAAAGGTCGGTTTTTTGACATTTCCTGACGTAAAATGAACCCCTGATTACGATTTTGGGGGTCCGACTCCGATATTCCTAGCACCCTGGCGGCAATTTTAAAATAACCGCAAAAAACACGGTTTTTTTGCGTTTCAAAGAGCAAAAAAGACACTAAACGGTGAAGGGCAGGGACGCAATTGCTCCTGAGGGTAGTCAACAGACCCATCTAAATTTGTGCCAAACCGGAAGTCCGTAGGTCAAAGGGTTTTTCTTCGGCGATCGACAAAAGTTTCGGTTTTATCGCGAATACGTACATAAGCTCACGTCGCCACACTAAAATTCGCAAACGTGGACCAATGTTGGTAATTTTTTGGTTACTGGGGTAATTTGGATCCCTGATTACGATTCCGGAATTGCCGTTTCGACATACTCAACCGTTCACCTTCTAATTAATAGCGGTTTTTCGGTGTATTTTTATTACGAAAACGTGTGAAACAAATATAGTTTTAAGAGGCCGAGGAGGACGCAATTGCTCCTGTGGCAAGCCAACAGACCCCGGCAGATGCTGATGCAAACCGGAAGTTCGTAGGTCAAAGGGTTTTCCATCGGCGATCGATTGTATCGCTTATTACGTACATAAGCTCGTGTTTTTCCAGAGTAAAATCCACAAATGTGGATGAAAGTTTGTAATTTTTTGCTTTTTGGGGTAATTTGGAGCCCTGATTACGATTTTGATATCGCCGTTTTGATACTCCCAACATTTCTCTCTCTTATCCACATATGGCTATTTTTGGTCAATTTGAAAGTTCTAAATGCGTGAAACTAACATACTCCTAGTCGGCGGATGGGGTCGCAGATTTTTTTATGGTAAGCCACTGACCCCAGTAGGTTGTCGGAGAAAGCGGAAGTCCGTGCTTCAAGGGGTTCTCTTTCGGCAATCAAAAGAGTCAAAACATACCAAAGAGGGGGGTCTTTCTTCTTTTTGGACTAGGATTTTTTCAATTTTTGGTAAAAAAGGTCGGTTTTTTGACATTTCCTGACGTAAAATGAACCCCTGATTACGATTTTGGGGGTCCGACTCCGATATTCCTAGCACCCTGGCGGCAATTTTAAAATAACCGCAAAAAACACGGTTTTTTTGCGTTTCAAAGAGCAAAAAAGACACTAAACGGTGAAGGGCAGGGACGCAATTGCTCCTGAGGGTAGTCAACAGACCCATCTAAATTTGTGCCAAACCGGAAGTCCGTAGGTCAAAGGGTTTTTCTTCGGCGATCGACAAAAGTTTCGGTTTTATCGCGAATACGTACATAAGCTCACGTCGCCACACTAAAATTCGCAAACGTGGACCAATGTTGGTAATTTTTTGGTTACTGGGGTAATTTGGATCCCTGATTACGATTCCGGAATTGCCGTTTCGACATACTCAACCGTTCACCTTCTAATTAATAGCGGTTTTTCGGTGTATTTTTATTACGAAAACGTGTGAAACAAATATAGTTTTAAGAGGCCGAGGAGGACGCAATTGCTCCTGTGGCAAGCCAACAGACCCCGGCAGATGCTGATGCAAACCGGAAGTTCGTAGGTCAAAGGGTTTTCCATCGGCGATCGATTGTATCGCTTATTACGTACATAAGCTCGTGTTTTTCCAGAGTAAAATCCACAAATGTGGATGAAAGTTTGTAATTTTTTGCTTTTTGGGGTAATTTGGAGCCCTGATTACGATTTTGATATCGCCGTTTTGATACTCCCAACATTTCTCTCTCTTATCCACATATGGCTATTTTTGGTCAATTTGAAAGTTCTAAATGCGTGAAACTAACATACTCCTAGTCGGCGGATGGGGTCGCAGATTTTTTTATGGTAAGCCACTGACCCCAGTAGGTTGTCGGAGAAAGCGGAAGTCCGTGCTTCAAGGGGTTCTCTTTCGGCAATCAAAAGAGTCAAAACTTACCAAAGAGGGGGGTCTTTCTTCTTTTTGGACTAGGATTTTTTCAATTTTTGGTAAAAAAGGTCGGTTTTTTGACATTTCCTGACGTAAAATGAACCCCTGATTACGATTTTGGGGGTCCGACTCCGATATTCCTAGCACCCTGGCGGCAATTTTAAAATAACCGCAAAAAACACGGTTTTTTTGCGTTTCAAAGAGCAAAAAAGACACTAAACGGTGAAGGGCAGGGACGCAATTGCTCCTGAGGGTAGTCAACAGACCCATCTAAATTTGTGCCAAACCGGAAGTCCGTAGGTCAAAGGGTTTTTCTTCGGCGATCGACAAAAGTTTCGGTTTTATCGCGAATACGTACATAAGCTCACGTCGCCACACTAAAATTCGCAAACGTGGACCAATGTTGGTAATTTTTTGGTTACTGGGGTAATTTGGATCCCTGATTACGATTCCGGAATTGCCGTTTCGACATACTCAACCGTTCACCTTCTAATTAATAGCGGTTTTTCGGTGTATTTTTATTACGAAAACGTGTGAAACAAATATAGTTTTAAGAGGCCGAGGAGGACGCAATTGCTCCTGTGGCAAGCCAACAGACCCCGGCAGATGCTGATGCAAACCGGAAGTTCGTAGGTCAAAGGGTTTTCCATCGGCGATCGATTGTATCGCTTATTACGTACATAAGCTCGTGTTTTTCCAGAGTAAAATCCACAAATGTGGATGAAAGTTTGTAATTTTTTGCTTTTTGGGGTAATTTGGAGCCCTGATTACGATTTTGATATCGCCGTTTTGATACTCCCAACATTTCTCTCTCTTATCCACATATGGCTATTTTTGGTCAATTTGAAAGTTCTAAATGCGTGAAACTAACATACTCCTAGTCGGCGGATGGGGTCGCAGATTTTTTTATGGTAAGCCACTGACCCCAGTAGGTTGTCGGAGAAAGCGGAAGTCCGTGCTTCAAGGGGTTCTCTTTCGGCAATCAAAAGAGTCAAAACATACCAAAGAGGGGGGTCTTTCTTCTTTTTGGACTAGGATTTTTTCAATTTTTGGTAAAAAAGGTCGGTTTTTTGACATTTCCTGACGTAAAATGAACCCCTGATTACGATTTTGGGGGTCCGACTCCGATATTCCTAGCACCCTGGCGGCAATTTTAAAATAACCGCAAAAAACACGGTTTTTTTGCGTTTCAAAGAGCAAAAAAGACACTAAACGGTGAAGGGCAGGGACGCAATTGCTCCTGAGGGTAGTCAACAGACCCATCTAAATTTGTGCCAAACCGGAAGTCCGTAGGTCAAAGGGTTTTTCTTCGGCGATCGACAAAAGTTTCGGTTTTATCGCGAATACGTACATAAGCTCACGTCGCCACACTAAAATTCGCAAACGTGGACCAATGTTGGTAATTTTTTGGTTACTGGGGTAATTTGGATCCCTGATTACGATTCCGGAATTGCCGTTTCGACATACTCAACCGTTCACCTTCTAATTAATAGCGGTTTTTCGGTGTATTTTTATTACGAAAACGTGTGAAACAAATATAGTTTTAAGAGGCCGAGGAGGACGCAATTGCTCCTGTGGCAAGCCAACAGACCCCGGCAGATGCTGATGCAAACCGGAAGTTCGTAGGTCAAAGGGTTTTCCATCGGCGATCGATTGTATCGCTTATTACGTACATAAGCTCGTGTTTTTCCAGAGTAAAATCCACAAATGTGGATGAAAGTTTGTAATTTTTTGCTTTTTGGGGTAATTTGGAGCCCTGATTACGATTTTGATATCGCCGTTTTGATACTCCCAACATTTCTCTCTCTTATCCACATATGGCTATTTTTGGTCAATTTGAAAGTTCTAAATGCGTGAAACTAACATACTCCTAGTCGGCGGATGGGGTCGCAGATTTTTTTATGGTAAGCCACTGACCCCAGTAGGTTGTCGGAGAAAGCGGAAGTCCGTGCTTCAAGGGGTTCTCTTTCGGCAATCAAAAGAGTCAAAACTTACCAAAGAGGGGGGTCTTTCTTCTTTTTGGACTAGGATTTTTTCAATTTTTGGTAAAAAAGGTCGGTTTTTTGACATTTCCTGACGTAAAATGAACCCCTGATTACGATTTTGGGGGTCCGACTCCGATATTCCTAGCACCCTGGCGGCAATTTTAAAATAACCGCAAAAAACACGGTTTTTTTGCGTTTCAAAGAGCAAAAAAGACACTAAACGGTGAAGGGCAGGGACGCAATTGCTCCTGAGGGTAGTCAACAGACCCATCTAAATTTGTGCCAAACCGGAAGTCCGTAGGTCAAAGGGTTTTTCTTCGGCGATCGACAAAAGTTTCGGTTTTATCGCGAATACGTACATAAGCTCACGTCGCCACACTAAAATTCGCAAACGTGGACCAATGTTGGTAATTTTTTGGTTACTGGGGTAATTTGGATCCCTGATTACGATTCCGGAATTGCCGTTTCGACATACTCAACCGTTCACCTTCTAATTAATAGCGGTTTTTCGGTGTATTTTTATTACGAAAACGTGTGAAACAAATATAGTTTTAAGAGGCCGAGGAGGACGCAATTGCTCCTGTGGCAAGCCAACAGACCCCGGCAGATGCTGATGCAAACCGGAAGTTCGTAGGTCAAAGGGTTTTCCATCGGCGATCGATTGTATCGCTTATTACGTACATAAGCTCGTGTTTTTCCAGAGTAAAATCCACAAATGTGGATGAAAGTTTGTAATTTTTTGCTTTTTGGGGTAATTTGGAGCCCTGATTACGATTTTGATATCGCCGTTTTGATACTCCCAACATTTCTCTCTCTTATCCACATATGGCTATTTTTGGTCAATTTGAAAGTTCTAAATGCGTGAAACTAACATACTCCTAGTCGGCGGATGGGGTCGCAGATTTTTTTATGGTAAGCCACTGACCCCAGTAGGTTGTCGGAGAAAGCGGAAGTCCGTGCTTCAAGGGGTTCTCTTTCGGCAATCAAAAGAGTCAAAACTTACCAAAGAGGGGGGTCTTTCTTCTTTTTGGACTAGGATTTTTTCAATTTTTGGTAAAAAAGGTCGGTTTTTTGACATTTCCTGACGTAAAATGAACCCCTGATTACGATTTTGGGGGTCCGACTCCAATATTCCTAGCACCCTGGCGGCAATTTTAAAATAACCGCAAAAAACACGGTTTTTTTGCGTTTCAAAGAGCAAAAAAGACACTAAACGGTGAAGGGCAGGGACGCAATTGCTCCTGAGGGTAGTCAACAGACCCATCTAAATTTGTGCCAAACCGGAAGTCCGTAGGTCAAAGGGTTTTTCTTCGGCGATCGACAAAAGTTTCGGTTTTATCGCGAATACGTACATAAGCTCACGTCGCCACACTAAAATTCGCAAACGTGGACCAATGTTGGTAATTTTTTGGTTACTGGGGTAATTTGGATCCCTGATTACGATTCCGGAATTGCCGTTTCGACATACTCAACCGTTCACCTTCTAATTAATAGCGGTTTTTCGGTGTATTTTTATTACGAAAACGTGTGAAACAAATATAGTTTTAAGAGGCCGAGGAGGACGCAATTGCTCCTGTGGCAAGCCAACGGACCCCGGCAGATGCTGATGCAAACCGGAAGTTCGTAGGTCAAAGGGTTTTCCATCGGCGATCGATTGTATCGCTTATTACGTACATAAGCTCGTGTTTTTCCAGAGTAAAATCCACAAATGTGGATGAAAGTTTGTAATTTTTTGCTTTTTGGGGTAATTTGGAGCCCTGATTACGATTTTGATATCGCCGTTTTGATACTCCCAACATTTCTCTCTCTTATCCACATATGGCTATTTTTGGTCAATTTGAAAGTTCTAAATGCGTGAAACTAACATACTCCTAGTCGGCGGATGGGGTCGCAGATTTTTTTATGGTAAGCCACTGACCCCAGTAGGTTGTCGGAGAAAGCGGAAGTCCGTGCTTCAAGGGGTTCTCTTTCGGCAATCAAAAGAGTCAAAACATACCAAAGAGGGGGGTCTTTCTTCTTTTTGGACTAGGATTTTTTCAATTTTTGGTAAAAAAGGTCGGTTTTTTGACATTTCCTGACGTAAAATGAACCCCTGATTACGATTTTGGGGGTCCGACTCCGATATTCCTAGCACCCTGGCGGCAATTTTAAAATAACCGCAAAAAACACGGTTTTTTTGCGTTTCAAAGAGCAAAAAAGACACTAAACGGTGAAGGGCAGGGACGCAATTGCTCCTGAGGGTAGTCAACAGACCCATCTAAATTTGTGCCAAACCGGAAGTCCGTAGGTCAAAGGGTTTTTCTTCGGCGATCGACAAAAGTTTCGGTTTTATCGCGAATACGTACATAAGCTCACGTCGCCACACTAAAATTCGCAAACGTGGACCAATGTTGGTAATTTTTTGGTTACTGGGGTAATTTGGATCCCTGATTACGATTCCGGAATTGCCGTTTCGACATTCTCAACCGTTCACCTTCTAATTAATAGCGGTTTTTCGGTGTATTTTTATTACGAAAACGTGTGAAACAAATATAGTTTTAAGAGGCCGAGGAGGACGCAATTGCTCCTGTGGCAAGCCAACAGACCCCGGCAGATGCTGATGCAAACCGGAAGTTCGTAGGTCAAAGGGTTTTCCATCGGCGATCGATTGTATCGCTTATTACGTACATAAGCTCGTGTTTTTCCAGAGTAAAATCCACAAATGTGGATGAAAGTTTGTAATTTTTTGCTTTTTGGGGTAATTTGGAGCCCTGATTACGATTTTGATACCGCCGTTTTGATATTCCCAACATTTCTCCTTCTTATCCATAAATGGCTATTTTTGGTCAATTTGAAAGTTCTAAATGCGTGAAACTATCATACTTCTAGCCGGCCGATAAGGACCCAGATTTTTTTGTGTGAAGCCACTGACCTCAGTAGGTTGTCGGAGAAAGCGGAAGTTCGTGCTGCAAGGGGTTCTCCTTCGGCGATCGAAAGAGTCAAAACATACCTTTCTTTCTTCTATTTGGGCTAGGACCATTATTTCAATGTTTTTTATTTGTTTTTCATAATATTTTTACTAATTACAAAACGATAATTTTTTTCTACATTTTGTGATTTTTCATATATTTTCATGCAATTTGTTTTGTTTTTCATTCATTTTCATCTGAGTTTTGTGTTTCTTCATTAAAAATACTTTGTTTTTCGGTTAATTTTATTGTTTTTTATTTGATATTTGCCGTTTTGTACTAATGTATGTAATGTTTTTACCATTTACATCTGCATTTTGTGTATTTTTGTAATTTTTTTTTTGTTTTCATTAAATTTACTTTGTTTTTCGGTAAATTTCATTACATTTTTATTGTTTTTCTTCTGATATTTGCCGTTTTTTACTATTTTTTGCAATGTTTTGGACATTTTCATCTGCCTTTTGTGTTTTTTTCAAATTTTAATTAAATTTACTTGTTTTTCGGTATTTTTTTAAATATTTCTTTTTTATTTGCGTTATTTTCAATAATTTTAATTTTATTTTCATTGTTTTTTACTGTTATTTACAATATTTTGATAGTTTTCAATCCAGATTGTTTTTTTTTGTACTTTTTCATTAATGTAAATTTTCATCAACATTGTTCATTTGTTTTTCACTCATTTTTATAATGTTTTGGCTATTTTGTGGTTTTTAGTACGGTTCCATTTAATTTTCTTGTAATTTTTTGACAATTTCTATCTGTTTATTGTTTTTTTCATCAATTTTCATTTTAATTGCAATGTTTTTTATCTGAATTTTAAAAATTAAAAAAATAATATATTATTTTTATCTGCATTTTGTGGTTTTTTATAATTTTTCACAAAATTTGTTCTGTTTTTTATTCATTTTCATTTAATATTTGTCGTTTTTTACTGACTTGCAATTTTTTGACCATTTTCATTTGCATTTTGTGTTTTTTTATAAAATTTACTTTGTTTTTCGGTAAATTTTATTTCATTTTCATTATTTTTCTTCTGATGTTTGCCGTTTTTTGCAATTTTTTGCAATGTTTACATCATTTTTATCTGCGTTTTATGTTTTTTCGCATACTTTTACATTCCTGACTATGATTACTATTGAATAGTTTGAATTAAAGTGGGTTTTGGTGCTTGGTTTAAAATTTTAAGGCTGGATTTTGCCAGTTTTGACTTTTTATAAATAGATTTTTGCATTTTTTAACAGTTTATGACCAAATGTTGATAATTCCTTACAATATTTTTATACTTTATGACCGGATTTTCCTATTTTAAATGTAAATATTCGATAGTAATCATAATCTAGAGTGACCTACCTAACCGCTCAAAAGTTGGCAATTAAATAATGGGACAATACCTTCCACTTTTTGGACTAAGGTACTTCTAAAACTTGCAAAGAGGAGAGACTTCTAATTCTTTAATAACAAACGGTGGGTGGCATAATAAATTCTTTGATCACCAACACTTGGGTGGGCCACAGTAGAAGAAGCTACCCGCCCACAATTTAAACATAGTTCCTGCCTGCCCACCCGAACGTTTGTTGTAAAGAAACTTGTTGTTAGCTAATCGTCTCTTGTATTGCTGGCAACTTACACAAACGACGGATGGAATAATAAATCTTTTGATTACGAACATATGGGTGGGTGGGTGGGTGGTCCACAGTAAAAGAAGCTACCCGCCTACAATTTAAATTTGGTTACCGCCCGCCCACCCAAGCGTTTGTCATCAAGAAACTTGTTGTACGCTAATTGTCTATTGTATAGCTAGCAACTTACACAAACAGTGGGTGGAGTAATAAATCTTTTGATCACCAACATTTGGGTGGGTGGGCTACAGTAGAAGAAGCTACTGTGTAACAATTTAAACTTGGTTTCCGCCCGCCCATCCAAGCGTTTGTCATCAAAAAACTTGTTGTAATCTAATTGTCTGTTGTATTACTAGCAACTTACACAAACGGAAGAGGGAATAATAAATCTTTTGATTACCAACACTTGGGTGAGTGGTTGGGCCACAGTAAAAGAAACTATTAGTCCACAATTTAAATTTAGTTTCCGCCCGCCCACCCAAGCGTTATCGTTATCAAGAAATTTGTTGTAATTGGATGTTACCTTTTCCTTCTTTAGACTAAGATACTTTTAACGTTTGTAAAGTGAAGAAACTTTTAGTTTTTTGATAACAAACTCTTGGGCGAGTGGGTGGGCACTCCAGATCAAACTACTTGATGGTAATTATAAATTGGAGTAGACCCACCCACCCGCCCAAGTGTTGCTTATCAAAAGATTGGATATCACCTCCTCCTTCTTAGATAAAGATACATCTAATGCTTGTAAAGAAAATAATTTTCAAATTTTTTTGCAACAAACATTTGCTTGGGTGTTTGGGAACTACAGTATAAACTACTCAATGGTAATCATGATCTGGAATGACCCACCAACTTTTTTAAGTGTTGGTCATCAAACTTCTTAGAATAACTCAGCAAAAAGTAAGAATTAACACAATTTCGATAAACCGAACTTGTTAGGAATTTAGTGTTCTATAAAATAGTTTTAGTGAATTTTGTTTGTAAAGTTGGTATTAAGTGAGTTATTTTGAAAAATGCAACAAAAAAAGTAAAAATTTTTAGATTTTCTTAAAATAACTCTGCAACAAGTAAGAATTTATCAAATTCCAATGCAGCAAGCTTGTTAGAAATTTTGTTTTCTATAAAATAATTTATATGGTTTTTGTTTGTAAAGTTGGTATTAAGTGAGTTATTTAAAAAAATGTAAATTGAATTTTTTTAAACTAATTTGGCAACAACGATGACAAATGAGGTTTGTTTTACTTAAAAATTTGTTTAAAACTGGAGTTACTAATGCAGTTTGACAAATTTGTAAAAAAAAAATTTAAGGGGGCCCGAGCCCCCTTCTTCTTGTTTTTGATGCTTATAGGCCAAATAAGCAATCATTGAACCACAACCAGATTATCTGTTTATAGTAAGCGATGTATTATGTATGTAGATCAGCTGATGGGGCCCCCTTTCCAAAAATGTATTATTTTTTAAAACACATTTTAAAGGTTGCCTGATTTCAAGAGAACAATAAGAATGTAATCAAATATATATAATCAAAAATGAGCCTCAAAGAAGCCCTATAATATCTTCAAATTGTGTACTTAAACTGCAACAACAAAATGACAAACTGAATAGATGGGGGCTTAAAATTGTTACTCACCTAACATATCAAACCCGTAAATCACGAATATTGTATTGGTTTTGCCCGATTTGTGCATTTTCATACAAAATTTTGTAAAAGTATTTTTGAGGTTAGCAAATGGGGCCATTCACATACTACAAAATTGGAGCTAGGTAGAGAGTTGGTGTTATTAGAATCAAGCATAGATCATACAAGGAATGAGAATATGATACTAATTTGCTAAAAGTAGTCGTTGAGGTTAGTGAAGGGGGCCCTTCTCGTAGCGTGCAAGCGGGGCCAACTAGAGATTTGGTAGTATTAGAATCAAGCATAGGCTATGCCAGGATTGTAAATATAATACTAATTTCCTACTAAGCTTGCTAAATGTACTCATTGAGGTTAGTGAAGGGGGCCCATCTCATTGCGTAGAAATGGGGCCTAGTAGAGACTTGTTACTTTTAGAATCAAGTATAGGCTATGCCAGGATTACGAATATAATACTAATTTGCTATTAAGTTTGCCAAATGTAGTCATTGAAGTTAGTGAATGGCCCCATTCTCATAGCGCACAAATGGGGCCAACTAGAGACTTGTTACTTACAGAATCATGTATAGACCATGCCAGGATTGCAAATATAATACCAATTTGCTACCATGTTTGCTAAATGTGGTCATTGAAGCTAGTGAAGGGGGCCATCCTCACAGCGTACAAATGGGGCTGAGTGCAGACTTGATTCCTTCAAAATCGTACAAAGTTAACCCCAGGAATGCAAATATGCTATTGCAATTGCATAATTTTTACGTTTTCATACAGTATTTAGTAAATGTCTGAATTGAGGTTAACTAATACTGCAATTGCCGTATCACGAGAATGGGGCCAATTCAAGACTTGCAACTTTCAGAAATGCTTTAACTAAATAAGAAGCATGTTTTCATAAACTTAATTAATCATTTAAAGCTAAAAATTTAATCGTCAAAATTGCATATATTTGCATAATTAATAAACCAACTTCCACTTAATATATTAAAAATCTAATTAATACATTTTGTTCCTAATAATTAAACAATAATTCTGTATTAATTTCATTTTGATTGAAAAATGTTTAATATTTTTAATTAACATTTTTGTTTATATATAATCGGAATCTAATCCAATCGGAATAAGATTATAACCATCTAAAAGCTGAGATTTTTCTGTATCGGTTTCTTTATTGGCGAGTCTCAAAAGTGCCGTTTTCATGATGAAAATGCAATTTGTAATTTAAATATAATAATAATTTTGGTCGTTGGTGTGACGTCAATGCCGAGGGTATAAATTCGAGCACGACGCCGAGCGAGCTCATTCAGAGTTCGATGGTTGAAATGTGCGGATGTGCTGTGTCGGGCTAGACGGATCCTGCCGGTGGATTAAATTTGTGAAGTGCGTTTATTTCGGATTAATTATTTATTAAAGGTAATTGATTTTTATATATTGTGTTTTGATTATGTAATTATTTTGTTAATAATTCTATTTTATTTAATTAATTGCGTCGTATATATATTTTGGGGTTTTTTTATCAGTTACATTCTTCCAATAAATAATTTTTTATTTGTTTTTTAAATTTCATTAAATCTTTTTATATTTGTAACCGGATTAATATGCATACATTCATTACTGCTTTTCATAATAATTTTAATTTGATTTCGTGATTTTTCGTAAATATCTAATGTTTTAATATGAGTGTTTGTGACCAAGAAAATTATTATTTCTTTAACTTTGCGCATATTTGTGTTAATCTACAATTTTTTTAGCTAATCTATTGATGATAAACACTTAGGTGGGTGGATGGACCAAAGTAGTTCAACATTAAATCGTGATTTGGTTTATACTTGTGACCCACCCACCCACCCAAGTGTTTGTGATCAAGAAAATGATTATTTCTTCAACTTTGTGCATATTTTTTTACAAATTTTAATCAACAATTGTTGATTAACCAATTTATCTTTTTATATTTGTATCTTGCCTACTCGCCCAAGTGTTTGTGTTCTAGAAAATTATAATTTTTTTATATTTTTGTCAAATTTTAATCAACAATTGTTGATTAGGTAATCTCTGGATAACAAACACTTGGGTGGGTGAGCGGGCCTAACTATTTCCACTATAAAGTGTGATTTGGTTTATATTTGTATCTCACCCGCTCACCCAAGTGTTTGTGATCAAGAAAATTTTAATTTCTTTAACATTTTGCATGTTTTTGACAAATTACAATCGACAATTGTTGATTAGCCAATCTTTGGACAATCAACAATTGTTAATTAGTCAATTTCTTGATAATAAACATTTAAGTGGTTGGGCGGGTTAAAGTAGTTCAACAATAAAACACGATATGGTTTATACTTGTGTCTCGCCCACCCACCAAAGTGTTTGTGATCAAGAAAGTTATAATTTCTTCAACTTTGTGCATATTTTTGATATATTTTTATCAACAATTGTTGGTGGGCCAAAGTAGTTCAACAATAAACCGCGATATGGTTTATACTTATGTCCCCCCCTCCCCCCCAAGTGTTTGTGTTTCAGAAAATTATAATTTTTACAACTTTTTTTGTATTTCTGACATACATCAATCAACTATTGATCATGTGGTTAATAAACACTCTGGTGGGTGGGCGGGCCAAAGTAGTTCAACAATAAAGTGCGTTATGGTTTAACCTTGTGTCCCACCTACACACCCAAGTGTTTGTGATCAAGAAAGTTAGAATTTCTTTAACTTTGTGCATATTTTTGAAAAATGTCGATCAACAATTGTTGATAAGTGAATCTCTGGATCACTAACACTTGGGTGGGTGGCCGGGATAAAGTATTTTAACATTAAAGCAAGACTAAGTTTATACTTAAGTTCATCTTACCCGCGCAAGTGTTTGCGATGAAGAAAATTATAATTTCTTCAACCTTGCGCGTATTTTTAACAAATGTCCATCAACAACTGTTGATTTGCCTATTTTTGGATCACCAACATTTGGGTAAGCGGGCGGGACAAAGTATTTCAACAATAAAGCAAGACTAAGTTTATACTTGAGTACATCTCACCGGCCCAAGTGTTTGCGATCAAGAAAATTATAATTTCTTTAACCTTTCTCGTACTTCTAACAAATGCTTATCAACAATTGTTGATTAGTCAATTTCTGGATTACCAACACTTGGGTGGGCGGTTGAGCTAAAGTTGTTCAACAATAAAGAGCAATATAGTTTAAACTTGTGTCCCATCCACCCACCCAAGTGTTTGTGATGAAGAAAGATATAATTACCTCAACTTTGTGCATATTTTGACAAATTTCAATCGACAATTGTTGATAAGCCAGTATTTGCATCACCAACACTTTGGTGGGTGGGCGGGCGGGACAAAGTATTTCAACTATAAAGCGCGACTCAGTTTATACGTGTGTTGCACCCACCCACCCGAGTGTTTGTTATCAAGAAATTTGCTTATTCTCACACTTGTTGCGTTTCTGCCGTTTTTAATGTGACAGATTGAATGACAGTTGCCACTAATACGTCAGAGGTGGGCAAGTAAACAAATTGTTTGATAACTAACACTTGGGCGGGTGGGCGGGGGAACACAGTTTATAAATATTGAGCTGGTAGTTTGATTCAGTGTTCCCGCCCACCCGCCCGAGCGTCTGTTATCAAGAAATTTGCTTATTATCACACTTGTTGCGTTTCTGCTGTTTTTAATGTGACAGATTGAATAAAGTTGTTACTAATACGTCAGAGGCGGGTGCAATAACAATTTTTTTGATAACTAACAATTGGGCGGGTGGGTGGGAACACAGTTTATAAATATTGAGCCGGTGGTTTGAAACATTGTTCCCGCCCACCCGCCCAAACGTTTGTTATCAAGAAATTTGCTTATTCTCACATTTGTTGCGTTTCTGCTGTTTTTAATGTGACAGATTGAATGACAGTTGTCACTAATACGTCAGAGGTGGGTGCAATAACAATTTTTTGATAACTAACACTTGGGCGGGTAGGCGGGAAAACAGTTTTAAAATATTGAGCCGGTGGTTTGAAACATTGTTCCCGCCCGCTCGCCCAACCGTTTGTTATCAAGAAATTTGCTTATTCTCACACTTGTTGCGTTTCTGCTGTTTTTAATGTGACAGATTGAATGACAGTTGTCACTAATACGTCAGAGGTGGGTGCAATAACAATTTTTTTGATAACTAACATTTGGGCGGGTGGGCGAGAGCACAGTTTAAAAATATTGAGGCGGTGGTTTGAAACATTGTTCCCGCCCACCCGCCCAACTGTTTGTTATCAAGAAATTAGCTTATTATCACACTTGTTGCGTTTCTGCTGTTTTTAATGTGACAGATTGAATGACAGTTGTCACTAATATATCAGAGGTGGGTGCAAAAACAATTTTTTTGATAACTAACACTTGGGCGGGTGGGCGGGAGCACAGTTTTAAAGTATTGAGCCGGTGGTTTGAAACATTGTTTCCGCCCACCCGCCCAAGCGTTTGTAATCAAGAAATTTGCTTATTCTCACACTTGTTGCGTTTCTGCTGTTTTTAATGTGACAGATTGAATGACAGTTGTCACTAATACGTCAGAGGTGGGCAAATTAACAAATTGTTTGATAACTAACACTTGGGCGGGTGGGCGAGAGCACAGTTTTAAAATATTGAGCCCAAGGTTTGAAACATTGTACCCGCCCACCCGCCCAAGCGTTTGTTATCAAGAAATTTGCTTATTCTCACAGTTGTTGCGTTTCTGCTGTTTTTAATGTGACAGATTGAATGACAGTTGTCACTAATACGTCAAAGGCGGGTGCAATAACAATTTTTTTACTAACTAACACTTGGGTGGGTGGGCGGAAGCAGAGTTTAAAAATATTGAGCCGGTGGTTTGAAACATTGTTCCCGCCCGCCCGCGCAAGCGTTTGTAATCAAGAAATTTGCTTATTCCCACACTTGTTGCGTTTCTGCTGTTTTTAATGAGACAAATTAAATGACAGTTGCCACTAATACGTCAGAAGTGGGTGCAATAACAGTATTTTTGATAACTAACACTTGGGCGGGTGGGCGGGAGCACAGTTTTAAAGTATTGAGCCGGTGGTTTGAAACATTGTTCCCGCCCACTCGCCCAAGCGTTTGTTTGTTTCAAGAAATTTGCTTATTCTCACGCTTGTTGCGTTTCTGCCGTTTTTAATGTGACAGATTGAATGACAGTTGCTACTAATACGTCAGAGGTGGGCAAATTAACAAATTGTTTGATAACTAACACTTGGGCGGGTGGGCGGGGGAACACAGTTTATAAATATTGAGCTGGTGGTTTGATTCTGTGTTCCCGCCCACCCGCCCAAGCGTCTGTTATCAAGAATTTTGCTTATTATCACACTTGTTGCGTTTCTGCTGTTTTTAATGTGACAGATTGAATGACAGTTGTCATTAATACGTCAGAGGTGGGTGCAATAACAATTTTTTGATAACTAACACTTGGGCGGGTGGGCGGTAGCACAGTTTTAAAATATTGAGCCGGTGGTTTGATAAAGTGTTCCCGCATACCCGCCCAAGCGTTTGTTATCAAGAAATTTGCTTATTCTCACACTTGTTGCGTTTCTGCCGTTTTTAATGTGACAGATTGAATGACGGTTGCCACTAATACGTCAGAGGTGGGCAAATTAACAAATTGTTTGATAACTAACACTTGGGCGGGTGGGCGGGGGAACACAGTTTATAAATATTGAGCTGGTGGTTTGATTCTGTGTTCCCGCCCACCCGCCCAAGCGTCTGTTATCAAGAATTTTGCTTATTCTCACACTTGTTGCGTTTCTGCTGTTTTTAATGAGACAGACTAAATGACAGTTGCCTATAATACGTCAGAAGTGGGCAAATTATCAAATTGTTTGATAATTAACACTTGGGCGGGTGGGCGGGAACACAGTTTTAAAATATTGAGCCGGTGGTTTGAAACATTGTTCCCGCCCACCCGCCCAAGCGTTTGTTATCAAGAAATTTGCTTATTCTCACACTTGTTGCGTTTCTGCTGTTTTTAATGAGACAGATTAAATGACAGTTGCCTATAATACGTCAGAAGTGGGCAAATTATCAAATTGTTTGATAATTAACACTTGGGCGGGTGGGCGGGAACACAGTTTAAAAATATTGAGCCGGTAGTTTGATACAATGTTCCCGCTCACCCGCGCAAGCGTTTGTTTGTTTCAAGAAATTTGCTTATTCTCACAGTTGTTGCGTTTCTGCCGTATTTAATGTGACAGATTGAATGACAGTTGCCACTAATACGTCAGAGGTGGGCAAATTACCATTTTGTTTGATAACTAACACTTGGGCGGGTGGGCGGGGGAACACAGTTTATAAATATTGAGTGGTTTGATTCAGTGTTACCGGCCACCCGCCCAAGCGTCTGTTATCAAGAAATTTGCTTATTCTCTCACTTGTTGCGTTTCTGCTGTTTTTAATGTGACAGATTGAATGACAGTTGTCACTAATACGTCAGAGGTGGGTGCAATAACAATTTTTTGATAACTAACACTTGGGCGGGTGGGCGGGAGCACAGTTTTAAAATATTGAGCCGGTGGTTTGATAAAGTGTTCCCGCCCACCCGCCCAAGCGTTTGTTATCAAGAAATTTGCTTATTCTCACACTTGTTGCGTTTCTGCTGTTTTTAATATGATACATTAAATGACAATTGTCTCTTATACGTCAGAGGTGGGTACAATAACAGATTTTTTGATAACTAACACTTGGGCGGGTGGGCGGGAGCACAGTTTTAAAATATTGAGCCGGTGGTTTGATAAAGTGTTCTCGCCCACCCGCCCAAGCGTTTGTTATCAAGAGATTTGCTTATTCTCACACTTGTTGCGTTTCTACTGTTTTTAGTTTGTACAGATTGAATGGCAGTTGCCACTCATACGTCAGAGGTGGGAAAACTAACAAATTGTTTGATAACTATCACTTGGGTGGGTGGGCGGCAACACAGTTTAAAAGTATTGGGCCGGTTGGATACAGTGTTTTTGCTCACCCTCCCAAGTGTTTGTTATCAAGAAACTAAGGTTGTGAAAAAAGTTATAATTTTTTTTTTTAGGATTGTTTAAATCAAAATTTTTGAAAAATGTTATAGGTCATTCTTAATTTGGTTCAAAACTTTGAAAAAAGGTTATACCTTATTCTGGCCTTGTCCAAAAGCTTTAGGAAAAAGTTATCTCATTTTAGGTTAAACCAAAATTGTTATAAATTTTATATGTTGCCCAAAAGTTTTGAAAATGTCATACCTCATTTCAGGTTTGTCCAATATTTTTGAAAAAGATTATAAATCATTCTGGGCTTGTCCAAAAATGTTGAATTATGTTAGTTTGTGTAAAAGTTTAAAAAATTTTTAGATTTGTCCAAAACTTTTGAAAAACGTTATAAATTCATTCATTTAAGAATGGTTCAAAAGATTTGAAAAAGGTTGAAGCTTATTCCAAGTTTAACTAAAATTGTTGAAAAATGTATTAAGTTGTCCAAAAGTTATAGTTCATTCAAAGTTTTTGGAAAGATTTGAAAGTTATTTTAGGTTAAAACAAAATGATTGAAAACTGTTATAACTCGTTTTAGGTTTAACCAAAATTGTTAAAAATGTTATAAGTTGTCCAGAAGTTTTGAAAGATGTCATAGCTCATTCTAGGTTTAACCAACATTTTTGAAAATGGTTATAAATCATTTTAGGCTTGTTTATCATTTTTGAAACAAAACTTATAACTTGATTAAGTTGAAATTTTTTTAAAAATGTCATAGCTTATTCTAGATTTGTCCAAAACTTTTAAAAAACGTTATAAATCATTCCACGCTTGTCCAAAAGATTTGAAAAAGGTTAAAGGTTCTAACTTTTAACTAAAATTATAAAAAAAAACTTTATATAATTTTTTTTAAAATAAATTATAGATTATTCTAGAGTTGTCTATAAAGTTATAACACATTCTAGGTTGAGTCGAAATTATTGAAAAATGTTATAATAATAATATTTATTGACCTTTTTTAGAAACAAGTACATTTACAATAGTTTACATAGTTGTAGTAGGTAATTACAATAATATATAAAAATATAACTAACAAGCATGACACTTAAATACAAACATTTAATTTCATCTTAAAATCACTTAATGATGATCCTGTAATAATAAATTTACTAAATTGGTTTAGTTGATTACAGTATCTAGTACACCTATTCAGTGGACTATAACTGTGGTAATTGGAAGTAGAATTCGGTTGACGAAACATATTATTACTTCTTGTACTAACTACACACATATTTACATAAAATGGTAACATAGAGAAGTGCAGGACTATCAGTAACTCCGTTTACAAGCTATAAATTATCAAAAATGTTAAAGAAGTTTATTCTAGGTGTGTCCAAACCTTTTGAAAGGTTTGTAACTCTTTTTAAGTTTGTCCAAAGTTAAAACAAAAGTTATAGCTTAATTTTAAAGTGTTAAAAAGTTATCATAGCTTATTCAAAGTTTGTTCAAAACTTTTGAGAAAGAAATTGGTCATTCTAAGTTTGTCCAAAATTTTTATAAAAAATTATATCTTATTCTGGAAAAGTTCTAGATTAAAGTTGAAGAAAATTGTAATTTATTGTGTAGGTTAAACCAAAACAGTGGAAATATGTCATAACTTATTTTAGGTTTCTCTAAAACTATTAAAAAAGGTTATAAAATATTATAAACTTGTCTAAAATAAAAAAAAAAAGATTATTTTAGGTTTAACCAAAATTGTTATAATTTGTCCAAAAGTTTTCGAAGCTTATTCTAAATATATCCAAAAAAATTTGAAAAATGTTATAGATTGTCTAAAAGTTTTGAAAGAAGTCATAGCTTGTTTTAGGTTTGTCCAAAACTTTTGCAAAAGTTGAAATGTTGGTATAGCTTATTCTTGGTTAGGTTAGTTCAAAATTTTTGAAAAAAATAATAGCTTATTCTAAGTTTGTCCAAAACTTTTGAAAACAATTCTAAATTATTCTATATTTGCCCAAAAGATTTGAAAAAGATTATAACTTATTCTAGGTTAAACTAAGTCTGTTGAAACATGTTTTTCCAAAAGTGTAGATTTTTTTTAAATAATTTTGTAAATATTATAGCTTTCATTAAAATTGTTGAAAAATAGTTGTCCAAAAGTTTTAAAAGATGTCATATTTTCTTTAGATTTGATTAAAAGTTTGAAGAAAGTTAGTTCATTCTAGGTTTGTCCAAAACTTTTTAAAAATATTATAGATTATTCTAAGCTTGTACACAAATCTGGCAAAAACAAATGAAAAATATTTAAGTGCTTCAAACATGTTTGAAAAATTTTCTTAGCTCTTTTTAAATACTGATTAAAAAAAATATACAAAAAATACAAAATTTTCAAAAAATCATAAATTATATTTTTGATTTTCTGAATCTAATTTTGAAATCCTTGCTACGCCACTGATCGTGAATATAAAGCAAAAATAAATACAAGAAATTATTCAATTTTCTAATACTTATTTCTTTGTTTCAGATAATTCTAGCAGCACAGTGCGACGGAAGCTTTCATGAATTTCCATTACAAATTCATCGCTAAACGGATATACGAACATTATACGTCCATCGCGTCGCAAACTCGTTATTCATTCGTAATAGTAGGTAGTGCGGTCGGACCTACTTTGTTGTGTAATTAATTAAACCTAAATTAAAAGTGTTAGAAGAGGATAGGATTAAACATATTTATAAATTAGTGTTTGACCATTAGCGGACGTTTGTTTTCATTCAATGATTGAGTTGATCAATCGAGTTTTGAATAAATCCAATCATAAATTAATAATTTTAATAAATAAAATGTTTCGTTTGTCTATGCTGCTTAAAATAAGGTTAAATTTTGGTATTAGTAGTACATTAGTGTAGTATTAGTTTTGGTTTTAGTTTAGTTTTGGTATTAGTTTAGTTTTGGTATTAGTTTTGATATTAGTTTAGTATTAGTAAAATTGTTGTTATTGTGTACTTGTTTGTAATAATTAGTGGTTTGTGGTTGAGGAAGAAGAGTTAGCCTTATATAAGCAGCATAGGTGTTTTTCAAAATTTTAAAATTATAAATGTGTTTCAAAAAAATAATTGGATTTTTTCAAATTTTGTTATTACATTACATTTGTTTGCCCCTACATCGTTTCAGGTTTTTATCGCAATAATTTTAGAGTTACTTTCTTTAAAACTCTGCATTTATTTCTTAATATTTGCAGCAAAACTATAAAAACGCGTTGTTAGTTACATCATGATCCTTCAATTTAGCAAATTTTTGTGGGCTATTATAGATTTGAAGTATGACCAACCTCATCACAGTAGTGATGATTTGTAAGCCTGACCAGGTTTTAGAAAAACCGAATCTATTGTAATGTTGAGGTTGGCTATACTGAGTCCCCATCATTTCGGACGACGCATTGCATTTTGAAGACTGGGTCCATCTTTTGAAAATGCATGCTATCAGCGTTCGATCTAAAAAGGGTAGACTCCACTTGCACAGGGCCACAATTCCCTGATATGGGGTTCTACTTTGATGGCACAGGTTTGATTTTCAGGTTAGGTCTACAAGATTGGGTATGGGTGGTATTATAGGTTGGAAGTATGACCCAACCTCATCACATTAGTGATGATTTTTAAGCCTGACCAGGTTTTCTAAAATCGGATCTAGTGTAAGAGTTGAGGCCGGCATACTGAGTCCCCATCATTTTGGACGACGCATTGCATTTTAAAGATTAGGTCAATCTTTTGAAAATGCAATGCTATCAGCGTTCGATCTAAAAAAGGGTAAACCCCTCATGCTCAGGGACACCTTCCTCTGGTCTATAGGTGGTTCGACCTTGATGGCACAGGTTTGATTTTCAGGTTTAATCTACAAGATCGGGTATGGGTGGGATTTAGGTTGGAAGTATGACCCAACCTCATCACATTAGTGATGATTTTTAGCCTGACCAGGCTTTTAAAATCGGATCTAGTGTAAGAGTTGAGGCCGGCATACTGAGTCCCCATCATTTCGGATGACGCATTGCATTTTAAAGATTGGGTCAATCTTTTGAAAATGTAATGCTATCAGCGTTCGATCTAAAAAAGGGTAAACCCCTCATGCTCAGGGACACCTTCCACTGGTCTATAGGTGGTTCGACCTTGATGGCACAGGTTAGACTTCAAGAATCTTATAATAATATTTTTATTACGGAAATCTTCATTTTACAATAATTACAAATTTACAATTATTACAACTATTACAACTATTACAAACTATATTGAAAACATTAAACATATAAATTTAAACTTTCTAGTTGGGTGTGGGTGTGGGTGCTATGATAAGTTTGAAGTATGACCAACTTCATCACAGTAGTGAAGATTTGTAAGCCTGACCAGGTTTTAGAAAAACCTAATCTATTGTAATGTTGAGGCCGGCCATACTGAGTCCCCATCATTTTGGACGACGCATTGCATTTTAAAGATTGGGTCCATCTTTTGAAAATGCATGCTATCAGCGTTTGATCTAAAATGGATAAACTCCACTTGCACAGGGCCACAATTCCCTGATATGGGGTTCTATCTTGATGGCACAGGTTAGATTTTCAGGTTAGGTCTACAAGATTGGGTATGGGTGGTATTATAGGTTGGAAGTATGACCCAACCTCATCACATTAGTGATGATTTTTAGCCTGACCAGGCTTTTTAAAATCTGATCTAGTGTAAGAGTTGAGGCCGGCATACTGAGTCCCCATCATTTTGGACGACGCATTGCATTTTAAAGATTGGGTCAATCTTTTGAAAATGTAATGTTATAAGCGTTCGATCTAAAAAAGGGTAAACCCCTCATGCTCAGGGACACCTTCCTCTGGTCTATAGGTGGTTCGACCTTGATGGCACAGGTTTGATTTTCAGGTTTAATCTACAAGATTGGGTATGGGTGGGATTTAGGTTGGAAGTATGACCCAACCTCATCACATTAGTGATGATTTTTAGCCTGACCAGGCTTTTTAAAATCTGATCTAGTGTAAGAGTTGAGGCCGGCATACTGAGTCCCCATCATTTTGGACGACGCATTGCATTTTAAAGATTGGGTCAATCTTTTGAAAATGTACTGCTATCAGCGTTCGATCTAAAAAAGGGTAAACCTCTCATGCTCAGGGACACCTTCCTCTGGTCTATAGGTGGTTCGACCTTGATGGCACAGGTTTGATTTTCAGGTTTAATCTACAAGATCGGGTATGGGTGGGATTTAGGTTGGAAGTATGACCCAACCTCATCACATTAGTGATGATTTTTAGCCTGACCAGGCTTTTAGAATCGGATCTAGTGTAAGAGTTGAGGCCGGCATACTGAGTCCCCATCATTTCGGATGACGCATTGCATTTTAAAGATTGGGTCAATCTTTTGAAAATGTAATGCTATCAGCGTTCGATCTAAAAAAGGGTAAACCCCTCATGCTCAGGGACACCTTCCACTGGTCTATAGGTGGTTCGACCTTGATGGCACAGGTTAGACTTCAAGAATCTTATAATAATATTTTTATTACGGAAATCTTCATTTTACAATAATTACAAGTTTACAACTATTACAACTATTACAAACTATATTGAAAACAATAAACATATAAATTTAAACTTTCTAGTTGGGTGTGGGTGTGGGTGCTATGATAAGTTTGAAGTATGACCAACTTCATCACAGTAGTGAAGATTTGTAAGCCTGACAAGGTTTTAGAAAAACCGGATCTATTGTAATGTTGAGGTCGGCCATACTGAGTCCCCATCATTTCAGACGACGCATTGCATTTTAAAGATTAGGTCCATCTTTTGAAAATGCATGCTATCAGCGTTTGATCTAAAAAAGGTAAACTCCACTTGCCCAGGGCCACAATTCCCTGATATGGGGTTCTATTTTGATGGCACAGGTTTGATTTTCAGGTAAGGTCTACAAGATTGGGTATGGGTGGGTATTATAGGTTGGAAGTATGACCCAACCTCATCACATTAGTGATGATTTTTAAGCCTGACCAGGCTATTTAAAATCTGATCTAGTGTAAGAGTTGAGGCCGGCGTACTGAGTCCCCATCATTTCGAACGACGCATTGCATTTAAAAGATTAGGTCAATCTTTTGAAAATGTAATGTTATAAGCGTTCGATCTAAAAAAGGGTAAACCCCTCATGCACAGGGACACCTTCCTCTGTTCTATAGGTGGTTCGACCTTGATGGCACAGGTTTGATTTTCAGGTTTGATCTACAAGATTGGGTATGGGTGGTATTTAGGTTGGAAGTATGACCCAACCTCATCACATTAGTGATGATTTTTAAGCCTGACCAGGCTTTTTAAAATCTGATCTAGTGTAAGAGTTGAGGCCGGCATACTGAGTCCCCATCATTTCGGATGACGCATTGCATTTTAAAGATTAGGTCAATCTTTTGAAAATGTAATGCTATTAGCGTTCGATCTAAAAAAGGGTAAACCCCTCATGCTCAGGGACACCTTCCTCTGGTCTATAGGTGGTTCGACCTTGATGGCACAGGTTTGATTTTCAGGTTTAATCTACAAGATTGGGTATGGGTGGGATTTAGGTTGGAAGTATGACCCAACCTCATCACATTAGTGATGATTTTTAGCCTGACCAGGCTTTTAAAATCGGATCTAGTGTAAGAGTTGAGGCCGGCATACTGAGTCCCCATCATTTCGGACGACGCATTGCATTTTAAAGATTAGGTCAATCTTTTGAAAATGTTCTGCTATCAGCGTTCGATCTAAAAAAGGGTAAACCCCTCATGCTCAGGGACACCTTCCTCTGGTCTATAGGTGGTTCGACCTTGATGGCACAGGTTTGATTTTCAGGTTTAATCTACAAGATTGGGTATGGGTGGGATTTAGGTTGGAAGTATGACCCAACCTCATCACATTAGTGATGATTTTTAAGCCTGACCAGGCTTTTTGAAATCTGATCTAGTGTAAGAGTTGAGGCCGGCATACTGAGTCCCCATCATTTCGGATGACGCATTGCATTTTAAAGATTAGGTCAATCTTTTGAAAATGTAATGCTATCAGCGTTCGATCTAAAAAAGGGTAAACCCCTCATGCTCAGGGACACCTTCCACTGGTCTATAGGTGGTTCGACCTTGATGGCACAGGTTAGACTTCAAGAATCTTATAATAATATTTTTATTACAGAAATCTTCATTTTACAATACATTCAAGTTTACAACTATTACAACTATTACAACTATTACAACTATTACAACTATTACAAACTATATTGAAAACAATAAATATTTAAATTTAAACTTACTAATTGGGTGTGGGTGCTATGATAAGTTTGAAGTATGACCAATCTCATCACAGTAGTGAAGATTTGTAAGCCTGACCAGGTTTTAGAAAAACCGGATCTATTGTAATGTTGAGGCCATACTGAGTCCCCATCATTTCAGACGACGCATTGCATTTTAAAGATTAGGTCCATCTTTTGAAAATGCATGCTATCAGCGTTTGATCTAAAAAGGGTAAACTCCACTTGCACAGGGCCGCAATTCCCTGATATGGGGTTCTATCTTGATGGCACAGGTTAGATTTTCAGGTTAGGTCTACAAGATTGGGTATGGGTGGTATTATAGGTTGGAAGTATGACCCAACCTCATCACATTAGTGATGATTTTTAGCCTGACCAGGCTTTTTAAAATCGGATCTAGTGTAAGAGTTGAGGCCGGCATACTAAGTCCCCATCATTTTGGACGACGCATTGCATTTTAAAGATTGGGTCAATCTTTTGAAAATGTAATGCTATCAGCGTTCGATCTAAAAAAGGGTAAACCCCTCATGCTCAGGGACACCTTCCTCTGGTCTATAGGTGGTTCGACCTTGGTGGCACAGGTTTGATTTTCAGGTTTAATCTACAAGATTGGGTATGGGTGGGATTTAGGTTGGAAGTATGACCCAACCTCATCACATTAGTGAAGATTTTTAGCCTGACCAGGCTTTTTAAAATCGGATCTAGTGTAAGAGTTGAGGCCGGCATACTAAGTCCCCATCATTTTGGACTACGCATTGCATTTTAAAGATTGGGTCAATCTTTTGAAAATGTAATGCTATCAGCGTTCGATCTAAAAAAGGGTAAACCTCTCATGCTCAGGGACACCTTCCTCTGGTCTATAGGTGGTTCGACCTTGATGGCACAGGTTAAACTTCAAGAATCTTATAATAATATTTTTATTACAAAAATCTTCATTTTACAATAATTACAAGTTTACAACTATTACAACTATTACAAACTATATTGAAAACAATAAACATTTAAATTTAAACTTACTAATTGGGTGTGGGTGCTATGATAAGTTTGAAGTATGACCAACCTCATCACAGTAGTGAAGATTTGTAAGCCTGACCAGGTTTTAGAAAAACCTAATCTATTGTAATGTTGAGGCCGGCCATACTGAGTCCCCATCATTTCAGACGACGCATTGCATTTTAAAGATTGGGTCCATCTTTTGAAAATGCATGCTATCAGCGTTTGATCTAAAATGGATAAACTCCACTTGCACAGGGCCACAATTCCCTGATATGGGGTTCTATCTTGATGGCACAGGTTAGATTTTCAGGTTAGGTCTACAAGATTGGGTATGGGTGGTATTATAGGTTGGAAGTATGACCCAACCTCATCACATTAGTGATGATTTTTAAGCCTGACCAGGCTTTTTAAAATCTGATCTAGTGTAAGAGTTGAGGCCGGCATACTGAGTCCCCATCATTTCGGATGACGCATTGCATTTTAAAGATTAGGTCAATCTTTTGAAAATGTAATGCTATTAGCGTTCGATCTAAAAAAGGGTAAACCCCTCATGCTCAGGGACACCTTCCTCTGGTCTATAGGTGGTTCGACCTTGATGGCACAGGTTTGATTTTCAGGTTTAATCTACAAGATTGGGTATGGGTGGGATTTAGGTTGGAAGTATGACCCAACCTCATCACATTAGTGATGATTTTTAAGCCTGAC
Organism: Tachinus rufipes; assembly: GCA_963932245.1. NCBI lineage: Eukaryota > Metazoa > Arthropoda > Insecta > Coleoptera > Staphylinidae > Tachinus > Tachinus rufipes. The sequence continues at coordinate 87,496,276 of OZ010748.1, read as the reverse complement.
CAGGCTTTTTAAAATCTGATCTAGTGTAAGAGTTGAGGCCGGCATACTGAGTCCCCATCATTTCGGACGACGCATTGCATTTTGAAGATTGGGTCAATCTTTTGAAAATGTAATGTTATAAGCGTTCGATCTAAAAAAGGGTAAACTCCTCATGCTCAGGGACACCTTCCTCTGGTCTATAGGTGGTTCGACCTTGATGGCACAGGTTTGATTTTCAGGTTTAATCTACAAGATTGGGTATGGGTGGGATTTAGGTTGGAAGTATGACCCAACCTCATCACATTAGTGATGATTTTTAAGCCTGACCAGGCTTTTTAAAATCTGATCTAGTGTAAGAGTTGAGGCCGGCATACTGAGTCCCCATCATTTCGGATGACGCATTGCATTTTAAAGATTAGGTCAATCTTTTGAAAATGTAATGCTATTAGCGTTCGATCTAAAAAAGGGTAAACCCCTCATGCTCAGGGACACCTTCCTCTGGTCTATAGGTGGTTCGACCTTGATGGCACAGGTTAGACTTACAGGTATAGGGTCAACTTACAGAATCGATTCACAGGATCTTATAACAATATTTCTTACAATAATTACAAATTTACAACTATTACAAAACATTGAAAACAATAAACATTTAAATTCAAACTTACTAATTGGGTGTGGGTTAAATTATAAGTTGGAAGTATGACCCAACCTCATCACATTAGTGATGATTTTTAACCTGACCAGGTTTTTTAAAATCGGATCTAGTGTAAGAGTTGAGGCCGGCATACTGAGTTCCCATCATTTCGGATGACGCATTGCATTTTAAAGATTGGGTCAATCTTTTGAAAATGTAATGCTATCAGCATTCGATCTAAAAAAGGGTAAACCCCTCATGCACAGGGACACTTTCCTCTGTGCTATAGGTGGTTCGACCTTGATGGCACAGGTTAGATTTTGTTATTAAATTGCGATAATTTTGGGTTTGCTTTCATTAAATGCTGAATAATATTTACAGCATTTACTATTAGAATCACTAAAACGCATTGTTAGTTACATCATGATCCTTTAATTTAGCAAATTTTAAAGGAAAGTGTTGATCAAACCATGCGTGAGTTACCCTGCATAATAAATAGCTTCCCCCCTCAAATGGAGTGAGCTTGAGGGTCGTATTTGTAGTGCAGGAACAGGGTAGGGTGTGGGTGCTATTATAGGTTGGAAGTATGACCCAACCTCATCACATTAGTGATAATTTTTAACCTGACCAGGTTTTTTAAAATTGGATCTAGTGTAAGAGTTGAGGCCGGCATACTGAGTCCCCATCATTTCGGACGACGCATTGCATTTTAAAGATTCGGTCAATCTTTTGAAAATGTAATGCTATCAGCGTTCGATCTAAAAAAGGGTAAACCCCTCATGCACAGGGACACCTTCCTCTGTGCTATAGGTGGTTCGACCTTGATGGCACAGGTTAGATTTTCTTTTAGGTATATGTAGGTGCAAACAAATAATTAAACTCCGTGGTCTATTAATATAAAGTGCAACCAATAGAGGGGGAAGCAGGAAACCAGTGAACTTCGATCCTCAGCTTTACGCAAGTCAAAGGTAGGTCCGGCATTGAAGGGCGCCCAGAAGCCGGGTGCCTCGTTGCATCTCATCTCTAATTCAAGATTTAAGGTTGGTCCGACTTTTGTTCGGTTTTTATATGCGCACAAATGGGTTGGCCGGTTTTTTATAATTTAGTAAAGTGACCATGGTCCGTTATCATGCTCCATCCCAAAATGCGTCGCGATAGGGTTGGGATCCTTTTGTGTATCAAACCTTACAATCCTTTGTTTCCGATCCTTCCCCTGCTTAAGGATTGGTACCTCGGCATGGTGAGCAGGCGTCATTACATCAAAAGTTAACATTTTTAAATATTTTTATTGTGTAATTATAAACTTTTTTAGTATTGACATAGAGTTTGATGTAAAACGAAACCAATCGATTGCAATATTATCATTTTTTTTTTCTGTTTAAATTTCTTTATTTAATTGATTATTTAATTAAATAATACCAATATAATAAACATAATTGATTTAAATTTTTATTCTCACTCAAAAAATAATTTATAGTTACGCCACTGGCTTTTACAAAGCTGCTGCTTTCACACAGCTAAGAATTGTTGGTTGCCTATGTTAAAAGTCTTTAAATAATCGATTAACGAATATTTTATGAAGTTTGTGACAGTTTAAAAATATTTGATGACATCAAACAAACATATATATTTTACAAACGTTTTATGATAGCTTTGGAACATTTTATGACATATATGACAGCTCAGAAACAATTATTGATTGTTCACAAACCTTTTATAACGTTCATAACACTTAACAAATATTTTATGGCGTTTAGAAACAATTATTGACAGCTTACAATCGTTTTATGACGTTTCTGATAGTTCAAGAAAAAATTTTGACGTTTATAATATCTCTTAAATTATTTATGGCAGTCTGGAAACATTTTATGACGTTCATGATAGCTCAAGAATGTTTTATAACTGATATTTTATGACGTTTATGATTGTTCAAAAACGTTTTATGATGTTTATGACAGTTCACAAACATTTTATGACGTTTATGATAACTTTTAAAAAAAATTTGGCAGTCCGACAACATTTTATGAAGTTTATGATAGCTCAAGAACGTTTTATGACGTTTATGACAGTTCACGGACGTTTTATGACGTTTAAAATATCTCTTAAACATTTTACGGCAGTCCGGAAACATTTAATGACGTTGATGATAGCTCAATAACGTTTTATAATGTTTATAACAGTTCACGTTTTTAAGATTTCTCTCAAACATTTTATGGCAGTCCGAATACATTTTATGACGTTTATGATAGCTCAAGAACGTTTTATAATGTTTATGACAGTTTACGGACATTTTATGACGTTTTCGACAGTTTACGGACATTTTATGATGCTTATGATATCTCTTAAATATTTTATGGCAGTCCGGAAACATTTTATGACGTTTATGATAGTTGAAGAACATTTTATGATGTTTATGATAGCTCAAGAACATTTTATAATGTTTATGACAGTTCAAGAACGTTTGATGATATCTATGACAGTTTTCAAACATTATTTAATATTTATGACAGTTTATGGACAAGAGGGGATTGTGATGTCCAGAACATGAGTACGGATAGGTGGTTTGTACTAAAAAGTTGAAAGTTTTTTTTTTCTGCAAGCATTAAACGTCTCTATGTCAAAGATGCTGGTGATATTCAATTTCTTGATGACAAACATTGGATTCTATATAAGATAAATACAAAAATCCGGTCTTAAATTGATCAAAATCACAAGAATAAGAGCAAAAATACAAAAATCCGCCTTGGTAAGTAAAAAATAATAATCTGGCTTTAAATAATATGAAACTTTGCCAAAATTGATTGAAAATTTAATAAATCCAGCTTTATAATCATTAAAAACACAGTTATCTGGTTGGTAATACAAAAATCCGGCCAAAAATGATTAGAAATCTCAAAAATTGGGCTTAGTAAGTAAAAAAATAAACAAAAATCTTGCCTAAAAAACTGTCCGACTTTATATTGATTGAAAATACAAAAATCGGGCCACAAATTAACAAAAAAAAAACAAAAATTTGGCCATATTTGATCAAAAAAATGATCCGGCTTGATTAAAAACACAAAAATCCGGCTAAAAAAGGACAAAAAAAGATAAAATCCAGCCAAATATGTAACCAATAAGCTTGAAATTTGGTTTTTAATAAAATAAAATTTTACAAAATTGACTAAAAATATAATAATCCGGCCTTAAATTAATTGAAAACATAAGAAAGTAGACAAAAACTGTCAAAAATTAATCAAAAAAGCAAAAATCCGGCCTTAAATGTAAATAATAAGTTTTGTTAAATAATACAAAACTCTTTCAAGATTGATTAAAAAACAAAAATTTGATTTTAAATTCACCAAAACCACAATAAACTGGTTTGGAAACTAAAATTCGGCCAAAAATCGATCAAAATCCGGCTTAAGAAGTGATAAATAACGGTTATTTCTGCATCAAAATAATATGTAATTAAATTTAGTGAAAGTTTCCACTAAATTTAATTACAAAAATTTGCAACAAAATAGAAAATAGAATACAAATCTAGCCTTACGTTGATTGAAATGTATCAAATCTATTTTTTTTAGAAAAACACAAAAATCCGGTCTCAAATTAATTAAAAATACATAAATCCGGTCATACATTGGTCAAAAATGTAAAAATCCGGTCTCTGAAAAGATCAAATTTTGACAAAATTTACTAAAAATGCAAAAATCGCGATTAATTAATTGTATTGTGCGAAGTTGCTTTTTTATTTTAATAAATTGTCTTCGTATATTTTCATTTTGTTATAAGGTTTGCTTGTATCGCGATTATTTATTGTTATAATTAATTAAAACAATTTCCAATATGCTATAATATAAGTAGAATTTGTTTTATTTAATGAAATTTGTGTTAAATTTATTATAATACGGCGCACTTGTAAATCCGATTCTTCTTGCGATAAGTTCGAATCGAATGTTGTCTTATCGCAATGCATTAGAGGACGGAGTTTTTTTACCATTGCGTTTTATTCCAAATATAAAATAAAAATATTTTCTTATCATTGCTGGGCTACAACACAAATCATTTCTAAAAATAGAATGTTTACATCTAATTGAATTTATTTCGTTTACAAATTGAATTGAATTAATATTATTGATGCACTTTTATATACAATAATTTTGTTAATTCTTTTCTTTTTACATTGATTGCAATTTGATACAAAAATTGCTCTTTTCAGGTACTAGAAATTCTATGACTTTGTAGATAAATTTAATTACAGTTTTAAGACGGCGATGACAAATTAATGATATTCGTTGCAAACAACAAATTATTTATGTCGATTATAGTAAAAATAGTTCTTTTTCAAGCTATACAACAAAACAATTTTATAAAATTTTCTCATACATATACTGTTGATTATAATAATTATATTTGTTTTCATTTTAACATCTGATAACATAAAATTTAGTTTTAATTAATTTAGGTTGGTAGTAAATTTTACTGCAAATTGACAGCTATGGCGGTTCTAATTTGTGTGCAGAAATTTGTTGAAAATTACTCAATATTTTAATCGTGTAAAGTGTGAAATGTATAAAATCAGTTAGTGATAGTGTTGGTTGGACCTAATGTTAGTTGAAGCGATACGAATGGAATTCATGCCGCTGCTGAAATATCAACAAAAATTTGACTGATCAAAATGAGGTAATTTTGCTATTAAATTTACTTATAATTGATACAAGTTTTAATTATATTGTTATATAATTTGACTGAAAAGCTAACTGTTGGTGATCTTATTATTAATAATTAATTATAAAAATGCGTATTATTATGATTGATACGATAAATGCTTTATTCTAAATTTTTTGAGTATTAGTTTCTAGTCTAGATTGTTGATTTGATGCATTAATCAATCAATATTGTTTTCATGTACTGTAAAAATTAATGAAAACTGTTAATAATAGTGATAGATTCAATGCTAATCACCGCTGTATGAGTAGATTTGGTGTGGCTGCAAAAATATTTGCAAAAATGCCTGAAAAGAAGTGTGATTACACAAAAGTATTATTATTATATTTTTAAAATACGTTTAATTCCGAGTTATGGATTTGATGCTATAGGCGGCATATTTTGGAAACATTATTAGTATTTAAAGGGAAATAATATACAATCGGAAACATTGTTTGATAAATAATGAACATTTTGACAGTATTGAAACATTTTTTACAGTTTGGGAACGTTTTTGATAATTTGAAAACTCAGACTTTTGTTTAAAAACTCGGGAACATTAACTGCAATATTTTGACACCTTTGGGATGTTTCTTCTTATCTCCGAAACATTATCAGACTATGTTTGCTAGTTCGTGAATATGATAGCTTAATTCATGACAAATAAAGAAGAAGTCCTGGAACACGTTTGACATTTATTTATTAAAAAATAAAGATTTTATGAACAATTTTTGCATCTTAAGAACATATTTGACAACTCTAAAAGATGTTCTTGAGATTTTAAGCACATTTTTGACAATATGCGAACTAATTAAGTAACAATTTTGTTTTGGCTTGTTAAAAATATTTTTGACATCTCTGAACATGTTCTTGACAACCCTGACTTATTTTTGAAAACTTGAGAAGATGTTTTGTCAACTGTTTAACATTCTTGATTTTTGTTTGTAAGATTGAACATTGTGACTTGAGAAACACTTTATGACATTTTTGCCGTTACATGGTTAGGTCACGCTCAGAACGTGCGCCTACAACAGTTCTTCTTCTGATTTTCGGCTTAACGCGGAAGGTCTTGCTCTAAAGCTTAAATACTAATTTTAATAATTAGAGATGTTAGGATCACGATAATGTTTACAAGTCAGTTCTGGTGACATGGCGGATCTTCTGAGGATTATTTCAGATCTTGATCTCCAGAGCATAGTAACAGGCCAATAGTTTGGAATGGAGGTTGGATCACGACCTTCTTTTGTGATAAAGTGACTTCTGATGTCCGCATAGAAAACAAACATTTAATTCCTTGATAACGACCATTTGGGGCGCGTAGGTGGGTCACTCTGGAGCATAGTAACAGACCAATAGTTTGGACTGGCCCACCCACCTACCGAAGTTATTTATCAAGAGGTTGGATTACAACCTTCTCTTGCGATTAAATGACTTCTGATGTCCGCATAGAAGACAAACATTAAATTCTTTGATGACAAGCATTTGGGCTGGTGGTTGAGTCACTCCAGAGCATAGTAACAGACCAATAGTTTGGAATAGAGTGGCCCACCCACCCACCCAAGTGTTAGTTGTCCAGTGGTTGGATCACGATTTACTCTTGTGATAAAATGACTTTTGACGTCTAAATAGAAGACAAATATTAATTCTTTGATGACAACCACTTAGGCGAGTGGATGGGTTACTGCAAGCATGGTAACGGGCTAATAGTTTGGAATGGAGTGTCTCACTTAAGTGTTAGTTAGAAGACAAACTTTCAATTTGCAGTTATTAAGAGGTTGGATCACGACCTTCTTTTGTGATTAAATGACTTCTGACGTCCGATGAGAAGGCAAACATTAAAATTCTTTGATGACAAACATTTGAGCGGGTGGTTGGGTCACTCCAGAGCATAGTAACAGACCAATAGTTTGGAATGGAGTGGTTAGAACACGATCTTCGCTTATGATAAAATGACTTTTGACGTCCAAATAGAAGATAAAAACTCAATTTCTTGATAACAAACACTTGGGTGGGTCACTTCAAAGCATGGTAACAGGCCAACAATTTAGAATGGAGTGGCCCACCCACCCACCCACCCAAGTGTTAGTTATCCAGTAGTTGGATCATGATCTCCTTTTGTGATAAAATGACTTCTGACGTGCAAATAGAACACAAATATTCAATTTTTTTATGACAACCACTTGGGCGGGTGGCTAGGTCACTTCAAGCATGATAACGAGCTGATAGTTTGGAATGGATTGTCTTACCCAAGTGTCCGTCATCAAGAGAATGGATTACGATCTTCTCTTGTGATAAAATAACTTCTAACGTCCAAATAGAAGACAAACATTCAATTCCTTGATAACGTTTACTTGGGGCAAGTGGGTGGGTCACTCCAGAGCATAGTAACAGGCCAATAGTTTGGAATAGAGTGGTCCATCCACCACCCAAATGTTAATCTAAATCTTTGAAAAAAAAAATCATTGTTTAGACTACAATTTAAATAATCGGCATTATTTGGCACTGTATTCATTGCAAATACATTTGAATTGAAATTAGAATTTAAGAAGACCATAAATGCTTTCTAAAATCTGCCGCTTCAATTCAAACTCAATGCCGATCACAATCTAAATAATCGGCATTAGTTTGCGCTATATTCATAACATATTTTTTAACAATTGTTTCATTCACAAGCAGTAATCATCTGCAACATATTGAATAAAAATCATAAAGAATAAAACATTTCAACTTTTTTATTAAAAAAATGGAAATAACTCGCCCATTTCTTAAAATGTCAGTTTGCACATATAAGCGCCGCTTAGTGGCCCGTAACAGAGATTCTTTTGCCAGTAGCGTGGGCCCGCAGCCATTTTTCTATTAACCATAATGTTCAAGTCAATAAGTTTGTGAACGTTTTTGACATCTTGAACATGTTCTTGAAAACCTTGATATATTTTTGACAACTTGGGAACATATTTTAGTCAACGAACAAACATTGAAGTTAAATTTTTGATTTTTTGTAATTCTTGCAAACTTTGTTTCATTTTGGACAATTTAGGTGGACGGTAACACAGTTTTAGAATACTGTGCCGGTAGTTTGATATTATATTTCCGTCCACCTGCTCAAGTGTTTGTCATACAGGAACTAGAAGTAACTACCACCTACCGCATTTCTGCTGTTAACAAACATGACAGAGTTTCTGATAGATGTCATTAAGTTACAAGAAAGAGATGACGTAATAAAGTTTTTGATAACAAACGCTTGGGCGGGTGGGCGGCAACACAGTTTTAGAATACTGGGCCGGTAATTTGATATTGTGTTCCCGCCCACCCGCCCAAGTGTTTGTCATACAGGAACTAGAAATTACTACTATCTACCGCGTTCCTTTTTTTTTATGTTAGAAAGAGGTAAAAAATCTTCATTAATGTTGTGCCGGATTTGTCTGGAACGCTAACCTTGTGCAACTTCCAGACGCCTACCGACTAAAAAACCACTCCTTCTTATATATCTAAGTATTTCGATATCACCTTTCGGCATTTCTTCTCAGTTACTTAGACCCATATGTGATTTACTTTGCTTGTCTTATTCTTTCTTCTTCCTCTTTCTTTTTCATGATAGATACTATCATTGTTTCTATCACCTACCAGTTGTCCGGTCTGTCTAGCATAATTTCGATAATATTATTGCTATTCAAATTTGTTGACAGTTTGATTTGGCGGATTCCCTGGTTGTTGCCCACCTGTCGCAATAAAAGATTGTATGTTCCGGGGTGTCTATTATCATGCAGTAGGCGCATGCATAGCTTTCTATCTTCTTTATTCTTTTTAGATATGAAGCAAAACAACCGTGTCCTGTTAAGAATTGGGTTAGGAAGTATCCTACGTCTCCGTGCTTCCGTGTAATCCACGGTGTTACCTTCTTGATTAGTTGTCGGCTCCACCTAGCAATGTCTTCTGGGAGACTCCACTCTTTTTCCCAGCTCTCGATGGTCTTTTGTCTGGCGTTGTTTTTATCCTTTTTGCTGGTTTTATCAGATCGCTCTTTTGTCAGAAGGTGTACTGGAATAACCCCTGCTACCACCTGAATAGCTCTCTGGTAGACGTTGTCCTATAAGCACTTGCAATTCTCAATGTTGATTTCCGTTGCACCCATATTTGAACACTGTAGAGCATAATGGACTCTACCACCGAGCTCACCAATCTTTGTTTTTTCCGGTCCTGCTCCTCTCACGTTTGGCATCAAACGGCTTTCCGCTGTTTTTTTTGCCTTTTTTGAGGTTTCTTTGAGATGATTCCACATGTTCATGTTCCTCCCGATGTGTACTCCGAGATACTTAACGCTGTTTTGGCTTTGAATTTTGTCCAGGCCAACTTTTACCATCACCTGTTTAAGCGTGTTTTTCCCGGCTATAACAACGGCCTCTGTTTTTCGGTGTTCTAAGGTTAAGCGCTTTTCGTCTAACCAATTACCAAATGGCCTATTCCGCCACTTCGTCTATAGCCTCCCTGCTTTTACCGAGAACTACGACAACCAGATCGTCGGCAAACCCAATCAGAGTTACGTCCTCGCCCAGATTCAGTCATCGTAATATAGATTCCACAGCGTAGGGCTAAGAATTGAGCCTTGTGGAACCCCCTCACGTCATTTCCATAACGTTTTCTTTTCCTACCTTTACTATCCGGTCCTCCAGATAAGAGCAGATGATGTCTTTTAAGTAAGGTGAAATCTTTTTTTTTTTAGCATTTCTATTATGCCTTTCCACGGAACGGAATTAAAGGCGTTTTTTACGTCTAGTGTGAATAATGCGGCAATTGTTTTTTGTGGTTTCTAGCTTTTTCCGCTAATTCTTTAACTTGTTTTAGAGCATCTATCGTAGAGCGCTGTTTGCGGAACCCGTATTGGATGTCTGCTAGTCTGGTTTATAACATGCTCAAATAATTTCCCCATAGTGTTGAGAAGACAGAGGGGTCTGTATGCAAGTTCTTGTTCCTTTTTTTTTGGATTTTTCTAGTAACACCAGCTTGGCCGTCTTCCAGATAGGCGAAAAAGTTTTTTTCCTAAACAGTTTATTAAATAAGTTTACTACTGTTTTTGTGTTTAGTTCTGCTACTGTTTTTGCGATTTTTGAAGAAACACCGTCTGGACCGGCGGCTTTTTCTGGTCTAATTTTTTTCCGGCTACTCTTACTTCTTCGTTACTGCAGATAGAAAGCTCTTCGTTAGTTGTAGAGCTATACTGCCACTTGGTTTTCTCATGGCATGGAAAGAGTTTTTTGGCTATGTCCAGTTGTTTCTTGTCGCGTAATTTAATTGGGCTCCATATTCCTAGTTTGCCCGTAACTAGCTTATACCCAGTACTCCAGATGTCTTGGTCCATTTCTTTGCACAGTTTCAACCAACAATTTTTTTTTGATACTTTGATTGCTTGTCTAAGCTCTTTCTTTTTTTGTTTGTAAGTTGCGCTTTGTTCAGATGTATGTTGCTCATTTGGCGCTACTTTATTTGCCCTCGTTAAGCTTCACCTTGATATGATACAGCTTTGACGTTTTGTCCACCAAAAGACTGGTCTTCTTCTAACCTTATCGTCTTTTATGCGAAAAGTTTTGTCGCATGCGTTTTTTACAGCGTCCATTAGCACCGCTGCGGAAGTCAGTCGAGCAAGAAATGAGTCGCCATGGCAGACTCATTTCATGCTCGATGTGTAACGAAAGAATAGTTTTTTGTTCCTCTTTAAAAAGCCAACCTTTAGTAGTGCTGGTTTTTTTGGTTGTTTAACTCTGCTTCGTTTATGTTCATAAAGATGTTTTTATGGTCACTGAGGTTTTCTGTCTCACTTACATATCATTTTTGTACCTTTTTTCGAAGATTTTGGGTGCAGAAAGACACATCAACGTAGGATCTTTTGTTGTTTATTTCATACGTTGGGGTATCTCCTGAGTTGAGGACTGCCAAGTCCATGCTGTTTAACCACTTTGTTAATATTTGCCCTCTTCTGTTCTCAACCGTTGATGCCCAGATGGGCGATTTTGCATTAAAATCGCCACATATAAGAATGTTGGGTCCGTTGGCTTTGATATCTATGCCCATGTCAAGCAAAAAATGTTAGAAGTTTTTGGTCGTTGTGTTGGGAGACAGGTAGTATGAGTAAATAGTTGTGTTACCTACTATTACCCAAACAAAACCTTTGCCGCTGCCTGTTTTAGTGACTTTTATGTGCCTGTCCGGTATAAAAATTGCCACGTCTATGTTTTTGTCGGTTAACCACTTGGGATTGTTTTTTGTTATTTTTTGGTTTGGTTTGGAGACTATGGACAGGTTTATACTCTTTTTCTCACATGTTTGCCTGTGAAGATCCATAGCCGCCCTACACCTATTTAGATCTACTTGTAATATTTTCATAATGATGGTTTTTGGGAAGGTTTTATTCCTTGCCTCCTAACCTCCATTACCGCTTTTCTATACTCTGGATACGCCATGTCGTCGGCCTTGTGACTTTCCTTATCACAAATATAGCACCCTGGTTTTTCCTGACACTCTTCTGGTCCCTTCATTTAAAACAAGGTTTTACTTTCATTTCCTCCTTGTCGCACTCGTTTGCCTTATGTCCGAAGTTAAGGCATTTGAGGCATTTTATGGGCTGAATAACTTCTTCTATTTGCCATCTTGCCCATCCTGTTTTGATGGTACCTTGGTTGCACAGCTTTTTTCTTTCTACGGTTGATAAAGTGATTACTGCGTACTGAAGTCCTTCTCGGTTTGTCCCTTTTGACATTCTCACTTCTATGTCTTGAGAAGTTTTCGTCTCTTTTGCAATTGCCTGAGTTATTTCATCTTTTGTTGTAGTTTCGTCAATGTTTTTGATAAATAGAGACATCACACACAGCTGCACCTGTTTTACTGATGATCTCATTCATCAGCTCGTCGCTGCCACCTTTTGTTGTCGCAACTTCAATTAATATGTTTCCGGTCTTTGTTTTCTTTATTGTATTTATTTTTATTCCCATCTACCGCGTTCCTGCAGCTAACAAACATGACAGAGTGTCTGATAGTTTGTATTAAGTTACAAAAGAGAAATGACGTAATAAAGTTATTGATAACAAACGCTTGGGCGGGTGGGCGGGAACACAATTTTAGAATACTGGGCTGGTAGTATGATAAAGTGATTTTGTATTTATTTTGTAATTAGGCAAAGAAGTTACTGTTACTTCTTTGCCTAATTGTTTAGAGTAACCTGTTTTTTTCTGCGGATTTTTGCTTCTATATTTATTTATTTTGATTTGTTTGATCTTTCTCATTAAGCCCTTTTTGCCTCAACAGTTTTTTTTCCGCAACTTGCCCAGTCTGCATTAATCTATCTGGCACAAAGTGCTTACTTATGGGAATATGGTTGCAAACAACAAATTATTTATGTCGATTATAGTAAATGGTTCTTTTTCAAACAATTTTATAAAATTTGTTTTGTAAATTGATTTAAATAGTTTCGAATATAATAACTTTCACGTTTATCAATTAAAATTGTTATTACAATTATATTTGTTTCAATTTTAACATTTAGTTTTAATTAATTTAGGTTGGTAGTAAGTTTTACTGCAAATTGACAGCAATGACGTTTCTAATTTATATGCAGAAATTTGTTGAAAACTACTAAATATTTTATCCGTGCAAAGTGTTATATGTATAAAAACAGTTAGTGATAGTGTTGAACTCAATGTTAGTTAAAGCGGTACGAATGGAATTCATGCCGCTGCTTCAATAATAACAAAAATCCGTCTTCATCAAAACAAGGTAATTTTGCTATTGGATTTATTTATAATTGAATGAGTTTTTGTCGTATTGTTATAATTTAGGTGAAAAGCTAAGTGTAGGTGATTTTATTATTAATAATAAAAATGCGCATTATTATGATTGATTGATATTATAGCTGCTTTATTCTAAATTTCTTGTATTAGTTTTTGGTCGGTAATGAAGGTCACTGTAATTGAAATTACTTGATCTTTGTTGTATTATGTATACAATGTAAAAGTATATAAAAACAGTGATGGATTCAATACTAATCACAGAATTGGTGCAGCTGCAAAAATATTTGCAAAAATACCGAGAAGGTAAACGTTCACAAAATATATTGTATAAAAAATACGTTTAATACTGAGTTATGGATTTGATGCTATTGCCTATGCTTGATATTAAAACTGTTTGTTTATATGAACTACAATATGCGTAAAATTTATAATCATTTCATTCCAACTTCACGTCACTTCTCCTTATAAATAAGCGTGAAGCCATTTGTTTTCAACTTCACTTTTTTAAATATAAACTACTTCACGTCACTCCCCCTTACAATAAGCGTGAAGCTACTTGTTTTCAACTTTGATTTTTTGAAAAATCATGTCAAAGTCCGAAAAAATTCTCTTCTGAAACAAAGGGAAATTTCCAAAAAAATCAATTTTGCATGCGAAACGCGTAAAAAACAATTTTTTTTTTCTTTTGGAAATTTCCCTTTGTATCAGAAGAGAATTTTTTCGGACTTTGACATGATTTTTCAAAAAATCAAATTTTTTCGAAAGTGTCAGATTGCATGCGAAACGCGTAAAAAACAATTTTTTTTTTTTTTTTGGAAATTTCCCTTTGTTTCAGAAGAGAATTTTTTCGGACATTGACATGATTTTTCAAAAAATCAAATTTTTTCGAAAGTGTCAGATTGCATGCGAAACGCGTAAAAAACAAATATTTTTTTTTTTTTTTGGAAATTTTCCTTTGTTTCAGAATTGAAATTCGCGTTAAAATTAGAATTTTTTTGGACCTTTGACTAGATTTTTCAAAAAAATAATTTTTTTCGAAAGTGTCAGATTGCATGCGAAACGCGTAAAAAACAATTTTTTTTTTTTTTGAAATTTTCCTTTGTTTCAGAATTGAAATTCGCGTTTAAATTAGAATTTTTTTGGACCTTTGACTAGATTTTTCAAAAAAATATTTTTTTTTGAAAGTGTCAGATTTCATGCAAAACGCGTAAAAAACAAATATTTTTTTTTTTTGGAAATTTCCCCTTGTTTCAGAAGAGAATTTTTTCGGACTTTGACATGATTTTTCAATAAATCAAATTTTTTCGAAAGTGTCAGATTGCATGCGAAACGCGTAAAAAACAAATATTTTTTTTTTTTTGGAAATTTCCCTTTGTTTCAGAAGAGAATTTTTTCGGACATTGACATGATTTTTCAAAAAATCAAATTTATTCGAAAGTGTCAGATTGCATGCGAAACGCGTAAAAAACAAATATATTTTTTTTTGGAAATTTCTTTTTGTTTCAGAAGAGAATTTTTTCGGACTTTGACATGATTTTTCAAAAAATCATTTTTTTTTTCGAAAGTGTCAGATTGCATGCGAAACGCGTAAAAAACAAATATTTTTTTTTTTTGGAAATTTCCCTTTGTTTCAGAAGAGAATTTTTTCGGACTTTGACATGATTTTTCAAAAAATCAAATTTTTTCGAAAGTGTCAGATTGCATGCGAAACGCGTAAAAAACAAATATTTTTTTTTTTTGGAAATTTCCCCTTGTTTCAGAAGAGAATTTTTTCGGACTTTGACATGATTTTTCAATAAATCAAATTTTTTCGAAAGTGTCAGATTGCATGCGAAACGCGTAAAAAACAAAAATTTTTTTTTTTTTGGAAATTTTCCTTTGTTTCAGAATTGAAATTCGCGTTAAAATTAGAATTTTTTGGACCTTTGACTAGATTTTTCAAAAAAATAATTTTTTTCGAAAGTGTCAGATTGCATGCGAAACGCGTAAAAAACAAATACATTTTTTTTTTTGGAAATTTCCCTTTGTTTCAGAATTGAAATTCGCGTTAAAATTAGAATTTTTTTGGACCTTTGACTAGATTTTTCAAAAAAATATTTTTTTTCGAAAGTGTCAGATTGCATGCGAAACGCGTAAAAAACAATTTTTTTTTTTTTTGAAATTTTCCTTTGTTTCAGAATTGAAATTCGCGTTTAAATTAGAATTTTTTTGGACCTTTGACTAGATTTTTCAAAAAAATATTTTTTTTCGAAAGTGTCAGATTTCATGCGAAACGCGTAAAAAACAAATTTTTTTTTTTTTTTTGAATTTTTCCTTTGTTTCAGAAGAGAATTTTTTCGGACTTTGACATGATTTTTCAAAAAATCAAATTTATTCGAAAGTGTCAGATTGCATGCGAAACGCGTAAAAAACAAATATATTTTTTTTTGGAAATTTCTTTTTGTTTCAGAAGAGAATTTTTTCGGACTTTGACATGATTTTTCAAAAAATCATTTTTTTTTTCGAAAGTGTCAGATTGCATGCGAAACGCGTAAAAAACAAATATTTTTTTTTTTTGGAAATTTCCCTTTGTTTCAGAAGAGAATTTTTTCGGACATTGACATGATTTTTCAAAAAATCAAATTTTTTCGAAAGTGTCAGATTGCATGCGAAACGCGTAAAAAACAAATATTTTTTTTTTTTTTTTTGAAATTTTCCTTTGTTTCAGAATTGAAATTCGCGTTAAAATTAGAATTTTTTTGGACCTTTGACTAGATTTTTCAAAAAAATAATTTTTTTCGAAAGTGTCAGATTGCATGTGAAACGCGTAAAAAACAAATTTTTTTTTTGTTGGAAATTTTCTTTTGTTTCAGAAAAGAATTTTTTCGGACTTTGACATGATTTTTCAAAAAATCAAATTTTTTCGAAAGTGTCAGATTGCATGCGAAACGCGTAAAAAACAAATATTTTTTTTTTTTGGAAATTTCCCCTTGTTTCAGAAGAGAATTTTTTCGGACTTTGACATGATTTTTCAATAAATCAAATTTTTTCGAAAGTGTCAGATTGCATGCGAAACGCGTAAAAAACAATTTTTTTTTTTTTTGAAATTTTCCTTTGTTTCAGAATTGAAATTCGCGTTTAAATTAGAATTTTTTTGGACCTTTGACTAGATTTTTCAAAAAAATATTTTTTTTCGAAAGTGTCAGATTTCATGCAAAACGCGTAAAAAACAAATTTTTTTTTTTTTGGAAATTTCCCTTTGTTTCAGAATTGAAATTCGCGTTAAAATTAGAATTTTTTTGGAACTTTGACTAGATTTTTCAAAAAAATATTTTTTTTCGAAAGTGTCAGATTTCATTCGAAACGCGTAAAAAACAAATTTTTTTTTTTTGGAATTTTCCCTTTGTTTCAGAAGTAACTTTCCATCCAAATTGACGTAAAATTGAGAATTTTTTCGGGCTTTGCATGATTTTTCAAAAAATCAAATTTTTTCGAAAGTGTCAGATTGCATGCGAAACGCGTAAAAAACAAATATTTTTTTTTTTTTTAGAAAATTTTCCTTTGTTTCAGAAGAGAATTTTTTCGGACTTTGACATGATTTTTCAAAAAATCATTTTTTTTTCGAAAGTGTCAGATTGCATGCGAAACGCGTAAAAAACAAATATATATTTTTTTGGAAATTTCTTTTTGTTTCAGAAGAGAATTTTTTCGGACTTTGACATGATTTTTCAAAAAATCATTTTTTTTTTCGAAAGTGTCAGATTGCATGCGAAACGCGTAAAAAACAAATATTTTTTTTTTTTTGGAAATTTCCCTTTGTTTCAGAAGAGAATTTTTTCGGACTTTGACATGATTTTTCAAAAAATCAAATTTTTTCGAAAGTGTCAGATTGCATGCGAAACGCGTAAAAAACAAATATTTTTTTTTTTTGGAAATTTTCCTTTGTTTCAGAAGAGAATTTTTTCGGACTTTGACATGATTTTTCAAAAAATCAAATTTTTTCGAAAGTGTCAGATTGCATGCGAAACGCGTAAAAAACAAATATTTTTTTTTTTTTAGAAATTTCCCTTTGTTTCAGAAGAGAATTTTTTCGGACTTTGACATGATTTTTCAAAAAATCAAATTTTTTCGAAAGTGTCAGATTGCATGCGAAACGCGTAAAAAACAAATATTTTTTTTTTTTTGGAAATTTCCCTTTGTTTCAGAAGAGAATTTTTTCGGACTTTGACATGATTTTTCAAAAAATCAAATTTTTTCGAAAGTGTCAGATTGCATGCGAAACGCGTAAAAAACAATATTTTTTTTTTTTTGGAAATTTCCCTTTGTTTCAGAATTGAAATTCGCGTTAAAATTAGAATTTTTTTGGACCTTTGACTAGATTTTTCAAAAAAATAATTTTTTTCGAAAGTGTCAGATTGCATGCGAAACGCGTAAAAAACAAATTTTTTTTTTTTTTGGAAATTTCCCTTTGTTTCAGAATTGAAATTCGCGTTAAAATTAGAATTTTTTTGGAACTTTGACTAGATTTTTCAAAAAAATATTTTTTTTCGAAAGTGTCAGATTTCATTCGAAACGCGTAAAAAACAAATATTTTTTTTTTTGGAATTTTCCCTTTGTTTCAGAAGTAACTTTCCATCCAAATTGACGTAAAATTGAGAATTTTTTCGGGCTTTGACATGATTTTTCAAAAAATCAAATTTTTTCGAAAGTGTCAGATTGCATGCGAAACGCGTAAAAAACAAATATTTTTTTTTTTTTTTGGAAATTTCCCTTTGTTTCAGAAGTAACTTTCCATCCAAATTGACTTAAAATTGAGAATTTTTCGGGCTTTGACATGATTTTTCAAAAAATCAAATTTTTTCGAAAGTGTCAGATTACATGCGAAACGCGTAAAAAACAAATATTTTTTTTTTTTGGAAATTTCCCTTAGTTTCAGAAGAGAATTTTTTCGGACTTTGACATGATTTTTCAAAAAATCATTTTTTTTTCGAAAGTGTCAGATTGCATGCGAAACGCGTAAAAAACAAATATTTTTTTTTTTTTTGGAAATTTTTCTTTGTTTCAGAAGAGAATTTTTTCGGACTTTGACATGATTTTTCAAAAAATCAAATTTTTTCGAAAGTGTCAGATTGCATGCGTAACGCGTAAAAAACAATTTTTTTTTTTTTTTTGGGAAATTTTCCTTTGTTTCAGAAGAGAATTTTTTCGGACTTGATTTTTCAAAAAATCAAATTTTTTCGAAAGTGTCAGATTGCATGAGAAACGCGTAAAAAACAAAAATTTTTTTTTTTTTGGAAATTTCCCTTTGTTTCAGAAGAGAATTTTTTCGGACTTTGACATGATTTTTCAAAAAATCAAATTTTTTCGAAAGTGTCAGATTGCATGCGAAACGCGTAAAAAACAAAAATTTTTTTTTTTTGGAAATTTTCCTTTGTTTCAGAATTGAAATTCGCGTTAAAATTAGAATTTTTTGGACCTTTGACTAGATTTTTCAAAAAAATAATTTTTTTCGAAAGTGTCAGATTGCATGCGAAACGCGTAAAAAACAATATTTTTTTTTTTTTGGAAATTTCCCTTTGTTTCAGAATTGAAATTCGCGTTAAAATTAGAATTTTTTTGGACCTTTGACTAGATTTTTCAAAAAAATATTTTTTTTCGAAAGTGTCAGATTGCATGCGAAACGCGTAAAAAACAATTTTTTTTTTTTTTTGGAAATTTCCCTTTGTTTCAGAATTGAAATTCGCGTTAAAATTAGAATTTTTTTGGAACTTTGACTAGATTTTTCAAAAAAATATTTTTTTTCGAAAGTGTCAGATTTCATTCGAAACGCGTAAAAAACAAATATTTTTTTTTTTGGAATTTTCCCTTTGTTTCAGAAGTAACTTTCCATCCAAATTGACGTAAAATTGAGAATTTTTTCGGGCTTTGACATGATTTTTCAAAAAATCAAATTTTTTCGAAAGTGTCAGATTGCATGCGAAACGCGTAAAAAACAAATATTTTTTTTTTTTTTTGGAAATTTCCCTTTGTTTCAGAAGTAACTTTCCATCCAAATTGACTTAAAATTGAGAATTTTTCGGGCTTTGACATGATTTTTCAAAAAATCAAATTTTTTCGAAAGTGTCAGATTACATGCGAAACGCGTAAAAAACAAATATTTTTTTTTTTTGGAAATTTCCCTTAGTTTCAGAAGAGAATTTTTTCGGACTTTGACATGATTTTTCAAAAAATCATTTTTTTTTCGAAAGTGTCAGATTGCATGCGAAACGCGTAAAAAACAAATATTTTTTTTTTTTTGGGAAATTTTCCTTTGTTTCAGAAGAGAATTTTTTCGGACTTGACATGATTTTTCAAAAAATCAAATTTTTTCGAAAGTGTCAGATTGCATGAGAAACGCGTAAAAAACAAAAATTTTTTTTTTTTTGGAAATTTCCCTTTGTTTCAGAAGAGAATTTTTTCGGACTTTGACATGATTTTTCAAAAAATCAAATTTTTTCGAAAGTGTCAGATTGCATGCGAAACGCGTAAAAAACAAATATTTTTTTTTTTTTGGAAATTTCCCTTTGTTTCAGAAGAGAATTTTTTCGGACTTTGACATGATTTTTCAAAAAATCAAATTTTTTCGAAAGTGTCAGATTGCATGCGAAACGCGTAAAAAACAAATTTTTTTTTTTTTTGGAAATTTTCCTTTGTTTTAGAAGAGAATTTTTTCGGACTTAGACATGATTTTTCAAAAAATCAAATTTTTTCGAAAGTGTCAGATTGCATGCGAAACGCGTAAAAAACAAATATTTTTTTTTTTTTTTGGAAATTTCCCTTTGTTTCAGAAGTAACTTTCCATCCAAATTGACTTAAAATTGAGAATTTTTCGGGCTTTGACATGATTTTTCAAAAAATCAAATTTTTTCGAAAGTGTCAGATTACATGCGAAACGCGTAAAAAACAAATATTTTTTTTTTTTGGAAATTTCCCTTAGTTTCAGAAGAGAATTTTTTCGGACTTTGACATGATTTTTCAAAAAATCATTTTTTTTTCGAAAGTGTCAGATTGCATGCGAAACGCGTAAAAAACAAATATTTTTTTTTTTTTTGGAAATTTCCCTTTGTTTCAGAAGAGAATTTTTTCGGACTTTGACATGATTTTTCAAAAAATCAAATTTTTTCGAAAGTGTCAGATTGCATGCGTAACGCGTAAAAAACAATTTTTTTTTTTTTTTTGGGAAATTTTCCTTTGTTTCAGAAGAGAATTTTTTCGGACTTAGACATGATTTTTCAAAAAATCAAATTTTTTCGAAAGTGTCAGATTGCATGAGAAACGCGTAAAAAACAAAATTTTTTTTTTTTTTGAAATTTCCCTTTGTTTCAGAAGAGAATTTTTTCGGACTCTGACATGATTTTTCAAAAAATCAATTTTTTTCGAAAGTGTCAGATTGCATGTGAAACGCGTAAAAAACAATTTTTTTTTTTTTTTTGGAAATTTCCCCTTGTTTTAGAAGAGAATTTTTTCGGACTGACATGATTTTTCAAAAAATCAAATTTTTTCGAAAGTGTCAGATTGCATGCGTAACGCGTAAAAAACAAATTTTTTTTTTTTTGGGAAATTTGCCTTTGTTTCAGAAAAGAATTTTTTCGGACTGACATGATTTTTCAACAAATCAAATTTTTTCGAAAGTGTCAGATTGCATGCGTAACGCGTAAAAAACAATTTTTTTTTTTTTGGGAAATTTGCCTTTGTTTCAGAAAAGAATTTTTTTGGACTGACATGATTTTTCAAAAAATCAAATTTTTTCGAAAGTGTCAGATTGCATGTGAAACGCGTAAAAAACAATTTTTTTTTTTTTTTTGAAATTTCCCTTTGTTTCAGAATTGAAATTCGCGTTAAAATTAGAATTTTTTTGGACCTTTGACTAGATTTTTCAAAAAAATAATTTTTTTCGAAAGTGTTAGATTGCATGCGAAACGCGTAAAAAACAAATTTTTTTTTTTTTGGAATTTTCCCTTTGTTTCAGAAGTAACTTTCCATCCAAATTGACGTAAAATTGAGAATTTTTTAGGGCTTTGACATGATTTTTCAAAAAATTAAATTTTTTCGAAAGTGTCAGATTGCATGCGAAACGCGTAAAAAACAAATTTTTTTTTTTGGAAATTTGCCTTTGTTTCAGAAGAGAATTTTTTTGGACTGACATGATTTTTCAAAAAATCAATTTTTTTTGAAAGTGTCAGATTGCATGCGTAACGCGTAAAAAACAATTTTTTTTTTTTTTTGGAAATTTCCCTTTGTTTCAGAAGTAAAATTCTCGTGAAAATAGCGTAAAATTGAGATTTTTTTCGGACTTTGACATGATTTTTCAAAAAATCAAATTTTTTCGAAAGTGTCAGATTGCATGCGAAACGCGTAAAAAACAATTTTTTTTTTTTTTTGGAAATTTCCCCTTGTTTCAGAAGAGAATTTTGTCGGACTGACATGATTTTTCATAAAATCAAATTTTTTCGAAAGTGTCAGATTGCATGCGAAACGCGTAAAAAACAAATATTTTTTTTTTTGGAAATTTCTTTTTGTTTCAGAAGATAATTTTTTCGGACTTTGACATGATTTTTCAAAAAATCATTTTTTTTTCGAAAGTGTCAGATTGCATGCGAAACGCGTAAAAAACAAATATTTTTTTTTTTTTGGAAATTTTCCTTTGTTTCAGAATTGAAATTCGCGTTAAAATTAGAATTTTTTTGGACCTTTGACTAGATTTTTCAAAAAAATAATTTTTTTCGAAAGTGTCAGATTGCATGCGAAACGCGTAAAAAACAATTTTTTTTTTTGTTGGAAATTTTCCTTTGTTTCAGAAGAGAATTTTTTCGGACTTTGACATGATTTTTCAAAAAATCAAATTTTTTTGAAAGTGTCAGATTGCATGCGAAACGCGTAAAAAACAAATATTTTTTTTTGTTTTGGAAATTTCCCTTTGTTTCAGAAGAGAATTTTTTCGGACTTTGACAAGATTTTTCAAAAAATCAAATTTTTTCGAAAGTGTCAGATTGCATGCGAAACGCGTAAAAAGCAATTTTTTTTTTTTTTTTGGAAATTTCCCTTTGTTTCAGAAGAGAATTTTTTCGGACTTTGACAAGATTTTTCAAAAAATCAAATTTTTTCGAAAGTGTCAGATTGCATGCAAAACGCGTAAAAAACAAATTTTTTTTTTTTGGAAATTTGCCTTTGTTTCAGAATAGAATTTTTTTGGACTGACATGATTTTTCATAAAATCAAATTTTTTCGAAAGTGTCAGATTGCATGCGAAACGCGTAAAAAACAAATATTTTTTTTTTTGGAAATTTCTTTTTGTTTCAGAAGAGAATTTTTTCGGACTTTGACATGATTTTTCAAAAAATCATTTTTTTTCGAAAGTGTCAGATTGCATGCGAAACGCGTAAAAAACAAATATTTTTTTTTTTTTTTGGAAATTTCCCTTTGTTTCAGAAGAGAATTTTGTCGGACGACATGATTTTTCAAAACATCAAATTTTTTTGAAAGTGTCAGATTGCATGCGAAACGCGTAAAAAACAAATATTTTTTTTTTTTTTGGAAATTTCCCTTTGTTTCAGAAGAGAATTTTTTCGGACTTTGACATGATTTTTCAAAACATCAAATTTTTTCGAAAGTGCCAGTTTGCATGCGAAACGCGTAAAAAACAAATATTTTTTTTTTTTTTGGAAATTTCCCTTTGTTTCAGAAGTAACTTTCCATCCAAATTGACGTAAAATTGAGAATTTTTTCGGGCTTTGACATGATTTTTCAAAAAATCAAATTTTTTCGAAAGTGTCAGATTGCATGCGAAACGCGTAAAAAGCATTTTTTTTTTTTTTTTTTGGAAATTTCCCTTTGTTTCAGAAGAGAATTTTTTCGGACTTTGACATGATTTTTCAAAAAATCAAATTTTTTTGAAAGTGTTAGATTGCATGCGAAACGCGTAAAAAACAATTTTTTTTTTTTTTTAGAAATTTCCCTTTGTTTCAGAAGTAACTTTCCATCCAAATTGACGTAAAATTGAGAATTTTTTCGGGCTTTGACATGATTTTTCAAAAAATCAAATTTTTTCGAAAGTGTCAGATTGCATGCGAAACGCGTAAAAAACAAATATTTTTTTTTTTTTTGGAAATTTCCCTTTGTTTCAGAAGAGAATTTTTTCGGACCTTGACATGATTTTTCAAAACATCAATTTTTTTCGAAAGTGCCAGTTTGCATGCGAAACGCGTAAAAAACAATTTTTTTTTTTTTTTGGAAATTTCCCTTTGTTTCAGAAGAGAATTTTTTCGGACTTTGACATGATTTTTCAAAACATCAAATTTTTTCGAAAGTGTCAGATTGCATGCGAAACGCGTAAAAAACAAATATTTTTTTTTTTTTGGAAATTTCCCTTTGTTTCAGAAGAGAATTTTGTCGGACGACATGATTTTTCAAAACATCAAATTTTTTCGAAAGTGTCAGATTGCATGCGAAACGCGTAAAAAACAAATATTTTTTTTTTTTTTTTTGGAAATTTCCCTTTGTTTCAGAAGAGAATTTTTTCGGACCTTGACATGATTTTTCAAAAAATCAAATTTTTTCGAAAGTGTCAGATTGCATGCGAAACGCGTAAAAAACAAATATTTTTTTTTTTTTTGGAAATTTCCCTTTGTTTCAGAAGAGAATTTTTTCGGACCTTGACATGATTTTTCAAAAAATCAATTTTTTTCGAAAGTGTCAGATTGCATGCGAAACGCGTAAAAAACAATTTTTTTTTTTTTTTTTTTGGAAATTTCCCTTTGTTTCAGAAGAGAATTTTTTCGGACCTTGACATGATTTTTCAAAAAATCAAATTTTTTCGAAAGTGTCAGATTGCATGCGAAACGCGTAAAAAACAAATTTTTTTTTTTTTTGGAAATTTCCCTTTGTTTCAGAAGACAATTTTTCGGACTTTGACATGATTTTTCAAAAAATCAAATTTTTTCGAAAGTGTCAGATTGCATGCGAAACGCGTAAAAAACAAATATTTTTTTTTTTTGGAAATTTCCCTTTGTTTCAGAAGAGAATTTTTTCGGACTTTGACATGATTTTTCAAAAAATCAAATTTTTTCGATAAAGTCAGATTGCATGCGAAACGCGTAAAAAACAAATATTTATTTTTTTTTTGAAATTTCCCTTTGTTTCAGAAGAGAATTTTTTCGGACCTTGACATGATTTTTCAAAAAATCAAATTTTTTCGAAAGTGTCAGATTGCATGCGAAACGCGTAAAAAACAAATATTTTTTTTTTTTTTTGGAAATTTCCCTTTGTTTCAGAAGAGAAATTTTTCGGACTTTGACATGATTTTTCAAAACATCAAATTTTTTCGAAAGTGTCAGATTGCATGCGAAACGCGTAAAAAACAAATATTTTTTTTTTTTGGAAATTTTCCTTTGTTTCAGAAGAGAATTTTTTCGGACTTTGACATGATTTTTCAAAAAATCAAATTTTTTCGAAAGTGTCACATTGCATGCGAAACGCGTGAAAAACAAATATTTTTTTTTTTTGGAAATTTTCCTTTGTTTCAGAAGAGAATTTTGTCGGACGACATGATTTTTCAAAAAATCAATTTTTTTCGAAAGTGTCAGATTGCATGCGAAACGCGTAAAAAACAAATATTTTTTTTTTTTTTTTGGAAATTTCCCTTCGTTTCAGAAGAGAAATTTTTCGGACTTTGACATGATTTTTCAAAACATCAATTTTTTTCGAAAGTGTCAGATTGCATGCGAAACGCGTAAAAAACAAATATTTTTTTTTTTTTGAAATTTCCCTTTGTTTCAGAAGTAACTTTCCATCCAAATTGACGTAAAATTGAGAATTTTTTCGGGCTTTGACATGATTTTTCAAAAAATCAAATTTTTTCGAAAGTGTCAGATTGCATGCGAAACGCGTAAAAAACAAATATTTTTTTTTTTTTTGGAAATTTCCCTTTGTTTCAGAAGAGAAATTTTTCGGACTTTGACATGATTTTTCAAAACATCAAATTTTTTCGAAAGTGTCAGATTGCATGCGAAACGCGTAAAAAACAAATTTTTTTTTTTTTTTTGGAAATTTCCCTTTGTTTCAGAAGAGAATTTTTTCGGACTTTGACATGATTTTTCAAAAAATCAATTTTTTTCGAAAGTGTCAGATTGCATGCGAAACGCGTAAAAACAAATATTTTTTTTTTTTTTTGAAATTTCCCTTTGTTTCAGAAGAGAATTTTTTCGGACTTTGACATGATTTTTTAAAAAATCAAATTTTTTCGAAAGTGTTAGATTGCATGCGAAACGCGTAAAAAACAATTTTTTTTTTTTTAGAAATTTCCCTTTGTTTCAGAAGAGAATTTTGTCGGACGACATGATTTTTCAAAAAATCAATTTTTTTCGAAAGTGTCAGATTGCATGCGAAACGCGTAAAAAACAAATATTTTTTTTTTTTTTTTGGAAATTTCCCTTTGTTTCAGAAGAGAATTTTTCGGACTGACATGATTTTTCAAAAAATCAAATTTTTTTGAAAGTGTCAGATTGCATGCGAAACGCGTAAAAAACAAATATTTTTTTTTTTTTTGGAAATTTCCCTTTGTTTCAGAAGAGAATTTTTCGGACTTTGACATGATTTTTCAAAAAATCAATTTTTTTCGAAAGTGTCAGATTGCATGGGAAACGCGTAAAAAACAAATATTTTTTTTTTTTTTTGGAAATTTTCCTTTGTTTCAGAAGAGAATTTTTTCGGACTTTGACATGATTTTTCAAAAAATCAATTTTTTTCGATAAAGTCAGATTGCATGCGAAACGCGTAAAAAACAAATATTTTTTTTTTTTTGGAAATTTCCCTTCGTTTCAGAAGAGATTTTTTTCGGACTTTGACATGATTTTTCAAAAAATCAATTTTTTTCGAAAGTGTCACATTGCATGCGAAACGCGTGAAGAACAAATATTTTTTTTTTTTTGGAAATTTCCCTTTGTTTCAGAAGAGAATTTTTCGGACTTTGACAAGATTTTTCAAAAAATCAAATTTTTTTGAAAGTGTCAGATTGCATGCGAAACGCGTAAAAAACAAATATTTTTTTTTTTTTTTGGAAATTTCCCTTTGTTTCAGAAGAGAATTTTTTTGGACTTTGACATGATTTTTCAAAAAATCAAATTTTTTCGATAAAGTCAGATTGCATGCGAAACGCGTAAAAAACAAATATTTATTTTTTTTTTGAAATTTCCCTTTGTTTCAGAATAGAATTTTTTCGGACTTTGACATGATTTTTCAAAAAATCAAATTTTTTCGAAAGTGTCAGATTGCATGCGAAACGCGTAAAAAACAAATTTTTTTTTTTTTTTTTTTGGATATTTCCCTTTGTTTCAGAAGAGAATTTTTTCGGACCTTGACATGATTTTTCAAAAAATCAATTTTTTTCAAAGGTGTCAGATTGCATGCGAAACGCGTAAAAAACAAATTTTTTTTTTTTTTTTGGAAATATCCCTTCGTTTCAGAAGAGAATTTTTTCGGACTTTGACATGATTTTTCAAAAAATCAATTTTTTTCGAAAGTGTCAGATTGCATGCGAAACGAGTAAAAAACAAAATATTTTTTTTTTTTTTTGGAAATTTCCCTTTGTTTCAGAAGACAATTTTTCGGACTTTGACATGATTTTTCAAAAAATCAAATTTTTTCGAAAGTGTCAGATTGCATGCGAAACGCGTAAAAAACAAATATTTTTTTTTTTTTGGAAATTTCCCTTTGTTTCAGAAGAGAATTTTTTCGGACTTTGACATGATTTTTCAAAAAATCAAATTTTTTCGAAAGTGTCAGATTGCATGCGAAACGCGTAAAAAACAAATATTTTTTTTTTTTTGGAAATTTCCCTTTGTTTCAGAAAAGAATTTTTTCGGACTTTGACATGATTTTTCAAAAAATCAAATTTTTTCGATAAAGTCAGATTGCATGCGAAACGCGTAAAAAACAAATATTTATTTTTTTTTTGAAATTTCCCTTTGTTTCAGAAGAGAATTTTTTCGGACCTTGACATGATTTTTCAAAAAATCAAATTTTTTCGAAAGTGTCAGATTGCATGCGAAACGCGTAAAAAACAAATATTTTTTTTTTTTTTGGAAATTTCCTTTTGTTTCAGAAGAGAATTTTTTCGGACCTTGACATGATTTTTCAAAAAATCAAATTTTTTCGAAAGTGTCAGATTGCATGCGAAACGCGTAAAAAACAAATATTTTTTTTTTTTTTGGAAATTTCCCTTTGTTTCAGAAGAGAATTTTTTCGGACTTTGACATGATTTTTCAAAAAATCAAATTTTTTCGATAAAGTCAGATTGCATGCGAAACGCGTAAAAAACAAATATTTATTTTTTTTTTGAAATTTCCCATGTTTCAGAAGAGAATTTTTTCGGACCTTGTCATGATTTTTCAAAAAATCAAATTTTTTCGAAAGTGTCAGATTGCATGCGAAACGCGTAAAAAACAAATATTTTTTTTTTTTTTGGAAATTTCCCTTCGTTTCAGAAGAGAATTTTTTCGGACCTTGACATGATTTTTCAAAAAATCAAATTTTTTCGAAAGTGTCAGATTGCATGCGAAACGCGTAAAAAACAAATATTTTTTTTTTTTTTTGGAAATTTCCCTTTGTTTCAGAAGACAATTTTTCGGACTTTGACATGATTTTTCAAAAAATCAAATTTTTTCGAAAGTGTCAGATTGCATGCGAAACGCGTAAAAAACAAATATTTTTTTTTTTTTGGAAATTTTCCTTTGTTTCAGAAGAGAATTTTTTCGGACTTTGACATGATTTTTCAAAAAATCAAATTTTTTCGAAAGTGTCAGATTGCATGCGAAACGCGTAAAAAACAAATATTTATTTTTTTTTTGAAATTTCCCTTTGTTTCAGAAGAGAATTTTTTCGGACCTTGACATGATTTTTCAAAAAATCAAATTTTTTCGAAAGTGTCAGATTGCATGCGAAACGCGTAAAAAACAAATATTTTTTTTTTTTTGGAAATTTCCCTTTGTTTCAGAAGAGAATTTTTTCGGACTTTGACATCATTTTTCAAAAAATCAAATGTTTTCGATAAAGTCAGATTGCATGCGAAACGCGTAAAAAACAAATATTTTTTTTTTTTTGGAAATTTCCCTTTGTTTCAGAAGAGAATTTTTTCGGACTTTGACATGATTTTTCAAAAAATCAAATTTTTTCGAAAGTGTCAGATTGCATGCGAAACGCGTAAAAAACAAATATTTTTTTTTTTTTTTGGAAATTTTCCTTTGTTTCAGAAGAGAATTTTTTCGGACTTTGACATGATTTTTCAAAAAATCAAATTTTTTCGATAAAGTCAGATTGCATGCGAAACGCGTAAAAAACAAATATTTATTTATTTTTTGAAATTTCCCTTCGTTTCAGAAGAGAATTTTTTCGGACTTTGACATGATTTTTCAAAAAATCAAATTTTTTCGAAAGTGTCAGATTGCATGCGAAACGCGTAAAAAACAAATATTTTTTTTTTTTTTGGAAATTTCCCTTTGTTTCAGAAGAGAATTTTTCGGACTTAGACATGATTTTTCAAAAAATCAAATTTTTTCGAAAGTGTTAGATTGCATGCGAAACGCGTAAAAAACAAATATTTATTTTTTTTTTGAAATTTCCCTTTGTTTCAGAAGAGAATTTTTTCGGACCTTGACATGATTTTTCAAAAAATCAAATTTTTTCGAAAGTGTCAGATTGCATGCGAAACGCGTAAAAAACAAATATTTTTTTTTTTTTTGGAAATTTCCCTTTGTTTCAGAAGAGAATTTTTTCGGACCTTGACATGATTTTTCAAAAAATCAAATTTTTTCGAAAGTGTCAGATTGCATGCGAAACGCGTAAAAAACAAATATTTTTTTTTTTTTGGAAATTTCCCTTTGTTTCAGAAGAGAATTTTTTCGGACTTTGACATGATTTTTCAAAAAATCAAATTTTTTCGATAGTCAGATTGCATGCGAAACGCGTAAAAAACAAATATTTTTTTTTTTTTTTGGAAATTTCCCTTTGTTTCAGAAGAGAAATTTTTCGGACTTTGACATGATTTTTCAAAAAATCAAATTTTTTCGAAAGTGTCAGATTGCATGCGAAACGCGTAAAAAACAAATATTTTTTTTTTTTTGGAAATTTCCCTTTGTTTCAGAAGAGAATTTTTTCGGACTTTGACATGATTTTTCAAAAAATCAAATTTTTTCGATAGTCAGATTGCATGCGAAACGCGTAAAAAACAAATATTTTTTTTTTTTTTGAAATTTCCCTTTGTTTCAGAAGAGAATTTTTTCGGACCTTGACATGATTTTTCAAAAAATCAAATTTTTTCGAAAGTGTCAGATTGCATGCGAAACGCGTAAAAAACAAATATTTTTTTTTTTTTTTGGAAATTTCCCAGTAAACACAGGTTTAGATAATATAAGTTTATTACACGTATATATGGTGTAAAAAGCGTATATGGTTTATGTGTATTCGTATAATATACATTTCTTGTACACGTAAGATATGTATATATGTATATTATACGTTAAATTTTTCTTTTATTTCCACTGTTGATTAATATACGTATATTAACCATTAGAATACTCGTATAAATAACCTGCATAATATATCTACGTATATTTAACGTTTATTATTTCTGGGTTTAGTTTGCCGATCAATTTTGTCTTCAATGTTTGTACGTCCGAGGCTACCCGAACTCGTGAATATAGTTTGTGTTGAGATGCATGATTCATCATTTTATTTATTTTTTATCAACCATAATGTTAAATAGTTGTAATATCCGATACAGTTTTAAGTTGTTTGTTGTTACACAACAGTGTTGAAGTGTTGTTTAATTGAACTGGAAGCGTAGGTTTAGGAGTACTAAGATCAAATACCTAATTTGTGGTAAGTCTGAAAATAAGCAATGACATCTTTGTTTCAAATAACTTATCAGGAGCACCATTTTTTCCACCATTACAGTAACATTAATATCT
The DNA here is from genome assembly GCA_963932245.1 of Tachinus rufipes. NCBI lineage: Eukaryota > Metazoa > Arthropoda > Insecta > Coleoptera > Staphylinidae > Tachinus > Tachinus rufipes. Next base: position 87,466,217 of record OZ010748.1, on the reverse strand, counting down.
ATTTATCGATTTATTATTTTAAAATTTAAATTTAATATTATTGATTGCTGTTGTTATATATAGTATTATAAATACAAATAGCAAACTATTCAAGTTATTTGAAATAAAAATTACCATATGTGTCTCATATGAGGCTGTGGAAATATACACAGTATATTTTTCAGATGTCACCAAAAGACTGGTTGAAAAAGCAAAATGGATTTTCAATTTAATTGTTATTTTCTTAAAAACTTATGTTAAATAATGTAATGTTTTATTTATTTATATGTAATACTTTGTATTTTATGTTAGAATGATATACATATTTTACATTATTATATATACAAGAGAGTAGGCAGTACGGCAGAGTGGGCATGTACGATTACCAGCGTTAACAAAAGTTAAGCAACGTCCGCTCCGGTCACGACTTGGATGGGTGACCCAATTCTTCCCAATGTAAGTCCGTTACCTCGTATAGGCAACCAAACATACACATGTCCTCTCGCTGGATAAAGTTTAACCTATAATACACGTGTACTATAATTAAAGAATATACAAATATTTTTATTATATATTAACGCATTTTTTACGTTGATAATACGTGTAAATTACACGTTTAAAATACATATAACCGGTACGTATATTACACACTAAATATACGAGATATATCCGTTTAATCGCCGGACATTTTTCCGTATAATATACTTAACAAATAAACAAATATTACACTTAGGTGTAATACCAAAAATAAACGTATCTTAAACGTAACTGTGTTTACTGGGTTCCCTTTGTTTCAGAAGAGAAATTTTTCGGACTTTGACATGATTTTTCAAAACATCAAATTTTTTCGAAAGTGTCAGATTGCATGCGAAACGCGTAAAAAACAAATTTTTTTTTTTTTTTTTGAAATTTCCCTTTGTTTCAGAAGAGAATTTTTTCGGACTTTGACATGATTTTTCAAAAAATCAAATTTTTTCGAAAGTGTCAGATTGCATGCGAAACGCGTAAAAAACAAATATTTTTTTTTTTTTTGGAAATTTCCCTTTGTTTCAGAAGAGAATTTTTCGGACTTTGACATGATTTTTCAAAACATCAAATTTTTTCGAAAGTGTCAGATTGCATGCGAAACGCGTAAAAAACAAATATTTTTTTTTTTTTTTGGAAATTTCCCTTTGTTTCAGAAGAGAATTTTTTCGGACTTTGACATGATTTTTCAAAACATCAAATTTTTTCGAAAGTGTCAGATTGCATGCGAAACGCGTAAAAAACAAATATTTTTTTTTTTTTTTTGGAAATTTCCCTTTGTTTCAGAAGAGAAATTTTTCGGACTTTGACATGATTTTTCAAAACATCAAATTTTTTCGAAAGTGTCAGATTGCATGCGAAACGCGTAAAAAACAATTTTTTTTTTTTTTTTTGGAATTTTCCCTCTGTTTCAGAAGAGAATTTTTTCGGACTTTGACATGATTTTTCAAAAAATCAAATTTTTTCGAAAGTGTCAGATTGCATGCGAAACGCGTAAAAAACAAATATTTTTTTTTTTTGGAAATTTCCCTTTGTTTCAGAAGAGAATTTTTTCGGACTTTGAAATGATTTTTTAAAAAATCAAATTTTTTCGAAAGTGTTAGATTGCATGCGAAACGCGTAAAAAACAAATTTTTTTTTTTTTTTTAGAAATTTCCCTTTGTTTCAGAAGAGAATTTTGTCGGACATGATTTTTCAAAAAATCAAATTTTTTCGAAAGTGTCAGATTGCATGCGAAACGCGTAAAAAACAAATATTTTTTTTTTTTTGGAAATTTCCCTTTGTTTCAGAAGAGAATTTTTTCGGACTTTGACATGATTTTTCAAAAAATCAAATTTTTTCGATAAAGTCAGATTGCATGCGAAACGCGTAAAAAACAAATATTTTTTTTTTTTTTTTTAATTTCCCTTTGTTTCAGAAGAGAATTTTTTCGGACCTTGACATGATTTTTCAAAAAATCAAATTTTTTCGAAAGTGTCAGATTGCATGCGAAACGCGTAAAAAACAAATATTTTTTTTTTTTTTGGAAATTTCCCTTTGTTTCAGAAGAGAATTTTTTCGGACTTTGACATGATTTTTCAAAAAATCAAATTTTTTCGATAAAGTCAGATTGCATGCGAAACGCGTAAAAAACAAATATTTATTTTTTTTTTGAAATTTCCCTTTGTTTCAGAAGAGAATTTTTTCGGACCTTGACATGATTTTTCAAAAAATCAAATTTTTTCGAAAGTGTCAGATTGCATGCGAAACGCGTAAAAAACAAATATTTTTTTTTTTTTTGGAAATTTCCCTTCGTTTCAGAAGAGAATTTTTTCGGACTTTGACATGATTTTTCAAAAAATCAAATTTTTTCGAAAGTGTCAGATTGCATGCGAAACGTGTAAAAAACAAATATTTATTTTTTTTTTGAAATTTCCCTTTGTTTCAGAAGAGAATTTTTTCGGACCTTGACATGATTTTTAAAAAAATCAAATTTTTTCGAAAGTGTCAGATTGCATGCGAAACGCGTAAAAAACAATTTTTTTTTTTTTTTTTGGAAATTTCCCTCTGTTTCAGAAGAGAATTTTTTCGGACTTTGACATGATTTTTCAAAAAATCAAATTTTTTCGAAAGTGTCAGATTGCATGCGAAACGCGTAAAAAACAAATATTTTTTTTTTTGGAAATTTCCCTTTGTTTCAGAAGAGAATTTTTTCGGACTTTGAAATGATTTTTTAAAAATCAAATTTTTTCGAAAGTGTTAGATTGCATGCGAAACGCGTAAAAAACAAATTTTTTTTTTTTTTTTAGAAATTTCCCTTTGTTTCAGAAGAGAATTTTGTCGGACATGATTTTTCAAAAAATCAAATTTTTTCGAAAGTGTCAGATTGCATGCGAAACGCGTAAAAAACAAATATTTTTTTTTTTTTGGAAATTTCCCTTTGTTTCAGAAGAGAATTTTTTCGGACTTTGACATGATTTTTCAAAAAATCAAATTTTTTCGATAAAGTCAGATTGCATGCGAAACGCGTAAAAAACAAATATTTTTTTTTTTTTTTTAAATTTCCCTTTGTTTCAGAAGAGAATTTTTTCGGACTTTGACATGATTTTTCAAAAAATCAAATTTTTTCGAAAGTGTCAGATTGCATGCGAAACGCGTAAAAAACAAATATTTTTTTTTTTTTTGGAAATTTCCCTTCGTTTCAGAAGAGAATTTTTTCGGACTTTGACATGATTTTTCAAAAAATCAAATTTTTTCGAAAGTGTCAGATTGCATGCGAAACGCGTAAAAAACAAATATTTTTTTTTTTTTTGGAAATTTCCCTTCGTTTCAGAAGAGAATTTTTTCGGACTTTGACATGATTTTTCAAAAAATCAAATTTTTTCGAAAGTGTCAGATTGCATGCGAAACGCGTAAAAAACAAATATTTTTTTTTTTTTTGGAAATTTCCCTTCGTTTCAGAAGAGAATTTTTTCGGACTTTGACATGATTTTTCAAAAAATCAAATTTTTTCGAAAGTGTCAGATTGCATGCGAAACGCGTAAAAAACAAATATTTTTTTTTTTTTGGAAATTTCCCCTCGTTTCAGAAGAGAATTTTTTCGGACTTTGACATGATTTTTCAAAAAATCAAATTTTTTCGAAAGTGTCAGATTGCATGCGAAACGCGTAAAAAACAAATATTTTTTTTTTTTTTGGAAATTTCCCTTCGTTTCAGAAGAGAATTTTTTCGGACTTTGACATGATTTTTCAAAAAATCAAATTTTTTCGAAAGTGTCAGATTGCATGCGAAACGTGTAAAAAACAAATATTTATTTTTTTTTGAAATTTCCCTTTGTTTCAGAAGAGAATTTTTTCGGACCTTGACATCAAATTTTTTCGAAAGTGTTAGATTGCATGCGAAACGCGTAAAAAACAATTTTTTTTTTTTTTTTTAGAAATTTCCATTTGTTTCAGAAGAGAATTTTGTCGGACGACATGATTTTTCAAAAAATCAGTTTTTTTCGAAAGTGTCAGATTGCATGCGAAACGCGTAAAAAACAAATATTTTTTTTTTTTTGGAAATTTCCCTTTGTTTCAGAAGAGAATTTTTTCGGACTTTGACATGATTTTTCAAAAAATCAAATTTTTTTGATAAAGTCAGATTGCATGCGAAACGCGTAAAAAACAAATATTTATTTTTTTTTTGAAATTTCCCTTTGTTTCAGAATAGAATTTTTTCGGACTTTGACATGATTTTTCAAAAAATCAAATTTTTTCGAAAGTGTCAGATTGCATGCGAAACGCGTAAAAAACAAATATTTTTTTTTTTTTTGGAAATTTCCCTTTGTTTCAGAAGAGAAATTTTTCGGACTTTGACATGATTTTTCAAAACATCAAATTTTTTCGAAAGTGTCAGATTGCATGCGAAACGCGTAAAAAACAAATATTTTTTTTTTTTTTGGAAATTTCCCTTCGTTTCAGAAGAGAATTTTTTCGGACTTTGACATGATTTTTCAAAAAATCAAATTTTTTCGAAAGTGTCAGATTGCATGCGAAACGTGTAAAAAACAAATATTTATTTTTTTTTTGAAATTTCCCTTTGTTTCAGAAGAGAATTTTTTCGGACCTTGACATGATTTTTAAAAAAATCAAATTTTTTCGAAAGTGTTAGATTGCATGCGAAACGCGTAAAAAACAAATTTTTTTTTTTTTTTTAGAAATTTCCATTTGTTTCAGAAGAGAATTTTGTCGGACGACATGATTTTTCAAAAAATCAGTTTTTTTCGAAAGTGTCAGATTGCATGCGAAACGCGTAAAAAACAAATATTTTTTTTTTTTTGGAAATTTCCCTTTGTTTCAGAAGAGAATTTTTTCGGACTTTGACATGATTTTTCAAAAAATCAAATTTTTTCGATAAAGTCAGATTGCATGCGAAACGCGTAAAAAACAAATATTTATTTTTTTTTTGAAATTTCCCTTTGTTTCAGAATAGAATTTTTTCGGACTTTGACATGATTTTTCAAAAAATCAAATTTTTTCGAAAGTGTCAGATTGCATGCGAAACGCGTAAAAAACAAATATTTTTTTTTTTTTTTGGAAATTTCCCTTTGTTTCAGAAGAGAAATTTTTCGGACTTTGACATGATTTTTCAAAAAATCAATTTTTTTCGAAAGTGTCAGATTGCATGCGAAACGCGTAAAAAACAAATATTTTTTTTTTTTGGAAATTTCCCTTTGTTTCAGAAGAGAATTTTTTCGGACTTTGACATGATTTTTCAAAAAATCAAATTTTTTCGAAAGTGTCAGATTGCATGCGAAACGCGTAAAAAACAAATATTTTTTTTTTTTTTTGGAAATTTCCCTTTGTTTCAGAAGAGAAATTTTTCGGACTTTGACATGATTTTTCAAAACATCAAATTTTTTCGAAAGTGTCAGATTGCATGCGAAACGCGTAAAAAACAAATTTTTTTTTTTTTTTTTGGAAATTTCCCTTTGTTTCAGAAGAGAATTTTTTCGGACCTTGACATGATTTTTCAAAAAATCAAATTTTTTCGATAAAGTCAGATTGCATGCGAAACGCGTAAAAAACAAATATTTATTTTTTTTTTGAAATTTCCCTTTGTTTCAGAATAGAATTTTTTCGGACTTTGACATGATTTTTCAAAAAATCAAATTTTTTCGAAAGTGTCAGATTGCATGCGAAACGCGTAAAAAACAAATTTTTTTTTTTTTTTTTGGAAATTTCCCTTTGTTTCAGAAGAGAATTTTTTCGGACCTTGACATGATTTTTCAAAAAATCAAATTTTTTCGAAAGTGTCAGATTGCATGCGAAACGCGTAAAAAACAAATATTTTTTTTTTTTTTGGAAATTTCCCTTCGTTTCAGAAGAGAATTTTTTCGGACTTTGACATGATTTTTCAAAAAATCAAATTTTTTCGAAAGTGTCAGATTGCATGCGAAACGCGTAAAAAACAAATATTTTTTTTTTTTGGAAATTTCCCTTTGTTTCAGAAGAGAATTTTTTCGGACTTTGACATGATTTTTCAAAAAATCAAATTTTGTCGATAAAGTCAGATTGCATGCGAAACGCGTAAAAAACAAATATTTATTTTTTTTTTTAAATTTCCCTTTGTTTCAGAAGAGAATTTTTTCGGACCTTGACATGATTTTTCAAAAAATCAAATTTTTTCGAAAGTGTCAGATTGCATGCGAAACGCGTAAAAAACAAATATTTTTTTTTTTTTTTGGAAATTTCCCTTTGTTTCAGAAGAGAAATTTTTCGGACTTTGACATGATTTTTCAAAACATCAAATTTTTTCGAAAGTGTCAGATTGCATGCGAAACGCGTAAAAAACAAATTTTTTTTTTTTTTTTTTGGAAATTTCCCTTTGTTTCAGAAGAGAATTTTTTCGGACTTTGACATGATTTTTCAAAAAATCAAATTTTTTCGAAAGTGTCAGATTGCATGCGAAACGCGTAAAAAACAAATATTTTTTTTTTTTTGGAAATTTCCCTTTGTTTCAGAAGAGAATTTTTCGGACTTTGACATGATTTTTCAAAAAATCAAATTTTTTCGAAAGTGTCAAATTGCATGCGAAACGCGTAAAAAACTATTTTTTTTTTTTTTTTTTTTGGAAATTTCCCTTTGTTTCAGAAGATAATTTTTTCGGACTTTGACATGATTTTTCAAAAAATCAAATTTTTTCGATAAAGTCAGATTGCATGCGAAACGCGTAAAAAACAAATATTTATTTTTTTTTTTAAATGTCCCTTTGTTTCAGAAGAGAATTTTTTCGGACTTTGACATGATTTTTCAAAAAATCAAATTTTTTCGAAAGTGTCAGATTGCATGCGAAACGCGTAAAAAACAAATATTTTTTTTTTTTTTTGGAAATTTCCCTTTGTTTCAGAAGAGAAATTTTTCGGACTTTGACATGATTTTTCAAAACATCAAATTTTTTCGAAAGTGTCAGATTGCATGCGAAACGCGTAAAAAACAAATTTTTTTTTTTTTTTTTGGAAATTTCCCTTTGTTTCAGAAGAGAATTTTTTCGGACCTTGACATGATTTTTCAAAAAATCAAATTTTTTCGAAAGTGTCAGATTGCATGCGAAACGCGTAAAAAACAAATATTTTTTTTTTTTTTGGAAATTTTCCTTCGTTTCAGAAGAGAATTTTTTCGGACTTTGACATGATTTTTCAAAAAATCAAATTTTTTCGAAAGTGTCAGATTGCATGCGAAACGCGTAAAAAACAAATATTTTTTTTTTTTTGGAAATTTCCCTTTGTTTCAGAAGAGAATTTTTCGGACTTTGACATGATTTTTCAAAAAATCAAATTTTTTCGAAAGTGTCAAATTGCATGCGAAACGCGTAAAAAACTATTTTTTTTTTTTTTTTTTTTGGAAATTTCCCTTTGTTTCAGAAGATAATTTTTTCGGACTTTGACATGATTTTTCAAAAAATCAAATTTTTTCGATAAAGTCAGATTGCATGCGAAACGCGTAAAAAACAAATATTTATTTTTTTTTTTAAATGTCCCTTTGTTTCAGAAGAGAATTTTTTCGGACTTTGACATGATTTTTCAAAAAATCAAATTTTTTCGATAAAGTCAGATTGCATGCGAAACGCGTAAAAAACAAATATTTATTTTTTTTTTAAATGTCCCTTTGTTTCAGAAGAGAATTTTTTCGGACCTTGACATGATTTTTCAAAAAATCAAATTTTTTCGATAAAGTCAGATTGCATGCGAAACGCGTAAAAAACAAATATTTTTTTTTTTTTTTTTAAATTCCCTTTGTTTCAGAAGAGAATTTTTTCGGACCTTGACATGATTTTTCAAAAAATCAAATTTTGTCGATAAAGTCAGATTGCATGCGAAACGCGTAAAAAACAAATATTTATTTTTTTTTTGAAATTTCCCTTTGTTTCAGAAGAGAATTTTTTCGGACCTTGACATGATTTTTCAAAAAATCAAATTTTTTCGAAAGTGTCAGATTGCATGCGAAACGCGTAAAAAACAAATATTTTTTTTTTTTTTTGGAAATTTCCCTTTGTTTCAGAAGAGAAATTTTTCGGACATTGACATGATTTTTCAAAACATCAAATTTTTTCGAAAGTGTCAGATTGCATGCGAAACGCGTAAAAAACAATTTTTTTTTTTTTTTTTTTGGAAATTTCCCTTTGTTTCAGAAGAGAATTTTTTCGGACTTTGACATGATTTTTCAAAAAATCAAATTTTTTCGAAAGTGTCAGATTGCATGCGAAACGCGTAAAAAACAAATATTTTTTTTTTTTTGGAAATTTCCCTTTGTTTCAGAAGAGAATTTTTCGGACTTTGACATGATTTTTCAAAAAATCAAATTTTTTCGAAAGTGTCAAATTGCATGCGAAACGCGTAAAAAACTATTTTTTTTTTTTTTTTTTTTGGAAATTTCCCTTTGTTTCAGAAGATAATTTTTTCGGACTTTGACATGATTTTTCAAAAAATCAAATTTTTTCGATAAAGTCAGATTGCATGCGAAACGCGTAAAAAACAAATATTTATTTTTTTTTTTAAATGTCCCTTTGTTTCAGAAGAGAATTTTTTCGGACTTTGACATGATTTTTCAAAAAATCAAATTTTTTCGATAAAGTCAGATTGCATGCGAAACGCGTAAAAAACAAATATTTATTTTTTTTTTAAATGTCCCTTTGTTTCAGAAGAGAATTTTTTCGGACCTTGACATGATTTTTCAAAAAATCAAATTTTTTCGATAAAGTCAGATTGCATGCGAAACGCGTAAAAAACAAATATTTTTTTTTTTTTTTTTAAATTCCCTTTGTTTCAGAAGAGAATTTTTTCGGACCTTGACATGATTTTTCAAAAAATCAAATTTTTTCGAAAGTGTCAGATTGCATGCGAAACGCGTAAAAAACAAATATTTTTTTTTTTTTGGAAATTTCCCTTTGTTTCAGAAGAGAATTTTTTCGGACTTTGACATGATTTTTCAAAAAATCAAATTTTTTCGATAAAGTCAGATTGCATGCGAAACGCGTAAAAAACAAATATTTATTTTTTTTTTTAAATGTCCCTTTGTTTCAGAAGAGAATTTTTTCGGACCTTGACATGATTTTTCAAAAAATCAATTTTTTTCGAAAGTGTCAGATTGCATGCGAAACGCGTAAAAAACAAATATATTTTTTTTTTTTGGAAATTCCCCTTTGTTTCAGAAGAGAAATTTTTCGGACTTTGACATGATTTTTCAAAACATCAAATTTTTTCGAAAGTGTCAGATTGCATGCGAAACGCGTAAAAAACAATTTTTTTTTTTTTTTTTTGGAAATTTCCCTTTGTTTCAGAAGAGTATTTTTTCGGACTTTGACATGATTTTTTAAAAAATCAAATTTTTTCGAAAGTGTTAGATTGCATGCGAAACGCGTAAAAAACAAATATTTATTTTTTTTTTGAAATTTCCCTTTGTTTCAGAAGAGAATTTTTTCGGACCTTGACATGATTTTTCAAAAAATCAAATTTTTTCGAAAGTGTCAGATTGCATGCGAAACGCGTAAAAAACAAATATTTTTTTTTTTTGGAAATTTCCCTTTGTTTTAGAAGAGAATTTTGTCGAACGACATGATTTTTCAAAAAATCAAATTTTTTCGAAAGTGTCAGATTGCATGCGAAACGCGTAAAAAACAAATATTTTTTTTTTTTTGGAAATTTCCCTTTGTTTCAGAAGAGAATTTTTTCGGACTTAGACATGATTTTTCAAAAAATCAAATTTTTTCGATAAAGTCAGATTGCATGCGAAACGCGTAAAAAACAAATATTTTTTTTTTTTTTAAATTTCCCTTTGTTTTAGAAGAGAATTTTTTCGGACCTTGACATGATTTTTCAAAAAATCAAATTTTTTCGAAAGTGTCAGATTGCATGCGAAACGCGTAAAAAACAAATATTTATTTTTTTTTGAAATTTCCCTTTGTTTCAGAAGAGAATTTTTTCGGACCTTGACATGATTTTTCAAAAAATCAAATTTTTTCGAAAGTGTCAGATTGCATGCGAAACGCGTAAAAAACAAATATTTTTTTTTTTTTTTGAAATTTCCCTTTGTTTCAGAAGAGAAATTTTTCGGACTTTGACATGATTTTTCAAAACATCAAATTTTTTCGAAAGTGTCAGATTGCATGCGAAACGCGTAAAAAACAAATTTTTTTTTTTTTTTTTGGAAATTTCCCTTTGTTTCAGAAGAGAATTTTTTCGGACTTTGACATGATTTTTCAAAAAATCAAATTTTTTCGATAAAGTCAGATTGCATGCGAAACGCGTAAAAAACAAATTTTTTTTTTTTTTTTTTGGAAATTTCCCTTTGTTTCAGAAGAGAATTTTTTCGGACTTTGACATGATTTTTTAAAAAATCAAATTTTTTCGAAAGTGTTAGATTGCATGCGAAACGCGTAAAAAACAAATTTTTTTTTTTTAGAAATTTCCCTTTGTTTTAGAAGAGAATTTTGTCGAACGACATGATTTTTCAAAAAATCAAATTTTTTCGAAAGTGTCAGATTGCATGCGAAACGCGTAAAAAACAAATATTTTTTTTTTTTTGGAAATTTCCCTTTGTTTCAGAAGAGAATTTTTTCGGACTTAGACATGATTTTTCAAAAAATCAAATTTTTTCGATAAAGTCAGATTGCATGCGAAACGCGTAAAAAACAAATATTTTTTTTTTTTTTTAAATTTCCCTTTGTTTTAGAAGAGAATTTTTTCGGACCTTGACATGATTTTTCAAAAAATCAAATTTTTTCGAAAGTGTCAGATTGCATGCGAAACGCGTAAAAAACAAATATTTATTTTTTTTTGAAATTTCCCTTTGTTTCAGAAGAGAATTTTTTCGGACCTTGACATGATTTTTCAAAAAATCAAATTTTTTCGAAAGTGTCAGATTGCATGCGAAACGCGTAAAAAACAAATATTTTTTTTTTTTTTGGAAATTTCCCTTTGTTTCAGAAGAGAAATTTTTCGGACTTTGACATGATTTTTCAAAACATCAAATTTTTTCGAAAGTGTCAGATTGCATGCGAAACGCGTAAAAAACAAATTTTTTTTTTTTTTTTTGGAAATTTCCCTTTGTTTCAGAAGAGAATTTTTTCGGACTTTGACATGATTTTTCAAAAAATCAAATTTTTTCGAAAGTGTCGGATTGCATGCGAAACGCGTAAAAAACAAATATTTTTTTTTTTTTTGGAAATTTCCCTTTGTTTCAGAAGAGAATTTTTCGGACTTTGACATGATTTTTCAAAAAATCAAATTTTTTCGAAAGTGTCAGATTGCATGCGAAACGCGTAAAAAACAATTTTTTTTTTTTTTGGAAATTTCCCTCTGTTTCAGAAGAGAATTTTTTCGGACTTTGACATGATTTTTCCAAAAATCAAATTTTATCGAAAGTATCAGATTGCATGCGAAACGCGTAAAAAACAAATATTTTTTTTTTTTTTTAAATTTCCCTTTGTTTCAGAAGAGAATTTTTTCGGACCTTGACATGATTTTTCAAAAAATCAAATTTTTTCGATAAAGTCAGATTGCATGCGAAACGCGTAAAAAACAAATATTTTTTTTTTTTTTTAAATTTCCCTTTGTTTCAGAAGAGAATTTTTTCGGACCTTGACATGATTTTTCAAAAAATCAAATTTTTTCGATAAAGTCAGATTGCATGCGAAACGCGTAAAAAACAAATATTTTTTTTTTTTTTTTAAATTTCCCTTTGTTTCAGAAGAGAATTTTTTCGGACCTTGACATGATTTTTCAAAAAATCAAATTTTTTCGAAAGTGTCAGATTGCATGCGAAACGCGTAAAAAACAAATATTTTTTTTTTTTTGGAAATTTCCCTTTGTTTCAGAAGAGAATTTTTTCGGACTTTGACATGATTTTTCAAAAAATCAAATTTTTTCGATAAAGTCAGATTGCATGCGAAACGCGTAAAAAACAAATATTTTTTTTTTTTTTTTAAATTTCCCTTTGTTTCAGAAGAGAATTTTTTCGGACCTTGACATGATTTTTCAAAAAATCAATTTTTTTCGATAAAGTCAGATTGCATGCGAAACGCGTAAAAAACAAATATTTTTTTTTTTTTTTAAATTTCCCTTTGTTTCAGAAGAGAATTTTTTCGGACCTTGACATGATTTTTCAAAAAATCAAATTTTTTCGAAAGTGTCAGATTGCATGCGAAACGCGTAAAAAACAAATATTTTTTTTTTTTTGGAAATTTCCCTTTGTTTCAGAAGAGAATTTTTTCGGACTTTGACATGATTTTTTAAAAAATCAAATTTTTTCGAAAGTGTTAGATTGCATGCGAAACGCGTAAAAAACAAATTTTTTTTTTTTAGAAATTTCCCTTTGTTTTAGAAGAGAATTTTGTCGAACGACATGATTTTTCAAAAAATCAAATTTTTTCGAAAGTGTCAGATTGCATGCGAAACGCGTAAAAAACAAATATTTTTTTTTTTTTGGAAATTTCCCTTTGTTTCAGAAGAGAATTTTTTCGGACTTAGACATGATTTTTCAAAAAATCAAATTTTTTCGATAAAGTCAGATTGCATGCGAAACGCGTAAAAAACAAATATTTATTTTTTTTTTGAAATCTCCCTTTGTTTCAGAATAGAATTTTTTCGGACTTTGACATGATTTTTCAAAAAATCAAATTTTTTTGAAAGTGTCAGATTGCATGCGAAACGCGTAAAAAACAAATATTTTTTTTTTTTTTTGGAAATTTCCCTTTGTTTCAGAAGAGAAATTTTTCGGACTTTGACATGGTTTTTCAAAACATCAAATTTTTTCGAAAGTGTCAGATTGCATGCGAAACGCGTAAAAAACAAATTTTTTTTTTTTTTTTTGGAAATTTCCCTTTGTTTCAGAAGAGAATTTTTTCGGACCTTGACATGATTTTTCAAAAAATCAAATTTTTTCGAAAGTGTCAGATTGCATGCGAAACGCGTAAAAAACAAATATTTTTTTTTTTTTTGGAAATTTCCCTTCGTTTCAGAAGAGAATTTTTTCGGACTTTGACATGATTTTTCAAAAAATCAAATTTTTTCGAAAGTGTCAGATTGCATGCGAAACGCGTAAAAAACAAATATTTTTTTTTTTTTTTGGAAATTTCCCTTTGTTTCAGAAGAGAATTTTGTCGGACGACATGATTTTTCAAAAAATCAAATTTTTTCGAAAGTGTCAGATTGCATGCGAAACGCGTAAAAAACAAATATTTTTTTTTTTTTGGAAATTTCCCTTTGTTTCAGAAGAGAATTTTTTCGGACTTTGACATGATTTTTCAAAAAATCAAATTTTTTCGAAAGTGTCAGATTGCATGCGAAACGCGTAAAAAACAAATATTTTTTTTTTTGGAAATTTCCCTTTGTTTCAGAAGAGAATTTTTTCGGACTTTGACATGATTTTTCAAAAAATCAATTTTTTTCGAAAGTGTCAGATTGCATGCGAAACGCGTAAAAAACAAATATTTTTTTTTTTTTTGGAAATTTCCCTTTGTTTCAGAAGAGAATTTTTTCGGACTTTGACATGATTTTTCAAAAAATCAAATTTTTTCGAAAGTGTCAGATTGCATGCGAAACGCGTAAAAAACAAATATTTTTTTTTTTTTTTGGAAATTTTCCTTTGTTTCAGAAGAGAATTTTTTCGGACTTTGACATGATTTTTCAAAAAATCAAATTTTTTCGATAAAGTCAGATTGCATGCGAAACGCGTAAAAAACAAATATTTTTTTTTTTTTTGGAAATTTCCCTTTGTTTCAGAAGAGAAATTTTTCGGACTTTGACATGATTTTTCAAAACATCAAATTTTTTCGAAAGTGTCAGATTGCATGCGAAACGCGTAAAAAACAATTTTTTTTTTTTTTTTTGGAAATTTCCCTCTGTTTCAGAAGAGAATTTTTTCTGACTTTGACATGATTTTTCAAAAAATCAAATTTTTTCGAAAGTGTCAGATTGCATGCGAAACGCGTAAAAAACAAATATTTTTTTTTTTTTGGAAATTTCCCTTTGTTTCAGAAGAGAATTTTTTCGGACTTTGACATGATTTTTTAAAAAATCAAATTTTTTCGAAAGTGTTAGATTGCATGCGAAACGCGTAAAAACAAATTTTTTTTTTTTTTTTAGAAATTTCCCTTTGTTTCAGAAGAGAATTTTGTCGGACGACATGATTTTTCAAAAAATCAAATTTTTTCGAAAGTGTCAGATTGCATGCGAAACGCGTAAAAAACAAATTTTTTTTTTTTTTGGAAATTTCCCTTTGTTTCAGAAGAGAATTTTTTCGGACTTTGACATGATTTTTCAAAAAATCAAATTTTTTCGATAAAGTCAGATTGCATGCGAAACGCGTAAAAAACAAATATTTATTTTTTTTTTGAAATTTCCCTTTGTTTCAGAATAGAATTTTTTCGGACTTTGACATGATTTTTCAAAAAATCAAATTTTTTCGAAAGTGTCAGATTGCATGCGAAACGCGTAAAAAACAAATTTTTTTTTTTTTTTTAGAAATTTCCCTTTGTTTCAGAAGAGAATTTTGTCGGACGACATGATTTTTCAAAACATCAAATTTTTTCGAAAGTGTCAGATTGCATGCGAAACGCGTAAAAAACAAATATTTTTTTTTTTTTTGGAAATTTTCCTTCGTTTCAGAAGAGAATTTTTTCGGACTTTGACATGATTTTTCAAAAAATCAAATTTTTTCGATAAAGTCAGATTGCATGCGAAACGCGTAAAAAACAAATATTTATTTTTTTTTTAAATGTCCCTTTGTTTCAGAAGAGAATTTTTTCGGACCTTGACATGATTTTTCAAAAAATCAAATTTTTTCGAAAGTGTCAGATTGCATGCGAAACGCGTAAAAAACAAATATTTTTTTTTTTTTTTGGAAATTTCCCTTTGTTTCAGAAGAGAAATTTTTCGGACTTTGACATGATTTTTCAAAACATCAAATTTTTTCGAAAGTGTCAGATTGCATGCGAAACGCGTAAAAAACAATTTTTTTTTTTTTTTTTGGAAATTTCCCTCTGTTTCAGAAGAAAATTTTTTCGGACTTTGACATGATTTTTCAAAAAATCAAATTTTTTCGAAAGTATCAGATTGCATGCGAAACGCGTAAAAAACAAATATTTTTTTTTTTTTTTAAATTTCCCTTTGTTTCAGAAGAGAATTTTTTCGGACCTTGACATGATTTTTCAAAAAATCAAATTTTTTCGAAAGTGTCAGATTGCATGCGAAACGCGTAAAAAACAAATATTTTTTTTTTTTTGGAAATTTCCCTTTGTTTCAGAAGAGAATTTTTTCGGACTTTGACATGATTTTTCAAAAAATCAAATTTTTTCGATAAAGTCAGATTGCATGCGAAACGCGTAAAAAACAAATATTTTTTTTTTTTTTTAAATGTCCCTTTGTTTCAGAAGAGAATTTTTTCGGACCTTGACATGATTTTTCAAAAAATCAATTTTTTTCGAAAGTGTCAGATTGCATGCGAAACGCGTAAAAAACAAATATTTTTTTTTTTTTTTGGAAATTTCCCTTTGTTTCAGTAGAGAAATTTTTCGGACTTTGACATGATTTTTCAAAACATCAAATTTTTTCGAAAGTGTCAGATTGCATGCGAAACGCGTAAAAAACAATTTTTTTTTTTTTTTTTTGGAAATTTCCCTTTGTTTCAGCAGAGAATTTTTTCGGACTTTGACATGATTTTTTAAAAAATCAAATTTTTTCGAAAGTGTTAGATTGCATGCGAAACGCGTAAAAAACAATTTTTTTTTTTTTTTTAGAAATTTCCCTTTGTTTCAGAAGAGAATTTTGTCGGACGACATGATTTTTCAAAAAATCAAATTTTTTCGAAAGTGTCAGATTGCATGCGAAACGCGTAAAAAACAAATATTTTTTTTTTTTTTTTTTATTTCCCTTTGTTTCAGAAGAGAATTTTTTCGGACCTTGACATGATTTTTCAAAAAATCAAATTTTTTCGAAAGTGTCAGATTGCATGCGAAACGCGTAAAAAACAAATATTTTTTTTTTTTGGAAATTTCCCTTTGTTTCAGAAGAGAATTTTTTCGGACTTTGACATGATTTTTCAAAAAATCAAATTTTTTCGAAAGTGTCAGATTGCATGCGAAACGCGTAAAAAACAAATATTTTTTTTTTTTTGGAAATTTCCCTTTGTTTCAGAAGAGAATTTTTTCGGACTTTGACATGATTTTTTAAAAAATCAAATTTTTTCGAAAGTGTTAGATTGCATGCGAAACGCGTAAAAAACAAATTTTTTTTTTTTTTTTAGAAATTTCCCTTTGTTTCAGAAGAGAATTTTGTCGGACGACATGATTTTTCAAAAAATCAAATTTTTTCGAAAGTGTCAGATTGCATGCGAAACGCGTAAAAAACAAATATTTTTTTTTTTTTTGGAAATTTCCCTTTGTTTCAGAAGAGAAATTTTTCGGACTTTGACATGATTTTTCAAAACATCAAATTTTTTCGAAAGTGTCAGATTGCATGCGAAACGCGTAAAAAATAATTTTTTTTTTTTTTTTGGAAATTTCCCTCTGTTTCAGAAGAGAATTTTTTCGGACTTTGACATGATTTTTCAAAAAATCAAATTTTTTCGAAAGTATCAGATTGCATGCGAAACGCGTAAAAAACAAATATTTTTTTTTTTTTTTTAAATTTCCCTTTGTTTCAGAAGAGAATTTTTTCGGACCTTGACATGATTTTTCAAAAAATCAAATTTTTTCGATAAAGTCAGATTGCATGCGAAACGCGTAAAAAACAAATATTTTTTTTTTTTTTTTAATTTCCCTTTGTTTCAGAAGAGAATTTTTTCGGACCTTGACATGATTTTTCAAAAAATCAAATTTTTTCGAAAGTGTCAGATTGCATGCGAAACGCGTAAAAAACAAATATTTTTTTTTTTTGGAAATTTCCCTTTGTTTCAGAAGAGAATTTTTTCGGACTTTGACATGATTTTTCAAAAAATCAAATTTTTTCGATAAAGTCAGATTGCATGCGAAACGCGTAAAAATCAAATATTTTTTTTTTTTTTAAATGTCCCTTTGTTTTAGAAGAGAATTTTTTTGGACCTTGACATGATTTTTCAAAAAATCAAATTTTTTCGAAAGTGTCAGATTGCATGCGAAACGCGTAAAAAACAAATATTTTTTTTTTTTGGAAATTTCCCTTTGTTTCAGAAGAGAATTTTTTCGGACTTTGACATGATTTTTCAAAAAATCAATTTTTTTCGAAAGTGTCAGATTGCATGCGAAACGCGTAAAAAACAAATATTTTTTTTTTTTTGGAAATTTCCCTTTGTTTCAGAAGAGATGTTTTTCGGACTTTGACATGATTTTTCAAAAAATCAAATTTTTTCGAAAGTGTCAGATTGCATGCGAAACGCGTAAAAAACAAATATTTTTTTTTTTTTTTTGGAAATTTCCCTTTGTTTCAGAAGAGAATTTTTTCGGACTTTGACATGATTTTTCAAAAAATCAAATTTTTTCGATAAAGTCAGATTGCATGCGAAACGCGTAAAAAACAAATATTTTTTTTTTTTTTGAAATGTCCCTTTGTTTCAGAAGAGAATTTTTTTGGACCTTGACATGATTTTTCAAAAAATCAAATTTTTTCGAAAGTGTCAGATTGCATGCGAAACGCGTAAAAAACAAATATTTTTTTTTTTTGGAAATTTCCCTTTGTTTCAGAAGAGAATTTTTTCGGACTTTGACATGATTTTTTAAAAAATCAAATTTTTTCGAAAGTGTTAGATTGCATGCGAAACGCGTAAAAAACAAATTTTTTTTTTTTTTTTAGAAATTTCCCTTTGTTTCAGAAGAGAATTTTGTCGGACGACATGATTTTTCAAAAAATCAATTTTTTTCGAAAGTGTCAGATTGCATGCGAAACGCGTAAAAAACAAATTTTTTTTTTTTTTGGAAATTTCCCTTTGTTTCAGAAGAGAATTTTTTCGGACTTTGACATGATTTTTCAAAAAATCAAATTTTTTCGATAAAGTCAGATTGCATGCGAAACGCGTAAAAAACAAATATTTTTTTTTTTTTTGAAATTTCCCTTTGTTTCAGAATAGAATTTTTTCGGAGTTTGACATGATTTTTCAAAAAATCAAATTTTTTCGAAAGTGTCAGATTGCATGCGAAACGCGTAAAAAACAAATATTTTTTTTTTTTTTTGGAAATTTCCCTTTGTTTCAGAAGAGAATTTTGTCGGACGACATGATTTTTCAAAAAATCAAATTTTTTCGAAAGTGTCAGATTGCATGCGAAACGCGTAAAAAACAAATATTTTTTTTTTTTTGGAAATTTCCCTTTGTTTCAGAAGAGAATTTTTTCGGACTTTGACATGATTTTTCAAAAAATCAATTTTTTTCGAAAGTGTCAGATTGCATGCGAAACGCGTAAAAAACAAATATTTTTTTTTTTTGGAAATTTCCCTTTGTTTCAGAAGAGAATTTTTTCGGACTTTGACATGATTTTTCAAAAAATCAATTTTTTTCGAAAGTGTCAGATTGCATGCGAAACGCGTAAAAAACAAATATTTTTTTTTTTTTGGAAATTTCCCTTTGTTTCAGAAGAGAATTTTTTCGGACTTTGACATGATTTTTCAAAAAATCAAATTTTTTCGAAAGTGTCAGATTGCATGCGAAACGCGTAAAAAACAAATATTTTTTTTTTTTTTTGGAAATTTCCCTTTGTTTCAGAAGAGAATTTTTTCGGACTTTGACATGATTTTTCAAAAAATCAAATTTTTTCGATAAAGTCAGATTGCATGCGAAACGCGTAAAAAACAAATATATATTTTTTTTTTGAAATGTCCCTTTGTTTCAGAAGAGAATTTTTTCGGACCTTGACATGATTTTTCAAAAAATCAAATTTTTTCGAAAGTGTCAGATTGCATGCGAAACGCGTAAAAAACAAATATTTTTTTTTGTTTTGGAAATTTCCCTTTGTTTCAGAAGAGAAATTTTTCGGACTTTGACATGATTTTTCAAAACATCAAATTTTTTCGAAAGTGTCAGATTGCATGCGAAACGCGTAAAAAATAATTTTTTTTTTTTTTTTGGAAATTTCCCTCTGTTTCAGAAGAGAATTTTTTCGGACTTTGACATGATTTTTCAAAAAATCAAATTTTTTCGAAAGTATCAGATTGCATGCGAAACGCGTAAAAAACAAATATTTTTTTTTTTTTTTTAAATTTCCCTTTGTTTCAGAAGAGAATTTTTTCGGACCTTGACATGATTTTTCAAAAAATCAAATTTTTTCGATAAAGTCAGATTGCATGCGAAACGCGTAAAAAACAAATATTTTTTTTTTTTTTTTAAATTTCCCTTTGTTTCAGAAGAGAATTTTTTCGGACCTTGACATGATTTTTCAAAAAATCAAATTTTTTCGAAAGTGTCAGATTGCATGCGAAACGCGTAAAAAACAAATATTTTTT
Organism: Tachinus rufipes; assembly: GCA_963932245.1. Taxonomy (NCBI): domain Eukaryota; kingdom Metazoa; phylum Arthropoda; class Insecta; order Coleoptera; family Staphylinidae; genus Tachinus; species Tachinus rufipes. The sequence goes on along the minus strand of OZ010748.1, from coordinate 87,446,788 downwards.
TTTTTTGGAAATTTCCCTTTGTTTCAGAAGAGAATTTTTTCGGACCTTGACATGATTTTTCAAAAAATCAAATTTTTTCGATAAAGTCAGATTGCATGCGAAACGCGTAAAAAACAAATATTTTTTTTTTTTTTTTAAATTTCCCTTTGTTTCAGAAGAGAATTTTTTCGGACCTTGACATGATTTTTCAAAAAATCAAATTTTTTCGATAAAGTCAGATTGCATGCGAAACGCGTAAAAATCAAATATTTTTTTTTTTTTTTGAAATGTCCCTTTGTTTCAGAAGAGAATTTTTTTGGACTTTGACATGATTTTTCAAAAAATCAAATTTTTTCGAAAGTGTCAGATTGCATGCGAAACGCGTAAAAAACAAATATTTTTTTTTTTTGGAAATTTCCCTTTGTTTCAGAAGAGAATTTTTTCGGACTTTGACATGATTTTTCAAAAAATCAATTTTTTTCGAAAGTGTCAGATTGCATGCGAAACGCGTAAAAAACAAATATTTTTTTTTTTTTGGAAATTTCCCTTTGTTTCAGAAGAGATTTTTTTCGGACTTTGACATGATTTTTCAAAAAATCAAATTTTTTCGAAAGTGTCAGATTGCATGCGAAACGCGTAAAAAACAAATATTTTTTTTTTTTTTTGGAAATTTCCCTTTGTTTTAGAAGAGAATTTTTTCGGACTTTGACATGATTTTTCAAAAAATCAAATTTTTTCGATAAAGTCAGATTGCATGCGAAACGCGTAAAAAACAAATATTTTTTTTTTTTTTGAAATGTCCCTTTGTTTCAGAAGAGAATTTTTTTGGACCTTGACATGATTTTTCAAAAAATCAAATTTTTTCGAAAGTGTCAGATTGCATGCGAAACGCGTAAAAAACAAATATTTTTTTTTTTTGGAAATTTCCCTTTGTTTCAGAAGAGAATTTTTTCGGACTTTGACATGATTTTTTAAAAAATCAAATTTTTTCGAAAGTGTTAGATTGCATGCGAAACGCGTAAAAAACAAATTTTTTTTTTTTTTTAGAAATTTCCCTTTGTTTCAGAAGAGAATTTTGTCGGACGACATGATTTTTCAAAAAATCAAATTTTTTCGAAAGTGTCAGATTGCATGCGAAACGCGTAAAAAACAAATTTTTTTTTTTTTTGGAAATTTCCCTTTGTTTCAGAAGAGAATTTTTTCGGACTTTGACATGATTTTTCAAAAAATCAAATTTTTTCGATAAAGTCAGATTGCATGCGAAACGCGTAAAAAACAAATATTTTTTTTTTTTTTGAAATTTCCCTTTGTTTCAGAATAGAATTTTTTCGGAGTTTGACATGATTTTTCAAAAAATCAAATTTTTTCGAAAGTGTCAGATTGCATGCGAAACGCGTAAAAAACAAATATTTTTTTTTTTTTTTGGAAATTTCCCTTTGTTTCAGAAGAGAAATTTTTCGGACTTTGACATGATTTTTCAAAACATCAAATTTTTTCGAAAGTGTCAGATTGCATGCGAAACGCGTAAAAAACAAATTTTTTTTTTTTTTTTTTGGAAATTTCCCTTTGTTTCAGAAGAGAATTTTTTCGGACCTTGACATGATTTTTCAAAAAATCAAATTTTTTCGAAAGTGTCAGATTGCATGCGAAACGCGTAAAAAACAAATATTTTTTTTTTTTTTTGGAAATTTCCCTTTGTTTTAGAAGAGAATTTTTTCGGACTTTGACATGATTTTTCAAAAAATCAAATTTTTTCGATAAAGTCAGATTGCATGCGAAACGCGTAAAAAACAAATATTTTTTTTTTTTTTGAAATGTCCCTTTGTTTCAGAAGAGAATTTTTTTGGACCTTGACATGATTTTTCAAAAAATCAAATTTTTTCGAAAGTGTCAGATTGCATGCGAAACGCGTAAAAAACAAATATTTTTTTTTTTTGGAAATTTCCCTTTGTTTCAGAAGAGAATTTTTTCGGACTTTGACATGATTTTTTAAAAAATCAAATTTTTTCGAAAGTGTTAGATTGCATGCGAAACGCGTAAAAAACAAATTTTTTTTTTTTTTTAGAAATTTCCCTTTGTTTCAGAAGAGAATTTTGTCGGACGACATGATTTTTCAAAAAATCAAATTTTTTCGAAAGTGTCAGATTGCATGCGAAACGCGTAAAAAACAAATTTTTTTTTTTTTTGGAAATTTCCCTTTGTTTCAGAAGAGAATTTTTTCGGACTTTGACATGATTTTTCAAAAAATCAAATTTTTTCGATAAAGTCAGATTGCATGCGAAACGCGTAAAAAACAAATATTTTTTTTTTTTTGAAATTTCCCTTTGTTTCAGAATAGAATTTTTTCGGAGTTTGACATGATTTTTCAAAAAATCAAATTTTTTCGAAAGTGTCAGATTGCATGCGAAACGCGTAAAAAACAAATATTTTTTTTTTTTTGGAAATTTCCCTTTGTTTCAGAAGAGAAATTTTTCGGACTTTGACATGATTTTTCAAAACATCAAATTTTTTCGAAAGTGTCAGATTGCATGCGAAACGCGTAAAAAACAAATTTTTTTTTTTTTTTTTTGGAAATTTCCCTTTGTTTCAGAAGAGAATTTTTTCGGACCTTGACATGATTTTTCAAAAAATCAAATTTTTTCGAAAGTGTCAGATTGCATGCGAAACGCGTAAAAAACAAATATTTTTTTTTTTTTTGGAAATTTCCCTTCGTTTCAGAAGAGAATTTTTTCGGACTTTGACATGATTTTTCAAAAAATCAAATTTTTTCGAAAGTGTCAGATTGCATGCGAAACGCGTAAAAAACAAATATTTTTTTTTTTTTTTGGAAATTTCCCTTTGTTTCAGAAGAGAATTTTGTCGGACGACATGATTTTTCAAAAAATCAAATTTTTTCGAAAGTGTCAGATTGCATGCGAAACGCGTAAAAAACAAATATTTATTTTTTTTTTGAAATTTCCCTTTGTTTCAGAAGAGAATTTTTTCGGACCTTGGCATGATTTTTCAAAAAATCAAATTTTTTCGAAAGTGTCAGATTGCATGCGAAACGCGTAAAAAACAAATATTTTTTTTTTTTTTTGGAAATTTCCCTTTGTTTCAGAAGAGAAATTTTTCGGACTTTGACATGATTTTTCAAAAAATCAAATTTTTTCGAAAGTGTCAGATTGCATGCGAAACGCGTAAAAAACAAATATTTTTTTTTTTTTGGAAATTTCCCTTTGTTTCAGAAGAGAATTTTGTCGGACATGATTTTTCAAAAAATCAAATTTTTTCGAAAGTGTCAGATTGCATGCGAAACGCGTAAAAAACAAATATTTTTTTTTTTTTGGAAATTTCCCTTTGTTTCAGAAGAGAATTTTTTCGGACTTTGACACGATTTTTCAAAAAATCAAATTTTTTCGAAAGTGTCAGATTGCATGCGAAACGCGTAAAAAACAAATATTTTTTTTTTTTGGAAATTTCCCTTTGTTTCAGAAGAGAATTTTTTCGGACTTTGACATGATTTTTCAAAAAATCAATTTTTTTCGAAAGTGTCAGATTGCATGCGAAACGCGTAAAAAACAAATATTTTTTTTTTTGGAAATTTCCCTTTGTTTCAGAAGAGAATTTTTTCGGACTTTGACATGATTTTTCAAAAAATCAAATTTTTTCGATAAAGTCAGATTGCATGCGAAACGCGTAAAAAACAAATATATTTTTTTTTTTTGAAATGTCCCTTTGTTTCAGAAGAGAATTTTTTCGGACCTTGACATGATTTTTCAAAAAATCAAATTTTTTCGAAAGTGTCAGATTGCATGCGAAACGCGTAAAAAACAAATATTTTTTTTTTTTTTTGGAAATTTCCCTTTGTTTCAGAAGAGAATTTTTTCGGACTTTGACATGATTTTTCAAAAAATCAAATTTTTTCGATAAAGTCAGATTGCATGCGAAACGCGTAAAAAACAAATATATTTTTTTTTTTTGAAATGTCCCTTTGTTTCAGAAGAGAATTTTTTCGGACCTTGACATGATTTTTCAAAAAATCAAATTTTTTCGAAAGTGTCAGATTGCATGCGAAACGCGTAAAAAACAAATATTTTTTTTTTTTTGGAAATTTCCCTTTGTTTCAGAAGAGAAATTTTTCGGACTTTGACATGATTTTTCAAAACATCAAATTTTTTCGAAAGTGTCAGATTGCATGCGAAACGCGTAAAAAACAATTTTTTTTTTTTTTTTTTGGAAATTTCCCTCTGTTTCAGAAGAGAATTTTTTCGGACTTTGACATGATTTTTCAAAAAATCAAATTTTTTCGAAAGTGTCAGATTGCATGCGAAACGCGTAAAAAACAAATATTTTTTTTTTTTGGAAATTTCCCTTTGTTTCAGAAGAGAATTTTTTCGGACTTTGACATGATTTTTTAAAAAATCAAATTTTTTCGAAAGTGTTAGATTGCATGCGAAACGCGTAAAAAACAAATTTTTTTTTTTTTTTTAGAAATTTCCCTTTGTTTCAGAAGAGAATTTTGTCGGACGACATGATTTTTCAAAAAATCAAATTTTTTCGAAAGTGTCAGATTGCATGCGAAACGCGTAAAAAACAAATATTTTTTTTTTTTTTTGGAAATTTCCCTTTGTTTTAGAAGAGAATTTTTTCGGACTTTGACATGATTTTTCAAAAAATCAAATTTTTTCGATAAAGTCAGATTGCATGCGAAACGCGTAAAAAACAAATATTTATTTTTTTTTGAAATTTCCCTTTGTTTCAGAAGAGAATTTTTTCGGACCTTGACATGATTTTTCAAAAAATCAAATTTTTTCGAAAGTGTCAGATTGCATGCGAAACGCGTAAAAAACAAATATTTTTTTTTTTTTTGGAAATTTCCCTTTGTTTCAGAAGAGAAATTTTTCGGACTTTGACATGATTTTTCAAAACATCAAATTTTTTCGAAAGTGTCAGATTGCATGCGAAACGCGTAAAAAACAAATTTTTTTTTTTTTTTTTGGAAATTTCCCTTTGTTTCAGAAGAGAATTTTTTCGGACTTTGACATGATTTTTCAAAAAATCAAATTTTTTCGAAAGTGTCGGATTGCATGCGAAACGCGTAAAAAACAAATATTTTTTTTTTTTTTGGAAATTTCCCTTTGTTTCAGAAGAGAATTTTTCGGACTTTGACATGATTTTTCAAAAAATCAAATTTTTTCGAAAGTGTCAGATTGCATGCGAAACGCGTAAAAAACAATTTTTTTTTTTTTTGGAAATTTCCCTCTGTTTCAGAAGAGAATTTTTTCGGACTTTGACATGATTTTTCCAAAAATCAAATTTTATCGAAAGTATCAGATTGCATGCGAAACGCGTAAAAAACAAATATTTTTTTTTTTTTTTAAATTTCCCTTTGTTTCAGAAGAGAATTTTTTCGGACCTTGACATGATTTTTCAAAAAATCAAATTTTTTCGATAAAGTCAGATTGCATGCGAAACGCGTAAAAAACAAATATTTTTTTTTTTTTTTAAATTTCCCTTTGTTTCAGAAGAGAATTTTTTCGGACCTTGACATGATTTTTCAAAAAATCAAATTTTTTCGATAAAGTCAGATTGCATGCGAAACGCGTAAAAAACAAATATTTTTTTTTTTTTTTTAAATTTCCCTTTGTTTCAGAAGAGAATTTTTTCGGACCTTGACATGATTTTTCAAAAAATCAAATTTTTTCGAAAGTGTCAGATTGCATGCGAAACGCGTAAAAAACAAATATTTTTTTTTTTTTGGAAATTTCCCTTTGTTTCAGAAGAGAATTTTTTCGGACTTTGACATGATTTTTCAAAAAATCAAATTTTTTCGATAAAGTCAGATTGCATGCGAAACGCGTAAAAAACAAATATTTTTTTTTTTTTTTTAAATTTCCCTTTGTTTCAGAAGAGAATTTTTTCGGACCTTGACATGATTTTTCAAAAAATCAATTTTTTTCGATAAAGTCAGATTGCATGCGAAACGCGTAAAAAACAAATATTTTTTTTTTTTTTTAAATTTCCCTTTGTTTCAGAAGAGAATTTTTTCGGACCTTGACATGATTTTTCAAAAAATCAAATTTTTTCGAAAGTGTCAGATTGCATGCGAAACGCGTAAAAAACAAATATTTTTTTTTTTTTGGAAATTTCCCTTTGTTTCAGAAGAGAATTTTTTCGGACTTTGACATGATTTTTTAAAAAATCAAATTTTTTCGAAAGTGTTAGATTGCATGCGAAACGCGTAAAAAACAAATTTTTTTTTTTTAGAAATTTCCCTTTGTTTTAGAAGAGAATTTTGTCGAACGACATGATTTTTCAAAAAATCAAATTTTTTCGAAAGTGTCAGATTGCATGCGAAACGCGTAAAAAACAAATATTTTTTTTTTTTTGGAAATTTCCCTTTGTTTCAGAAGAGAATTTTTTCGGACTTAGACATGATTTTTCAAAAAATCAAATTTTTTCGATAAAGTCAGATTGCATGCGAAACGCGTAAAAAACAAATATTTATTTTTTTTTTGAAATCTCCCTTTGTTTCAGAATAGAATTTTTTCGGACTTTGACATGATTTTTCAAAAAATCAAATTTTTTTGAAAGTGTCAGATTGCATGCGAAACGCGTAAAAAACAAATATTTTTTTTTTTTTTTGGAAATTTCCCTTTGTTTCAGAAGAGAAATTTTTCGGACTTTGACATGGTTTTTCAAAACATCAAATTTTTTCGAAAGTGTCAGATTGCATGCGAAACGCGTAAAAAACAAATTTTTTTTTTTTTTTTTGGAAATTTCCCTTTGTTTCAGAAGAGAATTTTTTCGGACCTTGACATGATTTTTCAAAAAATCAAATTTTTTCGAAAGTGTCAGATTGCATGCGAAACGCGTAAAAAACAAATATTTTTTTTTTTTTTGGAAATTTCCCTTCGTTTCAGAAGAGAATTTTTTCGGACTTTGACATGATTTTTCAAAAAATCAAATTTTTTCGAAAGTGTCAGATTGCATGCGAAACGCGTAAAAAACAAATATTTTTTTTTTTTTTTGGAAATTTCCCTTTGTTTCAGAAGAGAATTTTGTCGGACGACATGATTTTTCAAAAAATCAAATTTTTTCGAAAGTGTCAGATTGCATGCGAAACGCGTAAAAAACAAATATTTTTTTTTTTTTGGAAATTTCCCTTTGTTTCAGAAGAGAATTTTTTCGGACTTTGACATGATTTTTCAAAAAATCAAATTTTTTCGAAAGTGTCAGATTGCATGCGAAACGCGTAAAAAACAAATATTTTTTTTTTTGGAAATTTCCCTTTGTTTCAGAAGAGAATTTTTTCGGACTTTGACATGATTTTTCAAAAAATCAATTTTTTTCGAAAGTGTCAGATTGCATGCGAAACGCGTAAAAAACAAATATTTTTTTTTTTTTTGGAAATTTCCCTTTGTTTCAGAAGAGAATTTTTTCGGACTTTGACATGATTTTTCAAAAAATCAAATTTTTTCGAAAGTGTCAGATTGCATGCGAAACGCGTAAAAAACAAATATTTTTTTTTTTTTTTGGAAATTTTCCTTTGTTTCAGAAGAGAATTTTTTCGGACTTTGACATGATTTTTCAAAAAATCAAATTTTTTCGATAAAGTCAGATTGCATGCGAAACGCGTAAAAAACAAATATTTTTTTTTTTTTTGGAAATTTCCCTTTGTTTCAGAAGAGAAATTTTTCGGACTTTGACATGATTTTTCAAAACATCAAATTTTTTCGAAAGTGTCAGATTGCATGCGAAACGCGTAAAAAACAATTTTTTTTTTTTTTTTTGGAAATTTCCCTCTGTTTCAGAAGAGAATTTTTTCTGACTTTGACATGATTTTTCAAAAAATCAAATTTTTTCGAAAGTGTCAGATTGCATGCGAAACGCGTAAAAAACAAATATTTTTTTTTTTTTGGAAATTTCCCTTTGTTTCAGAAGAGAATTTTTTCGGACTTTGACATGATTTTTTAAAAAATCAAATTTTTTCGAAAGTGTTAGATTGCATGCGAAACGCGTAAAAACAAATTTTTTTTTTTTTTTTAGAAATTTCCCTTTGTTTCAGAAGAGAATTTTGTCGGACGACATGATTTTTCAAAAAATCAAATTTTTTCGAAAGTGTCAGATTGCATGCGAAACGCGTAAAAAACAAATTTTTTTTTTTTTTGGAAATTTCCCTTTGTTTCAGAAGAGAATTTTTTCGGACTTTGACATGATTTTTCAAAAAATCAAATTTTTTCGATAAAGTCAGATTGCATGCGAAACGCGTAAAAAACAAATATTTATTTTTTTTTTGAAATTTCCCTTTGTTTCAGAATAGAATTTTTTCGGACTTTGACATGATTTTTCAAAAAATCAAATTTTTTCGAAAGTGTCAGATTGCATGCGAAACGCGTAAAAAACAAATTTTTTTTTTTTTTTTAGAAATTTCCCTTTGTTTCAGAAGAGAATTTTGTCGGACGACATGATTTTTCAAAACATCAAATTTTTTCGAAAGTGTCAGATTGCATGCGAAACGCGTAAAAAACAAATATTTTTTTTTTTTTTGGAAATTTTCCTTCGTTTCAGAAGAGAATTTTTTCGGACTTTGACATGATTTTTCAAAAAATCAAATTTTTTCGATAAAGTCAGATTGCATGCGAAACGCGTAAAAAACAAATATTTATTTTTTTTTTAAATGTCCCTTTGTTTCAGAAGAGAATTTTTTCGGACCTTGACATGATTTTTCAAAAAATCAAATTTTTTCGAAAGTGTCAGATTGCATGCGAAACGCGTAAAAAACAAATATTTTTTTTTTTTTTTGGAAATTTCCCTTTGTTTCAGAAGAGAAATTTTTCGGACTTTGACATGATTTTTCAAAACATCAAATTTTTTCGAAAGTGTCAGATTGCATGCGAAACGCGTAAAAAACAATTTTTTTTTTTTTTTTTGGAAATTTCCCTCTGTTTCAGAAGAAAATTTTTTCGGACTTTGACATGATTTTTCAAAAAATCAAATTTTTTCGAAAGTATCAGATTGCATGCGAAACGCGTAAAAAACAAATATTTTTTTTTTTTTTTAAATTTCCCTTTGTTTCAGAAGAGAATTTTTTCGGACCTTGACATGATTTTTCAAAAAATCAAATTTTTTCGAAAGTGTCAGATTGCATGCGAAACGCGTAAAAAACAAATATTTTTTTTTTTTTGGAAATTTCCCTTTGTTTCAGAAGAGAATTTTTTCGGACTTTGACATGATTTTTCAAAAAATCAAATTTTTTCGATAAAGTCAGATTGCATGCGAAACGCGTAAAAAACAAATATTTTTTTTTTTTTTTAAATGTCCCTTTGTTTCAGAAGAGAATTTTTTCGGACCTTGACATGATTTTTCAAAAAATCAATTTTTTTCGAAAGTGTCAGATTGCATGCGAAACGCGTAAAAAACAAATATTTTTTTTTTTTTTTGGAAATTTCCCTTTGTTTCAGTAGAGAAATTTTTCGGACTTTGACATGATTTTTCAAAACATCAAATTTTTTCGAAAGTGTCAGATTGCATGCGAAACGCGTAAAAAACAATTTTTTTTTTTTTTTTTTGGAAATTTCCCTTTGTTTCAGCAGAGAATTTTTTCGGACTTTGACATGATTTTTTAAAAAATCAAATTTTTTCGAAAGTGTTAGATTGCATGCGAAACGCGTAAAAAACAATTTTTTTTTTTTTTTTAGAAATTTCCCTTTGTTTCAGAAGAGAATTTTGTCGGACGACATGATTTTTCAAAAAATCAAATTTTTTCGAAAGTGTCAGATTGCATGCGAAACGCGTAAAAAACAAATATTTTTTTTTTTTTTTTTTATTTCCCTTTGTTTCAGAAGAGAATTTTTTCGGACCTTGACATGATTTTTCAAAAAATCAAATTTTTTCGAAAGTGTCAGATTGCATGCGAAACGCGTAAAAAACAAATATTTTTTTTTTTTGGAAATTTCCCTTTGTTTCAGAAGAGAATTTTTTCGGACTTTGACATGATTTTTCAAAAAATCAAATTTTTTCGAAAGTGTCAGATTGCATGCGAAACGCGTAAAAAACAAATATTTTTTTTTTTTTGGAAATTTCCCTTTGTTTCAGAAGAGAATTTTTTCGGACTTTGACATGATTTTTTAAAAAATCAAATTTTTTCGAAAGTGTTAGATTGCATGCGAAACGCGTAAAAAACAAATTTTTTTTTTTTTTTTAGAAATTTCCCTTTGTTTCAGAAGAGAATTTTGTCGGACGACATGATTTTTCAAAAAATCAAATTTTTTCGAAAGTGTCAGATTGCATGCGAAACGCGTAAAAAACAAATATTTTTTTTTTTTTTGGAAATTTCCCTTTGTTTCAGAAGAGAAATTTTTCGGACTTTGACATGATTTTTCAAAACATCAAATTTTTTCGAAAGTGTCAGATTGCATGCGAAACGCGTAAAAAATAATTTTTTTTTTTTTTTTGGAAATTTCCCTCTGTTTCAGAAGAGAATTTTTTCGGACTTTGACATGATTTTTCAAAAAATCAAATTTTTTCGAAAGTATCAGATTGCATGCGAAACGCGTAAAAAACAAATATTTTTTTTTTTTTTTTAAATTTCCCTTTGTTTCAGAAGAGAATTTTTTCGGACCTTGACATGATTTTTCAAAAAATCAAATTTTTTCGATAAAGTCAGATTGCATGCGAAACGCGTAAAAAACAAATATTTTTTTTTTTTTTTTAATTTCCCTTTGTTTCAGAAGAGAATTTTTTCGGACCTTGACATGATTTTTCAAAAAATCAAATTTTTTCGAAAGTGTCAGATTGCATGCGAAACGCGTAAAAAACAAATATTTTTTTTTTTTGGAAATTTCCCTTTGTTTCAGAAGAGAATTTTTTCGGACTTTGACATGATTTTTCAAAAAATCAAATTTTTTCGATAAAGTCAGATTGCATGCGAAACGCGTAAAAATCAAATATTTTTTTTTTTTTTAAATGTCCCTTTGTTTTAGAAGAGAATTTTTTTGGACCTTGACATGATTTTTCAAAAAATCAAATTTTTTCGAAAGTGTCAGATTGCATGCGAAACGCGTAAAAAACAAATATTTTTTTTTTTTGGAAATTTCCCTTTGTTTCAGAAGAGAATTTTTTCGGACTTTGACATGATTTTTCAAAAAATCAATTTTTTTCGAAAGTGTCAGATTGCATGCGAAACGCGTAAAAAACAAATATTTTTTTTTTTTTGGAAATTTCCCTTTGTTTCAGAAGAGATGTTTTTCGGACTTTGACATGATTTTTCAAAAAATCAAATTTTTTCGAAAGTGTCAGATTGCATGCGAAACGCGTAAAAAACAAATATTTTTTTTTTTTTTTGGAAATTTCCCTTTGTTTCAGAAGAGAATTTTTTCGGACTTTGACATGATTTTTCAAAAAATCAAATTTTTTCGATAAAGTCAGATTGCATGCGAAACGCGTAAAAAACAAATATTTTTTTTTTTTTTGAAATGTCCCTTTGTTTCAGAAGAGAATTTTTTTGGACCTTGACATGATTTTTCAAAAAATCAAATTTTTTCGAAAGTGTCAGATTGCATGCGAAACGCGTAAAAAACAAATATTTTTTTTTTTTGGAAATTTCCCTTTGTTTCAGAAGAGAATTTTTTCGGACTTTGACATGATTTTTTAAAAAATCAAATTTTTTCGAAAGTGTTAGATTGCATGCGAAACGCGTAAAAAACAAATTTTTTTTTTTTTTTTAGAAATTTCCCTTTGTTTCAGAAGAGAATTTTGTCGGACGACATGATTTTTCAAAAAATCAATTTTTTTCGAAAGTGTCAGATTGCATGCGAAACGCGTAAAAAACAAATTTTTTTTTTTTTTGGAAATTTCCCTTTGTTTCAGAAGAGAATTTTTTCGGACTTTGACATGATTTTTCAAAAAATCAAATTTTTTCGATAAAGTCAGATTGCATGCGAAACGCGTAAAAAACAAATATTTTTTTTTTTTTTGAAATTTCCCTTTGTTTCAGAATAGAATTTTTTCGGAGTTTGACATGATTTTTCAAAAAATCAAATTTTTTCGAAAGTGTCAGATTGCATGCGAAACGCGTAAAAAACAAATATTTTTTTTTTTTTTTGGAAATTTCCCTTTGTTTCAGAAGAGAATTTTGTCGGACGACATGATTTTTCAAAAAATCAAATTTTTTCGAAAGTGTCAGATTGCATGCGAAACGCGTAAAAAACAAATATTTTTTTTTTTTTGGAAATTTCCCTTTGTTTCAGAAGAGAATTTTTTCGGACTTTGACATGATTTTTCAAAAAATCAATTTTTTTCGAAAGTGTCAGATTGCATGCGAAACGCGTAAAAAACAAATATTTTTTTTTTTTGGAAATTTCCCTTTGTTTCAGAAGAGAATTTTTTCGGACTTTGACATGATTTTTCAAAAAATCAATTTTTTTCGAAAGTGTCAGATTGCATGCGAAACGCGTAAAAAACAAATATTTTTTTTTTTTTGGAAATTTCCCTTTGTTTCAGAAGAGAATTTTTTCGGACTTTGACATGATTTTTCAAAAAATCAAATTTTTTCGAAAGTGTCAGATTGCATGCGAAACGCGTAAAAAACAAATATTTTTTTTTTTTTTTGGAAATTTCCCTTTGTTTCAGAAGAGAATTTTTTCGGACTTTGACATGATTTTTCAAAAAATCAAATTTTTTCGATAAAGTCAGATTGCATGCGAAACGCGTAAAAAACAAATATATATTTTTTTTTTGAAATGTCCCTTTGTTTCAGAAGAGAATTTTTTCGGACCTTGACATGATTTTTCAAAAAATCAAATTTTTTCGAAAGTGTCAGATTGCATGCGAAACGCGTAAAAAACAAATATTTTTTTTTGTTTTGGAAATTTCCCTTTGTTTCAGAAGAGAAATTTTTCGGACTTTGACATGATTTTTCAAAACATCAAATTTTTTCGAAAGTGTCAGATTGCATGCGAAACGCGTAAAAAATAATTTTTTTTTTTTTTTTGGAAATTTCCCTCTGTTTCAGAAGAGAATTTTTTCGGACTTTGACATGATTTTTCAAAAAATCAAATTTTTTCGAAAGTATCAGATTGCATGCGAAACGCGTAAAAAACAAATATTTTTTTTTTTTTTTTAAATTTCCCTTTGTTTCAGAAGAGAATTTTTTCGGACCTTGACATGATTTTTCAAAAAATCAAATTTTTTCGATAAAGTCAGATTGCATGCGAAACGCGTAAAAAACAAATATTTTTTTTTTTTTTTTAAATTTCCCTTTGTTTCAGAAGAGAATTTTTTCGGACCTTGACATGATTTTTCAAAAAATCAAATTTTTTCGAAAGTGTCAGATTGCATGCGAAACGCGTAAAAAACAAATATTTTTTTTTTTTGGAAATTTCCCTTTGTTTCAGAAGAGAATTTTTTCGGACCTTGACATGATTTTTCAAAAAATCAAATTTTTTCGATAAAGTCAGATTGCATGCGAAACGCGTAAAAAACAAATATTTTTTTTTTTTTTTTAAATTTCCCTTTGTTTCAGAAGAGAATTTTTTCGGACCTTGACATGATTTTTCAAAAAATCAAATTTTTTCGATAAAGTCAGATTGCATGCGAAACGCGTAAAAATCAAATATTTTTTTTTTTTTTTGAAATGTCCCTTTGTTTCAGAAGAGAATTTTTTTGGACTTTGACATGATTTTTCAAAAAATCAAATTTTTTCGAAAGTGTCAGATTGCATGCGAAACGCGTAAAAAACAAATATTTTTTTTTTTTGGAAATTTCCCTTTGTTTCAGAAGAGAATTTTTTCGGACTTTGACATGATTTTTCAAAAAATCAATTTTTTTCGAAAGTGTCAGATTGCATGCGAAACGCGTAAAAAACAAATATTTTTTTTTTTTTGGAAATTTCCCTTTGTTTCAGAAGAGATTTTTTTCGGACTTTGACATGATTTTTCAAAAAATCAAATTTTTTCGAAAGTGTCAGATTGCATGCGAAACGCGTAAAAAACAAATATTTTTTTTTTTTTTTGGAAATTTCCCTTTGTTTTAGAAGAGAATTTTTTCGGACTTTGACATGATTTTTCAAAAAATCAAATTTTTTCGATAAAGTCAGATTGCATGCGAAACGCGTAAAAAACAAATATTTTTTTTTTTTTTGAAATGTCCCTTTGTTTCAGAAGAGAATTTTTTTGGACCTTGACATGATTTTTCAAAAAATCAAATTTTTTCGAAAGTGTCAGATTGCATGCGAAACGCGTAAAAAACAAATATTTTTTTTTTTTGGAAATTTCCCTTTGTTTCAGAAGAGAATTTTTTCGGACTTTGACATGATTTTTTAAAAAATCAAATTTTTTCGAAAGTGTTAGATTGCATGCGAAACGCGTAAAAAACAAATTTTTTTTTTTTTTTAGAAATTTCCCTTTGTTTCAGAAGAGAATTTTGTCGGACGACATGATTTTTCAAAAAATCAAATTTTTTCGAAAGTGTCAGATTGCATGCGAAACGCGTAAAAAACAAATTTTTTTTTTTTTTGGAAATTTCCCTTTGTTTCAGAAGAGAATTTTTTCGGACTTTGACATGATTTTTCAAAAAATCAAATTTTTTCGATAAAGTCAGATTGCATGCGAAACGCGTAAAAAACAAATATTTTTTTTTTTTTTGAAATTTCCCTTTGTTTCAGAATAGAATTTTTTCGGAGTTTGACATGATTTTTCAAAAAATCAAATTTTTTCGAAAGTGTCAGATTGCATGCGAAACGCGTAAAAAACAAATATTTTTTTTTTTTTTTGGAAATTTCCCTTTGTTTCAGAAGAGAAATTTTTCGGACTTTGACATGATTTTTCAAAACATCAAATTTTTTCGAAAGTGTCAGATTGCATGCGAAACGCGTAAAAAACAAATTTTTTTTTTTTTTTTTTGGAAATTTCCCTTTGTTTCAGAAGAGAATTTTTTCGGACCTTGACATGATTTTTCAAAAAATCAAATTTTTTCGAAAGTGTCAGATTGCATGCGAAACGCGTAAAAAACAAATATTTTTTTTTTTTTTTGGAAATTTCCCTTTGTTTTAGAAGAGAATTTTTTCGGACTTTGACATGATTTTTCAAAAAATCAAATTTTTTCGATAAAGTCAGATTGCATGCGAAACGCGTAAAAAACAAATATTTTTTTTTTTTTTGAAATGTCCCTTTGTTTCAGAAGAGAATTTTTTTGGACCTTGACATGATTTTTCAAAAAATCAAATTTTTTCGAAAGTGTCAGATTGCATGCGAAACGCGTAAAAAACAAATATTTTTTTTTTTTGGAAATTTCCCTTTGTTTCAGAAGAGAATTTTTTCGGACTTTGACATGATTTTTTAAAAAATCAAATTTTTTCGAAAGTGTTAGATTGCATGCGAAACGCGTAAAAAACAAATTTTTTTTTTTTTTTAGAAATTTCCCTTTGTTTCAGAAGAGAATTTTGTCGGACGACATGATTTTTCAAAAAATCAAATTTTTTCGAAAGTGTCAGATTGCATGCGAAACGCGTAAAAAACAAATTTTTTTTTTTTTTGGAAATTTCCCTTTGTTTCAGAAGAGAATTTTTTCGGACTTTGACATGATTTTTCAAAAAATCAAATTTTTTCGATAAAGTCAGATTGCATGCGAAACGCGTAAAAAACAAATATTTTTTTTTTTTTTGAAATTTCCCTTTGTTTCAGAATAGAATTTTTTCGGAGTTTGACATGATTTTTCAAAAAATCAAATTTTTTCGAAAGTGTCAGATTGCATGCGAAACGCGTAAAAAACAAATATTTTTTTTTTTTTGGAAATTTCCCTTTGTTTCAGAAGAGAAATTTTTCGGACTTTGACATGATTTTTCAAAACATCAAATTTTTTCGAAAGTGTCAGATTGCATGCGAAACGCGTAAAAAACAAATTTTTTTTTTTTTTTTTTGGAAATTTCCCTTTGTTTCAGAAGAGAATTTTTTCGGACCTTGACATGATTTTTCAAAAAATCAAATTTTTTCGAAAGTGTCAGATTGCATGCGAAACGCGTAAAAAACAAATATTTTTTTTTTTTTTGGAAATTTCCCTTCGTTTCAGAAGAGAATTTTTTCGGACTTTGACATGATTTTTCAAAAAATCAAATTTTTTCGAAAGTGTCAGATTGCATGCGAAACGCGTAAAAAACAAATATTTTTTTTTTTTTTTGGAAATTTCCCTTTGTTTCAGAAGAGAATTTTGTCGGACGACATGATTTTTCAAAAAATCAAATTTTTTCGAAAGTGTCAGATTGCATGCGAAACGCGTAAAAAACAAATATTTATTTTTTTTTTGAAATTTCCCTTTGTTTCAGAAGAGAATTTTTTCGGACCTTGGCATGATTTTTCAAAAAATCAAATTTTTTCGAAAGTGTCAGATTGCATGCGAAACGCGTAAAAAACAAATATTTTTTTTTTTTTTTGGAAATTTCCCTTTGTTTCAGAAGAGAAATTTTTCGGACTTTGACATGATTTTTCAAAAAATCAAATTTTTTCGAAAGTGTCAGATTGCATGCGAAACGCGTAAAAAACAAATATTTTTTTTTTTTTGGAAATTTCCCTTTGTTTCAGAAGAGAATTTTGTCGGACATGATTTTTCAAAAAATCAAATTTTTTCGAAAGTGTCAGATTGCATGCGAAACGCGTAAAAAACAAATATTTTTTTTTTTTTGGAAATTTCCCTTTGTTTCAGAAGAGAATTTTTTCGGACTTTGACACGATTTTTCAAAAAATCAAATTTTTTCGAAAGTGTCAGATTGCATGCGAAACGCGTAAAAAACAAATATTTTTTTTTTTTGGAAATTTCCCTTTGTTTCAGAAGAGAATTTTTTCGGACTTTGACATGATTTTTCAAAAAATCAATTTTTTTCGAAAGTGTCAGATTGCATGCGAAACGCGTAAAAAACAAATATTTTTTTTTTTGGAAATTTCCCTTTGTTTCAGAAGAGAATTTTTTCGGACTTTGACATGATTTTTCAAAAAATCAAATTTTTTCGATAAAGTCAGATTGCATGCGAAACGCGTAAAAAACAAATATATTTTTTTTTTTTGAAATGTCCCTTTGTTTCAGAAGAGAATTTTTTCGGACCTTGACATGATTTTTCAAAAAATCAAATTTTTTCGAAAGTGTCAGATTGCATGCGAAACGCGTAAAAAACAAATATTTTTTTTTTTTTTTGGAAATTTCCCTTTGTTTCAGAAGAGAATTTTTTCGGACTTTGACATGATTTTTCAAAAAATCAAATTTTTTCGATAAAGTCAGATTGCATGCGAAACGCGTAAAAAACAAATATATTTTTTTTTTTTGAAATGTCCCTTTGTTTCAGAAGAGAATTTTTTCGGACCTTGACATGATTTTTCAAAAAATCAAATTTTTTCGAAAGTGTCAGATTGCATGCGAAACGCGTAAAAAACAAATATTTTTTTTTTTTTGGAAATTTCCCTTTGTTTCAGAAGAGAAATTTTTCGGACTTTGACATGATTTTTCAAAACATCAAATTTTTTCGAAAGTGTCAGATTGCATGCGAAACGCGTAAAAAACAATTTTTTTTTTTTTTTTTTGGAAATTTCCCTCTGTTTCAGAAGAGAATTTTTTCGGACTTTGACATGATTTTTCAAAAAATCAAATTTTTTCGAAAGTGTCAGATTGCATGCGAAACGCGTAAAAAACAAATATTTTTTTTTTTTGGAAATTTCCCTTTGTTTCAGAAGAGAATTTTTTCGGACTTTGACATGATTTTTTAAAAAATCAAATTTTTTCGAAAGTGTTAGATTGCATGCGAAACGCGTAAAAAACAAATTTTTTTTTTTTTTTTAGAAATTTCCCTTTGTTTCAGAAGAGAATTTTGTCGGACGACATGATTTTTCAAAAAATCAAATTTTTTCGAAAGTGTCAGATTGCATGCGAAACGCGTAAAAAACAAATATTTTTTTTTTTTTTTGGAAATTTCCCTTTGTTTTAGAAGAGAATTTTTTCGGACTTTGACATGATTTTTCAAAAAATCAAATTTTTTCGATAAAGTCAGATTGCATGCGAAACGCGTAAAAAACAAATATTTTTTTTTTTTTTGAAATGTCCCTTTGTTTCAGAAGAGAATTTTTTTGGACCTTGACATGATTTTTCAAAAAATCAAATTTTTTCGAAAGTGTCAGATTGCATGCGAAACGCGTAAAAAACAAATATTTTTTTTTTTTGGAAATTTCCCTTTGTTTCAGAAGAGAATTTTTTCGGACTTTGACATGATTTTTTAAAAAATCAAATTTTTTCGAAAGTGTTAGATTGCATGCGAAACGCGTAAAAAACAAATTTTTTTTTTTTTTTAGAAATTTCCCTTTGTTTCAGAAGAGAATTTTGTCGGACGACATGATTTTTCAAAAAATCAAATTTTTTCGAAAGTGTCAGATTGCATGCGAAACGCGTAAAAAACAAATTTTTTTTTTTTTTGGAAATTTCCCTTTGTTTCAGAAGAGAATTTTTTCGGACTTTGACATGATTTTTCAAAAAATCAAATTTTTTCGATAAAGTCAGATTGCATGCGAAACGCGTAAAAAACAAATATTTTTTTTTTTTTTGAAATTTCCCTTTGTTTCAGAATAGAATTTTTTCGGAGTTTGACATGATTTTTCAAAAAATCAAATTTTTTCGAAAGTGTCAGATTGCATGCGAAACGCGTAAAAAACAAATTTTTTTTTTTTTTTTTGGAAATTTCCCTTTGTTTCAGAAGAGAAATTTTTCGGACTTTGACATGATTTTTCAAAACATCAAATTTTTTCGAAAGTGTCAGATTGCATGCGAAACGCGTAAAAAACAAATTTTTTTTTTTTTTTTTTGGAAATTTCCCTTTGTTTCAGAAGAGAATTTTTTCGGACCTTGACATGATTTTTCAAAAAATCAAATTTTTTCGAAAGTGTCAGATTGCATGCGAAACGCGTAAAAAACAAATATTTTTTTTTTTTTTGGAAATTTCCCTTCGTTTCAGAAGAGAATTTTTTCGGACTTTGACATGATTTTTCAAAAAATCAAATTTTTTCGAAAGTGTCAGATTGCATGCGAAACGCGTAAAAAACAAATATTTTTTTTTTTTTTTGGAAATTTCCCTTTGTTTCAGAAGAGAATTTTGTCGGACGACATGATTTTTCAAAAAATCAAATTTTTTCGAAAGTGTCAGATTGCATGCGAAACGCGTAAAAAACAAATATTTATTTTTTTTTTGAAATTTCCCTTTGTTTCAGAAGAGAATTTTTTCGGACCTTGGCATGATTTTTCAAAAAATCAAATTTTTTCGAAAGTGTCAGATTGCATGCGAAACGCGTAAAAAACAAATATTTTTTTTTTTTTTTGGAAATTTCCCTTTGTTTCAGAAGAGAAATTTTTCGGACTTTGACATGATTTTTCAAAAAATCAAATTTTTTCGAAAGTGTCAGATTGCATGCGAAACGCGTAAAAAACAAATATTTTTTTTGTTTTGGAAATTTCCCTTTGTTTCAGAAGAGAATTTTGTCGGACATGATTTTTCAAAAAATCAAATTTTTTCGAAAGTGTCAGATTGCATGCGAAACGCGTAAAAAACAAATATTTTTTTTTTTTGGAAATTTCCCTTTGTTTCAGAAGAGAATTTTTTCGGACTTTGACACGATTTTTCAAAAAATCAAATTTTTTCGAAAGTGTCAGATTGCATGCGAAACGCGTAAAAAACAAATATTTTTTTTTTTTGGAAATTTCCCTTTGTTTCAGAAGAGAATTTTTTCGGACTTTGACATGATTTTTCAAAAAATCAATTTTTTTCGAAAGTGTCAGATTGCATGCGAAACGCGTAAAAAACAAATATTTTTTTTTTTGGAAATTTCCCTTTGTTTCAGAAGAGAATTTTTTCGGACTTTGACATGATTTTTCAAAAAATCAAATTTTTTCGATAAAGTCAGATTGCATGCGAAACGCGTAAAAAACAAATATATATTTTTTTTTTGAAATGTCCCTTTGTTTCAGAAGAGAATTTTTTCGGACCTTGACATGATTTTTCAAAAAATCAAATTTTTTCGAAAGTGTCAGATTGCATGCGAAACGCGTAAAAAACAAATATTTTTTTTTTTTTTTGGAAATTTCCCTTTGTTTCAGAAGAGAATTTTTTCGGACTTTGACATGATTTTTCAAAAAATCAAATTTTTTCGATAAAGTCAGATTGCATGCGAAACGCGTAAAAAACAAATATATATTTTTTTTTTGAAATGTCCCTTTGTTTCAGAAGAGAATTTTTTCGGACCTTGACATGATTTTTCAAAAAATCAAATTTTTTCGAAAGTGTCAGATTGCATGCGAAACGCGTAAAAAACAAATATTTTTTTTTTTTTTGGAAATTTCCCTTTGTTTCAGAAGAGAAATTTTTCGGACTTTGACATGATTTTTCAAAACATCAAATTTTTTCGAAAGTGTCAGATTGCATGCGAAACGCGTAAAAAACAATTTTTTTTTTTTTTTTTTGGAAATTTCCCTCTGTTTCAGAAGAGAATTTTTTCGGACTTTGACATGATTTTTCAAAAAATCAAATTTTTTCGAAAGTGTCAGATTGCATGCGAAACGCGTAAAAAACAAATATTTTTTTTTTTTGGAAATTTCCCTTTGTTTCAGAAGAGAATTTTTTCGGACTTTGACATGATTTTTTAAAAAATCAATTTTTTTCGAAAGTGTTAGATTGCATGCGAAACGCGTAAAAAACAAATTTTTTTTTTTTTTTTAGAAATTTCCCTTTGTTTCAGAAGAGAATTTTGTCGGACGACATGATTTTTCAAAAAATCAAATTTTTTCGAAAGTGTCAGATTGCATGCGAAACGCGTAAAAAACAAATATTTTTTTTTTTTTGGAAATTTCCCTTTGTTTCAGAAGAGAATTTTTTCGGACTTTGACATGATTTTTCAAAAAATCAAATTTTTTCGATAAAGTCAGATTGCATGCGAAACGCGTAAAAAACAAATATTTTTTTTTTTTTTTTTAAATTTCCCTTTGTTTCAGAAGAGAATTTTTTCGGACCTTGACATGATTTTTCAAAAAATCAAATTTTTTCGAAAGTGTCAGATTGCATGCGAAACGCGTAAAAAACAAATATTTTTTTTTTTTTTTGGAAATTTCCCTTTGTTTCAGAAGAGAATTTTTTCGGACTTTGACATGATTTTTCAAAAAATCAAATTTTTTCGATAAAGTCAGATTGCATGCGAAACGCGTAAAAAACAAATATTTATTTTTTTTTTGAAATTTCCCTTTGTTTCAGAAGAGAATTTTTTCGGACCTTGACATGATTTTTCAAAAAATCAAATTTTTTCGAAAGTGTCAGATTGCATGCGAAACGCGTAAAAACAAATATTTTTTTTTTTTTTGGAAATTTCCCTTCGTTTCAGAAGAGAATTTTTTCGGACTTTGACATGATTTTTCAAAAAATCAATTTTTTTCGAAAGTGTCAGATTGCATGCGAAACGCGTAAAAAACAAATTTTTTTTTTTTTTTTGGAAATTTCCCTTTGTTTCAGAAGAGAATTTTTTCGGACTTTGACATGATTTTTCAAAAAATCAAATTTTTTCGATAAAGTCAGATTGCATGCGAAACGCGTAAAAAACAAATATTTATTTTTTTTTTGAAATTTCCCTTTGTTTCAGAAGAGAATTTTTTCGGACCTTGACATGATTTTTCAAAAAATCAAATTTTTTCGAAAGTGTCAGATTGCATGCGAAACGCGTAAAAAACAAATATTTTTTTTTTTTTTGGAAATTTCCCTTCGTTTCAGAAGAGAATTTTTTCGGACTTTGACATGATTTTTCAAAAAATCAAATTTTTTCGAAAGTGTCAGATTGCATGCGAAACGTGTAAAAAACAAATATTTATTTTTTTTTTGAAATTTCCCTTTGTTTCAGAAGAGAATTTTTTCGGACCTTGACATGATTTTTAAAAAAATCAAATTTTTTCGAAAGTGTCAGATTGCATGCGAAACGCGTAAAAAACAATTTTTTTTTTTTTTTTTGGAAATTTCCCTCTGTTTCAGAAGAGAATTTTTTCGGACTTTGACATGATTTTTCAAAAAATCAAATTTTTTCGAAAGTGTCAGATTGCATGCGAAACGCGTAAAAAACAAATATTTTTTTTTTTGGAAATTTCCCTTTGTTTCAGAAGAGAATTTTTTCGGACTTTGAAATGATTTTTTAAAAATCAAATTTTTTCGAAAGTGTTAGATTGCATGCGAAACGCGTAAAAAACAAATTTTTTTTTTTTTTTTAGAAATTTCCCTTTGTTTCAGAAGAGAATTTTGTCGGACATGATTTTTCAAAAAATCAAATTTTTTCGAAAGTGTCAGATTGCATGCGAAACGCGTAAAAAACAAATATTTTTTTTTTTTTGGAAATTTCCCTTTGTTTCAGAAGAGAATTTTTTCGGACTTTGACATGATTTTTCAAAAAATCAAATTTTTTCGATAAAGTCAGATTGCATGCGAAACGCGTAAAAAACAAATATTTTTTTTTTTTTTTTAAATTTCCCTTTGTTTCAGAAGAGAATTTTTTCGGACTTTGACATGATTTTTCAAAAAATCAAATTTTTTCGAAAGTGTCAGATTGCATGCGAAACGCGTAAAAAACAAATATTTTTTTTTTTTTTGGAAATTTCCCTTCGTTTCAGAAGAGAATTTTTTCGGACTTTGACATGATTTTTCAAAAAATCAAATTTTTTCGAAAGTGTCAGATTGCATGCGAAACGCGTAAAAAACAAATATTTTTTTTTTTTTTGGAAATTTCCCTTCGTTTCAGAAGAGAATTTTTTCGGACTTTGACATGATTTTTCAAAAAATCAAATTTTTTCGAAAGTGTCAGATTGCATGCGAAACGCGTAAAAAACAAATATTTTTTTTTTTTTTGGAAATTTCCCTTCGTTTCAGAAGAGAATTTTTTCGGACTTTGACATGATTTTTCAAAAAATCAAATTTTTTCGAAAGTGTCAGATTGCATGCGAAACGCGTAAAAAACAAATATTTTTTTTTTTTTTGGAAATTTCCCCTCGTTTCAGAAGAGAATTTTTTCGGACTTTGACATGATTTTTCAAAAAATCAAATTTTTTCGAAAGTGTCAGATTGCATGCGAAACGCGTAAAAAACAAATATTTTTTTTTTTTTTGGAAATTTCCCTTCGTTTCAGAAGAGAATTTTTTCGGACTTTGACATGATTTTTCAAAAAATCAAATTTTTTCGAAAGTGTCAGATTGCATGCGAAACGCGTAAAAAACAAATATTTTTTTTTTTTTTTGGAAATTTCCCTTCGTTTCAGAAGAGAATTTTTTCGGACTTTGACATGATTTTTCAAAAAATCAAATTTTTTCGAAAGTGTCAGATTGCATGCGAAACGCGTAAAAAACAAATATTTTTTTTTTTTTTGGAAATTTCCCTTCGTTTCAGAAGAGAATTTTTTCGGACTTTGACATGATTTTTCAAAAAATCAAATTTTTTCGAAAGTGTCAGATTGCATGCGAAACGCGTAAAAAACAAATATTTTTTTTTTTTTTGGAAATTTCCCTTCGTTTCAGAAGAGAATTTTTTCGGACTTTGACATGATTTTTCAAAAAATCAAATTTTTTCGAAAGTGTCAGATTGCATGCGAAACGCGTAAAAAACAAATATTTTTTTTTTTTTTGGAAATTTCCCTTCGTTTCAGAAGAGAATTTTTTCGGACTTTGACATGATTTTTCAAAAAATCAAATTTTTTCGAAAGTGTCAGATTGCATGCGAAACGTGTAAAAAACAAATATTTATTTTTTTTTTGAAATTTCCCTTTGTTTCAGAAGAGAATTTTTTCGGACCTTGACATGATTTTTAAAAAAATCAAATTTTTTCGAAAGTGTTAGATTGCATGCGAAACGCGTAAAAAACAAATTTTTTTTTTTTTTTTAGAAATTTCCATTTGTTTCAGAAGAGAATTTTGTCGGACGACATGATTTTTCAAAAAATCAGTTTTTTTCGAAAGTGTCAGATTGCATGCGAAACGCGTAAAAAACAAATATTTTTTTTTTTTTGGAAATTTCCCTTTGTTTCAGAAGAGAATTTTTTCGGACTTTGACATGATTTTTCAAAAAATCAAATTTTTTCGATAAAGTCAGATTGCATGCGAAACGCGTAAAAAACAAATATTTATTTTTTTTTTGAAATTTCCCTTTGTTTCAGAATAGAATTTTTTCGGACTTTGACATGATTTTTCAAAAAATCAAATTTTTTCGAAAGTGTCAGATTGCATGCGAAACGCGTAAAAAACAAATATTTTTTTTTTTTTTTGGAAATTTCCCTTTGTTTCAGAAGAGAAATTTTTCGGACTTTGACATGATTTTTCAAAAAATCAATTTTTTTCGAAAGTGTCAGATTGCATGCGAAACGCGTAAAAAACAAATATTTTTTTTTTTTGGAAATTTCCCTTTGTTTCAGAAGAGAATTTTTTCGGACTTTGACATGATTTTTCAAAAAATCAAATTTTTTCGAAAGTGTCAGATTGCATGCGAAACGCGTAAAAAACAAATATTTTTTTTTTTTTTTGGAAATTTCCCTTTGTTTCAGAAGAGAAATTTTTCGGACTTTGACATGATTTTTCAAAACATCAAATTTTTTCGAAAGTGTCAGATTGCATGCGAAACGCGTAAAAAACAAATTTTTTTTTTTTTTTTTGGAAATTTCCCTTTGTTTCAGAAGAGAATTTTTTCGGACCTTGACATGATTTTTCAAAAAATCAAATTTTTTCGAAAGTGTCAGATTGCATGCGAAACGCGTAAAAAACAAATATTTTTTTTTTTTTTGGAAATTTCCCTTCGTTTCAGAAGAGAATTTTTTCGGACTTTGACATGATTTTTCAAAAAATCAAATTTTTTCGAAAGTGTCAGATTGCATGCGAAACGCGTAAAAAACAAATATTTTTTTTTTTTGGAAATTTCCCTTTGTTTCAGAAGAGAATTTTTTCGGACTTTGACATGATTTTTCAAAAAATCAAATTTTGTCGATAAAGTCAGATTGCATGCGAAACGCGTAAAAAACAAATATTTATTTTTTTTTTGAAATTTCCCTTTGTTTCAGAAGAGAATTTTTTCGGACCTTGACATGATTTTTCAAAAAATCAAATTTTTTCGAAAGTGTCAGATTGCATGCGAAACGCGTAAAAAACAAATATTTTTTTTTTTTTTTGGAAATTTCCCTTTGTTTCAGAAGAGAAATTTTTCGGACTTTGACATGATTTTTCAAAACATCAAATTTTTTCGAAAGTGTCAGATTGCATGCGAAACGCGTAAAAAACAAATTTTTTTTTTTTTTTTTTGGAAATTTCCCTTTGTTTCAGAAGAGAATTTTTTCGGACTTTGACATGATTTTTCAAAAAATCAAATTTTTTCGAAAGTGTCAGATTGCATGCGAAACGCGTAAAAAACAAATATTTTTTTTTTTTTGGAAATTTCCCTTTGTTTCAGAAGAGAATTTTTCGGACTTTGACATGATTTTTCAAAAAATCAAATTTTTTCGAAAGTGTCAAATTGCATGCGAAACGCGTAAAAAACTATTTTTTTTTTTTTTTTTTTTGGAAATTTCCCTTTGTTTCAGAAGATAATTTTTTCGGACTTTGACATGATTTTTCAAAAAATCAAATTTTTTCGATAAAGTCAGATTGCATGCGAAACGCGTAAAAAACAAATATTTATTTTTTTTTTTAAATGTCCCTTTGTTTCAGAAGAGAATTTTTTCGGACTTTGACATGATTTTTCAAAAAATCAAATTTTTTCGAAAGTGTCAGATTGCATGCGAAACGCGTAAAAAACAAATATTTTTTTTTTTTTTTGGAAATTTCCCTTTGTTTCAGAAGAGAAATTTTTCGGACTTTGACATGATTTTTCAAAACATCAAATTTTTTCGAAAGTGTCAGATTGCATGCGAAACGCGTAAAAAACAAATTTTTTTTTTTTTTTTTGGAAATTTCCCTTTGTTTCAGAAGAGAATTTTTTCGGACCTTGACATGATTTTTCAAAAAATCAAATTTTTTCGAAAGTGTCAGATTGCATGCGAAACGCGTAAAAAACAAATATTTTTTTTTTTTTTGGAAATTTTCCTTCGTTTCAGAAGAGAATTTTTTCGGACTTTGACATGATTTTTCAAAAAATCAAATTTTTTCGAAAGTGTCAGATTGCATGCGAAACGCGTAAAAAACAAATATTTTTTTTTTTTGGAAATTTCCCTTTGTTTCAGAAGAGAATTTTTTCGGACTTTGACATGATTTTTCAAAAAATCAAATTTTGTCGATAAAGTCAGATTGCATGCGAAACGCGTAAAAAACAAATATTTATTTTTTTTTTGAAATTTCCCTTTGTTTCAGAAGAGAATTTTTTCGGACCTTGACATGATTTTTCAAAAAATCAAATTTTTTCGAAAGTGTCAGATTGCATGCGAAACGCGTAAAAAACAAATATTTTTTTTTTTTTTTGGAAATTTCCCTTTGTTTCAGAAGAGAAATTTTTCGGACATTGACATGATTTTTCAAAACATCAAATTTTTTCGAAAGTGTCAGATTGCATGCGAAACGCGTAAAAAACAATTTTTTTTTTTTTTTTTTTGGAAATTTCCCTTTGTTTCAGAAGAGAATTTTTTCGGACTTTGACATGATTTTTCAAAAAATCAAATTTTTTCGAAAGTGTCAAATTGCATGCGAAACGCGTAAAAAACTATTTTTTTTTTTTTTTTTTTTGGAAATTTCCCTTTGTTTCAGAAGATAATTTTTTCGGACTTTGACATGATTTTTCAAAAAATCAAATTTTTTCGATAAAGTCAGATTGCATGCGAAACGCGTAAAAAACAAATATTTATTTTTTTTTTTAAATGTCCCTTTGTTTCAGAAGAGAATTTTTTCGGACTTTGACATGATTTTTCAAAAAATCAAATTTTTTCGATAAAGTCAGATTGCATGCGAAACGCGTAAAAAACAAATATTTATTTTTTTTTTTAAATGTCCCTTTGTTTCAGAAGAGAATTTTTTCGGACCTTGACATGATTTTTCAAAAAATCAAATTTTTTCGATAAAGTCAGATTGCATGCGAAACGCGTAAAAAACAAATATTTTTTTTTTTTTTTTTAAATTCCCTTTGTTTCAGAAGAGAATTTTTTCGGACCTTGACATGATTTTTCAAAAAATCAAATTTTTTCGAAAGTGTCAGATTGCATGCGAAACGCGTAAAAAACAAATATTTTTTTTTTTTTGGAAATTTCCCTTTGTTTCAGAAGAGAATTTTTTCGGACTTTGACATGATTTTTCAAAAAATCAAATTTTTTCGATAAAGTCAGATTGCATGCGAAACGCGTAAAAAACAAATATTTATTTTTTTTTTTAAATGTCCCTTTGTTTCAGAAGAGAATTTTTTCGGACCTTGACATGATTTTTCAAAAAATCAATTTTTTTCGAAAGTGTCAGATTGCATGCGAAACGCGTAAAAAACAAATATTTTTTTTTTTTTTGGAAATTCCCCTTTGTTTCAGAAGAGAAATTTTTCGGACTTTGACATGATTTTTCAAAACATCAAATTTTTTCGAAAGTGTCAGATTGCATGCGAAACGCGTAAAAAACAATTTTTTTTTTTTTTTTTTGGAAATTTCCCTTTGTTTCAGAAGAGTATTTTTTCGGACTTTGACATGATTTTTTAAAAAATCAAATTTTTTCGAAAGTGTTAGATTGCATGCGAAACGCGTAAAAAACAAATATTTATTTTTTTTTTGAAATTTCCCTTTGTTTCAGAAGAGAATTTTTTCGGACCTTGACATGATTTTTCAAAAAATCAAATTTTTTCGAAAGTGTCAGATTGCATGCGAAACGCGTAAAAAACAAATATTTTTTTTTTTTGGAAATTTCCCTTTGTTTTAGAAGAGAATTTTGTCGAACGACATGATTTTTCAAAAAATCAAATTTTTTCGAAAGTGTCAGATTGCATGCGAAACGCGTAAAAAACAAATATTTTTTTTTTTTTGGAAATTTCCCTTTGTTTCAGAAGAGAATTTTTTCGGACTTAGACATGATTTTTCAAAAAATCAAATTTTTTCGATAAAGTCAGATTGCATGCGAAACGCGTAAAAAACAAATTTTTTTTTTTTTTTTTAAATTTCCCTTTGTTTTAGAAGAGAATTTTTTCGGACCTTGACATGATTTTTCAAAAAATCAAATTTTTTCGAAAGTGTCAGATTGCATGCGAAACGCGTAAAAAACAAATATTTATTTTTTTTTGAAATTTCCCTTTGTTTCAGAAGAGAATTTTTTCGGACCTTGACATGATTTTTCAAAAAATCAAATTTTTTCGAAAGTGTCAGATTGCATGCGAAACGCGTAAAAAACAAATATTTTTTTTTTTTTTTGAAATTTCCCTTTGTTTCAGAAGAGAAATTTTTCGGACTTTGACATGATTTTTCAAAACATCAAATTTTTTCGAAAGTGTCAGATTGCATGCGAAACGCGTAAAAAACAAATTTTTTTTTTTTTTTTTGGAAATTTCCCTTTGTTTCAGAAGAGAATTTTTTCGGACTTTGACATGATTTTTCAAAAAATCAAATTTTTTCGATAAAGTCAGATTGCATGCGAAACGCGTAAAAAACAAATTTTTTTTTTTTTTTTTTGGAAATTTCCCTTTGTTTCAGAAGAGAATTTTTTCGGACTTTGACATGATTTTTTAAAAAATCAAATTTTTTCGAAAGTGTTAGATTGCATGCGAAACGCGTAAAAAACAAATTTTTTTTTTTTAGAAATTTCCCTTTGTTTTAGAAGAGAATTTTGTCGAACGACATGATTTTTCAAAAAATCAAATTTTTTCGAAAGTGTCAGATTGCATGCGAAACGCGTAAAAAACAAATATTTTTTTTTTTTTGGAAATTTCCCTTTGTTTCAGAAGAGAATTTTTTCGGACTTAGACATGATTTTTCAAAAAATCAAATTTTTTCGATAAAGTCAGATTGCATGCGAAACGCGTAAAAAACAAATATTTTTTTTTTTTTTTAAATTTCCCTTTGTTTTAGAAGAGAATTTTTTCGGACCTTGACATGATTTTTCAAAAAATCAAATTTTTTCGAAAGTGTCAGATTGCATGCGAAACGCGTAAAAAACAAATATTTATTTTTTTTTGAAATTTCCCTTTGTTTCAGAAGAGAATTTTTTCGGACCTTGACATGATTTTTCAAAAAATCAAATTTTTTCGAAAGTGTCAGATTGCATGCGAAACGCGTAAAAAACAAATATTTTTTTTTTTTTTGGAAATTTCCCTTTGTTTCAGAAGAGAAATTTTTCGGACTTTGACATGATTTTTCAAAACATCAAATTTTTTCGAAAGTGTCAGATTGCATGCGAAACGCGTAAAAAACAAATTTTTTTTTTTTTTTTTGGAAATTTCCCTTTGTTTCAGAAGAGAATTTTTTCGGACTTTGACATGATTTTTCAAAAAATCAAATTTTTTCGAAAGTGTCGGATTGCATGCGAAACGCGTAAAAAACAAATATTTTTTTTTTTTTGGAAATTTCCCTTTGTTTCAGAAGAGAATTTTTCGGACTTTGACATGATTTTTCAAAAAATCAAATTTTTTCGAAAGTGTCAGATTGCATGCGAAACGCGTAAAAAACAATTTTTTTTTTTTTTGGAAATTTCCCTCTGTTTCAGAAGAGAATTTTTTCGGACTTTGACATGATTTTTCCAAAAATCAAATTTTATCGAAAGTATCAGATTGCATGCGAAACGCGTAAAAAACAAATATTTTTTTTTTTTTTTAAATTTCCCTTTGTTTCAGAAGAGAATTTTTTCGGACCTTGACATGATTTTTCAAAAAATCAAATTTTTTCGATAAAGTCAGATTGCATGCGAAACGCGTAAAAAACAAATATTTTTTTTTTTTTTTAAATTTCCCTTTGTTTCAGAAGAGAATTTTTTCGGACCTTGACATGATTTTTCAAAAAATCAAATTTTTTCGATAAAGTCAGATTGCATGCGAAACGCGTAAAAAACAAATATTTTTTTTTTTTTTTTTAAATTTCCCTTTGTTTCAGAAGAGAATTTTTTCGGACCTTGACATGATTTTTCAAAAAATCAAATTTTTTCGAAAGTGTCAGATTGCATGCGAAACGCGTAAAAAACAAATATTTTTTTTTTTTTGGAAATTTCCCTTTGTTTCAGAAGAGAATTTTTTCGGACTTTGACATGATTTTTCAAAAAATCAAATTTTTTCGATAAAGTCAGATTGCATGCGAAACGCGTAAAAAACAAATATTTTTTTTTTTTTTTTAAATTTCCCTTTGTTTCAGAAGAGAATTTTTTCGGACCTTGACATGATTTTTCAAAAAATCAATTTTTTTCGATAAAGTCAGATTGCATGCGAAACGCGTAAAAAACAAATATTTTTTTTTTTTTTTAAATTTCCCTTTGTTTCAGAAGAGAATTTTTTCGGACCTTGACATGATTTTTCAAAAAATCAAATTTTTTCGAAAGTGTCAGATTGCATGCGAAACGCGTAAAAAACAAATATTTTTTTTTTTTTGGAAATTTCCCTTTGTTTCAGAAGAGAATTTTTTCGGACTTTGACATGATTTTTTAAAAAATCAAATTTTTTCGAAAGTGTTAGATTGCATGCGAAACGCGTAAAAAACAAATTTTTTTTTTTTAGAAATTTCCCTTTGTTTCAGAAGAGAATTTTTTCGGACTTTGACATGATTTTTCAAAAAATCAAATTTTTTCGAAAGTGTCAGATTGCATGCGAAACGCGTAAAAAACAAATATTTTTTTTTTTGGAAATTTCCCTTTGTTTCAGAAGAGAATTTTTTCGGACTTTGACATGATTTTTCAAAAAATCAATTTTTTTCGAAAGTGTCAGATTGCATGCGAAACGCGTAAAAAACAAATATTTTTTTTTTTTTTGGAAATTTCCCTTTGTTTCAGAAGAGAATTTTTTCGGACTTTGACATGATTTTTCAAAAAATCAAATTTTTTCGAAAGTGTCAGATTGCATGCGAAACGCGTAAAAAACAAATATTTTTTTTTTTTTTTGGAAATTTCCCTTTGTTTCAGAAGAGAATTTTTTCGGACTTTGACATGATTTTTCAAAAAATCAAATTTTTTCGATAAAGTCAGATTGCATGCGAAACGCGTAAAAAACAAATATTTTTTTTTTTTTTGAAATGTCCCTTTGTTTCAGAAGAGAATTTTTTCGGACCTTGACATGATTTTTCAAAAAATCAAATTTTTTCGAAAGTGTCAGATTGCATGCGAAACGCGTAAAAAACAAATATTTTTTTTTTTTTTTGGAAATTTCCCTTTGTTTCAGAAGAGAAATTTTTCGGACTTTGACATGATTTTTCAAAACATCAAATTTTTTCGAAAGTGTCAGATTGCATGCGAAACGCGTAAAAAACAATTTTTTTTTTTTTTTTTGGAAATTTCCCTCTGTTTCAGAAGAGAATTTTTTCTGACTGACATGATTTTTCAAAAAATCAAATTTTTTCGAAAGTGTCAGATTGCATGCGAAACGCGTAAAAAACAAATATTTTTTTTTTTTTGGAAATTTCCCTTTGTTTCAGAAGAGAATTTTTTCGGACTTTGACATGATTTTTTAAAAAATCAAATTTTTTCGAAAGTGTTAGATTGCATGCGAAACGCGTAAAAAACAAATTTTTTTTTTTTTTTTAGAAATCTCCCTTTGTTTCAGAAGAGAATTTTGTCGGACGACATGATTTTTCAAAAAATCAAATTTTTTCGAAAGTGTCAGATTGCATGCGAAACGCGTAAAAAACAAATTTTTTTTTTTTTTGGAAATTTCCCTTTGTTTCAGAAGAGAATTTTTTCGGACTTTGACATGATTTTTCAAAAAATCAAATTTTTTCGATAAAGTCAGATTGCATGCGAAACGCGTAAAAAACAAATATTTATTTTTTTTTTGAAATTTCCCTTTGTTTCAGAATAGAATTTTTTCGGACTTTGACATGATTTTTCAAAAAATCAAATTTTTTCGAAAGTATCAGATTGCATGCGAAACGCGTAAAAAACAAATATTTTTTTTTTTTTTTTAAATTTCCCTTTGTTTCAGAAGAGAATTTTTTCGGACCTTGACATGATTTTTCAAAAAATCAAATTTTTTCGATAAAGTCAGATTGCATGCGAAACGCGTAAAAAACAAATATTTATTTTTTTTTTAAATGTCCCTTTGTTTCAGAAGAGAATTTTTTCGGACCTTGACATGATTTTTCAAAAAATCAAATTTTTTCGAAAGTGTCAGATTGCATGCGAAACGCGTAAAAAACAAATATTTTTTTTTTTTTTTTGGAAATTTCCCTTTGTTTCAGAAGAGAAATTTTTCGGACTTTGACATGATTTTTCAAAACATCAAATTTTTTCGAAAGTGTCAGATTGCATGCGAAACGCGTAAAAAACAATTTTTTTTTTTTTTTTTGGAAATTTCCCTCTGTTTCAGAAGAAAATTTTTTCGGACTTTGACATGATTTTTCAAAAAATCAAATTTTTTCGAAAGTATCAGATTGCATGCGAAACGCGTAAAAAACAAATATTTTTTTTTTTTTTTTAAATTTCCCTTTGTTTCAGAAGAGAATTTTTTCGGACCTTGACATGATTTTTCAAAAAATCAAATTTTTTCGAAAGTGTCAGATTGCATGCGAAACGCGTAAAAAACAAATATTTTTTTTTTTTTGGAAATTTCCCTTTGTTTCAGAAGAGAATTTTTTCGGACTTTGACATGATTTTTCAAAAAATCAAATTTTTTCGATAAAGTCAGATTGCATGCGAAACGCGTAAAAAACAAATATTTTTTTTTTTTTTTAAATGTCCCTTTGTTTCAGAAGAGAATTTTTTCGGACCTTGACATGATTTTTCAAAAAATCAATTTTTTTCGAAAGTGTCAGATTGCATGCGAAACGCGTAAAAAACAAATATTTTTTTTTTTTTTTGGAAATTTCCCTTTGTTTCAGTAGAGAAATTTTTCGGACTTTGACATGATTTTTCAAAAAATCAAATTTTTTCGAAAGTGTCAGATTGCATGCGAAACGCGTAAAAAACAAATATTTTTTTTTTTTTTTGGAAATTTCCCTTTGTTTCAGAAGAGAATTTTTTCGGACTTTGACATGATTTTTCAAAAAATCAAATTTTTTCGATAAAGTCAGATTGCATGCGAAACGCGTAAAAAACAAATATTTTTTTTTTTTTTGAAATGTCCCTTTGTTTCAGAAGAGAATTTTTTCGGACCTTGACATGATTTTTCAAAAAATCAAATTTTTTCGAAAGTGTCAGATTGCATGCGAAACGCGTAAAAAACAAATATTTTTTTTTTTTTTGGAAATTTCCCTTTGTTTCAGAAGAGAAATTTTTCGGACTTTGACATGATTTTTCAAAACATCAAATTTTTTCGAAAGTGTCAGATTGCATGCGAAACGCGTAAAAAACAATTTTTTTTTTTTTTTTTGGAAATTTCCCTCTGTTTCAGAAGAGAATTTTTTCTGACTTTGACATGATTTTTCAAAAAATCAAATTTTTTCGAAAGTGTCAGATTGCATGCGAAACGCGTAAAAAACAAATATTTTTTTTTTTTTGGAAATTTCCCTTTGTTTCAGAAGAGAATTTTTTCGGACTTTGACATGATTTTTTAAAAAATCAAATTTTTTCGAAAGTGTTAGATTGCATGCGAAACGCGTAAAAAACAAATTTTTTTTTTTTTTTTAGAAATTTCCCTTTGTTTCAGAAGAGAATTTTGTCGGACGACATGATTTTTCAAAAAATCAAATTTTTTCGAAAGTGTCAGATTGCATGCGAAACGCGTAAAAAACAAATTTTTTTTTTTTTTGGAAATTTCCCTTTGTTTCAGAAGAGAATTTTTTCGGACTTTGACATGATTTTTCAAAAAATCAAATTTTTTCGATAAAGTCAGATTGCATGCGAAACGCGTAAAAAACAAATATTTATTTTTTTTTTGAAATTTCCCTTTGTTTCAGAATAGAATTTTTTCGGACTTTGACATGATTTTTCAAAAAATCAAATTTTTTCGAAAGTGTCAGATTGCATGCGAAACGCGTAAAAAACAAATTTTTTTTTTTTTTTTAGAAATTTCCCTTTGTTTCAGAAGAGAATTTTGTCGGACGACATGATTTTTCAAAACATCAAAT
This sequence comes from Tachinus rufipes, assembly GCA_963932245.1. Lineage (NCBI taxonomy): Eukaryota > Metazoa > Arthropoda > Insecta > Coleoptera > Staphylinidae > Tachinus > Tachinus rufipes. The sequence continues at coordinate 87,412,653 of OZ010748.1, read as the reverse complement.
TTTTTCGAAAGTGTCAGATTGCATGCGAAACGCGTAAAAAACAAATATTTTTTTTTTTTTTGGAAATTTTCCTTCGTTTCAGAAGAGAATTTTTTCGGACTTTGACATGATTTTTCAAAAAATCAAATTTTTTCGATAAAGTCAGATTGCATGCGAAACGCGTAAAAAACAAATATTTATTTTTTTTTTAAATGTCCCTTTGTTTCAGAAGAGAATTTTTTCGGACCTTGACATGATTTTTCAAAAAATCAAATTTTTTCGAAAGTGTCAGATTGCATGCGAAACGCGTAAAAAACAAATATTTTTTTTTTTTTTTGGAAATTTCCCTTTGTTTCAGAAGAGAAATTTTTCGGACTTTGACATGATTTTTCAAAACATCAAATTTTTTCGAAAGTGTCAGATTGCATGCGAAACGCGTAAAAAACAATTTTTTTTTTTTTTTTTGGAAATTTCCCTCTGTTTCAGAAGAAAATTTTTTCGGACTTTGACATGATTTTTCAAAAAATCAAATTTTTTCGAAAGTATCAGATTGCATGCGAAACGCGTAAAAAACAAATATTTTTTTTTTTTTTTAAATTTCCCTTTGTTTCAGAAGAGAATTTTTTCGGACCTTGACATGATTTTTCAAAAAATCAAATTTTTTCGAAAGTGTCAGATTGCATGCGAAACGCGTAAAAAACAAATATTTTTTTTTTTTTGGAAATTTCCCTTTGTTTCAGAAGAGAATTTTTTCGGACTTTGACATGATTTTTCAAAAAATCAAATTTTTTCGATAAAGTCAGATTGCATGCGAAACGCGTAAAAAACAAATATTTTTTTTTTTTTTTAAATGTCCCTTTGTTTCAGAAGAGAATTTTTTCGGACCTTGACATGATTTTTCAAAAAATCAATTTTTTTCGAAAGTGTCAGATTGCATGCGAAACGCGTAAAAAACAAATATTTTTTTTTTTTTTTGGAAATTTCCCTTTGTTTCAGTAGAGAAATTTTTCGGACTTTGACATGATTTTTCAAAACATCAAATTTTTTCGAAAGTGTCAGATTGCATGCGAAACGCGTAAAAAACAATTTTTTTTTTTTTTTTTTGGAAATTTCCCTTTGTTTCAGCAGAGAATTTTTTCGGACTTTGACATGATTTTTCAAAAAATCAATTTTTTTCGAAAGTGTCAGATTGCATGCGAAACGCGTAAAAAACAAATATTTTTTTTTTTTTTTGGAAATTTCCCTTTGTTTCAGTAGAGAAATTTTTCGGACTTTGACATGATTTTTCAAAACATCAAATTTTTTCGAAAGTGTCAGATTGCATGCGAAACGCGTAAAAAACAATTTTTTTTTTTTTTTTAGAAATTTCCCTTTGTTTCAGAAGAGAATTTTGTCGGACGACATGATTTTTCAAAAAATCAAATTTTTTCGAAAGTGTCAGATTGCATGCGAAACGCGTAAAAAACAAATATTTTTTTTTTTTTTTTTTATTTCCCTTTGTTTCAGAAGAGAATTTTTTCGGACCTTGACATGATTTTTCAAAAAATCAAATTTTTTCGAAAGTGTCAGATTGCATGCGAAACGCGTAAAAAACAAATATTTTTTTTTTTTGGAAATTTCCCTTTGTTTCAGAAGAGAATTTTTTCGGACTTTGACATGATTTTTCAAAAAATCAAATTTTTTCGAAAGTGTCAGATTGCATGCGAAACGCGTAAAAAACAAATATTTTTTTTTTTTTGGAAATTTCCCTTTGTTTCAGAAGAGAATTTTTTCGGACTTTGACATGATTTTTTAAAAAATCAAATTTTTTCGAAAGTGTTAGATTGCATGCGAAACGCGTAAAAAACAAATTTTTTTTTTTTTTTTTAGAAATTTCCCTTTGTTTCAGAAGAGAATTTTGTCGGACGACATGATTTTTCAAAAAATCAAATTTTTTCGAAAGTGTCAGATTGCATGCGAAACGCGTAAAAAACAAATATTTTTTTTTTTTTTGGAAATTTCCCTTTGTTTCAGAAGAGAAATTTTTCGGACTTTGACATGATTTTTCAAAACATCAAATTTTTTCGAAAGTGTCAGATTGCATGCGAAACGCGTAAAAAATAATTTTTTTTTTTTTTTTGGAAATTTCCCTCTGTTTCAGAAGAGAATTTTTTCGGACTTTGACATGATTTTTCAAAAAATCAAATTTTTTCGAAAGTATCAGATTGCATGCGAAACGCGTAAAAAACAAATATTTTTTTTTTTTTTTTAAATTTCCCTTTGTTTCAGAAGAGAATTTTTTCGGACCTTGACATGATTTTTCAAAAAATCAAATTTTTTCGATAAAGTCAGATTGCATGCGAAACGCGTAAAAAACAAATATTTTTTTTTTTTTTTAAATTTCCCTTTGTTTCAGAAGAGAATTTTTTCGGACCTTGACATGATTTTTCAAAAAATCAAATTTTTTCGAAAGTGTCAGATTGCATGCGAAACGCGTAAAAAACAAATATTTTTTTTTTTTGGAAATTTCCCTTTGTTTCAGAAGAGAATTTTTTCGGACTTTGACATGATTTTTCAAAAAATCAAATTTTTTCGATAAAGTCAGATTGCATGCGAAACGCGTAAAAATCAAATATTTTTTTTTTTTTTTAAATGTCCCTTTGTTTTAGAAGAGAATTTTTTTGGACCTTGACATGATTTTTCAAAAAATCAAATTTTTTCGAAAGTGTCAGATTGCATGCGAAACGCGTAAAAAACAAATATTTTTTTTTTTTGGAAATTTCCCTTTGTTTCAGAAGAGAATTTTTTCGGACTTTGACATGATTTTTCAAAAAATCAATTTTTTTCGAAAGTGTCAGATTGCATGCGAAACGCGTAAAAAACAAATATTTTTTTTTTTTTGGAAATTTCCCTTTGTTTCAGAAGAGATGTTTTTCGGACTTTGACATGATTTTTCAAAAAATCAAATTTTTTCGAAAGTGTCAGATTGCATGCGAAACGCGTAAAAAACAAATATTTTTTTTTTTTTTTGGAAATTTCCCTTTGTTTCAGAAGAGAATTTTTTCGGACTTTGACATGATTTTTCAAAAAATCAAATTTTTTCGATAAAGTCAGATTGCATGCGAAACGCGTAAAAAACAAATATTTTTTTTTTTTTTGAAATGTCCCTTTGTTTCAGAAGAGAATTTTTTTGGACCTTGACATGATTTTTCAAAAAATCAAATTTTTTCGAAAGTGTCAGATTGCATGCGAAACGCGTAAAAAACAAATATTTTTTTTTTTTGGAAATTTCCCTTTGTTTCAGAAGAGAATTTTTTCGGACTTTGACATGATTTTTTAAAAAATCAAATTTTTTCGAAAGTGTTAGATTGCATGCGAAACGCGTAAAAAACAAATTTTTTTTTTTTTTTTAGAAATTTCCCTTTGTTTCAGAAGAGAATTTTGTCGGACGACATGATTTTTCAAAAAATCAAATTTTTTCGAAAGTGTCAGATTGCATGCGAAACGCGTAAAAAACAAATTTTTTTTTTTTTTGGAAATTTCCCTTTGTTTCAGAAGAGAATTTTTTCGGACTTTGACATGATTTTTCAAAAAATCAAATTTTTTCGATAAAGTCAGATTGCATGCGAAACGCGTAAAAAACAAATATTTTTTTTTTTTTTGAAATTTCCCTTTGTTTCAGAATAGAATTTTTTCGGAGTTTGACATGATTTTTCAAAAAATCAAATTTTTTCGAAAGTGTCAGATTGCATGCGAAACGCGTAAAAAACAAATATTTTTTTTTTTTTTTGGAAATTTCCCTTTGTTTCAGAAGAGAAATTTTTCGGACTTTGACATGATTTTTCAAAACATCAAATTTTTTCGAAAGTGTCAGATTGCATGCGAAACGCGTAAAAAACAAATTTTTTTTTTTTTTTTTTTGGAAATTTCCCTTTGTTTCAGAAGAGAATTTTTTCGGACCTTGACATGATTTTTCAAAAAATCAAATTTTTTCGAAAGTGTCAGATTGCATGCGAAACGCGTAAAAAACAAATATTTTTTTTTTTTTTGGAAATTTCCCTTCGTTTCAGAAGAGAATTTTTTCGGACTTTGACATGATTTTTCAAAAAATCAAATTTTTTCGAAAGTGTCAGATTGCATGCGAAACGCGTAAAAAACAAATATTTTTTTTTTTTGGAAATTTCCCTTTGTTTCAGAAGAGAATTTTTTCGGACTTTGACATGATTTTTCAAAAAATCAAATTTTTTCGAAAGTGTCAGATTGCATGCGAAACGCGTAAAAAACAAATATTTTTTTTTTTTTTTGGAAATTTCCCTTTGTTTCAGAAGAGAATTTTTTCGGACTTTGACATGATTTTTCAAAAAATCAAATTTTTTCGATAAAGTCAGATTGCATGCGAAACGCGTAAAAAACAAATATATATTTTTTTTTTGAAATGTCCCTTTGTTTCAGAAGAGAATTTTTTCGGACCTTGACATGATTTTTCAAAAAATCAAATTTTTTCGAAAGTGTCAGATTGCATGCGAAACGCGTAAAAAACAAATATTTTTTTTTGTTTTGGAAATTTCCCTTTGTTTCAGAAGAGAAATTTTTCGGACTTTGACATGATTTTTCAAAACATCAAATTTTTTCGAAAGTGTCAGATTGCATGCGAAACGCGTAAAAAATAATTTTTTTTTTTTTTTTGGAAATTTCCCTCTGTTTCAGAAGAGAATTTTTTCGGACTTTGACATGATTTTTCAAAAAATCAAATTTTTTCGAAAGTATCAGATTGCATGCGAAACGCGTAAAAAACAAATATTTTTTTTTTTTTTTTAAATTTCCCTTTGTTTCAGAAGAGAATTTTTTCGGACCTTGACATGATTTTTCAAAAAATCAAATTTTTTCGATAAAGTCAGATTGCATGCGAAACGCGTAAAAAACAAATATTTTTTTTTTTTTTTTAAATTTCCCTTTGTTTCAGAAGAGAATTTTTTCGGACCTTGACATGATTTTTCAAAAAATCAAATTTTTTCGAAAGTGTCAGATTGCATGCGAAACGCGTAAAAAACAAATATTTTTTTTTTTTGGAAATTTCCCTTTGTTTCAGAAGAGAATTTTTTCGGACTTTGACATGATTTTTCAAAAAATCAAATTTTTTCGATAAAGTCAGATTGCATGCGAAACGCGTAAAAATCAAATATTTTTTTTTTTTTTTGAAATGTCCCTTTGTTTCAGAAGAGAATTTTTTTGGACTTTGACATGATTTTTCAAAAAATCAAATTTTTTCGAAAGTGTCAGATTGCATGCGAAACGCGTAAAAAACAAATATTTTTTTTTTTTGGAAATTTCCCTTTGTTTCAGAAGAGAATTTTTTCGGACTTTGACATGATTTTTCAAAAAATCAATTTTTTTCGAAAGTGTCAGATTGCATGCGAAACGCGTAAAAAACAAATATTTTTTTTTTTTTGGAAATTTCCCTTTGTTTCAGAAGAGATTTTTTTCGGACTTTGACATGATTTTTCAAAAAATCAAATTTTTTCGAAAGTGTCAGATTGCATGCGAAACGCGTAAAAAACAAATATTTTTTTTTTTTTTTGGAAATTTCCCTTTGTTTTAGAAGAGAATTTTTTCGGACTTTGACATGATTTTTCAAAAAATCAAATTTTTTCGATAAAGTCAGATTGCATGCGAAACGCGTAAAAAACAAATATTTTTTTTTTTTTTGAAATGTCCCTTTGTTTCAGAAGAGAATTTTTTTGGACCTTGACATGATTTTTCAAAAAATCAAATTTTTTCGAAAGTGTCAGATTGCATGCGAAACGCGTAAAAAACAAATATTTTTTTTTTTTGGAAATTTCCCTTTGTTTCAGAAGAGAATTTTTTCGGACTTTGACATGATTTTTTAAAAAATCAAATTTTTTCGAAAGTGTTAGATTGCATGCGAAACGCGTAAAAAACAAATTTTTTTTTTTTTTTAGAAATTTCCCTTTGTTTCAGAAGAGAATTTTGTCGGACGACATGATTTTTCAAAAAATCAAATTTTTTCGAAAGTGTCAGATTGCATGCGAAACGCGTAAAAAACAAATTTTTTTTTTTTTTGGAAATTTCCCTTTGTTTCAGAAGAGAATTTTTTCGGACTTTGACATGATTTTTCAAAAAATCAAATTTTTTCGATAAAGTCAGATTGCATGCGAAACGCGTAAAAAACAAATATTTTTTTTTTTTTTGAAATTTCCCTTTGTTTCAGAATAGAATTTTTTCGGAGTTTGACATGATTTTTCAAAAAATCAAATTTTTTCGAAAGTGTCAGATTGCATGCGAAACGCGTAAAAAACAAATATTTTTTTTTTTTTTTGGAAATTTCCCTTTGTTTCAGAAGAGAAATTTTTCGGACTTTGACATGATTTTTCAAAAAATCAAATTTTTTCGAAAGTGTCAGATTGCATGCGAAACGCGTAAAAAACAAATATTTTTTTTTTTTTTTGGAAATTTCCCTTTGTTTTAGAAGAGAATTTTTTCGGACTTTGACATGATTTTTCAAAAAATCAAATTTTTTCGATAAAGTCAGATTGCATGCGAAACGCGTAAAAAACAAATATTTTTTTTTTTTTTGAAATGTCCCTTTGTTTCAGAAGAGAATTTTTTTGGACCTTGACATGATTTTTCAAAAAATCAAATTTTTTCGAAAGTGTCAGATTGCATGCGAAACGCGTAAAAAACAAATATTTTTTTTTTTTGGAAATTTCCCTTTGTTTCAGAAGAGAATTTTTTCGGACTTTGACATGATTTTTTAAAAAATCAAATTTTTTCGAAAGTGTTAGATTGCATGCGAAACGCGTAAAAAACAAATTTTTTTTTTTTTTTAGAAATTTCCCTTTGTTTCAGAAGAGAATTTTGTCGGACGACATGATTTTTCAAAAAATCAAATTTTTTCGAAAGTGTCAGATTGCATGCGAAACGCGTAAAAAACAAATTTTTTTTTTTTTTGGAAATTTCCCTTTGTTTCAGAAGAGAATTTTTTCGGACTTTGACATGATTTTTCAAAAAATCAAATTTTTTCGATAAAGTCAGATTGCATGCGAAACGCGTAAAAAACAAATATTTTTTTTTTTTTTGAAATTTCCCTTTGTTTCAGAATAGAATTTTTTCGGAGTTTGACATGATTTTTCAAAAAATCAAATTTTTTCGAAAGTGTCAGATTGCATGCGAAACGCGTAAAAAACAAATATTTTTTTTTTTTTTTGGAAATTTCCCTTTGTTTCAGAAGAGAAATTTTTCGGACTTTGACATGATTTTTCAAAACATCAAATTTTTTCGAAAGTGTCAGATTGCATGCGAAACGCGTAAAAAACAAATTTTTTTTTTTTTTTTTTGGAAATTTCCCTTTGTTTCAGAAGAGAATTTTTTCGGACCTTGACATGATTTTTCAAAAAATCAAATTTTTTCGAAAGTGTCAGATTGCATGCGAAACGCGTAAAAAACAAATATTTTTTTTTTTTTTTGGAAATTTCCCTTTGTTTTAGAAGAGAATTTTTTCGGACTTTGACATGATTTTTCAAAAAATCAAATTTTTTCGATAAAGTCAGATTGCATGCGAAACGCGTAAAAAACAAATATTTTTTTTTTTTTTGAAATGTCCCTTTGTTTCAGAAGAGAATTTTTTTGGACCTTGACATGATTTTTCAAAAAATCAAATTTTTTCGAAAGTGTCAGATTGCATGCGAAACGCGTAAAAAACAAATATTTTTTTTTTTTGGAAATTTCCCTTTGTTTCAGAAGAGAATTTTTTCGGACTTTGACATGATTTTTTAAAAAATCAAATTTTTTCGAAAGTGTTAGATTGCATGCGAAACGCGTAAAAAACAAATTTTTTTTTTTTTTAGAAATTTCCCTTTGTTTCAGAAGAGAATTTTGTCGGACGACATGATTTTTCAAAAAATCAAATTTTTTCGAAAGTGTCAGATTGCATGCGAAACGCGTAAAAAACAAATTTTTTTTTTTTTTGGAAATTTCCCTTTGTTTCAGAAGAGAATTTTTTCGGACTTTGACATGATTTTTCAAAAAATCAAATTTTTTCGATAAAGTCAGATTGCATGCGAAACGCGTAAAAAACAAATATTTTTTTTTTTTTTGAAATTTCCCTTTGTTTCAGAATAGAATTTTTTCGGAGTTTGACATGATTTTTCAAAAAATCAAATTTTTTCGAAAGTGTCAGATTGCATGCGAAACGCGTAAAAAACAAATATTTTTTTTTTTTTTTGGAAATTTCCCTTTGTTTCAGAAGAGAAATTTTTCGGACTTTGACATGATTTTTCAAAACATCAAATTTTTTCGAAAGTGTCAGATTGCATGCGAAACGCGTAAAAAACAAATTTTTTTTTTTTTTTTTTGGAAATTTCCCTTTGTTTCAGAAGAGAATTTTTTCGGACCTTGACATGATTTTTCAAAAAATCAAATTTTTTCGAAAGTGTCAGATTGCATGCGAAACGCGTAAAAAACAAATATTTTTTTTTTTTTTGGAAATTTCCCTTCGTTTCAGAAGAGAATTTTTTCGGACTTTGACATGATTTTTCAAAAAATCAAATTTTTTCGAAAGTGTCAGATTGCATGCGAAACGCGTAAAAAACAAATATTTTTTTTTTTTTTTGGAAATTTCCCTTTGTTTCAGAAGAGAATTTTGTCGGACGACATGATTTTTCAAAAAATCAAATTTTTTCGAAAGTGTCAGATTGCATGCGAAACGCGTAAAAAACAAATATTTATTTTTTTTTTGAAATTTCCCTTTGTTTCAGAAGAGAATTTTTTCGGACCTTGGCATGATTTTTCAAAAAATCAAATTTTTTCGAAAGTGTCAGATTGCATGCGAAACGCGTAAAAAACAAATATTTTTTTTTTTTTTTGGAAATTTCCCTTTGTTTCAGAAGAGAAATTTTTCGGACTTTGACATGATTTTTCAAAAAATCAAATTTTTTCGAAAGTGTCAGATTGCATGCGAAACGCGTAAAAAACAAATATTTTTTTTTTTTTGGAAATTTCCCTTTGTTTCAGAAGAGAATTTTGTCGGACATGATTTTTCAAAAAATCAAATTTTTTCGAAAGTGTCAGATTGCATGCGAAACGCGTAAAAAACAAATATTTTTTTTTTTTGGAAATTTCCCTTTGTTTCAGAAGAGAATTTTTTCGGACTTTGACACGATTTTTCAAAAAATCAAATTTTTTCGAAAGTGTCAGATTGCATGCGAAACGCGTAAAAAACAAATATTTTTTTTTTTTGGAAATTTCCCTTTGTTTCAGAAGAGAATTTTTTCGGACTTTGACATGATTTTTCAAAAAATCAATTTTTTTCGAAAGTGTCAGATTGCATGCGAAACGCGTAAAAAACAAATATTTTTTTTTTTGGAAATTTCCCTTTGTTTCAGAAGAGAATTTTTTCGGACTTTGACATGATTTTTCAAAAAATCAAATTTTTTCGATAAAGTCAGATTGCATGCGAAACGCGTAAAAAACAAATATATATTTTTTTTTTGAAATGTCCCTTTGTTTCAGAAGAGAATTTTTTCGGACCTTGACATGATTTTTCAAAAAATCAAATTTTTTCGAAAGTGTCAGATTGCATGCGAAACGCGTAAAAAACAAATATTTTTTTTTTTTTTTGGAAATTTCCCTTTGTTTCAGAAGAGAATTTTTTCGGACTTTGACATGATTTTTCAAAAAATCAAATTTTTTCGATAAAGTCAGATTGCATGCGAAACGCGTAAAAAACAAATATATATTTTTTTTTTGAAATGTCCCTTTGTTTCAGAAGAGAATTTTTTCGGACCTTGACATGATTTTTCAAAAAATCAAATTTTTTCGAAAGTGTCAGATTGCATGCGAAACGCGTAAAAAACAAATATTTTTTTTTTTTTTTGGAAATTTCCCTTTGTTTCAGAAGAGAATTTTTTCGGACTTTGACATGATTTTTCAAAAAATCAAATTTTTTCGATAAAGTCAGATTGCATGCGAAACGCGTAAAAAACAAATATATATTTTTTTTTTGAAATGTCCCTTTGTTTCAGAAGAGAATTTTTTCGGACCTTGACATGATTTTTCAAAAAATCAAATTTTTTCGAAAGTGTCAGATTGCATGCGAAACGCGTAAAAAACAAATATTTTTTTTTTTTTTGGAAATTTCCCTTTGTTTCAGAAGAGAAATTTTTCGGACTTTGACATGATTTTTCAAAACATCAAATTTTTTCGAAAGTGTCAGATTGCATGCGAAACGCGTAAAAAACAATTTTTTTTTTTTTTTTTTGGAAATTTCCCTCTGTTTCAGAAGAGAATTTTTTCGGACTTTGACATGATTTTTCAAAAAATCAAATTTTTTCGAAAGTGTCAGATTGCATGCGAAACGCGTAAAAAACAAATATTTTTTTTTTTTGGAAATTTCCCTTTGTTTCAGAAGAGAATTTTTTCGGACTTTGACATGATTTTTTAAAAAATCAAATTTTTTCGAAAGTGTTAGATTGCATGCGAAACGCGTAAAAAACAAATTTTTTTTTTTTTTTTAGAAATTTCCCTTTGTTTCAGAAGAGAATTTTGTCGGACGACATGATTTTTCAAAAAATCAAATTTTTTCGAAAGTGTCAGATTGCATGCGAAACGCGTAAAAAACAAATATTTTTTTTTTTTTGGAAATTTCCCTTTGTTTCAGAAGAGAATTTTTTCGGACTTTGACATGATTTTTCAAAAAATCAAATTTTTTCGATAAAGTCAGATTGCATGCGAAACGCGTAAAAAACAAATATTTTTTTTTTTTTTTTTAAATTTCCCTTTGTTTCAGAAGAGAATTTTTTCGGACCTTGACATGATTTTTCAAAAAATCAAATTTTTTCGAAAGTGTCAGATTGCATGCGAAACGCGTAAAAAACAAATATTTTTTTTTTTTTTTGGAAATTTCCCTTTGTTTCAGAAGAGAATTTTTTCGGACTTTGACATGATTTTTCAAAAAATCAAATTTTTTCGATAAAGTCAGATTGCATGCGAAACGCGTAAAAAACAAATATTTATTTTTTTTTTGAAATTTCCCTTTGTTTCAGAAGAGAATTTTTTCGGACCTTGACATGATTTTTCAAAAAATCAAATTTTTTCGAAAGTGTCAGATTGCATGCGAAACGCGTAAAAACAAATATTTTTTTTTTTTTTGGAAATTTCCCTTCGTTTCAGAAGAGAATTTTTTCGGACTTTGACATGATTTTTCAAAAAATCAATTTTTTTCGAAAGTGTCAGATTGCATGCGAAACGCGTAAAAAACAAATTTTTTTTTTTTTTTTGGAAATTTCCCTTTGTTTCAGAAGAGAATTTTTCGGACTTTGACATGATTTTTCAAAAAATCAAATTTTTTCGAAAGTGTTAGATTGCATGCGAAACGCGTAAAAAACAAATATTTATTTTTTTTTTGAAATTTCCCTTTGTTTCAGAAGAGAATTTTTTCGGACCTTCACATGATTTTTCAAAAAATCAAATTTTTTCGAAAGTGTCAGATTGCATGCGAAACGCGTAAAAAACAAATATTTTTTTTTTTTTAGAAATTTCCCTTTGTTTCAGAAGAGAATTTTGTCGGACGACATGATTTTTCAAAAAATCAAATTTTTTCGAAAGTGTCAGATTGCATGCGAAACGCGTAAAAAACAAATATTTTTTTTTTTTGGAAATTTCCCTTTGTTTCAGAAGAGAATTTTTTCGGACTTTGACATGATTTTTCAAAAAATCAAATTTTTTCGATAAAGTCAGATTGCATGCGAAACGCGTAAAAAACAAATATTTATTTTTTTTTTGAAATTTCCCTTTGTTTCAGAAGAGAATTTTTTCGGACCTTGGCATGATTTTTCAAAAAATCAAATTTTTTCGAAAGTGTCAGATTGCATGCGAAACGCGTAAAAAACAAATATTTTTTTTTTTTTTTGGAAATTTCCCTTTGTTTCAGAAGAGAAATTTTTCGGACTTTGACATGATTTTTCAAAAAATCAAATTTTTTCGAAAGTGTCAGATTGCATGCGAAACGCGTAAAAAACAAATATTTTTTTTTTTTTGGAAATTTCCCTTTGTTTCAGAAGAGATTTTTTTCGGACTTTGACATGATTTTTTAAAAAATCAAATTTTTTCGAAAGTGTTAGATTGCATGCGAAACGCGTAAAAAACAGATTTTTTTTTTTTTTTTAGAAATTTCCCTTTGTTTCAGAAGAGAATTTTGTCGGACATGATTTTTCAAAAAATCAAATTTTTTCGAAAGTGTCAGATTGCATGCGAAACGCGTAAAAAACAAATATTTTTTTTTTTTTGGAAATTTCCCTTTGTTTCAGAAGAGATTTTTTTCGGACTTTGACATGATTTTTTAAAAAATCAAATTTTTTCGAAAGTGTTAGATTGCATGCGAAACGCGTAAAAAACAGATTTTTTTTTTTTTTTTAGAAATTTCCCTTTGTTTCAGAAGAGAATGTTGTCGGACATGATTTTTCAAAAAATCAAATTTTTTCGAAAGTGTCAGATTGCATGCGAAACGCGTAAAAAACAAATATTTTTTTTTTTTTGGAAATTTCCCTTTGTTTTAGAAGAGAATTTTTTCGGACTTTGACATGATTTTTCAAAAAATCAAATTTTTTCGATAAAGTCAGATTGCATGCGAAACGCGTAAAAAACAAATATATATTTTTTTTTTTTAAATTTCCCTTTGTTTCAGAAGAGAATTTTTTCGGACCTTGACATGATTTTTCAAAAAATCAAATTTTTTCGAAAGTGTCAGATTGCATGCGAAACGCGTAAAAAACAAATTTTTTTTTTTTTTTGGAAATTTCCCTTTGTTTCAGAAGAGAATTTTTTCGGACCTTGACATGATTTTTCAAAAAATCAAATTTTTTCGAAAGTGTCAGATTGCATGCAAAATTTCCCTTTGTTTCAGAAGTAACTTTCCTAAAAATTAAAAATAATTAAAATCAATACGCTCAATTTTGTGTATTCTTATACTATTTAACATAACTGTTTTCTGAAGTCGAATGATTAATTGAAATAACTTGTAAACTATTCATTGGATTTTTATGCAACTTGGTGCCAATATACTTTATTATCGTTTCTCCTAATTGTGTAAAAACAATCAAAATTGATACGTTCAATTTAATATAATTAAAAACTATTTTAACTCCACCGTTGCCGGTCCCAAGTCCGGATGAGAAAGGAGGAGGGGGAGGAGTAACAACCTCGTTAAAAAACCAGGGTTCAACTGGCCCGGTTGATAGCACCTTGTTAGGGCCCCAGCCAAGGGTTACTGGTGAAAAACCATCAACGAGTATGGACATCCACAGGCGAAGAACTTCTAGCGATAAAGGTTAAAGCAAGAGACTGGTTTCCTTTTCTCATAAAAAAATCAAACATTGGCTTGGAGTACTTGATCTTGTACTATAAGCCAATGTTTGATTTTTCATCAAAGAAAACGAAGCAAGCAACAAAAAAGAATTATGAATCTAGAGAATAAAATGTACAAGGTCTGAGTGCAAAAGTAATTAAAGTGGAAAGAGAGATTTCAAAACTATAATAGACAGAAGGCCAAGAAGACGGTAGAAGAAAGAAATAGCATAAGCAATGAGCGCTAGACACAGTAAAATAACAGAGGGGAATGGAAATTGGGTATTGGATAAACTACATTACATCAGCCAACAGCTGGTTTTTGTCGATAAGTGATTAGTTCAAATAACATAACTTGTAAACCGTTTATTGGATTTTTATGCTACTTAATACCAATATATTTTATTATCACTACTCCTAATTGTGTAAAAATAATCAATATTGGTACGCCCAATTTTATATAACTAATACAAAAAATTGTTATTGTACATTCACAAATTTGATATTAACTGAAAGATATTTTTAAGGCGCAAAAAGTTTACTTAATAAAAATAATGCATTGATATTTTATAATAAGTAATAATAATAGTTTAGTTTTCGACTCTACGCTGCCGTGCCGTCGATTCCCCCATACAGATCCATCCATTGCAGCTCGCACGGCTCGTACTCCCCACTACTCGCAGTCGTTCGGGTTGTTCGGTCTGAGTAAGGTGTGCGCGTAGTGTAGTGTGTAATTCGTGCTGTGTATAATAAAATACGTTGTTAATTCTATTAAAGTTATTATTATATAAATAAAGCAAAGTGTGTGCTAATGATATAGGATTAATATGGTACTCCTCAATGGTGGAATCAACTATTGATATGAAGTCGGTTAAAAGGTTTGAATTTGTAGTTAATTTCTTGATACCCCAACATTATTAGCATTGTATTTTTGTAATAATTGTTACACGTTTGATTTGGATAAACTGTTACTAATTTTTGAACCAAAAAATACGTTAGCAATTTTATAGTTTTTTGTCATTGCTGTACAATGTTTGTAATATAGTTTAATACTTATAGATATGAAATAAATTAATTATTTATTTATTCTCAATCCAACGATCATTGATATGTTTTAGGCGAGTAATGAATTAGTCAATTAAACAGTTTATCAGCAATTCATTTAATAGCAATGAGCAAATGATCACTTCCTATTGCGAAAGGAGGATTTTATATTATTATAAAGGATTTGATAAATTATTCAATGAAAAAATAGTAGTGATTTTGTTCATCAATTTATACAATGCATCTAATGTCTAATTTGAATATCTTGTGTGTTTTCTTAGTTCTTTAAAAGTTGATAATTAATTCAATTAATTAATCCTAGTTTTTGATGTTTTTGCTAAACGGATTTTATCTAAACGTTTCATGTATAAAATGAAAAGCAATTTTAAAGAACTCTATGTTTATTATTCACATCCATTGATATATTAATATATTGTTTCAGAAACAATTTATCAGGCCTTGCGTTGAGTAAGCAATTCAGATCAGGCGGATTGGATAGAGGGGGTAAAGCGTAGAGCCGGGCTGGCAGGCGTGCGTTCAGTTCAGTGCGGAATGTTGTGTCGGTAGCATGTTCTTGCTGTGTGTGTGAATAATAAATGCACAAAGAGTATAAACGTAGTATTGTAACTGATAGTGCATTATTGTGTTAAGCTGTTGGGAGAATATATTCAATATTTTGGTAAGTAGATTTTAATTTTATGTTAAAAATGTATTTAAATAGAAAGCAAGCAGTGCTCCGGCCTAATTTGGACGTGTTTTTGAGTTGTTTTATTTTTATTTTTATTTGTTTATAATAATTAAACAGTTTCAATAACAAACTAATGATATTTTATTTAAAAATTTTAATTAAAATTTAGTTGTGAATTTATATTTAATACTGAATGAAAGATTAATTTGAAAATCAACAAAGCTTATTTAAAAATTATATGAATTTTATTTGATTGTATGTTTTAGGACGGAACTCCAATCCTTGCTTTGAGCGTGCTACACTGATCGAGCTGGCAACACATTCAATTCAGTGCGGGATTCTAACGTGTTTTTAGTGGTAAACTATTGTGGAAATTGTGCGATGTTAGTTAATATCAATACAAACTTACGTTTTTAAAGCAGTGTTTCTAAATCCTGACGTTTGAAGATATGGGCGTTCCAGGAAGTAGGAGGAAATGCATCCATTTAAGGAGCAATAGGTAAGAATTATATTCTACTGCAATGATATAATAAAAATAAACTAATACTTTATTTATAATCATTTTAGGTTCTTTTATGGCAGAAGATGTTTAATGGTGAGTCATTTTATTTTAATTAGTTGGTGATGTTACTGCTGGTAATATCCCACCTCAATTTATGCTTGTAGGGTGGTTGCTATGATTGTGACTCATTTTAATATAGTAACACTATGCATACGCGGAAGCCTACAAGCTTAAATTGTTGTATAGATGGTGCTTAGTGATTAGTTGGTTGCTACTTGTTTCCGGATCTGTCTGACCAAATATTGGGGCAGCTAAAGTTTCAAGTAATTATGGTAGTTCGCCGGCGTTAAACTTCTGGGCATCGAATTCAGTGGGTTTTAACGCGCAGGTTGTAGTTGACTGATTAGTGTGCCCCAAACATTGCTTCTAGGCGAGTTATCTTGTACTGATTTTCGTCATATTGTTTGCTAGTTTGGGGTTGTAGGAGGTAGGCTCTTTACCAACGTAAGGAGGTGAGCAGTATTTAGTGCGTTTCCATTAATTTCTCGATTGGTGGTTACGTTTGGTGTAACGTAGAGTGTACGCGTCTGTATGAAAGCCCTCTATGATAGGAGCTAATTATAATTAGATATCCTTCATACTGCCTTTGCATATTGTGGATAACTTTTACAGGTCGGTGCCGTAGGGTAGTTAGAAATCTTTTTCTTCTTAAATCGAGACTTTCATTTAGCAGAAACTGACCGTTCCTCGGAATGCTTGCTAGTCTGTTATATACATGATTGTTTTCGTATAGATGTAGTGGTATTAGATGATGCATTGTTTTGATGTATCTTACATTGCCGAGTCGTTGTGTAATTGCTGTACTGACGTTTAAACTTGCTTGCAAGAGTTAGTAGCCAGAATTCAACACGATTGCAAGGTGATGCTTGTTTGGGTAGTTTAGTTACTTCTAGCTGGTTTAAATATGGTATTCTCCAGCAGAGATGCCATTTTTGCGTGATAGTTTGGTTAGTTCTTTTTAGTTGCTTTTCTATTTTAACATTTTCCAAAGTGCCCAAGTGATTGTTTGTTAATTATAAATTTCAATTTGTTTAATAAATTTAATTTTAGTTTTATTATGTCAATCAATATTTTTTTATGTAAATTTTTAGTTGAGTTATTTAATTTAATCAAACAATATAATAATTTGTTTCTTCCTTAGATTTAAATTCTTTATTTTTGTATTCTAAATTATTTCACTTGGTTACTTTAAAGCATGCGTAGTATTGAATTTTCCTTTACTAATAGTATTTATACTGAAGTTATCAGTGATTAATTTCTTATTATAATGTTTCAGCTTTTTAATACAAAGGAAAAATTTGTTGACATTAACGTTGCGCATACCCAATCGTACATGCCAATTCGTCCCCAATCAACTCGTACCAAATATGTTCAACGTTTTCATGTTGCAATTCCATGCTGCATCACTTAGCCAAAATTTCAATATAAATTTTTAATTAAATAAATTTATTTTTATACAATAAGAGCATGTGAATTGTGGCAATTTTTTGACAAATTTGTATTATATTTTATGACATGATTAGGTTAAACGAAAGCCCAACGTAGTCACATTAGTGATGACTTGTAGCCTGACCAAGGTTTAAGGTTTGATCTAGTGTAAGAGTCGACGCCGGCTTAGTGAGTCCCCACCATTCCAGCTGACGCTTAGTACTTTGAAGAATTTGGTCATTCTTGTCAGTGTTATGCTATCAGCAGTTGGTCTAAAAAAGGGTAAACCCCTCATGCGCAGGGACACCTTCCTCTGTTCTATAGGTGGTTCAACCTTGGTGGCACAGGTTAGATGAGACTGTTAAGTAACTGTTAACTTTAATTTGATTTGAATTCACTGACTAACATTGCTTCATCATAAATTATTTTTTTTTTATTTTAGCGTTTGATAATATTTGGTATTGGTTGCGAAATAACTTGAACTTAAAATATTTTAATAATAATTAGTTAAAGAAATCAATTTTTTTATTTTTTTTTATATTTTTAAACATACGTGTCCTCCATTCTGACAATTACATGTAAAAATCTTTGGTGTAATATTAATTGATTTTACTTATTAATATCGAAAAACAAATTAATTTAATTTAAATAAATTTACTTTTAATTTTGGATTTAAAATTTAACAATAGAAATTAAACAAGTAATAACAATTTACATGTAATGTTAGGAATATATGAAAAACATTTTGAATTGGCATCAACGAATGGGTATTACAAATTTGGCGATTATCAAACATTAAGCACCCAATGCAATTTTGCATTCAAGTAATCTTATTTGCAGTTCTTGCTCACATTAATTTATGTTTTTAAATAGTTTTCAGTAATAATTAATATGAATGCTTATTCATAATTTGTTTTTATTATGATTTTTTAAGGATTTAGAGTTTTGTAAAACCCACTTCTCTTCAAGAAGTGCAAAATATTTTGCACATTGTCAATTTGGTTCAATATTTTATTTCGATTCCAGTTAGGATTTTTTTAAATTTAATGTATTTTCTTAGTAAAGTTGTTTTCTAAAAAGCACTTTTTTGTAGATTATAGTCTAGTTAGTTAACCAACTATGACAAAAGTAGATTTTTCTTCAAATTTTTAGTCAAGTCATGTGAGAATAATGTGAGCAGGGATTGTATGTTTTTAAATTATAAAGTTTATTAATAATTAAACTCTTTGCTTAAGGCATAAGATGAAGTTTTGTATTAAATTCAATTTTCCTCCTTTTGTTAAATGTTAATTAACTATAATGTCGCCAAATTTATCTAAACGCAACTTTAGCTGTAATACATCAGATTTTTTCTTTAGCTCTATATTCCGGATCGGAAAAGGCAACCAAGGCAGTCGGTTCTTCAAATGTTGGTTGTTTTGAGGTATTTACGTGTGCTTATATTAAGGAAAGCATGCCGAGTTGAAGAAGTTTATTGTTATTGACGATCAATCTTCTTACAACTTTGAATGTTTTACTTGGTTTGAGCTTTGTAAAGACCAATGAACGACTAATCTTTTAAATGTCGACTGTGTTGGGTCTTGAGGAGTGCTCAAATCGGGGAGCACTTTCCATGTTCGGCCGAGGATGTTTGTCTTGAACGACAAATTTTTCCGGACTTGGAAAGTGTTTATCGATTTGAAACTCTGAGAGACAGCTGAACTCCGAGAAAGAAATAGATGCAAATTTTTGGGTAGTAGAGTAGACCCGGAGGCTCTGGGAGTCTGTCGGAAGGGCTAGAATAGAAAAGTAGAGGGAGCCCGTGTCGCCCGTGCGCGTAAAAACGGGACCCGCCTTCGGCGGGTATATATAACCCGCCTTCGGCGGGTATATATAACCCGCCTTCGGCGGGTTATTAAGCCGCCTTCGGCGGCTTAATAACCGCCTTCGGCGGTTATTATATCCCGCCTTCGGCGGGACCTAATTAATTAGCCGCCTTCGGCGGCTATAATAACTTCATAAACTTACCTTGACAAACTTAAAAATAGCAAACCTCCGTGATGGGGAGGATTCCCCTGTAGAAAGGGGTATATCTTTGGGGGTAAGTATTGTTGGGGGAGGAGATTAGTAAGGTTGATGATTGATATATTTAAAAAAAATAATTAAAAAATTAAACCCTCCATGCTGAAATTGTTCATAAAAAAGGAAAATAATACAAATGTATTTTTTAAACATTGATTTATTCATAAAAACAACATAATACACTACAATAAACAAACAATAGATTTTGCTTTCCTTTAAGCTAAGGTAGAGAACGTGAGCAACGCGGGGTCTCCCGTGTAGTTCCGTTTTCCCCTAGACCTAAGGTAGAGAGCAAAATCAGCTCTTCTAAGAGCTAATTATTTCACCCCCAGTCTTACTACTAAAGTGGAGAGCAGAATCAGCTCTTCTAAGAGCTAATTAAGCTTACCTCCGGCTAAGGTAGAGAACGTGAGCAGCACGGTCCTTCCGTGCAGTTCCGTTTTCCCCTAGACCTAAGGTTGAGAGCAAAATCAGCTCTTCTAAGAGCTAATTATTTCACCCCCAGTCTTACTACTAAAGTGGAGAGCAGAATCAGCTCTTCTAAGAGCTAATTAAGCTTACCTTCGGCTAAGGTAGAGAACGTGAGCAGCACGGAGTCTCCCGTGTAGTTCCGTTTTCCACTAGACCTAAGGTAGAAAGCAAAATCAGCTCTTGTAAGAGCTAATATTTCACTCCCAGCCTTACTACTAAGCTAGAAAGCATCAGTTCTTCTAAGAGCTATTCAAGCTTACCCTCCCCATTACTTGCTTAGTAAATTACCCTCCCCAGATTTACCTATTTATTTGTATAAATCGAGCTTTTCCCAAAGTCTAAGGTTGAGAACGTGAGCAACACTCCTCTGTAGTTCAGTTTTCCCCTAGACTTAAGGACACAAGCATAAAACACAAAAAGTCTAAGATTAAAAACGTGAGCATCCACCTTGTTCTGTATCTCCGTTTTGCGTTAGACCTAAAGTCAAAACATAAAATTAAACAATGGCCGAATTTACTTAAAACATAAACTACCAATAGTAGTCACCACAACAGTCAACAAAATACATAAATAACTTACGACCAATAAAATAAGTATTAAATTATATAACAAATAAAAGTTTTCCTAAAGTCCAAGGTTGAGAACGTGAGCAACACTCCTGTGTTGTTCCGTTTTCCCCTAGACTTAAGGTAGAAAGCAACAAAAAAAAAAACACTTTATTTCTGTGCGATTCAATTTTCCTAATATCACAGTAAACATTTGTTGCTTGTTGCATATAAACACCAATATCGTCAAATATTTATAAACTGTAGCAGAAACTTAAAACTACAATTCCAATCAATTTATCTTAAGCTTACAAACAAAGAAGCAACAAGCGTTTACTATTAAACGCACACTTAAATTTAAATTATAAGCAAAACATTAAAATAAATAAAAAAGATTGCAACAGTCATAAAAAGCAACAAACAATAACCAACTTCCAGTAAAGAAAAAATGACCATTACAAATTTTTACATTATCTTATTCATTGCCATAACAACGTTTTACAAACAATAATAAATAAACATTTACAGTTAATTAATTAATCAAATTATCAACAACTTTAAAAAATGATATAACAACTTTACAATTAACCAAATATAAAATTGAATAAATATCTTTAATTCATAACAAAGGAATTAAGAAAGACCTGCAGTTGACGCAAATTCATTGCGTTTGCAATTACTTATTAAATATGTTGTGTTTTAGATTTTAAATTAAAAATATTTACAGTAAAAAGTTTCGATTAAATGTAAAGATTTCAGTTCATTCAAGTTATTTATTTAATTTCACTATAAATTATTTTTTATTCTTATAAAAATGATGAAATTATTATATTGAAATTGATTAAAAATAAAAAATAATTTGTTGTAAAACTGTATAAATAATATTAATTTATAACTATAAAAAAATATATTTAAATTTTATATTGACCCCTTTTAAATATTAAATTAACTACGCCTATGCGTACACGAAGTCGCCATCTGTTGCAAATAATAAGTAGCTACCAACACCACAAGTTGAACCAATTGTGACGAGATGGCGCTAGAATAGCATATAGAGTTTACCGTCTAGTTTAACAAGTTATGATGAGGTAGCGCTACAATAGTATATAAAAAATTAAATAACATTTTAAAACAATCATTAATTAATTTACATCTACAACTAATGATATAATTAATTGTTAATAAAGTTACGTTTTAAAAAAGCATTGAAAATATCACAATGCTATGCTAGCGACACCTATCAGAAAGTAAGCTAATTGCAAATTTACAATACTGCTTACAGATGGGGCAAACAACAAACCGATAAAGTAGAACACTGAATTTAAATATTAAATGGCGCTAATTATTTTAAATTTAAATATAACAATTCCTAGACGTTACTAATAAATAAAATATAACAAACTTCAAATTCCAATTAGATTTAAACATAAATACAATGATGTAATAACATTGTTTATAATATTAATTTAATTACAATTGTATCGCCCACTAGAGCAAAGCACACCAAGGCAAAGCAATTTTTATCAATGAAAACACATTTTTGTCAAATAAAACTTGCATTTAAATTTGTTGTTGCCTCAGCTCGTTTTGCTATAATGCACAACAGCCTTATCAGTACAAAAACAAATAATTTAATTAGAATTTCATTTTGTTAAAATCGATTAATAAATGTTAATTCAAATTTTGTTGTGTTGTCTTCTTTCTGCATATTTCTGATGTATTCCTTCTGCTCATCATTGTATTCCTTTTGCTCATCATTATATTCTGTCTGCTTATCTCTGTATTCATTCTGCACATCATTGTATTCTGTCTGCTCTTTGTTGTATTTCATCTGCTTATCTGTATGTTCCATATGCTCATCATTGTATTTCTTCTGCTCATCGCTGTATTCTTTCTGCTCAATATTGTATTCCTTCTGCCCATCATTCTATTCCATCTGCTCATCACTGCATTCCTCCTTGTCATCATTGTATTCATTCTGCTCATTATTGTTTTCCAGTCTTCATCAATGGTAGCCATTTGATGGGAAATAAAGATAAGAAACTCAATCCTGTAAAAAGCAGAAATAACATTAAAGTACTTGAAATGTTATTAAGTAATAATTTTTAAATGTTATACAATAAAATTACAATTTATTTACCTTAAATGTGCCAAAAGCATAAATAAGTTCCTGCCATCAGGTTTCTTAATAGTAAAAGTAGAACTTCCATTGATTACATCATTTGTAAACTGAAGGCATTGATTCAACTGCTGTCATCTTTACTTGAATCAGCTTCATTAAAGATAAGCAACATCATACTATGTTTAAACTGAAGAAGTTCCTCCATATATAAATCTACTTCTACTCATCTTTGTATTCCGTCTGATCAACATTGCATTCCATCTGCTCATCATTGTATTCCTTTTGCTCATTATTGTATTCTATTCTTCATCAATAGTATCCATTTGATTGAAAATGAAGGTCAGAAACCCAATTCTTTAAAAAAAAAACAACATTAAAGTAATTGAAATGTTATATAGTAATTTCTAAATATTTAAAAAAATGATTATTTATTTACCTAGAATGTGCTTAAAACATAAACAAGTTCCTGCCCTCAGCTTCAGCATTGATTCTTGTGCTAAGCAGCATCATATGTATAAACTGAAGAAGTTCTTACAATCAGGAACTCTGCAATAAAATGAAACAAGGAATTTTGAATTTATATAATTTTTTTTAAAATATTGTTATAAAACATCATTCAAACTGTTCAATTATTATATACAAATTAGAATAAAAGTACAACTCCAAAACAAGTCCAAATTAAGCCAGAACATTACTTGCTTTCAATTTAAATATAAAGTTTATTAAAATAAAAAACTATTTACCAAAGTATTGAGATCCGGAAAATAGCTTAACACAATAGTCCATCAGTCACAATACTCTTTTGAACTTTCTTGCGCACTTAATCGTTATTATCCATCCACACACATGCTACCGAGACGACATCCCGCACCGAACTGAATCGCTTACTCATATTAGTCATATTACTCTGTACTCGACCAACGCAGGGAGCACAAAATATTTCCTAAAACAAAGTATTAATTTATTAATGAACGTGATTAATAAAAAATGCTTTTAATAAACTGTATACTCATTAAAATAGCTTTTCATTTGAAATCGCAAATAATTTCTTCACAAAATCGCATAGAAATGTAAAAATCGTTCAGAAAAATGTCGCATTTAGAATTCAAATATTACCCATACAATGGTTAAAATTAATCAAGATTCAATACAAAATCAGTTTCTAAGAAATTGAATTTGGTTTTGTGAATGTTTTAAAATATTATAACAAATTTGGTACAATTTTAGCAGAAAAAATTTAGAAATTTTCAATTACAAATTAAATAATTTCTATATATGTATGTCTTCCAGTTTTCTGCTTTTTTATTCTTTTAAAATTGTAAAAAACTTTATACTACTTATGCAACCAACATTACTTAATTACAAAATAATTAATTTCGCTATGTAGCAACTGCAAATAAAAGTTGCTATCACATTTTCCTAACTAAAACAAGTGCTATAAACTTAAATAAAAAATCAAAACTAAAAAAAATTGAAACGTTCCAGAAAGAAAGCAAAGTTTCACTTCGTAAACTACAAAATAATTAATTTTGCTATGTAGCAACTGTAAATAAAAGTTGCAATGACTTTTTCCTAACTAAAACAAGTGCTATAAACTCAAATAAAATATCAAAAGTAAAAAATATTAAAGCGTTCCAGAAAGAAACCAAAGTTTCTCTTCAAAAATTACAAAAGAATTAATTTTAAGAAGTAGCAACTAGTAAAAATCACTATTTCTTAATTAAAAGAAATGATAAAAGTGCAAATATATCAACAAAATTTAAAAATATTAACTCATTTCAAAATAAAATCAAAATGTTTAAAAGTAAATTACAAAATATTTAATTGCAGAAAGTAGCAACTAATAGGAGCTGCTTCAACTATTTCCAAATCAATATAAAATTAAACTAGGTAGTTCTAATAACAGTAGATAAATTTTAGTCAAATCAACAACTAAAATTTATCAGCAAGTATTGAAAATGTAAAATCTATCAATAAAATACAGAAGTTATTAGTATGTTCTGGAGTTTTGTAAACTGTCAGCAAATTCTAAATTTAATAAACTAGTTCTGAAACTATATCATCAGTCAGTTCAATCTGCTGCCAAATTGTACAACTAATAAGAAGTCAATAATCAATTCTCTACTCTCTTTTTGTTTCCTAATTTCAAATTGTATTTAAACTTGTGAAACTAACAAAATGTATAGTTTTTGTCATTGTTACTAACAAACCAAAACATTAAAATCTCATCTATGGATGTAAAAAATAATTAATTAACTAAGATTTCGACCAACAATTAATTTTTGGAATTAAATTTTGAAATTACAAGATTTAAATTTGCACAAAATTTAGCAAAGTTGATTGATTTGTAATTATGTTAAATTTTTCCATAAAATATTGTCATAAAATGTGAAAAACAATTGAATACATAAATTCTGTTTATAATTGAAAACATATGCAAGGTAAATATAATATAAACAAAATAATATTTAAAAGAATACTAAAGGCATAAATAAGAAAGTTATTTTCGTATGAAATTGAAATTTAATATTTGTTAATCAAAATCTATAAGATATACATTTAATCGGTTGCTTTAAGCACATAAATAAAACAATTAGTTAATCTTTACTGTGACCTAACAAAATACATTAAATCAATTTAATTATCTTAATACAATCCATTAATCTGATGCACGTAACATTATAAGCACCAAAACAAAACAAAAAAAAAAACAAAAAAAAAAGTATTCAAAGTACAATTCAAAAACATTTTAACATGCTGTAATTCTGTTCTGTTTCCTGCAGTCCAATTAATTGATTAAATCATTTTCTTATTATCTATACACTAATTATAATAACCTTTACTGCTAATTTAATAAATATTATTTATTGTCAACATTCTTTTTGACTGGTTTATTTTAAAGGTTTTAAATTATTAGGTTTGTATCAGGATCACAGAAACACGAAGAGATATTTGGAATAATGTAATTCCGTTCCCATTAGTCCGAAATTTTTTTAAATATTTTTCCCGTAATCTAGTAAGTAACTAGTGCATTCGAATGCTTTCTATTTGAATATATCGCATTCGAGTGCTCTCTAATACAACGTATTAGTTACATGTTCAAACACTTGCTCGCGCTTATGTGATCCTGATACAAACCTAACAATTTCAAACTTTTGAGCGAATAGTGACTAAGATTGTTGAAATTAAAATTTTATCCATAATTCATTAAAATAGCTGGAGAGACTAGTTACTCTCTAGATTATGAAGAAAAATATTTAAAAAATTATCAGACTGCAGGGAACAAAGTTAAAGCACTCAAATGCGATGTATTCGAGTGCACTCGAATGCACTAGTTAGTTACTCTCTAGATTACGGGAAAAAAATATTAAATAAATGATCGAACTGCAGAGAACGGAGTTTCAGCATGTCAAACATCTTCTCCCGTTTCTGTGGTCCTGTTACAAACCTAACAATTTCAAATTTAAACTATTAACATCTTTGAATGGACCTCATAAAAACCACACGTTTTTACACAAATTTCATTGGTAGGAAGTACATAATTGCCAACAATCTAGATATTACATAAAATAAATGTTCAGTTATAAAATATATATTTTTTCCATATATAGGAAAATTTTTACATTTTTTACTATTAGAAAATCAGAAATGTGTTTTAAATCTTTTTCACTTTAAACACATAAATCTTGAGCTGTTTTATTAATGCTTGGAAATAATAGAATCTCAGGTGCTGGAACACATTTGGAAATGTTCAAAATTAGTTATGGAAAATTGACCAAACAACAAAAATTTTATTTTGTATTGGTGGATTCTGCCTCCTCAATTTTATTTTCATCATCATCATCATTTTTACCATTTCATTCTATACACATATCTTGACCTATATTCATAAGATCAATGAGAGAGAATCATTTTCCTAATTTAATAGAAAAAATCAGAGAATTTTATAATCTAAAAATTGATTTATTTAGGCGTAAAAGTTGTTTTTAGTGTTGTGATGCGGTCAGAATTGAAGTTAGCCGCAGACGAACGTACTTTTGGTCACACCACTCAAATTCCAATTTTATGTTATAAAATAAACACAAAAAACTATTCATTCTTAGAATTTATTAATACCAAATTGATTACAAATGTCAATGTATTTAAGTTTAATAATCAAATGCATTGATTTGTGCGTTTGTAAAACAAAATTAGATTAAATCTATTCAAGTGGTGTGATTGTACCTTTTCCAAAGTACGTTCAAATTCACGTACTTTGACTTACACAGCACAAATAATTTAATCAAAATTATAGCTTTCCAGTACCTTAAAGGAGTAATTTGTTACCAAGAACTTAAAAGTTTCTCCTTATTGAAAGCGTTAGATCCAAGAAAGAAATGATAATATGCAATACATTGATGAGCAATACTTGGTGGGTGGATCAATCCAGTTCATTACTAGCGAGAAGCTTGCACTGAAGTCACCTTTTTAAGAGTTTGTTATCAAATAATTTGATTTTGTAAGTTTTGGAAGTGTGTTAGTCATAAGAAGAGATGGTGATATCTAGTTTCTAAATGACCAATACTTGGATGGGTCACTGCAATTTAGTAGTTTGAATTAAACTGATACAATCTAAAATAGCAGGAGACTCTCTAGATTTAAAGAAAAATATCGGACTGTAGGGAACAAATTTAAGCACTCAAATGCTATGTATTCGAGTGCACACATGTTAATAAAACTTTAAGTACCGATTAAATTTGTACCAATCGATGCAATAAATATAAACAATCGTCGATAATGTTAGTTTTTATTATAATATTGGAGTAGAATTTAATTCCTACCTATTGTTTCTTAAATGAAAACATTTCCTCCTTTGTCCTGGAACGCCTATACCTTCAACATGAGCTTCTACAATTGCGTCGACACAAATATTATTTTGAGAAACATCGCTACTTCTACTATGTTGGAATGCTGCACTGAATTGAATTGACTAACATGCCGACTTGACTAAGCTGTTTGCTCAGTATAGCATCAAAGCAAGGAATTTGAGTTGAGTTCCATCCTGAAACATGCAATGAAATCAAACAAAGAATTTTGCTTTAATATAATTTTAGAATTTAAACTTTTTAAAATTATATTTTTCAAAGATATTGTTATAAAATATCATTCAAACTGTTCAATTATTTTAAACAAATCAAAATAAAAGTAAAGCAACTCCAAAACACGTCCAAATTACGTCAGAAAACTGCTGCTTTCTATTTAAACACATTTTTAACAAAGTTAATTAAATAAAAAATTATTTACCAAAATATTGAATTCCAGAACATGTATTATCCAAATAGCTTAACAGAATAATTCACCATCAGTCATAATATTCTATTAAACTTCCTTGTGCACTTATTGATCGTTATTATCCAGAGCGAGAACATGCTACCGAGACATCCAGCACCAAACTGAACGCACGTCGTCCGGCCCGGCTCTACGCTGTCATCCAATCAGACTGAATTGCTTACTCAACCAACGCAGAGATTGAAAAAATTTCCTGAAACAAAATATTAATATATTAATGAATGTGAATAATAAATACTTTAAATAAACTTTGTGTTCTTTAAAATTGCTTTTTATTTAATTTCAAATTTGTCCATTAGATTAAATTACTAATATATAAAAATGTCTTTGATTTAGTAGAAATTTCTTTCTAAAAATTGAAACAGATTACAGATATATATAGACAAGATCCACTTACTACAGCTTTTTAAGTCTAATTTATTTAATTTCTATGTTCTGTGAGACACTCTCACTTTGGAGCCTCAAAATATACAAATGTTGATCAATTTAGAAAAATTGTTAACATCTGTAGAACATATGAATGAAATATATGTTTTCTTGCTAATTGTATTGCATTACATTAGAGCTATTTTGTACTAGGAAACAATTTTAAGCAAAAACTTTTAATAATAACTAATCAGAAATACACACATAATCCTTGTGGGAATTATAAATGTAGTTTGATAGCAAAGTCTTCAAGAAAAAACTGTATTTATCAGATTCACACCACTCTGAACCGACTGACTAAAGTTTTATTATAGCTAATTAGAAAAAAACATTTTCATTCAATTCATCACAAACAGAAGCAGACAACAAATTTCTACCACCCTTCAGCACCGAATTCTAAAACCAACAACTGAATAGGATATAGATGCCACTAGACTAAAAAATACGTTTTCCCAATTAAATTAAAATATAAAAAACCTCTGAGAAAAACGCATTTATACCTAAATTACCGCACATTTAATGTTTGGTATATATAAAAAATCAATAATACTGATAAAAATACTTCACAAATGATTTCTTCACAAAAGCGCATAGAAATGTTCAAATCATTTAGAAAAATGTATTGGGAACGCACTCAAATATTACCCATACAATGCTTGAAATTGATCAAAAATATATACAAAATGTCCTAAACTGAGCTTATAAAAAAAAATATATTTTGTTTTGTGAATGTTTTAAAATATAACAAATTTGATACAAGCAGCAAAAGATTTAAAAATTTGGACAATTTCAATATCATTACAAATTAAAAAGATCCGATTCTGTTACAAATTTTAATTATGAAAAAACTTCATATTACTTATTACTTGGAATGCAATCTTGAATATACGCAACTAAAACTGCACCATTTAAATTCCCCAGCGCCATCTCAAACTGTTTGTATGAATTACTAGTTCAATCGTATACTAAAAACAAAGATGTCGCTTAGATCGCAACACAAAATCTTTTAATACGCTACAATATTAATAATTAAATTGTTAATTATTTAACAAATGCATTAGAATTGTTAATGATTTAAAATAGGCTTCAATACTATGTTGATTAATAAAATCAGTTGTGAGGCGACATCTTACACAATTATTGTTAACTAAACTTGCATTAGTAAACATTATTGTCACAAGATGGCGCAAACCGACAACATAGGCGTAGGCAGAATATTTTAATAACGGACTAAACTGTATTATTTCAATATTATAGTACAATTTAAGCAAAGTGTAGGGATTTAATCCCAAAATAAATTAAAAAATGGTATACCTACCAAAATTACTATTAAATAAATGTTTTGCAGTCTAAAATTATTATATTATTTCCGAGTTCATATTAAATTTGTATTTATAAAATCAAAATAAAATAACAGAATTAATCAAAATTTACTAACTAAATAATTAATATGTATAAGAATTAGCAAATTTTTGTAAACAATTTCTACCTAAAACAAGTACTATTCAATTAAAGCGTTCCAAAATAAAATCAAAATTTCTCTTTGTTAATTACAAAATAATTAATTTAATGAAGTAGCACTTGTTAAAAAAAGTTGCTAGTACTAATTCCTACATTAAAATTAATTATTTCCGTTGTTGCCTTTACTTGGAAGATGTTATCAAAAATGTAGTAAAATAAAGAACACCAACCGACTCATTTAGGCGCATAAAATGCAAAAAAAATAAAACTTACTACTAAGCTAAAAAAATTCTGTCATTAAACAAATGCACGAAAAAGACAAAACCAATTTTTAAATAACTAACACTCGAGCCCGCCCAAGTGTTCATTGCAAAAAACTCGATTGCAATGTTCCTGCAAGTATGACTTACTAATGTAAGATGCCATTAAATAAAATGCGCGCAAAATAGTGCACAGCTTAGTAATAAGTGTAATAACCCGCCCAAATATTATCCAAAAATTAAAAGTTTTCCCATTAGCAAGTTAGATGTCATTAAATGAAAGCATTAAATAGACAAAACCTTTTCCTTGATAAAAAAAACACTTGGGAAGATAAGTGGGGAACATAGTTTAACAATTGTGAGAGACTGAAGTGACTGTTATGTTAATTGTCAAAAGATTCTCTTATCTACAATGTTTGATATACAAGAGAATAATTACCAGATGTCATTATATTAAAGTATGAAAGAATTGAACCCAATTCTTTTATAACAAACACTTGAGCGGATAGGCGAAAACAGCATTTAATAATTATGATGAGGTGATGCAAACTGAAATAATCCACCCACCTACTCAAATGTTAATTAACAAAAGATTGGAAATTTCTCTCACCTGCAATGTTCATGAGGGTATAACACACAAAAGAATAAATAGCATCCTTTAATTAAGCAAATCACATAATTGAATAATTGTGAGAATATAGTGGAAACTGGTAATGCTAAAACCTTTTTAATATTTTCTAATTTAATCAGGGCAAGCAATATTTTAACAAATTTATTCAAACATGGCAATTTTAAAATAAAACTCACGTTATGCTAATAGTCATCATTTATATTACAATAATGTATTAAATCCACTTCTTATTTTCTGGCACTTCTATTTTATACAATTTATTTTAATGAAACGCACTGTATGCCGGTCACTAGTGAAAGAGAGCGAGTCGGCTGCAGCGCAGCATCGGCTTAACTCGCTCCCCAACTTTCCCTTACCTACATTTAGATATTTGCGACGTATTCAACTCCTTCGTTTTATGCAGATAAGAGATTTGATTTAGAAACATGTAAAGTGCTTTTTTTCTTATCGCGTGGAATGAAATAATTTTTTATTCCGATAAAAAGTTTCAACATGAAACCTTTTTAGAATTTTATTTTATTTATAATAAATATAAATTATTTTCAACAGTACACCAAACGCAACCACCAATCGAGCAATTGATGGCAAGCGCACTAAATACCTCACTGTAAAGAGCCTACCTTATACAACCCAAACTAGCAAACAATAATAACAAAAGTCAATACTAAACAACTCGTCTAGAAGCAATGTTTGGACACACTAATCAGTCAACTACAACCTGCGCATCCAACTGAATTCGATGCTCAGAAGTTCAATGCCGGAAAACTACCATAATTACTTAAAACCTTAGCTGCCCCAATGTTTAGTCAGATAAATCCGGAAACAAGTAGCAACCAGATCTAATCACTAAGTACTATCTATACAACAATTTAAGCTTGTAGGCTTCCGCGTAAGCTAAAAACAATGAGTCACAATCATAGCATCCACCCTACAAGCACAAATTGAGACAAGATATTACCAGCAGAAACATCACCAACTAATATAAATCAAATGATTTACAACTCAGTCAGATCTAATACAATCGCAATAAATTAATTTAAACTGATTAATTTTTTTTTATTATAATTCTGGAGTAGAATTTATATTCCTACCTATTGTTCCTTAAATAGATGCATTTCTTCCTTCTTCCTGGAACGCCTATATCTTCTCGAAAATGTTCCACAATTGCGTTGACACAAATATTATTTTGAGAAACATTACTACTGCTACTGTGTTGTAATGCTGCACTGAATTGAATCGACTAACATGTCGACTTAACTAAGCTGTTTGCTCAGTATAGTATCAAAACAAAGAATTTGAGTTCCATCCTGAAACATGCAATGAAATCAAACAAGGAACTTTGCTTTAATATAGTTTTTGAACTTAAACTTTTTAAAATTATATTTTTCAAAAATTTTATTATAAAATATCATTCAAACAGTTCAATTATTATAAACAAATCAAAATAAAAGTAAAGCAACTCCAAAACACGTCCAAATTACTCCAGAACACTGCTGCTTTCTATTTAAACACATATTTAACAAAGTTTAGTAAATAAAAAACTATTTACCAAAATATATTATTCCAATAGCTTAACAGAATAGTTGACCTTCAGTCATAATAATCTGTTTAACTTCCTTGTACACTTAATCGTTAATATCCAGAGCAAGAACATGTTACCGAGACGACATTCCGCATCAAACTGAACGCATGTAGTCCGCTATATCCCCTCCATCCAATCCGACTAATTGAATTACTCAACCAACGCAGACAGCAATAAATCTTTCCTGAAACAAAATATTAATATATGAATGTGAATAATCAATACTTCTTTAAAACTGCTTTTTATTTAATTTCAAATTTGTCCATTAGATTGAATTACTAATAGATAAAAATGTCTTTGATTTAGTAGAAATTTCTTTCTTAAAATTTGTTTCAAATTACAGATATATTATGTAGATAAGATCAACTTGCTACAGCTATAGTTAAAATTTATTTAATTTCTGTGAGAAACTCTCACTTTGTAATCACTTTGCAGCCTCAAAATATATAAATATTGCGTAATTTAGAAAAATTCTTAACATCTGTGGAACATATGAATGGAATATATTTTTTCTTGCTAATTGTATTGCATGGTTATCCAAGTACACAACCTTACAGCTATCCTGAACTACGAGACAATTTTAAGCAAAAACTTCTAATAATAACTATTCAAAATACACATATAATCCTTGTGGGAATTATAAATGTAGTTTGATAGCAAAGTCTTAAAGAATAAACTGTATTTATGAGATTCACACCATTCTGAACCGACTGATTAAAGTTTTATTACAGCTAAACAGGAAAAAATATTTTCATTCAATTCATCACAGACAGAAGCAGACAACAAATTTCTACAACCAAATTCTAATCTAAAACCAACAACTGAAATTGTAGTTGTCGTGTTGTGCGTCTTAAAATTACGTTTTCCCAATTAAATTAAAATATAAAAAACCTCTAAAAAACATATTTACATCTAAATTATCGCACATTTAATGTTAGGTATCTAAGAAAAATCAATAATACTTTAAAATCGTTTAAAAACACGAATGATTTCTTCACAAAAACGCATAGAAATGTACAAATAGTTTAAAAAAATGCATTTAGAGTTCAAATATTACCCATACAATGCTTGAAATTGATCAAAAATCAATACAAAATGTCCTGAACTGAGTTTCTAAAAAAATATTTTGTTAAAATATAACAAATTTAATACAAGCAACAAAAGATTTAAAAAACTTGGACATTTTCAATTCATCAATACCATTACAAAAAGATCCGATTCTGTTAAAACCTCTAAAAAACACATTTACAGCTAAATTATCGCACATTTAATGTTTGGTATCTAAGAAAAATCAATAATACTTTAAAATCGTTTAAAAACACAAATGATTTCTTCACAAAAACGCATAGAAATATACAAATCGTTTAGAAAAATGTATTGAGAAAACACATTTAGAGTTCAAATATTACATACAATGCGTCTGAACTGAGCTTCTAAAAAAAATATTTTGTTTTGTGAATGTTGTAAAATATAACAAACTTAGTACAAGCAGCAAAAGATTTTAAAACTTGCACATTTTCAATTCCATCAATACTATTACAAAAAGATCCGATTCTGTTAAAACATTTAATTATCAAAAAACTTCATACTACTTATGCAACCAACATTACTTAGTTTAAAATCTTGAATATATGCAACCAAAAACGCTAACATTATAATTTCACCCAGCGCCATCTCAAACTGCTTGTATAAATTACTAGTTCAATCATATACTAAAGACAAAGATGTCGCTTAGATCGCAACACAAATTCTCTTAATACGCTACAATATTAATAATTAAAAATGTAATTTTTTGACAAGTGCATTGGGAGTGTTAATTATTTAAAATTCGCTTCAATATTGTGTTGATTAATAAAATCAGTTACAAGGCGACATCTTACACAATTATTGTTAACTAAATTTGCATTAGTAAACATTATTGTCACAAGGTGGCGTAAGGTTGTGACAACATGGGCGTAGACAGAATATTTTAATAACGGACTAATTATTTCAATATTATAGTACGATTTAAGCAGAGTGTAGAGATTTAATCCCGAAACAAATTAAAGAATGTTATACCAAAATTACTATTAAATAAATGTTTTGCAGTCTAAAATTATTATATTATTTTTCGGTTGATACTAAATTTGTATTTTTAAAGTCGAAATAAATAAATAACAGAATTCATCAATCATTTTTTCAAAGTTATAACAAAATAATTAAATTAAAAAATAGCAAATTTTTGTAAAAAAATACAGCCTAAGACAAGTGCTATTAAATTAAATTAAAGCGTTTCAAAATAAAATCAAAATTTCTCTTTGTTAATTACAAAATAATTAATTTAAAGAAGTAATAATTGTTAAAAAAAATTGCCAGTACTAATTCCTATATTAAAATTAATTATTTCCGTTGTTGCCTTTACTTAACCCAGAATGGAACAATGAAAGAACACCGACCAATCCAATTCAGGCGCATAAAAAGCAAACAAAATAAAACTTACTACTAACCAACTTTACTATTAGATATCAAAAGCTAAGACATTTCTGTCTTTAAAAAGAATAAAGTCAGATGTC
Source organism: Tachinus rufipes (assembly GCA_963932245.1). Taxonomy (NCBI): domain Eukaryota; kingdom Metazoa; phylum Arthropoda; class Insecta; order Coleoptera; family Staphylinidae; genus Tachinus; species Tachinus rufipes. The sequence continues at coordinate 87,378,175 of OZ010748.1, read as the reverse complement.
ATTAAATGAATGCACAAGAAAGACAAAACCATTCTCTAAATAACTAACACTCGGGCGGGGATATAGTTCATCGGCCCGCTCAAGTGTTAATTACTAAAAAATTCTATTGCAATGTTCCTGCAAGTATAACTCACAAATGTGAAATGTCAATAAATAAAATCAATCTTTTAATAACAAACACTCGCGCAAAAGAGTGAGGAACACAGCTTAGTAATAAGTGTAATAAGCCATCTACCCGCCCGAGTATTATCCAAAAATTGAAAGTCAGATGTCATTAAATGAAAGCACTTGGGAAGGTAGGTGGAAAACATAGTTTAACAATTGTGAAAGACTGAAGTGACTTACCTACTAATCAAACACAATTCTTTTATAACAAACACTTGAGCAGATATGCAAAAACAGCATTTAATAATTATGATGGAGTAATGCAAACTGAAATAATCCACCCATCTACTCAAGTGTTGATTATCAAAGGATTGGAAATTTCATTCACTTGCAATGTTCCTGTGGGTATATAACACACAAGAAAAATAAATAGCAACCCTTAATTAGGCAAAAAACACAATTGAATAATTATGAGAATATAATGCAAACTGGTAATACTAAAACCTTTTTATTATTTTCTAATTTAATCGGAGCAAGCAATGTTTTAACAAATTTATTTAAGAATGGCAATATTAAAATAAAACTCACGTTATACTTATAGTCATCACTTATATTACAATAATGTATTAAATCCACTTCTTATTTTCTTGCACTTATTTTAATGAAACGGCTTACACCCGACGCGCACTGTATGCCGGTCACTACGGACTGAGAGCGAGTCGGCTGCAGGGCAGCATCGGCTTAACCCGCTCCCCACCTTTCCCTTACCTATATTTAGATATTTGCGACGTATTCGATTTCTTCGTTTCATGCAGATAGTGATTTTATTTAGAAACATGTAAAGTGCTTTTTTCTTATCGCATGGAATGAAATACATAATTTTTTATTCCGATAAAAAGTTTCAATATAAAATCTTTTTAGAATTTTATTTTATAAAACTTATGGAATAAATATAAATTATTTTCAACAGCAAAATAACCATGAATAAATTTAATATATTATTAATTGTATAAAATCAATACATTAAAATTTTACTTCTATTCAGATCATGATTATGAGTAGATAACTTGCATAGGTGTACCCCGCCCATTCACCCAAATATTTGCAATCACAAAATTAGATATTGCAGATAGGATATCACTATCTCCTCTTATGACTAAAAGATTTTTAAGACTGGTAGAGAAGAGAAACTTTCCTAATTACTTGATACCAACCACAGTAGTGAGTGGATAGGCACTACAGTTCAAACTATTCGTGATCTGATATGCACCCCACCCTCTGAATTGTTGGTTATCAAGAGGTTGGATATTATCATCTTTCTCTTATAACTTAAAAGCTTCTAACGCTTGCAGAAAAAAAACCGTCTAGCTTCTTGATAATCAACAATTGGGCAAGCGCTTTATTTAAACTACTTGTTAGTAGACATTAACTAGAGTACACACCCACCCACCTCAAGAGATTAGATAGCACCATTCTATGGCTAAAAAGCTTTTATTGCTTACAGAGAGAAAAAACCTTATAATCTTTTGATGACTAACACTTAAGTGGGTGAGCTAATACTTCATTTTAAAACTTACTAACAATTTTATCATTTAAGAGAGTCAGTCTGCTGTTCCAAAATGTTTAATATTCAATTAATTTTGATTTGTGTCTTTTTCATATTTTTTAAACAAAAATCATTTAAGCTTTCATATACAAATGCAAATCTATACTGCACACAAGCCTAACTTCTGCAAGTTGTGCCAATAAATTAATGTGTGATAAGTCAATTGCTGCTATATATATACTTTGACAATTCAAACTTTCGACAGATAATAATTTGATAGTTGAACTTGGAAGATGATACTTTGACAGCTGATACTTGACTCTACAAAACTGCTGATAATACTTTGACTGCTTGAACTTGTCAACTCTTCTAGTTGCTACTTTGATTATTTTGACAAATTACAATTTTGATACTTAATACTTGAACAATTGACATTTGATATTACAGTTTATACTTTGACTGTATATACTTTAACATGAGAGTCTTTTGGCAGATTATTTTTTGATTGTGACAAACACTTGGATGGATGGGGAGAGCACTCCAATTAAAACTACTGTGCATACCCCGCCTACCCACTCAAGTGTTGGTGATCAAAAAACTGGATTACATACAATTCCAGTTACAACTACTATCCTCAATTAATGAAAACAGGTCTAGGAATGATATTCCAGAATAAACAATTTAATTCATTCTTTATCAATTTTGCTTTAATTAATAATAATTGTTACAGAGTGAGTTGAATTGGGCATTCTGTTGAATGCAATTAATATTTTCCATTATAACATTCCCAAATCAAAATCAAAATTGCAACGAATGTGCTTGCCAAATATATGTAAAATATTAACAATAAGTGGTTGAAATTTAATGGTTCAGCTTCATTATTTTCAATTACAGTAGGAATATCGGTAAAGTCTTTTGACCATTTTTTTAGAAGACCAACTTCTAAGAAAATTTGAATATATTTATTTAGACCTGATAGTATAGGATGTCTTCCATTAATTGCCATTGATAGTAATGTTGTAGAATGTTTAATTCTATGAAATCCAGATAGATAATCCTTTAATCTCTAACTCGTCAAATTCTGTTGTTGTTCCAAGTATGCATGTATTTTTATACATTATAACCTGTTTCATTATATTATATAAATCATTATCGGATTGAATGAAAACGTAATTAATATTAGATCTACTCGTTTCTACATTTGTAGTATAATATATTGTAATATTTAAATTATTTAATTTTTGTAACTCTTCAATTGTAGTTTCTTGTTTTTCATATGGAGGATGCATTAGATAGGTAAAAAAGAAACTGGTATAAGTGTTTATAACAATAAACAAGAAAAAGATCCATATGAACAAAATAAATCCAATTATTTGTTGTTTTGGTATAGTAATGCTTTGCATAAAAAATGTTCCAAATACTTCCAAGAAAAATAATGATAAATCGTTATCTTCAGATGTAATAATTCCATAAATTACAAAGAATATGTTGAATGTTGCAAATATTAAAATTCATAACTCTTTATCAAATACATAAATAAATCCAAACCAATTAGAAACATGTTTAGCTAAAAATACTGAGAATAGACTGTCACTTATGTAGTAAGGATAAGTACATCTTAAAGCATTGTAAAAAGATTTAAAATTTTGAATATTTTCATAAGATGTTTTAACCAGAGCAAAATCAATATTATTACAGTTTGTCAAAAATGTTTTACTTTTATTTGAGTGAAATTTATAAATATTATAGCTTTTATCCAAATACAAAAATTTGCTATTAAAATAATTTTCATAGTAAACTTTTAATGCATTTATAGAATTTTTGTCTGTATACACTATCAAGAAAATTGATTCATATTTAATTATAATGTTTTCCATTCGATTTATAGCAACCAAATCAAATTGTAAATTATTGGATACACGCTTTGTAATAAAATTATATTGATAACTATTTAGTTTATAAATTTCATACAAATTGTGCTTGTAATTAATAAAATTTTATGATTCTTTATCCAAATTGTGATAAAAATTAATATTATAATCAGGATAAAATTGGACAATTTTTAAAGCACATTCACCCAACTTCTTTTCTGAACCATGCTTAAAAATTAAACATTAATTTAAATATGCTTTAATAACTAACTTCATTAATTGTATTGTTTTCAAGTAGACCACACCAAGATAATTGTATTTGTAGCAAGATAAATATTAACTTCATTTCAATTCAAAATACTGACAATAATTTACACAAAATTTATTATAATACTTAAAAAACAATTAATTTAAAATGAATTGTTTGTCTCTTGAAATGTTCGTATAGCAACTAGAACAATATTAAATTATATTAATGACAGAAATACAAAGGAAAAGTGTTCAGTCAAATAGTTATTAAATTAAAAAAAAAATTTTTTATTATAATTACAAAATTAATTATTAATCATTTTAAAAACAATTAAAATTTCTCTTCATAAATTACAAAATAATTAATTTCCTTAAGCAGCAATCTGTTAAAGAAAGTTGCTATCACATTTTTTAACTAAAACAAATGCTATAAGTTCAAATAAAATACCGAAAATAAAAAATATTGAATCATTCTCTTCGTAAATTACAATATAATTAATCTAAACAAGTAGCAAATGTTAAATAAAGTTGCTATCACTTTTTCCTAACTAAAACAAGTGCTATGAATCCAAATAAATTAACAAAACTAAAATATATTGAAGCATTTCAAAATGAAATCAAAATTTCTCTTTAGAAATTAGAAAAAAATTAATTTCCTTTAGTAACAACTGTTACAAAAAGTTGCTATCACCAATTCTTAATGTAAGCAAGTGCTATAAATTCAAATAAAGCATCAGAATTAAAAAACATTGAAGCGTTCCAGAATAAAACCTAAATTTCTCTTTGTAAATTACAAAATAATTAATTTCAAATAGTAGCAACTGTTATAAAACGTTGCTATTACCATTTTCTAATTAAAATAAGTGCTATAAAACTAAATAAAATAATGTAATTAAAAAATATTGAAGCAATTCAAAATTAAAACAAAATTTTCTGAAAATTAATTACAAAATTATTAATTTGAAGAAGTAGCAACTGTTAAAAAAGAGAGTTGCTATCAATGTTTCCTAACTAAAACAAGTGCTTTAAAACCAAATAAAATATCAGATGTAAAAAATATGAAGACATTCTGAAATGAAATCAAAATTTCTCTTCGTATATCACAAAATATTTAATTTCAAAAAGTAGCAACTGTTACAGAAAATTGCTATCACCAATTCCTAATGAAAACAAGTGCTATAAATCCAAATAAAGCAACAAAATTAAAAAATATTAAAGCGTTCCAGAATAAAATCAAAATTTGTATTCATAAATTACAAAATAATTAATTTCATAAAGTAGCAACTGTTAAAAAGAGTTGCTATCACTATTTCCTGACTAAAACAAGTACTATGAACCCAAATAAGTTAACAAAACTCAAAAATATTAAAGCATTTAAAAATAAAATCAAAATTTCTCTTCGTAAATTACAAAATAATTAATATTAAAAAGTAGCAACTCTTAAAGAAAGTTGCAATAAGCATTTTTTAACTAAAACAGGTCCTATAAATCCAAACAAAATAACAAAATTGAAAAATATTAAAGCATTCCTAAATAAAAGCAAAATTTCTCTTTGAAAATTACAAAATAATTAATTTCAAGTAGTAGCAACTATTACAAAAAGTTGCTATTACCATTTTATAACTAAAATAAGTGCTATAAACTCAAATAAAATAACAGAACTAACAAATATTAAAGCGTTCCAAAATGATTCAAAATTTCTGAAAATCAATTACAAAATAATTAATTTGAAGAATTAGCAACTGTTAAAGATAGTTGCTATTACTGATTTATAACTAAAAAAATGCTATAAAACCAAAAAAAATATCAGATTTAAAAAATACTGAAGCATTCCAAAATGAAATCAAAATTTCTAAAAATTAATAATAAAATAATTAATTAAAAGTAACAACAACTGTTAAAAAAGTTGCTATTACTATTTTTTGACTAAAACAAATACTATGAATCCAAATAAATTGACAGAATCAAAAAATATTGAAACGTTCCAGAATAAAATCAAAATTTCGGTTAGTAAATTACAAAATAATTAATTTTCCTAAGTAGCAACTGTAAAAGAAAGTTGCTATCACTGTTTCAAAACTAAAACAAATGCCATTAGTCTAAATAAATTGACAGAATAAAAAAATATTGAAGCGTTCCAGAATAAAAGCATTGAGCATTTCGAAAAGTGGCTAACAGAACTAAGTAAGGACCAAAAAAAACACAAGAAAGATAAGATCATTGGCGGGGACTTCAACGCCAAGTCAGGCATATGGGGGTCTCCCAAAGACGACCGGAAAGGTGACATGTTGGCGGAATGGGCAAACGAAAACGAACTCTGCGTCCTAAATAGAGGGGGAGTACCTACGTTCCAAAAAAACGGAGCAAAATCCTTCATAGATGTGACCCTGTGCACCTCTAAGATGGTAACAAAAATTAGCAACTGGCATGTGGGCGAGGAAGAGAATCTGAGTGACCACATGAACATACACTTCGAAGTCAGGCAGGGGAAGGTAAAGACTTGGGAGAAGACAAGAGAAATCACCGGATGGTCTATCCGCAATGAGCAAGAGGAAAAATTCCTCTCAAACCTGGACCTAAACACAACGGGAATGGAACACACTGCTGAGAAGCTAAAAGAATCTATAATAAAAACCTGCAAAAAGACTTTAAAGAAAAAAGGGGGCAGGGTAAACTACAAACCAATGTATTGGTGGAGTGATGATATTGCAAACATGAGAAGGAGATGTATAAAAACTAAAAGGATTGTGACAAGATTAAACGGAAAAAACCCAAGAGACATATACCTTCTGCAACAAGCACAAGAGGCATACGCAGGTGAGAGAAAAGACCTGAAGAAGGCAATAATGGAATCCAAGAAGATGGCCTGGAAGAAACTATGCGAGGAACTAAATGGGGATATATGGGGCAAAGGATATAAAATAGTCACAAATAAAATAGGACAAAGATCCACAATAACACTGTCAGGGGAGGAGATAACGGCTGAAGCCAAGAAACTCTTTCCGAACCTAGGCAGAACAACGTGGTTAGAGATAAGAACAGATATGGATATGATACCGGAATGTACAGAAGAAGAAATACTTAAGGCAGGTGGTAAAATTAAAAGAAAAAAGGCACACGGGACAGACATGATACCGCCGGAGGTGATCAGAGCGATAGCAACAAAAAGACCTCAACTCTGCGCGAAGGTCCTTGACAAACTCATAAAGCAAGGCATCTTCCCCAAGGACTGGAAAAGGGCAAAATTAGTACTAATCGAGAAACCTACCAAAAAAAAACGAAGACAAGGCATACCGACCTATATGTCTACTGAACCCACTGGGAAAGCTGTATGAGCACGTCCTCAACACGAGACTTACAGAGGAACTAGACAGGAATGGTGGCCTGAGTAAAAACCAACACGGGTTCAGAGGTGGCCACTCCACACTGGATGCACTTAGACATGTTAGGGAAGCAGTGGGGCAGGTAGCTGAACATCCTACACACAAACTGGCGGTGTTGATCACCTTTGATATAAAGAATGCTTTCAACTCGGTGCCCTGGAGGGGACTAATAGAAGAATTAGAGAGAAGGGAAATTTCAACATACCTCAGAAAAATCCTATGCCACTATCTACAGGATAGAATCATAGAATGCAGCTCCGGAGCAACTTTGGAAATGACTTGCGGGGTGCCTCAGGGGTCTGTCCTGGGTCCTACCTTGTGGAATATATATTATGATGGTCTGCTGAGAGAGCAGATGACACAGGGGATTACCACAACAGCATATGCTGATGATCTAGCTATGGTTGTCAGGGGTAACAATATAAGGGAAATAGAAGAGGAGGCAGAGTGGGCGTCCTACAAGATAAAAAGGTGGATCAAAAAAATGGGTCTAGAACTGGCAACCCATAAAACGGAAGCTGTTGTCCTGGTGGGTAGAAGGAAGGACATCACAGTTAAAATCAAACTAGGGGATACAACAATCACATCCCAAGGCAGCATCAAATACCTAGGGATGAGGATAGGTAAAAACTGGAATATGAGCCCTCATATAACAGAGGTAAAGCAAAAAGCAGAGAAACTTGTAATGGCCCTGGCACGTATCATGCCGAATGTAGGGGGTCCAAGGGCGGAGAAACGTAAAGTTATGGGTGCAACGGTGGACTCAATACTGCTGTATGCCGTACCCATCTGGATAGAAAGCTGCGAGAAAAAAAAATACAGAATAATACTAGAGCGGGCCAGAAGAAAAATGGCAATTAGAATAGCCAGTGCCTACAGAACAGTTTCGTCCAAGGCCATACAAGCAATAACGGGCACCATCCCCATACACCTTCTCGCCAAAGAGCGGGCCGAAGGTAAAGGGAAACAACCAAAGGGGCACAGCAAAGACAAGAGAGTGGAAACAATGAAAAAATGGGAAGCAGAATGGCAGTGCAAGGGTGACGTCGCCAGATGGACACAGACCCTCATACCCTTGGTGACACCGTGGGTAAACAGAAAACATGGTAACCTGAACTACCACCTCACACAGATTCTAACAGGTCATGGTTGTTTTGGGTCGTATCTAAAAAGAATGTGCCTAGCAGAACAGGACGAATGCCCCTATTGTGGAGAGAAAGATACCCCGGAGCACACAATGGTAAAGTGCCCTCGCTGGAGAAGCACCAGAGAAGAGATGCAGCTAAGAGTCGGTAAAGAGATAACCGTAAACAACCTGACCACACTCATGCTTGAAAGTGCATACAACTGGAGGGCCATAGATGATGGAATACGGAGAATAATGGCAACAAAAGAAGAAGAGGAGAAAGCAAGAGCAGGAAGTCAAGGATAGTAGGATAAATAGAAGGTGTCCAGACTTTGTGAAGTAATACCACAACGGTAATCCCGCAAGGCTTGGAGGGCTTAGAGGTTAGGGTTTTTAGTGGGTATACGGGTAACCGGGAGCCCCACACAAAGTGCGTAAGGCATTTCCCCCCTTCAATTAAAAAAAAAAAAAAAAAAAAAAAAAAAAAAAAAAAGAATAAAATCAAAATTTCTCTTCGTAAATTACAAAATAATTAATTTCACCAAGTAGCAACTGTTAAAGAAAGTTGCTATCACTAGTTCCTAACTAAAACAAATGCCCTAAGTCCAAATAAATTGAAAGAATAAAAAAATATTGAAACGTTCCAGAGTAAAATCAAAAATTCTCTTCGTAAATTACAAAATAATTAATTTCACTAAGTAGCAACTGTTAAAGAAAATTGCTATCACTATTTCTTAACTAAAACAAATGCCATATGTCTAAATAAATTGACAAAATAGAAAAATATTGAAGCGTTCCAGAATAAAATCAAAATTTCTCTTCGTAAATTACAAAATAATTAATTTCACTAAGTAGCAATTGTAAAAGAAAGTTGCTATCACTGTTTCCCAACTTAAACAAATGCCATAAGTCCAAATAAATTGACAGAATCAAATATAATTGAAGCGTTCCAGAATAAAATCTAAATTTCTGTTTGTAAATTACAAAACAATTGATTTCCCTAAGTAGCAACTGTTAAAGAAAGTTGCTACCACTATTTCTTAACTAAAACAAATGCCATAAGTTTAAATAAATAAACAGAATCAAAAAATATTAAAGCGTTCCAGAATAAAACCAAAATTTCTGTTTGTAAATTACAAAATAATTGATTTCACTAAGTAGCAACTGTTTCTAAAAGTTCCTATCACTATTTCCTAACCAAAACAAGTGCTATAAATCTAAATTAAACAACAAAACTAAAAAATATAAAAATGTTCCAGAATAAAATCAAAATTTCTCTTTGTTAATTACAAAATAGCTAACTTCAAGAAGTAGCAACTATTAAGAAAAGTTGCTATCACTATTTCTAAACTAAAACAAGTGCTAGTAATAAAAAAAAAAATCAGATGTAAAAAATAAAGCATTTCGATATAAAATCACAATTTCAAACAAATATCACAAATAATTAAATGACATAATTTTCTATTTACAATTTTGAAAATATTTATAAAAAAAACCACAATTTTCAAAACAGATGGTTTAAAGTTGTCAATAGATATAAAAAAAACATTTGAATAACAAACTTTAGTTTAAAATTTTAAAAATATATTTTATTATTTTTTTGATTATAATTGTGTTAACTAAAGCCAAAATTTTCAAAATATATACTTCAAAATTTCAGATAATCCCAACAATAGATGTGAAAAATAATTGAATAATTATGATTTAACAATTTTTTTAATTAATTTTGATGAATGTTTGTTTAGAATTAAGTCAATTTTCAAATTACAAGATTTAAATTTGTTTGAACAAAATTTACGAAAACATTGATTAATTTGTAATTTTATTAAATTTTTCCATAAAAAATTGTCCAGAGATGTAAAAAAACAATTGAATACAGAGCAAATTATGTAACCATACTATAAACTCGATAATATTTAAAAGCATAAATGGGAAAGTTATTATATATAAAATTGCAATATTTGTTAATCATTTTCTATAGAATTTACATTTAATCAGTAGGATTAAGTACATAAATAAAACAACAATTTATTAATCAAATTTATTGGGTCCAACCTAAATGCATTAAATCAATTTAATTACCTTAATACAATCCATCGATGCTAGAAAACCTTAATCCAATCCATTAATCTGATGCACGTAACATTAGAAGCACCAAAACAATATCACTTTACTGCACAACACATCCTACCAGCGCGACCGAAATCTACGAACTGATCGTACCGAGTACTGAGCGGACTGCGGACATATACAGCTTCGGTCCCCCCCACTCATTAACCATTACTATTTTGAATAACTTTTACGAATTCCATTTACGTTAAGAAAAAGACATCTTGGAGAGATCCCATTATAGAGAACCATACAGAAAAATTCTAGCTTTTGTATGGTTTAAACCAAAACTTGCTACGATATCGCATTCATCCCCTAAGCAACCCTTAAACTTTAAAGTCAATAAAAAATAGTAAATGTTATTTAATAATTATGAAATTGATACAGGGCAATTGTATTATTATCTTTAACAAGATCTGAGTCATATAATTGCAATTAATTAAGTATTAGTTACCTATAATAACAAATCAATAGTTTGGATTAGAGAAAGAATATATTTATTTATTTATTTAAACATATGCCATTCTACCTTTCGATGGCTTTCTACAAGAATATAATATTATTTTAATAGCTGGCAAAAAAATTGTTTTTAAAAAAGCAAACATAAGCAAAAGAACATGCATCAACCTAAATCAAAATTTATTTACCATCATGTTCACTTTAATTTAATAATTTTATAACAAATTAAAGTCAATTTCCTAATTATTACTATTAAAACACACAAATGAATAACTTTCAATCAAATTTTATTAATAATCCTATTAAAATCACATTTTCTGACCTTTAAAAAGCTTTCCTATACTTCCATCCATGGATTCCAATCACAACGCACTCATTTTTATTTTAAATTCACTAATTATTATTATAAATAAGGAACAAATATTCACTTAATAGTTAAACGCGCCCGATGACAACGGCCGACTCACGGATACTGCAGGGGAGAGAAGTGTGGCTGAGCTCTGTCGCCTTGCGCACGAAGAACAGAACGGAGATAAGGCGCTTGGTAAAAAAAACTGTTTATGCATAAAATGCGAGTAGAATATTTACTTCTTATCTCTTTAAAGATTTACATTGAAATTGATAGTGTTCTTTGGCTATTTATACATTTATTGAATTGTACTAGAAGTTTCTATATTAAAGTATGTAAAGAATTATATCAATAATAAATTGAAGACCAAATTCATTACAATTTTGTTATGTTTTATTAGTTTATATGTATATATTTGTAAAATGCAAATAAATTGTTTAAAGATTCAGTTCACCATAATACTGTAACTACTTTTACGAACAAATGTTAAATGGTAGAAAAAGTATTATTAAAACTATCAAATGTTTGATATGAAATGCGTAGAAGTCAAAAATTAGATTAAACTGCCAATTTTGTTTACAAAATTAATCTAAGCTGCATAAAAATCAGTTTCTACTGTCAAAAGGATACTTTAAACTGTCAAAAACTGCTCCAAACTAACAAAACATTTTAACGCAGCAAAGCTAAATCGCGTACCCGAACTCCATGCCCAAGAACATCCTATTTCATCATTTAAAAAAAACTTACTCCCTAACCTGACTACTAACAATTTGCTGTAATACTAATGATAGTTTCTTGGCTATTGTTTACATTTATATTTATAATAAATTTTAACAGCTTTAGTTATGACAAAAACAATTTAATTTATGTTTATGAAAAACTCTATACTAAAAGTATAGTTTTCCAATAACAGGTTTCATTTTGATATTTAAAAAAACGGATATTTTTTAAGAGAAATCAATAAATGTTTATTTCATTGTAAAGAGAAAGGTATGCTATTAACTTTTGAAAACGATATCAGTCAAATGGCCGCCACGGTTACGGTTGCAGTACCACATTCTTTTCATAAAATTTTCCATGACCAGTTCGCACATTTGGGGCTGTATGTCCTCAATAACTTCTCGAATTCCATCTTTAAGGTCTTGATTAGATTGTGGAGCATTGGCATAGACCTTATCTTTCACGTGACCTCAAAGAAAAAAATCTAAGTGTTAAATCACAAGATCTCGGTGGCCAATTGTAATCACCTCTTCGAGAAATAACACGGTCAGGAAACTTTTTTTGCAAAATTGCAATTGTTTCGTTGCTTGTGTGGCACGTAGCGCCGTCTACATCAATATCTTCCAATTCCGGCCATAAAAAATCATTAATCATAGCTCGGTAACGCCATCCATTCACCATAACAGTTGAACCAGCCTCATTTTCAAAAAAGAAGGGTCCAATCACACCGCCAGCCCAAAAACCGCACCAAACAGTGACACGTTGAGAATGCAAAGACTTTTCAACAATCATTCTTGGATTTTCTGAGCCCCAAATGCGACAATTCTGCTTATTAACGTAGCCTCCGAGGTGAAAATGGGCCTCATCACTAAAGATAATTTTTCAATAAAATTCCGGATCATTTTGATGCATTTGAAGAATCAAATAGATACGACGTTTATGGTGATCGACCGGCTTGAGTTCTTGTGTTAACTGAACTTTAAAAGCTTTAAGTCTTTATGCAAAATACGGTGTAATGTCGTTTGTAAAATGTCTAATTCCAAAGATTGACAAACCTAGGTTTTCTTCAACACTACGGGCTACTTCAGTAATATTTTCATGTGTTCTTGAGCGATGCACACGGTTTCGATTCTTCACATCACAAACTTGTCCCAACAGCTCAAATTTTTTCACCAGGTTTACTATTGCCGGCCGAGAAGGTGCTTTACGACGACCAAAATGTGCTTTAGTTTTGCGAACCGTGACTGAAATTTTTTTTCCATTTTTGTAGTGAATTTTAATAATTTCAATGCGTTGTTGAAGCGTGTATCGTTCCATTTTTAATAATGGCGTAGTTTTTACTTGTCAAATGTCAAAAGATAATAGCTTCAAAATTGACAGCTGCCCAAATAGCCTTCTATTCAAAATAAAACTTCTATTGGAAAACCCTTTATATAATAGCTACAAGAACACAAAAGAAAGAAAAAACATAGGATCCTTTGATGACTAACACTTAAGTGTGTGAGCCACAGTAGAAGAAGTTACCCGCCCACAATTTGAACTTGGTCTTCAGAATATTTTTATGAGAGAATAGAATTATTAATTAAGCAATGTAAATTGTGTCAAGGTTAAGGGGGATTATATTGAAAAATAATAACATATTTTCTCATAAGAGCATGGTTTCTTGGTTAGGTTGAGAATTTATGGCTGTTACCTCTTATAAGACAAGTTGCCCAAGTAAATCTACATTACATTATAAAACTAGTTCCTGATCTCTAGAGTAACATTTGTAGATTTAAGGGAAGAAAGAAGACATTTGCATTAAAAGTGTCACACTAAATCTTTATACTGAGCTAATATAAACCACATAAACCTACATACATTAATTTTGCGTCTTTAGAGATTAGTTTCTGCTCTCTTGAATAATATTTGTGCATTTAACATAAGAAAGAACACAACATTTACATTAAAAAAGCCCCTTTTTGGTATTTTACTCAAAAACTTTGTACCAGGCTTAGATAAACTAAGTTAACTACGTGAATTTACATTAAATTGCGCATCTTTTTAGACTAGTTTCTGCTATAGAGGTAATATTTAATTCTTTAACGACAGAAAGAACAAAAACAGATTTTTTGTCAAAATACTATTAATCCTTCAAAGCAAAAAAACCAGTGCATTTCTGGTAAAAGAATGTAAGGAAATTATGGAGAAAAAAGTGTGTTTCCCTTTGTGAAATTTGCGTGAAAATAAGAATTTTTTTAGACTTTGACATGATTTTTCAAAAAATCAATTTTTTTCGAAAGTGTCAGATTTCATGCAAAACGCGAAAAAAACAAATATTTTTTTTTTTTTTAATTGTCCTTTGTTTCAGAAGTGAAATTTGCGTGGAAATAAGAATTTTTTTGGACTTTGACATGATTTTTCAAAAAATCATTTTTTTTCGAAAGTGTCAGATTTCATGCGAAACGCAAAAAAAACAAATATTTTTTTTTTATTTGGAAATTTTTCTTTGTTTCAGAAGTGAAATTTGCGTGAAAATAAGATTTTTTTTGAACTGACATTTTTCAAAAAAACATTTTTTTTCGAAAGTGTCAGATTTCATGCGAAACGCGTAAAAACAAATTTTTTTTTTTTTGGAAATTTCAATTTTGTGAAATTTGCGTGAAAATAAGAATTTTTTTAGACTTTGACATGATTTTTCAAAAAATCATTTTTTTTTCGAAAGTGTCAGATTTCATGCGAAACGCGTAAAAAATAATTTTTTTTTTTTTTTGAAAATTTCACTTTTTTTAGAAGTGAAATTTGCGTAAAAATAAAAAATTTTTGGACTTTGACATGATTTTTCAAAAAATCAATTTTTTTCGAAAGTGTCAGATTTCATGCGAAACGCGAAAAAAAACAAATATTTTTTTTTTAAATTTTCCTTTGTTTCAGAAGTGAAATTTGCGTGAAAATAAGAATTTTTTTGGACTTTGACATGATTTTTCAAAAAAACATTTTTTTTCGAAAGTGTCAGATTTCATGCGAAACGCGAAAAAAACAAATATATATATTTTTTTTAATTGTCCGTTGTTTCAGAAGTGAAATTTGCGTAAAAATAAAAATTTTTTTGGACTTCGACATGATTTTTCAAACAATCAATTTTTTTCGAAAGTGTCAGATTTCATGCGAAACGCGAAAAAAACAAATATTTTTTTTTTTAATTTTCCTTTGTTTCAGAAGTGAAATTTGCGTGAAAATAAGAATTTTTTTAGACTTTAACATGATTTTTCAAAAAATCAATTTTTTTCGAAAGTGTCAGATTTCATGCGAAACGCGAAAAAAACAAATATTTTTTTTTGTTTGGAAATTTCCCTTTGTTTCAGAAGTAAAATTTGCGTGAAAATAAGAATTTTTTTAGACTTTAACATGATTTTTCAAAAAATCAATTTTTTTCGAAAGTGTCAGATTTCATGCGAAACGCGAAAAAAACAATTTTTTTTTTTTTTTTTAATTTCCCTTTGTTTCAGAAGTGAAATTAACGTGAAAATAAGAACTTTTTTGGACTTTGACATGATTTTTCAAAAAATCAATTTTTTTCGAAAGTGTCAGATTTCATGCAAAACGCGAAAAAAACAAATATTTTTTTTTTTTAATTGTCCTTTGTTTCAGAAGTGAAATTTGCGTGAAAATAAGAATTTTTTTGGACTTTGACATGATTTTTCAAAAAATCAATTTTTTTCGAAAGTGTCAGATTTCATGCGAAACGCGTAAAAAACAAATATTTTTTTTTTTTGGAAATTTCCTTTTGTTTCAGAAGTGAAATTTGCGTGAAAATAAGAAATTTTTTGGACGTTGACATGATTTTTTAAAAAATCAATTTTTTTCGAAAGTGTCAGATTTCATGCAAAACGCGTAAAAAATTAATCTTTTTTTTTTTTTGAAATTTCCTTTTGTTTCAGAAGTGAAATTTGCGTGAAATTAACAATTTTTTTGGACTTTGACATGATTTTTCAAAAAATCAATTTTTTTCGAAAGTGCCAGATTTCATGCGAATTGCGTAAAAAACAAATATTTTTTTTTTTTGGAAATTTTCTTTTGTTTCTAAAGTGAAAATTGCGTGAAAATAAGAATTTTTTTGGACTTTGACATGATTTTTCAAAAAATCAATTTTTTTCGAAAGTGTCAGATTTCATGCGAAACGCGTAAAAAACAAATATTTTTTTTTTTGGAAATTTCCCTTTGTTCAGAAGTGAAATTTGCGTGAAAATAAGATTTTTTTTGGACTTTGACATGATTTTTCAAAAAATCAATTTTTTTCGAAAGTGCCAGATTTCATGCGAATTGCGTAAAAACAAATATGTTTTTTTTTTTGAAAATTACCCTTTGTAAAATTTGCGTGAAAATAAAAAATTTTTTGGACTTTGACATGATTTTTCAAAAAATCATTTTTTTTCGAAAGTGTCAGATTTCATGCGAAACGCGTAAAAAACAAATATTTTTTTTTTTGGAATTTTCCCTTTGTAAAATCTGCTTGAAAATAAGAAATTTTTTGGACATGATTTTTCAAAAAAAATTTTTTTTCGAAAGTTTCAGATTTCATGCGAAACGCGTAAAAAACAAATATTTTTTTTTTTTGAAAATTTCCTTTTGTTTCAGAAGTGAAATTTGCGTGAAAATAAAATTTTTTTTGGACTTTGACATGATTTTTCAAAAAATCATTTTTTTTCGAAAGTGTCAGATTTCATGCGAAACGCGTAAAAAACAAATATATTTTTTTTTTGGAAATTTCCCTTTGTTCAGAAGTGAAATTTGCGTGAAAATAAGATTTTTTTGGACTTTGACATGATTTTTCAAAAAATCAATTTTTTTCGAAAGTGCCAGATTTCATGCGAATTGCGTAAAAAACAAATATGTTTTTTTTTTTGAAAATTACCCTTTGTAAAATTTGCGTGAAAATAAGAAATTTTTTGGACTTTGACATGATTTTTCAAAAAATCATTTTTTTTCGAAAGTGTCAGATTTCATACGAAACGCGTAAAAAACAAATTTTTTTTTTTTGAAAATTTCCCTTTGTAAAATTTGCGTGAAAATAAGAGATTTTTTGGACTTTGACATGATTTTTCAAAAAATCAATTTTTTTTTCGAAGGTGTCAGATTTCATGCGAAACGCGTTAAAAAACAATTTTTTTTTTTTTTTTGAAATTTTCCTTTGTAAAATTTGCGTGAAAATAAGAAATTTTTTGGACTTCGACATGATTTGTCAAAAAATCAATTTTTTTCGAAAGTGTCAGATTTCATGCGATACGCGTAAAAAACTAATATTTTTTTTTTTTTGGAAATTTCCCTTTGTAAAATTTGCGTGAAAATAAGAAATTTTTTGGACTTTGACATGATTTTTCAAAAAATCAATTTTTTTCGAAAGTGTCAGATTTCATGCGAAACGCGTAAAAAAAATATTTTTTTTTTTTTGGAATTTTCCCTTTGTAAAATTTGCGTGAAAATAAGAAATTTTTTGGACTTTGACATGATTTTTCAAAAAATCAATTTTTTTTTCGAAGGTGTCAGATTTCATGCGAAACGCGTTAAAAAACAATTTTTTTTTTTTTTTTGAAATTTTCCTTTGTAAAATTTGCGTGAAAATAAGAAATTTTTTGGACTTCGACATGATTTGTCAAAAAATCAATTTTTTTCGAAAGTGTCAGATTTCATGCGATACGCGTAAAAAACTAATATTTTTTTTTTTTTGGAAATTTCCCTTTGTAAAATTTGCGTGAAAATAAGAAATTTTTTGGACTTTGACATGATTTTTCAAAAAATCAATTTTTTTCGAAAGTGTCAGATTTCATGCGAAACGCGTAAAAAAAATATTTTTTTTTTTTTGGAATTTTCCCTTTGTAAAATTTGCTTGAAAATAAGAAATTTTTTGGACTTTAACATGATTTTTCAAAAAATCATTTTTTTTCAGATTTCATGCGAAACGCGTAAAAACAAATATTTTTTTTTTTTTTGGTAATTTCCCTTTGTAAAATTTGCTTGAAAATAAAAAATTTTTTGGACTTTGACATGATTTATCAAAAAATCAATTTATTTCCAAAGTGTCAGATTTCATCCGAAACGCGTAAAAAACAATTTTTTATTTTTTTTTTGCAAATTTCCCTTTGTTTCAGAAGTGAAATTTGCGTGAAAATAAGAAATTTTTTGGACTTTGACATGATTTATCAAAAAATCAATTTATTTCCAAAGTGTCAGATTTCATCCGAAACGCGTAAAAAACAATTTTTTATTTTTTTTTGCAAATTTCCCTTTGTTTCAGAAGTGAAATTTGCGTAAAAATAAGAAATTTTTTGGACTTTGACATGATTTTTCAAAAAATCAATTTTTTTCGAAAGTGTCAGATTTCATGCGAAACGCGTAAAAAACAATTTTTTTTTTTTTTTTGGAAATTTCCCTTTGTTCAGAAGTGAAATTTGCGTGAAAATAAGAATTTTTTTGGACTTTGACATGATTTTTCAAAAAAACAATTTTTTTCGAAAGTGTCAGATTTCATGAGAAATGCGTAAAAAACAAATATATATATTTTTTTAATTTCCCTTTATTTTGTAAGTCACGATTGCATGCAAAACGCATAACTTAAGACTTAAAATAATTAAAATTACTTTATTTATTTTAAACACTTTGATAACCTCAAGTTGCTTTCAAGCCAAATATTGTATTAGATCTTAAGAAAAAATCATTTTATAATAATTTTAAATATTTTATGAATAACTTTAAAGTTATTCAATCCCCCCCCCCCCCGCCCCCCAATAAATGTTTGAAGTATTTTTCAATAATTTTAATATTAATAACAAAATTTTAAATAATTCAAAAATTAAATTGGCTCAACAGAGACCATAATTTTCAAAAAACATGGTTCAAATTTTGATCAAGAAATCTAAAAAATAATTAAATTACAAGATAATATTTACAATTTTGAAAATATAAAAAAAAAGAAGTTTGATTTAGTATTATGTCAATAGAAGCCACATTTTTTAAAATAGATGGTTTAAAGTTTCACATATATTGTCAATAGATATAAAAAAACATTTGAGTAACAAACTTTAGTTTAAAATTTTAAAATTATTTTTTTGATGATTTTAATTGTGTTCACTAAAGCCAAAATTTTCAAAATATGTAAGATGTAAGATGTAAAAAATAATTAAATAATTTAGATTCAACAATTTTTTAAATTAATTTTTGTTTAGAATTAAGTCATTTTTTCCGAGAAGTAAAAAACAATTGAATACGGAGCAAATTATGTAAGGTCTATATACTATACACACAATAATATTTAAAAGCATAAATGGGAAAGTTATTTTAGTATAAAATTGCAATTTAATATTTGTTAATTAGTTCTATAGAATTTACATTTAATCAGTAGGATTAAGTACATAAATAAAATAACAATTTATTGGGTCCAAAATGCATTAAATCAAATTAATTACCTTAATATAATCCATGTCGCTAAAAAATATTAATAAGAAGTAGCAACTGTTAAAGAAAGTTGCTATCACAATTTCCTAGCTAAAACAAATGCTATAAGTCCAAATAAATCGACAAAATCAAAAAATATTGAAGCGTTCCAGAATGAAATCGAAATTTCTCAAAATTAATTACAAAATAATTAATTTGAAGAAGTAGCAACTGTTACAAAAAGTTGCTAGTACTGTTTCCTAGCTAAAATAAATGCTATAAATCTAAATAAAATAACAGAATTAAAAAATATTGAAACATTCGAGAATAAAATCAAAATTTCTCAAAATTAATTACAAAATAATTAATTTGAAGAAGTAGCAACTGTTACAAAAAGTTGCTATTACTGTTTCCTAGCTAAAATAAATGCTATAAATCCAAATAAAATAACAGAAATAAAAAATATTGAAGCGTTCGAGAATAAAAACAAAATTTCTCAAAATTTATAACAAAATAATTAATTTGAGGAAGTAGCAACTGTTACAAAAAGTTGCTAGTACTGTTTCCTAGCTAAAATAAATGCTATAAATCCAAATAAGATAACAGAATTGAAAAATATTGAAGCGTTCGAGAATAAAATCAAAATTTCTCAAAATTTATTACAAAATAATTAATTTGAAGAAGTAGCAACTGTTACAAAAAGTTGCTATTACTGTTTCCTAGCTAAAATAAATGCTATAAATCTAAATAAAATAACAGAATTAAAAAATATTGAAACATTCGAGAATAAAATCAAAATTTCTCAAAATTTATTACAAAATAATTAATTTGAAGAAGTAGCAACTGTTACAAAAAGTTGCTATTACTGTTTCCTAGCTAAAATAAATGCTATAAATCCAAATAAAATAACAGAAATAAAAAATATTGAAGCGTTCGAGAATAAAATCAAAAATTCTCAAAATTTATTACAAAATAAGTAATTTGAAGAAGTAGCAACTGTTACAAAAAGTTGCTATCATTATTTTCTAACTAAAACATATGATATAAGTCTAAATAAATTGACAGAATCAAAAAATATTGAAGTGTTTCAGAATAAAATCAAAATTTCTCTCCGTAAATTACAAATTAATTAATTTCAGTAAGTAGCAACTGTAACAAAACTTGCTATTACTACTTTTTACCTAAAACAAATGCCATAAGTCTAAATAAGTTGACAGAATAAAAAAATATTGAAGTGTTTCAGAATAAAATCAAAATTTCTCTTCGTAAATTACAAAATAATTGATATCACAAAGTAGCAACTGTTAAAGAAAGTTGCTATCACAATTTCCTAGCTAAAACAAATATCATAAGTCCAAATAAATTGACAGAACCAAAAAATATTGAAGTTTTCCAGAATAAAATCAAAATTTCTCTTTATTAATTACAAAATAATTAATTTCACTAAGTAGCAACTATTAAAGAAAATTTGTATCACTATTTCCTAGCTAAAACAAATGATATAAATCCAAACAAAATATTAGAATTGAAAAATATTGAAGCGTTCAAGAATAAAATTAAAATTTTTCAAAATTAATTACAAAATAATTAATTTGAAGAAGTAGCAACTGTTACATAAAGTTGGTATAACTACTTCATAGCTAAAATAAGTGCTACAAATCCAAATAAATTATCAGAATTAAAAAATATTGAAACGTTCCAGAATAAAATCAAAATTTCTCTTCATAATTTACAAAATAATTAATTTCAAAAAGTAGCAACTGTTAAAAAAGTTGCTATTACTATTTCCTTACTAAAACAAGTACTATGAATTCAAATAAATTGACAGAATCAAAAAATATTGAAGCATTCCAAAATTAAATCAAAATTTCTCAACAGTTATTAAAAGATAAATCATTTCAAAAAGTAGCAACTGTTAAACAGAGTTACTATCATACTAAAAAAATGTTATAAGTGCAAATTTAATAATCAAATCCAAAAATATTGACTCATTTCATTTTTTTTTTAATTACAAAATAATTAATTGGAGAAAATAGCAACTAACAGGGGTAGCAACCCAATGATGAAATAGTAACAGTAGATAAATTTTAGAACTTATCAAATCAACAACTGAAATATATCAGCAAGTACTGAAAATGTAAAATCTATCAATAAGTTCTGAAACCTACTAATAATATGTTCTGTATTTTTATTAATAACTTCTCATTATATATAAATTTTGATGTAACATGTAATGTCAACAATAAAACTATTTGTTTATATGCCAATAATAAAGACAGCTTAAATGATAGAGTAAGAGAAGCTTGAGTTTCTATATCACATTGGTTTAACTGCAAACTTGCAATAAATGTCAACAAAACGTAAATTATGGTTTTCCCACCCAACAAAATTCAAGAACTGAATGTTCTTGTTAATAATGAACTTAAAACTAATTGAATAATATGAAATTCTATTTACAATTTTGAAAATACTTTTAAATATTTTTAAAAATGTTATTTAGTATTATGTCAACAGAGGCCACAATTTTCAAAAAACATGGTTCAAATTTTGATCAAATATTGTCAAGAAATATAAATAAATAAATGACAATTTCAAAAATATTTAAAAAAAAAAGTTTGATTTATTATTATGTCAACAGAAGCCACAATTTTCAAAACAGATGGTTTAAAGTTTCACATATATTGTCAATAGATATAAAAAACATTCAAGTAACAAACTTTAGTTTAAAATTTTAAAAATATTTTTTTTTATTTTAATTATGTTAACTAAAGCTAAAATTTTCAAAATATATTTCAAATTTTCACAACATTGAATAATTTAGATTCAACAATTTTTTAAATTAATTTTTATAATTAAGTCAATTTTCAAATCACAAGATTTAATTTTGCATAAAATTTACAAAAAAATTGATTTATTTGTAATTTTATTAAACTTTTCTCTCTCTGTCTCAAAATGTAAAAAAAAACAATTAAATATTTAGTAAAAAATTGCAATTTAATAATTGTTAATCGGGTTCTATAGAATTTACATTTAATCAGTAGGATTAAGTACATAAATAAAACAACAATTTATTGAGTCCAAAATGCATTAAATCAATTTAATTACCTTAATATAATCCATGCCGCTAAAAAATATTAATCCAATCCATTAATCCTATGCACTTAACGATGAAACAAACACAAAAACACTTCACTTTACTGCACAACGTATCACACCCGTGCGACCGAAAATTAAGTACTGAGCTCCTGCTGCGCCATCATCGTTTATATAGCCTCGGTTTCCCCCACTCATTAACCGTTACTGTTTTGAATAATTACAATTTTTACAAATTGCATTTTCGTTAAGAAAAAAGCATTTTAGAGACATAACAATAAAGAGATTTATACAGAAAAATCCCAGCTTTCGTATGGTGTAAACCAGAATTGGCTACGACATCGCATTCATCCCCTAAACAACCCTTAAACTTTAAAGTCAATAAAAAAATAGTAAACATTATTTTATAATTATGAAATTGATACAGGGTAATTGTATAATTATTCTTAACAAGACCTCAGTCCTAAAATTGCAATTAATTAAGTATTAGTTATATTATTAAAACCTTTAAATAAAATAATTATTGCAACCTTATCAAATCATCAAATGATCTGAAAATATATCAAATCAACATTATTTAACCCCCTGATTACGATTATGCACGTTGCAAAGCTCTAAATTATAGAATTTGACCAATTCGGCTACTTCAATATTATTTAACCTCAATAATTAATTAAGAAAATATTCAATAAAAACGTATAAATCCAGAAAAACCAATATGATATTCGTGTTGGCGCACTCAAACATGTTATGTTAGCATACATTTGAAGTCGCAAAACGATTACGTAATGATTCGGTTTTGTTAATGTACAAATTGAACACTTCTGGGGCTCCTAGAAAGTTGAATTTTCTTTTGTGTACATTTAAAAATACTCCAATCAGTTTGGTATAAACAGCTAAGGGTTTAAAAGTTTGCATGATATGATACAAATTACACAACCTAAAAATACAGATTTCTGAAAACCCATTTTAGAGACTTTTAAATCATTAGTTATTTATACCAAATTGATTGGGGTAATTTAAAACATATACACAACAAAATTCGGCCTTCTAGGAGCTCCAGAAACCCTCAATTCGAAACATGTAGATTAACGTAATCAAAATATTACGTAATCATTTTGAGGCTTAAAAAGTATGCTAACATTATATATTCAAGTCCCTCAACACGAATATGATATTGGTTTTACATTACAATCTTCGGTTTTCTCAATTCGGCTACATCAACATTGGCTAACCTCAATAATTGACAATATTCAATAAAAACGCAGGAGTACTGGATGGGTTATTTGAGGCTAGAATTCTGGCATTCGAAGCCCGGGTTCGGGCTTTGAGTAGACACATACTCTCCCGGGACCATAATACTTTGTTCTTTATAAAATTTACTACCTAACCTAACTATTAACAAAAATTATTAATCCCGATAATATTATATCATAATGGCTAGTTCTGGATCTAATTATTCCGCACGTAAAATAGCTTCTCATTCAGATGTCTGCGAGCAGATAACGACTCAGTAGTTTATAATAGAGTGGTCCTTATCAACAAACACTTAAGTGGGTAGGACACTCCATAGCACAATAACCAGTTTATAGTTTGGATTGAAGTAGCATACCCACCCACTCAAGTTTTAGTTGTCAAGAAGTTGGATCACGACTTTTTCTTATGAATAAGTGAATTCTGACCCTTGCAGAGAGGTCAAACATTCAATCCCTTGACAACCAACACTTGGGTGAGTGGGTGGGACACTTCATAGCATAATAAGCAGTCAATAATTTGGATTGGAGTAAAGAATTGTCAGAAAGTACCAAAATAACTGTTAAAAACTTCCCAAATTTGAAATGATTAACAAAATCATAAAATTTGTGTCATTTTGAGACCATTTCTGCTGCAAATCAATTTATATAAATTTGATTCAAACTTTTTTCTTATTAATTAATGTATTTTAAATCCAAATTTGTTATCAGCAGTTTAAAATTCCTGCTGGTTACTGCGCAAATTTGAAATTATTAACAAAATCAAAGAATTTGGGTCATTTTGGGACCATTTCTGCGTCAAATCAATTTATATAAATTTCTTTTAAATTTTTTTTTTCATCAATTAATGTATTTTAAATCCAAATTTATTATCAGCAGTTTAAAATTCCTGCTGGTTACTGCGCAAATTTGAAATTATTAACAAAATCATGTGATTTGGGTCATTTTGGGACCATTTCTGCTTCAAATCAATTTATATAAATTTGTTTCAAACTATTTTCTTATTAACTTAAGTATTTTGAATTTAAATTTATTATAAGCAATTTGATTTTCCTTCTGGTTACTGCGCAAATTTGAAGTTATTAACAAAATCATATAATTTGAGTCATTTTTGGACCATTTCTGCTTCAAATCAATTTATATAAAATTGTTTCAAACTTTTTTTGATCAAATCTTTTATTTTAAATCCAAATTTATTATCACTAGTTTAAAATTCCTGCTGGTTACTGCTCAAATTTGAAATGATTAACAAAATCAAAAAACTTAAGTTATTTTGGGACCATTCAATTTATATAAAAATCTAGTCATTGACATTGAAAATTCGGCAACAAAATATTTAAATCCGGCCATTAAACTAAAAAAATTCGGCCATTAACAAATTTTAATTTAATTTTTAAATTAATTTTCAAATTATGTACTTTATGACAGGATTTTCAATGTCAATGGTCGTATTTTTAAGTTTAATGGCCGGATTTTAATATGAAATTGCTAAATTATTGAGTATAATGGCCGGAAACTTAATAATTCGGCAACAAAATATTAAAATACAGTCATTAAACTCAAAAATTCGGCCAGAAAATTTAAAAATCTGGTAATTGACATTGAAAATTCGGCCATGAAGTACATAATTTGGATGCAAAATTAAAATTTCTATTGTTACAGTTATCAAAATAATATTTTTTTTAACAAATACCAATTCAGTTATTAACATCTAAATTTGCATAAAAAATGCATTATTTTAAGTGTAACACTGGAAACCAATTGGTAAATTACTAAATTTGATTGTTAGATCAAATATCCGGCCGGATAATACTAAAATCCGGCCGGATATCACTAAAATCTGGTTTTGAAATACAAAAAATTGGCTATTAAACGTAAACCTGGTAACAAAGTTAAAAAATTCGGTCATAAAACTCAAACTTTTGTCGTAAAACATTAAAATCCGGGCAATTAACTTAAAAATCCGGCCATTAAACTTAAAAATCCGGCCAAAAACGTTTATAATAGGGCTATAAGAAGCATAATTTTGGGCGTAAAGTAAAATCCGGCCTTGATATACCAAAAACTGTTTATTAAATGTCATAAAATTTAAAAATCCGGTCTTTAAACTACAAAAAAATAAAATATTATTTTAAAATTAATAAATCCGGCCAGATATTGCTAAAATCCGGCTCTGAAATTCAAAAGATTGGCTATTAAACGTCGATCTGTTAACAAAATTAAAAAATCCGGCCATAAAACTCAAACATTTGTCGTAAAACATTAAAATCCGGCCATTAAACTTAAAAATTCGGCCAAAAGCGTTTATAATTGGGCTATAAAAGACATAATTTTAAGCGTAACGTAAAATCCGGCTTTAAAATACCAAAAACTGGTTATTAAATGTATGATCGTGGTCATAAAATAAAAAAATAAAAAAAAAAAATTAACACTCAAATTTAGTTATTAATTAACAAAATTTGGTTTCTTAATCAAAACCGGCTGAACATTACTAAAACCGGTTTTTAAACACCAAAAACTGGCAATTAAATGGCAACCCGGTCAAGAAATTGAAAAATCCGGCCTGTTAACTTGAAAATCCGGCAACAAATTAATAAAATCCGGCCAGAATACTTAAAAATCCGGTCATTGAATTGAAAAATCCAGCCATCAAATTAAAAAATCCGGCCATCAAATTAAAAAATTTAGCCATAAAATAAAATTAAAAAATTTGACATTAAATTAATAAAATCCAGCCAAAAACTTAAAAATCCGACCAAAAACCTAAAAATCCGGCCGAAAAATTTAATAATCCGGCTGCAAAATTAATAATTTAAACGTCATAAGACAATTTATCACAAGAGAAAGTTGTAAAATCTGGTTTTGAAATACAAAAAATTGGCTACTAAACGTCAACCTAGTAACAAAATTAAAAAATCCGGCCATTTAACTTAAAAATCCGGCCAAAAACGTTTATGATTGAGTTATAAGAAGCATAATTTTAGGCATAACGTAAAATATGGTCTTGTCATACCAAAAACTGTCTATTAAATGTCATAAAATTTAAAAATCCGGTCATTAAACTACAAAAAAATTCAATCTTTTTTTAAAATTAAAAAATCCGGCCAGATCTTGCTAAAATCCGGCTTTTAAATACAAAAAAATTGCTACTAAACGTCAATCTGTTAACAAAATTAAAAAAATCCGGCCATAAAACTCTAAAATTTGTCGTAAAACATTAAAATCCGGCCATTAAACTTAAAAATTTGTCCAAAAGCGTTTATAATTGGGCTATAAAAGGCATAATTTTGGGCGTAACGTTAAATCCGGCTTTGAAATACCAAAAACTGTCTATTAAATGTATGATCGTGATCATAAAATACAAAAATAAGCTATAAAAAGCATAAAATTTAAATTTACCACTCAAATTTAGTTATTAATTAACAAAATTTGGTCTCTTAATCAAAAATCCGGCTAAACATTACTAAAACCGGTTTTTAAATACCAAAAACTGGTAATTAAATGTCAACCCGGTCAAGAAATTGAAAAATCCGGCCTTTAAACTTAAAAATCCGGCAACAAATTAATAAAATCCGGCCAGAATACTTAAAAATCTGGTCATTGAATTAAAAAATCCGGCCATAAAATTATAAAATTTAGCCATAAAATAAAATTTAAAGATCTGACAACAAATTAATAAAATCCAGCCAAAAACTTAAAAATCCGACCAAAACCCTAAAAATCCGACCGAAAAATTTAATAATCCAGCTCATAAAACATTTTAACACAAGAGAAGGTCGTGATCTAACCTATAACTCATAAAACTTAAAAATCTGGCTACAAATATTAAAATCCGGCCATAATATTAAAAATTCGGCTATAGGAATCAGAAGTTGAACCATAAAAAACCTGATTTTAGGTGTAACACTGAAATCCAGTCTTCAAATGTCATTAAATAACAAAATTTGGTCTTAAATAAAAAATCCGGCCAGACATTTCAAAAATCCGGTTAAAGATAATTAAAATTTGGCTTAGAAATACCGAAAACAGACTCTTAAATGTCAATCTATCAAAAAACCTCAAATTTAAACCATAAACATTAAAATCCGGCCATAAAATACCTAATTTGAAACTGAAATTCGTAAAATCCGGCCTAAATTGTCTTATTAATTGTCACATTTTGCAATATAATACTAAAATTTGGCTTCAAATGACCAATATCCTGCAATAAAATTTAAAAATTCGTCCAATAAAGCTTAATCCGGCTTTCAACTACTAAAAATCCGGCCATAAATGAATTCGATTGTTGTTAATGTTTTAACATTGTTGTACTTTTGCTTTAAGGAAATACGGGACAAAGTGCGGTAGCTGCTGGCAGGGCATATTGCTAAGTGATATCGTTCGAAAGGCGCGCGACAAAGTGTTCCATCTGAACTGTTTTACGTGAATTTGAAATTATTAACAAAATCATACGATTTGGGTCATTTTGGGACCATTTCTGCTTCAAATCAATTTTTATAAATTTGTTTCAAACATTTTTCTTCTCAATTAATAAATTTTAAATCCAAATTTATTATCAACAGTTTAATATTCCTGCTCAAATTTGAAATTATTAACAAAATCATACAACTTGGGTCATTTTGGGACCATTTCTGTTTCAAATCAATTGATAAAATTTGTTTTTAACTTTTTTCTTATAAATTTATGTATTTTGAATTCAAATTTATTATCACCAATTTGATATTCCTGCTGGTTACTGCGCAAATTTGAAATTATTAACAAAATCATACAATTTGGGTCATTTTGGGACCATTTCTGCTTCAAATCAATTTATATAAATTTGTTTAATTTTTTTTTCTTAATAATTTATGTATTTTGAATCTTATATTATTATCAGCAATTTGATATTTCTGCTGGTTACTGCGCAAGTTTGAAATTATTAACAAAATCATACAATTTGGGTAATTTTGGGACCATTTCTGCTTCAAATCAATTTATATAAAAATGTTTCAAACTTTTTTCTTATCAATTAATGTATTTTAAATCTAATTTTATTATCAGCAGTTTAAAATTCCTGCTGGTTACTGCGCAAATTTATAATTATTAACAAAATCATACGATTTGGGTCATTTTGGGACCATTTCTGTTTCAAATCAATTTATATAAATTTATTTCATATTTTTTTCTTATTAATTTATGTATTTTGAACCTAAATTTATTATCAGCAGTTTGAAATTCCTGCTGATTACTGCGCAAATTTGAAATTATTAACAGAATCATACGATTTGGGATATTTTGGGACAATTTTTGTTTTAAATCAATTTATATAAATTTGTTTCAAATTTATTTCTTATTAATTTATGTATTTTGAATTCAAATTTATTATCAGCAATTAAAAATTCCTGCTAGTTACTGCGCAAATTTAAAATTATTAACAAAATCATACAATTTGGGTAATTTTGGGAGCATTTCTGCTTCAAATCAATTTATATAAATTTGTTTCAAACTCCAAATCATGATTACCATCAAAAGTTAAAGGTTTCTTTGTCCAAACAAGAAAAGATGATATCTAATTTTTCACAAACAAAATTTAAAAGTTGGTTTTGAGTAATAGGAGTAACATATAAAGTGCAAAAGAATAATAATGCAAAAACATGATCACAGTTGCCCCTTTCCTCCACTCAACCAACAATATAAAAATCTGAAATTTGTATTTATAATCATACTGAATGTACATAAACAATAAAAAAATAATTAATTTTTTAGCTTTGATTGTACTAAAGTAAAAAAATGATTTCTCTGAATGTACCGAAACAATAAAATTTATGATTTTTTCTTTAAATGTAGCTGCAGATAAAATACTAATAATGCCAAAAATTCACCAATTTTGAGACCAAATTAATAACTTTGTATAAATAAATCGAAGCAAATTCACCAACCACAAAATCAAATAAAAAAAAATCAAACACATTTGCAATTAATATAACTCACAACTATTGCAGCTCCACTGCTCCAGCATAGCAGCAATCAACAGCAACTCACAATTCCTTCAAAAGATGCACCAAAAGTCAGCCATCTTGATGTAAATGCGTTTTATTAAGTAGGTCATGACGTCACATCAGCTGTAAGAAAGAATTAAATAATTAAAATAATTTAATATTTAAGTCAAGCCAACATTTATGGTTATGTAGTGTGAACAAAGATTATTGTTACAGAAACCTAGCAACAAAACTGTTTATGATTTATAGCATAAGATGTGGCTGGATCGGGCCGGATTTATCAACATAAACCAAATAAATCATACGTTATACACAAGTAATTCAACTAAACTAGCAATTCTTACCTAGTAGACATCAATATGCGTCTGCATTTTGCTATTTCCCGGCTTAAATGTGCAATTACAACGTTATTAGTTGCAAATTTTCACTACTAATTTGGCCATCTTGATATGACTGTAGCAGGAGATGATACGCTCATCGTCAATCTTCGGGAGTGATCGGCATAGGGCGAGCAGGTTGTGCGTCTATACTACTAGCACGAAAATTTGTTTCAATAGCATTGCAGGGAATATTAATAATGTATTGAAATAAATTTTATAAAATGTTCAGATATGTAATAATATAAAGCTTGTGTTAATCTAGATAGATAAAGTTGTTAAATTTTAAATGATTATATTAAATATATTATATAAAAAGATCATGAAAATGAGAGCATTTGAAATTTATGAAGATAACAATTTGAAAAAATAAAAATTTGAAATTTTTTAAATTTGATCAAAACTTTCCAATAAAAAGTTTCATTTTAATATTTAAAGAAAACGGGTATTTTTTAAGAGAAATCAATAAATGTTTATTTTATTGTAAAGAGGAAAGTATGCCATTAACATTTGAAAACGATATCAGTCAAATGGCCGCCACGGTTACGGTTGCAGTACCACATTCTTTTCATAAAATTTTCCATGACCAATTCACACATTTGCGGCTGTATGTCTTCGATAACTTCACAAATTCCATTTTTAAGGTTTTGAATCGATTGTGGAGCATTGGCATAGACCTTATCTTTTATGTGGCCCCAAAGAAAAAAGTCTAAAAGTGTTAAATCACAAGATCTTGGTGGCCAATTGTGATCACCTCTTTGAGAAATAACACGGTCAGAAAACTTTCTTGCAAAATTGTTTTGTTGCTTGTGTGGCAGGTAGCGCCGTCTTGCTGAAAATAAACATTGTCCACATCAATATCTTCCAATTTCGGCCATAAAAATCATTAATCATAGCTCGGTAGCGCTATCCATTCACCGTAACAATTGCACCAGCCTAATTTTTGAAAAAGTAGAGTCTAATCACACCGCCAACCCAAAAACCGCACTAAACAGTAACACGTTGAGGATGCAAAGACTTTTCAACAATCATTCTTAAATTTTCTGAGCCCCAAATGCGACAATTCTGCTTATTAACGTAGCCTCTAAGGTAAAAATGAGCCTCATCACTGAAGATGATTTTTTAATAAAATTTCGGATCATTTTGATGCATTTGAAAGACTCAATCAGCAAAGATACGACGTTTATGGTGATCGGCCGGCTTGAGTTCTTGTGTTAACTGAACTGTAAAAGCCTTAAGACTTAAGTCTTTATGCAAAATACGGTGTAATACTGTTTGTGGAATAGTCTAATTCCAAAGATCAACAAAGAATCGACAAACCTTGGTTGTCATGTTTACAAAGTTGCAATTTATAAATTGGCAACTGTCAATTGTTATATTAAATGTCAAAAATTTGATTTTAATTGATGACAATAATTGACACATTTTAATTGTCATAACAATTGCCAATTGTTAAAAATAGATTTAAGAATTTGATTAAACCCCTCACAATTCTGTCTACGCCCCTGATCAAATTAAGCATTGGCAAATTTTGACTACAATTTTGTAAACATTTTCTTGTACAAATTGTTGTAGTTATTGTTGACCATACATCATTCCCCGTGCATTGTTCGAGGCTGCCACTTGTATTAAGTTGATATTGTTGCGTAAAGATTAATTAGCCAAGCGTTACGCAGCAATTTGCTTCTGTTTCTTTCTTCTGTATTTATATTCTCCTAAGATAAACAATGAATGACCCATTCATCATCACTAATTAATAAAATATTCACAATTGATTGGGAATGAGTTTAACATATTTTCATTTCAGATTCTCTACAAAATTTGTGCTGTGGAAGTCAAATGTTAAATGCAAGTGTTTGAAATGAGTGCAAAATTAGATCATTAAGGTAAGATATGTTGATCATATCAACTTAATTAGAATTAATTGATTAATTTATTCATTCAATTAGCTTATTATTGAGTGATAATTATTATGTTTAAATGTTTCCTTAATACACTTTTTAGGTTGCTTGATAATGATTTACAAAGTATTAATTGCTTTATGTTGTTGGGTAATTTTTTTACTTAATTTGCTGATTTTAAATCTGTTAGTTGTGCCAAAAATGACGCTTAAATATGCAAAAACGGTAAAAAAATCACGTAAACTGTCATAAAACAAAAATTAATCGGGCAATTTTGATCAAATTTGCTATAAACTAACGCAAACCAAATGAAATTATAAAAATTGTAACATTTGTACGGTAAAATACTTTCTGAACAGATTAGTATTATCAAAATTGTAACAATTGTAATTTAAAATACTTCCTGAAAGCTTTTTAGTGTAAAAAACGGTAAAATTCTAACGTAATCAATTGTAAAACAAAAACTAATCGGTCAATTTTAATCAAATTTTCTAGAAAGCTACTTAAACTGTTAAAAAATAGATTAAAATCATAAAAGTCTAAATATTTTTACGGTAAAACACTTTTTGTGCAATTTGTAGTTAAAAAAACGGTAAAATTCTAACGTAATTGGTAGTAAAACAAAAATTAATCAGGCAATTTTGATCAAATTTCTTAGAAAGTAACACAAACTGATGCAAAATAAATTGAAATCATAAAAGTCGTAATATTTGTACGGTAAAATACTTTCTGTACGCTTTGTAGTGCAAAAAACGGTAAAATTCTAACGTAATCGGTCGTAAAACATAAACTAATCGGTCAATTTTAATCAAATTTTATGGAAAGCTACATAAACTGTTGCAAAATAATTTAAAATCATAAAAAATGTAATATTTGTACGGTAAAATACTTTCTATACGCTTTGTAGTGCAAAAAACGGTAAAACTCTAACTTAATTGGTTGTAAAACAAAAACTAGTCGGTCAATTTTGATCAATTTTTTTGGAAAGCTACATAAACTGTTGCAAAATAATTTAGAATTATACAAATTGTAATATTTGTACAGTAAAACACTTTCTGAACGCTTTGTAGTGCAAAAAACGGTAAAACTCTAACGTAATCGTTCGTAAAACAAAAACTAATCAGTCAATTTTGATCAATTTTTCTAGAAAACTACTTAAATTGTTGCTAAATAAACTAGAATTATAAAAGTTGTAATATTTGTACGGTAAAATACTTTTCTGTGCAATTTGTAGTGCAAAAAACGGTAAAATTCTAAGGTAATCGGTCGTAAAACATGAACTTATTGGGCAATTTTGATCAAATTTCTTGGAAAGTAGCACAAACTGATGTGAAATTAATTAAAATTATAAAAGTCGTAACATTTGTACGGTAAAATACTTTTTGTACGCTTTGTAGTGCAAAAAACGGTAAAATTCTAACGTAATTGTTTGTAAAACAAAAACTAATCGGGCAATTTTAATCAAATTTGCTGAAAAGTAACGCAAACTATTGTGGAACAGATTAGTATTATCAAAATTGTAACATATATAATTTAAAATATTTCCTGAAAGCTTTTTAGTGCAATAAACGGTAAAATTCTAACGTAATCGTTCGTAAAACAAAAACTAATCGGTCAATTTTGATCAAATTTTCTAGAAAACTACTTAAATTGTTGCTAAATAAACTAAAATTATAAAAGTTGTAATATTTGTACGGTAAAATACTTTTCTGTGCAATTTGTAGTGCAAAAAACGGTAAAATTCTAAGGTAATCGGTCGTAAAACATGAACTTATTGGGCAATTTTGATCAATTTTCTTGGAAACTAACACAAACTAATGCAAAATAAGTTGCAATTATAAAAGTTGTAACATTTGTACGGTAAAATACTTTCTGTGCAATTTGTAGTGCAAAAAACGGTAAAATTCTAACGTAATCGGTTGTAAAACAAAAAATAATTGGTCAATTTTGATCAAATTTTCTGGAAAACTACTTAAATTGTTGCTAAATAGATAAGAATCATAAAAATTGTATTATTTGTACGGTAAAATACTTTCTGTACGCTTTGTAGTGCAAAAAACGGTAAAACTCTAACGTAATCGGTCGTAAAACATGAATTATTTGGGAAATTTAAATCAAATTTCTTGAAAAGTAGCACAAACTGATGTGAAATTATTTAAAATTATAAAAGTCGTAACATTTGTACGGTAAAAAACTTTTTGTGCAATTTGTAGTGCAAAAAACGGTAAAATTCTAACGTAATCGGTCGTAAAACAAAAACTAATCGAGCAATTTAAATCAAATTTGCTGGAAAGTAACACACATTATAGTGAAACAGATTGAAATTTTTAAAGTTTTAATATTTGTACGGTTAAACACTTTATGTACGCTTTGTAGTGCAAA
The DNA here is from genome assembly GCA_963932245.1 of Tachinus rufipes. Taxonomy (NCBI): domain Eukaryota; kingdom Metazoa; phylum Arthropoda; class Insecta; order Coleoptera; family Staphylinidae; genus Tachinus; species Tachinus rufipes. Next base: position 87,343,864 of record OZ010748.1, on the reverse strand, counting down.
AAAACGGCAAAATTCTAACGTGATCGGTCGTAAAACAAAAACTAATTGGGCAATTTTAATCAAATTTTCTGGAAAGCTATTTAAACTGTTGCAAAAACGATTAGAATCATAAAAGTCGTAATATTTGTACGGTAAAATACTTTCTGTACGCTTTGTAGTGCAAAAAACGGTAAAACTCTAACGTAATCGGTCGTAAAACATGAATTATTTGAGAAATTTAAATCAAATTTCTTGAAAAGTAGCACAAACTGATGTGAAATTATTTAAAATTATAAAAGTCGTAACATTTGTACGGTAAAAAACTTTTTGTGCAATTTGTAGTGCAAAAAACGGTAAAATTCTAACGTAATCGGTCGTAAAACAAAAACTAATCAAACAATTTAAATCAAATTTGCTGGAAAGTAACACACATTATAGTGAAACAGATTGAAATTTTTAAAGTTTTAATATTTGTACGGTTAAACACTTTATGTACGCTTTGTAGTGCAAAAAAACGGCAAAATTCTAACGTGATCGGTCGTAAAACAAAAACTAATTGGGCAATTTTAATCAAATTTTCTGGAAAGCTATTTAAACTGTTGCAAAAAAGATTAGAATCATAAAAATCGTAATATTTGTACGGTAAAATACTTTCTGTACGCTTTGTAGTGCAAAAAACGGTAAAACTCTAACGTAATCGGTCGTAAAACATGAATTATTTGGGAAATTTAAATCAAATTTCTTGAAAAGTAGCACAAACTGATGTGAAATTATTTAAAATTATAAAAGTCGTAACATTTGTACGGTAAAAAACTTTTTGTGCAATTTGTAGTGCAAAAAACGGTAAAACTCTAACGTAATCGATCGTAAAACAAAAACTAATCTAGCAATTTAAATCAAATTTGCTGGAAAGTAACACACATTATAGTGAAACAGATTGAAATTTTTAGAGTTTAAATATTTGTACGGTTAAACACTTTTTGTACGTTTTGTAGTGCAGAAAAACGGCAAAATTCTAACGTGATCGGTCGTAAAACAAAAACTAATTGGGCAATTTTAATCAAATTTTCTGGAAAGCTATTTAAACTGTTGCAAAAACGATTAGAATCATAAAAGTCGTAATATTTGTACGGTAAAATACTTTCTGTACGCTTTGTAGTGCAAAAAACGGTAAAACTCTAACGTAATCGGTCGTAAAACATGAACTGATCGGGCAGTTTTGATTAAATTTCTTGGAAAGTAGCACAAACTGATGTGAAATTAATTAAAATTATAAAAGTCGTAACATTTGTACGGTAAAAAACTTTTTGTGCAATTTGTAGTGCAAAAAACGGTAAAATTCTAACGAAATTAGTCGTAAAACAAAAACTAATAGGTCAATTTTAATCAATTTTTTTGGAAAACTACTTAAACTGTTGCCAAAAAGATTAGAATAATAAAAATTGTAATATTTGTACGGTAAAATACTTTCTGTACAATTTGTACTGCAAAAAACGGTAAAATTCTAACGTAATCGGTCGCAAAACAAAAACTAATTGATCAATTTTGATTAAATTTTCTGGAAAGCTACTTAAACTGTTGCGAAAAAGATTAGAATCATCAAAATTGTAATATTTGTACGGTAAAATACTTTCTCAGCAATTTGTAGTGCAAAAAACGGTAAAATTCTAACGTATAGGTCGTAAAACATAAACTAATCAAAAAATTTTGATCAACTTTCTTAAAAAGTAACACAAACTGATGCGAAATAAATTGGAATAATAAAAATTGTAACATTTGTACGGTAAAACACTTTATGTACGATTTGTAGTGCAAAAAACGGTAAAACTAACGTAATTGGTCGTTAAACATAAACTAATCAGGCAATTTTAATCAAATTTTTTGAGAAGTAGCACAATCTGATGCGAAATAAATTGAAATCATAAAAAGCGTAATATTTGTACGATAAAATACTTTCTGTACGCTTTGTAGTGCAAAAAACGGTAAAATTCTAACGTAATTAGTCGTAAAACAAAAACTAATCGGTCAATTTTAATCAAATTTTCTAGAAAACTACTTAATCTGTTGAAAAACAGATTAGAATTATTAAATTGTAATATTTGTACAGTAAAATACTTTCTGTACAATTTGTAGTGCAAAAAACGGTAAAATTCTAACGTAATCGATCGTAAAACAAAAACTAATCGAGCAATTTAAATCAAATTTGCTGGAAAGTAACACACATAGTGAAATAGATTGAAATTTTTAAAGTTTTAATATTTGTACGGTTAAACACTTTTTGTACGCTTTGTAGTGCAGAAAAACGGCAAAATTCTAACGTGATCGGTCGTAAAACAAAAACTAATTGGGCAATTTTAATCAAATTTTCTGGAAAGCTATTTAATTTGTTGCAAAAAAGATTAGAATCATAAAAGTCGTAATATTTGTACGGTAAAATACTTTCTGTACGCTTTGTAGTGCAAAAAACGGTAAAACTCTAACGTAATCGGTCATAAAACATGAACTAATCGGGCAGTTTTGATTAAATTTCTTGGAAAGTAGCACAAACTGATGTGAAATTAATTGGAATTATAAAAGTCGTAACATTTGTACGGTAAATAACTTTTTGTGCAATTTGTAGTGCAAAAAACGGTAAAATTCTAACGTAATCGGTCGTAAAACATGAACAAATTAAGCAATTTTGATCAAATTTCTTAGAAAGTAACACAAACTGATGCAAAATAAATTGGAATTATAAAAGTCGTAACATTTGTACAGTAAAATACTTTCTATGCAATTTGTAGTGCAAAAAACGGCAAAATTCTAACGTAATTAGTCGTAAAACAAAAACTAATAGGTCAATTTTAATCAATTTTTTTGGAAAACTACTTAAACTGTTGCCAAAAAGATTAGAATAATAAAAATTGTAATATTTGTACGGTAAAATACTTTCTGTACAATTTGTACTGCAAAAATCGGTAAAATTCTAACGTAATCGGTCGCAAAACAAAAACTAATTGGTCAATTTTGATTAAATTTTCTGGAAAGCTACTTAAACTGTTGCGAAAAAGATTAGAATCATAAAAATTGTAATATTTGTACGGTAAAATACTTTCTCAGCAATTTGTAGTGCAAAAAACGGTAAAATTCTAACGTATAGGTCGTAAAACATAAACTAATCGGAAAATTTTGATCAACTTTCTTAAAAAGTAACACAAACTGATGCGAAATAAATTGGAATAATAAAAATTGTAACATTTGTACGGTAAAACACTTTATGTACGCTTTGTAGTGCAAAAAACGGTAAAACTCTAACGTAATTGGTCGTTAAACATAAACTAATCAGTCAATTTTAATCACATTTTTTGAGAAGTAGCACAATCTGATGCGAAATAAATTGAAATCATAAAAAGCGTAATATTTGTACGATAAAATACTTTCTGTACGCTTTGTAGTGCAAAAAACGGTAAAATTCTAACGTAATCGGCCGTAAAACAAAAACTAATCGGTCAGTTTTAATCAAATTTTCTAGAAAACTACTTAAACTGTTGAAAAACAGATAAGAATTATTAAAATTGTAATATTTTTACGGTAAAATACTTTCTGTGCAATTTGTAGTGCAAAAAACGGTAAATTTCTAACGTAATCGTTCGTAAAACAAAAACTAATCGAGCAATTTTAATCAAATTTGCTAAAAACTAACGCAAACTATTGTGAAACAGATTAGTATTATCAAAATTGTAACATTTATAATATAGAATACTTTCTGGACGCTTTTTAGGGCAAAAAACGGTAAAATTCTAACGTAATCGAACGTCAAACAAAAACCAATTAAACAATTTTGATAAAATTTTCTAAATATAAGCACACGGTGTTACTGAAGTGTTTAGAATTACAAACAAACACAATTTGTTGCTTAAAAATTGTTTTTGTAAGGCTTATAAACGCAATAAACAAGAAAAGCAGTACAATATTGGTCATAAAACAAAAGCCAATCGGTCAAATTTGATCTAATTTAATTGCTAGTTGAAAATTTTGTTAATACATATATTGGAACTACAAAACAAACAATAAATTGACAAAAAATGTTTTTGTAAGCTTTTAAGTACAAAAAGTGGTAAAATTCTTCCGCAATTTGTCATAAAACAAAAACTAATTAGACAATTTTAACCAAACTTTTTGGAAAGCAACACCAACTGTTGCGAAACAAATTAATATCATAAAAACCGTAATATTTGTACGGTAAAATACTTTGTAGTGCAAAAAACGTTAAAATTCTAACGTAAACAGTCGTAAAACAAAAATTAATCGTGCAATTTTAAGAAAATTTTCTAAATAGTAGCACAAGGTATCATTAAAGTGTTTATGAATTTGTACAAAATTAGTAATAAAACAAAAACTATTGAACCAAATTTGATCAAATTTGTTTGTTAGTAGAATAATATGTTACCAAAAATATTAAAATGACAAAATTGGCAATAAATTTACAACAAAATAGTTTTCATAAGCTTTTAAGTACAATAATGGTGAAATTCTTCCGTAATTTGTTGTAAAACCCAAAACTAATTGTGCAATGTTGATTAAATTTGCAGGAAAGCAACGTAAACTGTTGCAAAACAAAATGAAATGATAAAAATTGTAACATTTGTACGGTAAAATACTTTCTAAACGCTTTTAAAGCAAAAAAACGGAAAATTTGTTACGTAATCGGTCGTAAAACAAAAACTAATCAAGCAATTTTAATAAAACTTATTAATTAGTAACACAAGATGTTACCAAGTTGTTTAAAATTACAATTAAGCACAATTTGTTATGTTAAAAAAGTTTTTGTACGGTTTATAAACGCTATAAACAATAGAATCTGTATAAAATCGGTCATAAAACAAAAACTAATCGGACAAATTTAATCAAATTTGTTTGTTAGTTAGAAATGTTGTTAATAAATATATTAAAATTACAAAAATAGCAAAAAATTTACTACAAAACTGATTTTGTAAGCTTTTAAGTGTAAAAAGTGTTAAAATTTTTCCGTAATCCGACGTAAAACAAAAATTTATTGGTAAATTTTAATCAAATTTGCTGGAAACTAACACTAAATGTTGTGAAAAAGATTGAAATTATAAAAATTGTAAAAACTGTACGGTAAAATACTTTCTGAACGCTTTTTAGTGCAAAAAACGGAAATTTTTTTACGTAATCGGTCGTAAAACAAAAACCAATCGAGCAATTTTGATAAAATTTTCTAATTAGTAACACAAGATATTACCAAGTTGTTTAAAATACAATAAAACACAATTTGTTACGTTAAAAAGTTTTTGTAAGGTTTATAAACGCAATAAACGATAGAATCTGTACAAAATCGGTCATAAAACAAAAACTAATCAGACAAATTTGATCAAATTTGTTGGCTAGTTAGAAATGTTGTTATTAAATATATTAAAATTACAAAAATAGCAATAAAGTTACTACAAAATTGATTTTGTAAGCTTTTAAGTGTAAAAAGTGTTAAAATTCTTCCGTAAACTGGCGTAAAACAAAAATTAATTGGTAAATTTTGATCAAATTTGCTGAAAACTAACACTAAATGTTGTGAAAAAAATTGAAATTATAAAAATTGTAAAAACTGTACGGTAAAATACTTTCTGAACGCTTTTTAGAGCAAAAAACGGAAAAATTCTTACGTAATTGGTCGTAAAATAAAAACTAATCAAGCAATTTTATTAAAATTTTCTAAATAGTAGCATAAGATATCACCAAATTTTTTAAAATTACAGTTAAACACAATTTGTTACGTTAAAAAAGTTTTTGTAAGGTTTATAAACGCAATAAACAATAAAATTTGTACAAAATCGGCCATAAAACAAAAACTAATCAGACAAATTTGATCAAATTTGTTTGTTGTTTAGAAATGTTGTTATTAAATATATTAAAATTACAAAAATAGCAGTAAATTTACTACAAAATTAATTTTGTAAGCTTTTAAATGTAAAAAGTGTTAAAATTCTTCCGTAATCTGGCGTAAAACAAAAATTAACCGGTAAATTTTGATCAATTTTGCTGGAAACTAACACTAAATGTTGTGAAAAAGATTGAAATTATAAAAATTGTAAAAACTGTACGGTAAAATACTTTCTGAACGCTTTTTAATGCAAAAAACGGAAAAAAAAAATACGTAATCGATCGTAAAACAAAAACTAATCAAGCAATTTTAATGAAACTTTCTAGTTAGTAACACAAGATGTTACCAAGTTGTTTTACATTACAATTAAAGACAATTTGTTACGTTAAAAAAGATTTTGTAAAGTTTACAAACGCAATAAACGATCAAATCTGTACAAAATCGGTGATAAAACAAAAACTAATCAACCAATTTTAATCAAATTTGTTTGTTACTTAGAAATGAATGTTTGACTAAAATTTTCAAATGTAAACTAAAATATGTATTTTTTTATCAAGTTATTTATTTATTTTACAAAACAAATTCTGGTAGTGACTAAAATTAATAAATTCTACTGCTAACAATCATTTATTATTTCTTCTTTATATTTATTAGTAGTATTAGTAGTTCTGTTTGTTTTTCATTTAGCAAATTTGCTTCAGTTAATAAAACACTTAATCACTTCTTCAATCGCACTTTTCTGATAATTAAAACAAACTTCTTTGTAAAATAAAATAAATTTGGCTTCAAATTCATAATTTTCCGTATTTCATTAGCATACTTATACTGCACCAATTCACAAACAAAACCAATTAAACTTAAAAACAATCCTCCAAACAAAACAATAAACGTTCCTTGAAGGTGATCTAACGATAAGATTACATTATTGTCGTCAGATAAAACATTAAACACATTTTTATTGACTCCATGTAAACCCAAACCAAATTGATTAACAAGAAATAACAAAGTTTGAATTCTATCCAGAAAGGGTGAATTTGGTGGAAAATTGTAAACGCTATGACCACCAATAAGATATTCATCAATTTGATGATAAATATGTCTATTAAAATTATCCTTACGTAGCAACAATAGTTCCAAATAAGTAACCGGAAGTACATACGCCTTATCCTTGTTATATTGCATAAATTCTTTAACCAGTATTTTATCATCATTTATATTAATCAACCTATCCTTTATATCATTAAATTGAACCAAATCATGCATTTCATCCATATTTCCAGCTACTTTCAAATCGCTTCTTATTAAATCATTTATTGTTAGTATCTCTTGGCCATATTTAGGATTAATTAAAGAACTCCTCAATCCTGTATTGAAAGCTGTTATAATTAACAAAGAATAAAAAACAAAACCAATTAATAAAACCTTCAAAGACCAACGTCCTTTAAATATGTAACTTGTAGCCGAATTCAGAAAAATTTGATAAACCCCCAATATTATAATCTGAGTATTGTTAACTTTACACAATACAAATTTCACATAAACCATATTTAAAACAATTATAATTATTAATGATACTACAACCATTATCCAAAGTTTGTGTTTAAAAACTAAGAAGATGTAAAGGTATTGTGGTATTAAATCAGCTGTTGGTACTGCAATAGCTATATAATCCGTACGTATTGGGTAGCTACTCTTAATCAAAAATGGAGTATTTCGCATCAAAAAATGTTGCGAAAAAGAAAAATTAATTTGTTGATTTAAAATTGCGTATTTCATTTCGTAATAATTGTTAAAAATTTTAATTTTTAAGCTTGCATTCAGTGCTGATGTTATTTGTCGAATTCTGTTAGCATCTTCACCTATTAATTCACCTAAAATTGATTAATTATTTTTAATTTAATTTATTAATTATACTACCATTAATTAGTGTATTTCTGGGAATATCTTCAAGCATACCAACGTGTAATTCATATCCATTCATGTTTGCCAATTTGTTTGGATAAATGCTGATGCCTTTTTTGTGGTTAGTGAAATTGTAGAGAAAATTTTCGAACATATTGTAACCTATGACTTCGACTGTTTTATTGATTTGGAATACAATTACAAAATTCATTACATCATTGGACCAAATCAATTCTGAAATATTAAATTTGTTAATTGAATTTTTGTTTATTTTTATTTTTAATTACTTAGTGTATTTATTAACCAATCTTTGTTGGTTACATGTTTGCCTACTATGAATTGGATGAAACCATTCATGTTGAAGAATGGATTTGTTTGGATGTAATTTATTGTTGCTACAAAATCATCTTTGGTGTTGACGTAGCAGAATAGGTTTGGTGTACGTTCCAGTTTTACATGTTTTATGTAGTAATTTAGATTTTGGTTGCCTATGAGGACTGCGTCAATGTTTTTGTTTTTGAAGAAGTAGTCTAGAATTGCTCTGGTGTATAGTTGGTTGGTGTTGATTATGCCTGAAACATACAAAATAATAATTTAGTTAAATTGTTAGGTCTGGCATTTTATATGTAAAGCAGATTATATGAAGCAGTACGCTTTGTCAATTAACAATTGGTTTGTAAAACAGACACTTTAAAAAGCTTCATTAAGTTGCCCTCCCTCTTCACTAAATTTTTTTTAAAGTTTGAAAATATCAAACTAATGCGCTCGTAATGCGCATTTTATGCGTTCTCATCTGTAAATATGATTTTTGAACATTTTTAAGTAGGAGGGGAGGGGCAACTTAATGATTAACTCCCCCCCCCCCCCCCAATAAAGTTTTACATGCGTTCTTATGCGTCACATAGTTTTAGGTTAGGTTAGGTTAATGATCAGCAAGTTCAATAAAATTGGCCTTATTATATTTACAAATAAACGCATAAAAATATTTTTGGGCGCATAAGAGCGCATATTGAGCGCATTAATATAGTATAGTCATAGTTGTAAAGTTTTACTAGAGGGAGGGGGGGGAGGCGCTAATCATTAAATTGTTTCCCCCTTTACCTAAAATTGTTCAAAAATAATATTTACAGTTGAGCGCATACATTTTTTTTGCAGCGCATAAGAGCTCATAAATTTAGTATTTTTAAATTTATATTTTTTTTCCTGAAAGGCCAATTTTATAGAAACTGTTAATTATTAAGTTTCCCCCCGCCCCCCACCTAAAGCTGTTTAAAAATCATATTTACAAATGAACGCATAAAAAAAATAATTGCGGCGCATAAGAGCGCATATCGAGAGCATTAATATAATTGTAAAAATGTACTGAAGAGGGGGCTAATCGTTAAGTTGCCCCTCCCCACATAAAAATGTTCAAAAATCATATTTACAGATGAGCGCATAATTTTTTTTTTAAAAGCGCATTAATTTGGTACTTTTAAATTAAAAAAAAATTTAGTGGGGGGAGTGGCAACTTAATAGAACCACTTTAAAAAACTGTTTTTAAAAAGTTGGCAGTAAATTTGCCAGTTTAACATTTTATAATTTATATAACATTTTTGCTATTTGTCATAAGAATTTGTACACTTGTAAACAGTTTATTGCAAAAATAAATTGAGTCACGCTCAATTATTAGCCCACTCACCCGCCCAAAAGTTTGTTGTCCAGAAATTGGCTAATTAATCACTGCTAATGTTTCAGCTGCCATAAAGTATGACAGTAGAAGTGACAGTTGACAAAAATATGCACAAAGTGGGAAAAAATATAATTTCTTTGTTCACAAACGTGGGTCACAACAATAAATCAAGCTCAGTTGTTGGACTACTGTGGCCTACCCACTCACCCAAGTGTTTGTTGTCAATAAATTGGATACCCTATCACTGTTAATGTTTCAGCTGTTATAAAATACTACAGTTGTAATGATAGTTGTCAAAAATATGCGCAAAGTAGAAGAAAATATAATTCCATTGATCATAAACACTCGGGCGGGTGGGATGGGCTACAGCAATAAATTGAATCACGCTCAATTGTTGGAATATAGTAGCCCACCCACCCACCTGACTGCTTGTTATCCAAAAATTTGTTAATCAATCACTGCTGATGTTCCAGCTGTCATAAAGTACAACAGTAGAAGTGACAGTTGAAAAAAATATGCGCAAGGTAGGAGGAAATATAATTCCATTAATCACAAACAGTTGGGTGGGTGGGTGGGTCACAACAATAAATCGAGTTACGCTCAATTGTTGGACTACAGTGGCCCACCCACCCACCCAAGTGTTTGTTGTCAAGAAATTGGCTAATCAACTACTGCTGATGTTCCAGCTGTCATAAAATACGACAGTAGAGGTGACAGTTGACAAAAATATGCGCAAGGAGGGAGACAATATAATTCCACTGATCATAAACAGTCGGGCGGGTGGGTGGGTCACAAAAATAAATTGAGTTACGCTCAATTGTTAGAATACTGTATCCCACCCACCCGCCCGAGTGTTTGTTGTCAAGGAATTAGCTTATCAACCACAGCTGATGTTCCAGCTGTCATAAAATACGACAGTAGAGGTGACAGTTGACAAAAATATGCGCAAGGAGAGAGACAATATAATTCCACTGATCATAAACAGTCGGGCGGGTTGGTGGGTCACAAAAATAAATTGAGTTACGCTCAATTGTTAAACTACTGTAGCCCACCCACCCGCCCGAGTGTTTGTTGTCAGGGAATTAGCTTATCAACCACAGCTGATGTTCCAGCTGTCATAAAATACGACAGTAGAGGTGACAGATGACAAAAATATGCGCAAGGAAAGAGACAATTTAATTCCATTGATCATAAACAGTCGGGCGGGTGGGTGGGTCACAAAAATAAATTGAGTTACGCTCAATTGTTAGACTAATGTAGCCCATCCACCCGCCCAAGTGTTTGTTGTCAAGAAATTAGCTTATCAACCACAGCTGATGTTCCAGCTGTCATAAAATACGACAGTAGAGGTGACAGTTGACAAAAATATGCGCAAGGAGGGAGACAATATAATTCCATTGATCATAAACAGTCGGGCGGGTGGGTGGGTCACAAAAATAAATTGAGTTACGCTCAATTGTTAGTCTACTGTAGCCCACCCACCCGCCCGAGTGTTTGTTGTCAAGGAATTAGCTTATCAATCACAGTTGATGTTCCAGCTGTCATAAAATACGACAGTAGAAGTGACAGTTGACAAAAATATGCGCAAGGTGAGAGACAATATAATTCCATTGATCATAAACAGTCGGGCGGGTGGGTGGGTCACAAAAATAAATTGAGTTACACCCAATTGTTAGACTACTGTAGCCCTCCCACCCGCCCGAGTGTTTGTTGTCAAGAAATTAGCTTATCAATCACAGTTGATGTTCCAGCTGTCATAAAATACGACAGTAGAAGTGACAGTTGACAAAAATATGCGCAAGGTGAGAGACAATATAATTCCATTGATCATAAACAGTCGGGCGGGTGGGTGGGTCACAAAAATAAATTGAGTTACACTCAATTGTTAGACTACTGTAGCCCACCCACCCGCCCGAGTGTTTGTTGTCAAGGAATTAGCTTATCAATCACAGTTGATGTTCCAGCTGTCATAAAATACGACAGTAGAGGTGACAGTTGACAATAATATGCGCAAGGAGGGAGACAATATAATTCCATTAATCATAAACAGTCGGGCGGGTGGGTGGGTCACAAAAATAAATCAAATCACGCCCAATTGTTGGATTACAGTGGCCCACCTACCCGTCCGACTGTTTGTTGTCAAGAAATTGGCTAACCAATCACTGTTGATGTTCCAGTTGTCATAAAATACGGGAGTAGAGGTGACAATTGACAAAAACGTGCGCTAAGTAGAAGAAAATATAATTCCATTGATCATAAACGCTTGGGCGGGTGGGTGGGTCATAAAAATAAATTGAGTTACGCTCAATTATTAGACTACTGTAGCCCACCCACCCACCCGAGTGTTTGTTGTCAAAGAATTAGCTTATCAACCACAGCTGATGTTCCAACTGTCATAAAATACGACAGTAGAGGTGACAGTTGACAAAAATATGCGCAAGGAGGGAGACAATATAATTCCCCTGATCATAAACAGTCGAGCGGGTGGGTGGGTTACAAAAATAAATTGAGTTACGCTCAATTGTAAGACTACTGTAGCCCACCCACCCGCCCAAGTGTTTGTTGTCAAGGAATTAGCTTATCAACCACAGCTGATGTTCCAACTGTCATAAAATACGACAGTAGAGGTGACAGTTGACAAAAATATGCGCAAGGAGGGAGACAATATAAATTCCATTGATCATAAACAGTCGGGCGGGTGGGTGGGTTACAAAAATAAATTGAGTTACGCTCAATTGTTGGATTACAGTGGCCCACCTACCCGTCCGACTGTTTGTTGTCAAGGAATTGGCTAACCAATCACTGTTGATGTTCCAGTTGTCATAAAGTACGGGAGTAGAGGTGACAATTGACAAAAATGTGCGCTAAGTAGAAAAAAATATAATTCCATTGATCATAAACGCTTGGACGGGTGGGTGAGTCATAAAAATAAATTGAGTTAAACTTAAATAATGAACTACTGTGGCCCGCCCACTCGCCCAAAGATTTGTTGCCTAAGAATTGGCTACTAATCAATCATTACTGATGTTTTAGCTGTGATAAAGTACAACAATAGAGGTATGTGCAAGGTGAAAGAAAATATAATTCTATTGATTACAAACACTAGTTCGGGGGGGTAAATCCTAAAAATAAATTGAGTTAAGCTCAATTGATGGACTACTGTAGCCCACCCACCAGCTCAAGTGTTTGTTGTCAAGAAATTGGCTAACAAATCACTGTTGATGTTTTAGCTGTCATAAAATACAAACGTACAGGTGACAGTTAACAAAATAATGCGCAAAGTGAGAGAAAGTATAATTTTATTAATCACAAACACTAGGACGGGTGGGTAGGTCACAAAAATAAATTGAATTATGCTCAATTGCTGGATTACTGTAGCCCACCTACCCGCCCGAATGTTTGTTGTCAAGAAATTGGCTAATCAATCAATGCTAATGTTCTAACTGTCATAAAATACAACAGTAGAGGAGACAATTGACAAAAATATGCGTAAGGTGAAAAAAATATAATCTCCAGATTTTATCATTTTTAATTTTTAATTGTTGATAATAAATTTAGATAAATGCATTTAAAAAAAAATTATTTAAATTAATTTGAAACAGAAATGACTAAATTTGAATAAAATTTTGCACTTTTTTAGCTAAATTTTAATTGTTTTTGAGAAAAACTGAATTTTTTATTTTTTATTTTTTATAAATTTTGCAGTTTTTAACACTTTATGACCTAATTTTGATTCTTTCTGTTAATTTGTTAATATTTTATTGCCAGAGATTTTGCCATTTTTAGATTTTATTTTTTTTATTTTTTATTTTTGACATTTTATGAATTAAGATTTTACACTTTTTAGCAATTTATGGTTGCATTTTGGTGCATTCTAACAATATTTTGATGTTTTAAGGCCGGATTTAGGTAAAATTTTATGAATAAAATAAATATTGCACTTTTCTATATTTAAAATTTCATTATAGTTTTTTAGAATTTTTAATTTTTATAAATTTAAGTAGCATACTATAACTTTGGTTTTTTGGGTCATTATTTTATTATTTAGTAACTGGATTTTGTTGTTTTTAACTTTTTATAAAAAGATTTTTGCGGTTTTCAATAGTTAATAATAACCAAATTTGTTACAATATTTTAGTGTTTTAAAACCAGATTTTGCTGTTTTTGACATTTTACAAATAGAATTTTGCACTTTTCTACAGTTTATGATTGATTTTTGAATCTTTTTGACAATATTTCATGGCCGGATTTTGATATTTTTAGGATTTTATAATTTTTTTTTCTATTTATTAATATTTTAATGTTTTATGGCCATGATTTGCTATTTTAACATTTTATGATAGAACTTTGCACGTTTTAACAGTTAATAACTAAAATAACTAAAATATTTATTAAAAATAATTTTAATTTGCTACTTTTAAAATTGAATATTTTTTTTTAAATTTTTAAACAGTTTTATCCGGATTTGCTGCTTTCTGACAATATTTTAATATTTAAATTAGAGGTTTTTGTCATTTTTCAAGAGTTTTGTTACTTTCTAACAATATTTTTATGTTTCAAGGCCGGATTTTGTTATTTTTGAAATTTAATAAATGGATTAATCTTTTTAACAGTTTATGGCCGGATGAATTGATACAGTATATATACAGGGTGTCCGGAAAATACGTGTACAACGTTTGACGACAGACTCCTGACGTCAAAATAGGTCGATCTAAGCCGACTTAGTTATATCCAAAATTGTCTCGTTTAGCCGGTAGATGGCGTAAAAAAAAACAAAAGTATAACAAAGTTGAAAGTATCTATTGTAAGAAACTAAGTAAAACAAAAACATTACTTAAGCAAATGTGTAAAATGACCGCCATCTTGCTGAGTACACTTATTAACACTCTTTAAAAAATGATATTGGACCCTATCTAATGTCTCGGGATTATTAAAATGGTTGCCTGCATTTAAAATCCGCTGCAATAAATCATCGCGTGTGTTTACCGGAGTCTTGTAAACTTCTGTTTTAATAGCGCCCCACAAAAAGAAGTCACACATATTTAACTCAGGAGAACGTGGTGGCCATTTTACTGGTGCATCATTGCCTCTTCCAATCCATCGGTTGGGATATTGATGATGTAAGTATTGCCGAACGGCAACGGAAAAATGGGGCGGGGCACCATCATGCATATACCACATTTCCCTCCGAAGTAAAAGGGGCAAATTCTCCAGAAGAATTGGTAATGTGTCTTGCAAAAAATTTAAATAAATATTTCCATCTAACCTGTCTGGAATAACAATGGGACCAATAAGGTAGTGATCAATAATACCTGCCCAAATATTAATTTTAAATTGATGCTGATGATGTGCAACTTTAATGGCATGTGGATTTTCATCGGAATAAATATGTTCGTTGTGCAGATTGGTTACCCCAGATCTTGTAAAGCATGCCTCGTCAGTAAACATAATTTTTCTACAAAAATTTGGAACAAGGATTCTTTTGTTTCTAATAAATTGACAAAATGTAAGCCGCATGGGGGGATCAGTCGGTAAAAGTTCCTGGACTTTTTGTATGTGGTAAGGATGTAACAACTGTTCTCTTAAAACCTCATTGACAATCGTTTTAGGAACATTTAACTCACGTTCTAAGAGACGGGTACTGGTACTTGGTTCTTCTTCAACTCTTTCCAGAATCATCTCTTCTGTTTCCACAGTTCGAGTTGTTCGCATACGACCCCTGCCTTCAAACTTTTTCTCAAAACTGCCCGTTTCCCGAAGATGACGCTCAATATTGGCAAATGTTTGGTGGTTTGGTAATCGACGGTTAGAAAACCTCTCCATGTAAACCCTAACACTCTGACGCCCATTTCCTTGACAAAACCCGTATACCAGGAGCATGTCAACTTTCTGAGAGTTTGTATAATTTTCCATTTTTAATGGTAAAATGAACTTGTAATTCAAGAATGTTGATCGTATACTTGAGTAAATTTCATAGACTGGTGACAATTTGTCAATAATTGTCAAATTATTAAACGCCATAGCAACAAGGTCACTTAAAAAATTATTGTTACAGGTAATTTCTTTTTAATGTTTACAAATTTTTGACGCCCTCTACCGGCTAAACGAGACAATTTTGGATTTAACTAAGTCGGCTTAGATCGACCTATTTTGACGTCAGGAGTCTGTCGTCAAACGTTGTACACGTATTTTCCGGACACCCTGTATATATATATATATATATATATATATATATATATATATATATACTATGAGTTTGTTCCCCCGTATTACTTCTTCTGTGTTTTGATTGTCTTCTGGTGGAAGGTGCAAACAAAGAGTGTGGGTTGTAGTAGCCTGGGTGCGTCCAATTGGAAACTGTAGTGTGGTGTGATTTGATGGCACTAAATTATCTGAAAAATTACGTTTACTACAAAAAATTGCCAACACAACTAATTTTTATCATAAAAATCAGAACTTTAAAACTGCATAGAAATTACATTTATAAAATTAAAATCGAGTTAAAATTCATTTCTAACATAAAACAAATTTTTTGCTCTTAAATATTATATAATATATAGCTTCCAATTATTTGTTCAAACGTGTATTATATGAAATTATCAATAATTTAATATAACTGCGATTTAATTATGATCATAATAATATAAGAAAATAAAAAAAAAAACATTATTAAATACGATTATATTTCAAAATAAAAATCTAAGAAATGCTTTTCAAAGACATTTAAAGGGGATATACTCTTTAGTAAAGCAACTACCAGTTAATCTCTTAAAATTTTATTGATGACTACAACGCCATCTCATATTAATTGTAAAATTATGTTACACATTGTAGTTTACCGGTTTTACCGCTAAAAGTGGCTACAAATTTTACACAATTGTAAACTGAACTTGCATAAAGTGAGCATGTAGATTTTGTTGCATAAAGTGGCGATTTGTATATGATCCTTATTTTATGCAAATCTTTCTTTATCTGGACTAAAGATTATCTTCAGTCCAGTAATAATCTTCACTTTAAGCAAGTATTTTTATATCATAATCTTTAAATTGATGCAAACATAAACACATTCATAAATTATGTATAGTACATAAAACTTATCGAAATTGAACAGAAAAACACATGAAAATTGCGCTTGAAAACCATTTTACCAAACAAAAAACTCATATATATAACAAAAAAAAATGTATAACATAAAATTTGCATAAAATTTAAAATTAGCTAAAAATTAAACTAAAACTCATTTACAACACAATTTTGTTTAAAATGTCTTATAATTGCACAAAAAAATATAAAAATTAAAACTTATTTATAATATAAAATTTCGTTAAAAATTACATTTAGCAAATAAACATTATAAAGACAAATTTTTTTTTTTACATTACACAGAATAGACTTTTATAACAGCAATATTGCGCAGAAAACTTAATACTATCAACAAATTTGCTCAAAAGTTAAGTTTACTATAAAAACTACTAAAATAAACAAAAACTTTGCTCTGAAGAAATTTGTACACAAAATTTGTGAAACTATGCTGGTGAACCGTACTAAAGTTCCACACATATTGCTGTATCCCGTAGTATGCAAGCCAACCCGAGAATATCGACTCGTCATCGCTCTCAGCAATTGAACTTTAGTCGTACTACCTTGAGGCGTATTTTGCATAAAGACATCTGTTTATTTGTCTATAAGGTCCAAATAACACAGCAATTGAAAAGAGTTGACCATCCACTTTGATACAACTTTGCTAATTGGACCTTAGAGCAGCTGGAAGCCGATGGTGAATTTTGGCAAAAAAATTCTTTTCCGATAAAGCGCATTTTTACCTCGGGGGCTATGTAAACAAGCAAAACTGCAGGATTTGGGCATCAAAAAACCAATGCATTCCGAACGAGTGACTGTATGGTGCGAATTATGGGCCGACGACATCATCGGCTCATTTTTCTTTGAATTTGGTGAAACGGTTAACGGAAACCGCTATAGAACCATAATAGTAAACTTTTTTTGGAAACAATTTGCTGGTTTGGATGTGGGCAACATCTGGTTCCAACAAGATGGGTCGACATGCCACACTAGCAACAAAACTATCGACTTATTACCTTTTATCTCTGGGGTGCCGTTAAAGAACGTTGTTATACCAACGATCCAGCAACGATTGACAATTTTAAAGTCAATATAGAAAACGTCATTGCTCACTTAGAACCGCAGACCTTGGAAAAAGTTTTGAAAAATTAGGTCGAGAGAATGGACTATTATAAGGCTAACCGTGGCAGCCATTAGACTGATGTAATATTCCATGTATAACCGGATACTTTTGGCTACAAAATAAATTCAAGATCATAAAATTCCATCTAGCCGTTTGTGTTTTATTAACATTTTAAAAAGTTTCCTTGTGATGGCCCACCCTTTATTATAAAAACCTTGCAAAAAAAATAGTTTTTGCATAAAATTTGCTTGTGAATTAAGAATATCACATGCGAATTATCAAAATTTGCGTAGAAAACCTAAATATCGCAAGAAAATTGCTTAGATCACTCTAAAATTACACAGAAAAAGCATTTATACCATAAAAATTGCGCAAAAAAACTTAAGTTGTGCCAATATTTTTTTAATTTTTTTTAGTCCGTTCCGTACAATACAAAATTGTTATGTCTCTATTAAAAAACTCTGTATATAACAGGTTTGTTAAAAGTAATGTTGATAGTAGACAGTTCATCTAATAGAGAGCCTATCTAAAAAGTTTTTCAGACAGTCACAAATACTTTATCAAATTAATAGTTGTCACTTTAATTAACAGATTTTTGTCAAACCGACTGTGAAATATCATTTGCAATTTGTCAAGAATTTAGTTAGTCCGTTTGTCAAGTTTGTAAAATAGTTGAAAGTTGCGTTTTTAATTTGACATATTTATTAAGATTAAAGTTTGTAGCTTGTGTGACAGATTTATGAAACAGTCAACAAATGTCAAATTGACAGTTAATATTTTATATAACAGATATGTAAAATAATTGACAAATTTGTTGTCAAATCGACAATTTATATATCAAATTTGTACAATATTATATGACAGTTTATATGTTAGACAGTTTACATAACTAAAACAGTTGACAACTATTTTGTTAAATTGACAGTTGAATGTTATAATTTGTCTAAAATCCTGACAGTTTATACGTCAAATTTGTAAAATACATTTATTCAGATGGACAAATTTTTAAGGTTAAAGTTTGCAGTTTATATGTATCTAACATATTATAGGACAGATTTGTATGACAGTAGATAAATGTCAAATTAACAGTTTGCAGTTTATATGACTGATATATAAAACAGTGTACAGATGCTTGTTAAATTGACAATTTATATGACAAATTTGTCATATGTCATCTGTTGGACAGTTTATATAAATGTAACAGTTGACACCTGTTTTGTCAAAGTTATAAAATAAACTGTTTAACTAAAATAATTAAAAGTTGCTTTGTAAAATTAGTCATATCAATTTAAAACAACTGACAGTTGCTTATTGCCAAATTGACAGTTTAACTTTTTTTTTTTAATTTAGTCAATTGATATGTCAATTTTTTTAAATAATTTACAGTTACATTATTAAATTGATAGATTGTTAAGATTAAAGTTTATATGACACATAACTTATATGACAATTTTGTGAAATTATTAGTTAATAATTTGTATTACGCATGTGAAACAATTGGTTTCTATGTCAAACTTGTCAAACGTTATAAGAAGAATTCACATAACTGAACAGTTGACAGCTGTTTTGTCAAATTGACATGTTTGTTTTGTCAAACTGACAGTTTAGTTTTGTCAATTTGACAGTTGACAGAAAGTTGATAAAACAATTTTTTTAATATTTTACAGTTTACTTAGCTGAAACAGTTGTATTGTCAGTTGACAACTGTAAAATTTGATAAAAAAATTGACAAATGACGTTTTTACAAATGACAACACATTTCTTGACAAATAACAGTTAGCATCTTACAAATAGCATACACATTACAAAAAATATCAACTGTCATTTGTCAAGAAATGTATTGTTGTCAATAGTCAAAACGTCAATTGCCAACATATGTCAAAATTTTGTTTTAAAGCATTATTAGTTCATTTGTCAAAAAACTGAAGAGTGTTTTTGACAGCAAAACATTTAATTGAAAGTATTTGTTAAAATGTATTATTGGCCTTTAAAATGTCAAATATGTCAACTGTCATTTGTTAATCAGTTACTGCCATTTGTCCAAAAACTGTTTCTAATAGTAGAAATCTAATAAAATGCATTTTTTAAAATGTATTATTGTCATTTAGATTGTCATTTGTCAACAGTGGTTATCATTTTGTCAAATATGTTAACTGTCATTTGTCAAAAAATAGATTAATATGATTTAAAATGACAACTGTCAAAAAATGACAATTTAATTTAATAATAATAATAATATATATATTTGTGATAACTAAAATGTTTTACACAGGTCAAAGGTACATAGATATGACATAAAATACATGTACATACAATTATTTCAAGATTTAATTTAAACATACGTAGAACTAAAACTAGCAGGTTTTTTCAGTAACATATACAAGCATTAAAAAAAACATTATACATATTTACATAATAATTTGACTACATCAATAGATAAAATTTTAGTTATACATATCAGGCTTTGTCAACTGTCATTTTTTAAAGATGTTTGTCATTTGTCAAAAAATGACAATTTAGTTTAATTTGTCAAATATGCCAACTGTCATTTGTCAAGAAATGTATTTGCAATTATTTTTAAACATCAATTACAGTCATTTCTTAAAAAAACTTTTTGTCAGTTAGAAATATAATTGGAAGTGTTTGTTAAAATGTATAAATGTTATTGAAATTATTATTTGTCATAAAACGTCAATTTAGCTTAATTTTTTAAGTATGTTGTTTGTCATTTGTAAAAAAATGTCAATTTAGTTTAATTGACTGTAATTGATGTTTGACAATAGTTGTAGATACATTTTCTGACAAATGCCAATTGATATCTTTTGACAAATAACATTTTAAATGACATAAAATGTTTATTGTCAAAAATAAAAAAACAATATTTGTCAAAATGTATCAAGAATTATTTTTTATTGTCATTTAAAATGTTAAAGTTACATAAACACATTTGCTAACTAATAAAACTAACTCAAACTTTAATTTGTGCTTTGGAAACTAGATTATCATTACCCACTGTATCATAGACGTCAGACAATCCCACTTTAGTTAACTGAATATACTCCATCATCTCTTTACTGATTTCCGTATCAGGTGGCTCCAGTTTGCCCCAACAATTTCCACATAGAAGAAGTATAAACAGTAACGTTCTCATTGCGCACCGAACATGCAATAATCACAATTACTATATCAACGTGCGTCCATTTACGTCATTAAACTACATAATTAAGGGTCGCGGCAGATAATTGTTATTGATGACATTTTAGTTTTTGTCATCTTAATGGACCTAACGTATAATTTAATGGTGTTAATGGGTTTACAAAAGGTTTTACTAATTATAGTTACAAATTGTTATTATATATTTTTCTAGTTCATATACATAATGGACATGTTATTTTTTATGTTCTGATTTGCACGCATGAGTAACTATTACAAGTATTTTAACTTTTTTTATAAATAAAATAAATGACTCAAAAGTTTGTGGCTAAAATAAATATAAATTCTTTAACATATGCTATGCAACTAGTTATGCTGCACAATGGGTTGCGTAACACACAGTCTACAGAATGTATGCAACTTGTGGTGCGTACATTAGGTTGCATATAATAAACATCTACCTACTGAATTAACTCTAATATATTTAAATAATTATAAATTTACCAAAAAAAATTTATTGCAATTAATTAAAATATATTTTTAATTTTATTTAAGCTTGATTTATTATAATATTTAAGTAAACTTTTGTCTATTATGCAACTGACCATACAGTATAGCTGGTTGCATACGTTAAAACAATCATGCAGAATTAATTCCTTTTTGAATTATTGAAGCCGCAATCAAACCATCATGTTGACAATTTTTCATATTTTATTAGATAATTGGTTGTTAAATATGTTTACCTTTTAATTTATAAGCAAACTTCAATCATATTCGTTGTTATTAGCAAATATGTTGTCGAGAGTATTAGTTGTTTTGATTGCTGTTGGTATAATCGATTGCAGTATTGATGGAGATTTTATTCAAGCTTATTTTCAAGAAAGATTTATACGTATGGGTAATGTTTATACTTGCGGTAATAAAAAAGGTGATTTAATTATAAAAGTATTGTGGGTAAGAAACTCGTACTATTGTAGTAAATAAATATTTGAATTTGTTGTGTGTGATTAATGGTGTTTTAAATGACAATAAATTGTCAAATGATAAAATTTTTATAAAGTACATGACAATAGGTTTCTTGTCAATCAAATTATTTTCAAACCTGTTAGATTTGACATTAAAATAACATTTTTTTAAATGTAATGAGATAAATGACGACAATTGGCGATTTGACAAATGATAGAAAACATTTTTTTGACAGTATTAACATATTTTTTAAGTGAAAGCGTCAGATTTGACAATAAAATAACAAATTTTTAATATAATTAGACAGATGACGGCATTTGACAATATGGCAAACGACAGCAACAGTTTTTTTGGACAGTATTAATGTTTTTTAAATGGCCGTGTCAGATTTTAAAGTAAATTAAAAGTTTTTTTGACATAATTAGACAGATGATGACATTTAACAAATGTCAACAATAATTTTTTTGACAATACTAAGTGACAGTGTCAGATTTAACAGTAACATAATATTTTTTAATTAATTTGACAGATGACAAGAATTGACAATTTGACAAACGACAGCAACAAATTTCTTGACAATATGTTAGATTTGACTGTAAAATAATAGATTTTTTAATAAAATTATACAGATAACACCAATAGACATTTTGACAAACGACAGCAACAATTTTTTGAAAAGTATTAACTTTTTTTTAAATAACAGTGACTGATTTGACAGTAAGTTTATAGGTTTTTGATACAATTAGACGGTTAAATGACAGTGTCAGATTTGACAATAAAATAACAGCTATTTTGATATAAATAGACAAACGGCAAGCACTGACAATTTGACAAATGGCAGCAAGACATTTTTTGATAGCATTAAATCATTTTGAAATGACAGTATATTTAATGTTTAAGTATATTTACTACTTTAATGAAGTTTTATTTAGTTTGACAAATGTCAGTAACAAATTTCTTGACAGAATTCAAATTTTTTTTAAATGACAAAGTCAAAATTGATTGTAAATTAACAGATTTGTTGATATAATTAGAATAATTACAACAATTAAAGATTTGACAATATTAACGTTTTTTTAAATAACAGTGTCAGATTTGATTGTAAATTAACAGATAATTAAACAAACTATGGCAGTTGACAACTTGACAAATAACATCAACTCATTTCTTGACAATATTATTAAATGACAATGTCCGATTGTCAGTAAAATAACAGATTTTGATACATTTTTTAGCAAACAATAGTAGATATTTTTGACAAATAAAATTTTAAATGACAATAAAATGTTTAATAAATACTTTCAATTAGATTTCTAACTGTCAGAAGCTATTTTGTTGACAAATGACATTAGATGATATTTAAAAATAATTATAGATACACTTTTTTGACAAAAAACAATTTATAATTTTTGGCAAACAACAAATATTTCTAGGTTTCTAACTGTCAAACAGTTTATTTTGTCATTTGCTAGTAACTGGTGATTAAAAATATTTGTACAAACATTTTTTGACAAATTTAATCAACAAGAAATAAGTAACAAATATTTTCAGTTTTATTTGTAATTGTCAGAAACAATTTTTTGACAATTGACACTAACTGATATTTAAAAATAAATGTAGATATATTTTTTAACTAATGACAATAATATATTTTAACAATACTTTTAATTAGGTTGTTAGCTGTCATAAGCAGTTTATTGACATATGACAGTAACTGATGTTTAAAAATGATTGTAAATAAAATTTTGACAAATGATAGTTGACATTTTTGAACAAATGACAATAATACATTTTAACAAATATTTCTAATTAAATTTCTAGACGACGGAAACAGCTTTTTTCTGTCAGATGTCAGTAAAATGCTAGTTGACAGATTTAGAAAATTTACATTTTAAATGACAATAATACAACAAACAAACAATTAAAAATTAAAAAAAAAAAACAATTAAATATAAGAACAGAAGAGCTAGTGTATGAAACAGGAAGTATAGAAATGACATTTATTAATGTTTGCATACCAACAGAGGCGAAGGAGTTAAAAGACAAAGTTTACAAAGATATCTCAAATTATGACATGAAAATGATTATGGACAACATAAATACTAAGATAGGCAGAGAAAGAGTGTATAGACCAACTATAGGACAGTACAGTAAACATAAATGAAAAGTTGATAATAGTCTTTGCAAAAGAAAAGAATTTAAGTTAATACGTACGTTTTATGAGAAAAAAAATCTTTAAGGGAACATGGCAATTACCAGATGGAAAGACTGTAAATCAGATTGATTATATTTCAACTAAAAAACCGGAGAAAAAGGCTTTGCAAAAGATTAGATTGTATAAAAAACCAAATGTGGATATATTATTTTTTAGTGAGAAATTGACACAAATAATACCCATTGTTTGAAATAAATTAGGAAAGAAAAGAGCAAACAAAGGAATAACAAGATTAAAAAGTAAGGCAGTATCAACATAAGAAAATTGATGATTGAGAGAGAATTGGAAAATAAAGATCAAAGTACTATTCTAGAAGAAAATTGATGTAAAGTAATAAAAAAGAAAAGCAAAAAAAAAAGACTAAATAGTTTGATGAAGACTGCAAAAGAAAGCTAGACATCAAGTTAAAGCTAAATAGAATCGGAAAGAGCAAAAGAAAAATATAAGCTGCAAAGAAAAATAACTAAATAGATAAAGGAAAAAAAACTACTATGAAAAAATAATTTAAGAAATTGCTGAAGATTATGAAAACAAGCAAATTAGAAATCTATACCAAAAAGTGCGTAAAAAAAGAGATGGGTTTTAAGCCAAACTAATAACTTACTACTTAATTTAAATATGTGCAAACTGATAACATTTTTTAGACGTCAGTCTACGGTGATGTATGGTTATTCTCATTAGTGAAATGTTGTTGAGAGATAACACTATTCGTAATTTAGGCATTACTTTTGATTCAAGCCATTCATTTACACTAAATATCAAAATTGTTGTGGCTAAAGCTTATCATATTTAAGATTTATCAAGCAAAACCCTAAAGAGTTTTGTGACCTTTGTACCTTGAGTATTTTTTACAATGCTTTAGTACGCCCCTATCTCGAGTATAGCTCGAGTTTCTTTATTTTTAACATATAAATGCAATATTGCTGGCAGCTACATGGAACTGCTCTCTACATTTAACATGACTAGTCTTGAAAAAAGATCTTTTAATTTTGACGTGACACTAGTTTTTAAAGTGCTTTGTGGGATCATTAATTGTTCTGACCTGCTTAGCTCAATTGGATATTTATGTTCCACCTTGAGTTTTACGGAATGATAATTTGTTTTATATACCGTATAAACGTACAGATTATGTGCAGCACTCTGCATCTACACGTATTTTGCAGCATGCCAACAAAGTGGATTTTTTTAAGGAGTCTCTTAATACCCTGCAACGTGCACTTGTCACCCATACGTGACTATTTTAATTTATTTTATTTTTAAATATAAATAATTGTAGATATATTTTTTCACAAATGACAATTGACATTTTGTGACAAACAGCATTTTAAATAATAATACTTTAACAAATTTTTTAGTTAGATTTCTAGCTGTTAGAAACAGTTTTAAGGCAAATGATGTTTAAAAATAATTATAGATACATTTTTTGACAATTGACAATTTACATTTTTTGATAGATGCCATTTTAACAAATAATAGTTTTTTGACAAATGGAAGTAGCTGACAAGGACGACGCTACCTATTACGGCGCCCCTCTTTAAATTAGAAATATGATATTAAAAAACTTAAATATTACTAAAAAAAAAGATATGCACTCAGTTTGTTTGCGTCAACAAAAGAAACAAAAAAAGTCAAAATTTCATATCTTTCAGAGTGAGAAAAGAATATACGTTTTTTTTTGTGTTGCCCGTTATGTTCTGAGCTTAGTCTGAGAAGGTAGGAATCAATGTCGGATTTGTGGATATGTTTTTTTTTTTTAATTGCAATTGCAATGAAAACGGTTGCAAGAGTGGCTGTTCCAGAGAACTCTTTTAGGGTACTACTAAATCTTGGCGGGGTTTAAAGCAGAGTTAAATGTGGTCTCATTACTTCTGGAGAGCACCAGGTGTCATGTGAGGCAACGTGACAGTTGACATTGATACTTGTTCTGATTTGTCTATAGCGTGATCTTGGTGCCAAGATATTAGCGACGTAATGGGGTTTGTTGTCACAACGTTATTTTTTCGTAGAGGATTTGTTGTGAGTGGTTGAAAGGGTATTTAGTTAGTTAAGGCATACTTCTAGTCTCTAGCAATGATGCGACTGCGTTTGTTGTTGCAGCAGGACTGGCTGCAAAATTCTAAAACAAATTTATTTTATGCACTTTAGTTCAGCAAGTTACAGAGTAATTTTGTGGTATGGATGTCAGCGCTGCCTGGCTGCGGAACTTATGCTTGCAACAATCTTTCTTTTTTCAACCACATTTTTATAGCACAAACTAATGTAGTTGTACTTTTTGGTAAATAATAAAAAATAGCAAAAATCAAGTTATTGGAAACTTATGTCCGGAAATGGATTACGTAATAAGTTTAGTCGAAGAGTTATTTGTTGTATTGTTGCTATGGAATGGTTATAGTTTGACTTACTATAGTTTGCTATTAGTTTACAATCAATAAGCCCTATGGCTTTGAGGGCATCTGGTTTGCGTAATGCGCTTGGGTCTAAGTTTTAGACGCTGCTTCATTGTGGAGTTAGTATTGACAACAGCTCAGTTTTGCTTTAGTCTGTAGTGAGGACGTTAGCCAGTTTGGAAAACGTGGTTTTTTTTTAGACTTAAGTACCTAAACCTTGGACAAGGTAAGGTCATCTATCTATTGCCCCACGAGTATTGTCTTGTAGGGTTTTAAGAACCATGTTAGCCAGTAAAAGTGGTTGACTTCAGCTAAGTTTTGGTTTAGCTCTTGGGATGTAGGTTAAGTATAAATTTTTCTTCATTACTGTAGAAAAACTTGTGTAGTTTATTTCTTATAAATTAAAAATTTTACAGAATAAGTTAATCTTGGTTTGAGTTTGAAGCAATATGTTATTTTTTTTTTAGATTTCAGTTACTCTATTGTTGGATATAGGCTTCTTCCAGGCCCTCGCCTACCAGCTATCTTTCCCTGCATTATATTTTGCAGTAATCTATACTTCGAGCCTCGCATGATATGGCCAAGATACTCAAGCTTGCGTTTTTTTAGAAGATATAGAATTTCTGTGTCCTTATTGAGGCGTGCAAGAACTTGGGCATTAGATATTCTATCTGTCCGTATCTATACGTAGCATTCTTCTGTATGACCACATCTCAAATGCTTCTAACTTTTTGCACATAGCATCTGTGAGCGTCCAGGTCTCTGCGCCATACATTAATATGGAGAAAACATAACAACGTAGCAACCGAACTTGTAGATTGAGATTAAGATCCCTGTGGCACATAACTTGCTTCATTTTATTGAAGGCTGTGCAAACTTTTTCTGTTCTGGATCTAATTTCTTTCGATTGGTCCCATTGCTGATTCAGGGAGCACCCTAGATGTTTGGTAATTAAAAAATTTATTTACTGTAACACCACTGACGTTTCTGCGGTTAAAATAACAAAGTAGTAAATATTAGATGTTAATTGTCAACAAGCACTTGGGTGGGCGGGCATGTTCTATAAATTGTGTGAAGGTAATTTTTAATATTGTAACCAGCCCAATTGTTAGTAATCAAGAAGTTGGTTTAGTCTAACACTACTGATGCTTTTGCAGCTAAAAAAACCAAGTAGATTACCAACTTTTTGTCACACTGGATAGGTGAATATTTTATGAATTACGGACAAATAATGTTTAATTTTATGGCCTTCTCATCAACCCGAGTGTTGATAATCAAAAAGTTTATTCAGTCTAACACTACTGATGTTCCTGAAGCTAAAATTACGAAATAAGAAATGTTAGTTATCACTTAGATGTAAAAAATATGCGTCATAACCAATTTCTTGTTCACAAAACACTTGATTTGGTGAGCAAAAACATGTTTTATAAACTGTATGCATTTTTTTTTTAATTTGTGGTCTATCTAACCGCCCAAGTGTTAGTGATAAAAAAATTGATTTGATCTAGCTCAAACGTTAATAACCTCAATTCAATCAAAATTACATAACTTAATCAATGAACTTCACAATTAGTAAAAAATCATAACTCAAAAATAGTGCATTAAACTTTTATATAATTTAGTACTAATATACCTGATTATTACCTAACCTAACCTAACCTAACCTACTAAAAACTACCAAAAAACTTAAAGATCAATTTAAAAAAAATTATAACTCAAAAATTATGCATTGAACTTTTATATAATTTAGTATTAATATACCTAAATATTGTAAGTACCAACTGTAAAATATTTATAAGAAACCATAAGCTCAATTTGATATAACCTCATTTCAATCAAAACTACAAAATTAAATTCAAGAACATTAAAAATAGTTTAAAAATTTATAACTCAAAAATAATGCATTAAACTTTTATGTAATTTGGCACTAACATAGTTAAACATCATTAGTACCATCCGTAAAATTATTATATAAATCTATACGTTTAATTTGACATAACCTCAATTCAACCAAAATTACTAAATTAAATCCAAGAATAGTTTAGAAAATTATAACTCAAAATTGGTGCATTGGACTTTTATGTAATTTGACACTTATATAGCTAAGCATCATTAGTACCAACTGTAAAATTAATATACAAATCTATACGCTCAATTTGACATAACCTCAAATCAACCATAATTAGTAAATTAAATCCAAGAAAAGTTTAAAAAATCATAATTCAAAAATAGTGCATTAGACTTGTATGTAATTTGGCACTTACATAGCTAAACATCATTAGTACCAACCGTAAAATTAATATACAAAATTATACGCTTAATTTGACATAACCTCAATTCAACCAAAACTAAATCCAAGAATAGTTTAAAAAATCATCATTCAAAAATAATGCATTGGATTTTTATGTAATTTGGCACTTACATAGCAAAACATCATTAGTACCAATTGTGAAATTAATTTACAAAGCTATACGCACAATTTGACTTAACCTCAATTCAACCAAAATTACAAAATTAAATCCAAGAATAGTTTAAAAAAACATAATTCAAAAATGGTGCATTGGACTTTTATGTAATTTGGCACTAATAAAGCTAAACATCATTAGTACCAACCGTAAAAATATTAAACAAATCTATACGCTCAATTTGACATAACCTCAATTCAATTGAAATTACTAAATTAAATCCAAGTATATTTAAAAAAACCATAATTCAAAAATGATGCATTGGACTTTTATGCAATTTGGCATTTACATAGCAAAACATCAATAGTACCAACCTTAAAATTAATATACAAATCTATATGCTCAATTTGACATAACCTCAATTCAACTATAATTAGTAAATTAAATCCAAGAATAGTTTAAAAAATCATAATTCAAAAATGGTGCATTAGACTTGTATGTAATTTGGCACTTACATAGCTAAGCATAATTAGTACCAACCGTAAAATTAATATACAAAATTATACGCTTAATTTGACATAACCTCAATTCAAACAAAACTACTAAACGAAATCCAAGAATAGTTTAAAAAATCATCATTCAAAAATAATGCATTAGATTTTTATGTAATTTGGCACTTAATTACAAATCTATACGCACAATTTGACTTAACCTCAATTTAATCAAAATACTAAATTAAATCCAAGAATAGTTTAAAAAATCATAACTCAAAAATGGTGCATTGGACTTTTATGTAGATCAAAACTAACATAGTTAAACATCATTAGTACCAACCGTAAAACTAATATACAAATCTATGCGCTCAATTTGACTTAACCTCAATTCAACCAAAATTACTAAATCAAATTCAAAAATAGTTTAAAAAATCATAACTCAAAAATGATGCATTGGACTTTTATGTTATTTGGCATTTATATAGCTCAACATCATAAGTACCAACCGTAAAATTAATATACAAATCTATACGCACAATTTGACATAATTTCAATTCAACCAAAATTACTAAATTAAATCCAAAAATAGTTTAAAATATCATAATTCAAAAATGGTGCATTGGACTTTTATGTAATTTGGCACTAATAAAGCTAAACATCATTAGTACCAACCGTAAAAATATTAAACAAATTTATACGCTCAATTTGACATAACCTCAATTCAACCTAAATTACTAAATTAAACCCAAGAATAGTTTAAAAAATCATAATTCAAAAATAATGCATTGGAATTTCATGTAGATCAGCACTAACATAGTTAAACATCATTAGTACCAACCGTAAAACTAATATACAAATCTATGCGCTCAATTTGACTTAACCTCAATTCAACCAAAATTACTAAATCAAATCCAAAAATAGTTTAAAAAATCATAACTCAAAAATGGTGCATTGGACTTTTATGTAATTTAACACAAACATAGTTAAACATTATTAGTATCAACTATAAAATTAATATACAAATCTATACGCTTAATTTGACATAACCTTAATTCAACCAAAACTACTAAATAAAATCCAAGAATAGTTTAAAAAATCATAACTCAAAAATGATGCATTGAACTTTTATGTAGATCAGCACTAACATAGTTAAACATCATTAGTACCAACCGTAAAAATAATATACAAATCTATACGCTCAATTTGACATAACCTCAATTCAACCAAAATTACTAAATTAAATCCAAGAATAGTTTAAAAAATCATAATTCAAAAATGGTGCATTGGACCTTTATGTAATTTGGCACTAACATAGCTAAACATTATTAGTATCAACCGTGAAATTATTAAACAAATCTATACGCTCAATTTGACATAACCTCAATTCTAAATTGTTTCAGATCAAGTAGCTACGTTTAAATCATTAATGAAACTCAACATTCCAATATCAATACACAGCATAGAAACCAAATTAGAGGAAACATTATTCGAAAACCAGGATAATCACATTGGGATGATTTTGGATGCAAATTGTCCAAATTTGGAAGCATACTTTAAGCAGGCAATTATTTAAAATATTTTTACAAAAAATTAAATTAAAAAAATCAATTTTAGTGCAACAAATTGGATATTTTTGATAGCAAACATCATTGGATCATGTTAGCTTCTACATTATCAAAATTAGTCCTCGATAGGCTTCATCTTAATATAAATTCTGATTTGAAATTTTTGGAAAATAATTGGAAGATTTATGATGTTTTCAAAGCATCTTTTAAACATAAAACTGAATTGAATGTTACTTATTTTGGTAATTATACTAAAATTGATGGAATTTTTGTAGAAAGGAAAAGGAAATCCTTGTATGAAGAGAGGCGCAATATGAGTGGAATTAATTTCAAATCTTTAGTTGTGGTTGGTTAGGTTTAAATAGATTCTGATTATAGTTAATTAATTTGTTTTTTTTTTAGCTACCTGAAAAGTTTGCTGGAACTTTAGAAGAGCACATTAGAAGTGATGAGAAGTTATCAATCAATCATTTCAATCGATACCATAGTCTCCTTCATATATACGTAGCGGATTACTTTAATTTTACGTAATATTGCTTTAATTAATTAATTAATTAATTAATACACAAATTGCTATTTTAGGATTGATTTTAAAATGACCGATTCATGGGGTTATGCAATGCCTAACGGAACCATTGATGGAGTTGTTGGGGGGCTTCAAAGATACGAAATAGATTTCGGAGGATCACCTTTATTCATGGCCGAAGCTAGATACCCCATAATTGATTACGGAAGAAGAACTTGGAAATTAGAGTATTACATTTTAATTGTCAAATTTTTAAAATTATTTTATACAATTCCAGATCAGCATTTATATTCAGGCACCCAAAACGCAAAGCTTCATTTGAAGTCTTCTTACGTCCTTTAAATAAATTCGCATGGATTACAATAGCAATGGCTGGATTAATGGTAATAATATTAATGAAAATAATTATAAGAATGGAAATAGTAACTTTTAGAAGCAATCGCTTAGCGGATAATTTGGAATCAACTTGGAGTTCGCTTGTGTTATTCGTTGTAGGATCCTTATGCCAACAAGGTTATTATATTTAAAATATTTTTCTTTAAGTTGAGTTAATTGAGGAAATTTTAGGAAACCCAAATTTGCCTTTATTTATATCAGGACGAATTGTAGCGGTTTTCTTCTTCGTAACATCCGTTTTAGTTTATCAATTCTATTCAGGAAGCATAGTTTCCTTCTTATTAATGCAACCACAAAAAACCTTAAAAACAGTCAACCAATTAGCGTATAGTACACTTAAACTTGGTTCTGAAGATGTGCTATTTGCTAAAATATACTTTCAGGTTAGTTTGAATCAAAATTAATTGAATTAACTAATAATTTAAATATAAATTGCAGCAATTATCAAAAAATATTGTAATCGTAAAATTAATGAATAAAAGATTGGATAAATACCAATTCTATTTAACTCCAGATGTAGCTCTACCTTTAGTTGCTAAAGGTGGATTTGCTTATCATGTTGAGTTAGCAACAGCCTATCCAATTATTGAGAAAACATACAATGAAGATCAAATTTGCGATTTGGAAGAAATTGCACTTTTTGATGCAAAACCGGTGATGGCTTGCTTTCCCAAAAAATCTCCATTTAGAGATTTGTTTAATTTTTTGTAAATATAACTTAACAGGTTTTAAATTATTGTTGATTTTTTAGTTTGCAGAAAATGGATGAAAGGGGGGTCATGGAAAGGCAAAGGAAACGTTATCATGCTCATAAACCGGAATGTATTAGAACTAGGCCAAAAACTTCTGCTGTTGGGATGCATGAATTTTATCCTGCGTTGGCTATACTGGTTATTGGAATGGTTGTTAGTTTTACTGTTTTGATTGTTGAGTATATTGTTGTTATAGTGCAACATAATTGGGATGATAAGAAGATTATCAAACCTTTCACAAAATAAATTAAAATGATTTTTAATAATTAATTCTGTGCACTTAAGTAGAATTGTGACTTTAATATATTATGATTGCAATATAAGTAATTTTAACGTCTTTAACAACATTTCATCCTACTAACCACAATTTTTTTTCAAAATTGCTTGATCGGTTTTTGTTTTGGAATCAATTAAGCAAGAATTTTGACGTTTTTTGCAATTAAAAGCTTACAAAAACTATTTTTTTATTTTATGATTGCATTTTTAGTGATTCTAATGTTGTAAACAACATTTCATTCTGCAAACCACAAAATTTTATCAAAATTGCTTGATCGGTTTTTGTTTTGGAGTCGATTAAGTACAAATTTTGCCGATTTTTGCAATTAAAAGCTTTCAAAACAATTTTTTTAATGCTTCGATTGCATATCTAGTTTTTCTAATGTTTTAAACAACATTTCATCTTGCTAACCACAAAATTTTATCAAAATTGCTTGATCGGTTTTTGTTTTGGAGTCAATTAAGTACGAATTTTGCCGTTTTTTGCAATTAAAAGCTTCTAAAACTATTTTTTTAATCTTTTGATTGCAATTTTAGTAATTCTAATGTTTTAATCAACATTTTATCTTGCTAACCACAAAATTTGATCAAAATTGCTTGATCGGTTTTTGTTTTGGGGTCAATTAAGCACGAATTTTGCCGTTTTTTGCAATTAAAAGCTTCCAAAAACTAATTTATTATTGTATGATAGCAATTTTAGTAATTCTAATGTTTTAAACTACATTTTATCCTGCTAACCACAAAATTTGATCAAAATTGCTTGATCGCTTTTTGTTTTGGATTCAATTAAGTACGAATTTTGCCGTTTTTTGCAATTCAAAGCTTCAAAACTATTTTTTATCTTATAATTGCATTTTTAGTAATTCTTATATTTTAAACAACATTAAATCTTGTTTACTACAAAATTTTATCAAAAATGCTTGTTCGGTTTTTGTTTTGGAATCAATTAAGTACAAATTTTGCCGTTTTTTGCAATTAAAAGCTTACAAAAATTAATTTATTATTTTATGATTGCAATTTTAGTAATTCTAATGTTTTAAACAACATTATATCTTGCTAACCACAAATTTTTATTAAAATGGCTTGATCGGTTTTTGTTTTGGAGTCAATTAAGTACGAATTTTGCCGTTTTTTGCAATTAAAAGCTTTCAAAAACTATTTTTTTATTTTATGATTGCAATTTTAGTAATTCTAATGTTTTAAACAACAACTCATCCTGTTAACCACAAAATTTTATCAAAATTGCTTGATCGGTTTTTGTTTTGGAGTCAATTAAGTACAAATTTTGCCGTTTTTTACAATTAAAAGGTTCCAAAACTATTTTTTTAATTTTTTGATTGCAAATTTAGTAAATCTAATGTTTTAAACAAAATTTTATCCAGTTAACCACAAAATTTTATCAAAATTGCTTGATCAGTTTTTGTTTTGGAGTCGATTAAGTACAAATTTTTCCGTTTTTTGCAATTAGAAGCTTACAAAAACTTTATTTTAATTTTATGATTGCAATTTTAATAATTCTATTGTATTTATCAACATTTCATCCTGCTAACCACAAAATTTGATCAAAATTGCTTGATCGGTTTCTGTTTTGGAGTCAATTAAGCACAAATTTTGCCGTTTTTTGCAATTAAAAGCTTCCAAAAACTATTTTCTTATCTTTCGATTGCAATTTTAGTAATTCTAATGTCTTTAGCAACATTCCATTTTGCTAACCTCAAAATTTCTTCAAAATTGCTGGATCGGTTTTTGTTTTGGAATCAATTAAGTACAAATTTTGACGTTTTTTGCAATTAAAAGCTTCCAAAACTATTTTTTTTATCTTTTGATTGCAATTTTAGTACTTCTAATGTTTTAAACACTATTTATTTCTGTTAACCACAAAATTTTATCAAAATTGCTTGATCGGTTTCTGTTTTGGAGTCAATTAAGTACAAATTTTTCCGTTTTTTGCATTTAAAAGCTTTCAGAAACTGTTTTCTTATTTTATGATTGCAATTTTAGTGATTCTAAAGTTTTAAACAACATTTCATCTTGCTAACTACAAAACTTTATTAAAATTGCTTGATTGGTTTTTGTTTTGGAGTCAATTAAGTACGAATTTTGTCGTTTTTTGCAATTAAAAGCTTCCAAAAACTATTTTATTATCTCATGATTACAATTTTAATAATTCTAATGTTTTAAACAACATTTCATCTTGCTATCCACAAATTTTTATCAAAATTGCTTAATCGGTTTTTGTTTTAGAGTCAATTAAGTACAATTTTTGCCGTTTTTTGCAATTAAAAGCTTTCAAAAACTATTTTTTTATTTTATAATTGCAATTCTAGTAAATTTAATGTTTTAAACAACATTTCATCTTGTTAACCACAAAATTTTATCAAAATTGCTTAATCGGTTTTTGTTTTGGAGTCAATTAAGTACGAATTTTGTCGTTTTTTGCAATTAAAAGCTTCCAAAAACTATTTTATTATCTCATGATTACAATTTTAGTAATTCTAATGTTTTAAACAACATTTCATCTTGCTAACCACAAAATTTAATCAAAATTGCTTGATTGGTTTCTGTTTTGGAGTCAATTAAGCACAAATTTTGCCGTTTTTTGCAATTAAAAGCTTCCAAAAACTATTTTCTTATTTTATAATTGCAATTATAGTAAATCTATTATTTTAAACAACATTTCATCCGGCTAACCACAAAATTTTATCAAAATTGCTTGATCGGTTTTTGTTTTGGAGTCAATTAATTACAATTTTTGCCGTTTTTTGCAATTAAAAGCTTCCAAAACTATTTTTTTAATTTTTTGATTGCATATTTAGTAATTCTAATGTTTTAAACAACATTTTATCTTGCTAACCACATAATTTTATCAAATTTGCTTGATCGGTTTTTGTTTTGAAATCAATTAAGTACGAATTTTGCCGTTTTTTGCAATTAAAAGCTTCCAAAAACTTTTTTTTTATCTTATGATTGCAATTTAAGTTATTTTAATGTTTTATTTAACATTTCATCCTGTTACCCACAAAATTTCATCAAAATTGGTTGATCGGTTTTTGTTTTGGAGTCAATTAAGTATAATTTTTGCCGTTTTTTGCAAATAAAAGCTTCCAAAAACTATTTTATTAATTTATGATTGCAATTTTAATAATTCTAATGTTTTAAACAACATTTTGTCTTACTAACCACAAAATTTCATCAAAATTGCATGATCGGTTTTTGTTTTGGAGTCAATTAAGTACGAATTTTGCCGTTTTTTGCAATTAAAAGCTTCCAAAAACTATTTTATTATTTTATGATTGCAATTTTAGTAATTCTAATGTTTTAAACAACATTTCATCTTGCTAACCACAAAATTTAATCAAAATTGCTTGATTGGTTTCTGTTTTGGAGTCAATTAAGCACAAATTTTGCCGTTTTTTGCAATTAAAAGCTTCCGAAAACTATTTTCTTATTTTATAATTGCAATTATAGTAAATCTATTATTTTAAACAACATTTCATCCGGCTAACCACAAAATTTTATCAAAATTGCTTGATCGGTTTTTGTTTTGGAGTCAATTAATTACAATTTTTGCCGTTTTTTGCAATTAAAAGCTTCCAAAACTATTTTTTTAATTTTTTGATTGCAATTTTAGTAATTCTAAAGTTTTAAACAACATTTTATCTAGCTATCCACAAAATTTTATCAAAATTGCTTAATCTTTTTTTGTTTTGGAGTCAAATAAGTACAAATTTTGCCGTTTTTGCAATTAAAAGCTTCCAAAACTTTATTTATTTTTTTATGATTGCAATTTTACTGATTCTAATGTTTTATACAACATTTCATCCTACTAACCACAAAATTTTATTAAAATTGCTCGATTGGTTTTTGTTTTGAAGTCAATTAAGTACGAATTTTGCCGTTTTTTGCAAATAAAAGCTTTCAACAACTATTTTATTAATTTATGATTGCAATTTTAATAATCCTAATGTTTTAAACAACATTTTGTCTTACTAACCACAAAATTTTATCAAAATCGCTTAATCTTTTTTTGTTTTGGAGTCAATTAAGTACAAATTTTGCCGTTTTTTGCAATTAAAAGCTTACAAAAACTATTTTTTAATCTTATGATTGCAATTTTAGTAATTTTAATGTTTTAAAGAACATTTTATCCTGCTAACCACAAAATTTTATCAAGTTTGCTTGATCGGTTTTTGTTTTGGAGTTTAAGTACAAATCTTGCCTTTTTTTGCAACTAAAAGCTTACAAAAACTATTTTCTTATCTTATGATTGCAATTTTAGTATTTTTATTGTTTTAAACAACATTTAATCCTTCTAACCACAAATTTTTATCCAAATTGCTTGATCGGTTTTTGTTTTAGAGTCAATTAAGTACGAATTTTGCCGTTTATTGCAATTAAAAGCATCCAAAACTATTTTTTTAATCCTTTGATTGTATATCTAGTGATTCTAATGTTTTAAACAACATTTTATTCTGCTAACCACATAAATTTATCAAAATTGCCTGATCGGTTTTTGTTTTGAAGTTAATTAAGTACAAATTTTGCCGTTTTTTGCAATTAAAATCTTACAAAAACTATTTTTTTATTTTATAATTGCAATTTTTGTGATTCTATTATTTTAAACAACAATATATCCTGCTAATCACAAAATTTTATCAAAATTGCTTAATCGGTTTTTGTTTTGAAGTCGATTAAGTACGAATTTTGCCGTTTTTTTGCATTAAAAGCTTTCAAAAACTGTTTTATTATATTTTAATTGCAATTTTAGTAAGTCCAATATTTCAAACAACATTTCATCTTGCTAACTACAAAATGTTATCAAAATTGCTTGATCTGTTTTTGTTTTGGAGTCGATTAAGTACGAATTTTGCCGTTTTTTGCAATTATAAGCTTCTAAAAACTATTTTTTTATTTTATGATTGCAATTTTAGTAATTTTAATGTTTTAAACAACATTTTATCCTGTTAACCACAAAATTTCATTAAAATTGCTTGATCGGTTTTTGTTTTGAAGTCAATTAAGTACGAATTTTGCCGTTTTTTGCAATTAAAAGCTTTCAAAAACTATTTTATTATTTCATAATTGAATATTTAGAAAAACTAATGTTTTAAACAACTTTAAATCTTGCTAACGACAAAATTTTATCAAAATTGCTTAATCGGTTTTTGTTTTGGAGTCAATTAAGTACGAATTTTGCCGTTTTTTGCAATAAAAAGTTTTCAAAAACTATTTTCTTATTTTATGATTGCAATTTTAGTAATTTTAATGTTTTAAACAACAATTCATCCTGCTAACCACAAAATTTGATCAAAATTGCTTGATCGGTTTATGTTTTGAAGTCAATTAAGTACGAATTTTGCCGTTTTTTGCAAATAATAGCTTCCAAAAACTATTTTATTAATTTATGATTGCAATTTTATTAATTCTAATGTTTTAAACAACATTTTGTCTTACTAACCACAAAATTTCATCAAAATTGCCTGATTGGTTTTTGTTTTGGAGTCAATTAAGTACGAATTTTGCCGTTTTTTGCAATTAAAAGCTTACAAAAACTATTTTTTTATCTTATGATTGCAATTTAAGTAATTTTAATGTTTTAAACAACATTTCAACATGCTTACCACAAAATTTTAATAAAATTACTTGATCGGTTTTTGTTTTGGAGTCGATTAAGTACAAATTTTTCCGTTTTCTTGCAATTAAAAGCTTACAAAAACTATTTTTTTATTTTATGATTGCAATTTTAGTAATTCAATTGTTTTTATCAACATTTTATCCTGCTAACCACAAAATTTGATCAAAATTGCTTGATCGGTTTCTGATTTGGAGTCAATTAAGTACGAATTTTGCCGTTTTTTGCAATTTAAAGCTTACACAATTTTTTTTTTTTTTTTTGCAATTTTAGTGATACTAATGTTTTAAACAACATTTCATCCAGCTATCCACAAAATGTTATCAAAATTGATTGATCAGTTTTTGTTTAGGAGTCAATTAAGTACAAATTTTGCCGTTTTTTGCAACTAAAAGCTTCCAATTTTTTTTTTTATTTTATGATTGCAATTTTAATAATTCTTTAATTTTTAACAACATTATATCTTGCTTATTACAAAATTTTATCAAAATTGCTTAATCGGTTTTTGTTTTGGAGTCAATTAAGTACGAATTTTTCCGTTTTTTGCAATTAAAAGCTTCCAAAAACTACTTTATTATTTTATTATTGCAAATTTAGTAATTCTAATGTTTTATTCAACGTTTCATCCTGCTAACCACAAAAGTTTTATCAAAATTGCTTGATCGGTTTTTGTTTTGGAGTCAATTAAGTACCAATTTTGCCGTTTTTTGCAATTAAAAGCTTCCAAAAACTAATTTTTTTTTTATGATTGCAATTTTAGTAATTCTAATGTTTTAAACAACATTTCATCCTGCTAAACACAACATTTTATCAAAATTGCTTGATCGGTTTTTGTTTTTAAGTCGATTATGTACGAATTTTTTTAATGTACCTCTGATAAAACAGTAATGATGCCCAAATACTATAAAAAACCAATATTTAGACCAAATTGATTTTAATTAAGTCACCTAGCACAAATCAAATAAAGA
This sequence comes from Tachinus rufipes, assembly GCA_963932245.1. NCBI lineage: Eukaryota > Metazoa > Arthropoda > Insecta > Coleoptera > Staphylinidae > Tachinus > Tachinus rufipes. The sequence goes on along the minus strand of OZ010748.1, from coordinate 87,304,495 downwards.
AAATATCAAATTCAATTGCAATTAATATAACTTACAAATATTGCAGCTCCACTGCTCATGCAAAGCAGCAACCAACAGCAACTCCAATTCCTTCCAAAGATGCACCAAAAGTCAGCCATCTTGATGTAAAGCATTTTATTAAATAGGTCATGACGTCACATTAGCTGTAAGAAAAAAATAATTAATTAAAAATCATTTAATATTTAATTCAAGCCAACATTTATAGTTATGTACTGTGAGCAGAAGTATCAGTACGGAAATCAAGCAAGAATTGTATTACGCTCAATCGGAATGGATTTGTAGCCAGCTAGATCGGGCCGGATTTATCAACAATGAACCAAATAAACCATAAGCTGCACCTAAGTAATTCAACTCAACTCGCAATTCTCACCTTGTAGATATCAATCTGCGACTGCATTTTACAATTTCCCGGCTCAAATGTGCAATTACAGCGTTATTAGTTGCAAATTTTCACGACATAATTCGGCCATCTTGATATGACTGTAGCAGGAGATGTAAACACTCATCGTCAATCTTCGGGAGTGATCGGCGTCGGGCGAGCAGGTTGTGCGTCTATACTACGAGCACGAAAATTTGTTTCAATAGCATTGCAAGGAATATTAATAATGAATTGAATTAAATTTTATAAAATATAAAGAATTGTAATTATATCTAAGTAACTTTAGAATTAATTTATTCAATATTGCTAGATTCTAATTAATTATATTAAATTAACAAAATGTCTTAAAATATAATTTCTAGAAACGTCTAAAGATGCTACAAATCTACACACTTACACAATTCTACTTTTAGATGCTACATAAAGCTTTTTGGGGCAAACAAAATTTCTAATAAGTCACAGTTTTATTTGTAGTTTTTAACACATATTTTTGCAAAGCACTCAAAAATGTCATCAACATTTGTACGGTAAAAAAATACTTTCTATGCAATTTGTAGTGCAAAAACGGTAAAATTCTAATGTTAACGTTTGTAAAACAAAAACTAATCGAGCAATTTAGATCAAATTTGCTGGAAAGTAACACACACTGTAGTGAAATAGATTGGAATTTTCAAAGTTGTAACTTTTGTACGGAAACACACTTTCTGTACGCTTTGTAGTGCAAAAAACGGTAAAATTCTAACGTAATCAGTCGTAAAACATGAACTAATCGGGCAGTTTTAATCAAATTTCTTGGAAAGTAACACAAACTGATGCGAAATAAATTAGAATCATAAAAGTCGGTACGGTAAAATACTTTCTGAAAGCTTTGTAGTGCATAAAACGCTAAAATTTTAACGTAATCGTTTGTAAAACAAAAACTAATCGAGCAATTTTGATCAAATTTGCTGAAAAGTAACGCAAACTATTGTAAAACAAATTAATATTATCAAAATTGTAACATTTATAATTAAAAATACTTTCTGAAAGCTTTATAAAGCAAAAAAACGGTAAAATTCTAACGTAATCGGTAGTAAAACAAAAACCAATTAAACAATTTTGATAAAATTTTCTAAATAATAGCACACGGTATTATTGAAGTGTTTAGAATTACAAACAAACACATTTTGTTGGTTCAAAATGATTTTTGTAAGGTTTATAACCGCAATAAACAAGAAAATCCGTACAATTTCGGTCATAAAACAAAAACTAATTGGTCAAATTTAATCAAATTTAATTGATAGTTCAAAATTTTGTTATTAAATATATTGAAACTACAAGACAAGCAATAAATTTACAAAAAATTGTTTTTGTAAGCTTTTATGTACAAAAAGTAGTAAAATTCTTCCGTAATTTGTGGTAAAACTAAATCTAATCGAGAAAAGTTAAATAAATTTGCGGAAAAGCAACGTGAACTGTTGTGAAACAGATTAAAGTTATAAAAATTGTAATATTTGTACGGTAAATTACTTTCTGAACGCGTTGTAGCGCAAAAACGGTAAAATTCTAACGTAATCGGTCGTAAAACAAAAACTAATCCAGCAATTTTAATAAAATTTTCTAAATAGTAGCAGAAAATATCACCAAGTTGTTTAAAATTACAATTAAACACAATTTGTTACGTTAAAAAAGTTTTTAAAAGGTTTATAAACGCAATAAACGATAGAATCTGAACAAAATCGGTCATAAAACAAAAACTAATCGGACAAATTTGATCAAATTTGTTTGTTAGTTAGAAATGTTGTTATTAAATATATTTGAATTACAAAAATAACAATAAATTTACTACAAATTTGTTTTTGTAAGCTTTTAAGTGCAAATTATTGCAAAATTCTTCCGTAATCTGTCGTAAAATCAAAACTAATTAGACAATTTTGTTCAAATTTACTAAAAAGTAACACAAAGCGTTGTAAAATAAATTGAAATTATAAAAGTAGTAACATGTGTACGGTAAAATACTTTCTGAATGCTTTATAGTGCAAAAAACGGAAAAATTCTAACGTATTTAGTCGCAAAACAAAAATTAATCGGGCAATTTTGATAAAATTTTCTAATTAGTAACACACAGTATTACTAAAATGTTTAAAATAACAAACAAACACAATTTGTTACTTAAAAATTGTTTCTGGAAGGTTTATAAATGTAATAATTGCAAACTTTCGTACAAAATCGTTCATAAAACAAAAACTAATCAACCAAATTTAATCAAGTTTATTTTGTTAGTAGAATAATATGTTACTAAAAATATTGAAACTGCAAATGCGGCAATAAGTTTACAACAAAAATGTTTTTGTAAACTTTTAAGTGCAAAAATGAGAAAAAAAATCCGTAATTTGTCGTAAAACAAAAACCAATCAAACAATTTTTTTAGAATTTGTTTTAAAATAACTCAAACTGTTGCAAAATACATTAAAGTTATAAAATCGTAAAATTATTAAGTTGAAATGGTTTTTGTAAACTTCATAAATGTAAAAGCCATCAAATTCTAACGTAATCAGTCGTAAAACAAAAACCAATTAAACGATTTTAATAAAATTTACTGAAAAGTATAACAAACTGTTGCAAAACAAAATAAAATTATAAAATCGTAATACTTTTACGTTAAAATAGTTTTTGTAAGCTTTATTGAAGCAAAATTTAAAAAAATTCTTACGTAATCGGTCGGAAAACAAAAGTGCAAATTATTGCAGTCATGAATTTCTGATGAATATTTGTCGCAAATTTTGTTAAAAATACCATTCGTTCATTATAAATATTAATAAAATAATAACATAACAATTAATTACATCCTTTTGATAAACATCTGTATATTATTTTTTGAGGGTAGCAAGCAGCAAAGACAAAACGTATCTGTCACATCATACAATTATACTTTTAATGTGTAATTTGTCCTTTTGTTTTCGGTGACACGCGAGGCGCTCTACAAATTGAAACATCAAACAGACGATAAGAAGATAATGGATGTAATTGCCGGTGTAAACATAACAGTAGTTAATATTATGACATTGTAAGCTTTGTCTTACCAATTATCGGCATTAATTATAAAAAACAATTGTTTTTATCATTACCCCAAACAAAATTATATTTTATATTATATTTTAGATGCACGACATGATAATGCCTAAATTGAAATTGAAGTAAATTCTATAAATATATGAAAATAATTATGTTAAATATTTAAATTGCAGAACGGAGGCCCCCGTTAGGATTTATGAGCATCAATAATTATATGGAAGCTGGATTTATTCGGAAGGTCTCATTTTTTATAAGCATGTTGCGTGCCCTCGAGGACAGATTACACTTGAATTTTCAAGTAATTTCACCATCGATGTGTCGTCTCGGGGGCCGCTTTGATTTATCGATATTGGCCGTCGGGGCGTCCGGGCCCGCAATCAAATATGGATATGAGAAATACGGGAGCAGTTTTACTCATTTTTTTGCTGTCCGATCGGGGGGAGCCTTCGGCGATGTGCTCGCTTTGCGGATGTATCCATCATTTTAATTATTTAAATAGCACCGATTAACGGATCAGTCTTTACAAGCTGTAAACACTAATGGTAAGTGGTAAGAAGTAGAAGTAAAAGTTAAGATATAAAATATATAAAGAAGAGACGCAATGTCCTCAAATGAGACAGTTGTAAAAGCAATAGTTTCGAATAAAGCCTAGTTAAATATAGGTAAATTTATACGAATGCCACAACGACATATGTAGCGCTCGTTACTATTTGTTCAATCGGACAACCCAATAATAACATTAAAAAATTAAATTTATGAAAAAATATTCTAAACTAAAATCATCCATAGACGCGTTTCGAGGTTTACCTCTCATCAGTATGGCTTTATTTATTTAAACTTAATAATTGATTTTTAACTTACTTCGTCAACATTGTTCATTGTACTGATGAGAGGTAAACCTCGAAACGCGTCTATGGATGATTTTAGTTTAGAATATTTTTTCATAAATTTAATTTTTTAATGTTAAAAGTTAAGAGTCAAATTATGTGTGTAGTAAGCTTTGTTAAGCTATTCAAAACAGAATCTGGTAGGAAATTATTTAAGAGCAGTTAAAAATTTGTTGAAAAATTATGGATGCATTTCTAGAATATCACCAGAAAATTTTAAAACATCAATATTTAATCTTTGGTTATTTACATTTTTTAAACTAAAATACTTTTGTTTACTTAATTATATGTGTACCATAATCTATCATCTGAGCATGCGCATAGTAACTTTTGCATTAATAAAATATGACTTTTAAATTATTTTTGGCACGCCATAGGTTAAAATTATCAATCAATTAATGGTTGCGTTCAGAACGACGTATCAATCAATCTACTCAATCAATCAATTCAAATCAAATACTAGTTTTGAATTTTTTAATTTTTTCTCACATTCACTCAAGTTTTGTAGATTAGGTTAGGTTAGGTTAGGTTGGGTTAGGTAAGGTTAGGTTTTTTTCAATTTCTTAGAAAAAGATTTTATTTTGGTGCGTTTTTTGTTAATAATTAAAAAAAAATTACTAAATTTTAATTTTTTAATTTTTTTCCACATTTACTAAGTTTCTTAGAATAAGTTAGGTTAAGTTGGGTTAGGTTAGATTAGGTTTTTTTGTAATTTCTTAGAAAAAAAAATTGCGTTTTTTTAGTTTTTTGTTTTTAATTAAAAAAAATTACTAATTTTTTCCAAATTCACTCAAGTTTCATAGATTAGGTTAGGTTAGGTTAGGTTAGGTTAGGTTAGGTTAGGTTGGGTTGAGTTAGGTTAAGTTAAATTTTTTTCAATTTCTTAAAAAAAGATTTTATTTTGGTGCGTTTTTTGTTAATAATTAAAAAAAAATTACTAAATTTTAATTTTTTAATTTTTTTCCACATTTACTAAGTTTCTTAGAATAAGTTAGGTTAAGTTGGGTTAGGTTAGATTAGGTTTTTTGTAATTTCTTAGAAAAAAAAATTGCGTTTTTTTAGTTTTTTGTTTTTAATTAAAAAAAATTACTAATTTTTTCCAAATTCACTCAAGTTTCATAGATTAGGTTAGGTTAGGTTAGGTTAGGTTAGGTTAGGTTAGGTTGGGTTGAGTTAGGTTAAGTTAAATTTTTTTCAATTTCTTAAAAAAAGATTTTATTTTGGTGCGTTTTTTGTTAATAATTAAAAAAAAATTACTAGTTTTTAATTTTTTAATTTTTTTCCACATTTACTAAGTTTCTTAGAATAAGTTAGGTTAAGTTGGGTTAGGTTAGATTAGGTTTTTTGTAATTTCTTAGAAAAAAAAATTGCGTTTTTCTAGTTTTTTGTTTTTAATTAAAAAAAATTACTAATTTTTTCCAAATTCACTCAAGTTTCTTAGATTAGGTTAGGTTAGGTTAGGTTAGGTTAGGTTGGGTTGAGTTAGGTTAAGTTAAATTTTTTTCAATTTCTTAAAAAAAGATTTTATTTTGGTGCGTTTTTTGGTTTTTTTTTATTATATAAAAAAAAATTACTAGTTTTGAAATTTTTAATTTTTTTCCACATTCACTCAAGTTTTTTAGATTAAGTTAGGTTAAATTGGGTTAGGTTAGGTTAGGTTTTTTTGCAATTTCTTAGAAAAATTCTTTTGAAAAAAAAATTATTAGTTTTTATATTTACTCAAAATTCTTAGATTAGGTTAGATTAGGTTGGGTTAGGTTATGTTAGATTTTTTCAAATTCTTAGAAGAAGATTTTATTTTGGTGCGTTTTTTTAGTTTTTCAATAATAATAAAAAAAAAATACTAGTTTTTTTCTGCATTCACTTAAGTTTTTTAGATTAGGTTAGGTTAGGTTTTTTGCAATTATTTAGAAATAATAATTATTTTGGTGCATTTTTTTAGTTTTTTGTTAATAATAAAAAAAAACTACAAGTTTTTAATTTTTAATTTTTTTTTCTACATTCACTCAAGTTTCTTAGATTAGGTTAGCTTAGGTTGGGTTAGGTTAGATTTTTTTGCAATTTCTTAGAAAAAGATTTTATTTTGATACGTTTTTTCGTTAATAAAAAAAAAATTATTAGTTTTTAATTTTTTAATTTTTTTCCACATACACTTAAGTTTTTTAGATTTGGTTAGGTTGGGTTAGGTTAAGTTAGGTTTTTTTTAATTTCTTAGAAAATAATTTGTTTTTGGTGGGTCTTTTAGTTTTCTTTGACAATAAAAAAAAAATTACTTGAGGTTAGGGTATTAAAATACCCTAACCTCAATTATTTTAAACTGTGCAATAATCAAAAACAAATACCAAAAAATTAATTGTTTTAAAATTTTTAATTTTTTTTTCACATTCACTTAAGTTTTTTAAATTAGTTTAGGTTGGGTTAGGTTAGGTTGGGTTTTTTGCAATTTCTTAGAAAAAGATTTTATTATGGTGTGTTTTTCTAGTTTTTTGATAATAATAAAAAAAATTTAGTAGTTTTTAATTTTTAATTTTTTTTCCACATTCACTCAAGTTTCTTAGATTAGGTTAGGTTAGGTTAGGTTAGGTTAGGTTTTTTTCAATTTCTTAGAAAAAGATTTTGTTTTGGTGCGTTTTTCTAGATTTTGTTAACAATAAAAAAAAATTATTAGTTTTAATTTTTTTAATTTTTTTCCACATTTACTCAAGTTTCTTAAATTAGGTTAAGTTAGGTTAGGTTGGGTTAGGTTAGGTTACATTTGGTTAGGTTAGGTTAGGTTAGGATAGGTTAAGCAAAAAAACGCTCCTCATTGCACTGGGAGAGGAGAGAAAAATGACGCAGGTCGTGATTCAGGGCTCGGTTCTTGAACCGACTTTGTGAAACGTACTGTACGACTCCGTTCTGAGGCTGGAGATTCCGGACGAATGCAAGATGGTGGCCTACGCAGACGACCTGACAATAGTGGTTAGGGAAAACAGGGCTGAAAGGCTCCAAGAAGCAGCAAACGTGTTCTTGGCGGTTGTTCACAAATGGATGGTCGAAAACGGACTAGAAGTAGCCCCCGAAAAGACAGAAGCCATGATTGTGAAGGGAGCAAGAAGGAAGAACCAGCTGGTTTTTGCTTTTAGAGAACAGGAGGTGAAGCCTAAGAAGACCGTAAAATACCTAAGGTCTGGCTGGACGCAAACTGGACATTTGTAAATCACGTGGTGAACATGATCAGCCGAGAAAACGGTAACGGCACTTACCAAAATCCTGCCAAACATCAGCGGCTAAAGAGCAAGGAGAAGAACGGTTTACCACGCCGTGGCCTAATCCATTCATACGCAGCGCCTGATTGGAAAAAAGCACTCGGCGTACACAGGCACATGACAGCGCTGACCTCAACACAAAGGAAGGTCTTGCTGAGGGTCATAAGCAACTACAGGACAGCTTGAGTTATAGCAGCGGTTCCACCGATCGAGCTGAAGGTGTTGGAATTGGACGACAGATACAGCGCCAGAAAGACAAGTCGAGAAACAGTTTACATCATAGAAGAGCAGTGGCAGCAAAAATGAGAAAATACGCAAAACAACGCACAATGGTCTAAGAGGCTGATTCCAATTTGGGACATAAACAAAGAGGATTGGGAAAACTGTTGACGACGCCTGCCACTACTGCGGTGCCCAAGACTCACCCAAACACACTATTTTTATCTGCGATCGATGGCAGGTCGGAAGGCAAGAAGCGGAAGCAACCATAGGACAAAGCCTCGAAGTGGACAACCTGATAGACTTAATGACTGGTTCAAAGAACAACTGGAACCACATCTATTCTTTCATTAGGGGGTCCATAAAGTGCAAAAAATAAGAAGAAAGGGCAAGGCAGAAAGCCGCAAGTAGAATCAATTGACAATAAGAGGCCAGCCGTCTTGAACGATAAAAAACCCTCCCAGGGTTAGTAGGTGAAAGTCCCACACTCCCGGACTTATTGAACCAAAAGCCTGGGCTGCATTAGCGTTTACCTTTAAAAAAAAAATGTTAGGTTAGGTTAGGTTAGGTTAGGTTTTTTTGCAATTTTTTAGAAAAAGATTTTATTTTGGTGCGTTTTTCTAGGTTAGGTTGGATTAAGTTAAGTTAGATTTTTGTCAATTTCTTAGAAAAAGATTTTATTTTTGTGCGTTCTTTAGTTTAAAAAAAAAATACTAGTTTTGAAATTTTTAATTTTTTTCCACATTCACTTAAGTTTTTTAGATTAGGTTAGGTTACGTTAGGTTAGGTTGGGTTAGGTTAGGTTAAGTTTTTTTTGCAGTTTCTTAATTTATTATAGTGCGTTTTTCTAATTTTTCGTAATAACTAAAAAAAAAATTACTACTTCTTCATTTTTTAATTTTTTTACAAGTTCACTCAAGTTTCTTAGATTAGGTTAAATTAGGTTGGGTTAGGTTAAGATAGATTTTGTTTAAATTTTATAGGAAAAAAATTTATTTTGGTGCGTTTTTTAGTTTTTTTATTATTAAAAAAAATTATTAGTTTTGAAATTTTTGTTTTTTTTTCCACATTCACTCATGTTTTTTAGATTAGGTCAGGTTAGGTTTCTTCTAATTTCTTAGAAAAAGATTTTATTTTGGTGCGTTTTTCTAGTTAATAATAAAAAAAAAGCTACAAGTTTTTAATTTTTTCTCACATTCACTTAAGTTTCCAAGATTAGGTTAGGTTAGGTTATTTTTTTTTCAATTTTTAGAAAAAGATTTTATTTTTGTTCGTTTTTTTTTACTATTAAAAAAAAATTATTAGTTTTGAATTTTTTTTTTTTTCACATTTACTTAAGTTTTTTAGATTAGTTTAGGTTAGGTTAGGTTAGGTTTTTTTGCAATTTCTTAGAAAAAAAAAATATTTTGGTGCGTTTTTCTAGTTTTTCGTTTATAAAAAAAGAAAATTTATTAGTTTTTAATTTTTTAATTTTTTTCCACATTTACTCAAGTTTTTTAGATTAGGTTAGGTTAGGTAAGGTTAGGTAGGTTAGGTTAGGTTAGGTACTTGACTGCTATACCAGGGGTTTTGGGTTTGAGCCTCAAGCCCCCTATCTGGAGAGTCAGTTTTTCTGGTTAAGAAAAAATGTGTTGTGATGAGTACGCATTCTTTTGGATAAGAAGAGGAAATTTAGTAAGTCCCGTGTGCTGCCTTGATGTTGCGTGCACGATAAAAAAAAACCAATAACTTAGAGTGGAATTCCTCTGGCGACGGTGATTAGACTTGGCATCAGAATTAGACCGACGTTATAATTAAATTAAATTAATAGGTTAGGTTAGGTTTCTTTCAATTTCTTAGAAAAAGATTTTATTTTGGTTTGTTTTTCTTGTTTTTTGTTAATAATTAAAAAAAAATTATTTTGATTTTTTAATTTTTTTCCACATTTACTTAAGTTTTTTAGATTAGGTTAGGTTAAGTTAGGTTGGGTTAGGTTAGGTTAGGTTAGATTTTAATTTTTTAATTTTTTTCCACATTTACTTAAGTTTTTTAGATTAGGTTAGGTTATGTTAGGTTAGGTTTGGTTAGGTTTCTTAGCATTTTCTTAAAAAAAGATTTTATTTTGGTACGTTTTTTTTTTTAGTTTTTTCGTTAATAATCACTGATTGATGAGTTACTTGGTTAGCAACCAATGTATGATGAGTAAAACGACAAGCGCTGCCAGCAAACGATGCACAGCGGTAGTTAGCAAGCGCGATCAGTACGCATGATAAGTCGTTCTAAACGCGGCCATTGTTTTTACAAATATAATCAATTGTTAAAAATGACGTCTTTAATTGTCAAAAATCAAATCTAAAATAACGGTTAGCCTTTAGTCAAACGTTATTTTAGTTGTTTAAAGCCACTTTGTTTTAGTTAATTATCAACTATTTGACAGTTAAGTAGCATACACTTAAGTTTTTGACAGTTAAACTGTAATGAACTGAATTGTCAAAAGTCTATAAATTTTTAAAATTTGCGTACAAATTGTCTTAAACTGTTAAAATATTTATAATCTATCATAAACTGTCAAAATGTTTATAGATTTATAAAAAATGTCAAAGCGTTTATGAGTTATTATAATTTGTTGAAGTGTCCATAAATAGACACAAATTGTCAAAACATCAATTAAACTGTAATAAACTAATCTGTCAAAATGTCTATAATTTTTTTTTAATTGTCAAAATATTTATAAACTGTCAAAATGTGTATAATTTTTTACAGTATCTAAAAACAAAACATCAATTAAACTTTAATAAACTAAGCTGTCAAAATGTCTATGATTTCTTAAAAATTCAAAACTACGTTTATATCTGTTTATTCAAAATAATACAAAACGTTCATCTGTCAGTTGTCAAATGTGACGTTTGACTGTCAAAAATGGCAAAAGTGACGTTTAACTGTCAAAGGTGACGTTTATATGTTTTTGAAAACTTTTAATCAGCCAAAAGTGACATTTAGCAGTTAGTGCAAGCGTTATTAAGTTAATTTAAGAACTTGTTCATTTGTCAAAAAAACTGTCAAAAGTAACAGTCAGCCAAAACATTGTTTAACTGTCAAAAATAGAAACAAATGTCAAAAGTAAGTTTAATAATCACTTAAAACGTTGTTTTAAAAAATGTTGCTAAACTGTCAAATATAGCTGTCTGCCAAAACATTGTTTAACTATCACAAATAGAATGAACTGTCAACATTAACGTTAGTAATTGGTTAAAACTTTGTTTAAAAAATCAAAGAGTCAAAAGTAGCTGTCAGCCAAAATTTTACTCATCTGTCAAAAATGAATTTAATAATCAGTTAAAGCATTATTTCCAAAATTGTTGTTAAACTGTCAAAATTATAGTTTTAACAAAAAATTAGTTTAACTGTAAAAACAATGTCACCTGTTTAAAGCAAATTCAATAATCAATTAAAGAGTTGTTTCAGAAAATGTTGTTAAACTGTCAAAATTAACTGTCAATGAAAATTTTGTTTAACTGATAAAAACATAGTCAACTGTAAAAAATAAGTTCAATAATCAATTAAAAAGTTGTTTCAGAGAATGTTGTTTAACTGTCAAAATTAACTGTCAGTTAAAATTTTGTTTAACTGTTTAAAACATAGTCAATTGTCAAATTATAAGTACAATAATTAGTTAAAAAGTTGTTTCAGAAAATCTTAAACTGTCAAAATTAACTGTCAGTTAAAACATTGTTTAACTGTTAAAAACATAGTCAGCTGTCAAAAATAAGTACAATAATTAGTTAACAACTTGTTTCAGAAAAAGTTGTTAAACTGTCAATAAAAATTTTGTTTAACTGATAAAAACATAGTCAACTGTAAAAAATAAGTACAATAATTAGTTAAAAAGTTGTTTAAGAAAATGTTGTTAATCAGTCAAAATTAACTGTCAGAGAAAATTTTGTTTAACTGTTAAAAACATAGTCAACTGTCAAAAATAAGTTCAATAATATGTTTAAAAGTTGTTTCAGAAAAGTTGTTAAACTGTCAAAATTAACTGTCAGTGAAAATTTTGTTTAACTGTTAAAAACATTGCCAAATGTCAAAAATAAGTACAAAATTTAGTTAACATGTTGTTTCAGAAAATGTTGACAATCTGTCAAAATTAACTGTAAGTCAAAATTTTGTTTAACTGATAAAAACATAGTCAACTGTAAAAAATAAGTTCAATAATCAATTAAAAAGTTGTTTCAAAAAACGTTGTTAAACTGTCAAAATTAACTGTCAGTTAAAACTTTGTTTAACTGTTAAAAACATGGCAAACTGTCAAAAAATAAGTACAATAATTAGTTAAAAACTGCCAGTTAAAACTTTGTTTAACTGTTAAATACATAGTCAACTGTTCAATAATCAGTTATAAAGTTGTTTTATAAAATGTTGTTAATCTGTCAAAATTAACTGCCAGTTAAAACTTTGTTTAACTGTTAAAAACATAGTCAACTGTACTATAATCAGTTATAAAGTTGTTTCATAAAATGTTGTTAATCTGTCAAAATTAACTGTCAGTTAAAACTTTGTTAGTCAACTGTTCAATAATCAGTTATAAAGTAGTTTCATAAAATGATGTTAATCTGTCAAAATTAACTGTCAGTTAAAACTTTGTTTAACTTTTATAAACATAGTCAACTGTACTATAATCAGTTATAAAGTTGTTTCATAAAATGTTGTTAATCTGTCAAAATTAACTGTCAGTTAAAACTTTGTTTAACTGTTAAAAACATGGCAAACTGTCAAAAAATAAGTACAATAATTAGTTAAAAACTGCCAGTTAAAACTTTGTTTAACTGTTAAAAACATAGTCAACTGTACTATAATCAGTTATAAAGTTGTTTCATAAAATGTTGTTAATCTGTCAAAATTAACTGTCAGTTAAAACTTTGTTTAACTTTTATAAACATAGTCAACTGTACTATAATCAGTTATAAAGTTGTTTCATAAAATGTTGTTAATCTGTCAAAATTAACTGTCAGTTAAAACTTTGTTTAACTGTTAAAAACATGGCAAACTGTCAAAAAATAAGTACAATAATTAGTTAAAAAGTTGTTTTAGAAAATGTTTTTAATCAGTCAAAATTAACTCCATTGTTTACTGTTAATATAAATTACGAATTAATTCTCAAAATCAATCTTTATTTGTAGATAAAAAGTTGTTTAGCTGTCAACTATCAAAAGCTGCATTAACTTTCAATCAAAACGCTCGTTGTTGGTTTGTTAAAAAGAATAGATGGCTATCAAACGTGACTTTTTGTCGTTTGTCAAAAATGACAATTAAATATTAAACGTAACGTTTAACTGTCAAAAGTGACGTTTAACTTTCTAAAATGACGTTTCTATACTAAAATGACAATTAGCAATTATTGCAGGCGTTATTTAGTTAATTTAGCTGTAAAAGAAAAACTTCCAGTAAAAACTAGAGATGTTTTAAGTTGATTAAATGTCAAACGTGACGTTTACCTGTCACAAAATTGATAATTTACGTAAAAATACATTTTGTGCAATGATTTCAAATTCTTAAATGTCACAGAGTGATAGACAATGACCTGACCCACTGCATTCAGACAAACATAAATAAACTTAATTAAAAATATTACAATAATTAATAAACTATTTATATATAAATATCCCCAAAAAAATGAATCGCGACGTAAACATATTTCATTATAATTCTGGAAATTTATGCGCCGCTAATTGTTTATTATGGAATATTTATGTTGATCCGCCGTTATATTTTTATAGACATTTATTAATAATCTTGTTTTAATTAGCCACACACATACTCGATGAATAAATAATTTTAATTTATGTTAATGTGATTAGCTTGACGACAATTAAAATAACAGAAAACATCTGTTTACACAAAAATTGAAAATAATGATGATGCAGTGGTGGCTAAGGGGTTACTAATGTCGTAAATAATTCTGAACAATTGTTGCGTGGTCAATGAGAATAAAATAATGCTGAGTAAGATTTATTTAATGTTGTGGTTGCGATTAATGTCAATTGCGTAATTAAGAATTATCATAAATGATTACAAGTTAATAAAGCCAGTTGATTCTTTTGAAAGCATACACAAAAAAACCGCAACAATAGCATCATCCCCTAAAATATTTTTTGTATCCAAACCAAAGATGTCTTTACGTCATTGTGTTGTTATGTTGAGGGTGATTAGATTGTGTGCGTTGACCATATGCTTGTTATTTATATGTTTCGATCAACTGGAGGTAATAAATGATTCAAATAAATGTGGCCGTATCACGTCAACAGCACAAGTTCATTGGGAACCTACTTCTGTTAGAGACACATGTCAATCCTGTGGGGATATATGGTGTATGTACGTTTGTACGGACGGAGCAATGTAGCGTGCGTGCCGCCGTAACCTACACACACATTCACTCGCACACATGAACACATCACATCAGTGAGGAATTGGTGTGCGGTTGCGGCTTCAGACCGCAGACATGAAAGGAGGTTTATGTCTTTTCGCGATTTAATAGAAAGCTCTATTTTGAAATCAAATACCAAATCAATATATAACTGTAATCGCCAATTTTTTTAAAATTAATTTTATAATTATTTAGCACAAATAATGAAATAACACAATTATCAATTAACTGTCAAAAATTGTAGTTTTTCTGCTAATTATTTGTCAGCTTGTTATCAAAATATATTTCTTTATGTTTATCTGTCAAAAATAACAATTTCTCTGTTATAACACAGATGTCAATAAACTGTCAAATTACAATCAGTTAATTGTCAAATAATATTTATGATTGACTGATAAAAATAATATTTATTAAACTAATAACTGTCATAGCTCAACTGTTAAAATTTAAAGTTAATAATTAGTAATTAACTATAAAAGTTTTTTGGTAATTAACTGTAAGTTAATTTGTCAAAATGTATTTTTTATGACAGTTGAACTCAAAAAGCTTTGACATAAAATAATTTTGAGCTTAAGATTGTTTTGAGGTTAGGTTTACCATGGTGTTTGACATAGTAAATTTTTTTAAGTTTGACAGTTTTGTGTCAATCTTCATAATAAACTGTCAAACCTTTATCAAACCTTGAAAATTGTTTTAAATCGTTTGTCAAACTTAAAAAATAATGTCAAACTTTATGAGGAGTTGTCAGGCTTCAGTTTGAAATAGTTTTAAAGTTTGACAGTTAAATTTGAAGTAGACTTGTTTTTAAATTTGAAATTTATTAAAAATAGCAATTAAAAAAATTTTACCTGTCAATGATTGCTGTCAAAATAATATAAAAATATTACAATTGTAAAAATGTAAAAATTTAAAATTTTGTTTTTGACAACTTTTATCTACAAATAAAGATTGATTTTGAGAGTTAATTCGAAATTTGTATAAGCAGTAAACAATGTTTAACTGTCAGTTATTTTTGACTGTTCAACAAAGATTTGGCTGACAGTTATTTTTGACATATTAACAACATTTTCTGAAACAACGTTGTTTTAACTGATTATATTGAACTTGCTTTTAAAAGTTAATTATTTTTGACAGTTAAATAAAGTTTCAGCTGACAGTTAATTTTGACAGTTAAACAACATTTTTGAAATAACATTTTAAATTATTATTAAACTTATTTTTAACAGTTGACTATGTTTTTAACAGTTTAACAAAGTTTTAGCTAACAGTTAATTTTAATTTTTTTTGAAAATTAAACAAACTTTTAGCTGAAGTTAATTTTGACAATTAAACAACATTCTAACTGATTATAAATTATTTTTGACAGTTGACTTTATTTTTAACAATTAAACAACGTTTTAGCTGACAGTTAATTTTGACAGTTTAAAAACAGTTTTTTGAAATAACGTTTTAACTGATTATTGATATTATTTTTGACAGTTGAGTATGTTTTTAACAGTTAAACAAAGTTTTAGCTGACAATTTTTTTTACAGTTAAACAAAGTTCCAGCCGACAGTTATTTTTGACAGTTTAACAACATTTTTTTGAAATAACATTTTAACTGATTATTAAACTTATTTTTAACAGTTAACTATGTTTTTAAGAATTAAACAAAGTTTTTACTAACAGTTAATTTTGACAGTTCAACAACATTTTCTGAAACAACTTTTTAACTATACATTGTACTTGTTTTTGGCAGTTGATTATGTTTTTAACAATTAAACAAAAGTTTAACTGACGGTTAATTTTGACAGTTTAACAACTTTTTCTGAAACAACTTGTTAACTAATTATTGTATTTGTTTTTGACAGCTGACTATGTTTATAACAGTTAAACAAAGTTTTAACTGACAGTTAATTTTGACAGTTTAACAACATTTTCTGAAACAACTTTTTAACTAATTATTGTACTTATTTTTGACAGTTGACTATGTTTTTAAAAGTTAAACAAAATTTTAACTGACAGTTAATTTTGACAATTTAACAACATTTTTTAAAACAACTTTTTAACTAACTAATTAATGAACTTATTTTTGACAGCTGACTATGTTTTTAACAGTAAAACATAGTTTTAACTGACGATTAGTTTTGACAGTTTAACATCTTTTTAACTGATTATTGAAATCATTATTGACAGTTGACTATGTTTTTATCAGTTAAACAAAGTTTCAACTAACAGTTAATTTTGACATTTTCTGAAACAACGTTTTAACTGATTACTAAATTTTTAACAGTTATGTTTGTTTTGATAGTTAAATAAAGTTTTATCTGACAGTTATTTTTGACAGTTTAACAACATTTTCTGAAACAACTTTTTAACTGATTATTGAATTTGCTTTAAACAGTTCACTTTGTTTTTGACAGTTAACTTAAGTTTAATTTGACAGTTTAACAACAATTTTGAAAACAATGCTTTAACTGATTATTAAATTCACTTTTGACAGTTTAGACATTTTAGTTTTGACAGTTGAGTAAAGTTTTGGCTGACAGTTACTTTTGACAGTTTAATAACATTCTATTAAACAGTTTTTAATTTTTGACATTTAACTCTACTTTGATATTTTAACAAAGTTTTTACTTTTGAGTTCATTCTATTTTTAACTAACAGCTATTTTTTAAATCAACGTTTTAACTGATTATTAAACTCACTTTTGATATTTGTTTCTATTTTTGACAGTTTAACAATGTTTCGGCTGACAATTACTTTTGACAATTTAACAAAAAAAATTAAATTAACAATTTAACTAATTACTAAACTCACTTTTGTTTTATTTTTGACTGTTCAACAAAGATTTAGCTGACAGTTTCTTTTGACAAATAAATACGTTTTTAAATTAACTTAATAACGCTTGTACTAATTGCTAAATGTCATTTTTGAATAATTAAAAGTTTTCAAGAGTATAAAAACGTTACAATTGACAGCTAAACTTCATTTTTGACAGTTAAACGTCAATTTTTGACAGTCAATCTTTACACTTGACAACTGACAGATGAAAGTTTTGTATTATTTTAAATAAACAGATATAAACGTAATGTTGAATTTTAAAAAAATAGAAACTATAAAAATTTATAAACATTTTGACAGTTTATAAATATAGTGACAGTTCATAGACGTTTTGACAGTTTAATACAATTTCTACGCAACTTTTAAAAATTTATTTTGACAGTTCATAGACATTTTGACAGTTTCAATTTTTAAGCAATTTTTAAGAATTCATAGACGATTTGACAGTTCAGTTCATTACTGTTTAACAAATGTTTTGACAGCTTGTGTCAATTTATAGTTTATAAATATTTTGACAGTTCATAAACATTTTGCCAGTATCTAAAACAACGTTTTAACTGATTACTAAACTCACTTTTGACAGTTGACTGTATTTTTGACAGTTTAACAAAATTTTAGCTAACAGTTTATTTTGACAGTATCTAAAACAACGTTTTAACTGATTACTAAATTTACTTTTGACAGTTGGCTTTATTTTTGACAGTTATACAGTTTTAACTGATTACTAAAATAATTTAACTTTCAAAATAGTGGTTTTTCAGTCTTACTAACAGTCAAATGTTTAGTTTTTGATTTTTCAGTATTACCAACTGTAATTTAACTGTCAGATTAGTGATTTTTAAATCTTACTAACTGTCAAATATGTTTGATATGTTCAAATAAGTTTTAAATGTAAAATTAGTAATATTTCAATACTGCCAACTGTAATTTAACTGAAAATTAATAATTTTTTTAGTCTTACTAACTATTAGTTTTTCACTTCTACTAACTGTCAGTTAAGTTTAAAATTTTCAAATAAGTCTGAAACTTCAAATTGGTATTTCTTAAGTATTGCCAACTTTAATTTGATTGTCAAATTAGTTTTAAATATCACTTTAGTGGTTTTTCACTTTTACCAACTGTCTAATAAGTTTGAAATGTCAAATTGATAATTCTTAAGTAATGCCAACTGTAATTTAATTGTCAAACTGATGGATTTTTAGTTCTTTAGACTTATCAAATGTTAATGATTGGAAATGTCAATATTGTGATTTTTCAGTCTTGCCAACTATCAACTAAGTTTTAATTGTCAAATTGATGACAAAGTTTTATATTAAATAATATACAAATAACTAATTGTCAAATGTGAATTATGTGTTTTTTTGTATAACTGTTAATATATATAACTGTTTTTGTAAAAAAACATTAAACTGTTTTAAATAACAAACGATACTTACTAAAATGACTTTTGACATTTGATACTAATGATTTTATATACAATTAAACAAAGTTTTAGCTGACAGTTATTTCTGACAGATTAACACCGTTTTAAATGATATAGTTACTGACTTTTGACAGCTAATTGTATTCTTGACAGTTCGAATTTTGACTGACAGATAATTTTGACAGTTTAACAACATTTTCTAAAACAACGTTTTATCTGATTACTAAACTTACTGTTGATAGTTCATTCTATTGTTGACAGTCAAACAAAGTTTTGGCTGACAGTTTTGTTTGACAGTTAACAACATTTTTTGAACTAACGTTTTAACTGATTATTAGTCACTTTTGAAAATTGATTCTGACAGTTAAACAAAGTCTTAGCTGACAGTTTTTAAAACAACGTTTTATCTAATTATTAAACTTTATTTTGACAGATAATTTTATTTTTGACAGTTAATCAAAGTTTTAGCTGACAGTTAATTTTGACAGTTTAACAACGTTTTATCGTGTAACTAAACTCATTATTGACAGTTGATTCTTTTCTTGACAGTTAAACAAAGTATTTGTTGACAGTTAATTTTGACAGTTAATTTTGACAGTTAATTTTGACAGTTAATTTTGACAGTTTAACAACATTTTTTAAAACTACGTTTTAGTAGTTTTCAGTTCTACAAACGATCAAATAAGTTTTAAATGTCAAATTGGTAATTTTTCAATATTGCCAACAGTTAATTAAGGGTTTCCTTAGTTTTATCTAGTTTGAAATGACAAATTTGTAATTTTTTAGTACTACAAACAGTAATTTAACTGTCAAATTAGTGGTTTTTTAGTTTTATCAACCGTAAACTTAGTTTTAAATATTATATTAGTAGTTTTTTAGTCCAAACTGTCAAATAAATTTGAAACTTTCAAATACGTTTAAAATATCATTTTCAGTAGTACCAACTGTAATTTAACTATCAAAATAGTGGTTTTTAGTTTACTTTATTGTCAAAATGATTGTATTTCAGTAATGCCAACTGTCAAATAAGTTTGAAATGTCAAATTGGTAATTTTTCAGTAGTGCTAACTGTAATTTGACTGTCAAATTAGCGTTCAACTTTTGACAGTTGATTTTAGTTTTGAAAGTTAAACAAAGTTTGTGCTAAAAGTTACATTTAACAGTTTAACAACATTTTTTTAAACTTATTATAGACAGTTAACACTTTTGACAGTTTAACAAAGTTTTAGCTGACAGTTACTTTTGACAGTTTAACACCATTTTTTAATACAACATTTTTCTTGATTAGTACACTTACTTTTGACAGTTGACTTTATTTTTACAAGTTTGTTGAGAACTTAAAACGTCACTTTTGAGACGTAAAAGTTATTTTTGACAATTTAACGTCAATTTGACAATAATCTAACGTTACTTTTGACAGTTAAATGTCAGTTTTGTCGGTTAAACTTTATTTGTGACAATAAAACGTCACTTTTAACACTTAAACAACATTTTTGACAGTTAATTGTTAGTTTTGACAACTAAATGTTACTTTTAACAATTAAACAGACAAAAAACAAAAAAATAAACACTTTTTTGATAGTTTTTGTTTATGAAACAATAATTTAGTTTTACTCATTCCAAAATTATGCCAATAGGCGTCGAGTTTTGCAATTTGCAATTCTGAACTGTCAAAACTGTTTTTAATGTTACATAAATGTCAAAATAATATTAAATTATCAAAATGACATAAAATTTGTTAAAATGCCACAAATCTATGTTCTAACTGTCAAAAATGTTTCCCAGCTGTCATAAAAGTAATTTTTTTTTCTAATCTGTCATAGATGTCATAACATTTTTATAAACTGTCAAAAATATTACAAAATGTTCTTAAATTGTTATAAATAATATGAAATGTTTCTCAGTTGCCAAGTTAACTTTTGGGACAAATTCTTTTTCTTATTATTATTTGTATATAATTTATTTATTATTTTTGACAGTTCATTCTATTTTTGACAGTTAACTAATGTTTTGACTGACAACTATATTTGACAGTTTAGCAACATTTTTTAAACTCACTTTTGACATTTGTTTCTACTTTTAACAGTTTAACAATGTTTTGGTTGACAGTTTAACAAAAAAATTTAAATTAACAATTTAACTAATTACTAAACTTACTTTTGACTTTAGTTTTGAAAGTTTTAGCTGACAGTTTTTTTTTGACAAATAAACACTTTTTTAAATTAACTTTATAACGCTTGCACTAATTGTTAAATGTCACTTTTAACTGGTTAAACGTTTTCAATGACGTCACAATTGACAGTTAAACTTTACTTTTGACAGTTAAAAGTCAATTTATAAATATATTGACAGTCCATAGACGTTCATAGACATTTTGACAGTTTAAATTTTTAAGCAATTTTTAAGAATTAATTTGTCATAGTCATATTTAACAATCAATTAATATATTTGAAAGCTAAAAAACGTTAATTAAACGTTACTTTTGGCAAATAAAAGTTCCTAAAACAAAAATTTTGTAATGTTTTTGACAGTTTACGACATTTTTAATAATTGATAATCTATATAAAAGTTTATTACCATTTTTGATAAACATTTTCCCAAAATAATAAGTGGCTGTCAAATATAACATTCATTTGTCAGCTGCCAAACATGACATTTATTAGTTAGCTGTTAAGCATGACATTGTAACTGTCAGCTATCAAACGTGATGTTTAACTGTCAAAAGTGACGTTTAATTGTCAAAAACAATGTTTAACTGTTAAAAGTAATGGTTAATTGTTAAAAAGAAATGTCATTTAACTGTCAAAAGTGATGTTTAACTGTCAAACGTAATGTTTAATTGTTAAAAGTGACGATTAACTGTCAAAAAAAGTTTTTGGAAACATAAAAAAATTATTTTTGACAATTAAACGTTATTTTTAACAATTAAACGGCACTTTTGACATTTAAACGTCACATTTGACAGACGACAAATAAACATCACGTTTTATTTTTGACAAACAGTTAGTACTCACTTTTTACAGTTGACTTTATTTTAGATCATTAAATCAAAGTTTGGCAGATAGTTTCATTTGGCTAAACAACTTTTTTGGATCAACTTAACGAGATTTGCCTTAATTGTTAAATGCCACTTTATGCCGATAAAAATGTCTTCAAAAACATAAAATACGTAATTTTTGACAGTTTAACTTTTCTTTTGTAAGTTAAAAGTTACTTTTCACAATTGTATGTCACTTTTGACAGCCGACAAATAAACGTCACGTATTATTTTTAATAAAAAAATTAATTACTAAACTTACTTTTGACAATTAATTATTTTTGACAGATTACCAAGTTTTTAATGAATAGTTTCAAAGACAAAAAACGTAAGTTTTGACAGTTTAACGTTACTTTTGGCATTTAAACGTCATTTATGACATGAAAACGTCACGTCGTTTGACAGTTAAACGTTATTTTTGACAGTTGATTGCCTCGTTTGACAGTTGGTTGCCACGTTTGACAGATGACAGATAAATGTCACGTGTTATTTTTGACAAACAAACAAAAAACGTTTTAACTGACAAGTAATATAATTTTTGATAGTTCATATCTGATAAACGTTACTTTAGGCAGTTAATTTATTTCTTCACAGCTAAACAACGTTTTGCCTGTAAAAACATAGGTTTTGACACTTAATTCTTAGTTTTGGAAGCTACAAACATTGTTGCCAACTGATCAAGTTTTATTTTTAACAATTTACATTAATTCCATAAACGTTATTTTTGACAGTTAAAGAACATTTTGGTTGAAAAGTACTTTTAACAGTTTAATAACATTTTTTAAAACAATTTTATCATTAATTATTAAACTTTACTTTTGACAGTTAGCTTTTTTTTTGACAGTTAAGTCAAGTTTTGGCCAACTGTTCCACTTTTTGTGAAGTTAAGTTTTGACAACAAAGTATTGAATTACAGTTCTTTTGGACAACTAAACACAATTTTTTTGAATTAGTTATGCTTTGGACAATTAAACGTCACTTTTAACAGTTAAATCTCATTACTTTAGTCAGTTAAAGGTCACTTATGACAGTTAAACATTACTTTTAACAGTTTAACGTCACTATTGGCAGTTAAATGTTATTTTTGACAGTTAAACGTCAGGTTTGATAGTTGACAGATAAACGTCACGTATTATTTTTGACAAATTAAATAGTACAACAGCTGATTTTATTTTTGACAGTTAAATCAAGTTTTTTGACTAAATATTTTTTTTTATTATTTATAAGTAATATTGATTGCATTAATTTTTAAACATCGCCAGTGGCGGGAGCGTACAATTTTGTTTTTTGTATTTTATTTTTTAATTTTTTATTTGTGATAATTTTGAAGTTCATGTCAGTTTTGACATTTGTGTGTATGAAGCAGATTGTTTTACATTAAATTGGTAACAATTTTGATGATTATGACGTTTGTTCCATATTGAATTTGTGACAGTTATAATGTTTATGCCAATTTTGACACTTGTGTGTATTAAACAGTTTGTTTTTTTTAATTGTTGACAAATTTGATATTTATGTCAATTCTGACGTTTGTTCTTTATTCAATTTGTTACTATTTTGATGTTTCTGTCAATTCTGACGTTTGTGCGTATTAAAAAGTTTGATTTTTATTGAATTTTAATGTTTATGTCAATTTAATGTTTGTTCTCTATTTTGACGTTTGTGCGTACTAAAAAGTTTGTGCTCGATTGAGTTTGTAACAATTTCGATGATTATGTCAATTCTGACGTTTGTTCGTATTAGAAACTTTGATTTTCATTGAGTTTGTAACAATTTTGATGATTTTGTCAATTCTGACGTTTGTTTTTTATTCAACTTGTGATTATTTTGATGTTTCTGTCAATTCTAACGTTTGTGCGTATTAAAGAGTTTGTTTTTTATTGAGTTTGTAACAATTTTGATGTTTATGTCAATTTTGACGTTTGTTCTTTACTCAATTTGTGACTAATTTGATGTTTATGTTAATTTTGACGTTTGTGCGTACTAAAGAGTTTGTTTTTTATTGAGTTTGTAACAGTTTTGATACTAATGTCAATTCTGACGTTTGTTCTTTATTAAATTTTTGACTATTTGATGTTTCTGTCAATTCTGACGTTTGTGCGTATTAGAAATTTTGGTTTTTATTGAGTTTGTAACAATTTTGATGATTATGTCAATTCTGACGTTTGTTTTTTATTCAACTTGTGATTATTTTGATGTTTCTGTCAATTCTAACGTTTGTGCGTATTAAAGAGTTTGTTTTTTATTGAGTTTGTAACAATTTTGATGTTTATGTCAATTTTGACGTTTGTTCTTTACTCAATTTGTGACTAATTTGATGTTTATGTTAATTTTGACGTTTGTGCGTACTAATGAGTTTGTTTTTTATTGAGTTTGTAACAGTTTTGATACTAATTTCAATTCTGACGTTTGTTCTTTATTAATTTTTTGACTATTTGATGTTTCTGTCAATTCTGACGTTTGTTAGTATTAGAAATTTTGGTTTTTATTGAGTTTGTAACAATTTTGATGATTTTGTCAATTCTGACGTTTGTTTTTTATTCAATTTGTAATTATTTTGATGTTTCTGTCAATTCTAACGTTAGTGCGTATTAAAGAGTTTGTTTTTTATTGAGTTTGTAACAATTTTGATGTTTATGTCAATTTTGACGTTTGTTCTTTATTTAATTTGTGACTAATTTGATGTTTATGTTAATTTTGACGTTTGTGCGTACTAATGAGTTTGTTTTTTATTGAGTTTGTAACAGTTTTGATACTAATGTCAATTCTGACGTTTGTTCTTTACTCAATTTGTGACTAATTTGATGTTTCTGTCAATTCTGACGTTTGTGCGTATTAAAGAGTTTGTTTTTTATTGAGTTTGTAACAATTTTGATGTTTATGTCAATTTTGACGTTTCTTCTTTACTCAATTTGTGACTAATTTGATGTTTATGTTAATTTTGACGTTTGTGCGTACTAAAGAATTTGTTATTTATTAAGTTTGTAACAGTTTTGATACTAATGTCAATTCTGACGTTTGTTCTTTATTAATTTTTTGACTATTTGATGTTTCTGTCAATTCTGACGTTTGTGCGTATTAGAAATTTTGGTTTTTATTGAGTTTGTAACAATTTTGATGATTATGTCAATTCTGACGTTTGTTTTTTATTCAACTTGTGATTATTTTGATGTTTCCGTCAATTCTAATGTTTGTGCGTATTAAAGAGTTTGTTTTTTATTGAGTTTGTAAAAATTTTAATGTTTATGTCAATTTTGACGTTTGTTCTTTATTAAATTTGTTACTATTTAGATGTATTTGTCAATTTTGACGTTTGTGCGTATTAAAGAGTTTGTTTTTCACTGAATTTTGTTGTTTATGTCAATTCTGATATTTGTTCTTTATTCAATTTTTGACTATTTTGATGTTTCTGTCAATTTTGACGTTTGTGCGTATTAAAAAAATTGTTTTTTATTGAATTTGTAATAATTTTGATGTTTATGTCAATTTTGACGTTTGTTCTTTATTAAATTTGTTACTATTTTGATGTTTCTGTCAATTCTGACGTTTGTGCGTATTAAAGAGTTTGTTTTTTATTGAGTTTGTAACAATTTTGATGTTTGTGTCAATTTTGACGTTTGTTTTTTATTAAATATGTTACTATTTTGATGATCTGTCAATTCTGACGTTTGTGCGTATTAAAAACTTTGGTTTTCATTGAGTTTGTAACAATTTTGATGATTATGTCAATTCTGTCGTTTGTTTTTTATTTAATTTGTGATTATTTTGATGTTTTTGTCAATTCTGACGTTTGTGCGTATTAAAGAGTTTGTTTTTTATTGAGTTTGTAACAATTTTAATGTTTATATTAATTCTGACGTTTGTTCTTTATTCAATTTGTTACCATTTTAATGTTTCTGTCAATTCTTTAATTTGTGCGTATTAAAGAGCTGGTTTTTTATTGAGTTTGTAACAAAGACTTTAGAAAAAAAAAGGTTTTTTGTATTTAATTTTGTAAATTGTCTTTTTTAACAGTTAAACGTCATTTTTTACACTTTAGATTAACTACTAAACTAACTGTTAGCAGTTTACTCTATTTTAAACAGTTAAATAAAGTTTTAATTGACTTTTTTTTTGACAATTAAACGATTTTTTTAGAACAATTGCATTAATTGCTAAATAATACTTTTGACTAATAAAAACGTTTTCAAGCACATAAAATGTCAACTTTGACAGTTATTTTTAAAAATTAAACTTAATTTTTGACAGTTTAACACTTTTTTGACAGTTAAACGTCATGTTTGACAGCTGACAGATAAACGACATATTTGACAGCCACTTATTTATTTTTTTTTTTTACAAACAGACAAAAAATAAATATTTTATTGTCATATATGTCATAATATATTTAAAAACTGTCACAAATGTTATAAATTTTCTTCATGGCTATATAAAATACTCCCAAACTGTCATAGATGCTATAACTTGCTTGTTTTACAAATCTGAACCAAGTGTCCAAAAAGAGAGGCTCAGACCCTATTATCCTTTTGTAGTCTACGCTTATGGACTTTAATTAAAACGATTTATTTTTTTTTTCAAAACTGTCAATTATCAAAAACTCAGATTTGAAGTTTACACAATTGATAGTTATTAGTTATAAATTAAAATTGAATTAAAACAGTTCTACTTTGACCATATTTTATGCAAAATAGAAGAAACTCAAAATAACTTTTCGAGCGCACTCTTCTTATTATTTGTATATAATTTACGACGTTTTAATGCAGCAGTAAATGCATCATTATTAATACATATTTATACTTTAAACGCCGTTTTTTCGGGCATTAATTTGAATAATTTATTCAGCAGAAAAAATTTGCATTGCGAATTATTACAAGTAATTGGATAATATATCAATCAGCCAACGATAATCGTGTGAAGATTTTTTTTCATTATGTGAAACTTAATTTAATCAATTTTTTATTCTAAGAATTTAAATAAATATTGTTACCTGTGGGATACCAAGTTTTATTAGAGCGCATCAATATATAAAGTAAAATGATTACAATACGAGTGCCGCTTCCTTTTTTTATGATTATTCCTCCTAATAATAATAGTAATAATCCATTTTATCACTTCATAAAAAAGAGCGTGTGTGTGTATGTCATGCCACACAAAACACAATTTACGATCTTCGGGAAAAAATACGGAATTTAATAAACATTAACTAGAAAATAACCTTTCGCAATAAAACTATTGATCCTCTCTTTGTTAATAATAAAAGCGGACATCGAGGTTATTTGGACCTCTCACCACCATAAAATAACGTCTATAAAATTCCGCCTTCAGAATATTATGTGTCTGTTGGTAGGAATGAGATAGAAACGCCGTGGGATATAAATATTTTTTATGAGCATACTTAATGTAAACTAATATAGGGTGAAAGATGCATTATATATACTCAATAGATCTAATTTGTTTAAATATTGTGGGGCAATTTAATTAGAAATTATCGTTCCTCGACTACTTTGTACGGCGGCAATTTCACGAGATTAAACAATTTCGATGGTGCCCGCCCCCTCGCGTATAACATACGTGACTTTTTAATCCGTTCCGAGAACAGCGTCACTCTCTTCGCTATTAATACCCCCGTTGTATTTTTATTTTTTTCGGTAGAGTACAGGCCGCCCCAAAATTACCAAACCGTAATAACCTTTTTATAATAATAACAGCCGAAAAATATCAAGCGGTTATAGAAAATTACTCTAATCGTTTCCGGGGGTCCCGAAACGATTAGAAAATTGCCAACAATTTTATTCTTTGGCAATAATTATATAAATCGATTCTATTTTTTTAAGTTGGTTATTATATCGGTTTATTATAGAATGACATCTTGATATGCAGACTTTTTTGTTATTTAATTGTTTGCTGGTATACCTGAATGTTCATTATTAATACTAAATTATTGGTATACCACAAGGATCTAAATTGTTTTAAATTATGGTATACCACAAAGCTTTTATACATAATTTTACACTTTGTTGGTATACCTCAAGATTCTAAAACTTTAAGGAATAATTTTTTTTTATAATATTTATTCATTGGTATACTACAAAGATCTAAATTATTTCCAATGACATAATTTGTTTTATATTTTGCTTTTTATTGAAATACCACAAAGTTTTTATAATATATTTTAGGCCTTAGGCTTCCAAATTGTTAACAAATAATTTTTTTATATGTATTAGTTATTGGTACGCCACAAGGTTCTAAATTATTGTGAACTGCATATTTTTGTTTTTTATTTCACCTTTTATTGGTATACCACAAGATTTTATAAGGTATTTTAAATTTTTTTGGTATACCTAAAAGATCCAAATTGTTATTGAATAATTTTTTTTTTATAATAATTATGTATTGGTATACCACATGGTTCTAAATTGTTTCAAATTACATATTCACTATTTATTGGTGTACCCCAAGATTTTTAAAATGTATTTTACAGTTTGTTGGTATACCACAAGATTTCAAATTGTTAGAAAATAAAATTTTTTATAATAATTATTGGTATACCACAAGATTCTAAATTGTTTCAATTTGCATATTTTCTTCTAAAATGTTTTTTATAAATTGTTGGTATACCTCAAGGTTCTAAATTGTAAGAAAATATATTTTTTATATAAATAAACACAGGTGGTTTAAAAACTTGTTTGCGCCTACCCGCCCAAGTGTTAGTGATCTAACTGCTTGACAACTAACACTTGGGCGGGTGGGCGGGCACTAAGCTTATGAATGTTAAACCGGTTGTTTAAAAATGAGTTCTCAACCACTCGCCCAAGTGTTTGTAATCTAACTGCTTAACAACAAACACTTGGGTGGGCTGGTGGAGATTCAGTTAAAAAATGTTAGGCAGATGGTTTGAAAACGTGTTCCCGCCCACCCGTCCAAGTGTTTGTTATCCAACTTTTTGACAACAAACAGTTGGAAGAGCGGGCACTGAGTTTATAAATATTGGACCGGTGGTTTAAAAACGTATTCTTGCCCACCCACCCAAGTGTTTCTGATCTAACTGCTTAACAACAAACACTTGGGTAGGTAGGCGAAAATTCAGTTAAAAATGTTAGAAAGGTGGTTTAAAAACGTGTTCCCGCCCACCCGTCCAAGTGTTTGTGATCCAACTGCTTGACAACAAACACTTGTGTAAATGGGCGGGCATTTATTTTAAGAATATTGAACCGAAAGTTTGTAAACTTATTCTCAACCACTCTCGTGTTTGTGTTCAATCAATAATTGACGCTTATCGTGAAGACATAATTATGTTCAACCAAAAATGCTGCTTTAAACTGCTTTAAAGCACTAAAGTTAATAATAAAGCTAAAACTGTATATGTTGGCGCCCAACCTTGGGATTATTATAAGTTCAACCATAAATGCTATAAACTGCTTTTAATCAATAATTGACGCCCAACGTAGGAATATTAAGTTTAACTATAAATGCTAAAAATTGTTTTAAATAAAAACTAACCTAACCTAACCTAACCTAACCTAACCTAACTTAATAAAAAATGTTTGACAAAAAAATTATATAAGTGGTTGGTTAGACATTTAGTTAAAGAATATAGGACCGGTGGTTTAAAAACGTGTACCCGCCCACCCACCCAAGTGTTTGCAATTCAACTGCTTGATTACAAACACTTGGGTAAGTAGGCGGACATTAAGTTCAAAAATATTGGACCGGTGATTTAAAAACTTCTTCCCGCCCACCCGCCCAAGTAATCTAACTGCTTGACAACAAACACTCAATTCAAAATAGTAGAGTCGGTGATTTAAAAAAGCTACATTTAATCAATAATTGACGCCCAACGTGGGGATATAGTTAGGTTAGGATAGGTTCGTATAAGGCCAAAGCAAATTGCCCTGGATGATGCCACAAGAAGAAAGGTGATAGTAGAACTCTTCCCGGATGTTGAAGACCCAGTGGCACGATTACCAACCCTAAAAAATTCAGACACACCTCCTCTGTTTACAGGAAAGGAGATGAAGGTAGTCATTGCAAGGCTTGGTCCAAAAAAAGCCGCAGGTTCCGACGGCATTAAAAGCCAAATTGTTAAACTTGCCCAAGAAGAAATTCCGGAGGTGTTACGTTCCGCTTTTAACAGTGTTCTGGCTAATTGACTTTTCCCAAATAAATAGAAGAAAGCAAAGGTCGTGTTAATCTCAAAAAAAGAAGCAAATAAATTTTGGGCCATAGACCTATTAAGTGTGCTTGAGAAAACCTACGAGCACCTCCTAAAGAGGAGACTCGAAGAGAAATTAGAGGAGAAGGAAGCTATATCGAACGCCCAATCCGGTTTTAAGAAAGAGCGCACGACTGTGGACGCCATCATAAAAGCCAAATTATTGTGCGAGGACCAAAAAAGCGCGTAGACGGCAATTATCTTTCTGGACGTTAAAAACGCTTTTAACACGACCAAGTGGAGTAAGATTTTGACTCGCTTGCAGGAGATTGGGGTGTCCAGATATCTCTAAGACATTTTAGCCAGCTACCTGAGCGACAGAACGCTCCGCATCGCAGAGAGGGAGAAAAGAAAGCTGACGCAAATTGTACCGCAGGCCTTAGCTCTTGACCCAATCCTGTGGAACGTGTTGTACAACCCTGCACTTAGATTGGACACCCCGGAAAAATGCAAGATGGTAGCATACGCCGACGATCTGGCGGTGGTGGTTAGGGCAAGTAGTGCTTTGAGGCTCCAGAAAACAGCAAACAAAGCCTTGGCGGCCGTAGACAATTAAATGTCCAAAAACGAATTAGAAGTCGCCCCCAAAAAAAACGAGGCTTTTATTGTTAAGAGATCAAGAAGGAAAAGCAAGGCAGGTTTTACGCTCAGAGAAAAAGAGGTGAACCTAAAAAAAACTGTAAAGTATCTGGGAGTATGTCTGGACGCAATTTGGACTTTTGGACACCACGTGGTAAACTTGGTCAGAAAAGCCGAAGATCCTGCCAAACTTTAGTGACCAAAATGCCAGGATAAAAAACGGTTTACCACGCGGTGGTTTAATCCATCATAACCTACGCAGCTCCTGTGTGGAAAAGTGCACTCGGCGTTCTGCGGCACAGGACCTCGCTGATCTCATCCCAGAGGAAAGTTCTGCTGAGAGTTGTTAGCAGATACAGAACGGTCAGTGCAATGGCGGCGTGCGTGATAGCAGCAGTACCACCAATATACATTAAAGTGCTGGAATTGGAGAATAGGTACTTGGCCAGGAAAACAGGGCAAGAATCGGCTTTTAGCGTAGTCGAGACGTGGCAGCAACATTGGGAAGCAACGGTGGACACCGCCCAATAGACAAAGAAGCTAATTCCAAACATTGCAATCTAGAGTGGTTGTCCATATAGAACCACAGACTACTTCTTTACTCAATTTTTGTCAGGCCACGACAGCTTTGGGACATACACAAAAAGAACTAGTAAAACCGTTGACAACGCCTGTCACTACTGCGGGGAGCAAGACTCTCCCGAACACCCAATCTTCTCCTGCGAGCGCTGGCAGGTCTGGAAAAAGGAAGCCAAATTAGCGTTAGGAGAAAGTTTAAGGAGATCTGAGCGCAACTGATCACACATCTACAACTTTGTGACAAAGACCATGAAACGTAAAGAAGCGGGAGAAAGGGCAAAACAAAAAGGAGAAATTAGAATTTAGAATTTAAATAACGAGAGAGTGTCCAGCCCGTTGAGCGATGAGAAATCTTTTTCTAAGGTATTCCGTCCAACCGGTGCAAAGAACAGAAGTTTTTTAGTGAGTGCAAGTTCCACACTCCCAGACTCAAGGAGCATTAACGTTTACCTTTAAAAAAAAAAGGTTAGGTTAGGTTAGGTTGGCCATCACGACGGCACTCAGTAAAGCTTTTAAGAGAACGCACAAAACCCAAAAAAACCGTTTGAATGTAACCTCGCAAAAAGAAAGCTGACCAGAGGAAATAAGAAAAACCCTAACATCTAGAAAAAGGAAAATGCAGCTGAACATTTCAAGAGAAAACAAAAAACTTAAAAAAAAAATTGCATCTAAGAAAAAAGCATGGAAGTCATAAACTAGTCAACCAAAAACAAAAAGAGATTGCCAAGATGGTATTCTCAAAGAAGCCGCTTTTAAGATGGCCAAAACCAATCAAAAAAGGAGAGTCAATACAATTTACCATAAATAAATTATTGGTAGCAACAAACAAAATAAAAATAATCAAGGCATCAGAACCGGATCAAATCCTGCCATTAATTACAAAGAAAGTGGTCAAAGCAGCTCCCGAAGAAATACTAAAGATGTTCAACAAAGAATTTGCTGAAGACAAGTTCCCAAAAGTGTGGAAACAGGCTAGACTGGTCTTTATAGAGAAACCGAAAAAAAATAACGAAGAGGAAACAAAGTACAGGCCACTATGCATGCTAAGTGTTTTTGAAAAATTGTACAAACACCTCATTGCAGAAAGACTGAGGAATGAAGTGAAAAACAAACTTGCTGCTAACCAATTTGGCTTCTAAAAAAGCATGTCAACAATAGACGCGTAGAGTCTGTAGACAAAACAAAGAAAAAAGCTTACATAAACAGAAAAATGTGTGTTTTCTTTACCGAAGACATCAAAAATGCGTTTGGTGCGGTGCCGTCGAAAGGAGTGGTGCAGGCGCTTAGAGAAAAAGGAATAAGACGCAGCCTTATAGCAGTGCTGACCAGATATCTGAAAAGCAGAAAATTACTAATAGGGGAAACGGAAAAAACGACGATCACATGTGGGGTACCACAGGGATCTATACTAGAACCGCTGCTGTGGTTAGTATACTACAACAAGGTGCTAAGAGTAAACTTGCAGAAAGGCACTAAAGTGATATGCTTTGCGGACGATACCGGAATTGTAACCACAGGAAAAGACAAAAATGAGGTAGTCGCAAACACTAACAAGGCAATGGCCAAGATAAAATCCAAAACTGAAGACTTAGGATAGCCGAAGAGAAAACTGACCTTATTTTGTACGGAAGTAGGAAACTTGGCGAGATTAAAGTTTAGATGGAAGACACTGAGATTAAATCTAAAAAAAAAAATTCAACATCTGGAAATCTGGTTTGACCACAACATGCAAATGACGGAACACATATAAATAAATAATACGCAATACTTAAATCGTTAACTGTTTCTTAAAAAAATTCAAAAATTGACTTTGCAATTGACAATTGTTTTACAAGGCACGCACCTAACCTAAAATTTGTGTTATTTAATTTGTCGCTTTGCGATTATAATATCTGTTGGCAACAATGTTTGTAATTGTCAAAAAAAATTTAGTTTAAACATTTTAAACAGTACAAATAGTGAACTTGATAAATTTGTACTTTAAAAGACAATTTTAATTTGACATCTTAAGATTGACATAATATGACAAATCAAAACGTTAAAGTTGGCATTGTATAGTAGGAATGACATAATAAATGTAAAAGAATAAATAGTAACAATGCAAAAAAAAATTTATAATTGTTTTCTCTCTCCACTCAACCAAACAATATCAAAATTCAAATTTTGTATTTATAATTTAAAAATAATTATAAAAAAATATTTAATTTTTTTCTTAGAATGTACCAAAGCAATAATTTTTTTTCCTTGAATGTACCTAGAGATAAAATAGTAATGATGCGCAAATACAATAAGAATGTTTTGACTAATACTGGCACCAAATTATTAACTTTGTACAAATAAGAAAAAAATAGAAATCAAACACATTTGTAATTAAAGTAACTCACAACTATTCCAGCTCTACTGCTCCGACAAGGCAGCAATTAACAGCAATTCACAATTCCTTCCAAAGATGCACCAAAAGCCAGCCATCTTGTGTAAAGCATTTTATTAAATAGGTCATGACGTCACATCAGCTGTAAGAAAGAATTAATTAATTAAAAATCATTAAATATTTAATTCAAGCTAACATTTATGGTTATGTAATGCAAACAGATTATTACAGAGATCAAGCAAGAATCTAACAGAATTGTATTATGATCAATCGGAATTGATTGGGCCGGATTTGTCAACATAAACTAAATAAACCACACGTTGCACCCAAGTAATTCAACTCAACTAGCAATTCTCACCTTGTAGACATCAATCCGCAACTGCATTTTACAATTTTCCGGCTCAAATGTGCAATTACAACGTTATTAGTTGCAAATTTTTACTATATAATTCGGCCATGTTGATTTTACTGCAGCAGGAGATGTTAACACTCGTCGACTATCTTCGGGGGTGATCGGCATAGAGCGAGCAGGTTGTGCGTGTATACTGCGATCACGAAAATTTGTTGAAATAGCATTACACTGAATAGTAATAATGAATTGAATTTAATTTAATATAACATAAAGAAATGTAATTTATATAAAGTTATAATTAATCTAGGTACTTGTAGAATTAATTTATCCAATTTTAAATTAACAAATTTTGTCTTAATAATTATTTTATAATATTATTATTATATGAAAAATGGTCCTGTTATAACCAAATGTCATCCATTTCATACTCAAAACAAAAATTTGTTTAACATGGCACAGTAACGTTTGCTATTGACGGTAACGGCGGCTTTTTGCTCATTTTCGCCAGACCAAAAACTACACTAAACGGTTACTCGTTGTGGATACATAGGCTGTTCAATAGTCATAAGTAGATTTTCTGGTTCTTAAATGCACCAATTTTGCTTATTGACATAGATTGGAGATGAAAATGAGTTTGATTGGAAAACACAATATTAGATATTAGATATTTTTAGTTTAAAACTTGATAAATGACAGAGAAATAAACGACAAATGACAAAAAAATAAAATTTGACAATTGAACGTTTTTTTTTTTAGTTTAAACACTTTTTTGACAAATGACAGAAGACCTATAGTTTTGAAAATTATATTTTTTTTGTTAGGTTAGGTTAGGTTATTACTTTTTACTACATTTTGACAAATAATTTTTTTTTTAATTTAAACACATTTTTGATAAATGACAAAAAAATAAACAAAATTACAGTTTATTTTTAATTATTATTAATAAGAAAACACGTACACTTTTCACAGTTAATCAATTTTTTTAGTTTAATTAAGAAATAAACCCATAGTTTTGACAGATGACAGTAGAATAAACGAATAATTGTGACTATTAAACCGTTTATTTAGTTTTTTGACAAATGACAAAAAACGCATAGTTTTGACAGTTAAAATTTTTTTTAGGTTAAACATATTTTTAACAAATGACGCACACACGCTTACTTTTGAAATTTTAGTAAAGAATGGACTATTGACAATTAAATATTTATTTTTGACAGATGACAAATGGCAAGTAAACTGGAGCGCGGAGACTGGCAAAGCAGCTTGGACAAAATGTTTAATTAAAAATCTTGACAACTGGACTAAAAGAAAGCATGGAAATGTAGACAACTACATTATACAATTTTTAAGTGGTCATGGATGCTTTAAGACCTATCTTAAGCCGTTCAAAAAAGAGGCAAACAATTGGTGCGTGTTCTGCAACGAAGAAGATACTCCACAACATACGTTTTATTAATGCCAAAGATGGCAAACCAAAAGTGAAGAATTAAATGCTGAAATAGACTTAAAAATAACACCTGGCAATACTGCAGAGACAATGCTTAAAGGAGAAGAGGAATAGAAAGCCATAAAAAATACATACACAAAGTATAAGTATAAGTAGATAAAGAGACTGAAGAAAGAGATTGTCAAAAGACAATCTAACATTTCTGGTAAGCTAGCTTATCAGGACGATCCACTTTGAAGACAATAATGATTCCAGAGTGGAAATCCGCATGGTCAAGTAAATTAGGGGTTTAGTGAATGAGAGCTTCACACTCAAGCTGACAGAGCTTCCCTCAACCACAATAATAAAAAGTTAGGTTAGGTTAAGTTAGGTTAGGTTAGGTTAGGTTCCTGGACCCCAGATTTTGGGGGCAAGGGAAGATGAAACCCACCCGAGTGGCGGATAGGAGATTGCACACGCGGACCAACACCATTGCACGGTAGCCTTGCCACGGCAATGAGATTACCACTTTCTTCTTCTTTTTCCTCGTTGAACTATCGTTTGCCCTTGAACAATTCTTTGGTTTTTCTTGACCAATTTTTCTGGTTACAAACGTTATTAGGTTTTGAGGGCTTAGTAACCAAAACTTTTTCTTTTTTATATCTCTAAAAGTAGAACCCAACACTATAAATTTCTATAAAGGTGCGCGACTGTCCTAATTGTCACAACAAGGCCTTGTCGGAAAGGAATAAACGGATCAAAAAACAAAATGTTTGATAATGAAAATAAAAAACCCCAAAGAGGTACCAATAACGGGAAATCCTTTTCTGCTATGGCAGGCTGCTCCACGGATTCTGGGGAAACCAATAATCTAATACAAAACGATGTAAAAAAAAAAGTCAAAAGACTAGCGTACCCGAGACAAATGACCTCACGGAGGCAGAGGTAGAATTGCTACAGGCACACAGCAGATGAGGAAGCATCAGTAGATCACCTAACAGATTAACCTCGGAGGTAAAAGAAAAAAGAGGTACAAACATATTTAAGGTATTAATGCGGGGACAAGAAAATGATACCCCAAACTTGGACAAGACTGATGGAGACAAAGTTTCTATACGACTAAGAACAAATTCATGCGGAGACATCCAAATGGAGGACAAAGAAAAAGCAGAAACAAATAAAAAAAGAAAAAAAAACTCTTCAATAAGTAACACAAACAATAAAACCGTGAAAAAAATTAAGCAGATAACCAAACGGCATTGGACAAACTACAAGAAAAAGGAGACCAACTTCTGGCCTTAATTGAACAGAACACAAAAGTCGAGATAAAAACTGTATCCGAGAAGTAGTACACCTAATTAAAATAGTACAGAAAACACATGAGGACACCTTTAAGAAAGAAGCTTAAGAGCTTAAAGACAAACTGAAGAATGTGAATCAGAAAAAGTAATATGATTAAAAAATATGGAGATACCGATAATAGGACTTGAGGAAAGAATTGCTAAACTTAAATCCCAGAAAAATATGGAAGCAGAACTTAATAAAAGAAAACAACAGAATAGAACGTCTCAGAAAACATAGAAGTAGAAGCTATGAATCAATTGAACTTAATTGACAGCTGGGAAAAATGGAAAAAAATAAAAATTATAGAATGGAAGGAAGAGTTATTCACAAATACGGCTATAAAAATAGGTAACCCCTTAGACACAAAAGACCTGACGGTAAAAGTGGTTCTAATCGAAACGGACGATACTACAATGGACAAAAGCATCTAAAAACTATACAAAGAAAGATACCCAGATATAACCGAACACAATGGAGACTTTGTGGTACTAGAACAAGTCAGCCAAATTAAAAATGGAGAGCCAATAATAAAAGCAACCCAAAAAATAATTAAAATACAGCTAAATAGAGTGGAAAAACACTTATTCACAGCTGAAAAAGCACAGGCAAAAAATGACTGACTGCAAATAGATTGCAATGCACCACTTTGACAGCATGAACACTAGCATACCTAGAAAAATAGGTGAAGGACTTTTTTATAGCACAAACCAAAATGTAGTTGAATACACAAACAACAAGGGCAACAAAGCTGACCAAACAAAAAACAGTGGAAGTATCGGAAGAAATACATATGCCCTTGTAGTAGACAGTAAAAAAGAGAATTATGAGATAACACTTTAAGCAGTAAAAAACAACCTTTAGAAAAAAGAAGCAGTGCGAGTCATAAGACAAATAAAGTGCACTAAGGAAGGACAGCTACTGATAATTACTGTTAAAAATGACAAAGACGGGAAGGAACTTGTTGAATCACTCAAAAATATTGAAGAAGGACAAACGGTATTAATACTAGAAAAAAAAGAAAATAAAAAAGACATAATCCACAGTAGAGGCATGGACAGCATGACCACAAAATAAAACGTAGTTAAAGCAATCAAAGAAATTGTAGGTCCTTTTGATAAACAAAATATAAAAATAGGCGAGCAGAGGCCTAACCTGCAGAACACTAAAGCGGTAACGATAACCGCGACAAAAGAAATAACAAACAAAATCATAAAACAAGCGCACATAAAAATAGGTCTTTGTATGTGCCCAATTGAACGTAGAATTTAGTCTAATGGATGCTATAAGTGCTGGAACTACGATCAAAAGACTGCCAAGGCCCAAATTGAGCAAAAGCATGTCATGGGTGCGGACAAGAAGGACATAAGCTCAAAGAATGCAAAAGCAAAAAGTTTTGCCTCATCTGTGATAAAGAAGGACATAAAGATGGAGCAGGAAAATGCCCCAGACACTTGTCGATGCTAAGACGCCAGCACTCAAAAATAAAAACGGATAAAACGACAAAAATACGGTTTACGCAGAGCAACTTAGATTGATGTAAAGCGGCTATGAACCTATTAGACAAAAGTGCCAGGAAAAACCATATAAATTATAGCTGAGCTAAACATCAAAGCTGCCGAAAAAATGGGGTGTATTACAGACCAAAATAAAGATATTGATATCCGTATATTTGGCGGAAAGCATGCACAAACAAAAACAACATAGTTTTGGCTGAACTTGACAAACTCATGATTATAGCAACCTACATACCACCAAGATACACACAAGAACAATATGAGGCAATCCTTGACAAAATCAGCAAATGTATCAGAGCAACCAAAAAGGAAATCATTATAGCGGGAAACATGATCGCACAAAATTGCGACTGTGAGGAAGGAAGATAGAAGACCACAGAGGTAAAACGATGCGTGAATGGATGGCCCAACATAACTTTACAGTTCACAACAATGGTCTCAAACCGACATTTATTGAACCTCAAGGGAAATCTTTCATAGACCTTATTATAAGAACAGTTAAAACTGGAACACAAATACAGAACTGGATGATATCTGATGATGTAAATCTTAGCAAGGACCAGAACATCTACTTTACTCTACTACTGAGCAAAACAAACTCAGCGAAAAAGAATAAAGGCAAAGCAGGCGGATGGTACATCGACCTTAAAAAATTGAACTTATGTTTTAAAAATGTACAAAATAAATTTGAAAAAATGCAAAAAAATCATAAAAGCCACAATTGCAGCTTGCAATAAAATATTTTGTTTAAAAAAGAATACGGACCAAAACCCAGTATATTGGTGGAAACCAGAGATTAACAAAGCTAAAAAAAAAGGGTACAGTGCTAGAAAGCAACTGACAAGAGAAAGAAAAAATACAAAAACAATGAAAAATCTAGAAAACCTATACAGACAGAAAAAATAGCCTTAAAACTAGAAATACTAAGAGCCAAAAAAGAAAGCTGGAACAAAATAATAAACAAAATAGACACCAACCCTTGAGAACAAGGATACAAGAATAGGAAATTTTGATTGCGACAGACAATTGAACCAAAGAATGAAGAGGATAGTAGCATAGTCGATGAATTATTCCCGAACGTACCAATAACGCAAAGGACAACACTAACTTGCAAAAAACCACCACCATTTACTAAAGAAAAACTGGAACAAACGGTAAAAAAATTAAAAAACAAAAAAGCTCTAGGGCCAGACAAAATTCCGGCAGAAATTTCAAAAATTGGAGTGATGGCTAACCCACAAAAATACCTAGATACAATGAATGATATACTTGCAAAAATTCCAAAAGAATAGAAGACGACTCAGCTAATATTGATAGAAAAACCACCTACAGATAAATTCGAGGAGAAAAAATACAGGCCACTATGCCTGATAGACAGTACTAAAAAACTGCTTGAACAGATGCTAGTTAACCGTCTAAAGAAAAACCTTACCACAAAAGGAAAACCAATATAGATTTTGCAGAAGCAAAAGCAGCTAAAAAAATGCATACAAAAACCGGAGCTATTGCATGCTCATTACGCTAGATGTTAAGAATGCATTTAACACGGCAAATACAGAACAAATCTTAGAAGTAATGACAAAAAAAATATAGAGCCGTACCTTAAGCAAGTAACGAGAGGTGTTCCACAGGGGTCGGTCTTGGGACCACTGCTGTGAAATATCTTGTACGACGACGTTATTGGAATAAAAATGTCAAAAGAAATAAAGCTGGTTGGGTATGCAGATAATACTGCTATAATCGTCACTGTCAAAACAAAAACATTACTACAAAAAACAAACGGCGGTACAAAAAAACACACAAAGAATAAAAGAGCTAGAACTGGCAATTGCCCCACATAAGACAGAAGCTGTAATACTTTACGGAGGTTACAAGTTAAAAGAGATGCAAATAACTATAAAAGACTAAATAATAAAGACCAAGGAAGCCATTAAATATTTAGGTATTAAATTAAAGAAAAACAATAGTATAAAAATCCACCTTGAAGAAGCCGCCACCAAAGCAGAAAAAAATGCCATGTGCATGGCCAGGATTATGCTCAACTTAAAAGAACCAAAAATTCCAGATCAGGAAATTCGTAAGCTCAGTGACTCATTTGGCACTTCTGTATGGGGTTCCAATCTGGTCGGAGTCGATAAAAGTTACTAAATACAGACAAGTAGTGGACAAAACACAGAGAAGAGTACTTAGAAGAGTCGGACAGGCCTACAGAGCTGTATCTAATAAAGCAATACAAGTCATCATTAACATACCTCCTATAGAACTACAGGCAACAGAGAAAAGACTGGCATATGAAAAGAAACAAGAAATTCCCTACAAAGAACGGCGCCGCAAAATTCTGCAGGAATGGACCAAAAAATGGAAAAAACTTACAGGAACAGCAAACTGGACAAAGAGGCTCATAACTAACATTGAGACATGGACCGCACGTAAACATGGCGACATTGACTATTACCTGTGCCAGTTTCTTAGTAGACACGGAACGTTTAGTTTATATCTAAAAAGATTTCATATAAGAGATGAAGACAGCTGCACTTACTGTAAAAAAGAAAACACCCCAGAACATGCCTTCCTCAAATGCAACAGATTGGAAGGAGCAAGAAATAACATCTAGAGAGCCATAGACACACTAATAAGACCTGAAAATATTATTCAATATATGCTTGAATTGCAAGAAACGTAAAGTAGGTTGCCTAACTGGATCAAACTAGTGATCACAGAAAGAGATGAAAGAGAGATCAAGGAAAGAGGACAATAAGTAGAATCAAGGGGTGATGATATGCAAGTGAGTAGTTCCGCCCGAAAGATAATCGAAGATACGGGGAGGAGAAGGTTTAGTCGGTAGGCAGCTACAGGAGTCTGAATCCGGCACGCCCATAGAACATGGGTGTCTTTTGAAGATTACTCCTCCTTTTCAAGTTCAAAAAAAAAGAAAAAAAAAAAGGTTAGGTTAGGTCAGGTTAGGTAAGGTTAGGTTAGGTTAAGTTAGATTAGGTTAGGTTCCTAGACCCCAGGTTTTGAGGTCAAGGGAAGATGAAACCCATTCCAGGCGCGTTTCCGGGTGGCGGATAGGGGTTGCACACGCAGACCAACACCATTGCACGGTGGCTTTGCTATGGCAATGAGACTACTTTTTCACTTCTTCTCTTTTTTCTTTGAACTA
The DNA here is from genome assembly GCA_963932245.1 of Tachinus rufipes. Lineage (NCBI taxonomy): Eukaryota > Metazoa > Arthropoda > Insecta > Coleoptera > Staphylinidae > Tachinus > Tachinus rufipes. Next base: position 87,263,463 of record OZ010748.1, on the reverse strand, counting down.
TCGTTTGCCTTAGAACAACTATTTGGTCTTCCTTGGCCTCTTTTTTGTTTGTTTACCATCGTTATTAGGTATTAAAAGCATGGTAACTAAAACAGCTTTTTATCTTTCCTCTTATAGTGAAACCCAACACTCGCTTATAAAAGTGCGCAACAACAACCCTGCCGGCAGGGAATAAACGAATTTAAATTTACCGCTAGTAATGTTAGTGGAAATTCCTTCACTGCTCCGGCAGTCTGTTCTATGGATTTTGAGGGGAACAATTATCATTTAAATTACGCCTAGACACTCAAAAGCCGATACAAATAACAATAGACAAAGATGTCTTTGGTCGAAGCATGAAGATGCTTAGATCTCCAGAAAGGAGACACTCTGTTTCCAAAATAGAAAGTATTCAGACCAAGGAAGTATCTGAAAAACGGACAGACACCTTGCAGACAGGAAGCAAGACAAAACTTGTCCAAGACAACTTTAGTCAGAAAACCAAGAGAAAGCGGAACATTAGAGGAACGAGTGAATAATTAGAGTAGGAAAGAGATAGCCAACGCCGAATTGCTACAGAAACTGCAAGTTCAGGAACTGGCCAAAAAAGTGAGCTTTTAGAAAACAAAAGAGCCGAGTAAGCTTTTGCGGAGACTAAGATGAGAGCTTAGGTTAGCAAACTGGCGTTAAAAATCAAATCATTTGAAGCCGAAAAAACAATGGACAACCCAAGGTGTTTCAGATGCTAGAAGATAGCCAGCAAAGCGGTGGGAAAAGATAAAGAACTCCTTAAAAAAATAGAGTTGGCAGACTTGGATAGCACAGATCCAGAAGAGCTTAAAAAGTTTCTCAAAGTAAGGTGGCCGGAGGAAGCCTACATGACCCAGCTGACAAAGGGACACCCTCTCAAAGGGACCAAGAATGTAAGCCTTATCTTTGAACCGAAGAATTCAAAGAGGTTAGGCTTGGTCAAAATTACTGGTAATCGGTACCCGGAACTGGCGGATTTGCTGGCGGAAGAGATACCAAAGAAGCAACTGGAGAAGATAACCAGCGTTACAAAAACTAGCAAGGGTACTAGGGAACAAGTTGTTCACATCGGTCAAGTGGCTTGCAACAATGTGGCCGGTATAGTGGCAACACTTAAGGAGTTGCGGAGATTAGTGGAGGGCAACGTCCCCAAGAGACGTCTAACGGTGGCGGCTTTGGAAAGACACAATTGGGTGGCTTTAAGAAAGATAGTTAACCTGGTGTTTAAGAAGACCAAGCTGAAAGTAAAGATAAACAAACCCAAAAAAAAGACAATAAAAAAGGGTCAAAAAAACTGCATCCAAACCCAGGTCGACAAAAGCTGTCATTGTTAAGACAAACAAAAACAAAAACATAAAGAAGAAGGTGGACCCCCTCCAGGAGAGGGCAAAAGTCAGGTCGGTCAGAAAGACAGAAAGCGAAGACCTCATTATTGTCACGGACAATGGACGTGCTGAATACATCAAAAAAATATTGCAGAGAGAAAAGATAGGGGGTCAGAAACAAAGGAAACAACAAAACTCTTCACTTCACCAACATCGATGGAGATATAGGGCGTGACGTTGGGTTTGAGGTAAAAAACGTTAGGCCGACCAGGAATGACAATCAAAACGCCACCCTAATCATTGCTGGCAAGGCCGCCACGGCGTTGGTCGGGTTTGGAAAGATAAAGATCGGCTGGTTCCAGCAATATACATTAAAGTGCTGGAATTGGAAAATAGGTACTTGGCTAGAAAAACAGAGCAAGAATCGGCTTTTAGCGTAGTCGAGACGTGACAGCAACATTGGGAAGCAACGGTGGACACCGCCCAATAGACAAAGAAGCTAATTCCAAACATTGTAATCTAGAGTGGTTGTCCATATAGGACCACAGACTACTGCTTGACTCAATTTTTGTCAGGCCACGGCAGCTTTGGGACATACACAAAAAGAACTAGTAAAACCGTTGACAACGCCTGTCACTACTGCGGGGAGCAAGACTCTCCCGAATACCCAATCTTCTCCTGCGAGCGCTGGCAGGTCTGGAAAAGGGAAGCCGAATCGGCGTTAGGAGAAAGTTTAAGGGGATCTGAGCGCAACTGATCACACATCTACAACTTTGTGACAAAGACCATGAAACGTAAAGAAGCGGAAGAAAGGGAAAAACAAAAAGGAGAAATTAGAATTTAAATAACGAGAGAGTGCCCAGTCCGTTGAGCGATGAGAAATCCTTTTCTAAGGTATTCCGTCCAACCGGTGCAAAGAACAGAAGTTTTTTAGTGAGTGCAAGTTCCACACTCCCAGACTCAAGGAGCATTAACGTTTACCTTTAAAAAAAAAAGGTTAGGTTAGGTTAGGTTGGCCATCACGACGGCACTCAGTGAAGCTTTTAAGAAGACGCACAAAACCCAAAAAAACCGTTTGAATGTAATCTCGCAAAAAGAAAGCTGACCAGAGGAAATAAGAAAAACCCTAACATCTAGAAAAAGGAAAATGCAGCTAAAGACTTCAGGGGAAAACAAAAAACTTAAAAAAAAATTTGCATCTAAGAAAAAAGCATGGAAGTCATAAACTAGTCAACCAAAAACAAAAAAAGATTGCCAAGATGGTACTCTCAAAGAGGCCGCTTTTAAGATGGCCAAAACCAATTAAAAAAGGAGAGTCAATACCATTTACCATGAATAAATTATTGGTGGCAACAAACAAAATAAAAATAAACAAGGCATCAGAACCGGATCAAATCCTGCCATTAATTACAAAGAAAGTGGTCAAAGCAGCTCCCGAAGAAATACTAAAGATGTTCAACAAAGAATTTGCTGAAGACAAGTTCCCAAAAATGGGGAAACAGGCTAGACTGGTCTTTATAGAAAAACCGAAAAAAAAATAACGAAGAGGAAACAAAGTACAGGCCACTATGCATGCTAAGTGTTTTTGAAAAATTGTACAAACAATGAGGTATTGCAGAAAGACTGAGGGATAAAGTGGAAAACAAACTTGCTGCCAACCAATTTGGCTTCTGAAAGGGCATGTCAACAATAGATGCGTAAAGTCTGTAGACAAAATAAAGAAAAAAGCATACAAAAACCGAAAAATGTGTGTTCTCTCTACCGTGGACATCAAAAATGCGTTTGGAGCGGTGCCGTGCAAAGGAGTGGTGCAGGCGCTTAGAGAAAAAGGAATAAGACACAGCTTAATAGCAGTGCTGACCAAATATCTGGAAAGCAGAAAATTACTAATATGGGAAACGGAAAAAATGACGATCACATGTGGGGTACCACAGGGATCAATACTATGACCGCTGCTGTGGTTAGTGTACTACGACAGAGTGTTAAGAGTTAACTTGCCAAAAGGCATTATAGTTATATGCTTTGCAGACGATACCGGAATTGCAACTTCAGGAAAAGACAAAAATGAGGTAGTCGCAAACACTAACAAGGCGATGGCCAAGATAAAATTCAAAATTAAGAATTGGAGATAGTCGAAGAAAAAACAGAATGTTTTATTTTGTACGAAGGTAGGAAACTCGGCGAGATTAAAGTTTAGATGGAAGACACTGAGATTAAATCTAAAAAAAAATTAAACATCTAGAAATCTGGTTTGACCACAACATGCAAATGACGGAACACATATAAATAAATAATACGCAATACTTAAATCGTTAACTGTTTCTTAAAAAAATTCAAAAATTGACTTTGCAATTGACAATTGTTTTACAAGGCACGCACCTAACCTAAAATTTGTGTTATTTAATTTGTCGCTTTGCGATTATAATATCTGTTGACAACAATGTTTGTAATTGTCAAAAAAAAATTTAGTTTAAACATTTTAAACAGTACAAATAGTGAACTTGATAAATTTGTACTTTAAAAGACAATTTCAATTTTAATCTTAAAATTGACATAATATGACAAATCGAAACGGTAAAGTTGGCATTGTCTAGTAGGAATGACATTATAATTGTAAAAGAATAAATAGTAACAATGCAAAAAAATTGTCATAATTGTTTTCTCTCTCCACTCAACCAAACAATATCAAAATCCAAATTTTGTATTTATAATTTAAAAATAATTATAAAAAAATATTTAATTTTTTTCTTAGAATGTACCAAAGCAATAATTTTTTTTTCCTTGAATGTACCTATATAGAGATAAAATAGTAATGATGCGCAAATACAATAAGAATGTTTTGACTAATACTGGCACCAAATTATTAACTTTGTACAAATAAGAAAAAGATAGAAATCAAACACTTTTGTAATTAAAGTAACTCACAACTATTCCAGCTCTACTGCTCCGACAAGGCAGCAATTAACAGCAATTCACAATTCCTTCCAAAGATGCACCAAAAGCCAGCCATCTTGTGTAAAGCATTTTATTAAATAGGTCATGACGTCACATCAGCTGTAAGAAAGAATTAATTAATTAGAAATCATTAAATATTTAATTCAAGCTAACATTTATGGTTATGTAATGTAAGCAGATTATTACAGAGATCAAGCAAGAATCTAACAGAATTGTATTATGATCAATCGGAATTGATTTATAGCATAACATACGCCGGCTGGATTGAACCGGATTTATCAACATAAACTAAATAAACCAGTTGCACCCAAGTAATTCAACTCAACTCGCAATTCTCACCTTGTAGACATCAATCTGCGTCTGCATTTTACAATTTCCCGACTCAAATGTGCATTTACAACGTTATTAGTTGCAAATTTTTACTATATAATTCGGCCATCTTGATATGACTGTAGCAGGAGATGCTAAAGCTCGTCGTCGATGTTCGGGGGTGATCGGCGTAGGGCGAGCAGGATGTGCGTGTATACTACGAGCACGAAAATTTGTTGAAATAGCATTGCAGGGAGTAGTAATAATGAATTGAATTTAATTTAATATAACATAAAGAAATGTAATTTATATAAAGTTATAATTAATCTAGGTACTTGTAGAATTAATTTATCCAATTTTAAATTAACAAATTTTGTCTTGATAATTATTTTATAATATTATTATTATATGAAAAGTGGTCCTGTTAAAACCAAATGTCATCCATTTCATACTCAAAACAAAAATTTGTTTAACATGGCACAGTAACGTTTGCTATTGACGGTAACGGCGGCTTTTTGCTCATTTTGGCCAGACCAAAAACTACACTAAACGGTTACTCGTTGTGGATACATAGGCTGTTCAATAGTCATAAGTAGATTTTCTGGTTTTTAAATGCACCAATTTTGCTTATTGACATAGATTGGAGAAGAAAATGAGTTTGATTGGAAAACACAATATTAGATATTAGATATTTTTGTTTAAAACTTGATAAATGACAGAGAAATAAACGACAAATAACAAAAAAATAAAATTTTGACAATTGAACGTTTTTTTTTAGTTTAAACACTTTTTTGACAAATGACAGAAGACCTATTGTTTTGAAAATTATATTTTTTTTGTTAGGTTAGGTTAGGTTATTACTTTTTACTACATTTTGACAAATAAATTTTTTTTAAGTTTAAACACATTTTTGATAAATGACAAAAAAATAAACAAAATTACAGTTTATTTTTCATTATTATTAATAAGAAAACACGTACACTTTTAACAGTTAATCAATTTTTTTAGTTTAATTAAAAACTAAACCCATAGTTTTGACAGATGACAGTAGAATAAACGAATAATTTTGATTATTAAACCGTTTATTTAGTTTTTTGACAAATGACAATAAATGCATAGTTTTGACAGTTAAAATTTTTTTTAGGTTAAACATATTTTTTAACAAATGATGCACAAACGCTTACTTTTGAAATTTTAGTAAAGAATGGACTATTGACAATTAAATATTTATTTTTGACAGATGACAAATGGCAAGTAAACTGGAGCGCGGAGACTGGCAAAGCAGCTTGGACAAAATGTTTAATTAAAAATCTTGACAACTGGACTAAAAGAAAGCATGGAAATGTAGACAACTACATTATACAATTTTTAAGTGGTCATGGATGCTTTAAGACCTATCTTGAGCCGTTCAAAAAAGAGGCAAACAATTGGTGCGTGTTCTGCAACGAAGAAGATACTCCGCAACATACGTTTTATCAATGCCAAAGATGGCAAACCAAAAAAAAAGAAATAAATGCAAAAGAAAGCTTAAAAATAAGCCATCAAAAAATACATACACAAAGTATTGAAAGATAAAGAGACTGAAGAAAGAGATCGCCAAAAGACAATCTTACATCTTTGGTAAGCTAGCTTATCAGGACGATCTACCCTGAAGATAATAATAGGTCTGTTCCAATATACGATTTGAACAGTTTGCAAACCGTCCAAATCATGCATACAAACAAATATTTGTCATCTTGAGGCAATCTTTTATACACAGTAATTTGATTTTGTGCATAGTTTAAACGGTTTGCAAACTGTTCAAATTGTATGTTGGAACAGACCTAATGATTCCAGGGTGAAAATTCGCATCGTCAAGTGGATTAGGGGTTTAGTGGATGACAATTCCACACTCAGGCTGACAGCTCTTCCCCCCACCACAATAAAAAAAAAGGTTAGGTTAGGTTAGGTTATGTTAGGTTAGGTTAGGTTAGGTTAGGTTAGGTTAGGTTAGGTTAGGTTAGGTTAGGTTAGGTTAAGTTAGGTTAAGTTAGGTTAGGTTAGGTTAGGTTAGGTTAGGTTAGGTTAGGTTAGGTTAGGTTAGGTTAGGTTAGGTTAAGTTAGGTTAAGTTAGGTTAGGTTAGGTTAGGTTAGGTTAGGTTAGGTTAGGTTAGGTAAGGTTAGTTAGGTTAGGTCTGTACTGTGAGCAAAGGGATACGGTTGAGCACACCGTGTTTCATTGCGAGAGATGGTTGAAGAGAAAGAAGAGAGGGAGTTAGCTCCATGGTGTGGTGTGAATGAAGCGGGAAGGGGAGAGGGCCGTAGCTACTTTTCAAAAATATGTAAAAATTGTGCTCGCTCAAAGTTGGGCAAACAACAAGAACCACTAAAAAAAAAAAGTGTGCGCAAATCAAAACGCATAAAAAAAAGTGGTGTCAAATCTATGTAAATGTGTGTTAATTACGCCTGAAGGCTGGCACGCCGGAACCTCAACCTCGACGTAATACTTAAATGCAATTCCGAGGTCGAGACAGATCGTTATTCCCACAAGAAGAGGAGGAAGTGTTTTTAGTCAGTAAGAATCTGACACTACCCTTCGGGGTGTCTTATGAAAGATTTTGCACCTCCTCAAAAAAAAAAAGTTAGGTTAGGTTAGGTTAGGTTAGGTTAAAGTTGGCCACACGCAACGTGGTGCTGTCAGGCTGGAAAGTGGACGAGGAGGAAGAGTCACTGAGCCTCCACAGATACCTCTTATTTGAAGTGACGTGCGGAGGCTGACAACATACCGACAGCTTGGAATGACAGTGGGCCTGAAACGTAGGAAAAGCTAGAAAAGTGCTCAGAGAGCTGCAAAAGAGCAAAATGTCTGCAGGACCTTAATGAAAGCTTAGGACTGGGCCAGTTACAGGCTGGAAGGAAAAGAAGGCAAAAAGATGCCGTACTGGTGGACCGACGCCATTGAAGGCGACCGGACGATTTGCATCAAAATTAGAAGGCGTTTTACTAGGAGCAGGGCTAGAAGCAAAGCAACTGAGGACTTGGAAGAACAGTGTAAGGCCGCCAGAAAAGCCTACAAAGAAGCCATTAAAAAAAGTAAAAGGCAGATATGGCACGAAATGATAAACAACTTTGAGAACGACCCGTTTGGACAGATGTATCAAATTATGGTCAAAAGGCTGGGCAAAAGGCCAAAACAACTAGCGCTGGATGACATCACAAGAATTAGGATAATTGCGGAGTTCTTTATAGACATTGACGACCCAGCGACACCCTTGCCAAATTTGGATAACCCGGACACACCTCCCTCTTTTACTGAGGAAGAGATAAAGGTGGCTATAGCAAGAATCGGACCAAAAAAGTCTGCAGGTCCAGACGGCGTTAAAGACCAAATAGTAAAGCTGGCTCAGGAGGAGATACCTGAAAATCTACAAAAAATCTACAACACCGTCCTGAATAGCAGAGTCTTTCCAAAAAAATGAAAAAAAGCAAAAGTGGTGCTAATTTCAAAAAGGGAGTCTAACAAATTCCATAAGCCTTCTGGACGTGCCCGGGAAGACTTTTAAACATCTTTTAAAGGGAAGGCTCGAGGAGCAGTTAGAAAAGAAGGGAGCAATTTCAAACGCCCAATACGGCTTTAGAAAGGGCCGATCGACGGTAGACGCAATCATGAGAGCAAAGGAACTGTGCGAAGTCCAAAACAGCGCGTAGACGACAATCATCCTCTTGGAAGTCAGAAACGCTTTTAATACTGCCAGATGGAGTAACGTCATAAGTCAACTGCTGGAAATAGAAGTGCCTAGATACCTCCTAGAGATTACCTAAGCGAAAGAAATTGCACCGGGAGAGGAAAGAAAATTGACGTATGACGTGCCGCAGGGCTCGGTTCTTGGACCAACTTTGTGGAATGTACTGTACGGCCCCGTTCTGAAGCGTTAGAACCCGGACGAATGCAGGATAGTGGCCTACGCCAACGACCTTGCAATAGTGGTTAGGGACAGCAAACGTGGCCTTGACGGTCGTGGACAAATTAATGTTCAAAAACGGACTAGAAGTAGCGCCCAAAAAGACAGAAGCAATAATCGTGAAGAGAGCAAGAAGGTAAAACAAGCTGGTTTTTGTTCCCAGAGGACAGGAGGTAAAGCCCAAGAAGACTGTAAAATACCTAGGGGTCTGGCTGAACGCAAACTGGACATTTGGAAATCACGGTAACGGCACTTACCAAAATCCTGCCAAACATCAGCGGCCAAAGAGCAATGAAAAGGATGATTTACCACGCCGTGGTCCAATCTATTCTATTCATACGCAGCGCCTGTGTGGAAAAGAGCACTCGGCGTACAGAGGCTTACCTCAACACAAAGGAAGGTTTTGCTGAAGATCATAAGCGGATACAGGACAGGCTGCTCAAACGCAGCTTGCGTCATAGCAGCGGTCCTACCGATCGAGCTGAAGGTGTTGGAATTGGACGACAAATACAGCGCCAGGAAGACAGGTCGAGAAACAGCTTACACCATAGAAGAGTGGCAGCAAAAATGGGAAGATACACAAGACAACGCACAAAGGACTAAGAGACTGATCCTAAACATTGGAATCTGGAGTAGGTGTCCTCATAGAAACTCTGACTATTTTCTAACCTAATTTTTGTCGGGCCACGGCAGTTTTTGGACCTACACAAAGAGGATTAGAAAATCTCTCTCAAACACACTATTTTTATCTGCAAAAAGTCTCAAAGTAGACAACCTGATAGACCTAATGACTGGTTCAAAGAACAACTGGAGCCACATCTATTATTTCATTAAAAGGTCCATAAACTGCAAAAAAGAAGAAGAAAGGGCAAGGCAGAAAACCGCAATTAGAAATAGAGAGTCCAGCCGTCTTGGACGATGAGAAACCTTCCTAAGGTATGCCGTCCAACCGGTGTAAAGAACAAAAGTTTTTTTAGTGAGTGAAAGTCCCACACTCCCGGACTCATTGAACCAAGAGCCCAAGGAGCATTAGCGTTTACCTCTTTAAAAAATAAAGTTAGGTAAGGTTAGGTTAGGTTAGGTTAGGTTAGGTTAGGTTAGGTTTGGTTAGGTTTAGTTAGGTTTAGTTAGGTTATTTTAGGTTATTTTAGGTTAGGTTTTTACTTTTTACTTAATTTTTGACAAATAAATAAAATTTTTTAAATTAAACACATTTTTGACAAATGACAAAAAAATAATTGGATAATTTTGACAAATTAATAACAACAATTTTTCTAGTTTAAAAACATTTTTGACATATTAAAAAAAGAATATTGACTCAAACTTTGTATTTCATAGGCAAGTTTACCACATTCATTTGAACACATAACCTAAAAATATTGACATATGTAGTTTTATAAATGACAATTGTAAAAATTATTTACTTGCTGTTACTAATATGTACTGTACTCACATTATTTTTTACTATTTAATAAGTTGGTTTGCTTGACTTACGATACCAATTTAAAGCTTTGTAAAAAAAATATTGACGTTATGCAGATATTTTAAAAAAATTGACACTTTGTAATTATTATGTTCCAGTATATACATAACCTAAAAAATATTAAATAATTAAATAAATGACTGATGGCGCCAGCTAGTGCAAATAAATGCCACGCTACTTACATAACCTAAAAAATATTGACACTTTGCAACCACTCTAAATGATCGTTTTGTAATTTATAAAATTAAGTGCCCGCCCACACACCTCTAAGTGTTGGTGATAAAGAAATTGATATTAAACTTACCTCTGACGTCTTAGTGACAACTGTCATTCATCTGATAGATTCAAAGTTAACAGGAATGCAACAAAAGTGTGAGAATAATCCAAGTTCTTTGTGCGAATCAGTGTGGTACAATATTCTGAACCACATTTTTGTAATTCAAACTAACTGACTGCCCACTTACAAATATTGGTGATAAAAAAAAATTGCATCCATCTCTGACATATTAACGACAACTGTCATTCATCTGTCATATAAGTTAGTAAGAATGCAATAAGTCTAAGGGCCGTGATATCCACCTCCTAATAAAGTACCTAATAAACTATTAGCTACATAACATAACTTTTAATTTAATTAAACGTCATTTATTTTCTTAACTCTTTTGAGCAGCTAGTACATTATATGCTCAATGTTTTAATTTGTTATAAATGTATATGTTAAGCATATATTTAATTGGCTGTCCATAAGTTTTAATAAAATAAATTAAATGAAAAGTTAGGTTATTCTGCTAATAGCTTATTAGGTACTTTATTAGGAGGTGGATATCACGGCCCTAAAAATAATTATATTTCTTGATTACTTATGCTCGTCTAAAGTGTTGGTAATAAAAAACTTTACATTTACATTTACTTCTTATTTATTAGTGACAACTGTCATTCATTCTATCACAGGGACAATTTTTTAAAACTACGTTTAAGTCTTTAGTTACTCTAAACGTTGGACGCTAATTTTAACTATTTATTGGTTTCTTTAAAACTTTTGGTCATAATTTGTTTTGAAAGGGGTTTAAAGTTATAAGTAAAATCTAAAGTTAAAGTTTTCTTTGGTTGTTTTACATGTTGGGTGTCATTTGTCTTTGTTTTTTAATGAAACAGGGTTTCCACTAGTTTTGCAATTCCTAGCTATAAATTTTAGAACAGTCTTTAAAGTACAAATACAAAAGTTGCTTTGTTTTTACTAACCTAACCTAATCTAACATAACCTAACCTAACCTAACCTAACCTAACCTAACCTAACCTAACCTAACCTAACCTAACCTAACCTAACCTAACCTAACCTAACCTAACCTAACCTAACCTAACCTAACCTAACCTAACCTAACTACTATTATTTATAGAAAGTTTTTTGAGAAACAAGTAGAGTTGTAGGCGTAGAGTAACCATGTTTTTAATTGCTCTTAAGTGTTGGGCTTCAATTATTTTTGTTTTTGGTTGTTTTACAGTTTTTGACTACAATTTGTTCTTGAAAGATCTAAAGTTGACTTTAATAAGTTTTTATTTTAAAAACCATTAGACACACTTTAAAAACCAAATATTATTAAAATACTTTAATTATTGTTTTATCTACAGCTAATAAATTAATAAACATTGCATAAAATAGAACATTAAGTTGCTTTTTTAGAAAAAACCAAATTTGATTAAAAGATTTTTAAACATTAAATATTACTAAGCACTACACAGCGCCAACCAAGAATTAAATTCTTCATTACTTATATTTTGGATCAGTTAAATTATTGACAGATGGTATCCCAGCAGTATCTAAATATGTCCCATAATTGGATTTTTTAGAAAACATTAATGATTGGTTATTGAGTCAATGTGTCGGTTTATTTTGATCGTGCGTCGCGCATTAATAATTCAATCAGGATGCATGGAAATGCTAATTGGGGGGTTTCGATCGCGTTTATGTTTAATCAAACAGCCAACCGGTGACCTTTGCGTGCGTCTATTACCTGTAATTAGATGAATGATTAATGCGAAGGCACCTGTCCGTGTGATGTAACTCCCAACCACACTAATTTGATTCGAAAAAAATGAAAGAATATAGAAAAATCGAGACGCATGTAAAATAATCCTAAGCATAAAGTTTTAATTACTTACTGTAAAAGCTTACTATAGAGCTTTTGATCGACTTAAAAGAGATATTTTAAAATAATTTACATCAATGTTTGTATGATAAGGAAACGATAGAAGTATTTAAAAAAATTGTGCTAGAAGCGAACGCAGTGGGAAAATGCGATGGTAAGCAACAACAAAAAAGAAGCGCGCTCGGACCATCACGTATTTAGAAGCACGTTCGGTGGAAGAGCGACTCTCTCGGTCCGCAGAGGAGTAATTACGGTTTGCGAGCTTCTACGCTAATAATATACCAATACTTCATCGTAATTATAGTCTTTAAACCGTTCGACTTCTGCGGACAGATATTTCTAAATGGTGTGTATTGTTCACAGGGGCTACCACGGCCATCCGCGCGGCGCAGATTATACCAATGATGATGATGATGATGATGCGCGGCTCCTTCAACAACAACAACTTCAGACACACACAAACGCATAACAACATTATCTATGAAATTGGCTGTATACCGTTCTTGTTCTTCTTCTTTGTTTTTTTTTTATTATTATTATTAATATAATACTTGGGTGTATATGTGCGTTGTTATTATCGGCAGTAAATTGCGCCGAGATGAATATTAAAACGCATGAAATTGATTGTTACTTTTTTTAGATTTCGTTGTTTTAAAGAGATACAATCTAGCGGAACGTTTAAAGATACATTGATTGGTTGTAGCAAATTTTGCCAGATATATACAATGGTGTCTCTGTCAACAAGTAATTTACTTTATAAACATTTTTGTCTATCTCTATTCTCGTTGCAAAAACCAATTTGAAAAAAGAGTTAAATTGAGTTCTGATTGTAGTTTTATGACACTAAACCGCGCCCTTAAATCCAGTTTATTTTGTTTAAATCTATTAATTGTTGAAGTGACAGAAAAGAACAGGTTAAATGTTTGAATTTAACATCACAATCACAATAGTATATTGTGGTACAAGGTTGGTAAGTGATTATTTGATAAATCGAGAAAATGTGAAACACAATTCAATTTTTAAAATTTTGTTAAGAATCACTTAACGATTTAAGTATTGTATATTATTTATTGATTTTAATTGATCAAGTTGGTATACATTTTATACACCCGCCCATGTGTTTGTCATAAAAAAATGACAGTTACTATTACCTCTCGTGTTTCTACAGCTAATAAACAAGACAAATGTCATTAAACTTAAAGAGTTAGTTGACGTAATCAATTTTTTGATAACACAAACACTAGGGCAGGTGGGCGAAAACACAGTTTATGAGTATTGGGCTAATAGTTTGATACAGTATTTCCGCCGACCTGACTGTGTGTTTGTCAAAAAAAAAATTGACAATTACTACCATCTCTCGTGTTCCTAAAACTAATAAACAAGACAAAATGACTGACAGGTGTCATTAAACTTGAAGAGGAAGTTGACGTAATCTATTTCTTAAAAACAAACAATGTGGTAGGTGAGATAATAGTTTATGAGTATTGAGTCGGTAGTTTGATACAGTGTTTTTGCCCACCCGCTCTAGAATTTGTCATTAAGAAATTGACAGTTTTTACCACCTCTCGTGTTTCTACAGCTAATAAACAAAACAAAATCACTAACAGATGTCATTAAACTTAAAGGGAGAATTGACGTAATCAATTTCTTGATAACAAACACTAGAGCGGGTAGGCGGGAACACAGTTGATTAATATTGGGTCGGTAGTTTGATACAGTGTTCCCATCCCCCGCCTATGTGTTTGTCATAAAGAAATTGACAGTAACTACTAACTCTCGTGTTCCTACAGCTAACAAACAAAATAATTGACAGATGTCATTTAACTTGAAGAGGGAGTTTGGCATAATCAATTTCTTAATAACAAACAGCGGGGCGGGTGAGCAGGAACACAATTTATAAATATTGGGACAATAGTTTGATACATACACTTCTCGTGTTTTTACAGCTAATAAATAAGACAATATGATTGACAGATGTCATTAAACTTAAAGAAGAAGTTGACGTAATTAATATTTTGATAACAAACACTGGGGCGGGTGGGTGGGCACATCAATTCAAACTAATTTCTGGTTATCATAATTTGGAGTGACTCACCCACTCAAGTGTTGGTTGTTAAAAAATGAATATAACTTCTTTCTCCTCTGACTTTTAACACTTGCACGGAAAAGAATATTTTAATTCTGTATCAACAAACACTTATGAGCGTGGGTGCGCACTCCAGTTTAAACTGCTCTCTGGTAGTTATGATCTGCAGTGACCCACAAAAACTTTTAGTCACCTACTTAGGCTGCATTTTAATGAAGGATGGCAAATGGCAAAAAATGTATTTAACAAAATACAATTTATCTTGGAGCATTGACATCACAATGCGCGTTCTTATATGTTACATCTTTTCAACTTTCCTACATAAAGTAGAAACCTGGACTTTTATTAAAGATGCTAGTAAGCAAGTGGAAACCTTTGAAATGTGGTGTTTAAGCCGCATGCTAACAATATCATGGATACACCACTTAACAAACAAAACGTTGGTTCAGCACATGGGCAAAAAGAAAGAAATCTTGAAAAAAGTTGGATTACTTTGACCACGTTATGGAAAATAATAAATATCGTTTTTTCTAGGTAATACTGCAAGGAAAAATAAATAACCATACAGGTTTTGAAGAATCTAAAAATACGGACTTATATGTTGTCCACAGCACTATTCAGATGAAGCCAAGACTTAAAAAAAGAATAAAAATGATGATTGCTGAAGTTTGCAATAGCAAAGAACTGTCTAATCTGAGTTTAGAAATATTAAAAACAAAAGAGAAGTGATAATTATTAATTTATTAAACACGAAAACAAATATTTTTTATACCAAAAATTTTCATTTACATCAATTTTCAAATTTTAATTGTATTATCATTTTGTGTAAAATGTTTAATAAAAATATTATTAAGACATTTTGTTAATTTATTATAATTAATTAAGATTGGATGAATTAATTTCACAGCTACTGAGATTAATCACAGCATTATATAATTACATTTCTTTATGTTTTATAAAATTTAATTTAATTTATTATTAATATTCCCTGCAATGCTATTGAAACAAATTTTCGTGCTCGTAGTATAGACGCACAACCTGCTCGCCCGACGCCGATCACTCCCGAAGATTGACGATGAGTGTTTACATGTCCTGCTACAGTCATATCAAGATGGCCGAATTATGTAGTGAAAATTTGCAACTAATAACGTCGTAATTGCACATTTGAGCCGGGAAATTGTAAAATGCAGACGCAGATTGATGTCTACAAGGTGAGAATTGCTAGTTGAGTTGAATTACTTGAGTGCAGCGTATGATTTATTTGGTTTATGTTGATAAATCCGGCCCGATCCAGCTATGCTACAAATCAATTCCGATTGATCATAATAAAATTCTGTTAGATTCTAGCTTAATTTCTGTAGTAATATCTTTGTTTTCACTACATAACCATAAATGTTGGCTTGAATTAAATATAAAAGGATTTCTAATGAATTAATTCATTCTTACAGCTGATGTGACGTCATGACTTATTTAATAAAATGCTTTACACAAGATGGCTGGCTTTTGGTGCATCTTTGGAAGGAACTGTGAGTTGCTGTTGATTGCTGCCTTGCCGGAGCAGTGGAGCTGCAATAGTTGTGAGTTATTTTAATTGCAATTGTGTTTGATTTTTTTCTATATCTGATATGTGCTTGGTGACTATTAAATTTAATTTCGTCTTTATAAAATTATTCTTTTTTAATTTATTTGTACAATGTTAATAATTTGATCTAAATTTTTGGTCAACACATTCTTATAGTATTTGGGCATCATTACTGTTTGATCTCTAGGAACACTTAAAGGAAAAAAAAATATCAATTTATTTTAGTACAATAAAAAAAAGTTTTATCATTTTTTTATTATTTTGTTTTATCAAAGAAAAAAAAATTTTGACTTTTGCTTTATTTGATATTTTTGCATTTAAAAGTTTACGAAAACCATTTTATTAAATTATAAATGCAGCTTTAATAATTTTAATGTTTTTAACAACATTTGACTTTACTAACAACAAAGTAGTCTTTTGATTGGTATATGAGGTATGAAACCCATAAAAAAAAATTCTACAATTTTTTTAAGTTTTTTTGTTGTTTTTTAACTTAATCGCATTTTTTGTTTAAAAACCGCAATTTTAACTCAAAAAAATCAATTTACTAATGAAATCGATCAGAAATTTTCCGTAGAAACCAAATCTGGTGCCAATTCAAGTCTATACTTTGTCTATAAGCCGCAAAAGCCATAAAACCATGTTTTTCTTTTCAGTGGGCTAGGCAAAAAGGAGCTTTTTTTAAATTTTTTTTAACCGCCAAAGTTGACGTGTTTTGATGTGAATTAATTAGAAAATATAAATTTGTTTTGTGTATTTGGGTTTTAAAGGTCTAAAACACAAAAAAACTGCAAAAATAAGCTTATTTTTCAACATAACCTTTTATAAACGCACATTTAGCAGTTTTCAGAGAAACTATACACCAAATACTATTAAAAAACTGAGTTTTGCAAACAATTTTACATAGAAAATAGTCAGTGTCGTACTTATCTGGCGATAAAAATCCCAACTAGAAAAAAAAAATTTGTTCAACATTTACTTAAAATTTTTTTTTTTTTAATTTTTCTTAAAGATTATTTGGATTATATTTTTTTAAGCTTTATTCAGAAGTTTAACAAAGTCATTTTTTGTTGTTTGAACCAATTTTGGATCATTTTACTCTTTGTTTGATAGTTTTTGCGCTTGCGGCACAAATTTTGACTCGATCTATCGGCGCAAAAATTAGATAATATTATTATTTTTGGCATTCAAACATAAATCCTCCTGGCGCTTATCAAAATTTGTTAAAAAAAGTTTTAAACTACACCCTAGTGTGTTTATAATATTTTTTGTAAATATAAAAAATAATTAATTTTTAACGCATTTTATGTCTGAAAATTTTGTTAACATTTCTTTCTAGATAGACTTTTCTATAGACGATGAGTACAACACTGACTATTTTTCATGTAAAATTGTCTCCAGAATTCAAATTTTTAATAATATTTGGTGTATTGTTCCTCTGAGCGCGGCTAAACGTGCATTTGTAAGAGTTTATGTTGAAGAATAGGCCTACTTTGCAGATTTGCAGAGTTTTAGACTCTTAAAACCCAAATACACAGAACATATTTATATTTTTCAATTCATTTACATCAAAATACGTCAACTTTGGAGGTTAAAAAAAATTTAAAAAATGCTCCTTTTTGCCATGCCCACTAAGAACAAAAACATGGTTTTATAGCTTTTGCGGCTTATTGACAGGGTATAGACTTGAAATGGCACCAGATTTGAATTCTACAAAAAATTTCTGATTGATTTCATTAGCAAATTTTTTTTTTTTTGAGTTAAAATTGCGGTTTTTAAACCAAAAATGCGATTAAGTTAAAAATCGACAAAAAAAACTTTAAAAAATCGTAGAATTTTTTTTATGTGTTACATACTTTCATATACCGATCAAAGGACTACTAATAAGTTATAGAAACTATAAAAATATATAAACAAGTTTCTCAATGCACCCCCCCCCCCCTTAGCTCTGGTCCGTTTAAAATGGAATTGCCCTGAATTGGTTTTTGCTTTATAACCAATTAATTAAAAGTTTTGCCGTTTTTTGCAATTAAAGGGTTACGAAAAGCATTTTGTTACATTATAACTGCAATTTTAGTAATTTTTATATCTTTACCAACATCTTATGCTACTTTTCAGCAAATTTGATTAAAATCGCCCGATTAGTTTTTGTTTTACGATCAATTACGTAAAAGTTTTACGGTTTTTTGCGCTTAAAAAGCTTACAAAAACCATTTTAACGTAAAATAATTACGATTCTACAATTTCAATTTGTTAAGTAACTGTTTGTGTTGCATTCCAGCAAATTTTATTAAAATCACTCGATAGGATTTTGTTTTACGAGCAATTATGTACAAATTTTACGGTTTTTTGGACTTATGAAGTTAATAAAAACTGTTTTGACTTGAAAATATTATTATTTTATAATTTTAGTTTATTTTGCAATAATTTGAATTAGTATCCAGCAAATTTTATTAAAATTGTTTGATAGGTTTTGGTTTTACGACCGATTACGTAATATTTTTTTTGGGTTTTGCTTCAATTAAACTTACAAAAATCATTTTAACGTCAAAATATAACAGTTTTATAACTTTACTTTGTTTTTGCAACAGTTTGTTTAATATTTTAGCAAGTTTTATTAAAATTGATTAATTGGTTTTTGTTTTACAACCGATTACGTAAAAATTTTATGGTTTTCTACGTTTATGAAGCTTACAAAAACTATTTCAACCTAATAATATTACAATTTTATAATTTTAATGTATTTTGCAACAGTTTTAGTTATTTTACAACAAATTTTATGAAAATCGTCCGATTGGTTTTTGTTTGACGACAAATTAAAGAAGAATTTTCTCATTTTTGCACTTAAAAGCTTACAAAAACAATTTTTTTGTAAATTTATTGCCACATTTGCAAATCCAATATTTTTAATTACATATTATCTTAGTAACAAACTAAACTTGATTAAATTTGGTCGATTAGTTTTTGTTTTATGGACAATTTTGTACGGATTTTTGCAATTATTACATTTATAAACCTTCCAAAAACAATTTTTAAGTAACAAATTGTGTTTGTTTGTTATTGTAAATACTTAAGTAATACTAAGTGATACTAATTAAATTTTTTTATCAAAATTGTCCGATTAGTTTTTGTTTTACGACTAAATACGTAAGAATTTTTCCGTTTTCCTCATTCAGAAAGTATTTTACCGTACACATATTACTATTTTTATTATTTCAATTTATTTTACAACGCTTTCTCTTACTTTTTAGTAAATTTGATCAAAATTGTTAGATTAGTTTTGGTTTTACAACAAATTACAGAAATTTGTTGCAATTATTTGCACTTAAAAGTTTACAAAAACAATTTTGTAGTTAATTTATTGTTATTTTTGTAATTCAAATATATTTAATAACAACATTTCTAACTAACAAACAAATTTAACCAAATTTGTCCAATTAGTTTTTGTTTTATGATCGATTTTGTACAGATTCATTCATTTATTGCGTTTATAAACCTTACAAATACTTTTTTAACGTAACAAATTGTATTTAATTGTAATTTTTAACAATTTGGTTATATCTTGTGTTACCATTTAAAAATTTTTATTAAAATTGCTCGATTGGTTTTTGTTTTACGACCGATTACGTAAGAATTTTTCAGTTTTTTAAACTAAAAAGCGTTCAGAAAGTATTTTACCGTACAGTTTTTACAATTTTTATAATTTCAATCTTTTTTACAACATTTAGAGTTATTGTTTAGAACAAATTTGATTAAAAATTACAAATTAATTTTTGTTTTACGCCAAATTACGGAAGAGTTTTAACACTTTTTACACTTAGAAGCTTACAAAATCAATTTTGTAGTAATTTTATTGCTATTTTTGTGATTTTAATATATTTAAAATCAACATTTCTAACTAACAAACAAATTTGATCAAATTTTTCTGATTAGTTTTTGTTTTGTGACCGATTTTGTACAGATTCTATCGTTTATTGCTTTTATAAACCTTACAAAAACTTTTTAAACAAAACAAATTGTGTTTAATTGCAATTTTAAACAACTTAGTAATATCTTGTGTTACTAGTTAGAAAATTTTATTAAAATTGCTCGATTGGTTTTTATTTTACGACCGATTACGTAAATTTTTTTCATTTTTTGCACTAAAAAACGTTCAGAACGTATTTTACCGCACAGTTTTTACAAATTTTATAATTTCAATTCTTTTCATAGCATTTAGTGTTAGTTTCCAGCAAGTTTGATCAAAATTTACCGATTAATTTTTGTTTTACGTCAAATTACGGAAGAATTTTAACGCTTTTTACACTTAAAAGCTTACAAAATCAATTTTGTAGTAAAATTATTGCTATTTTTGTAATTTTAACATATTTAATAACAACATTTCTAATTAGCAATCAGATTTAATCAAATTTGTCCGATTAGTTTTTGTTTTATGACTGATTTTGTACAGATTTTATCGTTTATTGCGTTTATAAACCTTACAAAAACTTTTTTAACGTAACAAACTGTGTTTAATTGTAATTTTAAACAACTTGGTAAAATTTTGTGTTACTATTTAGAAAATTTTATTAAAATTGCTCGATTGGTTTTTGTTTTACGGCCGATTACGTAAGAATTTTTTTGTTTTTTGCACTAAAAAGCATTTAGAAAGGACTTTACCGTACAGTTTTTACAATGTTTAAAATTTTAATCGTTTTCATAACATTTAGTGTCAGTTTCCAGCAAATTTGATCAAAATTTACCGATTCATTTTTGTTTTACGCCAGACTACGGAAGAATTTTAACACTTTCTACACTTAAAAGCTTACAAAATCAATTTTGTAGTAAAACTAATGCTATTTTTGTAATTCTAATATATAATAACAACATTTCTAACTAACAAACAAATTTGATCAAATTTGTCCGATTAGTTTTTGTTTAATGACCGATTTTGTACAGATTCTATCGTTTATTGCGTTTATAATCCTTACAAAAACTTGTTTAACGTAACAAATTGAGTTTAATTGTAATTTTAAACAACTTAGTAATATCTTGTGCTACTAATTAAAAAATTTCATTAAAATTGCTCGATTGGTTTTTGTTTTACGACCGATTACGTTAGAATTTTTTCGTTTTTTGCACTAAAAAGCATTCAGAAAGTAATTTACCGTACAATTTTTACAATTTTTATAATTTCAATCCTTTTCAAACCATTTAGTGTTAGTTTCCAGCAAATTTGATCAAAATTTACCGATTTATTTTTGCTTTACGCCAGATTACGGAAGAATTTTAACACTTTTTACATTTAAAAGCTTACAAAATCAATTTTGTAGTAAAATTAATGCTATTTTTGTAGTTTTATTATATCTAATAACAACATTTCTAACTAGCAAACAAATTTGATCAAATTTGTTTGATTAGTTTTTGTTTTATGACCGATTTTGTACAGATTTTATTGTTTATTGCGTTTATAAACCTTACAAAAACTTTTTTAACGTAACAAATTGTGTTTAATAGTAATTTTAAATAATTTGGTGATATTTTGTGCTACTATTTAAAAAATGTTATTAAAATTGCTCAATTGAATTTTGTTTTACGACCGATTACGTAAGAATTTTTCCGTTTCTTGCACTAAAAAGCGTTTAGAAAGTATTTTATCAAACAGTTTTTACAAATTTTATAATTTCAATTTTTTTCATAACATTTAGTGTTAGTTTCCAGCAAGTTTGATCAAAATTTACCGATTAATTTTTGTTTTACGTCAAATTACGGAAGAATTTTAACGCTTTTTACACTTAAAAGCTTACAAAATCAATTTTGTAGTAAATTTATTGCTATTTTTGTAATTTTAACATATTTAATAACAACATTTCTAATTAGCAAACAGATTTAATCAAATTTGTCCGATTAGTTTTTGTTTTATGACTGATTTTGTACAGATTTTATCGTTTATTGCGTTTATAAACCTTACAAAAACTTTTTTAACGTAACAAACTGTGTTTAATTGTAATTTTAAACAACTTGGTAATATTTTGTGTTACTATTTAGAAAATTTTATTAAAATTGCTCGATTGGTTTTTGTTTTACGGCCGATTACGTAAGAATTTTTTCGTTTTTTGCACTAAAAAGCGTTTAGAAAGGACTTTACCGTACAGTTTTTACAATGTTTATAATTTTAATCGTTTTCATAACATTTAGTGTTAGTTTCCAGCAAATTTGATCAAAATTTATCGATTAATTTTTGTTTTACGTCAGATTACGGAATAATTTTAACACTGTTTACAATTAAAAGCTTACAAAATCAATTTTGTAGTAAAATTAATGCTATTTTTGTAATTTTAACATGTTTAATAACAACATTTCTAACTAACAAACAAATTTAATCAAATTTGTTTGATCAGTTTTTGTTTTGTGACTGATTTTGTACAGATTCTACCGTTTATTGCGTTTATAAACCTTACAAAAACTTTGTTAACGTAACAAATTGTGTTTAATTGTAATTTTAAACAACTTGGTAATATTTTGTGCTACTATTCAGAAAATTTTATTAAAATTGCTCGATTGGTTTTTGTTTTAAAACCGGATACGTAAGAATTTTTCCATTTTTTGCACTGTACAGCGTTCAGAAAGTATTTTACCGTACAGTTTTTACAATTTTTATAATTTCAATTTTTTTCAAACTATATAGTGTTAGCTTCCAGCAAATTTGATCAAAATTTACCAATTAATTTTTGTTTGACGTCAGATTACGGAAGATTTTAACACTTTTTACACTTAAAAACTTACAAAATAAATTTTGTAGTAAATTTATTGCTATTTTTGTATTTTTAATATATTTCTTAACAACATATCTAACTAACAAACAAATTTGATCAAGTTTGTCCGACTAGTTTTTGTTTTATGACCGATTTTGTATAGATTCTATCGTTTATTGCGTTTATAAACACTACAAAATCTTGTTTAACGTAACAAATAGAGTTTAATTGTAATTTCAAACAACTTGGTAATATCTTGTGCTACTAATTAAAAAGTTTCATTAAAGTTGCTCAATTAGTTTTTGTTTTACGACCGGTTACGTAAGAATTTTTCCGTTTTCTGCACTAAAAAGCGTTCAGAAAGTATTTTACCGTACAGTTTTTACAATTTTTATAATTTCAATCTTTTTTACAACATTTAGTGTTAGTTTCTAGCAAATTTGGTTAAAATTTATTGATTAATTTTTGTTTTACGCTAGATTACGGAAGGATTTTAACACTTTTTACACTTACAAGCTTACAAAATTATTTTTGTAGTAATCTTATTGCTATTTTTGTAATTTTAATATATTTATTAACAACATTTTTAACCAGCAAATAAATTTGATCAAATTTGTTTGATTAGTTTTTGTTTTATGACCGATTTTGTACAGATTCAATCGTTTATTGCAATTATAAACCTTACAAACACTTTTTTAACGTAACAAATTGTGTTTAAATGTAATTTTAAACAACTTGGTAATATTTTGAGTTACTAATTAGAAAGTTTTATTAAAATTGCTCAATTGAATTTTGTTTTACTACCGATTACGTTAGAATTTTTTTGTTTTTTGCACTAAAAAGCGTTCAGAAAGTATTTTACCGTACAGTTTTTACAATTTTTATAGTTTCAATCCTTTTTATAACAGTTAGTGTTAGTTTCTAGCAAATTTGATCAAAATTTACTGATTAATTTTTGTTTTGCGCCAGATTACGGAAGAGTTTTAACACTTTTTACACTTAAAAGCTTACAAAATCAATTTTGTAGTGAATTTATTGCTATTTTTGTAATTTTAACATCTTTAATAGCAACATTTCTAACTAACAAACAAATTTGATCAATTTGTCCGATTAGTTTTTGTTTTATGACCGATTTTAAACAGATTCTATCGTTTATTGCGTTTATAAACCTTACAAAAACTTTTTTAATTTAACAAGTTGTGTTTAATTGTAATTTTAAACAACTTGGTAATATTTTGTGTTACTATTTAGAAAATTTTATTAAAATTGCTCGATTAGTTTTTGTTTTACGGCCGATTACGTTAGGATTTTACCGTTTTTTGCACTACAAATTGCACAGAAAGTATTTTACCGTACAAATGTTGATTACATTAACTCAGCCTTTGCGTGTTTTGCAAAAATATGTGTTAAAAACTACAAATTTATCTGTGATTTAACTAACAATTAATAGACATTTTTTATGTACGAATTAACTCCACAGTTACCTAGATTAATCATAGCTTCATATAATTAAATTATTTTATATTTTATAAATCTTAATTCAATTGATTATTAATATTCCCTGCAATGCTATTGAAACAAATTTTCGTGCTCGTAGTATAGACGCACAACCTGCTCGCCCGACGCCGATTGCTCCCGAAAATTGACGATGAGTGTTTACATCTCCTGCTACAGTCATATCAAGATGGCCGAATTATTTAGTGAAAATTTGCAACTAATAACGTCGTAATTGCACATTTGAGCCGGAAAATTGTAAAATGCAGTCGCAGATTGATGTTTACAAGGTGAGAATTGCTAGTTGAGTTGATTTACTTGAGTGCAGCATATGATTTATTTGGTTCATTGTTGATAAATCCGGCCCGATCTAGCCGGCGTATGCTATGCTACAAATCAATTCCGTGTGATCATAATACAATTCTGTTAGATTCTAGCTTGATTTCTGTAGTAATATCTTTGTTTTCACTGCATAACCATAAATGATGGCTTGAATTAAATATAAAATAATTTCTAATGAATTAATTCATTCTTACAGCTGATGTGACGTCATGACCTACTTAATAAAATGCTTTACACAAGATAGCTGGCTTTTGGTGCATCTTTGGAAGAAACTGTGAGTTGCTGTTGATTGCTGCCTTGCCGGAGCAGTGGAGCTGCAATAGTTGTGAGTTATATTAATTGCAATTGTGTTTGATTTCTTTCTTTATTTGATTTGTGCTTGGCGACTTTATTAAAATCAATTTGGCCTTCATAAAATTAAGTTTAGGTAGTTATTAATTTGGTCTAAATATTGGTCAACACTTTCTTATAGTATTTGGGCATCATTACTGTTTGATTTCTAGGTAGACTTAAAGGAAAAAGAATTATCATTTTATCTAAGTACAATCAAAAGAAATTATTTTATCATTTTTGATTTATTTTGTTCATTCAAAGAAAAAAAACTTTTGCATTGTTTGTTTGATTATTTGATATTGTGGCATTTGTAAGTTTACGAAAACCATTTTATTAAATTGTAAATGCAGTTTTAATAATTTTAATGTTTTTAACAACATTTGACCTTACTAACCACAAAATTTGATTAAAATTTCTTAATTAGTTTTTGTTTTATAACTAATTAATTAAAAATTTTACCGTTTTTTGTAATTAATAGGTTACGAAAAGCATTTTGTTACATTATAACTAAAATTTTAGTAATTTTTATATTTTTACCAACATTTTATGCTACTTTCCAGCAAATTTGATTTAAATCGGCAGATTAGTTTTTGCTTTACAAGCAATTACGTAAGAATTTTACGACGTTTTTTGCGCTTATAAAATTTACAAAAATTATTTTAACGTTAAATGATTACAATTTTATGATTTCAATTAGTTAAGTAACGGTTTGTGTTGCATTCCAGCAAATTTTATTAAAATCACTCAACAGGTTTTTGCTTTTACGTACAAGTTTTGCGATTTTTTTGACTTATGAAGCTAATAAAACCCGTTTTGACTTAAAAATATTATGATTTTAAAATTTCAATTTATTTTGGAATAGTTTAAGTTAGTATCCAGCAAGTTTTATTAAAATTGATTAATTGGTTTTTGTTTTACAACCGATTACGTAAAAATTTTATGGTTTTTTACGTTTATGAGGCTTACAAAAACTATTTCAACCTATTAATATGAAAATTTTATAATTTTATTGTATTTTGCAACAAATTTAGTTATTTTACAACAAATTTTATAAAAATTGTCCGATTGGTTTTTGTTTTACGATAAATTACGGAAGAATTTTCTCATTTTTGCACTTAAAAGCTTACAAAAACAATTTTGTTGTAAATTTGTTGCCACATTTGCAATTTCAATATTTTTAGTAACATATTATTTTACTAACACAACAATTTTGATTAATTTTGGTCGATTTGTTTTTGTTTTATAAACAATTTTGTTTGGATTTTTGCAATTATTGCAATTAAAAACCATCCAAAAACAATTTTTAAAAAACAAATTGTGTTTGTTTGTTATTGTAAATTTTGTAGTAAAATTAATGCTATTTTTGTAAATTTAACATATTTAATAACAACATTTCTAACTAGCAAACAAATTTAATCAAAATTGTTTGATTAGTTTTTGATTTATGACCGATTTTGTACAGACTCTATTGTTTATTGCGTTTATAAACCTTACAAAAACTTTTTTAACGTAACAAATTGTGTTTAATTGTAATTTTAAACAACTTGGTACTATTTTGTGTTACCATTTAAAAAAAATTATTAAAATTGCTCGATTGGTTTTTGTTTTACGACCGATTACATAAATTTTTTTCCGTGTTTTGCACTAAAAAGCGTTCAGAAAGTATTTTATTGTACAGTTTTTACAATTTTTATAATTTCAATCTTTATTACAACATTTAGAGTTATTGTTTAGAACAAATTTGATTAAAAATTACAAATTAATTTTTGTTTTACGCCAAATTACGGAAGAATGTTAACATTTTTTACACTTAGAAGCTTACAAAATCAATTTTGTAGTAATTTTATTGCTATTTTTGTGATTTTAATATATTTAAAATCAACATTTCTAACTAACAAACAAATTTGATCAAATTTTTCCGATTAGTTTTTGTTTTGTGACCGATTTTGTACAGATTCTATTGTTTATTGCGTTTATAAACCTTACAAAAACTTTTTTAAACTAATAAATTGTGTTTAATTGTAATTTTAAACAACTTGGTGATATCTTGTGCTACTATTTAAAAAATGTTATTAAAATTGCTCGATTGGTTTTTGTTTTACGACCGATTACGTAAGAATTTTTTCGTTTTTGCACTAAAAAGCGTTCAGAAAGTATTTTACCGTACAGTTTTTATAATTTTTTTTAATTCAGTCTTTTTCATAACATTTAGTGTTAGTTTCCAGCATATTTGATCAAAATTTACCGATTAATTTTTGTTTTACGCCGTACAACGGAAGAATTTTAACACTTTTTACACTTAAAAGCTTACAAAATCAATTTTGTAGTAAAAGTAATGCTATTTTTGTAATTCTAATATATAATAACAACAAAATTTGATCAAATTTGTCCGATTAGATTTTGTTTTATGACCGATTTTGTACAGATTCTTTCGTTTATTGCGATTATAAACTTTACAAAAAAAATTTTAACGTAACAAGTTGTGCTTAATTGTAATTTTAAACAATTTGGTAATATCTTGTGCTACTATTTAGAAAATTTTATTAAAATTGTTTGATTAGTTTTTGTTTACGACCGATTACGTACATTTTTTTCCGTTTTTTGCACTAAAAAGCGTTCAGAAAATATTTTACCGTACAGTTTTTACAATTTTTATATATTCAATCTTTTTTACAACATTTATTGTTAGTCTTCAGCAAATTTTAATAAAAATTACCGATTAATTTTTGTTTTACGTCAGATTACGGAAGCATTTTAACACTTTTTACACTTAAAAGCTTACAAAATCATTTTTGTAGTAAATTTAATGCTATTTTTGTAGTTTTAACATATTTAACAACAACATTTCTAACTAGCAAACAAATTTTATCAATTTTGTTCGATTAGTTTTTGTTTTATGACCGATTTTGTACAGATTCCATCGTTTATTGCGTTTATAAACCTTAAAAAAACTTTTTTAACGTGACAAATTGTACTTATATGTAATTGTAAACAAGTTGGTAACATCTTGTGTTACTATTTAGAAATTTTTATTAAAATTCTCAAATAGTTTTTGTTTTACGACTGATTACGTAAAATTTTTTCCGTTTTTTGCATTAAAAAGCGTTTAGAAAGTATTTTACCGTACATTTATTACAATTTTTATAGTTTCAATCCTTTTTATAACTTTTAGTGTTAGTTTGCAGCAAATTTGATCAAAATTCACCGATTAATTTTTGTTTTAGGCCAGATTATGGAAGCATTTTAACACTTTTTACAATTAAAAGCTTACAAAATTATCTTTGTATTAAAACTAATGCTATTTTTGTAATTTTAACATATTTAATAACAACATTTCTAACTAACAAACAAATTTTATCAAATTTGTCCGATTAGTTTTTGTTTTATGACCGATTTTGTACAGATTCTATCGTTTATTGCGTTTATAAACTTTACAAAAAAAATTTTAACGTAACAAGTTGTGCTTAATTGTAATTTTAAACAATTTGGTAATATCTTGTGCTATTATTTAGAAAATTCATTCGATTCATTATTAATATTCCCTGCAATGCTATTGAAACAAATTTTCGTGCTCGTAGTATAGACGCACAACCTGCTCGCCCTAAGCCGATCACCCCCGAAAATCAACGACGATTGTTAACATCTCCTGCTGCAGTGATATCAACATGGCCGAACTATGTAGTGAAAATTTGCAAATAATAACGTTGTAATTGCACATTTGAGCCGGGAAATTGTAAAATGCAGACGCATATTGATGTCTATAAGTTGAGAATTGATAGTTGAGTTGAATTACTTGGGTGCAACGTGTGATGTATTTGGTTCATTGTTGATAAATCCGGCCCGATCCAGCTATGCTACAAACCAATTCCGATTGATCATAATACAATTCGGTTAGATTCTAGCTTAATTTCTGTAGTAATATCTTTGTTTTCACTACATAACCATAAATGTTGACTTGAATTAAATATTAAATGATTTCTAATTAATTAATTCTTTCTTACAGCTGATGCGACGTCATGACTTATTTAATAAAATGCTTTACACAAGATGGCTGGCTTTTGGTGCATCTTTGGAAGGAATGATTGCTGCCTTGCCGGAGCAGTGGAGCTGCAATAGTTGTGAGTTATTTTAATTGCAATTGTGTTTGATTTTTTTCTATATCTGATATGTGCTTGGTGACTATTAAATTTAATTTGGTCTTTATAAAATTATTCTTTTTTAATTTATTTGTACAATGTTAATAATTTGATCTAAATTTTTGGTCAACACATTCTTATAGTATTTGGGCATCATTACTGTTTGATCTCTAGGAACACTTAAAGGAAAAAAAAATATCAATTTATTTTAGTACAATAAAAAAAAGTTTTATCATTTTTTTATTATTTTGTTTATTCAAAGAAAAAAAAAATTTGACTTTTGCTTTATTTGATATTTTTGCATTTAAAAGTTTACGAAAACCATTTTATTAAATTATAAATGCAGCTTTAATAATTTTAATGTTTTTAACAACATTTGACCTTACTAACAACAAAGTAGTCTTTTGATTGGTATATGAGAGTATGAAACCCATAAAAAAAAATTCTACAATTTTTTTAAGTTTTTTTGTTGTTTTTTAACTTAATCGCATTTTTTGTTTAAAAACCGCAATTTTAACTCAAAAAAATCAATTTACTAATGAAATCGATCAGAAATTTTCCGTAGAAACCAAATCTGGTGCCATTTCAAGTCTATACCCTGTCTATAAGCCGCAAAAGCCATAAAACCATGTTTTTCTTCTCAGTGGGCTAGGCAAAAAGGAGCTTTTTTTAAATTTTTTTTAATCGCCAAAGTTGACGTGTTTTGATGTAAATTAATTAGAAAATATAAATTTGTTTTGTGTATTTGGGTTTTAAAGGTCTAAAACACAAAAAAACTGCAAAAATAAGCCTATTTTTCAACATAAACTTTTATAAATGCACATTTAGCAGTTTTCAGAGAAACTATACACCAAATACTATTAAAAAACTGAGTTTTGCAATCAATTTTACATAGAAAATAGTCAGTGTCGTACTTATCTGGCGATAAAAATCTCAACTAGAAAAAAAAAATTTGTTCAACATTTACTTAAAATTTTTTTTTTTTTTATTTTTCTTAAAGACTATTTGGATTATATTTTTTTAAGCTTATTTCAGAAGTTTAACAAAGTCGTTTTTTGTTGTTTGAACCAATTTTGGATCATTTTACTCTTTGTTTGATAGTTTTTGCGCTTGCGGCACAAATTTTGACTCGATCTATCGGCGCGAAAATTAGATAATATTATTATTTTTGGCATTCAAACATAAATCCTCCTGGCGCTTATCAAAATTTGTTAAAAAAAGTTTTAAACCACACCCTAGTGTGTTTATAATATTTTTTGTGAATATAAAAAATAATTAATTTTTAACGCATTTTATGTCTGAAAATTTTGTTAACATTTCTTTCTAGATGGACTTTTCTATAGACGATGAGTACAACACTGACTATTTTTCATGTAAAATTGTCTCCAGAATTCAAATTTTTAATAATATTTGGTGTATTGTTCCTCCGAGCGCGGCTAAACGTGCATTTGTAAGAGTTTATGTTGAAGAATAGGCCTACTTTGCAGATTTGCAGAGTTTTAGACTCTTAAAACCCAAATACACAGAACATATTTATATTTTTCAATTAATTTACATCAAAATACGTCAACTTTGTGGGTTAAAAAATTTTTAATAAATGCTCCTTTTTGCCAAGCCCGCTAAGAACAAAAACATGGTTTTATAGCTTTTGCGGCTTATTGACAGGGTATAGACTTGAAATGGCACCAGATTTGAATTCTACAAAAAATTTCTACTACTACTAAGTTATAGAAACTAAAAAAAAATACATAAACAATTTTCTCAATGCACCCCCCCCCCCTCAGCTTTGGTCCGTTTAAAATGGAATTGCTTTTAATTGGTTTTTGCTTAATAACCAATTAATTAAAAGTTTTGCCGTTTTTTGCAATTAAAGGGTTACGAAAAGCATTTTGTTACATTATAACTGCAATTTTAGTAATTTTTATATTTTTACCAACATCCTATGATACTTTCCAACAAATTTGATTAAAATCGCCCAATCAGTTTTTGTTTTACGATCAATTACGTAAAAATTTTACGGTTTTTTGCGCTTATAAAGCTTACAAAAACTATTTTAACGTAAAATATTTACGATTTTACAATTTTAATTTGTTAAGTAACTGTTTGTGTTGCATTCCAGCAAATTTTATTAAAATCACTCGATAGGTTTTTGTTTTACGAGCAATTATGTACAAATTTTACGGTTTTTTGGTTTTTAGTTAATAAAAACTGATTTGACCTGAAAATATTATGATTTTATAATTTCAGTTTATTTACAGTTTGAGTTAGTATCCAGCAAATTTCATTAAAATTGCTTGATAGGTTTATGTTTTACGACTGATTACGTAATAATTTTTTTGGGTTTTGCTTCAATAAAGCTTACAAAAATCAATTTAACCTAAAAAATTATACATCTTTATAACTTTACTCTGTTTTTGCAACAATTTGTTTCACTTTTCAGTAAATATTATTAAAATTGTTAAATTGGTTTTTGTTTTACGAATAATTACGTAAAACTTATATGTTTTTTTACGATTATGAAGCTTACAAAAACTATTTTAACCTAATAATGTTATGATTTTATAACTTCAATATATTTTGCAACAGTTTTAGATGTTTTACAACAAATTTTATGAAAATCGTCCGATTGGTTTTTGTTTTGCGACAAATTACGGAAGAATTTTACAGTTGTTGCACTTAAATGCGTACAAAAACAATTTTTTTGTAAAGTTATTGCCACAATTCCAATATTTTTAATAACATATTATCTTATTAACAAACTTAATTTGATTAAATTTGGTCGATTAGTTTTTGTTTTATGGACAATTTTGTACGGATTTTTGCAATTATTACATTTATAAACCTTCCAAAAACAATTTTTAAGTACCAAATTGTGTTTGTTGTTATTCTAAACACTTCAGTAATATTGTGTGCTACTAATTAGAAAATTTTATTAAAATTGCCCGATTAGTTTTTGTTTTACAACTAAATACGTAAGAATTTTACCGTTTTCTGCACTATAAAGCATTCAGAAAGTATTTTACCGTACACGTCTTACTATTTTTATTATTTCAATTTATTTCACAACTTTACTTTTTAGTAATTTTCATCAAAATTGTTAGATTAATTTTGGTTTTACAACAAATTACGGAAGAATTTTACAATTATTTGCACTTAAAAACTCTTTAAAACATTTTTGTAGTAAATTTATTGCTATTTTTGTAATTTTAATATATTTATTAACAACATTTCTAACTAGCAAACAAATTTGAACAAATTTGTCCGATTAGTTTTTGTTTTATGACCGATTTTGTACAGATTCAATCATTTATTGCGTTTATAAACCTTACAAAAACTTTTTTAACGAAACAAATTGTATTTAATTGTAATTTTTAAAAATTTGTTAATATCTTGTGTTACCATTTAAAAAAATTTATTAAAATTGCTCAATTGGTTTTTGTTTTACGACCGATTACGTAAGAGTTTTTTAGTTTTTTAAACTAAAAAGCGTTCAGAAAGTATTTTACCGTACAGTTTTTACAATTTTTATAATTTCAATCTTTTTTACAACATTTAGAGTTATTGTTTAGAACAAATTTGATTAAAAATTACAAATTAATTTTTGTCTTACGCCAAATTACGGAAGAATTTTAACACTTTTTACACTTAGAAGCTTACAAAATCAATTTTGTAGTAATTTTATTGCTATTTTTGTGATTTTAATATATTTAAAATCAACATTTCTAACTAAAAAACAAATTTGATCAAATTTTTCCGATTAGTTTTTGTTTTGTGACCGATTTTGTACAGATTTTATCGTTTATTGCTTTTATAAACCTTACAAAAACTTTTTAAACAAAACAAATTGTGTTTAATTGCAATTTTAAACAACTTAGTAATATCTTGTGTTACTAGTTAGAAAATTTTATTAAAATTGCTCGATTGGTTTTTATTTTACGACAGATTACGTAAATTTTTTTCATTTTTTGCACTAAAAAACGTTCAGAAAGTATTTTACCGCACAGTTTTTACAAATTTTATAATTTCAATTCTTTTCATAACATTTAGTGTTAGTTTCCAGCAAGTTTGATCAAAATTTACCGATTAATTTTTGTTTTACGCCAGACTACGGAAGAATTTTAACACTTTTTACACTTAAAAGCTTACAAAATCAATTTTGTAGTAAAACTAATGCTATTTTTGTAATTCTAATATATAATAACAACATTTCTAACTAACAAACAAATTTGATCAAATTTGTCCGATTAGATTTTGTTTTATGACCAATTTTGTACAGATTCTTTCGTTTATTGCGTTTATAAACTTTACAAAAACTTTTTTAACGTAACAAGTTGTGCTTAATTATAATTTTAAACAATTTGGTAATATCTTGTGGTACTATTTAGAAAATTTTATTAAAATTGTTTGATTAGTTTTTGTTTTACGACCGATTACGTAAAATTTTTTCCGTTTTTTGCACTAAAAAGCGTTCAGAAAATATTTTACCGTACAGTTGTTACAATTTTTATAATTTAAATTCTTTTCACAACATTTAATGTTAGTTTCCAGCAAATTTGATCAAAATTTATTGATTAATTTTTGTTTTACGTCAGATTACGGAATAATTTTAACACTGTTTACAATTAAAAGCTTACAAAATCAATTTTGTAGTAAAATTAATGCCATTTTTGTAATTTTAACATGTTTAATAACAACATTTCTAACTAACAAACATATTTAATTAAATTTGTTTGATCAGTTTTTGTTTTGTGACTGATTTTGTACAGATTCTACCGTTTATTGCGTTTATAAACCTTACAAAAACTTTGTTAACGTAACAAATTGTGTTTAATTGTAATTTTAAACAACTTGGTAAAATTTTGTGTTACTAATTAAAAAGTTTTATCAAAATTTCTCAATTGAATTTTGTTTTACGACCGATTACATAAGAATTTTTCTGTTTTTTGCACTAAGCGTTCAGAAAGTATTTTACCGTACAGTTTTTACAATTTTTAAAATTTCAATCTTTTTTACAAAATTTATTGTTAGTTTCCAGCAAATTTGATCAAAATTTACCGATTAAATATTGCTTTACGCCAGATTACGGAAGAATTTTAACACTTTTTACACTTAAAAACTTACAAAAACAATTTTTTGTAAGTTTATTGCTTGTATTTTAATTCCAATTTATTTAATAACAAAATTTTCAATTAGCAATTAAATTTGATCAAATTTGACCGATTGGTTTTTGTTTTATGACCGATATTTTACCGTTTTTTTTGTTTATTGCGTTTATAAGCCTTACAAAAACAATTTTTAAGCAACAAATTGTGTTTGTTTGTAATTCTAAACACTTCAGTAATACCTTGTACTATTATTTAGAAAATTTTATCAAAATTGTTTAATTGGTTTTTGTTTTACGACCGATTACGTTAGAATTTTACCGTTTTTTGGAGGTAAAAACTTTAAAAAAGTATTTTAAATTACAAATGTTACAATTTTGATAATACTAATCTGTTCCACAATAGTTTGCGTTACTTTTCAGCAAATTTGATTAAAATTGCTAGATTAGTTTTTGTTTTACGAACGATTACGTTAGAGTTTTATCGTTTTTTGCACTACAAATTGCACAGAAAGTGTTTTACTGTACAAATGTTGATTACAGTAACTCAGCTTTTGCGTGTTTTGCATAAATATGTGTTACAAATTACAAATTTGTCTGTGATTTAACTGTCAATTAATAAACATTTTTTTATGTACGAAATAACTCTACAGTTACCTAGATTAATCATAGCTTCATATAATTACATTCTTTTATAATTTATAAAAATTAATTCAATTCATTCTTAATATTCCCTGCAATGCTATTACAACAAAATTTCGTGCTCGTAGTATAGACGCACAACCTGCTCGCCCGACGCCGATCACTCCCGAAGATTGACGATGAGTGTTTACATCTCCTGCTACAGTCATATCAAGATGGCCGAATTATGTAGTGAAAATTTGCAACTAATAACGTCGTAATTGCACATTTGAGCTTGGAAATTGTAAAATGCAGACGCAGATTGATGTCTACAAGGTGAGAATTGCGAGTTGAGTTGAATTACTTGAGTGCAGCGTATGATTTATTTGGTTTATGTTGATAAATCCGGCCTGATCTAGCCGGCGTATGTTATGTTATAAATCAATTCCATGTGATCATAATAAAATTTTGTTAGATTCTAGCTTGATTTCTGTAGTAATATTTTTGTTTTCACTGCATAATCATAAATGTTGGCTTGAATTAAATATAAAATAATTTCTAATGAATTAGTTCATTCTTACAGCTGATGTGACGTCATGACCTACTTAATAAAATGCTTTACACAAGAAAGCTGGCTTTTGGTGCATCTTTGGAAGAAACTGTGAGTTGCTGTTGATTGCTGCCTTGCCGGAGCAGTGGAGCTGCAATAGTTGTGAGTTATATTAATTGCAATTGTGTTTGATTTCTTTCTTTATTTGATTTGTGCTTGGCGACTTTATTAAAATCAATTTGGTCTTCATAAAATTATGCTTTCTTAATTTATTTGTACAAAGTTATTAATTTGGTCTAAATATTAGTCAACACTTTCTTATAGTGTTTGGGCATCATTACTGTTTAATCTCTAAATACACTTAAAAAAAAAATTATCAATTTACTTTAGTACAATAAAAAAAAAGTTTTTTTAATTTTTTATTATTCTGTTTATTCAAAAAAAAAAAACTTTTGATTTGTGTTTGATTATTTGATAATTTTGCATTTAAAAATTTACGAAAACCATTTTATTAATGTATAACGGCAACTTTAGTCACTTTAATGTTTTTAACAACATTTAATCTTACTAACCACAAAACTTTATAAAAATTGCTTGATCGGTTTTTGTTTTATATCCAATTAATTAAAAATTTTGCCGTTTTTTCTAATTAAAAGTTTACAAAAATTATTTTATTACATTATAATTGCAATTTTAGTAATTTTTATATCTTTACCAATATCTTATGCTACTTTCTAGCAAATTTGATTTAAATTGCCCGATTAGTTTTTGTTTTACGAGCAATTACGTAAGAATTTTACGGTTTTTTGCGCTTATAATGTTTACAAAAACTATTTTAACGTAAAATGATTACAATTTTATAAATCCAATTTGTTAAGTAACTGTTTGTGTTGCATTCCAGCAAATTTTATTAAAATCACTCGATAGGTTTTTGTTTTACAAGCAATTATGTACAAATTTTACGGTTTTTTGGACTTATGAAGTTAATAAAAACTGTTTTGACCAGAAAATATTATGATTTTATAATTTCAGTTTATTTTGCAACTGTTCGAGTTAGTATCCAGCAAATTTGATTAAAATTGCTTGATAGGTTTTTGTTTTACGACCGATTACGTAAGAATTTTTTGGGATTTGCTTCAATTAAGCTTACTAAAACTATTTTAACGTAAAAGTATTACAATTTTACTCTGTTTTGCAACAGTTTGTTTCACATTTCAGCAAATTTTATTAAAATTGTTTAATTTGTTTTTGTTTTACGACCGATTACGTAAAAATTTTATGGTTTTTTACGTTTATGAAGCTTACAAAAATTATTTTAACCTAATAATAGTACCATTTTATAAGTTCAATGTATTTTGCAACAGTATGAGTTAATTTCTAACAAATATTATAAAAATCGTTCGATTGGTTTTTGTTTTACGACAAATTACGGAAGAATTTTCTTATTTTTGACTTAAAAGCTTACAAAAACAATTTTGTTGTAAATTAATTGTTGCAGTTACAATTTCAATATTTTAACTAACATATTATCTTACTAATAAAACAAGTTTGATTAAATTTGGTTGAATAGTTTTTGTTTAATGAACGATTTTGTACGGATTTTTGCGATTATTACACTTAAACCTATCAAAAACAATTTTTAAGTACCAAATTGTGTTTGTTGTTATTCTAAACACTTCAGTAAAATTGTGTGCTATTAAATAGAAAATTGTATCAAAATTGTCCGATTAGTTTTTGTTTTACCACCAAATACGTAAGAAATTTACCGTTTTCTGCACAATAAAGCATTCAAAAAGCATTTTACCGTACAAATGTTACTACTTTTATAATTTCAATTTATTTCACAACGCTTTTTCTTACTTTTTAGTAAATTTGATCAAAATTGTTAGATTAGTTTTGGTTTTACAACAAATTACGGAAAATTTTTGCAATTATTTGCACTTAAAAGCTTACGAAAACAATTTTGTAGTTAATTTATTTTTATTTTTGTAATTCAAATATATTTAATAACAATATATCTAACTAACAAACAAATTTGATTAAATTTGTTCCATTAGTTTTTGTTTTATGATCGATTTTGTACAGATTATATCGTTTATTTCGTTTATAAACCTTACAAAAACTTTTTTAACGTAACAAGTTGTGTTTAATTGTTATTTTAAACAACTTGGTAATATTTTGTGTTACTATTTAGAAAATTTTATTAAAATTGCTCGATTGGTTTTTGTTTTACGACCGATTACGTAAGAATTTTTCCGTTTTTTTGCACTAAAACGCGTTCAGAAAGAATTTTACCGTACAGTTTTTACAATTTTATTTAATTTCAATTTTTTTTACAACATTAAGTGTTAGTTTCCAGCAAAATTGATTAAAATTTACCGATATATTTCTGTTTTACGCCAGAATACGGAAAAATTTTAACACTTTTTACACTTAAAAGCTTACAAAAGTAATTTTGTGTTAAAATTAATGCTATTTTTGTAATTTTAACATATTTAATAACAACATTTCTAACTAGCAAACAAATTTGATTAAATTTGTCCGATTAGCTTTTGTTTTATGACCGATTTTGTACGGATTCTATTGTTTATTGCGTTTATAAACCTTACAAAAAATTTTTAACGTAACAAATTGTTTTTAATTGTAATTTTAAACAACTTGTTAACATCTTGTGTTAATAATTAGAAAGTTTTATCAAAATTGCTTAATTGAATTTTGTTTTACGACCGATTACGAAAGAATTTTTCCGTTTTTTGCACTAAAACGCGTTCAGAAAGAATTTTACCGTACAGTTTTTACAATTTTTTTAATTTCAATCTTTTTTACAACATTAAGTGTTAGTTTCCAGCAAATTTTATCAAAATTTACCGATTAATTTTTGTTTTAGGCCAGATTACGGAAGCATTTTAACACTTTTAAAAGCTTACAAAATCAATTTTGTATTAAAATTAATGCTATTTTTGTAATTTTAACATATTTAATAACAACATTTCTAACTAACAAACAAATTTGATCAAGTTTGTCTGAATAGTTTTTGTTTTATGACCGACTTTGTACAAATTCTATTGTTTATTGCGTTTATAAACCTTACAAAAACTTTTTTAACGTAACAAATTGTGTTTAATTGTATTTTTAAACAATTTGGTGATGTCTTGTGTTACAATTTAAAGAAAATTATTAATATTGCCCGATTGGTTTTTATTTTACGCCCAATTACGTAAAAATTTTCCGTTTTTTGCACTAAAAAGCGTTCAGAAAGTATTTTACCGTACAGTTTTTACAATTTTTATAATTTCAATCTTTTTTACAACATTAAGTGTTAGTTTCCAGCAAATTTAATCAAAATTTACCAATTAATTTTTGTTTTACGTCAGATTACGGAAGCAATTTAACACTTTTTACACTTAAAAGCTTACAAAATCATTTTTGTAGTAAAATTAATGCTAATTTTGTAATTTTAACATATTTATTAACAACATTTCTAAATAACAAACAAATTTGATCAAATTTGTCCGATTAGTTTATGTTTTATGACCGGTTTTGTACAGATTCTATTGTTTATTGCGTTTATAAACCTTAAAAAAAAATTTAACGTAACAAAGTGCTTAATTGTAATTTTAAACAATTTGGTAATATCTTGTGCTATTATTTAGAAAATTTTATTAAAATTACTAGATTAGTTTTTGTTTTACAAACGATTACGTTAGAATTTTACCGTTTTTTGCACTACAAATTGCACAGAAAGTATTTTACCGTACAAATGTTGATTACATTAACTATCAGTTTTTAAGTGTTTTGCAAAAATATATGTTAAAAACTTCAAATTGATCTGTGATTTAACTGTCAATTAATAGACATTTTTTATGTACGAATTAACTCTACAGTTACCTAGATTAATTATAGCTTCATATAATTACATTCTTTTATATTTTATAAAATTTAATTCAATTCATTATTAATATTCCCTGCAATGCTATTGAAACAAATTTTCGTGCTCGTAGTATAGACGCACAACCTGCTCGCCCGACGCCGATCACTCCCGAAGATTGACGATGAGTGTTTACATCTCCTGCTACAGTCATATCAAGATGGCCGAATTATGTAGTGAAAATTTGCAACTAATAACGTCGTAATTGCACATTTGAGCCGGGAAATAGTAAAATACAGTCGCAGATTGATGTCTACAATGTGAGAATTGCGAGTTGAGTTGAATTACTTGAGTGCAGCGTATGATTTATTTGGTTTATGTTGATAAATCCGGCCCGATCTAGCCGGCGTATGCTATGCTTCAAATCAATTCCGATTGAGCATAATACAATTCTTGCTTGATTTCCGTACTTATACTTTTGCTCACAGTACATAACCATAAATGTTGGCTTGAATTAAATATTAAATGATTTTTAATTAATTAATTCTTTCTTACAGCTGATGTGACGTCATGACCTATTTAATAAAATGCTTTACACAAGATGGCTGGCTTTTGGTGCATCTTTGGAAGGAATTGTGAGTTGCTGTTGATTGCTGCCTTGCCGGAGCAGTGGAGCTGCAATAGTTGTAAGTTATATTAATTGCGATTGTGTTTGATTTCTTTCTTTATTTGATTTGTGCTTATTAAAATCAATTTGGCCATCAACAAACTATGCAAAAATAAATAAATACTAACTTACCTTTTTCAACTTCTTATACATAAAGCCGCGTACACACTTGCACTATTAAATTAAAACATTTTAGAATCAAATTAAAACAAATGATTATAATTATATAAGTTATTTACTTAGGGCACAGCTATATTTAACAATATACAGATACAGTATTAGGATAAATCTATTTACAATAGGGTTTTCTTAAAGTTCTTTTTTGTTGCGACCTCCTTGCACATCATCATTTATCATACATCTAATCAAAAAATTTATAGTACAAAAACTTAAAGACATCTCCATTTTATGCCGCTTGTTGGGATTCAGGGGGGGGATTGATGTAAAAATCAATATATGTACAGGTAAAAACAAATGCATAAAACAAGAAAATATACTTGGCACAGTATTTAGGGGCGAAATTAATCAATTAATTAATAATAAAATCTGACACAAATTTAATAATAATAATAATAATAATAATAACAAATGTGTCATGTTAAAGCCTACATTGATATTTAATTACAGTCCATAATTAATTTTGTACAAAAGGAAACATACTTTGTACATTTTGTTTTAATTTAATTTTTTGGGGGGGGAAATATAATTTAATATGTACAAGTTGACTTACACACGTAAAAAATTGCACATGAGATAATTAAAAAAGCTTCCTAAAAAAGCGTATAGGTAATCCGGCGCAATTGTTAAAACAAAAAAAATTATTTACATTTTAATTTGTTTGTTGAAAATTTACAATATATCTCTCTGATTTGTTTTGTGTTTTAAATTAGCTTTGTTTGTGTGTGTGTGTGTGTCGTGTGTTAGTTTTCCCTAGCCCTTTTGGCAAGGGCCTTTGCTAGCTACCACACCAGACCCTCGTTTAACTGTTGCGGGTTATCGGAGAAATTGCCGGGCGACATGAATTCGGGGCTTCCACCTCGGCCGGATCCTTGCATCATCTGGTCGGGGCCGGGTGGTTGTTGTAGGAAGGGACCCTGTTCGTTGGGCATGCCGCCGAAATCGCCGCCCATTGGTAAAGGACCGCCATGATCCATTGGACCACCTGAAACAAAAAAAAGTTATTGTTAGTACAAAATTGTAAGTTGTCGCTAAGCGATTTTGTTGCTAAGCAAATTTGTCGCTTTGCAATTAAAATTATTCAAGGGACAACAAATAAAGTGACATTTTGTCGCTTCGCGATTGACAGATTGACAGAAATCAAAGCTACAGATCAGTATGAAACCCGCAACGACATTCAGTTTTTATTTGCCGCTTTGCGATTAAAAATAATCAAGTGACGACAAATCAAGAGACATTGTGTCGCTTCGCGGTTGACAGATTGACAGAAATCAAAGCTACAGATCAGTATGAAACCTGCAACAACATTCAGTTACTATTTGTCGCTTCGCGATTAAAGATAATCAAGTGACGACAAATCAAGTGACATTTTGTCGCTTCGCAATTGACAGATTGACAGAAATCAAATCTACAGATTAATATAAAACCCGCAACGACATTCAGTTACTATTTGTCGCTTCGCGATTAAAGATAATCAAGTGACAACAAATCAAGCGACATTTTGTCGCTTTGCGGTTGACAGATTGACAGAAATCAAACCTACAAATCAGTATAAAACTCGCAACAACATTCAGTTACTATTTGTCGCTTCGCGATTAAAGATAATCAAGTGACAACAAATCAAGCGACATTTTGTCGCTTTGCGGTTGACAGATTGACAGAAATCAAACCTACAAATCAGTATAAAACTCGCAACAACATTCAGTTACTATTTGTCGCTTCGCGATTAAAGATAATCAAGTGACGACAAATCAAGTGACATTTTGTTGCTCTGCGATTGACAGATTGACAGAAATCAAAGCTACAGATCAGTATGAAACCAGCGACAACATTTAATTACTATTTGTCGCTTCGCAATTTAAAATAATCAAGTGACGGCAAATCAAGCGACATTTTGTCGCTTCGCGATTGACTGATTAACAGAAATCAAAGCTACAGATCAGTATGAAACCAGCGACGACATTCAGTTACTATTTGTCGCTTCGCAATTTAAAATAATCAAGTGACGGCAAATCAAGCGACATTTTGTCGCTTTGCGATTGACTGATTAACAGAAATCAAAGCTACAGATTAGTATGAAACCCGCAACAACATTCAGTTAATATTTGTCGCTTTGCAATTAAAGATAATCAAGTGACGACTAATCTAGTGCCATTTTGTCGATTCGCAATTGACAGATTGACAGAAATCAAAGCTACAGATCAGTATAAAACCCGCAACAACATTCAGTTACTATTTGTCGCTTCGCGATTAAAGATAATCAAGTGACGACTAATCAAGCGACATTTTGTCGCTTCGCGATTGACAGATTGACAGAAAGCAAATCTACAAATCAGTATGAAACCTGCAACGACATTCAGTTACTATTTGTCGCTTCGCAATTAAAGATAATCAAGTAAAGACAAATCAAGTGACATTTTGTCGCTTCGCGATTGACAGATTGACAGAAATCAAAGCTACAGATCAGTATGAAACCCGCGACGACATTCAGTTACTATTTGTCGCTTCGCGATTAAAGATATTCAAGTAAAAAAAATCAAGTGACATTTTGTCGCTTCACAATTGACAGAAATCAAAGCTACAGATCAGTATGAAACCAGCGACGACATTCAGTTATTATTTGTTACTTCGCAATTTAAAATAATCAAGTGACGTTAAATCAAGTGACACTTTGTCGCTTTGCGATTGACAGATATCAAAATAACAAAAATAACATTAAACCCGCAATAACTGTCAGTAAGTATTAGTCGCTTTGCAATTAATGTTAGAAGTGTTATTAACTTAAGTGTAACTTTGTCGCTTCGCGATTGACAGAAATCAAAATTACAAAAATAACTTCAAACCCGCAATAACTGTCAGTAAGTATTAGTCGCTTCGCGATTAAAGTTAGAATTGTTATTAACTTAAGTGTCACTTTGTCGCTTCCCGATTGACAGAAATCAAAATCACAAAAATAACTTCAAACCCGCAATAACTGACAGTAAGTATTAGTCGCTTCGCGAATAATGTTTGAAGTGTTATTAACTTAGGTGTCACTTTGTCGCTTCGCGATTGACAGAATTCAAAATTACAAAAATAACTTCAAACCCGCAATAACTGTCAACAAGTATTAGTCGCTTCGCGATTAAAGTTCGAATTGTTATTAACTTAAGTGTCAAAATAACAAAAATAACATTAAACCCGCAATAACTGTCAGTAAGTATTAGTCGCTTCACGATTAATGTTAGAAGTGTTATTAACTCAAGTGTCACTTTGTCGCTTCGCAATTGACAGAAATCAAAATCACAAAAATAATTTCAAACCCGCAATAACTGTCAGTAAGTATTAGTTGCTTCGCGATTAGTGTTAGAAGTGTTATTAACTTAAGTGTCACTTTGTCGCTTTGCGATTGACAGATATCAAAATAACAAAAATAACATTAAACCCGCAACAACTGTCAGTGAGTAGTAGTCGCTTCGCGATTAATGTTAGAAGTATTATTAACTTAAGTGTCATTTTGTCGCTTCGTGATTGACAGATATCAAAATCATAAAAATAACTTCAAACCCGTATGAACTGTCAGTAAGTATTAGTCGCTTCGCGATTAATGTTAGAAATGTTATTAACTTAAGTGTCACTTTGTCGCTTCGTGATTGACAGATATCAAAATAACAAAAATAACATTAAACCCGTATGAACTGTCAGTAAGTAGTAGTCGCTTCGCGATTAATGTTAGGAGTGTTATTAACTTAAGTGTCACTTTGTCGCTTCGCGATTGACAGAAATCAAAATCACAAAAATAACTTCAAACCCGCAATAACTGTCAGTAAGTATTAGTCGCTTCGCGATTAGTGTTAGAAATGTTATTAACTTAAGTGTCACTTTGTCGCTTCGCAATTGACAGAAATCAAAATAACAAAAATAACATTAAACCCGCAATAAATGTCAGTAAGTATTAGTCGCTTCGCGATTAATGTTTGAAGTGTTATTAACTTAAGTGTCACTTTGTCGCTTCGCGATTGACAGAAATCAGAATAACAAAAATAACATTAAACCCGCATAAACTGTCAGTGAGTAGTAGTCGCTTCACAAATAATGATAGAAATGTTATTAACTTAAGTGTCACTTTGTCGCTTTGCGATTGACAGATATCAAAATAACAAAAATAACATTAAACCCGTATGAACTGTCAGTAAGTATTAGTCGCATCGCGATTATTGTTAGAAGTGTTATTAACTTAAGTGTCACTTTGTCGCTTTGCGATTGATAGAAATCAAAATTACAAAAATAACATTAAACCCGCAATAACTGTCAGTAAGTATTAGTCGCTTTGCGATTAATATTTGAAGTGTTATTAACTTAAATGTCACTTTGTCGCTTCGCGATTGACAGAAATCAAAATTACAAAAATAACATTAAACCAGCAATAACTGTCAGTAAGTAATAGTCGCATCGCGATTAAAGTTAGAATTGTTATTAACTTAAGTGTCACTTTGTCGCTTCGCGATTGACAGATATCAAAATAACAAAAATTACTTCAAACCCGCAATAATTGTCAGTGAGTAGTAGTCGCTTCGCGATTAAAGTTAGAATTGTTATAAACTTAAGTGTCACTTTGTCGCTTCGCAATTGACAGATATCAAAATAACAAAAATAACATTAAACCCGCAATAACTGTCAGTAAGTATTAGTCGCTTCACGATTAATGTTAGAAGTGTTATTAACTTAAGTGTTACTTTGTCGCTTCGCGATTGACAGATATCAAGACGACA
The DNA here is from genome assembly GCA_963932245.1 of Tachinus rufipes. Taxonomy (NCBI): domain Eukaryota; kingdom Metazoa; phylum Arthropoda; class Insecta; order Coleoptera; family Staphylinidae; genus Tachinus; species Tachinus rufipes. The sequence goes on along the minus strand of OZ010748.1, from coordinate 87,218,852 downwards.
AATAAATATTAAACTTTAAGTATCTAATTATCGCTTCGCTATTTGTGTTATAAGTAAAAACAACTTAACTGTCACTTTATCGCTTCGCGATTGACAGATATCAAAACGACAAATGAATATCAAACCAGCGATAACTTTAAGTGACTATTTGTCGCTTCGCGATTGATGTTATAAGTAAAAACAACTTAAATGTCACTTTGTCGCTTCGCGATTGACAGATATCAAGACGACAAATGAATATTAAACTTTAAAAGACTATTTGTCGCTTCGCAATTAATGTTTTAAGTAAAAACAACTTAAAAGTCACTTTGTCGCTTCGCGATTGACAGATTTCAAAACGACAAATGAATATTAAACTTTAAGTGACTATTTGTCGCTTCGCGATTGATGTTTTAAGTAAAAACAACTTAAAAGTCACTTTGTCGCTTCGCGATTGACAGATTTCAAAACGACAAATGAATATTAAACTTTAAGTGACTATTTGTCGCTTCGCGATTGATGTTATAAGTAAAAACAACTTAAATGTCACTTTGTCGCTTCGCGATTGACAGATATCAAAATGACAAATAAATATGAAACTTTAAGTGACTATTTGTCGCTTCGCAATTGATGTTGTAAGTAAAAACAACTTAAATGTCACTTTGTCGCTTTGTTATTGACAGATATCAAAACGACAAATGAATATTAAACTTTAAGTGACTATTTGTCGCTTCGCGATTAATGCTATAAGTAAAAACAACTCAAATGTCACTTTGTCGCTTCGCGATTGACAGATATCAAGACGACAAATGACTATTAAACTTTAAGTAACTAATTGTCGCTTCGCGATTGATGTTATAAGTGAAAACAACTTAAATGTCACTTTATCGCTTCGCGATTGACAGATATCAAAGCGACAAATGAATATTAAGCCAGCAATAACTATAAGTGACTATTTGTCGCTTCGCGATTGATGTTATAAGTAAAAACAATTTAAATGTCACTTTGTCGCTTCGCGATTGACAGTTATCAAGACGTCAAATGAATATTAAACCACCAACAACATTAAGTGACTCTTTGTCGCTTCGCGATTGATGTTATAAGTAAAAACAACTTAAATGTCACTTTGTCGCTTCGCGATTGACAGATATCAAAATGACAAATAAATATGAAACTTTAAGTGACTATTTGTCGCTTCGCAATTGATGTTGTAAGTAAAAACAACTTAAATGTCACTTTGTCGCTTTGTTATTGACAGATATCAAAACGACAAATGAATATTAAACTTTAAGTGACTATTTGTCGCTTCGCGATTAATGCTATAAGTAAAAACAACTCAAATGTCACTTTGTCGCTTCGCGATTGACAGATATCAAGACGACAAATGACTATTAAACTTTAAGTAATTAATTGTCGCTTCGCGATTGATGTTATAAGTGAAAACAACTTAAATGTCACTTTATCGCTTCGCGATTGACAGATATCAAAGCGACAAATGAATATTAAGCCAGCAATAACTATAAGTGACTATTTGTCGCTTCGCGATTGATGTTATAAGTAAAAACAATTTAAATGTCACTTTGTCGCTTCGCGATTGACAGTTATCAAGACGTCAAATGAATATTAAACCACCAACAACATTAAGTGACTCTTTGTCGCTTCGCGATTGATGTTATAAGTAAAAACAACTTAAATGTCACTTTGTCGCTTTGCGATTGACAGATATCAAGACGACAAATGAATAATAAATTTTAAGTGACTACTTATCGCTTCGCGATTGTTGTTAAAAATAAGAACAACTTAAATATCACTTTGTCGCTTTGCGATTGACATATATCAAGATCATAGATCAATATAAAACTTTGCGATTGACGATAATGAAGTGACATCAACTCAAGTGTCACTTTGACAGTTTGCGATTGTCATAAATCAATATAAAGCATTCAGTGACAATTTGTCGTTTCACAAACAATAATAATCAAGTGACTACAACTCAACTGTCACTTTGACAGTTGATAATACTTAACATTAAACGCGTTATATAAATGAATGAATATTTACCTCCTTGGTTGAAATTCATCGGTTGTCCAGCTGGACCACCGCCCGGATGACCAGGATGTCCAGGGAAGAACGGACTATCGTGCGGATGGAATGGTGGACCACCGTAACCAAACTCGAATTTCCCATCGGCAAAATAGGGGAAGCCTCCAGGACCATCTTCTAAACCACCAGGCGACAGATTCATCGGAAAACCGCGCATCTTGCGGGTCGATCCGAAGAACGGACCGCGACCCATCGACGTCAGTTGTTTCAGTCGCCGCTCTTTCGACCGCTTATTTTGAAACCAGACCTGAAAAGAAAAGAAAAATGAATTAATTAAAATTGTAAAATGTTGTGGATATTTGCAACAAACTTCAAAATTCTGTCAATCGCAAAGCAATAATTATATATAAATACATTTTTAGGTTATGTGAACGCATTGTGATACGCCACTGGTTGAATAGTTTAAATTTTTGACAGTAGCGGCGTGAAATATTTTCCAATTTTTGTTAATTGATATTTATTTATTTAAGATCTATAATTGATTATCAAACAAAGTATAAATCTGTTCCAATTAATTCATTCATTTAGTTAATAAACAAACCAGTCGATTTAATTATCCCCATAAAACAGTTGGTAGTAATTAAAACATCTAGTGGTTTTTTAATTGTTGGTAATAAAATATCAGTTGGCATTAATTAAATTGATACGTTCGTGATTCATGGGACTTCAAAGCGGCGAGTTTAGTCGTCACCAGGGGCGGCGCAATGGGATAAGATTTGAAATTAGCCTAAAAATGTTAAATTGTTAACAATTAGCTTTTCTTATTGTTTGCTACAATGGGATTTTTTCGAGAACATATTGTATACAACGAGGGGGAACAATCGACGTGTTCGTGGCAGGAACAACTGACACATAGGTAGGGGGTGCTCGCAACACCGCCCGGGGTTACGGCCCGTCTGTCGGTCTGTCCGTGCGCCGGTCGCACAAAGGGCCCCCCTACACAAGAACCCCGCTGCTAGAGGGTGGTGTGTGGATTTATATATTGTAGCGGCGCCGTTTGCCCGATTCGATCCGCTCATAATTCACCGCAATTAATATTTTATATTTCGTCCATTCTTCATAAAAGAAATTTGACTGACAAATGCGGACCACCACACCACCACAAATAAACTATTTTTAAATTTGTTTGAAAAATAAATACCGAGTTGATTTGACGATGACTCCAAGCGCGTCGAGGCGAATGTAAGCAAATGCTGCTGGGAAATTGAGCGAAACTGCGAGGTGTGGTCTCATATGTTACACGCTCGCGTATCCATACCTCGAAATAAAATGCTGAAACGGTACGAAAATAAACAGTCATAACTCATGGAACGGTTTCTGATTCTTCTTACTCATTTCTTTTTTGCTTTTGCTTTTGTTTGTTTTTAAATTCATAATGTAAAGCAATAAAGAGAGGGGCAGAAGGGGCGGCCGGGAGGTCCTCTACGTGCGAGAATTTTATGGGAAAGTGATATTTATTGGCAGAAATGCGCGCTCCCCGATTCGGCACGCATATTTGGCACATCTGGGAACCATAAATTTCTCAATACAAATATTTCATTTTACTGCTACACCTCAACAAGTTCATTATTTTTAATCATTTAAAATAATCTACTTTGTGTACACAACTGACGTTTGACAGTTTTTGAGAAAAGACACCTTCTGTCAAAGTACATAACCTAAAATAGTCTAAATTGACAAATCCAATCAATTTATTTTTAATTTTTCGTAATTTTAACTGATTTCAATTGTTTTTTATTTAATATTCATCTTTTTTCAATCATTTTCATTGTTTTCTATTTAATTTGCATTGTTTTTCATAAATAAATTTTATTCGCAATTTAAATACTATCATAAATCTCTATCTGACAAATGTCAGATAACCATCGCCATATTTTGCCTTTCATAAGTTGACATCTGTCATATAATTAGATTTGTTTGCTACATCAAGAATTTGTACTTTCCAATCGATGAAAATCAAAGTCGAATATTTTAAATGACATCTGTCACAATGTTTTTCACCAATACCGATAGCTATCTTGTTTTTTGATTGTATCTGACATCTGTCAAGTTGTTCAAAGAATCAATTCAGCAAGTTTGTGATTATCAAATATATTTTAAAATTGACATTTATCAGAAAACTGTCAATTAAAAAAAAATTAAATTAAAAAAAAATGTCCTTATAGTGCATACCGTGACACAATTATAGCAAAAAGGTAAACAAAAATGTAAAAAATTTAGTGTAATATAAATACAGTGACAGCACTGTCAATCACAAAAAAATATAAAACTAAAAAAATACATTACATACGTGTAGTTCATACCGTGACACAATTTAACTACAAGGTTAAAAAAATGTCAAACATTTTGAGTGATATAACTACCCTGACAGTTCTCTGAATCACTAAAAAATATAAAAACTAAAAAAAAACATTATGTGCGTGTAGTGCATACCGTGACACAATTATAGCTACAAAAATGTCAAAAAAATTTAGTATTATAAGTACCTTGAGAACATTGTCAATCACAAACAAATAATAACTAAAAAATAAAACATGATGTGCGTGTAGTGCATACCGTGACACAGTTATAACTAGAAGCTCTACCAAAAACGTCATTTTTATTAATATAAGAACCGTGACAGATCTGCCAATTATTAAAAAAAATATAAAAACTAAAAAAATACATCACGTATGTGTCGTGCATACCGTGACACAACTAGAGCTACACGGTACAAAAAAAATGACAAGCTTGTTGTGTACAATACAATAAAATATACAATTTAAAAAACATTATGTAAGAGTAGTGCATACCGTGACACAACTATAGTTACAAGATACCAAAAAAAGTCAGACATTTTGAGTAATATAAATACCGTAACTAACAGAACTGTTTATCATAAAGAAATATAAAAACTTAAAAAACATATACTTGTCGTGCATACCGTGACACACCTAGAGGTACAAGGTACATTTTTTTAAATTTAAATGTTATAAGTGACAGATTTGTCAATCATAAAAAAGTATGAAAATACAAAAAATATACTTTTTTAGGTTAGGTTAGGTTAGGTGCATACCGTGACACAACTATAGCTACAAAGTACAAACAAAATATTAAACATTTTGAGTGATATGAGTACCGTAACAGAACTGTTTATCAGAAAAAAATATAAAAACTTAAAAAAAACATTTACTTGTCGCGCATACCGTGACACACGTAGAGGTAATTTTTCTTAGGTTAGGTTAGGTTAGATGCATACCGTGGCACAACTACACCTACAAAATACAACAATTCAAACATTTTGAGTTATATGAGTACTTTGAAAACTGACAATCACAAAGCAATTTTTGTACGAACATACGGTGACACAACTATATAAAAAAACTTGATGTACCTCCGTGTCGTGACTCATTTGCATAATAATAAATTATATTTAACTTTGTTTTTAGGTTAGGTTAGGTGCATACCGTGCCACAACTATAAAGCATCAATCAAAATTTCAAACATTTTGAGCTATATGAGTACCGTGACACAATCACTGAACATGTAAATGCCATACATAACCGTGACACAGCATATGATAGCTTATGATAGATTATAAATATTTTGATAATTTTAGACAAATTCTAAGCAATTTTTAAGAATTCAAAGACATTTTGACAGCTCATTTCATTACAGTTTAATTGATGTTTTGACAGTTTGTGTCAATTTATAGACATTTTGACAAATTATGATAACTCATAATCGATTTGACAGTTTGTGTGAACTTATGGACATTTTGACAGTTTATTAATATTTTAACAGTTCATAAACATTTTGACAGTTCAGTTCATTACAGTTCAATTAATGTTTTGACAGTTTGTGTCAATTTATAGACATTTTGACAAATTATGATAACTCATAAATGCTTTGACAGTTTGTGTAAATTTATAGACATTTATTTTGACAGTTTATAAATATTTTGACAGTTTATAAACATTTTGACAGCTTATAGACATTTTGACAGCTCAGTTCATTACAGTTCAATTGATGATTTGACAGTTTGTGTCAATTTATAGACATTTTGACAAACTATTATAACTCATAAACGCTTTGACAGTTTGTGTAAATTTATGTACATTTTGACAGTTTATTAATATTTTAACAGTTTATAAACATTTTGACAGTTCAGTTCATTACAGTTCAATTAATGTTTTGACAGTTTGTGTCAATTTATAGTCATTTTGACAAATTATAATAACTCATAAACGCCTTGACAGTTTGTGTATACTTATGGACATTTTGACAGTTTATAAATATTTTGACAGTTCGTAGACATTTTGACAGTTTAGTTTATTACAGTTCAATTGATGTTTTGACAGTTTGTGTCAATTTATAGACAAATTATAATAACTCATAAACGCTTTGACAGTTTGTATAAATTTATGTACATTTTGACAGTTTATTAACATTTTAACAGTTCAGAAACATTTTGACAGTTCAGTTCATTACAGTTCAATTTATGTTTTGACAGTTTGTGTCAATTTATAGACATTTTGACAAATTATGATAACTCATAAACGCTTTGACAGTTTGTGTAAATTTATGGACATTTTCACAGTTTATAAATATTTTGACAGTTCATAAACATTTTGACAGTTCAGTTTATTAATGTTTTGACAGTTTGTGTCAATTTATAAGACATTTTGACAAATTATGATGATTCATTTGACAGTTTGTGTCATTTTTATAGACATTTTGACAGATTATGATAGTTTTTTGATATTTTGACAGTTCATAGACATTTTGACAGTTTATGACATAATATAAGCATTTTTTTAAAATTCATAGACATTTTGACAGTTCAGTTCATTACAGTTCAAAGATGTTTTACAGTTTGAATCAATTTTTCGACATATTGACAGTTTATGACAGTTCTTATACAAACAGTTTTTGCTAATTTATATACATTTTGTCAGTAAGTAGACATTTTGACAGTTTATAAATATTTTGACAGTTTATGACAATATATAAACATTTTTACAATTTTTGCCAATTTGATAACATTTTGACAGTTTATGACAGTTTATAAATATTTTGACAGTTTATAAACATTTTGCCAGTTTAATAGATAAATGTTTCGGCAGTTTATGACAATTGTAGACATTTTGAAACCTTATTAGAGTTCATAGATGTTTTGACAGTTTAACTTTTAGATATATTGACAGTTTATGGCAGTTCTTGTTACTGTAATAAATATCTTATTTATTTTGACAGTTTATAACATTGTAAGACAACTTTACCTGCCATAAACTTCGCTAATATTTTGACTGTTTATGACAGATTATTGACATTTTGAGACTTTATTGTAGTTCATAGATGTTTTGACAGTTCAAATCAACTTTTAGTAATATTAACAGGTTGTAGATATTTTGACAGTTTATGACATTATCTTGACAGTTTGCAACAATATGTTGACAGTTTATTGATGTTTTGAAAGTTTGTGTCAATTCTAGACATTTTGACATATAATAGATATGGTATTTTAACAGTTTATAGACATTTTGACAGTTTAAGACAATTTATAGACAACTTTACAGTTTATACCGGTTTGTATATATTTTGACACTACTAATATGTTGACAGTTTATGACAGCTTATAGACATGTTGACAGGCATGTTGATACCATGTTACATTTGTTTATAGATATTTTGACAGTTTGAATCAACTTTTAGACCTATGACAGTTCATACACAAATTAAATAAATATTTTAAAAACTTATAGATAGTTTGACAGTTTATTGATGTCTTTGACAATTTATAGACATTTTGACAGTTTAAGACAATTTTATAGGTTATGGCGGTTTGTAGATATTTTGACAGTACATAAATGTTTTGACAGTTTGTGACAGTTTATAGAGATGTTTTGACATTTTGAATCAACTTTAAGATATACTGACACTTTATGACAGTTAGCATGTATTTTGACAGTTCATAGACATTTTGACAGTTTAAAACAATTTTACAGCTTTTGGCGGTTTGTAATTATTTTGACATAAATGTTTTGGCAGTTTATGACAGTTTATATACAATTTGAAACCTCATTACAGTTCATACATATTTTGACAGTTTGAATCAACTTTTAGACATATAAACAGTTTATGTTAATTTATAGACAATTTGATAGCATATGACAGTGTAGATATTCTGAGAAGTTATAGATATTTTGAGAGATATAAATACTTTAGACAGTTTACTTATGTAGTTACAGTTTGCGTCAATTTTATAGACATTTTGACAGCTTACAACAGTTTATAAATATTTTGACAGGTAATAGACATTTTGACAGTTTAAGACAATTTATTAAAAAAAAAGACAGTGCATTAATGTTTTGACAGTTTATTACAGTTTAGAGACATTTTGACACTTCATTGCAGTTTATAGATATAGACAATTTGACAGCTTATGACAGTAAAAAGATATTTTAGTAGTTTTTAGATATTTTTACAGGTTATTTATGTTGCTGTGTCAATTTTATAGACATTTTGACAGCTTACCACAGTTTGGCAGTTTAAGACAATTCAGACGGTTTGCTGATATTTTAACAGTATATAAATGTTTTGGCAGTTTATGACAGTTTATTCTTGACACCTCATTGACAGTTCATATTCAGTTTATGCTAGTTTATAGAAAATTTGACAGCTTACGACAGTTTATAGACGTTTAGACAGTTTAAGACAATTTTACAGATTATAGCGGTTTCTAGATATTTTGACAGAACTAATATTTTTTGGCAGTGTTTGACAGGATATTGAGATTTTGACACTTCAGATATTATGACAGTTCATTCATAATTTATGCTAATTTATGGCATTTTATTTGACAGTTTACGACAATGAGTCATTTTAACAGCGTACGACGGTTTATATTTTGACAATTTATGACAACATGCAGACATTTTGACAGCTTACATTTCATTGATGAGTTTATGTCAATTTATAGACATTTTGACAACTTATGATAATTCATAAATGTTTTGACATTTTCTGCTAATTTGACAGCTTATTGACAGTTTGTAAATATGTCAACATTTTAAATGATATAAATACCGTGACAGAACTGCCAATCACAAAGCAGTAACATATCGTACTCAATTAGGCATCTGTCAAAATTCAACAAAATTAATTTACATTTTCTAAACTGCAATTATGTAATTTTTTGACAGTTGGCAACATTGAAAACATTTAAAATGGCACAGTTCAAAACTGGTTTGGTTCAATATCTTCACCTTTACAAAACGTAAACATATTTTGTATTTGACAGCTGTCAAAATATCAAAAATAATGCAAATGTCAAAAATAATTTACTTTTTCAATAATATGGCAGTTAAGGTTTAAAGAAGAATTGCTACATTAACATTTTATATTGACAAAACTTGACAGTTGGGAGCCGTCTGTCAAATACTAATAAAGTTGCCAACTGTCAAATATCAAACTGACAACAGTCAAATACAAATAAATTGACAGCTTTCAAATATAATTAAATGTAATTTGTTTTTAACAATTGGTAAGTGTTGACAGCTGTCAAATACCAATGAAATTGACAGTTGTCAAATGTGCTTAAATGTCAATATTGTTTTTAACAACTAGCAGTTGTAATATTTAAATGTTATTCACCAACCATTGCTAAGTGTGTCAAGCTGTCAAAAACTAATGAAATTGACAGCTACTAATAAAAGTGACAGTTGTTATATACCAATAAAACTGACATAAGTCAAATGACAATGAATTTGACAGCTGCCAAAAACCAATAAAATTGACATTTGTCAACTAAATTAAATAGCAATAATTAAACACTACTCATTTGTATCATTAATAACAACAAATTTAAAACATATAATGAGGATCAATTTAACCTTTTTTGAACACCCTGTATATTACAATTTTGATTTTTGCATTACCAAACTTAAAAATAAACTTTTTTTTTTACTTGGAAATAATGATGACAATCAAAATGTAGTGAGTAAAATTTGCTTTATCAACGTTGCTGTGGAGACAGTGAATAATAATCTATATTATCAACGTTATATTTTATTTAAGCATTACTCACTTCTAACTAAATACAATGAAGATCAAAATAATTTTGCATAATTGTTGGTAATTATAAAAATATATAAATTCTATTATTATGGTTGTAAATATAAAGCAACAAATTTATGTCTTAATAAGTTGATTCATGTATGTAGAGAATAATGTGAAGGTGGATTCACACACTAAATAAAAGTCAATTCTCGTTTTGAATGCAACAATGGGCAAATTAGCACACACACACACACATGTCCCGACCGACCGACAAGTGCATAATAATTTATTGCCCCGTATACATACATATTTCTAAACAAGACAAATAAACTGGTTGTTACAAAACCGATTGGGGTGCGTTGTGATTGTTGCCGACTTTTATTTTCCGTATCATTTATTATTATACCCTTGGCATATAATAATAAATCCCTTGCAAAAATGTATAAGAAAAAGTCGAACAGACGGGACCGGTGCCCGCCTACCCAAATTTCCGAGGCCCCCTGCTGAAATTTGCCACAGTAAATAAAGCGAGGGTCGTTATATTGTAACTAACTATACCCCTTAAATGCCATAATTATCCAGCGAATTACGACATGTGTCTAATTTCGCATTAATCAATTGAAAATATTTAAAATCGGTCATGGGAATCATTACGATTTTCGTGGCTAATTAACATGAGATGCGTATTAGCGCCACTAAAAATAAGTAGAAAAAACAATTTTACGACTGGGTGTTTCCCCCCTTCCATCTATAATATCACCATGTGAAAAATAATAATATCGGGAGAGAATTAAACGTCGCACAGTGAGAGAGAACCGGCGGCCGTCGTAAACATCTCAAAATCGCCTGTAAAACCAAGCCGCGGTGCTTTTCACATATATAAATATTATTTTTAATACGGCTTTTACGACTTTATAAATATTTTATATATTCAGGTGTTAAGATTTTTGTACCTATGATATTTTATAGCCGGCTTTGATGAAGCCCGGCCAACCACAACTACAAAAAAAATAATAACGGATTAATAGATTCGTCTCGTGTAATTACAACGCCCTTAATTATAATTCTTTCCAGTGCAAACACGCGAGTATCATTATCCCATCATGTTATATTTACCTCCATTTAGCGCAAACAAGCAAAACCCCAATATTAAATTTTTTTAAGTATTGCATTGAATTATATGAATTTCGTGAAGAGGGCGTTGTGTCATCCACTTTTAATTTATCGTCTTTTCTACGTCCTGACGAAGTCATAACTTCTATTTTATATAGTCATGGGCGGGCGGAATTTATATATTTTTTTTTATAATGCATCCGAGGTATTCATAATTTATATTTTTTGGCGTATATTTTCTTTGACGTTTATATGTAGACGTGTGAGTGTGTGTGAGATCTCCGAAACGGTATTTTTATTGGTTACTGGAACGTTTTTTTTATTATTATTATGTTGTCGGGAACGGAACGGCCAATAAATAAATGCGAAAATGCCTTTTTTAAACGGATTAACATTAATAATATGATTTATGAATTATGAAATTTCAATGCCGCACACTGTTGGTATTAGGTTGGCAATGATAATCTTGGTATGGCAGGAAGTGATCAAAATATTTCAAAACACTTTACGACAAAGTAATAATAGTATAAAATCATTTTGTGAAGCTTAATTTGATTGTAAAGTTAGTTATGATTACTTGCATAAACCGTACAAAAGTTATCCCAAAAATAGATATACCGACTGCGCCACATCAGGTTTCAAGAACACTAAATGCTAAAATTTACTGCAATTTCTACAATAAAAGGATATAATCAATCTAATCTAATCTAGGCTGGTTTATATTTTTCCTATTTACAGTTTGACAGTTTTAAACACTTCTATTAAAACGTTTGACAGTTTTAAATATTGTTTATAGGTTGGCAGTTTTAAACTTTTTTAGATCACAATTTTAATCATTTTTTTGGTGACAGTTTGACAGTTTTAATCATTTTAGGTCACAGTTTGACAGTTTTAAACATTTTCAGTTAAAAGTTTAACAGTTTTAAACTTTTCCAGTTAAATGTTTGACAGTTTTAAACATTGTTTACAGTTTGGCAGTTTAAAACTATTTTTAGATTACAATTTTAACCATTTTTTGGTCACAGTTTGACAGTATTAAATATTGTTTACAGTTTGTTTAAAACTCTTTTATTTTACAGTTTTAATCAATTTTGGTTCAGAGTTTGACAGTTGTAAACACTTTTAGTTAAAAGTTTGACAGTTTTAAACATTGATTTCAGTTTGGCATTTTACAACTTTTTTAGTTCATAATTTTAACTATTTTTTGGTCACAGTTAGACAGTTTTAATCATTTTTGATCACAGTTTGACAGATTTAAATATATTTTGTTTACAGTTTGACAGTTAAATATTTTTTGTTTGCAGTTTTAATCAATTTCGGTTCAGAGTTTGACAGTTGTAAACACTTTTAGTTAAAAGTTTGACAGTTTTAAACATTGATTTCAGTTTGGCATTTTACAACTTTTTTAGTTCATAATTTTAACTATTTTTTGGTCACAGTTAGACAGTTTTAACCATTTTTGTTCACAGTTTGGCAGTTTTAAACAATTGTTATTTACAATTTTACAGTTTTAAACATATTTTGTTTACAGTTTGACAATTTAAAAATTTATTGTTTGCAGTTTGACAGTTTTCAACATTGTTTACAGTTTGTCAGTTAAATATTTTTGTTTACAGTTTTAATCAATTTTTGTTTGCCCATTGACAGTTGTAAACATTTCTAGTTAAAAGTTTGACAGTTTTAAGCATTGTTTATAGTTTGGCAGTTTAATACTTTTTTAGTTTGTATTTTTTGGTCACAGTTTGACAGTTTTAAACATTTTTGTTCATAATTTGATTGTTTTAAATGTTTCTTTGCTTATTAGTTTACAGTTTGACAGTTTTATTTTACAATTTGAAAGTTAGAATGTAGTAGCCCAATATTTATAAATGGTGTTCCCGCCCACCCGCACAAGTGTTAGTTATCACGAATTTTTTTATTGTACCTACCTTTGACTTATAAATGACAACTGTCATTCAATCTGTCATATTAAAAGCAGCAGAACCGCAACTAGTATGAGAATAAGCAAATTTCTTGATAACAAACACTTGGGCGGGTGGGCGGGAACACTGTATCAAACCACCGGCCCAATATTTATAAACTGTGTTCCCGCCCACCCGCCCAGCTGTTAGTTATCAAGAAATTTGTTACTGCACCTACCTTTGACGTATAAGTGACAACTGTCATTCAATCTGTCATATTAAAAACAGCAGAACTGCAACAAGTGTGAGAATAATCAAATTTTGTTGATAACAAACACTTGGGCGGGTGGGCGGGAACACTGTATTAAACCACCAGCCGAATATTTATAAACTGTGTTCCCGCCCATCCGCCCAAGTGTTAGTTATCAATTTTTTTTTTATTGTACCCACCTCTGACGTATAAGTGACAACTGTCATTCAATCTGTCATATTAAAAGCAGCAGAAACGCAACAAATGTAAGAATAAGCAAATTTCTTGATAATAAACACTTGGGCAGGTGGGCGGGAATATTTATAAATTGTGTTCCCGCTCACCCGCCCAAGTGTTAGTTATCAAGAAATTAGTTATTGTACCCACCTCTGACGTATAAGTGACAAGTGTCATTTAATCTGTCACATTAAAAACAGCAGTACCTCAACAATTGTCAGAATAAGCAAATTTCTTTATGATCTAACTTCTTAATAATTCAAATTTGGGTGGGTAGGTGGGTGGGCTACTCCAATCCAAATTATTGACGCAATACCATGCTTTGAAGTTTAAGCATTTTAAAATTTAAACTTTTTTGTTTACAGTTTGACAGTTTTAACCATTTTTGTTTACAGTTTAACACTTCTTAAAGCTATCAAATTGTGAAAAAAAATGTTTAAAACTGTTATAATCTAAAGAAAGCTGTCTAATTTACAAAAGAAAAAAATTAAATGATCAAACTGTGAAGAAAAATATTTGATATCAAATAAAAAATATTAAAATTGCTGTTTAAACTGCTAAAAACATAAAACTGTTAAATTAAAATATAAACTGTCAAACTGTAAACAAAAAAATATTTGTTTACAGTTTAAACATTGTTTTTTTACAGTTTGACAGTTTTAAACGTTTTTCTGTTCACAGTTTGACAGTTTTAAACATTTTTTGTTCTAAGTTTGATATTCTTGTTCTCAGTTTGACATTTTTTGTTCACAGTTTGACAGTTGAAAAATATGTTCTTCCAATTTGACAGTTTTTATGTGTTTTACGGTTTAAACTACAGTTTGAATTTTGTTTTGTTTTTACACACACCCAGTTTGACAGTTTTTAACTTTTTTTGGTTATAATTTAACAGTTTTTAACATTTGTGATTACAATTAAAAAATGGATTGTAGTTTGACAGTTTTAAACATTTTTTTTGACAATTTGACAGCTTTAGTTTTTTGGTTACTTTTTGTCCGTTTTAAACAATTTTGTTAGCAATTTAACAGTTTAAAACATTTTTTTTTTGTTTATAATTTGACAGTTTTAAACATTATGTGTTCACAATTTGACAGTTTTAAATATTTTTGTTTATAGTTTGATAGTTTTAAGCATTTTTGCTTATTTTTGACATTTTTAAACTTTTTTGTTCACAGTTTAACAAATTTTTTTTCTTTTACAATTTGATAGTTTTGAGTTTATTACAGTTTTATAGTTCTAAACATTTTGTTGCTTATAGTTTTTTAAACATATTTGTTTGACAACTTTAGTTCTAAACTTTTTGTGGTTATAATTTGACAATTTTTAAACATTTTGACAGCTTTAAACATTGTTTACAGTTTGACAGTTAAACATTTTTGACAATTTGACAGTTTTAAAAATGTTCTTTGTTTACAATTTCACAAATTTAAATATTTTTGAAAGTTTGACTGTCAGTTAAACGTTTTTTTACATTGTTTACAGTTTGACAGTTAATTTTTTTTTTACAATTTGACTGTTTCACACATTTTTTTGTTCACAGTTTAACAAACTCAAATATTTTTGACAATTTGACAGATTTAAAAATTTTCTTTGTTTACAATTTGACAGTTTGACAGTTAAACATTTTTTTACAATATGCCAGTTTTATACATTGTTTACAGTTTGACAGTAAATTTTTTTTTTTTTACAATTTGACAGTTTCAAACATTTTTTTGTTCACAGTTTGACAAACTCAAATGTTTTTGACAGTTTGATTGACAGTTAAACATTATTGACAATTTTACAGTTTCAATTTTTTGTTAACAATTTGACAGATTTAAATGCTTTGACAGATTGACAGTTAAACATTTTTTACGGTTTGACAGTTTTAAACATTTTTGTTTGCAGTTTGACAGTTCTGATTTTGTTTGTTTTGCAATTTCACTTGAACTGTCAATTTGTATCTTAAACTGTCACCGTAAATAGACTCCAAATTGCCAAAAATAATTTTGAAAAATAAAACATGGATTTAAGTATCAAAAGTATTCTTCAAATAAATAAAAAGTAAGGCTGCAGTCTCACTGCACTACCCACCGCCACCAACTAAAATTCGAACACATTAAATCATATGGGACGGTCCGACTGATTCACTATTCTCGTCGGCATCTGTCATTTGGTAACCACCGTTTCATAATTTCAAATCGGTTGGTGGTAGCGCGTCATTTGAAACATAGTAACTTAATATTTCACAAATCAAAACATAATATCTGTCATTTTCGCTTTGATATTTGAGAATTTTAAAAAGGGTAACACGGAAGAAACATAGATACCACCCGACATTGATAAATTAATTACATCAGTAAATGAAATATAAATATTATATAAATATAGCACTCTTCTACTGACATAGAAATTTAGTGGGAAATTTAAATATTTGGTGGTCACCAGTAGCTGCAGTGAGACCGTAGTACATTTTGGTGGTTAGTGGCAAACGGTGATAGTTGGTGGCGGTGGTTCAGTGAGACTGCAGCCTAAAAAAGTATAGCAAATTCTAGAACTGTCAAAAATAGTTTTCAAAATTTTTGTCAAAATTAATTTTTAAACTGTAAAAGTTAATCTATAAAAACTTTCTTGAAATAAACAAAATGTTAGTAAAATTATGAAAAATGGGTTTGGACTATCATTTTGAACTGTCAAATTTAATCTTGAACTGTCAAATATCGTCTTAAACTGTCAAAAATTATGTTATTACCGTAAATAGGCTCCAAACTGTCAAAATTAGTTTTCAAAAACAAAACATGATTTTATTTTGTAAAAAATGAGTTGGACCATTTTATTGAACTGTCAAATCTTGTTATAAACTGTCAAATATAGTCTTGGACTGTTGAAAATGGTTCAATATTACCGTAAATAGTTGAAGTCTTTTACTATAATGTAGAATATTATTTACGTTGCCCATAACAACATTAATAAAACAATTTGACAGCGGACATTTACAAAACAATGATATTTTTGACAGTTACTTATTTTTACATGATTAAGATTTAAAATTCACATTTTTTTTGCAATAAATTATCTATCAGAACCAGATTATCGCATTTAGACGTATTTCTATATTAAATTTATTCTTAAATGGAATTTATTTTTAATTTCCCACATCGACTTTTTATACATCATTTAAAGATACGCGACGATACAAAAAAATGTTAACTAGATTGTCAGATGTCGCCTTCTTTTGTCGAATGACATGCCTACCGCTCACTGTGCCTTGCAAGAAGCCGCTCTGAATCGCGGTGGGCTGCGACATTTCTCGAATAGCTGGTTTAATTGAAATTTTCCCCCAACACTAGTACACAAAATAAAAAAAAAAACAACACATGTCGCACGACAGATTATCACTTTTTTTTCTCCATTCACACTTCATTTCCTGTGTAGGTGAGGATTTATTAAGTGCTCATTTTTAATGGGGACCTATATTTAAACAGTCTGCTTATATATTTTAAGTCGTTTGTATTTTAAAAAGATTTGATAGTTATTTAATATTAAATCATTTTGTTAATATAATTGTTTGATTTTTTGAAAATTTTTGAATTTTATTAAAATTTACTGTTTGAATAAACGTTTGCTGAGGTTACATTTTTTGTACAAAATTCACACAAAATAGTCTTAAGACATGTTAAAAGATACTGTAAAAGTCAAATCAATTTAAAAAAAATGTTGCGTATTTTTGTGATTTTTTTTTAAATTTTGGAATTTTATTTAAATTTACTATTTGAATAAACTTTTGCTGAGGCTACATTTTTGAGACTTTTAGTACAAAATTTTCACAAAACAATCTTAAGACATGTTAAAATATACTCTGAAAGTCAAATCAAATTTTAAAAAATGTTGAGTATTTTTTGTAATTTTTTGAATTTTTTTGAATTTTATTAAAATTTACTATTTGAATAAACCTTTGCTGAGGTTACATTTTTGAGAGTTTTAGTACAAAATTTTCACAAAACAATCTTAAGACATGTTAAAATATACTCGGAAAGTCAAATCAATTTTTAAAAAATGTTGAGTAATTTTTGTGATTTTTAAAAAAAAATTGAATTTTATTAAAATTATAAATAATCAAACGAAAGACTGGTTTGCCATCTAGTTGCAATTTTTAATACTAAAATGTCCGCATTAATCGGTATCATTTTTGCATTTATGCAATTGGCAGTCATTTCGCGGCTATAACGATTTTGAATCGCCAATAAATTATGAAATGAATTAATAATTTATTCAAAATCAGTCAATCGAATCACAGCGGCCAAGGGTCAAGCATAGACAATTGTTTCGGTTCTACAAACCTCGTCAGTATGCCTTGTACGACCACGGCATCGCATGATAGCGAAGACAATTTTGAATAAATATTTCTGTGCTTATGAACACAATTGATATTATAAATAATCAAACGAAAGACTGGTTTGCCATCTAGTTGCAATTTTTAATACTAAAATGTCCGCATTAATCGGTATCATTTTTGCATTTATGCAATTGGCAGTCATTTCGCGGCTATAACGATTTTGAAAAATC
This sequence comes from Tachinus rufipes, assembly GCA_963932245.1. Lineage (NCBI taxonomy): Eukaryota > Metazoa > Arthropoda > Insecta > Coleoptera > Staphylinidae > Tachinus > Tachinus rufipes. The sequence goes on along the minus strand of OZ010748.1, from coordinate 87,200,684 downwards.
GTTATAGCCGCGAAATGACTGCCAATTGCATAAATGCAAAAATGATACCGATTAATGCGGACATTTTAGTATTAAAAATTGCAACTAGATGGCAAACCAGTCTTTCGTTTGATTATTTATAATATCAATTGTGTTCATAAGCACAGAAATATTTATTCAAAATTGTCTTCGCTATCATGCGATGCCGTGGTCGTACAAGGCATACTGACGAGGTTTGTAGAACCGAAACAATTGTCTATGCTTGACCCTTGGCCGCTGTGATTCGATTGACTGATTTTGAATAAATTATTAATTCATTTCATAATTTATTAAAATTTACTATATGAATAAACGTTTGCTGAAGTTACACTTTTGAGAGTTTTAATACAAAATTTTTACAAAACAGTCTTAAGACATGTTTAAATATACTCTGAAAATCAAAACAAATTTTAAAAAATGTTGAGTATTTTTTATGATTTTTTGAAAATTTTGGAATTTTATTAAAATTTACTATTTGAATAAACGTTTGCTGAGGTTACACTTTTGAGAGTTTTAGTACAAAATTTTCACAAAACCGTCTTAAGACATGTTAAAATATACTGAAAAAGTCAATACAATTTTTAAAAAATGTTGAGTATTTTTTGTGATTTTTCGTAAATTTTGGATTTTTTTTAACTTTTACTATTTGAATAAACCTTTGCTGAGGCTATATTTTTAAGAGTTTTAGTACAAAATTTTCACAAAACAGTCTTAAGATTTGTTAAAACATACCGAAAAAGTCAATACAGTTTTTAAAAAATGTTAAGTATTTTTTGTGATTTTTTGAAAATTTTGGAATTTTATTAAAATGTACTATTTGAATAAACCTTTGCTGAGGTTACATTTTTAAGAGTTTTATTACAAAAATGTTACAAAACAGTCTTAAGACATGTTAAAATATACTCTAACAGTCAAAACAATTTTTAAAAAATGTTGAGTAATTTTTATAATTTTTTAAAAATTTTGGAATTTTATTAAAATTTACTATTTGAATAAACCTTTTCTGAGGTTACATTTTTAAGAGTTTTAGTACAAAATTTTTACAAAACAGTCTTAAGACATGTTAAAACATACTGTGAAAATCAAAACAAACTTAAAAAAATGTTTAATATTTTTTCTGATTTTTTGAAAATTTTTGAATTTATTTAAAATTTACTAGTTGAATAAACCTTTGCTGAGGTTACATTTTTAAAAGTTTTTGTACAAAATTTTTACAAAACAGTTTTAAGACATTTTAAAATATATTCTAACAGTCATATCAATTTTTAAAAAATGTTGAGTATTTTTTGTGATTTTTTAAAAATTTTGAAGATTTATTAAAGTTTACTATTTAAATAAACGTTTGCTGAGGTTACACTTTTAAGAGTTTTATTACAAAAATGTTACAAAACAGTCTTAAGACATGTTAAAATATACTCTAACAGCCAAAACAATTAAAAAAAAAATTGAGTTTTTTTTGTGATTTTTTGAAAATTTTGGAATTTTATTAAAATGTACTATTTGAATAAACCTTTGCTGAAGTTACATTTTTAAGAGTTTTATTACAAAAACTTTACAAAACAGTCTTAAGACATGTTAAAATATACTCTAACAGTCAAAACAAATTTTAAAAAATGTTGAGTAATTTTTATAATTTTTTAAAAATTTTGGAATTTTATTAAAATTTACTATTTGAATAAACCTTTGCTGAGGTTACAGTTTTAAAAGTTTTTGTACAAAATTTTCACAAAACAGTCTTAAGACATTTTAAAATATATTCTAACAGTCATATCAATTTTTAAAAAATGTTGAGTATTTTTTTAATTTTTTAAAAATTTTGGAATTTTATTAAAATTTACTATTTGAATAAACCTTTGCTGAGGTTACATTATTAAGAGTTTTAGTACAAAATTTTCACAAAACTGTCTTAAGACATGTTAAAACGTACAGTAAAAATCAAAACAATTTTTAAAAAATGTTAAGTATTTTTTGTAATTTTTTGAAAATTTTGGAATTTTATTAAAATTTACTATTTGAGTAAACGCTTGCTGAGGTTACACTTTTGAGAGTTTTTGTACAAACTTTTCACAAAACAATCTTAAGACGTGTTAAAACAAATTGTGAAAGTCAAAACTTTTTTTAAAAAATGTTAAGTATTTTTTGTGATTTTTCAAAAAATTTTGAATTTTATTAAAAAAATTTATTTGAATAAATGTTTGCTGAGGTTACACTTTTAAAAATTTTAGTACAAAATTTTTACAAAACAGTTTTAAGACATGTTAAAATAAACTCTGTAAATCAAAACAATTTAAAAAAAATGTTGAGTATTTTTTGTAATTTTTTAAAAATTTTGGAGTTTTATTAAAATTTACTATTTGAATAAACCTTTGCTGAGGTTACATTTTTGAGAGTTTTAGTACAAAATTTTCACAAAACAGTCTTAAGACATGTTAAAATATACTTTAAACGTCAAAACAATTTTTAAAAAATGTTAAGTATTTTTTGTAATTTTTTAAAAAGTTTGGATTTTTATTAAAATTAATATTTGAATAAACCTTTGCTGAGGTTACACTTTTAAGAGTTTTAGTACAAAATTTTTAGAAAACAGTCTTATGACAAGTTAAAATATACTCTAATAATCAAAACAATTTTAAAAAAATTTTGAGTATTTTTTGTAATTTTTTAAAAAATTTGAATTTTTATTAAAGTTTACTATTCGAATAAACCTTTGCTGAGGTTACATTTTTAAGAGTTTTAGTACAAAATGTTCACAAAACAATCTTAAGACATGTTAAAATATACTCTCAAAGTCAAAACAATTTTTAAAAAATGTTGAGTATTTTTTTAAAATTTTGAAATTTTATTAATATTGCTGAGGTTACACTTTGAGAGTTTTAGTACAAAATTTTCACAAAATAGTCTTAAGACATGTTAAAACATACTGTAAGAGTCAAAATCAATTTTAAAAATTGTTGAGTATTTTTTATGATTTTTTTAAAATATTGGAATTTTATTAAAATTTACTATTTGAATAAATCTTTGCTGAAGTTACACTTTTAAGAGTTTTAGTACAAAATTTTCACAAAACAGTCTTAGGACATGTTAAAATATACTCTAAAAGTCAAAACAATTTTTAAAAAATGTTGAGTATTTTTTGTCATTTTTTTAAATTTTTTGAATTTTATTAAAATTTACTATTTGAATAAACCTTTGCTGAGGTTACATTTTTGAGAGTTTTAGTACAAAATTTTCACAAAACAATCTTAAGACATGTTAAAATATACTCTAAAAGTCAAATTAATTTTTAAAAAATGTTGAGTATTTTTTGTAATTTTTTGAAATTTTTTGAATTTTATTAAAATTTACTATTTGAATAAACTTTTGCTGAGGTTACACTTTTGAGAGATTAAATACAAAATTATCACAAAACAATCTTAGGACATGTTAAAATATACTCTGAAAGTCAAATCAATTTTTAAAAAATGTTCAGTATTTTCTGTAATTTTTTGAAATTTTTTGAATTTTATTAAAATTTACTATTTGAATAAACGTTTGCTGAGGTTACACTTTTGAGAGTTTTAGTACAAAATTTTTACAAAACAATCTTAAGACATGTTAAAATATACTCTAAACGTCAAAACAATTTTTAAAAAATGTTGAGTATTTTTTGTGATTTTTTGAAAAATTTTGAATTTGATTAAAGTTTACTATTTAAATAAACCTTTGCTGAGGTTACATTTTTAAAAGTTTAAGTACTAAAGTTTCACAAAACAGTCTTAAGACATGTTAAAACGTACTGGGCAAGTCAAAACAAATTCTAAAAAATGTTAAGTATTTTTTGTAATTTTTTGAAAATTTTGCAATTCTATTAAAATTTACTATTTGAATAAATCTTTGCTGAGGTTACACTTTGATGAGTTTTTATTACAAAATTTTCACAAAACAGTCTTAAGACATGTTAAAATATACTGAAAAAGTCAATACAATTTTTAAAAAATCTTAAGTATTTTTTGTAATTTTTTGAAAATTTTGCAATTCTATTAAAATTTACTATTTGAATAAATCTTTGCTGAGGTTACACTTTGAAGAGTTTCAGTACAAAAACTTCACAAAAAAGTCTTAAGACATGTTAAAACATACTGTGTAAGTCAAAACAATTTTTAAAAAATGTTGAGTGTTTTTTGTGTTTTTTGTGTTTTTTTTTTAATTTTTGGAAATTTATTAAAATTTACTATTTGAATAAACGTTTGCTGAAGTTACACTTTTGAGAGTTTCAGTAAAAAAAATTCACTAAACAGTCTGAAGACATGTTAAAAAATACTGTAAAACTCAAAACAATTTTTAAAAATTGTTGAGTATTTTTTGTGATTTTTTTTTAAATTTTGGAATTTGATTAAAATTTACTATTTGAATAAACCATTGCTGAGGTTACACTTTGAAAAACTTTTGTACAAAAATTTCACAAAACAATCTTAAGACATGTTAAAACATACTGTAAAAGTCAAAATAATTTAAAAAAAATGTTAAGTATTTTTTGTGATTTTTTGAAAATTCTTGAATTTTATTAAAATTTACTATTTGAATAAACGTTTGCTGAGGTTACATTTTTGAGAATTTTAGTACAAATTTTTCACATATCAGTCTTATGACATGTTAAAATATACTGTAAAAGTCAAAACAATTTTTAAAAAATGTTGAGTATTTTTTGTGAATTTTTGAAAAATGTTGAATTTTATTAAAATTTACTATTTGAATAAACTTTTGCTGAGGTTACATTATTAAGAGTTTTAGTACAAAATTTTCACAAAACAGTCTTAAGACATGTTAAAACGTACAGTAAAAATCAAAACAATTTTTAAAAAATGTTAAGTATTTTTTGTAATTTTTTGAAAATTTTGGATTTTTATTAAAATTTACTATTTGAATAAACGCTTGCTGAGGTTACACTTTTGAGAGTTTTAGTACAAAATTTTCACAAAACAATCTTAAAACATGTTAAAACATACCGTAACAGTCAAAACAATTTTAAAAAAATGTTAAGTATTTTTTGTGTTTTTTTTTTTTAATTTTGGAATTTTATTTAAATTTACTATTTGAATAAACGTTTGCTGAGGTTTCACTTTTGAGAGTTTTAGTACAAAATTTTTACAAAACAGTCTTAAAACATGTAAAAATGTAATATAAAAAACAAAATTTTAAAAAAAATGTAAAAGTTTGTTTAAGTCCTATAACTTTTGACTTTGCAAAGTGATACTGACTGATTTGAGGTTATGTCAAATTGAACGTATGGAATTAAATAATTTTTGCACAATTGGTACTTATAATATTGAACTATGTTGGTACCAAATAACCTTAATTTCCAATGTACCGTTTAGGACTTATCAACAATTATAGTAAGTCCTATGATTTTTAATTCTGCAAACTGACGCTGATTGATTTGAGGTTATGTCAAATTGAGCGTATGGAATTAAATAAATTTCACACAATTGGTACTAATAATATTGGGCTATGTTGGTACCAAATTGCATCTAAGTCCAATGTACCATTTTTGACTTATGAGCAATAATCTGAGGTAAAGCAAGTAATTTTTGGTTACTATAACTCAGTTTTGTCATAATACGTCGCATTTTGATTAACTACAATAATGTAAATTAGTTACAGCAGGAAACACGCCTGATATCAAATATGAATCAGTAATTAGACTACTGTGAAGCATGCGGTGATCGAAATGAATTTCTAATTAACTCAAAAATCGAATTCGGATATAACCCGAAATGAAATTAGCAATTTTAATATTTCCTAAATCAAAAATTATTTTATTATTAAACATAATATATGATTATGATGATGATGACGTGCATTTCTTTGCCCCGCTTAATTTAATACTCTGTAATTAGCGGTGTGGCGCGCTCGTAAAGTTTCCGGCGGTTCCGCGGCGCGATCGTAAAATTTTTAATGTCATCCATTATGTAGAAAATTATAAAAAAAAAATCAGAAAATTTGAAACTTACTTGTATGACCCTCATCGGTAATCCCGTCTCTTTGGCCAGTTGTTCTCGTATGTGTCTCGTTGGTTTTGGTGTTTGCGAAAAGGCCGTTTTCAGTATTTCCAATTGTTTCGCTTTGATCGTTGTGCGTGGACCGCGACGTTTCGATCCCGCACTGTTATCATCGGGACTTTTGTTTTCTGTTTGTGAATCCCGCGTCTCCGGATCGCCATCTAATGAGTTTTGATCTTCCGAGTCGTCCTGCCCCGTTTTCGAATCCTGCAAAAAGAATAAAGATCGTTAAATTATCGCACAGCTCGCATTGTCGTTAATGGCTGTGAAATTACTGTAGAAAATACCCGTTAGTTTTTGATTCGAGTTTCATTATTGCTGAAACGTACGGCTTGACAGGTAATCCATCATACACATGGTGATACTTTTATAGGTTTGTTAACACCGGATCATCATTAGAAGAGATTTCTACTTTTTTTTTCCTACGCTCGCATCCAATCTTTTATTTTTTTATGGCGCCTTTCTATAAGATGGAAACTTAACCAAAAGTGCAAAAAATCTCATGTCAAATTAACTGAATGCAATATTTATTTTATTTTCAGTGTTGGTGGCGATTCGCGGTCGGTTTGTCGCGCAATTGGCCGGCGCCTGACAAATTTACGATTTCAATTTTGTGGCAGGATGTAACGCGCTTTTTTTCAAGCACGCACAGTTTGCCACCATCTAATTCTACTCCATCATAATCTAAAATTAAAGTTGCCAACAAAGTATTTATTATAAGGCAGCGTACACATTAATTCTAAATGCGTGTACACACTTACATTAGGTTTTTCAACAAAAAAACTAAATTGACAGTTATAACATTTTCAATCAAATTTGACATTTTTGGAAAAAACCATTTTTGACAGATAAGTAACCAAAAAATTATTTTAGGTTATGTGAACTTTAAGATTTTAATTGCAAAGCGACAAATTAAATAAATCGTTTTAAGGTTAGGTGTGTTTCTTGTAAACCAATTGTCAATCGCGAAGCGACAGATTAAGAATCAAAATTATAATTTAGGTTATGCGTACTTTGAAATTTTAATCGCGAAGCGACAAATTAAATAAATTATTTTAAGGTTAAATGTGTTTCTTGTAAACCAATTGTCATTCGCGAAGCGACAGATTAGGAATCAAAATAATATTTTAGGTTATGCGTACTTTGAAATTTTAATTGCGAAGGGACAAATTAAATAAACTATTTTAAGGTTAAGTGTGCTTCTTGTAAACCAATTGTCAATCGCGAAGCGACAGATTAGGAATCAAAATAATATTTTAGGTTATGCAAACTTTGAAATTTTAATCGCGAAGCGATAAATTAAATAAATCATTTTAAGGTTAAGTGTGTTTTGTATAAACCAATTGTCAATCGCGAAGCGACAGATTAGGAATCAAAATAATATTTTAGGTTATGCAAACTTTGAAATTTTAATCGCGAAGCGATAAATTAAATAAATCATTTTAAGGTTAAGTGTGTTTTTTGTAAACCAATTGTCAATCGCGAAGCGACAGATTAGGAATCAAAATAATATTTTAGGTTATGCGTACTTTGAAATTTTAATCGCGAAGCGACAAATCAAATAAATCATTTTAAGGTTAAGTGTGTTTCTTGTAAACCAATTGTCAATCGCGAAGCGACAGATTAGGAATCAAAATAATATTTTAGGTTATGCGTACTTTGAAATTTTATTTGCGAAGCGACAATTTAAATAAATCATTTTTAGGTTAAGTGCGTTTCTTGTAAACCAATTGTCAATCGCGAAGCGACAGATTAGGAAATTAAAATAATATTTTAGGTTATGCGTACTATGAAATTTTAATTGCGAAGCGACAAATTAAAAATAACATTTTAAGGTTAAGTGTGTTTTTTGTAATCCAGTTGTCAATCGCTAAGCGACAGATTAGGAAATTAAAATAATATTTAAGGTTATGCGTACTTTGAAATTTTAATCGCGAAGCGACAAATTAAATAAATCATTTTAAGGTTAAGTGTGTTTCTTGTAAACCAATTGTCAATCGCGAAGCGACAGATTAGGAATCAAAATAATATTTTAGGTTATGCGTACTTTGAAATTTTAATCGCGAAGCGACAAATTAAATAAATCATTTTAAGGTTAAGTGTGTTTCTTGTAAACCAATTGTCAATCGCGAAGCGACAGATTAGGAATCAAAATAATATTTTAGGTTATGCGTACTTTGAAATTTTAATCGCGAAGCGACAATTTAAATAAATCATTTTAAGGTTAAGTGTGTTTTTTGTAAACCAATTGTCAATCGCGAAGCGACAGATTAGGAATCAAAATAATATTTTAGGTTATGCGTACTTTGAAATTTTATTCGCGAAGCGACAAATTAAATAAATCATTTTTAGGTTATGTGTGTTTCTTGTAAACCAATTGTCAATCGCGAAGCGACTGATTAGGATACAAAATAATATTTTAGGTTATGCGTACTTTGAAATTTTAATCGCGAAGCGACAAATTAAATAAATCATTTTAAGGTTAAGTGTGTGCCTCGTAAAACAATTGTCAATTGCGAAGCGACAGACTAGGAATCAAAATAATATTTTAGGTTATGCGTACTTTGAAATTTTAATCGCGAAGCGACAAATTAAATAAATCATTTTAAGGTTAAGTGTGTTTCTTGTAAACCAATTGTCAATCGTGAAGCGACAGAATAAGAATCAAAATAATATTTTAGGTTATGCGTACTTTGAAATTTAATTTGCGAAGCGACAAATTAAATAAATCATTTTAAGGTTAAGTGTGTTTCTTGTAAACCAATTGTAAATCGCGAAGCGCCAGATTAGGAACCAAAATAATATTTTAGGTTATGCGTACTTTGAAATTTTAATCGCGAAGCAACAATTTAAATAAATCATTTTAAGGTTAAGTGTGTTTCTTGTAAACTAATTGTCAATCGCGAAGCGACAAACTAGAAATCAAAAAATTATTTTAGGTTATGCGTACTTGGATTGTATAATCGCAAAGAGACAAACTAAACGTATTTTTTTAGGTTAAGTGTGAGCCCGTCAATTACCTGTCAATCGCGAAGCGACAAAATAAAACTGTTTTGTTAGGTTATGTTTGTAAAGCAAGTGTCAATCGCGAAGCGACAAATTAGTGATCAAAAAATTATTTTAGGTTATGAGTACTTGGATTCTAGAATCGCGAAGCGACAAACTAAACGTATTTTTTTAGGTTAAATGTGAGTCCGTCAATTACCTGTCAATTGCGAAGCGACAAACTATTAATCAAATAATCATTTTAGGTTATGCGTACTTGGATTCTTGAATCGCGAAGCGACAAACTAAACGTATTTTTTTTAGGTTAAGTGTGAGCTCGTCCATTACCTGTCAATCGCGAAGCGACAAAATAAATCTGTTTTGTTAGGTTATGTTTGTAAAACAAGTGTCAATCGCGAAGCGACAATTTAGTAATCAAAGAAGTATTTTAGGTTATGCGTACTTAGATTCTAGAATTGCGAAGCGACAAACTAAACGTATTTTTTTAGGTTATGTGTGAGCCCGTCAATTACCTGTCAATCGCAAAGCGACAATTAAATATACTTTGTCAGGTTATGTGTGTAAAATAAGGGTCAATAGGGAAGCGACAATTTAGTAATCAAAAAATTATTTTAGGTTATGTGTACCTTGAAGATTGAATTGCGAAGCGACAAATTAAATAAAACAAATTTTAGATTAAGCGTGTGCTTTGTGAAACAATTATTTTTGACAGTTTTAAAACATATTTAATGTTCGCAATCATTTTTGACATTTCATTTTTGTTTGTTGTAAACTTACAGACAGTTTCAAACTATTTTAAAAATGATCCAATTTATAATAAAATAAAATATTAAATTGCGTCATTTACCTGTCCTATTGAACTTCCAATATCTGAGTGTGAGAGGGAATTGTTGTTCGTCTCGCCGGCGGCTGGAGGCAAGGAGCCGTGAAGTGGATGGTGCTTGAGCACCGAGGAGGCCGTACTATTGTCGTCGTCCTCTTCGTCCTCTGATGCGGAGCCTAGCAACGAATCTGTAAAAAAAAAAAAAACAAACAATCAATAAGTTTCATTCACATAAAATGATTGAATTAAATTTCCCCACGTCGGGCGTCAATTTATAATAATAATTTTGCTACCGATAGCAAAACAAAAAATAATAATAGCCCAATTTGAAAAGGGTGCACATAATCGCACGCGATTATTCTATTATGGAAAATATTTTTCATCCTAATCACTCGCAATTTGATTATAATGACAAGATTGCGCAACCATATAGATTTATAGGTTTGGAATCGACGATGAGAGTCATCACGTCCTGAAATAATCGGTACATTCTTTTTGTTTCTGTTTCGAGAAGAAGGACCATTATGTATCATCAGACGACCGACCGATCGGGTTGGGGAAATTGCCCTAGAATTTGTGTGTGCTGCGCTGAAAATCACACTTAATTGTACGATATGGGAAACATAAATGCGCACTCCGTCGCACACCAACAATAATAATCTAAAAATAAATACGGTAGAAGCATACATTACAGCGCAGCCATTATTAAAAGCCGGGTATAAAAAGTGTGTGGTGGTTACGTGCCAAAAATATTAATAAATTTACATTGACGCAGAAAATTATCAAACTCGCCACATGATTTAAGTGAAAATTGGTTTTTAATCAATTAATTTCTAACTGTCAAATACTTGTCGGTTTAATGCTGTCAAAATAATCATTCAATTGATTTAAGTGAAATTTGTCGCTTCGCGATTAAAGATAATCAAATGACGACAAATCAAGTGACATTTTGTCGCTTCACGATTGACAGATTGATAGAAATCAAAGCTACAGATCAGTATGAAATCTGCGACAACATTTAGTTACTATTTGTCGCTTCGCGATTAAGGATAATCAAGTGACGACAAATCAAGTGACATTTTGTCGCTTCGCGATTGACAGATTGACAGAAATCAAAGCTACAGATCAGTATGAAACCTGCGACGACATTTAGTTACTACTTGTCGCTTCGCAATTAAAGATAATTAAGTGACAACAAATCAAGTGACATTTTGTCGCTTCGCGATTGACAGATTGACAGAAATCAAAGCTACAGATCAGTATGAAACCTGCGACAACATTTAGTTACTACTTGTCGCTTCGCAATTAAAGATAATCAAGTGACGACAAATCTAGTAACATTTTGTCGCTTTGCGATTGACAGATTGACAGAAATTAAAGCTACAGATCAGAATGAAACCAGCGACAACATTCAGTTACTATTTGTCGCTTCGCGATTAAAGATAATTAAGTGACGACAAATCAAGTAACGTTTTGTCGCTTCGCGATTGACAGATTGGCAGAAACTGAAGCTACAGATCAGTATGAAACCCGCAACAACATTCAGTTACTATTTGTCGCTTCGCAATTAAAGATAATCAAGTGACTACAAATCAAGTGACATTTTGTCGCTTCGCAATTGACAGATTGGCAGAAATCAAAGCTACAAATCAGTATGAAATCAGCAACAACATTCAGTTACTATTTGTCGCTTCGCGATTAAAAATAATCAAGTGACTACAAATCAAGTGACATTTTGTCGCTTCGCGATTGACAGATTGACAGAAATCAAAGCTACAAATCAGTATAAGACCAGCAACAACATTTAGTTACTATTTGTCGCTTCGTGATTAAAAATAATCAAGTAGTAACAAATCAAGTGACATTTTGTCGCTTCGCGATTGACAGATTGACAGAAATCAAAGTATGAAACCAGCAACAACGTTCAGTAACTATTTGTCGCTTCGCGATTAAAAATAATCAAGTGACGACTAATCAAGTGACATTTTGTCGCTTTGCGATTGACAGATTGACAGAAATCAAAGCTACAGATCAGTATATAACCTGCAAGAACATTCAGTTACTATTTGTCGCTTCGCGATTAAAAATAATCAAGTGACGACTAATCAAGTGACATTTTGTCGATACGCGATTCACAGATTGACAGAAATCAAAGCTACAGATCAGTATAAAACCAGCGACGACATATAGTTACTATTTGTCGCTTTACGATTAAAGATAATCAAGTGACGACATATCAAGTGACATTTTGTCGCTTCGCAATTGACAGATTGACAGAAATCAAAGCTACAGATCAGTATGAAACCCGCAACCACATTCAGTTACTATTTGTCGCTTCGCAATTAAAGATAATCAAGTGACTACAATTCAAGTGACATTTTGTCGCTTCGCGATTCACAGATTGACAGAAATCAAAGCTACAGATCAGTATGAAACCAGCAACGACATTCAGTTACTATTTGTCGCTTCGCAATTAAAGATAATCAAGTGACTACAAATCAAGTGACATTTTGTCGCTTCGCAATTGACAGATTGGCAGAAATCAAAGCTACAAATCAGTATGAAATCAGCAACAACATTCAGTTACTATTTGTCGCTTCGCGATTAAAAATAATCAAGTGACTACAAATCAAGTGACATTTTGTCGCTTCGCGATTGACAGATTGACAGAAATCAAAGCTACAAATCAGTATAAGACCAGCTAAAACATTTAGTTACTATTTGTCGCTTCGTGATTAAAAATAATCAAGTAGTAACAAATCAAGTGACATTTTGTCGCTTCACGATTGACAGATTGACAGAAATCAAAGTATGAAACCAGCAACAACGTTCAGTAACTATTTGTCGCTTCGCGATTAAAAATAATCAAGTGACGACTAATCAAGTGACATTTTGTCGCTTTGCGATTGACAGATTGACAGAAATCAAAGCTACAGATCAGTATATAACCTGCAAGAACATTCAGTTACTATTTGTCGCTTCGCGATTAAAAATAATCAAGTGACGACTAATCAAGTGACATTTTGTCGATACGCGATTCACAGATTGACAGAAATCAAAGCTACAGATCAGTATAAAACCAGCGACGACATATAGTTACTATTTGTCGCTTTACGATTAAAGATAATCAAGTGACGACATATCAAGTGACATTTTGTCGCTTCGCAATTGACAGATTGACAGAAATCAAAGCTACAGATCAGTATGAAACCCGCAACCACATTCAGTTACTATTTGTCGCTTCGCAATTAAAGATAATCAAGTGACTACAATTCAAGTGACATTTTGTCGCTTCGCGATTCACAGATTGACAGAAATCAAAGCTACAGATCAGTATGAAAACCGCAACCACATTCAGTTACTATTTGTCGCTTCGCGATTAAAGATAATCAAGTGACAACAAATCAAGTGACATTTTGTCGCTTCGCGATTGACAGATTGACAGAAATCAAAGTATGAAACCAGCAACAACATTCAGTTACTATTTGTCGCTTCGCGATTAAAGATAATCAAGTGACGACAAATCAAGTGACATTTTGTCGCTTTGCGATTGACAGATTGACAGAAATCAAAGCTACAGATCAGTATGAAACCAGCGACAACATTTAGTTACTATTTGTCGCTTCGCGATTAAAAATAATCAAGTGGTAACAAATCAAGTAACATTTTGTCGCTTCGCGCTTGACAGATTGACAGAAATCAAAGCAACAAATCAGTATGAAACCAGCAACAACATTCAGTTACTATTTGTCGCTTCGCGATTAAAGATAATCAAGTGACAACAAATCAAGTGACATTTTGTCGCTTCGCGATTGACAAATTGACAAAAATGAAAGCTACAGATCAGTATGAAACCAGCAACGACATTCAGTTACTATTTGTCGCTTCGCTATTAAAGATAATCAAGTAACTACAATTCAAGTGACATTTTGTCGCTTCGCGATTGACAGACTGACAGAAATCAAAGCTACAGATCAGTATAAAACTAGCAATGACATTTAGTTACTATTTGTCGCTTCGCGATTAAAGATAATCAAGTGACAACAAATCAAGTAATATTTTGTCGCTTCGCGGTTGACAGATTGACAGAAATCAAAGTATGAAACCAGCAATAACATTTAGTTACTATTTGTCGCTTCGCGATTAAAGATAATCAAGTAACGACAAATCAAGTGACATTTTGTCGCTTCGCGATTGACAGACTGACAGAAATCAAAGCTACAGATCAGTATGAACCCGCAAAGACATTCAGTTACAATTTGTTGCTTTGCGATTAAAGATAAGCAAGTGACGACAAGTCAAGCGATATTTTGTCGCTTCGCGATTGACAGATTTACAGAAATCAAAGCTACAGATCAGTATAAAATCTGCAACAACATTCAGTTACTATTTTTCGCTTCGCAATTAAAGATAGTCAAGTGACGACAAATCAAGTGACATTTTGTCGCTTCGCGATTGACAGATTGACAGAAATCAAAGTTACAGATCAGTATGAAAACCGCAAAGACTATCTAAAGTTGATTACTTTGCAATTAACCTAACCTAACTTAACCTAACCTAACCTAACCTACCTAACCTAACCTAACCTAACCTAACCTAACCTAACCTAACCTAAAAAATATCGACAGTATTGCTTTGCGATTATTGTCCGTACACACATAACCTATAAATGTTGACATCTAATATGTCAAAGTGTGATTGACAGATACGTCAAAATGACATCTACGCAATTTCTATTTCGAGTCACATTCTCAATTTCTACAGAAACATTCTAATAAAATTTCATATTAACTATTTAAGATAGCAAACATAATAAATTCCTGATTGTTTCCAAGCTGTAAACTATTTAAACCATTAATATTCCTGCAAACAATCGATTTCCATCTAAAATCTAAATGAAGTTGTAAATGGAAACAATAATTTTCGAAAACAATTATTTCTTATCTTATTAGAATGGAAACATTCTAAGTGGCGATTATTATTATTATTTTTTTGTGATGGGGAATAATCTATCAATAACCCGTACACATACACACACGAGATTTTTTATTTTATTTTCGGTCCACGACCAATTACCTCGATATAGGACCTGCATGAGGTCCGGTACTGCGAACCCCAATTAGTACCCGACCCGCTGGGAAACAAGCCATTATGCTTTGGCCGTACCATCCGTACGAACCCTTGCTGAGTGAAGCGTTCTTCTTCACTTGGAATGGATGAAAAAATAAATATTCTGTTCACACCCACGATATGCATCTATGATTCTATCATTACTTAAAATAATAATAATAATATAATATTTGGATTATTTCAATTTCTTTCCGTCGGCAAAACTAACTGGTCGCGTGAGAGTCGTGGGATGTTTCACGATTATTTCCATAAGCATCCACAAAAATAGATTTATTAATGTTTCTCACATCCATAAACAGTCTTTCCGTGTGTGTGTGTATGGGCGGGCGTTTTTTTTTTTTAGTTTCAAAAAGTTTATAACACCGAGAGGCGCACATTTAAAATGCAAATGTCTTTTCGAATTCCTTTAAATTATAACCATAAGAAGAAATGTAGACAGAAAAGCTTGAATTATTTGGACAGGAATACAGAATTTATTGAAATTTTGCTATTTTATTTTGTTTACCTGTTAACGGAGATAGTTGTAGTTACAATAAGTCAATTTAGCTTTAAGAAATAAATAAATACTTTGTACTTATTATAATTATTTCAGTTACCGTTAAATTTGGTTAGTATTGTTTGTCCTACCGACTGCGCCATAGTGTAAGCAGATTGCAGAATTTCAGTATTGATTTATTAATATTTGGCAGATGTCAATTGTCATTAAATGTCAAAAATTGATTAAAGAACTTTATCAAGTTAACGGCTGCGCCAATAAAAGATCAATGGTTAAATGATGACAGAATTGACAGTTTTAAGAATGCTTAAACTTTGTCAAATTAACGACTGCGCCATAAGGAGATTAAAACAATTGCATATTTGCAAGTTACTGCATATTATTGTATGACAGTTGTCAATTGTCACAATAATTGTCAGACATTTTTATTTGTGACCTTCCATCAGCCTAAATGTTTGTTGTTAAGAGAAAAGAAACTTCAAATTTCTTGATTTTTTCTTTCACTTGGGCGGGTGGGCGGGAACCTAAGTAACACAACTGCAACTGACAATTAAAAATATTTGACAGATGTCAACTGTCAAAAATTGATTTAAAATTTGACATCTGTCAGTTGTTAGTGACAATATTGACAGCTTCAAACTTGATCAAGTTAAAGACTGCGCTATTAGAAAATTGACATATTAAATGTCAAAAATTAATTTTTTTGTTCCGTCAGTTGTTAATTGATGACAGATGTCAATTGTCAAAAATAAATTAAATTAAACCCCTACAAAAATAAACTCCGTCTACGCTCCTGATCAAACATAATTGCGCCTTGAGCATTGACAAACTTTGAATACAATTTTGTAAACATTTTCTTACACAAATTGTTGTAGTTATTGTTGGCCATACATCATTCCCCGTGCATTGTTCGAGGCTGCCACTCGTATTAAGTCGACATTGTTGCGTAAGGATTAATTAGCCAAGCGTACTTGTCTAATTAGCCATTCGTTACACGGCAATTTGCTTCTGTTTCTTTCTTCTTTATTTATATTCCCCTAAGATGAACAATGAATGACCCATTCATCATCATCTAATTAACAAAATATTGAAAATTGATTGGGAATGAGTTTAATATATTTTTATTTCAGATTTTCTACAAAATTTGTGCTGTGGAAGTCAAATGTTAAATGCCAATGGTTGAAATGAGTGCAGAATTGAATCATTAAGGTAAAATGTTGATCATATCAATTTAATTGGAATTAATTGATTAATTTATTCATTCAATTAGCTTATTATTGAGTGATAATTATTATGTTTAAATGTTTCCGTGATACATTTTTTAGGTTGCACAAAGTATTAATTGCTTTATGTTGTTCGATAATTTTTTTAGTTGATTTTCTGGCTTTGAATCTGTTAGTTCTGCCAAAAATTACGTTTAATTGTGCAAAAACGGTAAAAAAATTACGTAATCTGTCATAAAACAAAAAGTAATCAACCAATTTTGATCAAATTTGCTATAAACTAACGCAAACTGATGTGGAATTGATTGAAATTATAAAAATTGTAACAAGTGTACGGTAAAATACTTTCTGAACGCTTTATAGTGTAAAAAACGGTAAAATTCTACCGTAATTGATCGTAAAACAAAACCTAATGGGTCAATTTTGATCAAATTTTCTGGAAAGCTACTGAAATTGTTGCGAAATAGATTAGAATTATAAAAGTCGTAACAATTGTACGGTAAAATACTTTCTGAACGCTGTGTAGTGCAAAAAACTGTAAAATTCTACCGTAATTGATCGTAAAACAAAACCTAATGGGTCAATTTTGATCAAATTTTCTGGAAAGCTACTGAAACTGTTGCGAAATAGATTACAATCATAAAAATCGTAACAATTGTACGGTAAAATACTTTCTGTGCAATTTGTAGAGCAAAAAACGGTAAAATTCTAACGTATTCTTTCGTAAAACTAAAACTAATCAAGCAATTTTGATCAAATTTGCTGAAAAGTAATGCAAACTATTGTGGAACAGATTAGTATTATCAAAATTGTAATATTTGTAATTTGAATTTTTTTTGAAAACTTTTAGTGCAAAAAACGGTAAAATTCTAACGTAATTGGTCGTAAAACATAAACTAATCGGACAATTTTGATCAAATTTTCTGGAAAGCTATTAAAACAGTTGCGAAACAGATTTGAATAATAAAAATCAAAACATTTGTACGGTAAAATAATTTCTGTACGTTTTGTAGAGCAAAAAACGGTAAAATTCTAACGTATTCGTTCGTAAAACAAAAACTAATCAAGCAATTTTGATCAAAATTGCTAAAAAGTAACGTAAACTATTGTGAAACAAATTAGTATTATCAAAACTCTAACATTTGTAATTTAAAATAATTCCTGAGAGCTTTTTATTGCAAAAAACGGTAAAATTCTAACGTAATCAGTCGTAAAACAAAAACTAATCGGTCAATTTTGATCAATTTTTTTGGAAAGCTACTAAAACTGTTGCAAAATAGATTACAATCATAAAAGTCAAAAAATTTGTACGGTAAAATACTTTCTGTGCAATTTGCAATGCAAAAAACGGTAAAATTCTAACGTATTTGTTCGTAAAACAAAAACTAATCAAGCAATTTTGATCAAATTTGCTGAAAAGTAACAATAACTATTGTGGAACAGATTAGTATTATCAAAATTGTAACATTTGTAAATTAAAATACTTTTTGAAAGTTTTTTAGGAAAAAACGGTAAAATTCTAACATAACAGTTCGTAAAACAAAAACTAATCAAGCAATTTTGATCAAATTTAATGAAAAGTAACGCAAACTATTGTGGAACAAATTAGTATTATCAAAATTGTAACATTTGTAATTTAAAATATATCCTGAAAGCTTTTTAGTGCAAAAAACGGTAAAATTCTAACGTAATCGGTCGTAAAACAAAAACCAATTTAACAATTTTGATAAATTTTTCTAAATAATAGTACCAAGTATTACTGAAGTTTTTAGAATTACTAACAAACACAATTTGTTGCTTAAAAATGGTTTTTTAAGGTTTATAAACGCAATAATCTAAAAAATCCGTACAATATCGGTCATAAAACAAAAACCAATCGGTCAAATTTGATCAAATTTAATTGCTAGTTGGAAATTTTATTATTAAATATATTGGAATTACAAAACAGGCAATATATTTACAAAAAATTGTTTTTGTAAGCTTTTAAGTACAAAAAGTGGTAAAATTCTTCCGTAATTTGTCGTAAAACGAAAACTAATCAGACAATTTTGATCAAATTTGCTGTAAAACAACACAAACTATTGTGAAATAGATTGAAACCATAAAAATTGTAACATTTGTACGGTAAAATACTTTCTGTACTCTTTGTAGAGCAAAAAACGGAAAAATTCTAACGTATTTGGTCGTAAAACAAAATCTAATCGGGCAATTTTAATAAAATTTTCTAAATAGTAGCACAAGGTATCATTAAAGTGATTGGAAATACAAAAACAAAATTTGTTAGGTTAAAATAGTTTTTAAAAGGTTTGAAAATGTAATAAACGATAGAATCCGTACAAAATTGGTAATAAAACAAAAACTAATTGACCAAATTTAATCAAACTTGTTTGTTAGTAGAATAATATGTTACCAAAAAGATTGAAATTATAAAATTAACAATAAATTAAAAACAAAATTGTTTTTGTAAGATTTTAAGTGCAATTATGGTAAAATTCTTCCGTAATTTGTCGTAAAACCAAAACTAATAGGGCAATGTTGATTAAATTTGCGGAAAAGCAACGTAAACTGTTGTGAAACAGATTGAAATTTTTAAAATTGTAACATTTGTACGGTAAAATACTTTCTGAACGCTTTATAGTGCAAAAAACGGAAAAATTCTTCCGTAATCGGTCGTAAAACAAAACCTAATCGAGTAATTTTTATAAAAATTTTCAAACAGTAGCACAAAATATCACCAAGTTGTTTAAAATTACAATTAAACACAATTTGTTACGTTAAAAAAGTTTTTGTAAGGTTTATAAACGCAATAAGCAATAGAATCTGTACAAAATCGGTCATAAAACAAAAACTAATCGACCAAATTTGATCAAATTTGTTTTGTTAGTAAGATAATATGTTACTAAAAATATTAGAATTGCAAATGCAGCAATAAATTTACAACAAAAATGTTTTTGTAAGCATTTAAGTGCAAAAATGGGAAAATTCTTCCGTAATTTGTCGTAAAACCAAAATTAATGGAACAATTTTGATCAAATTTACTAGAAAGTAACACAAAGCGTTGGGAAACAAATTGATGTATGAAAATTGTAACATTTAAATAGTAAAATATTTTCTAAACTCTTTTTAGTACAAAAAACGGTAAAATTTTTACGTATTTGGTCGTAAAACAAAAACTAATCGGGCAATTTTGATAAAATTTTCTAATTAGTAGCACACAATATTACTGAAGTGGATAGAATAACAAACAAACACAATTTGTTACTTAAAAATAGTTTTTAGAAGGTTTATAAATTCAAAAATCAATAAAATCCGTACAAAACTATTCATAAAACAAAAACCGATTGGCCAAACTTGATCAAATTTGTTTCTTAAGAACATTATTAATTAATAAAAAATATGGAAACGCAAAAACAGCAAAAAATTTATGATAAAATTGTTTTTGTAAGTTTTTAGTGCAAAAAGTGATAAAATTCTTCCGTAATCGGCTGTAAAACAAAAACTAATCGGTAAATTTTGATCAAATTTGCTGTAAACTAACACAAAACGTTGTAAATCAAATTTAAATTATAAGTCTTAAAACATCTGTGCGGTAAAATACTTTCTGAACGCTTTTTAGTGCTAAAAACGGAAAAATTCTTACGTAATCAGTCGTAAAACAAAAACTAATCGGGCAATTTTGATAAAAAAATTCTAATTAGTAGCACACGGTATTACTGAAGTGTTAAGAATAACAAACAAACAAAATTTGTTACTTAAAAATCGTTTTTGGGAATTTTATAAATTCAAAAATCAATAAAATCCGTACAAAACTGTTCATAAAACAAAAACCGATCGGCCAAACTTGACCAAATTTGTTTTTTAAGAACATTATTAATTAATAAAAATTATAAAAACGCAAAAACAGCAATAAATTTATGATAAAATTGTTTTTGTAAGCTTTTAATTGTAAAAAGTGGTAAAGTTCTTTCGTAATCGGCCGTAAAACAAAATCTAATTTTGATCAAATTTGCTGGAAACTAACACAAATCGTTGTGAAACTGATTGAATTTATAAAATTTTTAACATTTGTACGGTAAAATACTTTCTAAACGCTTTTTAATGCAAAAAACGGAAAAATTCTTACGTAATCAGTCGTAAAACAAAAACTAGTCAGGCAGTTTTGATAAAATTTCCTAATTAATAGCACACAGTATTGCTGAAGTATTTAAAACGACAAACAAACACAATTTGTTACTTAAAAATGGTTTTTGAAAGGTTTATAAATGCATAATCGCAAAAATCCGTACAAAATTGTTAATAAAACAAAAACTAATCTACCAAATTTGATCAAATTTGTTTTGTTAGTAAGATAATATGTTACTAAAAATATTGGAATTACAAATGCAACATTAAATTTATGGTAAAATTGTTTTCGTAAGCTTTTAAGTGCAAAAATGGGAAAATTCTTCCGTAATTTGTCGTAAAACAAAAACCAATCGAACAATTTCTATCAAATTTGTTGGAAAATAATTTAAACTATTGCAAAATACATTGAAGACATAATCGTAATATTGTTAGGTTGAAATAGTTATTGTAAGCTTCATAAACGTAGAAAACCATTAAAATTTCACGTAATTTCACGTAATCGGTCGTAAAACAAAAACCAATTAAACAATTTTAATCAAAGTTGCTGAAAAGAGAAACAAACTGTTGCAAAACAGAGTAGAATTATAAAATTGTAAAATTTTTCGTTAAAATGGTTTTTGTAAGCTTTATTGAAGGAAAAGTCAAAAAAAATTTTACGTAATTGGTCGTAAAACAAAAAACTACTAAACAATTTTAATAAAATTTGCTGGATAGCAACTTAAACTGTTGCAAAATAAACTGAAATTATAACATCATAATATTTTTACGTCAAAACCGGTTTAAAAATTTTATAAGTCCAAAAAACGGTAAAATTTGTACGTAATCGCTCGTAAAACAAAAACCTATCAAGTGATTTTAATAAGATTTGCTGGAATGCAACACAAACAGTTACTTAACAAATTAGAATCATAAAATCGTAATCATTTTACGTTAAAATGATTTTTGTAAGCACTTATGAGCAAAAAACCGTAAAATGCTTCCGTAATCGCTCGTAAAACAAAAACTAATCGGGCGATTTTAATCAAATTTGCTGAAAAGTAGCACAAGGTGTTTGTAAAAATATAAAAATGACTAAAATTGCAATTATAGTTTACTAAAATAGTTTTCGTAAACTTTTAAATGCAAAAAACGGTAAAATTTTCACTTAATTGATTATAAAACAAAAACCGATCAAACAATTTTGATAAAATTTGCAGGTTAGTAGGATTAAAAGTTGTTAAAAACATTAGAATCACTAAAAATGCAATCATAATATAATAAAATAATTTTTGGAAGCTTTAAATTACAAAAAACGGTAAAATTCTTACTAATTTGGTTTTAAAACGAGAAGTGATCAAGCAATTTTAATAAAATTTTGTAGTTATTAGGGTTTAATGTTGTTAAAAACATTAGAATTATTAAAATTGCAATTATAATAAATTAAAATAGTTTTGGTAAATTTTTAATTGCAAAAAATGGTAAATCTTGCACTTAATTGGTTATAAAACAAAAACCGATCAAACGATTTTAATAAAATTTGCAGGTTAGTGGGATTAAATGTTGCTAAAGACATTAGAAGTACTAAAAATGCAATCATAATATAATAAAATGGTTTTTGGAAGCTTTAAATTACAAAAAACGGTAAAATTCTAACTTATTTCGTTTTAAAACGAGAAGTGATCAAGCAATTTTAATAAAATTTTGTAGTTAATTGGGTTCAATGTGGCTAAAAACATTAGAATCATTAAAATTACAATCATAATAAAATAAAAAAGTTTTTGTGAATTTTTAATTGCAAAAAACGGTAAAATTTGCACTTAATTGGTTATAAAACAAAAACCGATCTAACGATTTTAATAAAATTTGCAGGTTAGTAGGATTAAAAGTTGTTAAAGACATTAGAGTCACTAAAATTTGAAATCATAATAAAAGAAAATAGTTTTAGTAAACTTTTAATTGCAAAAAACGGTAAAATTCGCACTTAATTGCTTATAAAACAAAAACCAAAGGAGCAATTTTAATAAAATTTTGTGATTAGTAAGATTAAATGTTGTTAAAAACATTAGAATCACTAAAGTTGCATTGATAATAAAATTTAAAAAAATTCGTAAGCATTTAAATGCAAAAAACGGTAAAATTCGCACTTAATTGAATATAAAACAAAAACCGATCAAACAATTTTTATAAAATTTTGTGATTAATAGGATTAAATGTTGTTAAAGACATTAGAATTACTAAAATTACAGTTATAAGATAATAAATTAGTTTTTGAAATCGTTTAAATGCAAAAAACGGTAAAATTTGCACTTAATTAGTTATAAAACAAAAACCGATTGAACGATTTTTATAAAATTTGCAGATTAATTGGACAAGACGTTACTAAAAATATTTAAAGTATAAAAACGCCAATATTTTTATGATAAAGTCAAATTTGTGCAAAAAACGGTATTTTTTTTACTAAATCTGTTGTAAAACAAAAATCATTCGGGCAATTTTAATATAATTTGCTGGATAGTAGCACATTATAAAGTTAAAAATATAAGAACTATTAAAATTGCAATCATAATACAATAAATTGGTTTTTGTAAGCTTTTAATTGTAAAAAACGGTAAAAATCTCACTTAATTGCTTATAAAACAAAAAGCGATCAAGCGATTTTATTAAATTTGCAGTTTAGTTGGACAAGATGCTACTAAAAAATATTTAAACGTCAATATTTGTATGACAATGTCAAGTGTATGCAAAAACGGACGATTTTAATCAAATTCACTATCTACTACTCACGCTTTAATATTCTACGACTAAATAAGTACTCACATTTTACTTCCATTGGACTTTGCGTAGTGGGCGCAGCGGTTTCCGCGGTATACACTATCGAAAAAAAGTTTTATGTCAAAATTTAGAACAAAGCTGTACGCGCGACAATAAAAAAAAGTATTTTCTTTCAATCAATTTGCATACTTAATTATTTTTATCTAAAACAGGAAACATTTATAATCTGATAATGACGCTTAAACATCCCGACCGAAAACAAGCCGTTTTACTTAATTTACTCAGAAACAACAAAAATATTAATGATGATGTGCGCTAATTCGAAAATTGAATTATTAGTAGCCGCCGAACGAACAAATGACGACCGCTTCTCTCATGCATTATTCAACGTTTAATCTTTTCTGGAAATTGAGGGGCCATCGAGAGAGTCAATAGAAATTTAATATGTAAATAGATCGAAGCCGCGGATGGATGAGTTATGATCGCTTATTAATTTTTTCTCAATTGATGGAGAACAATTTGTTTAGTTGTCAATATGAAGAGATATTCAACAAATTAAAATAAAAAGGTTGCCATAGTTATTGTCTGTCTATAGAGCAGCGTTTAGTATTATTAATTATTTTTGTCGCCCAACTTATAATTTTTGGCGCCCAACGTGGGACATTTTTAACATTTAAAATTTTTGGCGCCCAACGTGGGGCAATATTTAATATTTTTGACGCCCAACGTGGGGCACCTACAATGATTTTTTTATTGTGTAGAATCAAACATCTATCATCTTGGGCTTCAATTAGATTAGTTAATTGATGATGTGCTGTTGGTGTTGTTTTAAAGACGCCTTTAAAGTACGTGCCACTTGGATTTAATTGATATCGATCCGGCGGTGATTTATCGGTTTCAATTTATTTGATTTATTAATGTAAGAATAACGATTTTCTTATAAATATTTGCCGGTTGGGAGTTAAGGGCTTCTATATCGACGCCCCCTTTAGAATATTAGTTTGGCAAACAGTGTAATGCCTGCGCAAACACTCGAAGACCAAGTGTTTTCCTTTCCACCCGCACACTACTCCTCAACAACTCGGTACTCGTCACGCAGGAAATATTTTTATTTGATTACATGCTTGCGTCAGGAAGATATTAACGTTATCGTTTCGAGAAGAAAAAAAAATATAATAATTTATGCGTCGCATTATTTATGATTTATGTTAAGTTTGTTTGATACGAAGGTGTCTGCATAATACCCACATAAATAATAACGGAGGGAAACGTCTTTGTTTAGATGTGAAACGTAAACTTTTATGTATTCCATCTGCATAAATCATGCGGGAAAAAAATTGACGCTGAAGGGGCAAAGGCCGAAAAGTGTCCGTCAATCAAAGCTGCGCTGCGCTGATGCGTGTGTTTGGAAGGATAAGACAGGAGGCCCGGGAGGTTCTGACACCGTCTGCAATGAAAACAATGATGGGTATTTAGTGACACGGAACGTGCGTGCCAGTGAAAGTTTCGAGTAATTTGAGCATTATATGCTATTATGAACGCTTTTGTTTTTAATCAAATGATTTGTTATTAAATATATGATCCCGGTATGACCGTGAAGGTCACGTAGATTTCCACTAAATTTTCCCTGAACGGCCGCTACGTGTCCGTTAAAAATGGAAATGTCTTCGCGTAAAACGCGCAAACGGCACGGACTAACAAAAATTGCAAAAGAAAAAAATCATTTCAAATCCCCCTTAAAATAATATTTATGAGCACCACGGGGTAACAATTTATTATAAAGGCCGATGTTTTTACAGCTTGATATGTTCTGTTGTGGCGAGCGGCAGCGCGGAAATGTTATTGATCTCTTCTCCACTTCACAAAATTATTCTCTCTCGCTCTTGCACCCATCCCATCCATGCTCCGTATTGTACGGGTACAATTTTGAGCTTTTCTATTATCGGCATCCCCCTTTTGAGGGAATTTCGTTGACTGAAATCCCTCCGATTTGCTTACGCACATAGGTCGGCGGTCGGGAGCTATCACTAACCAATCGCCGAAGTATTAAGCCCTTCGTGACATACAACAACATCCCAAAAGGGTTATACAGTACATAAGGGTTTATATATTTTGAAAAATGTTTTGCATTAAATTACATATAACAATTGGCGCCCAATTTAATGTTGGCGCCCAACGTGGGGCTGCAACTTTACGATATTACTCAGTAATGCAATTCGCTCGCCATAAAAAATTATTCTAAGTATCAATTAGTGCTTAACTAAATTGGAATTGTGTAGAATTTTGAGTAAATTTTAGATCAAACATACACATATTTTCTCTGTGGCTCGGTGTGACCGATGTATTATATATAGAACAATTTCATTATAAAAAATATTTCTGTTTTTTAAAATTGTATTTCTTTTATCATTTATTTAATCTGCATCTGTTTGGGTAAATTTGAGCAAATTTTTAAGTTTCCAATTAAGACATCTTAGCCTCAGTAGCAATTAATGCAATGTCTTAATAATAAAATCAATTAAATCAATTGGTTTACCTAAAAGTAATTATAGAAATATATTCGCAACAATTTAGAACCTTGAGGTATATTGTAAAATACTTAAATAGTCTGGATTTTGTAAACTATTTTTTGGAATAAAATTTTCAAAAGTTTGCTAAAAATAATTTGGATTTTAGAAACTCAATTTTGATTCTGTTTAAAACATAATTAAACCATACTTGGACCAATTTTCAGAATTTTAATTTTACAATTTTACTCTTAGCTTGAAACTTCAATCATTTATTCTAAAAAAAAAACAAAATTTTGAATATCTGCAAAAAATATTTTAGGTTTAATATAAATTCAATGTTGAGATTAATATTAGTTTAAACAATATTTAAAGCATATTTTGTTAAATTTTTGGAATAATATATTGACAATTGTTTCCTCAACTTGAGTCTAAAGACATCAATGATTTATTATAAAAAAAATGTTGGATTAGAAACACTTGGGCGGGTGGGCAGGAACACTTTTTCAAACCACCGATCTAATATTTATAAACTAAGTGCCCGCCCACCCACCCAAGTGTTAGTTGTCAAGCAGTTGAATCACAAACACTTGGGCGGGTGGGCGTGAGCACGTTTTAAAACCACCGATCCAATATTTTTGAACAAAGTACCTGCCCACCCACCCAAATGTTTTCAAAAAAAAGATCCAACGTTCTTGAGCTGAGAACCTGCCCACTCTCCCAAGTGTTAGTTGTGAAGCAGCTGGATCATAACGCTTGGCCGGGTAGGTGGGAACACGTATTCAAACCTCCGGTCCAATATTTTTAAAATTAGTTCTCACCCACCCACCCAAGTGTTAGTAGTCAAGCAGTTGGATCACAAACACTTGGGTGGGTGGGCGGGAACACGTTTCCAAACTACCGGTTCTGTATTTTTAAATTTTTTGCCCGCCAACCCACCCAGGCGAAGGTGAAGCAGTTAGATTACAAACACTTGGGAGGATCGGCGGGAACAAGTTTACAAACCACCGGTAAAATATTCTTGAACTTAATTCCCGCCCACCCACCCAACTGTTATTAGTCAAGCAGTTGGATCATAAACATTTGGGTGGGTGGGCGAGAACACGTTTCTAAACTACCGGTTCAGTATTTTTGAACTTAGTTTCTGCCGACCCACCAAAGTGTTAAAAGTTAAACAGTTGGATCACAAACACTTGGGTGGGTAGGCGGGAACCCAAGTGGTAGTAGTCAAGCAGTTGGATCACAAACACTTGGGAGGGTGGGCGGAATTACTTTTCTAAACCACCGGTTCAGTATTTTTAAACTTAGTTCCCGCCCACCCTCCCAAGTGTTAATAGTCAAGCAGTTGGATCACAAACACTTGGGTGGGTGGGCGAAATCATTTTTCCAAACCACCGGTTCGGTATTTTTAAACTTAGTTCCTGCCCACCCACCCAAGTGTTAGTAGTCAAGCAGTTGGACCACAAACACTTGGGTGGGTGGGCGGAATCACTTTCCCAAACCACCGGTTAAGTACTTTTAAACTTAGTTCTCGTCTACCCACCCAAATGTTAGAAGTTAAGCAGTTGAATAACAAACACTTGGGTGGGTGGGCGGGAACACGTTTCCAAACCACCGTTTCAGTATTCTTAAACTTATTTCCCGCTCACCCATCAAATGTTAGAAGTCAAGCTATTGGATCACAAACATTTGGGTGGGTGGGAGCCCGTTTCCAAACCATCGGTTCAATACTTTTAAACTTATTTCCCGCCCGCCCACCCAAGTGTTAGAAGTCAAGCAATTGGATCACAAACACTTGGGTGGGTGAGCGGGAACATGTTTTTAAACCACCGGTTCAATATTTTTAAACTGAATGCTCACCCAAGTATTAGTTGTGAAGCAGTTGAATCACAAACACTTGAGTAGGTGGGCGGAAACACGTATTTAAACTACTGGTCCAATATTTTTAAACTGAGTAGCAATTTTTAGCATTTATGGTTGTTTAATATCCCCACGTTGGGCGTCAATTATTAATTAAAAGCAATTTTTAGCATTTATAATTGAACTTAATGTCTCAACGTTGGGCGTCAATAAGTCACCTTGAGCGTCAAGTATTTATTTAAAGCAGTTTTTAGCAATTTTGGTTAAACTTAATTATGCCCTTGGGCACTTAGGAGAGCAGGCGGGAACATGTTTTCTAACCATCAGTTCAACATTCTTGAATTGAGTGCTCGCCTACCCACCCAAGTGTTAATTGTCAAGCAGTTTAATCATAAACACTTGGGTGGGTGGGCGGGAACACGTTTTCAAACCACCAGTTCAATATTTTTAAACTTAGTTCCCGCCCACCCACCCAAGTGTTAGAAGTCAAGCAGTTGGATCACAAACACTTGGGTGGGTGGGCGGGAACACGTTTTCAAACCATCGGTCCAACAATTATGAACTAAATGCCTGCCTACCCATCCAAGTGTTAGTTGTCAAGCAGATGGATCAACATTTGGGTGGGTTAATGGAAACACGATTTCAAACCACCGTACCATAATTTTTATACTTAGTGCCTGCCCACCCACCCAAGTGTTAAAAGTCAAGCAGTTGGATCACAAACACTTGGGCGGGCGGGCGGGAACACATTTTCAAACCACCGGTCCATAATTTTTAAACTTAGTGCCCGCCCACCTACCCAAGTGTTAGTAGTCAAACAGTTAGATCACAAATACTTGGGCGGATGGGCAAAAATACG
Organism: Tachinus rufipes; assembly: GCA_963932245.1. NCBI lineage: Eukaryota > Metazoa > Arthropoda > Insecta > Coleoptera > Staphylinidae > Tachinus > Tachinus rufipes. The sequence continues at coordinate 87,171,848 of OZ010748.1, read as the reverse complement.
TTTTCAAACAACTGGTCCAATATTTTTGAACATAGTGCCCGCCATGTGTTTGTTGTCAAACAATTGGATTACATACACTTGGGTGGGTGGGAGGAAACAGGTTTTCAAACCACTGGTTTAATATTTTTGAACTTAGTTCTTGCCCACCTACCCAAGTGTTAGTAGTAAAGCAGTGTTATCACAAACACTTGGGTGGGTGGGCGGGAACGAGTTTTCAAACCCCCGGTCTAACATTTTTGTACTTAGTGCCCGCCCACCCACCTAAGTGTTTGTTGTAAAACAGTTAGACTACAAACACTAGGCGGGAACACGTTTTCAAACCACTGGTCCAATATTTTTAGACTTAGTGCCTACCCACCCACTCAACTGTTAGTAGACAAGCAGTTGGATTACAAACACTTGAGTGGGTGGGCGGAAACACGTTTTCAAACCATCAGATCAATAGTTTTGAACTTAATTTTTGCCCACCCACCCAAGTGTTTGTTGTCAAACTGTTGAACTGCAAACACTTAAAAGGAAAACGTTTTTAAACTATTGGTCCAATATTTATAACTGAGATCCCCCCTACCCACCCAAGTGCTAGTTGTGAATCAGATAGATCGCAAACACTTGAGTGGGTAGGCGGGATCACGTTTTTAAACTACAGGTCTAATATTTTTAGACTCAGTGCCCGCCCACCCACCCAACTGTTAGTAGACAAGCAGTTGGATCACAAACACTTGGGTGGGTAGGCAAAAACACTTATAAACTATATGCCCACCCGCTTAGTTATCAAACATTTTTGGTTAAATTTAATGTCCTTAAGTCAATTATTTATTTAGTACAAAATTAGCATTTTTAGTTAAACTTTATATCCCAACCAACTTTGGGCGCCAATAAGTATAGTTTTAACTTTATTATTAGCACACAACAACATCTGTGGAAAGAAAAAACTGATGATGGCCTAACAGCCAAAATCGGTCTTAATAAAAATTAAAATAACTAAATTAGCACAATAAAGTATATATACATTTTATTAAAATATCCTAACCTCAAAAATTTATTATTAACATTGCTCACGCTGGGCGTCAAGTATTATTTAAAGCAGATTTTAGCGTTCTTGGTTGAACCATCAGTCCAATATTTTTAAACTTAGTGCCCATCCACCCAAGTGTTAGTAGTCATCCAGTTAGATCACAAACATTTGGGTGGGTGGGCGGCATCACGTTTCCAAAATACCGGTTTAGTATTTTTAAACTTAGTTCCCGCCCACCCACCCAAGTGTTAGTAGTCAAGCAGTTAGATCACAAACACTTGGGTGGGTGGGCGGGAACACGTTTCTAAACCACCGGTTCAGTGTTTTTGAACTTAGTTCCCGCCCACCCACCCAAGTGTTAGTAGTCAAGCAGTTGAATTACAAACACTTGGGTGGGTGGGCGGGTACACGTTTTTAAACCATAAGTTCAATATTTTTAAACTTAGTTCCCGCCCATCTACCCAAGTGTTAGAAATCAAACAGTTGGATTACAAACATTTGAGTGAGTGGGCGGGAACACGTTTCCAAACCACCGGTTCAGTATTTTCAAACTTAGTTTCCCCCACCCACCAAAGTGTTATTTGTAAAGCAGTTGGATTACAAACACTTGGGTGGGTGGGCGGGAATACGTTTCCAAACTACCGGTTCAGTATTTTTGAACTTTGTTCCCGCCCACCCACCCAAGTGTTAAAAGTTAAACAGTTGGATAACAAACACTTGGGTGGGTGGGCGGGAACACGTTTTCAAACCACCGGTTCAATATTTTTGAACTTAGTTCCCGCCCACCCACCCAAGTGGTAGTAATCAAGCAGTTAGATCACAAACACTTGGGTGGGTGGGCGGGAACACGTTTCCAAACCACTGGTCCAATATTTTTGAATTTAGTTCCCGCTCACCTACCCAAGTGTTATTTGTAAAGCAGTTAGATTACAAACACTTAGATGGGTGAGCGGGAACACGTTTCCCCGGTTCATTATTTTTGAACTTAGTTCCCGCCTACCCACCCAAGTGTTAGTAGTTAAGCAGTTGGATCACAAACACTTGGGCGGATTGACGGGACCACGTTTTCAAATGTCCTCACGTTGGACGTCAATTATTTACTCAAAACATTTTTCAGCATATATGGTTGAACTTAATATCCCAACGTTGGGCGCCAATAAGTATAATTTCAATTTTATTATTAACATTAAAGATTTATTAAAAAATCCTCATGTTGGGCGTCAATTATGTAAATAAAGCAATTTTAGCATTTTTCTTTGATCTTAATTATGTTTCCACTACTCGGCGGGAGCGGGAGCACTTTTTCACACCACCGAGTCAAACATTATTGAGCTCAGTGTAGTTTAATCACAAAGATTTGGGCGAGTGGGCGGGCAAACGTTTCCACACCATCGGTTCAATATTTTTAAACTTAGTGCCCGCCCACTCACCCAACTGTTAGTAGACAAACAGTTGGATCACAAATGCTTGGGTGGGTGGGCGGGACCAATTTTTTTAATCCACCGAACCTACATTTATAAACTATGTTTCCTTCTACTTACTTAAACATTTTTGGTTAAATTTAATGTCACAACTTTGGGCGCCAATAAGTATAGTTTCAACTTTATTATTAACATTGCTTACGTTGGGCGTCAATTATTATTTAAAGCAGTTTTTAGCGTTTTTGGTTGAACCGCTGGTCCAATATTTTTAAACTTAGTTCCCGCCCACCCACCCAAGTATTAGTAGTGAAGCAGTTGAAGCACAAACACTTGGGTGGGTAGGCGGGAACACGTTTTCAAACAACCGGCCTAATATTTTTAAATTTAGTTTTTGCCCACCCACCCAAGTGTTAGTAGTCAAGCAATTAGATTACTAACACTTGGGTAGGTGGGCGGGAACACGTTTTCAAACCACTGGTCCAATATTTTAGAACTTAGTTCCCGCCCACCCACGCAAGTGAAATTTGTAAAACAGTTGTGTTACAAACATTTGGGTGGGTAGCCTGGAACACGTTTCCAAATCACCGGTTTAGTATTTTTGAACTTAGTTCCCGCCCACCCACCCAAGTGTTTAGAAGTCAGGCAGTTGGATTACTAACACTTGGGTGGGTGGGCGGGAACACGTTTTCAAACCACCGGTCCAATATTTTTAAACTTAGTTCCCGCCCACCCACCCAAATGTTACAAGTCAAGCAGTTTGATCACAAACACTTGTTTGGGTGGGCGGGAACACGTTTTCAAACCACCGGTACAACAATCTTGTAATGTGTGCCCGCTCACCCGCTCAAGTGTTAGTTGTCATAATAGTATGTACTCAGGTTGGGCGTCAATTATTAATTTAAAACAATTTTCAGCATTTATAGTTAAACTTAATATCCTTACGTTGGGCGTCAATTATTGATTAAGTGCAATTTCTAGCATTGCTCTTTTTGTCATCAAACACTTAATCGGATAGGCGGGAACACGTTTTCAAACCACCAGTCCAGTATTCTTAAACTGAGTGCCCGTCCGCCCACCCAAGTGTTACTAGTTAAATATTTGGAGCAGAAACACTTAGGTGGGTGGGCGGGAACATGTTTTCAAACCACCGGTCCTACATTTTTGTACTTAATGCCTGCCCACCCACATACCCAAGTGTTTGTTGTCAAGTTGTTGGATTGGTCAAAACGTTTTTAAACTACCGGTCCTATATTTTTAAACTTAGTGCCCGCCCACCCACCCAACAGTTTGTTGTCCAAGCAGTTGGATCACAAATAATTGGGTGGGTGGGCGGTAACACGTTTTTAAACCACTGGTCTAATATTATTGAACTTAGTTCTCGCCAACCCACTCAAGTGTTAGTAGTTAAGCTGTTGGACCACAAACACTTTAGCGGGTGAGCGGAAATACGTTTTCAAACTACCGGTTCAGTATTTTTGAACTTAGTTCCCGCCCACCCACCCAAGTGTTTGTAATCAAGCAGTTGGATCACAAACACTTGGGTGGGTGGGCGGGAACACGTTTCTAAACCAACGGTTCAGTATTTTTGAACTTAGTTCCCGCCCACCCACTCAAGTGTTAGTAATCAAGCAGTTGGAGCACAAACACTTGGTTTTGTGGGGGGGAATACGTTTTTAAACCACCGGTCGAATATTTTAGAACTTAATGCCCGCCCACCCACAATCTTAAACTGAATATTTTTGAATTTAGTGCCCACCCACCCAACCAAGTGTTTGTTGTAAAACAGTTAGAGGACAAATACTTAGTTGGGTGGGCGGAAACACTATTTCAAACCACCGCCTCATTAATTTTTAACTGTGTTCCCGCCCACCCACCCAAGTGATCCTTGTTGGATCACAAACACTTGGACGGGTGGGCAAATATAAGTTTACCATTGATCTAACATTTTTATACAGAGTGCCCACCCAAGTGTTTGTTGTCAAGCAGTTGGTTTTCAAACCACCGATCCATTATTTATAAACTGAATTGTAATTTTTTTAGAACAAATAATTTTTATATCTTTAAAACAATTTAGAGCCTCGTGGTATACCAATAAATAATAAAATATAAAACAAATTTTCTGATAATTGTAACTTGAAATAATTTTGAACCCCCAACACTATCAAACTATAAAATGTTTTAACAAATTTTTTTGTTGCTCTAGAGCTTGTAGTTTCTTTATAACAAACAATTTTTATTAATAAACAATTTAGAGCCTCGTGGTATACCGATAAATAGTAAAATAAAAACAAATTCTCTGATAACTGTAATTTAGAACAATTTTAAACCTTGTGGTATACCAATAGCTAATATTATTAAAAAAATCTTAACAATTTAGAACCTTGAGGTGCACCAACAAATTGTGAAAAACATTACTAAGTTTATTTTGATTCTAGAGCATCATTATAGTTCTTTTATAACAAATAACTTTTGTGTTTGAAACCAATTTAGAGCCAACAAATAGTAGTTTGAAACAATTTATTTTTTTAAGAACCTTGTGGTATACCAATAAATAGCAAAATAATTTGAAACAATTTAGAACCTTATTATTAGTGTTGCAATATTTAATAATTATCATAAAAAAATACAATTTTTAATATTTTGAAATCTTGAGGTATACCAACAAACTATAAAATAAATTATAAGAACCTAGTGGTATTAAATAGTGAAATAAAAAATATCAAATTTGAAACAATTTAGAGCTTTGTGGTATACCAATAACTGATTATTATAAAAAATTACATTTTCTAACAACTTGGAATCTTGAGGTATACCAACAAACTATAAAATTCATTATAAGAACCTTGTGGTATACCAATCATTCAGTAATGTATAAAAATACCTTTCTTAACAATTTGAAACTTTAAGGTTTAATATTTAAAAGCTAACCTAACCTAACATTTTGCTGGAACCTTGAGGTATACCAAGAAATTACAAAATACATTTTAAGAGCTTCGTGGTATACCAATAAATAGTGAAATAAAAAACAAAAATTGTAATTTGAAACAATTGGAACTTTGTGGTGTACCAATAACTGATAATTAAAAAACATTTTATTAAAACCTTGAGGTATACCAGCAAACTGTAAGGTATCATATAAGCCTTGTGGTGTACCAATAAATAGTAAATTAAAAACACTTAAATATTAAATATTTTTTGGCGCCCAACCTGGGACACAAGCTTTGTTATTATTTACAATATTTCTAGTTAACATTATTTTTTGATTTTAGTAAATTAATTATTTCCCTACGTTGGGCGTCAATAAGTTTTATTTTTTTAACTATTAACGTTAGTGATTGAATAAAAAATCCCCACGTTGGGCGTCAATTATTGATTAAAAGCAGTTTTTAACATTTTTTGGTTAAACTTAATTATGTTCCTACGTTGGGCGTCAATTATTGATTAAATTTAATGTCCCAACGTTGGGCGCCAATAAGTGAAAAAAAAAATCTAAATTATTCTCTTTTTTTTTTCAATTGTTTTTGTTGTAGTATATACATAAACATTGAAGGATTTCGTATCAATCGTTTTATAAATTCATCGCCTAATTGAAACATCATCCCTTAATATGATTTGCATGCGCCCCCTCGCTGGTAAAAAAAAGAATAACGCGGTTACCCTTTAAATGACGTGTATATGTATGCATGATGGTATTCCGTATGCATGGGAAGGATGATCTGTTGTCTTAGGCCTCGGGGGCCCCTTCCCCCATAGTACAAAACCAGACGAACTGTTTGCGTTGTGAAATTGAAACGAGATGCGATTTTGATCGTGCAGGCAAGTAGGAAGGATCGTTCGTTGTGTGGGATTTGTTTGACGCCGAGGGGTGAAATTTCGTGTTTTTGTTGTTTTGGCACGAGTGCGCGACGGATGGGAAAAAACGTTTTGTTTTATTCAGTTTGATTATTTTTAAATAGAGAATTAATCGAGTTGCTTTCGCCGTGGGTGGAACTTGATGGGTCAGCAAATCACATTTTGATTTAAATAAAGAATCATGTTAATGGCAATGTAAGTTGCCGTGAAGTATGCAATACTTTTCGTGTCTGCATTCATTTGTTTACAATTTTTAGTAAATTAAATGTCCCCACGTTGGGCGTCAATTATTTATTAAATCAGTTTTTTGCTTAAACTTAATGTCCCCACGTTGGGCGCCAATTTTTTTTTTTTTATGTATTTTAATTCAAAATAGTTTCTACCAATTTTATCTCATACTTATCAATCTAATTAAGTCGGAATACGATATTTACGTTTGTTTCCGCTTGAAATTTCATCACGGTTCGGGGTCCGCTGTGTGAAACTACACAAAATAAAAAAAAAATCATCAAGACGATGAGAATTAATTTCGTGTTATAATGAGGTACCTTAGGGGTACCACCTATGCAGCATGAATATAATAAAAGCCTCCTACTTCTTGTTGTATTGTTGTATATTTTTGTTGTTATTTTTCATTGGCTGCATCTTATATTTTTCCACGACCTTCACGCTGATGGCTTCGGTGTTAGAGCGTGCAATCGAAAAGTCATCGAGCGCCCGTCGATATGGAACCCTCAGCTTATAAGCAAGCAACAGCAGCAGGAACAGCAGTACCAAAACAATTTTTAATTAATTTAATTTTAAAATTGATGCAAACAATTTTGTTTATAATTTTTTATATTATTATGATTATTATTATTATTGTTGGCATGGGTACCAACTGGAATTGGTAATGGTTGAGACAACAATGGGGCTAATATGTAATCAGCCACCTGTTGGGTGCCGCCGATTGTTCGAGACCATCATTACTGGAAGCGGTAGGAGTTTTATTATTGGTTAGGTTCTTTTTCCCATTGTCAAACACCTCGACATGGTGGGCACCGCATAGCCGGCATACACATACACACCACATCATGACTCCTTTATTTTTTTTTTAAATTTTTTTTTTAGAGAAAACTAATTAAAACCGTGAATGGGATTACAAAATAATTACGCGCTCGGTTCACTGAAGTAGTTGCGCAACTTCGTCTTTTGTTATAATTACCAACTTCTTAACCGAAATGACTGCCACTATATTGCCGATGATGGATCACCACTAATTGTATTGTTTTTTTTAAAATTTTTTTTAAACAGTCAAAAATAACATTAAATGCCCCACGTTGGGCGCCACATATTAGGAAAAATAATATCAAATGCCCCACGTTGGGCGCCACATATATATTTATTTAAATAACGCAAAGAACCAAATGCCCCACGTTGGGCGCCAATAATATTTTTAAATTTAGTTCAATTTCACGGTCTCTATTCATTTAAATCGGCAACAATACAGCGATAGGAATCTATATATGGTTCCACATTTTAATTTCCAAAGAGGGGTTATCGAATTTTATGCATTTTAAGCGAGTTAATTGATCGGAGAGGATTTTTGGCAGCGCAATCGGGTTTTATTACAAGTCGGCCGTGACTTAGCGTTATTGAAACAACACACAACAGAGACTTTTCGTTGTTATTGGTATGATAAGTGAGAATCATCTAACACGAAATTTCACGGGAGTTTTTTGTTTAGTGGCCACCTTTGGTATTTTAGTTATTAAAAATTGATTCTAATATTGAATTGAGCAATCAATGAGTCAAACGACTTGTTTTTAGTGCATTTATAGGTAAATTATTTGCTTTGTTAGATTCCCCACGTTGGGCGCCAATTTATGAGTAAATAAAATTTGTAACCGCCCAACTTGGTTACAAATCAAATCTTTAATGCGTCTAACATCAAAATTTTAATTAATATTATCAGAACAAAATGTTTCTCAATCACTATTAATTAAAAAATGGCGCCCAACTTTGATTTGATTCAACCTTATCACAAACTATCAACGCAAGCGTTTTATAATCAATCAATGGCGCCCAACGTGGGGACATTAAAATTTCTTAATTTAATCTAAACGCAATTAATCATTGATTCCAACCTTGGACGTTAATCTTTTTATATACTATTTGCTGTCATTTTGTTTAAGTTTTTATTCTTCGCGACGTCCGTCTTATCGCGAACGTTTGTGTGTGTAGAAATGATGAGCCCCAAAACGTGAGCGTTGTGTGAAGAGAGCGAAACGCGGTGGGGCCCCACAATTTCAAATCCCTATTGGTCGGTAGCGAACGTCGGGGCGGGACGCAGCACGGCGGAACGCCGGCGCTTTTAGTTTGCTCGATGCCGCTGCACGGTCTAGTGGCGCGCAACACAAAAATACGAAAAAAATAAAATTTCTTGTGGGGAAAAATCACGAGAACGAAGCGTGGACGTTAGTTTTCTTAGTTATTGACAATTGTTTAATAGAATTTTCATATTTTACTATTATTGGCGCATTTTTACTCTATTCGTGGCGCCCAACGTGGGGAAAGTAGTTTTACACATTTTAATTATTTTTTTCTGTCTAATTAAGCGTATGAATTTTTATAAATATTTCACAGTTGGTACTAATGGTATTGAGGTATATTGGTACTAAATTATATAAAATTCCAATGCACCATTTTTGAGTTATGAATTTTTAAATTAGTATTATTGGCGCATTTTTACTCTATTTGTGGCGCCCAACGTGGGGAAGGATTTTTTTTTGTTGCTATTAAGCGTATTTTGTAATTGTGCCATTTTTGAGTTATGATTCAAGTGTGTTGGCTTTATCCTTCAATACCAAAACTATAAATATAAAAGACCCTGGCATTACACTCAAAAAAAAAGTATCGTTTCACAATGGCGCCTTGGTTTTAGTAAAACCGTGTTCGGCTCGTCTAAGCATGACGACGGAGACAAACCAGCAGACACCACAGAACTTTATTCCTCTCGAAAGATAATAAAAATCATTTTCACGGACGTTATCGACTTTTTATTTATTTAATATTTTTTTCCTCAACTTAATGTGTGTCATGCGGAGACACGAGGAGAAGAGGAGGCGTGCGTGAAAAATGTCACATAGCGACACACATTTTTTTACCTTTATAGTTTTCTTCCCTTTTAACAATCGTGTTTTGATAGTTAAAATGTGTTATTTATGGCCCTCCTCGGCCGCGACGTTTAGTGTCAAATAAAAATGCATCAGTCACGCCGATCTGTGAAACGTACTGCGTCGCGTCTGCCGAACGAACCGAACCGCATTTTTTCGTTCTCGTCGGCAATCAATCCTCTCGCAACAGAGGAATCCGCATGATTTTTCACGTCGCATCCAACGCCTGTTGGAATATTCATGAAGCATCTGCATCGTACCTATCGGCTTAAGAAGTCAAATTTAGCAAACTGTCAAACTAAGATTGTAGCAAAATAAAAAACATTTTATAAAACTATCAAATTACAAAATAATGTCGCTTCGTGATTGTTATGTCACTTGATATAAAAAAGTCTAGACATCTAATTTGTCGCTTCGCGATTGGCAGATGCATCTCTGCAAGTACAGAAAACTAAATTGTCGCTTCGCGATTGTTGTCACTTGATATGAAAAAGCCTTGACATCTAATTTGTCGCTTCGCAATTGACAAATTAAAAAAAATGTTTATAAACATGTACGGTGTCGCTTCGCGATTGACAGATGCAACACTGCAAGTTCAGAAAATCAATTTGTCGCTTCGCGATTGTTGTCACTAAATATGAAAAAGCCTTGACATCTAATTTGTCGCTTCGCAATTGACAGATTAAAAAAATGTTTAATAACATGTAAAGTGTCGCTTCGCGATTGACAGATGCATCACTGCAAGTACAGAAAATCAATTTGTCGCTTCGCAATTGTTGTCACTTGATATGAAAAAGCCTTAACATCTAATTTGTCGCTTTGCGATTGACAGATTAAAAAAAATGTTTAATAACATTTACGGTGTCGCTTCGCGATTGACAGATGCATCACTGCAAGTACAAAAAATCAATTTGTCGCTTCGCGATTGTTGTCACTTGATATAAAAAAGCCTTGACATCTAATTTGTTGCTTTGCGATTGACAGATTAAAAAAATTGTTTAATAACATTTACGGTGTCGCTTCGCGATTGACAGATGCAACATTGCAAGTTCAGAAAATCAATTTGTCGCTTCGCGATTGTTGTCACTTGATATGAAAAAGCTTTGACATCTAATTTGTCGCTTCGCAATTGACTGATTAAAAAAATGTTTAATAACATTTACGGTGTCGCTTCGCGATTGACAGATGCATTACTGCAAGCACAGAAAATCAATTTGTCGCTTCGCGATTGTTGTCACTTGATACGAAAAAGCCGTAACATCTAATTTGTCGCTTCGCGATTGACAGATTAAAAAAATGTTTAATAACATTTACGGTGTCGCTTCGCGATTGACAGATGCATCAATGCAAGTTTAGAAAATCAATTTGACGCTTTGCGATTGTTGTCACTTGATACGAAAAAGCCTTAACATCTAATTTGTTGCTTCGCGATTGACAGATTAAAAAAATGTTTAATAACATTTACGGTGTCGCTTCGCGATCGACAGATGCATCACTGCAAGTTCAGAAAATCAATTTGTCGCTTCGCGATTGTTGTCACTTGATATGAAAAGCCTTAACATCTAATTTGTCGCTTCGCGATTGACAGATTAAAAAAATGTTTAATAACATTTACGGTGTCGCTTCGCGATTGACAGATGCATCACAGCAAGTACAGAAAATCAATTTGTCGCTTCGCGATTGTTGTCACTTGATATGTAAAAGCCTTAACATCTAATTTGTCGCTTCGCGATTGACAGATTAAAAAAATGTTTAATAACATTTACGGTGTCGCTTCGCGATTGACAGATGCATCACAGCAAGTACAGAAAATCAAATTGTCGCTTCGCGATTGTTGTCACTTGATATGTAAAAGCCTTAACATCTAATTTGTCGCTTCGCGATTGACAGATTAAAAAAATGTTTAATAACATTTACGGTGTCGCTTCGCGATTGACAGATGCATCACTGCAAATACAGAAAATCAAATTGTCGCTTCGCGATTGTTGTCACTTGATACGAAAAAGCCTTAACATATAATTTGTCACTTTGCAATTGACAGATTAAGACAATATTTAATAACATGTACGGTGTCGCTTCGCGATTGACAGATGCATCACTGCAAATACAGAAAATCAAATTGTCGCTTCGCGATTGTTGTTACTTGATATGAAAAAGCCTTGACATCAAATTTGTCGCTTCGCGATTGACATATTAAAACAATGTTTAATAACATTGAAGGTGTCGCTTTGCGATTGACAGATGCAACTAGGCATCTGTCAAAAACTCTATCACAAATTGAATAAATGTATCTATTAGTTTCTAAAACATGTCACAAATTGAGTCTCATGTGCTACAAATATATTGTGTCTCATGTGTCACAAATATATTGTGTCTCATGTGTCGCGTGTATATGAAACATGCTATAAAAAATGAAATTTTCTTATGTGCTATGTCAAATCTTTGTCATAAAATGTTTGAAAACATAATCTATCTCACGTGTCTCAAGTACATAAATAAAAGTTCTGTCATGTGTCAAATTTTTTTATCACTTGTGACTAAGTTGTCTGATATCACAAATATTGTGTGACACTTAGTCAAAAGTTTAAGTTAATTATATCACAAAACTGTCAAAATGTCACATATTATCTTAATTATGTCAAAGAGTCACAAAACTGTAACTGTCTCATGCGTCTTAAAACGTGACATGAGTTTCAAAGTAAAAAATTTGTTTTGTCAAAGTCAAAAAATGTCTCATGTCACTAATTGTGTCTCATGTGACATAACTGTCAAAGTTCTCTACAAACAATTGTGTCTTATGTCACAAATTGTGTCTCATGTCACAAATTGTGTCTCATGTTATAATTTGTGCTTCATGTCACAAAAAATGTTTCATAACACAGATTGTGTTTTATGTGTTACAAAAAATGTCTCATGTCACAAATTGTGTCTCATGTGTCACAAATTATATCTTATATGTCAAAATAAAATAAATGTTTCAATAGTCACTAAAAGTTCTGTCGCATAACTGTCAAAGTTGTGTACAAACACTACAAACTGTCTTATATATGCTACAAAATGTCAAAATTTCTTTTAAATGTTTCACAAAATAATTAAAAACATAATCCGGTTCACGTGTCTCAAATGGTAACTTAATAAATCAAAATTGTCTTTTATATGTCAAAAAGCTATCTCAATTGTGTCTAATTTGACATTTGTCATTGTCTCTTACATGCTACAAAAATTCAAAACGATCTGTATCACAAAACTGTCAAAATTTTACAAACTATCTCAAAGTTGCTAATATGTACATATATGTCATAAAATGTAAACAAAATTCAAAGTTTCACAATGTGTCTCATGTCACCTAAAATACGTCTCACAAACTGTCAAAAATTCTGACACAATTTGAATAAATGTATCTATCAGTTTGCTAATACCTGTCACAAATATATTGTGTCTTATGTGTCACAAATTTGTGTTACATATTTGTGTATCATGTGTCACAAATTTGTGTCTCGTGTCTCACAATTTGTGTCTCATGTGTTACAATTTGTGTCTCATGTGTCACAATTTATGTTTCATGTGTCACAAAATTTGTCTCAAGTGTCACAAATATATTGTGTCTCATGCGTCACATTTAAATAATTGTTTTTCAAAAGTCACAAAAAATTAAGTCACATTCCGGTCAAAATTCTTTACAATCAACACAAACTGTCGCGTGTCTCAAATATGCTACATAAAGTCAAAGTTAATTGTATCACAAAACTGTCAAAATGTCACAAATTATTTTATGTCAAAGTCTGTCTCAAAAAGTCACAAAATTGTAAAAAACTGTCTTCGGAGTCTCAATATAAAAAATGCGTTTCTGTCAAAGTTGAACCACACGTGTCATAAAAATGACAAAACATTAAAAATTGTCGCGCTTGTTTCTAATTTGCTCCTTATGTGTCTTGTAGCTCAATTCATGTCCCACCAACTATCAAAATTGCATCACATAAGTCAAAAAATATCAAAGCTCTAACAAATGTTAACAATTGTATCACATAAAATAAAATGTGTCTCGGTTGTTTAAATGTGACAAACTTATTTGACGTTGAAGTTAAAAAACGTCAAAGTTGTGTTGTTGCCTAATATTTGTCTAATGTGAACAAATTCTCAAATTTATTTTATTAATTGTCAAAAATTTAGTAATTGTGTACAAATAAATCTTACAAATTGTGTCTCATGTGTCAAAAAATAAATTGTTTTTTAACAGCTTCAAGTTGTGTCTCATGTCAAAAATTGTTTTAAGTCATAAATTGTGTGTTATGTCACAAATGGTGTCTTATGTCACAGATGGTGTCTCATGTTACAAATTGTGTCTCAAGTCACAAATGATGTCTCATGTCACAAATTTTGTTTTATGTCATAAATTGTGACTTGTGTCATAAATGGTGTCTAATGTCACAAATTGTGTCTCATGTCATAAATTGCGTCTCATGTCACAAATTGCGTCTCATGTCACAAATTATGTTTCTTCTCACAGATGGAGTCTTATTTTACAAATTGTGTCTCATGCCACAAAATGAGTCTAATGTCACAAAACGTGTTTCATGTAACAAATTGTGCCTCATTTGTCAAAATAAAATTGTTTCAATTGTCAAAAAGTGTTAAAGATCTATACAAATATCACAAACTGACTCATGTGTCTCATGTCTAAAAACCTAAGTTAAACAAAATTTCAAAGTTGTCTCAAATATGTCATAAACTTGTGTCTAAGTTGCTCAATTTGTAGCATCATGTCTCATCTTTTATAAAATGCTACAAAAAGTCAAAATTGTTTGTATCACAAAACTGTCAAATCTTAACAAACTATCTCACTTATGTCAAATTTGCTAATGTGTCACAAAGTGTCTCAAGTGCCACAAAAAGGTAAAAGCCGCCTTGAGTGCCACAAAATAATTTAAATCATAAAATGTCACATGAGTGAAGAATTACATTAAAAGCATTTGATGACTGTTTGAGATTTTTAATAGTTAGGAACGTTTAATGACGTTTCTGACAGTTTAAAAGTATTTTATGTCAATTCAGAAACATTTTTGACATTTTCCAATCACATTAAAAGCTTTTTATGACAGTTTGACAGTAGTTTTGACAGTTTGTAAACATTTTAATAATTAACTATGTTTAATGATGTTTGTGACAGTTTAAGAATATTTTATGTCAATTCAAGAACATTTTTTAACATTTTGCTGTCACACCAAAAGCATTTTATGACAGTTTGTAAACACTTTAATAGTTGAGAACGTTTATTGACGTTTGTGACACTTTAAAAATGTTTTATGTCAATTTAGAAACATGTTTCAACATTTTGCTGTCACATCAGGAGCATTTTATGACTGTTTGACAGATTATAAACATTTGAATAATTTAGAACGTTTATTGACGTTGGCGACAGTTTGAGAACATTTTATGTCAATTTTAATGTTATATTAAAAGCATTTTATGACAGATTGGCTGTACTTTGACAGTTTATAAACATTTTATTAATTGAAAACGATTGATGACGTTTGTGACAGTTCAAGAACATTTTATGACAATTTAGGAATAGTTTTTTAAAATTTTGCTGCCACATCCGAAGCATCTTATGACAGTTTGACAGTATTTTTGACAGTTTATAAACATTTGATAGTTGAGAACGTATAATGACTTTTTGTGACAGTTCAAAAATATTTTATTTTAATTAAAAAAAAAAAACAATATTTTTCTGTCACATCAGATCAGTACTTTGACAGTTTATCCACATTTTAATGGTTGAAAACGTTTGATGACGTTGGTGACAGTGTTTTATGCCACTAAACGTTAATTAAGCACTAAACGTCAATTGACAAATAACACTAAACATCAATTTTAATTTGTGAAATAATGACAAAAAAATAATTGATAAATTACACTAAACGTGTAATTTGACATATGTCATTAAACGATTATAAGGCACTAAACGTCAATATTGACACTAAACATCAATTTTAGTTTATTACAAAAATAAATAAAAACTAATTGATAGCTGACAATAAACGTAAGTTTTGACATATGCCACTAACCGTTAATAAAGCACTAAACGTCAATGTTGACAAATTACACTAAACGTGTATTTTGACATATAATACTAATCGTTATTAAGACATTAAATGTCAAAGTTGACAGCAATTTTAATTTGTCACAGAACTGACAGAAAATTAATTGACAAATGACACTAAACGTGTATTTTGACATATGTCACTAAACGTTAATAAAGCACTAAACGTCAATGTTGACAAATGACACTAAACATCAATTTTAATTTATTACTAAAATGATTGAAAAATGATTGATAAGTGACACTAAGCGTGTAATTTGACATATGTCACTAAACCATTTCTTACATACATTAATTTGTTAAACGATAATAAAGCACTAAACGTCAATGTTGACACTTGACATTAATTTTAGTTTTAGACAGATGGCACTAAATGTGTATTTTAATATATAACACTAAACGTCAAAGTTGACAGATGACACTAATCAGAAATTTATTTTGTTACAAAAATTATTTGACAAATGACACTAAACGTGTACTTGGACATATATCATTAATCGTTAAAAAAGCAATAAACATCAATTATGACAGATGATACCAAACATCAATTTCAATTTGTTACTAAAATTACAAAAAAATAATTGACAGATGACACTAAACGTTAATAAAGCACTAAACGTCAATGTTGACAAATGACACTAAACATCAATTTTAATTTGTTACTAAAATGATTGAAAAATGATTGATAAGTGACACTAAACGTGTAATTTAACATATGTCACTAAACTATAATAAAGCACTAAACGTCAATGCTGACATATGACACTAAACATCAATTTTAATTTGTTATCAAAATGACAAAAAAATACATTAACATTTATATAGTTACTGAATCTAGTTGGTTTACACCAAATAGTTTGAAATCATATAAAAGTGGTCGTGTGGATTTTAATTATTTTTACCTAGTTGGTACTCATGATAATGGAATATATTGGTACCAATTTGCAATGAAATTCAATGAATAGTTTACAAGTTATGATTTTTTTAATTTAACTTTTAGCTTCTGAATCTAGTTAGCTCATGTCAAATAGTTTAAAATAATATAAAATTGGGCGTTAATAAACTCAATATTTTAAAAATTAATTTCCATTAGTGCCAACCCATAAAGTACTAATTGAAGATTCCTTGGAACAAATTTGATCCAAATAGATCGACTCGTTTTTGTTTTAAGTGCGATTAAGTAACAAAAGATTAAATAAAAAAATCTGAAAACTTTTTAAAACCTACTTTGCATTTAATTGAATGCCAACGTCTCGAAATAATAAAAAAATCGTGAAATACGAGCGTTGCCAACTGCAATAAACACAGGCAGGCCCCCCACCACTACACCATAATTTGCAATTTTATTTTCCAAATGAATAAAACAACAAGCAAATATCGTTTGGCTCGTTATTGTCGCTCGTTAAAAGTTGGCAGCCGTGCGGTGGTGCTGGCTGTTTCGTTGCGGCCGGATCCAGTTACATATTCCATTCGCGAAGAAACGTTCCCGCGGGCCGATATCGCGCGCGGGGGTCAATCGCGACGCACGAAACACACAAAGCGGGAGAGAGGGGACGAGGAGAAATAGAAACCAGCGAATGAAACAAACGAAAAAAAAAAGAGAAGCAAACTCTAAACATTCACATTTTCTCGCCGAGGCCGTAAAATGCCGTTTAATGCACTTCCATAACAACGTATGACCCATAACGCTCCTAAACTGGACTTTTCCGACGTTTTCACACGGACGGAATGGATGGAAAAATGCTTATCAGAGTTTTCTATTTTTTTGTTAGTAGTAGTTAGCTGGTAGCGGTGGTAAAATATTATTGAACGCCGCCGATGGATCGCCACGCGTGTTAGTGTTCATGGGAAGTGAATACGCTCGCGCGATTAAAACCTGCGTGCGAAATGGGAAATGTCGCCCGATCTCGCTCGCCTTTATTTAGAGCAATTAATTATAAACATTTTGCAAGGACTTGCACTACATGTAGCCGACAGACATTAAAATTTAATAGAAAATAATCTACCTTTGTTAGGGTTCGAACCTAATTTTAAATTTATTAATTAGGTTGGTATTAATATTAATATAATAATTAAAATGATTTATGTTGGTAGCAATTAAGCTGTCATGATTGTTAATCAATTTTCGCTTGGGGATCAGGTTGACCAACAACAATAACATAGTTGAAAAAACAAGTGCGCGTCGTCTGCGGTGGTCCTCGAAATCGATCTATAATCGAAACGGTAACACGACGAAGTGTACATGAGCGGAGGAATGGAAATAAAAAAAATAGCGCTCGCGGTACCGTTCCACCGTGAAATTGTAATTATTTTCGTCCGAAGACATTAAAACCGACATTTGGTTGGTTGGTGTAGTGGTATAGTCACACACATATTCAACCATACGTATATACAACACATCCGCTAGATTGAGGGCCGCGCATTAAGATAATCCGCCGTAATTTATTGTCCCATTAATTCTCCTCACTGGCGGAATTAGAAGAGACGTGAAATGTTATGCAATATGTCACTTTTTTATTAGCTTGTGTTCTAACGTTTCTTATCGCCTCGAGTCATTCAGACCCTGAGCTAACTCTTCAATGCAAATTGATCAAGTAAATACACTGAAGAGGGTTGCAAACTCATGTAAACCATTATATCACAGCAAATACATAACCTAAAACAATGTCGACATTTAATTTGTTAAAATCTGACATATTTGTATTTTCACTACAACATAACCTAAAAATAGATGTTTCTAAATTGACATAAAATATTTTTAAACTGCCAAAGTACTATCAAACTGTCATAAAATGCTTCTGTGAAAAATGTAGAAAAATGTTCTTGAATTGACATATTAGAGACATCTTTGTTGTTATTTGACAGATTAACATTATTTCAAGATTTTTTTTGACAGTTTATAGATTGTCCAACTAAAATCTATGTCAATATTGACGTTTAGTGCTTCATTAACGTTTGTGACATATGTCAAAATACATGTTTAGTGTCTACATTGACGTTTAGTGCTTTATTATCGTTTAGTGACATATGTCAAATTACACGTTTAGTGTCATCTGTCAATTAATTTTCTGTTATTTTAGTAACAAATTAAAATTAATGTTTGGTATCATCTGCCAACATTGATGTTTAGTGCTTTTTTAACGTTTGGTGACATATGTCAAATTGCAAGTTTAATATCACCAATCAATTAATTTTCAGTCATTTTAGTAACAATTAAAATTGATGTTTAGTGTCATTTGTCAACATTAACGTTTAGTGCTTTATTAATGTTTAGTGGCATATGTCAAATTAAACGTTTAGTGTCATTTGTCAATTAATTTTTTGTTAATTAAAATTGATGCTTAGTGTCATCTGTCAACATTGACGATTAGTGCTTCATTATTGCTTAGTGACAAATGTCAAAATACACGTTTAGTGTCATCTATCAATTAATTTTCAGTTAGTTTAGTAACAAACTAAAATTGATGTTTAGTGCCATTTGTTAACTCGACGTTTAGTGCTTTATTAACGTTTAGTGGCATAATTCAAAATACACGTTTAGTGTCATGTGTCAATTATTTTTTTTGTCACTTTAGTAATAAATTATAATTGATGTTTGGTATTAACTGTCAACATTGATGTTTAGTGCTTTTTTAACGTTTAGTGGCATATGTTAAAATACACGTTTAGTGTATTACATTTTTGTAACAAATTTAAATCGACGTTTGATGTTATCTGTCAACATTGGCGTGCAGTGCTTTATTAACGTTTAGTGTTATATGTCAAAATACACGTTTATCTGTCAATTAATTTTCTTGTCACTTTAGTAACAAATTAAAACTGATGTTTGGTATCAACTGTAAACATTGATGTTTAGTGTCCAATTAACGTTTAGTGCTACAAGTCAAAACACACGTTTAGTGTCAACTGTCAATTAATTTTCTGTCATTTTTGTAGCAAATTAAAATTGATGTTTGGTATCAACTGTCAACAGTGACGTTTAGTGCTTCATTATAGTTTAGTGATATGTAAAATTACACGCTTAGTGTCACTTATCAATTAATTTTCAATCATTTTAATAACAGATTAAAATTGATGTTTAGTGTCATTTGTCAACATTGACGTTTAGTGCTTTATTAACGTTTAGTGTCATTTGTCAATTAATTTTCTGTTATTTTAGTAACAAATTGAAATTGATGTTTGGTATCATCTGTCAACATTGATGTTTAGTGCTTTTTTAACGTTTAGTTACATATGTGACATATGTCAAATTACACGTTTAGTGTCATTTATCAAATAATTTTTGTAGCAAAATAAATTTCTGATTAGTGTCATCTGTCAACTTTGACGTTTAGTGTTTTAATAACATTTAGTGTCATCTGTCAATTAATTTTCTGTCATTTTTGTAAAAAACTAAAATTGATGTTAAGTGTCAACATTAACGTTTAGTGCTTTATTATCGTTTAACAAATTAATGTATGTAATAAATTAAAATTGCTGTTTAGTGTCATCTGTCAACTTTGACGTTTAGTGTTTTAATAACGATTAGTATTATATGTCAAAATGCAGGTTTAGTGTAATTTGTCAATATTGACGTTTAGTGCTTTATTAACGTTTAATGACATATGTCAAAACACACGTTTATTATCAGCTGTCATTAGTTTTTATTTATTTTTATAATAAACTAAAATTGATGTTTAGTGCCAATATTGACGTTTAGTGCCTTATTATCTTTTAATGATATATGTCAAATTACTCGTTTAGTGTCATTTATCAATTATTTTTTTGTCATTTTTATAACAAATTAAAATTGATGTTTAGTGTCATTTGTCAATTGACGTTTAGTGCTCAATTAAAGTTTAGTGGCATAAAACACTGTCACCAACGTCATCAAACGTTACCAACCATTCAAATGTGTATAAACTGCCAAAGTACTGTCAAACTGTCATCTGATGTGACAAAAATTTATTGAATTTTTTTTAAGCTAAAATAAAATATTCATGAACTGTCACAAAACGTCATTAAACGTTCACAACCATTAAAATGTTTATAAACTGTCAAACTGTCATAAAATGCTTCTGATGTGGCAGCAAAATGTAGATTGACATAGAATGTTCTTGAACTGTCACAAACGTCATTAAACATTTCAAATAAAAAAATGTTTATAAACCGTCATAAAATGCATTTACTATAACAGCAAAATTGACATAAAATGTTCTCAAACTGTCACCAACGTCAATAAACGTTCTAAACTATTAAAATGTTTATAATCTGTCAAAGTACTGTCATAAAAAGCTCCTGATGTGACAGCAAAATGTCAAAACATGTTCCTAAATTGACATAAAACAGTTTTAAAGTGTCACAAACGTCAATAAACGTTCTCAACTATTTAAGTGTTTACAAACTGTCAAAATACTGTCAAACTGTCATAAAATGCTTTTGATGTGACAGCAAAATGTTGAAAAATGTTCCTGAATTGACATAAAATATTCTTAAATTGTCACAAACGTCATTAAACATAGTTGATTATTAAAATGTTTACAAACTGTCAAAACTGTCATAAAATGCTTTTAATGTGATCGGAAAATGTCGAAAATGTTTCTGAATTGACATAAAATACTTTTAAACTGTCAGAAACGTCATTAAACGTCTTTAAGCTGTCAAACAGTCATCAAGTGCTTTTAATATAATCCTTCACTCATGTGACATTTTATGATTTAAATTATTTTGTGGCACTCAAAACAGCTTTTACTTTTTTGTGGCATTTGAGACAGTTTGTGACATATTAGCAAATTTGACATAAGTGAGATAGTTTGTTCAAGTTTGACAGTTTTGTGATACAGACAATTTTGACTTTTTGTAGCATTTTATAAAAGATGAGACACAATGCTACAAATTGGGCAACTTAGACACAAGTTTATTTCATATTTGAGACAAAGAAATTTAGTTTAACTTATGTTTTTAGATATGAGACACATGAGTCAGTTTGTGATATTTGTATAGATCTTTGACACTTTTTGACAATTGAAACAACTTTATTTTGACAAATGAGACACAATTTGTTACATGAAACACGTTTTGTGACATGAGACTCATTTTGTGGCATGAAACAGAATTTGTAAAATGAGACACTATCTGTGACAAGAAACATAATTTGTAACATGAGACGCAATTTGTGACGAGAGACACAATTTGTGACATGAGACACAATTTGTGACATGAGACACAATTTATGACATAAGACGCAATTTATGACATAAACAAAATTTGTGACATGAGACATCATTTGTGACATGAGACACAATTTGTAACATGAGACACCATCTGTGACATAAGACACCATTTGTGACATAACACACAATTTATGACTTAAAACAATTTTTGACATGAGACACAACTTGAAGCTGTTAAAAAACAATTTATTTTTTGACACATGAGACACAATTTGTAAGATTTATTTGTACACAATTACTAAATTTTTGACAAATAATAAAATAAATTTGAGAATTTTTGACAGTTTGTTCAACTTTGACGTTTTTTAACTTACGTCAAATAAGTTTGTCACATTTAAACAACTGAGACACATTTTATATTATGTGATACAATTGTTAACATTTGTTAGAGCTTTGATATTTTTTGACTTATGTGATACAATTTTGATAGTTAGTGAGACATGAATTGGGCAACAAGACACATAAGGAGCAAATTAGAAACAAGCGCACAATTTTTAATGTTTTGTCATTTTTATGACACGTGTGGGTCAACTTTGACAAAAACGCATTTTTTATTTTGAGACTCACGAGACAGTTTTTTACAATTTTGTGACTTTTTCAGACAGTCTTTGACATAAAATAATTTAT
The DNA here is from genome assembly GCA_963932245.1 of Tachinus rufipes. Lineage (NCBI taxonomy): Eukaryota > Metazoa > Arthropoda > Insecta > Coleoptera > Staphylinidae > Tachinus > Tachinus rufipes. The sequence goes on along the minus strand of OZ010748.1, from coordinate 87,149,466 downwards.
GTCATTTTGACAGTTTTGTGATACAATTATCTTTGACTTTATGTAGCATATATGAGACACGCAACTGTTTGTGTTGATTGTAAAGAATTTTGACCGAAATGTGACATAATTTTTTGTGACTTTTGAAAAACAATTATTTAAATGTAACACATGAGACACAATATATTTGTGACACATGAGACACAATTTGTGAAACATGAGACACAATTTGTGACACATGAGACAGAGTATATTTGTGACAGGTATTAGCAAACTGATAGATACATTTATTCAAATTGTGACAGACTTTTTGACATTTTATGAGACGTATATTAGGTGACATTAGACACATTGTGACATATTGATCATATTAGAACTTTGAATTTTGTTGACACAAAATATTTTAAATTTTGAGATTCATATAATTCAAAACATTTTATGACAGTTTGTGACATATATGCTCATATTAGCAATTTTGACATTTTTGATTCAGATCAATGACAAATAAGAGATAATCTTATAATATTGGGCAACTTAGACACAAATGAGATAATTTTTTGACATATAAAAGACAATTTTGATTTATTGAGTTCTCATTTGAGACACGTGAATTGGATTAGGTTTATAAACATTTTGTAAACATTTTGTAGGATATATGTATGAGACAGTTTGTAGTGTTTGTACACAACTTTGACAGTTAAGTGACAGAACTTTTTGTAACTATTGAAACAATTATTTTATTTTGACATATGAGATACAATTTGTGACACATGAGACACAATTAGTGACATGAGACTTTTTTGTGACACATGAGACACAATCTATAATATGAGACATTTTTTCTGACATGATGCACTATTTGTAACATGAGACAATTTGTGACATGAGACACAATTTGTGTTATTTTTAAAAGAGGTGGCACGTAAGAAAATTTGACTTTTTGTGGCATTTCAAGACAGTTTGTGGAGTTTGTAGAGACAGTTATGTGACAGGAATAATTTTATTTTGACACTTGAGACACATTTGTGACAAAACACAGTTTGTGACATGAAACACTATTTGTGACACGTGAGACACAGTTTAAGATTTTTGTAAGAAATGACAAAGTATTAACTGTTTGTGTCACATGAGACTCAATACTTGTGACATAAGGTTTGTGACATGCGAGACACAATTTGTAATATTTGAGATATTTTTGGACTTGAAGAATTGATTTATTTGTATAACATGAGACACAGTTTGTGTTTTAAGAAAATTGACTTTTGAGAGGTCTTTACTCCTTAAAAAAGTTGGGTAAAATTAATTAAACCACGCCACTGTTCATTAAATATTTTCTTTTTAAAAAATTATAAATTAATTAAATCTAACTGTCAAATTTGACATCTCCTGTCATTAAAAAAAAACCATCGCCATCTTAACAAAAATCGAACTCAAAAGCATCTTATTCCCACCCCCTTCTTGCTACTGTTTTTATCTCGTTCCGCAGGCGATGGATGGAAGCCATCTCCGCTCTTCAATTTTTTCCTCGCCATTATCTCCCCCTTTTCGGTGCGCTATATACACTATACCACCATCACCAACCAACCCCTCATTCTCATAAAGATAGATCCCCCCGGCTTTATCGGCGTGCGCTGCCGCTCGCTCCAGCAGGAAAATTTTAAAAGGCACATTTTTCCAGATTCCCCAGCAGGAAGCAAGCAAGCCTCGGGATTCTTCCAATGAAGAAGCGACGCCATGCGATTGGTTGCTAGCGAGAGAGAAAACAGTTCGGATCGATGCCGCCGACGACGACGACTAACTACAATTCACCATGTGGAATATTATTCCCTATTTCCATTTTATTACACGATCGGAAAAAGTAAGGGATTTTTTAATTTATTTTGTTAATGTCACTTTGACAGTTATATTAGTTGACTTACCTTGATGGTGTCCAGGTATCGCAGTTTTGTTCCCCGCCAGATAGTCGTCTTTGCATATGAATTTGTTGTCGTCCAGCACGTATAATTCTTCCCCCGTTGATAGTTGCTTTCTGCACACTAGACACGTGAAACAGTTCAGATGGAACACTTTGTCGCGCGCCTTTCGAACGAGATCACTTGGCGATATGCCCTGCCCGCAGCCACCGCACTTTGTCCCGTATCTCCTGAAAGCAAAAGTACAACAATGTTAAAACATTAGCAATAATCGAATTAATTAATGGCCGGATTTTTAGTATTTAAAGGCCGGATTAAGCTTTTTTGGACGGATTTTTGAATTTCATTGCAGAATATAAATCATTTGAAGCCAAATTTTGGTATTATATTGCAAAATGTGACAATTAATGAGACAATTTAGGCCGGATTTTACTAATTTCACTTTCAAATTACGTATTTTATGACCGGATTTTAAAGTTTATGGTTTAAATTTGAGTGTTAATGGCCGGTTTTTTGACAGATTGACATTTAAGAGCCTGTTTTCGGTATTTCTGAGCCAAATTTTGATTATATTTGGCCGCATTTTTGAAATGTCTGGCCGAATTTTTGATTTAAGACCGAATTTTGTTATTTAATGACTTTTGAAGACTGGATTTTAGTGTTACACCTAAACTCAAGTCTTTTATAGTTCAACTTTTAATTCCTATGGCCGAATTTTTAATATTATGGCCGGATTTTAATATTTTGTTGCCAGATTTTTCAGTTAGTTACAGTTACAGGTTAGATCATGACCTTCTCTTGTGATAAAATGTCTTATGACGTCTAAATTATTTATTTTGCAGCCGGATTTTTAAATTTTAGGGCCGGATTTTTAGGTTTTTAGCCGGATTTTTAAGTTTTTAGCCGGATTTTATTAATCTGTTGTTAGATTTTTAAATTTTATTTTATGGTTAAATTTTTCAATTTGCTGGCCGAATTTTTCAATTTGATGGCCGGATTTTTCAATTTGATGACTGAATTTTTAAATATTCTGGCCGGATTTTATTAATTTGTTGTGCCGGATTTTCAAGTTTAAAGGCCGGATTTTTCAATTTCTTGACCGGGTTGACAATTAATTGCCAGTTTTTGGTATTTAAGAACCGGTTTTAGTAATGTTTGGCCGGATTTTTGATTAAAAATCAAATTTTGTTAATTAATAACTAAATTTGAGTGTTAAATTTAAATTTATGCTTTTTGTAGCTTATCTTTTTTATTTTTGAATTTTATGGCCAAATTTTGTATTTTATGACCACGTTCATACATTTAATAGACAGTTTTTGGTATTTCAAGGCCGGATTTTACGTTACGCCCAACATTATGCCTTTTATAGCCCAATTATAAACGCTTTTGGCCGGATTTTTAAGTTTAATGGCCGGATTTTAATGTTTTACGACAAATTTTTGAGTTTTATGGCCGGATTTTTTAATTTTGTTAACAGATCGACGTTTAATAGCCAATTTTTTGTATTTCACAGCCGGATTTTAGCAATATCTGGCCGGATTTTTTAATTTTAAAATAAGATTTTTAAATTTTATGACATTTAATAGACAGTTTTTGGTATTTCAAGATGGATTTTACGTTACGCCCAAAATTATGCCTTTTTTAGCCCAATTATAAACGTTTTTGGCCGGATTTTTAAGTTTAATGCCCGGATTTTAATGTTGTACGACAAATGTTTGAGTTTTATGGCCGGATTTTTTAATTTTGTTACCATTTTGACGTTTAATAGCCAATTTTTTGTATTTCAGAACCGGATTTTGGTGATATCCGGCCGGATTTTAGTATTATCCAAATTTTCAATATTTTTGAGTTTGGTGGCCGGATTTAAATATTTTGTCGTCAAGTTTTTGAGTTTCCGGCCCTTAAACTCAATAATTCGGCAAAAACATATTAAAATCCGGCCATTAAACTTAAAAATCCGGTCATTTACATTAAAAATCCGGCCATAAAGTACATAATTTAAAAATTAAATTAAAATTTGTTTATGGCCGGATTTTTTTAGTTTAATGACCGGATTTAAATATTTTGTCGTCGAATTTTTGAGTTTCCGGCCATTAAACTTAAAAATCCGGCCATTGACATTAAAAATCCGGCCGGAAGTCAAAATACATTCTTAGGCAGTTTGACAGCTGTTACAATACACACTTTAACAGTTGTTTGCAATACATACTTTGACAGCTGTCACAATATATATTTTGACAGTTTTTCAGAATACATTTTTTCACAATATTGTATAAAATTGTCAAAATTCATTCTGACAGCTGTTATAATACATACTTTGACAGTCACAAGACACGCTTTGACATCTGTTACAAATATGCGTAAAGTGTTTAATAACTGTCAAAATACATTTTTATGCAGTTTTTACAATGCTACAAACACATTTTTTGGTATTTGTCAAAATATCTTTTTGACATCTGTCAAAATAAACAGCTTGACAGCTGTCAAATACACAGTTTGACAGCTGTTTCAATACAACTATCAAAAAACACTTCTGTCATCTGCGACAATGATATTATGCACAAATTGACAGTTAAGAAAGTTTCTTTGGTAATTATGTTTCAATACACACTTTGACAGCTGTCATAATACGCAATTTGACAGCTGACACTACATAATACATTTTTTGGTTTTTATCAATATTTTTTTGACAGCTGTTACAATACCCACTTTGACAGCTGTCATAATAATGTATAAAAAAAACTGTCAAAATACATTTTTGTTACAATGTAATCATGCGCAATACATTTTTTAGTATTTTTTTAAACATCCTTTTGACAGCTGTTACAATAAATACTTTGACAGCTGTCATAATACGCAATTTGACAGCTGTCACCACATAATACATTTTTTGGTATATGTCAAAATATCCGTTTAACAGCTGTCAAAATATTTATTTAACAACTGTCAAAATACACACTTTGACATCTGTAATAATAACCACTTTGATGCTGTCATAATACATACTTTGATGACTATGAAAATACACACTTTTGACAGTTGTCATAATACACACATTGACAGTTTTTTAAAATTTACTCTTGTTAGCAACCACAATGGTATTATGCATAGATTTATTGGTATTTGTCAAAATATTATTTTGACAGTTGTCACTTTACATACTTTGACAGATTACAAAAACAAATTACACACTTTGACAATTATTGTAATACACGGTTGTCACAATAAACACTTTGACAGCTGTTTACAGTGCATATTTTGACAGCTGTCACAATAAATATTTGACAACTGTCAAAAAACATTTATAGGCAGTTGCCACAATAATTTTTTTTAGTATATGTAATAATAATATTTTGACAGCTGATAAAGTACATACTTTAACAATTGTCACAAGACACACTTTGACAGATGTTACAATACACACTTTGACGGCTGTCATAACATGCACTATGATAATGCATAAAGTATTTAACAACTGTCAAAATACATTTTTGAGCATTTTATCATAACGTTATCACGCACAATACATTCTTTAGTATTTGTCAAAATTTCTTTTTTGACATTAGTTACAATACACACTTTGACAGCTGTCATAATAGTAAACATTAACATCAGTTACAATACATACTTTAACAGCGATCAAAATACACACTTTGACAGCTGTCAAAATGCAGTTTTGTCATCAAAGTAGGTTTGATAATTGTAATGATTGATGTTGTATTTTGACAGTTGTTACAATACACAGTTTGACAGTTATTAAATTATACACTTTGACAGCCGTCAAAATACACTTTGACAGCCGTCAAAATACACTTTTGTAAGCTGAATAATATTATGCACTATTTGACAGTCAACAAAGATTGTTTGATAATTGTGACAATGTTTTTTTACAATACACACTTTGACAGTTGTCACAATACACATTTAGACAGTTATTAAACTATACACTTTGACAGCTGTCAAAATACACTCTTGTAAGCTGCCGCAATGATATTAAACACTATTTGACAGTCAACAAGAATTGTTTGCTAATTGTGACAATTTTTTTTTATAATACACGCTTTGACAGTTGTCACAATACACATTTAGACAGCTATTAAACTATACAGTTTGACAGTTGTCATAATACACTCTTGTAAGCTGTCACAATGATATTATGCACTATTTGACAGTCAACAAAGATTCTTTTATAATTGTGACAATGTTTTTTTTTATAATACACACTTTGACAGTTGTCGCAATACGCATTTTGACAGCTATTAAACTATGCACTTTTACAGCCGTCAAAATACACTCTTGTAAGCTGCCACAATGATATTATGCACTATTTGACAGTCAACAAAGATTGTTTGATATTTGTGACATTGTTTTGTTTACAATACACACTTTGACAGTTGTCACAATACAGATTTTGACAACTATTAAAATACGCACTTTGACAGTTGTCAAAATACACTTTTGTAAGCTGCTGCCACAATGATATTATGCACTATTTGACGGTCATCAAAGATTGTTTGATAATTGTGACAATGTTTTTTTACAATACACACTTTGACAGTTGTCACAATACACATTTTGACAGCTATTAAACTATACACTTTGACAGCCGTCAAAATTCACTTTTGTAAGCTGCCACAATGATATTATGCACTATTTGACAGTTATCAAAAATTGTTTGATAATTGTGACAATGTTTTTTTATAGTGCACACTTTGACAGTTGTAACAATACACATTTTGACAGCTATTAAACTATACACTTTGTCAGCTGTCAAAATACACTCTTGTAAGCTGCCACAATGATATTATGCTTTATTTGACAGTCAACAAAGATTGTTTGATAATTGTGACATTGTTTTTTATAATACATACTTTGACAGCTACTAAAATATACACTTTTACAGCCGTCAAAATACACTCTTGTAAGCTGTCACAATAATATTATGCACTATTTGACAGTCAACAAAAATTGTTTTATAATTGTGACAATGTTTTTTACAATACACACTTTGACAGTTGTAACAATACACATTTTGACAGCTAATAAACTATACACTTTGACAGCCGTGAAAACACACTCTTGTAAGCTGCCACAATGATATTATGCACTATTTGACAATCAACAAAAATTGTTTGCTAATTGTGACAATGTTTTTTACAATACACACTTTGACAGCTGTCACAATACATATTTGACAGCTATTAAACTATACACTTTGACAGCCGTCAAAATACACTTTTGTAAGCTGTCACAATGATATTATGCACTATTTGACAGTTATCAAAAATTGTTTGATAATTGTGACAATGTTTTTTTATAGTGCACACTTTGACAGTTGGCACAACACACATTTTGACAGTTACTAAAATAAACACTTTGACAGCCTTCAAAATACACTTTTGTAAGCTGTCACAATGATATTATGCACTATTTGACAGTCAACAAAGATTGTTTGATATTTGTGACATTGTTTTTTTACATTACACACTTTGACAGTTGTCACAATACAGATTTTGACAACTATTAAAATACGCACTTTGACAGTTGTCAAAATACACTCTTGTAAGCTGCTACTACTATAATATTATGCACTATTTGACAGTCATCAAAGATTGTTTGATATTTGTGACATTGTTTTTTTACAATACACACTTTGACAGTTGTCACAATACAGATTTTGACAGTTATTAAACTATACACTTTGACAGCCGTCAAAATACACTCTTGTAAGTTGCCACAATGATATTATGCACTATTTGACAGTCAACAAAGATTTTTTAATAATTGTGACAAGGTTTTTTTATAATACACACTTTGACAGTTGTCAAAATACACAGTTTGACAGTTGACAAAATATACTTTCTGGTAGTCGATTAATGTATTAGATGCATATTTTAATCATTTTTTACAATTGAGAGATAGTTTTAAAAACCGTAACTAGTTTTACCTTTTACAAGACCATCATCGGACGGTGATACAAACAGGTATAAATATAAAAGAAAATTTTAAAATTACTGACATAACCTAAACAATATTTGACAACTATTATGTTATGTGAATGTCATAATAGTTGTCAAATATTATTAAAATTAAACAGATTATGAAACTACTTTAGAATGTAATTAAAATTCAATTAAAAAAAAACTAATTAAATTGATACAAAGTTGTTATTGATGATGAAATATCAATATTTCACATAAAATGTAGCCTACTACTTACACATAAACAAAATATTTCTAATAAAAAAAACATGAAAAGAAACCGGATTGATTTATGACGGATGTTAATGACAAAATTAATTAACACAAACACATATATACTGATAATTAAATGAAATGTTATTGCTTGAAACGGGCACTTCTTATCTAAATCGGTTTTCGAATTAATTCTTCTTGTCCGCATTACAGTTTCTTTTTAAATTATTATTGATATCGTGGATCGTAACTCAGATCCGTATGAGAGAGAATGTATATTTGAATGTCACTCCACAGCTTCTTTATTGTAGCAATAATTTTGATAAGCGAGCCCAGATTGTATGGCATGTCGAGTTTATCAGGTTCACACATATGAAATAATGTTTAATTATTTTCTTCATTTTGTTTTTCATTTTTTTTATAATGGAGGATAATATTAACGATGAAGAATTAATTGATGGAAACTTTGATAGTTAATGAAAATGCAATGACAGTTTTCTGAAAAAAATTTGGATGGAAAAACTTGGAATCCTATAGTGAAAGAGTCGCCGCCACTGCTTCCTTCATGCTCTGTTGAAAAATATGTTTATCAATGGTCGTAAAATTAAATCGAGGATGGAATATTATTGCGATCGTAAATAAACGTAAAACAATGATAGGACGCATAACACTAATAAAAAAAATTAAGTTACCACCAAAACATATTTTTGTAGTGATGGATGGTCGCCATCTAGTTTTCTTTTATAATGGGCTGGGAACGCATGGTAAGTTATGATGACGCGCACACACACTGAAGAAATAAATTATCGGGTCGATGTTAATAATTTCACGGTTTTTTTCAAGCAAGCAAGCAAAGCAAGTCCGATGGTTGGTTGGCTGCCCCATTTTAATTAACATTGGAAGTAATATATAAATTTCAGACCAGTCTAATCCCATCGGACAGGTGTTGTGGGTGTTTGTTGCCTTGGCTGGCGCGAAGGCAGTTTATTCGGTATATAATTTACTACCAAATCACCCTCAAGGCAAATTCTCACAATTTTTCTACTTATTAATGAACCCTAACTAATATTGCAATCTTATAATAATGTTCCTTTTCTCATTCCTCCCCCAAAAAGAGATAATAAAAACGCTTGTCTCAATTGACTTTTGTGTTAGTGTCCCCCTTATTTAAACAGGCAGTTTAGCCGCAGTAACGTTATGTTGGGGGAGGAGGAAATGGGAAAAAGATCGCGGGTATTAAATGCATTGCGTATCAAAGGCCTTCCACCCTTCGGACGATTACCATAAATAAATTAAAGCGCACTTATCTCTACAAGTGCAGGCCAACATCAAAAACTCGCCCCTTTAACTGAATCCTTATCTCATACAACAAACTCTCTACTTGGGGTTGAAAAATTATGGAAATTTATAATTCGCTATTAATTTCAAACAACTGTCAATGTAAACATCAATCAAATAGGCTATATTCATGTCAAATTTTATGTCAAAATTAAAACCGATTTCACTATCATAATTTTCTTCTATTTACTCAACTCTCGCTTATAAAATATAATGTTCTTAGAATCGTTTTTAATGGTGCAAAACCACTTATTTACAATTAATTGTGCACTTGGTGCAACAACATAATATATTTTGTTCAAACTGCACCAGTGGCGTAGCTAGAATGTAGTATAACTTTGTAAGTTTTTTAAATTTTATGTTGTAACCCCGCCCCAAGTTTTATCCATTGCAGACTCTTCCTTGCAAGTAGCTCCGCCACTGAAGTGGTTGTCAAAACGTGTAATTTGATATATGTCAAAGTGTGTAATTTGACAAATGTCAAAGTATGCAATTTGACAGATGTCAAAGTGTGAATTATGACACTTGTCATTGTGTGCATTGTAACATCTCTCAAAATAATATTTTGACAAATATCAAAGAATCTGTGTTGACTGTCAAAAAGTGCAGATTGACAGATTATTAAAACATTCAAAATGTCGCTTCACGATTGTCAGATGCATCACTGCAAGTACAGAAAATCAATTGTCGCTTTGCAATTGATGTCACTTGATATGAAAAAGCCTTGACATCTAATTTGTCGCTTCGCAAATGACAAAATAATAAAATGTTTATAAACATCTACGGTGTCGCTTCGCGATTGACAGATGCATCACTGCAAGTACAGAAAATTGAATTGTTGCTTCGCGATTGTTGTCACTTAAAATGAAAAAGCCTTGACATCTAATTTGTCGCTTTGCAATTGACAGATTAAAAAAATGTTTAATAAAATGTACGGTGTCGCTTTGCGATTGACAGATGCATCACAGCAAGTACAGAAAATCAAATTGTCGCTTCGCGATTGTTGTCACTTGATATGAAAAAGCCAAGGCATCTAATTTGTCGCTTTGCGATTGACAGATTAAAAAAATGTTTAATAAAATTTAAGGTGTCGCTTCGCAATTGACAGATGCATCACAGCAAAGACAAAAAAATGAATTGTCGCTTCACGATTGTTATGTCACTTAATATGAAATAACCTAAACATCTAATTTGTCGCTTTGCGATTGACAAATCAATAAAATGAGTTATAAAGTTAAGATGTTGCTTCTCAATTGACAGATGCATCACTGCAACAACAGAAAATCAATTGTCGCTTCGCGATTGTTACGTCAATTGATATAAAAAATCCTAAACATCTAATTTGTCGCTTTGCGATTGACAGAATAATGAAATAAATATTAATATTAAAGGTGTCGCTTAGCGATTGACAGAAGCATCACTGCAAGTACAAAAAATTAATTGTCGCTTTGCGGTTGTTACGTCAATTGATATGAAATATCCTAGACAACTAATTTGTCGCTTCGCGATTGACAGAATAATGAAACAAGTAATAATATTCAAGGTGTCGCTTCGCGATTGACATATGCATCACAGCAAGTACAGAAAATTAATTTGTCGCTTCGCGATTGTTATGTCACTTAATATGAAATAACCTAGACATCTTAATTGTCGTTTCGCGATTGACAGATTGATAAAATGAGTAATACCATTTAAAGAGTTGCTTTGCGATTGACAGATGCATCACTGCAAAGACACAAAATCAATTGTCGCTTCGCGATTGTTACGTCAATTGATATAAAATATTCTAGACAACTAATTTGTCGCTTCGCGATTGGCAGATCAATAAAATGAGTTATAACATTTAAGGTGTCGCTTCGCGATTGACAGATGCATCACTGCAAAGACAGAAAATCAATTGTCGCTTTGCAATTGTTACGTCAATTAATATGAAATATTCTAGACATCTAATTTGTCGCTTCGCGATTGACAGATGCATCACTGCAAAGACTGAAAATCATTTGTCGCTTCGCGATTGTTACGTCAATTAATATAAAATATCCTAGACAACTAATTTGTTGCTTTGCGATTGACAGAATAATGAAATAAGTAATAATATTTAAGGTGTCGCTTTGTGATTGACATATGCATCACAGCAAGTACAAAAAATTAATTTGTCGTTTTGCGATTGTTATGTCACTTAATATGAAATTACCTAGACATCTAATTTGTCGCTTCGCAATTGACAGATCAATAAAATGAGTTATAACACTTAAGATGTTGCTTCGCGATTGACAGGTGCATTGCAGCAAGTTCAGAAAATCAGTTGTCGCTTCGTGATTGTTACGTCAATTAATATGAAATATCCTAGACATCTAATTTGTCGCTTTGCAATTGACAGATCAATAAAATGAGTTACAACATTTAAAGTGTCGCTTCGCGATTGACAGATGCATCACAGTAAGTACAGAAAATCAATTGTCGCTTTGCGATTGTTGTTACTTAATATGAAAACCTAATTTGTTGCTTCGCGATTGTTACGTCAATTGATATGAAATACTTTAGACATCTAATTTGTCGCTTCGCGATTGACAGATCAATAGAATGACTTATAACATTTAAGGTTTCGCTTCGCGATTGACAGATGCGTCACTGCAAAGACAGAAAATCAATTGTCGCTTCGCGATTGTTACGTCAACTGATATGAAATATCCTAGACATCTAATTTGTCGCCTCGCGATTGACAGATCAATAGAATGAGTTATAACATTTAAGGTGTCCCTTCGCGATTGACAGATGCGTCACTGCAAAGACAGAAAATCAATTGTCGCTTCGCGATTGTCACGTCAACTGATATGAAATACCCTAGACATCTAATTTGTCGCTTCGCGATTGACAGATCAATAAAATGAGTTATAACATTTAAGGTGTCTCTTTGCGATTGACAGATGCGTCACTGCAAAGACAGAAAATTAATTGTCGCTTCGCGATTGTTACGTCAAATGATATGAAATACTTTAGACATCTAATTTGTCGCTTTGCGATTGACAGATCAATAGAATGAGTAATAACATTTAAGGTGTCGCTTCGCGATTGACAGATGCGTCACTGCAAAGACAAAAAATCAATTGTTGCTTCGCGATTGTTACGTCAATTGATATGAAATACTTTAGACATCTAATTTGTCGCTTCGCGATTGACAGATCATTAGAATGAGTAATAACATTTAAGGTGTCGCTTCGCGATTGACAGATGCGTCACTGCAAAAACAAAAAATCAATTGTTGCTTCGCGATTGTTACGTCAATTGATATGAAATACTTTAGACATCTAATTTGTCGCTTCGCGATTGACAGATCATTAGAATGAGTAATAACATTTAAGGTGTCGCTTCGCGATTGACAGATGCGTCACTGCAAAAACAAAAAATCAATTGTTGCTTCGCGATTGTTACGTCAATTGATATGAAATACTTTAGACATCTAATTTGTCGCTTCGCGATTGACAGATCATTAGAATGAGTAATAACATTTAAGGTGTCGCTTCGCGATTGACAGATGCGTCACTGCAAAAACAAAAAATCAATTGTTGCTTCGCGATTGTTACGTCAATTGATATGAAATACTTTAGACATCTAATTTGTCGCTTCGCGATTGACAGATCATTAGAATGAGTAATAACATTTAAGGTGTCGCTTCGCGATTGACAGATGCGTCACTGCAAAAACAAAAAATCAATTGTTGCTTCGCGATTGTTACGTCAATTGATATGAAATATTTTAGACATCTAATTTGTCGCTTCGCGATTGACAGATCAATAGAATGAGTTATAACATTTAAGGTGTCGCTTTGCGATTGACAGATGCGTCACTGCAAAAACAGAAAATCAATTGTCGCTTCGCGATTGTTACGTCAACTGATATGAAATACCCTAGACATCTTATTTGTCGCTTTGCGATTGACTGATCAATAAAATAAGTTATAACATTTAAGATGTCGCTTCGCGATTGACAGATGCATCACTGCGAAGACAGAAAATCAATTGTCGCATCGCGATTGTCACGTCAATTGATATGAAATACCCTTGACATCTAATTTGTCGCTTCGCGATTGACAGATCAATAAAATGAGTTATAACATTTAAGGTGTCTCTTCGCGATTGACAGATGCGTCACTGCAAATACAGAAAATTAATTGTCGCTTCGCGATTGTTACGTCAAATGATATGAAATACTTTAGACATCTAATTTGTCGCTTCGCGATTGACAGATCAATAGAATGAGTAATAACATTTAAGGTGTCGCTTCGCGATTGACAGATGCGTCACTGCAAAGACAAAAAATCAATTGTTGCTTCGCGATTGTTACGTCAATTGATATGAAATACTTTAGACATCTAATTTGTCGCTTCGCGATTGACAGATCATTAGAATGAGTATTAAAATTTAAGGTGTCGCTTCGCGATTGACAGATGCATCACTGCAAAGACAAAAAATCAATTGTTGCTTCGCGATTGTTACGTCAATTGATATGAAATACTTTAGACATCTAATTTGTCGCTTCGCGATTGACAGATCAATAAAATGAGTTATAACATTTAAGGTGTCTCTTCGCGATTGACAGATGCGTCACTGCAAAGACAGAAAATTAATTGTCGCTTCGCGATTGTTACGTCAAATGATATGAAATACTTTAAACATCTAATTTGTCGCTTTGCGATTGACAGATCATTAGAATGAGTAATAACATTTAAGGTGTCGCTTCGCGATTGACAGATGCGTCACTGCAAAGACAAAAAATCAATTGTTGCTTCGCGATTGTTACGTCAATTGATATGAAATACTTTAGACATCTAATTTGTCGCTTCGCGATTGACAGATCATTAGAATGAGTAATAACATTTAAGGTGTCGCTTCGCGATTGACAGATGCGTCACTGCAAAGACAAAAAATCAATTGTTGCTTCACGATTGTTACGTCAATTGATATGAAATACTTTAGACATCTAATTTGTCGCTTCGCGATTAACAGATCAATAGAATGAGTTATAACATTTAAGGTGTCGCTTCGCGATTGACAGATGCGTCACTGCAAAGACAGAAAATCAATTGTCGCTTCGCGATTGATACGTCAACTGATATGAAATACCCTAGACATCTTATTTGTCGCTTCGCGATTGACTGATCAATAAAATAAGTTATAACATTTAAGATGTCGCTTCGCGATTGACAGATGCATCACTGCGAAGACAGAAAATCAATTGTCGCATCGCGATTGTCACGTCAATTGATATGAAATACCCTTGACATCTAATTTGTCGCTTCGCGATTGACAGATCAATAAAATGAGTTATAACATTTAAGGTGTCTCTTCGCGATTGACAGATGCGTCACTGCAAAGACAGAAAATTAATTGTCGCTTCGCGATTGTTACGTCAAATGATATGAAATACTTTAGACATCTAATTTGTCGCTTCGCGATTGACAGATCATTAGAATGAGTATTAAAATTTAAGGTGTCGCTTCGCGATTGACAGATGCGTCACTGCAAAGACAAAAAATCAATTGTTGCTTCGCGATTGTTACGTCAATTGATATGAAATACTTTAGACATCTAATTTGTCGCTTCGCGATTGACAGATCATTAGAATGAGTAATAACATTTAAGGTGTCGCTTCGCGATTGACAGATGCGTCACTGCAAAGACAAAAAATCAATTGTTGCTTCGCGATTGTTACGTCAATTGATATGAAATACTTTAGACATCTAATTTGTCGCTTTGCGATTGACAGATCATTAGAATGAGTAATAACATTTAAGGTGTCGCTTCGCGATTGACAGATGCGTCACTGCAAAGACAAAAAATCAATTGTTGCTTCACGATTGTTACGTCAATTGATATGAAATACTTTAGACATCTAATTTGTCGCTTCGCGATTAACAGATCAATAGAATGAGTTATAACATTTAAGGTGTCGCTTCGCGATTGACAGATGCGTCACTGCAAAGACAGAAAATCAATTGTCGCTTCGCGATTGTTACGTCAACTGATATGAAATACCCTAGACATCTTATTTGTCGCTTCGCGATTGACTGATCAATAAAATAAGTTATAACATTTAAGATGTCGCTTCGCGATTGACAGATGCATCACTGCGAAGACAGAAAATCAATTGTCGCATCGCGATTGTCACGTCAATTGATATGAAATACCCTTGACATCTAATTTGTCGCTTCGCGATTGACAGATCAATAAAATGAGTTATAACATTTAAGGTGTCTCTTCGCGATTGACAGATGCGTCACTGCAAAGACAGAAAATTAATTGTCGCTTCGCGATTGTTACGTCAAATGATATGAAATACTTTAGACATCTAATTTGTCGCTTCGCGATTGACAGATCAATAGAATGAGTAATAACATTTAAGGTGTCGCTTCGCGATTGACAGATGCGTCACTGCAAAGACAAAAAATCAATTGTTGCTTCGCGATTGTTACGTCAATTGATATGAAATACTTTAGACATCTAATTTGTCGCTTCGCGATTGACAGATCATTAGAATGAGTATTAAAATTTAAGGTGTCGCTTCGCGATTGACAGATGCGTCACTGCAAAGACAAAAAATCAATTGTTGCTTCGCGATTGTTACGTCAATTGATATGAAATACTTTAGACATCTAATTTGTCGCTTCGCGATTGACAGATCAATAAAATGAGTTATAACATTTAAGGTGTCTCTTCGCGATTGACAGATGCGTCACTGCAAAGACAGAAAATTAATTGTCGCTTCGCGATTGTTACGTCAAATGATATGAAATACTTTAGACATCTAATTTGTCGCTTTGCGATTGACAGATCATTAGAATGAGTAATAACATTTAAGGTGTCGCTTCGCGATTGACAGATGCGTCACTGCAAAGACAAAAAATCAATTGTTGCTTCGCGATTGTTACGTCAATTGATATGAAATACTTTAGACATCTAATTTGTCGCTTCGCGATTGACAGATCATTAGAATGAGTAATAACATTTAAGGTGTCGCTTCGCGATTGACAGATGCGTCACTGCAAAGACAAAAAATCAATTGTTGCTTCGCGATTGTTACGTCAATTGATATGAAATACTTTAGACATCTAATTTGTCGCTTCGCGATTGACAGATCAATAGAATGAGTTATAACATTTAAGGTGTCGCTTCGCGATTGACAGATGCGTCACTGCAAAGACAGAAAATCAATTGTCGCTTCGCGATTGTTACGTCAATTAATATGAAATATCCTAGACATCTAATTTGTCGCTTCGCGATTGACAGATCAATAAAATGAGTTATAACATTTAAAGTGTCGCTTCGTGATTGACTGATGCATCACTGTAAAGACAGAAATTTAATTATCGCTTTGCAATTGTTACGTCAATTAATATTAAATATCCTAGACATCTAATTTGTCGCTTCGCGATTGACAGATCAATAAAATGAGTTATAACATTTAAGGTGTCGCTTCGCGATTGACAGATGCATTACTGCAAGTACAAAAAATCAATTGTCGCATCGCGATTGTTACGTCAATTGATATGAAATACCCTAAACATCTAATTTGTCGCTTCGCGATTGACAGATCAATAAAATGAGTTATACCATTTAAGGTGTCGCTTTGCGATTGACAGATGCATCACTGCAAAGACAGAAAATTAATTGTCGCTTTGCAATTGTTGTTACTTTATATGACAAAACTCAAACATCTAATTTGTCGCTTCCCGATTGACAGATTAATAAAATAAGTAATAACATTAAAGGTGTCGCTTCGCGATTGACAGATGCATCACTGCACATACAAAAAATCAATTGTCGCATCGCGATTGTTACGTCAATTGATATGAAATACCCTAAACATCTAATTTGTCGCTTCGCGATTGACAGATCAATACAATGAGTTATAACATTTAAAGTGTCGCTTCGCGATTGACAGATGCATCACTGCAAGTACAGAAAATTAATTGTCGCTTCGCGATTATTTTTACTTTATAAGACAAAACCCAAACATCTAATTTGTCGCTTCGCGATTGACAGATCAATAAAATGAGTTATACCATTTAAGGTGTCGCTTTGCGATTGACAGATGCATCACTGCAAAGACAGAAAATTAATTGTCGCTTTGCAATTGTTGTTACTTTATATGACAAAACTCAAACATCTAATTTGTCGCTTCCCGATTGACAGATTAATAAAATAAGTAATAACATTAAAGGTGTCGCTTCGCGATTGACAGATGCATCACTGCACATACAGAAAATCAATTGTCGCTTCGCGATTGTTACGTCAATTGATATGAAATACCCTAGACAGATCAATAAAATGAGTTATAACATTTAAGGTGTCATTTTGCGATTGACAAATGCATCACTGCAGAGACAGAAAATCTATTGTCGCTTTGCGATTGTTAAGTCAATTGATATGAAATATCCTAAACATCTAATTTGTCGCTTCGCGATTGACAGATTAATAAAAAAGTAAAAACATTGAAGGTGTCGTTTTGCGATTGACAGATGCATCACTGCAAGGACTAAAAATCAAATTGTCGCTTCGCGTTTGTTGTCACTTGATATGAAAAAGCCTAGACATCTAATTTGTCGCTATGCGATTGACAGATTAAAACAATGTTTAACAACATTGATGGTGTCGCTTTGCGATTGACAGATGCATCATTGCAAGTACAGAAAATCAATTGTCGCTTCGCGATTGTTGTCACTTGATATGAAAAAGCCTTGACATCTAATTTGTCGCTTCGCGATTGACAGATTAATAGAATAAGTAATAACATTGAAAGTGTCGCTTTGCGATTGACAGATGCATCACTGCAAGTACAGAAAATCATTTTGTCGCTTTGCGATCGTTATGTCATTTGATATGAAAAAGCCTAAACACCTATTTTGTCGCTTTGCGATTGACAGATTAAAATATAGTATAATAACATTGAAGGTGTCGCTTCGCGATTGACAGATACATCACTGCAAGGACAGAAAATCAATTGTCGCTTCGCGATTGTTACGTCAATTAACATAAAAAATCCTAGACATCTAATTTGTCGCTTTGTGATTGACAGATTAATAAAATAAGTAATAACATTGAAGGTGTCGCTTCGCGATTGACAGATGCATAACTGCAAGTACAGAAAATTAATTGTCGCTTTGCGATTGTTACGTTAATTGATATGAATAACCCTAGACATCTAATTTGTCGCTTCGCGATTGACAGATCAATAAAATGAGTTATAACATTTAAGGTGTCGCTTCGCGATTACTAGATGCATCACTGCAAAGACAAAAAATCAAATTGTTGCTTTGCGATTGTTGTCACTTGATATGAAAAAGCCAAGACATCTAATTTGTCGCTTTGCGATTGACAGATTACACAAATGTTTAATAACATTAAAGGTGTCGCTTCGCGATTGACAGATGCATCACTGCAAAGACAGAAAATCAATTGTCGCTTTGCGATTGTTACGTCAATTGATATGAAATATCTTAGACATCTAATTTGTCGCTTCGCGATTGACAGATCAATAAAATGAATCATAACATTTAAGGTGTCGCTTCGCAATTGACAAATGCATCACTGCAAGTACAGAAAATCAATTGTCGCTTCGCGATTATTACGTCAATTGATATGAAATATCCTAGACATCTAATTTGTCGCTTCGCAATTGACAGATAAATAAAATGAGTTATAACATTTAAGGTGTCGCTTCGCGATTGACAGATGCATCACTGCAAAGACAGAAAATCATTTGTCGCTTCGCGGTTATTTTTACTTTGTATGACAAAACCCAAACATCTAATTTGTCGCTTCGCAATTGACAGATAAATAAAATGAGTTATAACATTTAAGGTGTCGCTTTGCGATTGACAGATGCATCACTGCAAAGACAAAAAAATCAATTGTCGCTTCGCGATTGTTACGTCAATTGATATGAAATATTCTAGACATCTAATTTGTCGTTTCGCGATTGACAGATCAATAAAATGAGTTATAACATTCAAGGTGTCGCTTCGAGATTGACAGATGCATCACTGCAAAGACAGAAAACCATTTGTCGCTTCGCAATTATTTTTACTTTATATGACAAAACCCAAACATCTAATTTGTCGCTACGCGATTGACAGATTAATAAAATAAGTAATAACACTGAAGGTGTCGCTTCGCGATTGACAGATGCATCACTGCAAGTACAGAAAATCAAATGTCGCTTTGCGATTGTTGTAACTTTATATGACAAAACCCAAACATCTATATTGTCGCTTTGCGATTGGCAGATTAATAAAATAAGTACTAACATTGAAGGTGTCGCTTCGCGATTGACAGATGCATCATTGCAAGTACAGAAAATTAATTGTCGCTTCGCGATTGTTGTTACTTTATATGACAAAACCCAAACATCTAATTTGTCGCTTCGCGATTGACCAATTAATAAAATAAGTAATAACATTGAAGGTGTCGCTTCGCGATTGACAGATGCATCATTGCAAGTACAGAATATTAATTGTCGCTTCGCGATTGTTGTTACTTCATATGACAAAACCCAAACATCTAATTTGTCGCTTTGCAATTGACAGATTAATAAAATGAATAATAACATTCAAGGTGTCGCTTCGCGATTGACAGATGCATCACTGCAAGTACAGAAAATTAATTGTCGCTTCGCAATTATTTTTACTTTATATGACAAAACCCAAACATCTAATTTGTCGCTTCGCGATTGACAGATTAATAAAATGAATTATAACATTTAAGGCGTCGCTTCGCAATTGACAGATGCATCACTGCAAAGACAGAAAATCAATTGTTGCTTCGCGATTGTTGTTACTTCGTATGACAAAACCCAAACATCTAATTTGTCGCTTCGCAATTGACAGATTAATAAAATAAGTAATAACATTCAAGGTGTCACTTCGCGATTGACAGATGCGTCACTGCAAGGATAGAAAATCAATTGTCGCTTTGCGATTGTTACGTCAATTGATATGAAATACCCTTGACATCTAATTTGTAGCTTCGCGATTGACAAATCAATAAATTAAGTATTAACATTCATGGTGTCGTTTTGCGATTGACAGATGCATCACTGCAAGTACAGAAAATCAATTGTAGCTTCGCGATTGTTACGTCAATTGGTATGAAATATCCTAGACATCTAATTTGTCGCTTTGCGATTGACAGATCAATAGAATGAGTTATAACATTTAAGGTGTCGCTTCGCGATTGACAGATGCATCACAGCAAGTACAGAAAATCAATTATCGCTTCGCGATTGTTGTTACTTTATATGACAAAACCCAAACATCTAATTTGTAGCATCGCGATTGATGTCACTTGATTAAAAATCTAATCCGTCCTTTGGAATTGACAGTTGACAAATTGACAGCTAACCTCAATCAGCCTCGTTGCCAAATATCAAAATAAATCCCTCATATTATCATTAATTCTCATCTCTAATTTAAATGCAGTAGCATTCTAACAGCGCTTCGAACCCACGCGCTTATTATTGGTATTAAAATAAAAATCGAAGCCCCCCGGAGGTTACATATATAATTTTTTTGGTCGCGCGCAATTTCCCCACAACACTCTGATTTATTTCCACCGACAACTTATTATTATCGCATAACGAAAATTGAAGTGCGCATTTAAGTGTAATTTGTAAAGCCCACGTAACCGCGTTGCTACTTGGGATTATTATAAATATTCATATATAGTTTGATTTTTTTTTTTGGTTGCCGTTGTGTGGTTGTATTTAATAAGCTACGCTCAAAAAGAATATGTTTCCGATTACAAAGCCGTTTACCGATATTTAAAAAAAAACAAAAGTTTCTTTTAAAATATTGTTGTAATATTATTCTCTCTTCACTGGAGTCGCCGCTCCGCCGCAGCGATGTTTAGGTCCGTAGTCAAAACACGTTTTTTACGATCCACCACAATAAATATTAACACTTTTGACATCCGTATTATAATTGGGTTGCTCTCGCATCATAGCACTCTTTTCTTTTATATTTCTTCATATATTAAACATAACCAATATTATAAAATGATCATAGATAAAGTATAGTATGTAATGATTGAATAATGTATAATTTAAACAATCTTATTTTGACCTACTCAGAATTACAACATAATAGATAATGGCGTGTTAACATATAATAAAGAAAATGTTAACGAGGCCTGCTGAATTTAAATTTTTCCGTCTTTTGTTTCCCGCACAGCAGCAGTTATAACTAAAGCACCTGGCCGATATTAATATTAATATTAAAAAAATAAAGAACTGGGTCAATTCGTTCGGTATGATTGATGATAGGAATGAAATAAAATTGAACCCTTTTGGGATTTTTAATCTTTTTAATGAGGCGTAATCTTAACAGACATGTTCGTGAGTTAACGAGACTGGCGTTTAAGAGGAACATGGATATTAACCGATATTGGAATTGGTTTTGCCCCGAGTGTGACCAATCAGACATTCAAAAAGGTCTTAACGACCCTCTGAGGTTTTTTCTTTTTAATTTTATTTAAAAGAAACAATCGGATTCTTTTGTGTTGCTCGTTTGGTTGGTTACTCACCTAAAGAAGTCGCTCCTGCAGAAGAGTTTGTCCTCCCTGCTGAAACATTTGTCTGTAAGGGGGGCATGGCAGTCGAAGCACCTGACGCAATCCGCATGCCAGGTGCACTCCAGGACGTTCAGCAGGAATTTGTCCAGGATGGGCTTTTTGCAACCGGCGCACGCTATCAGCATACCGGCGGCGGGCTCGCACCGACCTGTCAAACATAAAACATCAATAAATATAATTTAAGCATATTTTATTGGATTGCATCATAATGAAGCATCCTCAAACCAATTATAAAAAATAGAAATAACTCAACAAATAAGTATAATTATCACAACATAAATGATGAATAATATAAATTAACACATAACCTAAAACATATTGACAATTGCAATTGACAGTTGGAAAACAATTAAGATTAAACATTACTTACATAACCTATAAAAAATGGTTGCTTCAATTTTGGCAGTTTATTACATTTATCGGTTTGCAATTGACATTTTAACTTCTTTCTTGCAATTTTAGTCGCTTCGCGATTGACAGTTTGAGAAAAATTATAGTTTTGTGATTATTAAATCTTTGACATGTCGCTTCGCGATTGACAGTTTGTGATTATTGTACTTTTGACATATGTCGCTTCGCGATTGAGACTTGTAAAAAATGAGAATTTTGTAATTATTGTGACATTAACATATGTCGCTTCGTGATTAACAGTTATATAACAAAATTATAGTTTTATGATTATTAAATCTTTGACATATGTCGCTTTGCGATTGTTAATTTGTAATTATTGTACTTTTGACATATGTCGCTTTGCAATTGATACTTGTAAAAACTGAAAGTTTAGTATTTATTGTGACATTAACTATGTCGCTTCGCGATTGACAGTTCTGGAAGAACTTTAATTTTGTGATTATTAAATCTTTGACATATGTCGCTTCGCGATTAATAATTTGTGATTATTGTACTTTTGACATATGTCGCTTCGCGATTGATATTTGTAAAAAATGACAGTTTAGTATTTATTGTGTCATTAACATATGTCGCTTCGCGATTGACAGTTCTGGAAAAAGTGTTGTTTTGTGATTATTAAATCTTTGACATATGTCGCTTCGCGATTGATAATTTGTGATTATTGTACTTTTGACATATGTCGCTTCGCGATTGATATTTGTAAAAAATGACAGTTTAGTATTTATTGTGTCATTAACATATGTCGCTTCGCGATTGACAGTTCTGGAAAAAGTGTTGTTTTGTGATTATTAAATCTTTGACATATGTCGCTTCGCGATTGATAATTTGTGATTATTGTACTTTTGACATATGTCGCTTCGCGATTGATATTTGTAAAAAATGACAGTTTAGTATTTATTGTGACATTAAGATATGTCGCTTCGCGATTGACAGTTCTGGAAAAAGTGTTGTTTTGTGATTATTAAATCTTTGACATATGTCGCTTCGCGATTGACAATTTGTGAGTATTGTACTTTTGACAAATGTCGCTTCGCGATTGATAATTGTAAAAAATTACAGTTTAGTATTTATTGTGACATTGACATTTGTCGCTTCACAATTGACAGTTCGGAAAAGTTATAGTTTTGTGATTATTAAATCTTTGACATATGTCGCTTCGCGATTGACAATTTGTGATTATTGTACTTTTGAAATATGTCGCTTCGCGATTGATACTTGTAAAAAATGAGTTTAGTATTTATTGTGACATTAACTATGTCGCTTCGCGATTGACAGTTTAGGAAAAATTATAGTTTTGTGGTTATTAAACCTTTGACATTTGTCGCTTCGCGATTGACAATTTGTGATTATTGTACTTTTGACATAAGTCGCTTCTCGATTGATACTTGTAAAAATGAGAATTTAGTAATTATTTTGACATTAACATATATCGCTTCGCGATTGACAGTTTGGGAAAAATTATAATTTTGTGATTATTAAATCTTTGACATATGCCGCTTCGCAATTGACAATTTGGAATTAGTGTAGTTTTAACATATTTCGCTTCGCGATTGACAGTTGTAAAAAAAACAGTTTTGTTATTATTGTCAATGACATAATTTGTCGCTTGGCGATTGACAGTTGTAAACAAATTATGAATTTGCGGTTATTGTATTATTGACATATATCGCTTCGCTTATGACAGTTGTAAAAAAATTACAGTTTTGTGATTATTGTGTCAATAACATACTATGTCGCTTCGCGATTGACAGTTGTAAACAAATTATGAATTTGCGGTTATTGAATTTTTGACATATATCGCTTCGCTTATGACAGTTGTAAAAAAAATTACAGTTTTGTGATTATTGTGTCAATGACATACTATGTCGCTTCGCGATTGACAGTTGAAAACAAATTGTAAATTTGCAGTTATTGTTATATTGACATATATCGCTTCACTTTTGACAGTTGCAAAAAAAATAGTTTTGTGATTATTGTGTCATTGACATATTATGTCGCTTCGCGATTGACAGTTGTAAACAAATTATGAGTTTGTGGTTATTGTATTATTGACATATATCGCTTCGCTATTGACAGTTGTAAAAAAAATAATAGTTTTGTGGTTATTGTGTCAATGACATATTATGTCGCTTCGCGATTGACAGTTGTAAACAAATTATGAATTTGCGGTTATTGTATTATTGACATATATCGCTTCGCTATTGACAGTTGTGAAAAAAATAATAGTTTTGTGATTATTGTGTCATTGACATATTATGTCGCTTCACGATTGACAGTAGTAAACAAATTATGAGTTTGTGGTTATTGTATTATTGACATATACTGCTTCGCTTATGACAGTTGTGAAAAAAATAATAGTTTTGTAATTATTGTGTCATTGACATATTATGTCGCTTCGCGATTAACAGTTGTAAACAAATTATGAATTTGCAGTTATTGTATTATTGACATGTAACGCTTCGCTATTGAAAGTTGTGAAAAAAATAATAGTTTTGTGATTATTGTGTCAATGACATAATTTGTCACTTCGCAATTGACAGTTGTAAACAAATTATGAGTTTAAGGTTACTGTATTATTGACATATATCGCTTCGCTATTGACAGTTGTAAAAAAATAATAGTTTTGTGATTATTGTGTCATTGACATATTATGTCGCTTTGCGATTGACAGTTGTAAACAGATTATGAGTTTGTGGTTATTGTATTATTGACATATATCGCTTCACAATTGACAGTTGTAAAAAATAAGAGTTTTGTGATTATTGTGTCATTGTCATATTATGTCGCTTCACGATTAACAGCTGTAAAAAAATATGAATTTGTAGTTGTATGATGGACATATATCGCTTCGCGATTGACAGTTTTGTGATTATTTTACTTTTAACATTTGTCGCTTTGCAATTGATACTTGTAAAAATGACAGTTTAGTAATTTTTGTGAAATTGACATATGTCGCTTTGCGATTGTGATTTGTAAAAAATGACAGTTTAGTTTTAATTGTGACTTTAACATATTATGTCGCTTTGCAATTGACAGTTTTGTGATTCTTTTGTCATTGACGTACGCCACTTTGCGATTCATACAAAAAAATGACACTTAATTATTGTGACATTAGGTATTATCGCTTTGCAATTGACAGTTTTGTGATTATTCTACTTTTGACATACATATGTCGCTTCGCGATTGATACTGTATGATTGACATATGTCGTTTGCGATTGACAATTTTTTTAATATTCTTTCTAAAAAATGACAGTTTAGTAATTATTGTGACATTGACATGTCGCTTTGCAATTGACAAATAAAAAAAATAACAGATTTGTGGTTGTTGTATTATTGACATATTTATTTTAACCTAAAATCTAACAAACTGACAGTTGCGTCAAATTGTAAAAAATACATTTTTGTGATTATTGTGTCATTGACATTTGTCGCTTCACAAATGACAGTTGTGATAAAAATTTGTAATTATTATGTCACAACACAATTATAATCTACAAAATTTTTACACAAATGACAGTAAAAAATACACTTTTGTGTCATGTCACAATTGACAGTTATGAAAAAAAATTGATATGTTTGCAATTATTGTAGAAAAACCAAAATTTTGCAGTTATTATGGCATAAAACGTTCATAACCTACAAAAATTGTGACACAACGCAATTTGACACGTTGATAACCTACAAAAAGTTTACACTACTGACAGTTGCGTCAAATTGCAAAAAGAAATAATACTTTTGTTTCTTTCACGATTGACACTTTTGAAAAAAAATGATATGTTTGAAATTATTATGGAAAAAACAAAAAAAATACCAAACTGAAAAAAAAATTATGAACAAACTTATATCTTTGCGATTATTGTCGAAAAACTTGCAATTATTATGTTACGTTACTAACCTAAAAAAATTGACACACTTGACTGAAAAAATCTGACACGACTGATTATTGTGTCATTGATATATGTCACTTTATAATTGACAGTTATAAAACAATTGATAGTTTTATTATTAATTTTTGTGAAAAAAAAAACAAAAAAATGCAATTATTATCTTATAAAACGTTCATAACCTACAAAATTTTGACACAACTGACAGTTGCGTTAAATTGTAAACAAATTACATTTTTGTGTCGTTTCAGGATTGACAGTTGTGAAAAAATTGATATGTTTGTAATTATTGTAGAAAAAACAAAAAAATTGCAATTATTATGTCATAAAACGTTTATAACCTAAAAAATTCTGACACTACTGAATTGTAATTTTATTTTTTCGCAATTATTGTAGAAAAACTAGAACTTTGCAAATATTATGTTACTTTTATAACCTAAAAAATTGACACAATTGACAGTAGTAATTGAAATTATTTTGCTATAGCAAAAACATAACAACTGTCACTTCGTAATTGACAGCTGTAAAAAATAATGACTTATTTAATTGTGTCACATAAAAATTACATTTGATCTGATTGACAAATTGTGATTATTCACATTCGATCAGTTTCAATTGACATCTTTAAAATTATTGTCTTTACGAGACTACATAACCTAAAAATGTCACACACATAATCTTTAAATATTGGCATATATAGCTTTGTAAATGACTGACAGTTGTAAAACTTCAATAACATATTAGTATGTAAAAATACAAAGCAATCTGTGATTTTGCATGTGACAGTTGTTGCACATAACTTTAAAATGTTGACAGTTAATCTTCTTAAAAATGTCGCTTCACGGCACGCATTTAACCTAAAAAAATATTGACATCTGTCATTGTAATACATAGCCTGCTTCACCAAATCTGTCTTCTGAGTCAATAATTTTATGAAGAAACTTCGGCTTAGTTTAAAGTGGGGTTATAAAAATAGTTTGAGGTTAAGTTAGTGTATCTATCTCCTAATTCTAACGTTCCCATACACGATTGTTGTCTATTTAGAATTAATAATAATCATTTTATAGTTTTTTGACGATAATACAAGATAGCCTCAACATAAACAAACTCTACTTCCGTATCCTCTGTACTAATGCCCATTGATACTTCAATTGTTCTGTATTATACTGCAGTCTGGTCTCAATAGTAATAATAATAATAACAAAGGAGCGACGATAAAAACCACATGCATTTCGTTCCGAATTGCTCGTTGTCGATGGAATGGAGGAAAAGAAGGAAGATGCCGCCGCCCCGTGTTCCCAAGTAGATTAGATCCGGTCGCGGTGTCGCGCCGCCGTGCGAAATCCAACCGGAGTACCAGAGGCGCCACTCACCTAGCCGAATCATTTTCACACACGAATAATGCCACATATTGTGTCCACTCCACCTCTTCATTCTTCTTGAACTCCCCAGTCCAGCCAGTGGCGCCTAACACTTTACAAGCATATCGCATTTTATATACATTTCACGCTTTTTATATGTATTGAGCCGTGGCGCCGTTTTCTCTCATCATTTTATGATCGCACATTTTAGGAGGATATTAAATAAAATTTCTTCAATGGGTATCAATTATGTTGTCTTCAACTATAGCTTAATAGAAATGTTCGGGGTGGAATAGGTAGCTAAATTATAGGGCTGGTCCAATTCACGGCCTCGAGGGATTTGGACTTATTATTATTTTTACAAGCAGCAATTATCACATTAGTTGGATTTAATTCATTGGTAAATGAACCCTAATTAAGTTCATCATTCCATACACTTTTTTTTTGCTAATATTTCTCTCTGTCGTTATAGACTTTGTCGCTTTCTTTGCCCCGTTATATACAATAAAAACCGATTTTTCCAGTAATAAAACGAAAGACGGTTTGATGTCCGCAGAGGCGCCTTTGATGCCCATATTCGCTGGCACCAGACGGATACTCCACTTATTCTTCTCTCGCGCGCATTCTTCCAACTTGCTAGTTGATCGTGCCGCGCGGGTTTGTTTCGAGCGACGGACATTTGTTTTCACATAGAAATTGCTTGATTGGGACAGAATTAAGTGTAAAGTATTATTAAAATTTTTAACCTTTGACAGGGTTCGAACTCATTAATTAAAATTTTTTGTATAAAGTAAAAATGTTCAAAATTTTCTACTTATGATTGGGGTTCGAACACACAAAAATTTCTGTCATTTTGACAGATATATCACAAAATGCACATTTTGTCGTTTATTATCTCAATACACTCATAACTAAAACAAATTTTGACATTTAAGCAATTTAGTTTTAGTGTCATTTTTGACATTTAATCTGTCACTTTGTAATAGATAAAAACACTAAAACAGATTTAATTTTTAATCTGTCACTTCACAATTGACAGATGTGTCACAAAACGCACATATCCTAAAAAGAAACGCAATTCAATCAACAAATTTGACATTTAAGCTATCGCTTCAACATAACTTAAACAAATTTTGACATTAAGTTTGTCACTTTGCAATTGACAAATGTGTTACGGCACACCTAACCTAACAAAGTTTTGTCATTTATTATGTCGTTTTGCAATTGACAGATATGTCTCAAAATGCACATAATCTAAACAAAATTGTCACCTAATCTGTCAACCTGCTATTAATGTGTCACATGACGTGTGTGCCACAACTTGAAAACATTACATTTTAAAGATCAAGGTCGTATTTGAGAGATGTGTCACAAAATGTACCCAACCAATTTTTGTTATTAAAACAAATTTTTTTTTTCAATCTTTCACTTGACAATTGACAGATGTGTCACAAAATGCATCTAACCTAAAAAAATCGCCGCACAGTCTAGCATTGTGCGATTTTTGTTCTAGAAACAAATTTAGTTTT
Organism: Tachinus rufipes; assembly: GCA_963932245.1. Classification (NCBI taxonomy): domain Eukaryota; kingdom Metazoa; phylum Arthropoda; class Insecta; order Coleoptera; family Staphylinidae; genus Tachinus; species Tachinus rufipes. The sequence goes on along the minus strand of OZ010748.1, from coordinate 87,120,229 downwards.
TTATCTGTCACTTGACAATTGACAGATGCGTCACAAAATTCATCTAACCTAAAAAGTTGCCGTTCAATTTAACGCTAAGCAATTTCTTTTATAGAAACAAATTTAGTTTTTTAATCTGTCATTTAGCAATTGACAGATGTGTCACAAAATGCAACTAACCTAAAAAAATGCGGCCCAATCTATCGCTTCGCAATTTTTCTTATAAAAACAATTTTTTTTTTTTTAATATGTCACTTAACAATTGACAGAATGTGTCACAAAATTTTTGTCTAATCTATCGCTATGCAATTTTTGTTATAAAAACAAATTTAATTTTTTAATCTGTCACTTGACAATTGACAGATGTGTCACAAAATGCACCTAACTTAAAAAAACTGCTTTTAATCTAACGTTACGCAACTTTTGTTATAGAAACAAGTTTAGATTTTTATTTTGTCACTTGGCAATTAACAGATGTGTCACAAAATGCACCTAACCTAAAAAAATTGTTTTCCAATCTAAAGCTATGCAATTTTCGTTATAAAAACAAATTTAATTTTTCAATCTGTCACTTGGCAATTGACAGATTTGTCACAAAATGCACCTAACCTAAAAAATTTGCCTTTCAATCTAATGCTATGCAATTTTTGTTATAAAAAAAAAATTGTTTTTATCTGTCACTTGGCAATTGACAGATGTGTCACAAAATGCACCTAATCTAAAAAAATCATCTATCGCTGTGCGATTTTGTTAATGAAACAAATTTTGTCTTTCAATCTGTCACTTTGCAATTGACAAATGTGTCACAAAACAAACATAACCTAAAACATGTGTTACCTTATTAGTCACTTTGATATTATTGTGTCACAGCATACATATAACCTTAAAAATGGTTGCTTAGTCAGTTACTTTGTTTTAATTGTGTCACGGTACAGATCTTGCAAAAAATTACATCTAAAATGTCAGTTAACAAATGTGTCACAACATGCACATAACTTACAATATGTCATTACCTAATCTGTCATTTTGCTATTATTGTGTCACGGTACAAAACATTTAAAATAATGTATAGCAGTCAAGAGATGTGTCACAGCATGCACATAACCTACAAAATGTCACTTTGTAATTATTGTCTCAAAGTACAAAACTTTAAAAAAATGTTGAAACATAATTAACGTAACGTTTTCCATTTGACAGTTGTGTCACGGTACGCACCTAACCTAAAACAAATTTTAGATATATTATCTAATTTGTCGCTTTGCAATTTTTATGTCATTTAACATATTAAATCAACAAATATTTGAATAATATAACGTTTTTCAATTGACAGCTGTGTCACGGCACGCATATAACCTTATAAATGTTGAAATTTTTAATCTAATACGTTACTGTGCAACTTTTATGTTATTTTACATAATAAACCATTTTTTTTTTAAATAATCTAATTTTTCCAACTGAAAGTTGTGTCACGGCACGCATCTAAGCTAAAAAATGTTGAAATATATTATCTAAGATGTCATTTTGCAGCTTTTATGCTATTTTACATGATAAACTATAAAAATGTTTAAATAATATAACGTTTTCCAATTGACATTTGTGTCACGGTAAGCATCTAACCTAAGAAATGTTGAGATATGTTATTTAATATAAACTTTGCAAATTTTATGTCATTTCACTTTATAAACCATAAAAAATTTAAGTAATATAATGTTTTCCAATTGACAGTTGTGTCACGGTACGCATCTAACCTAAAAAATAATAAACATATTATCTATTATGTTATTTTGAAATTTTAATGTCATTTCACATAATAAACCAATTTTTTTTTTTTAATAATCTATTTTTTTTCAATTGACAATTATGTCACGGTACGCATCTAACCCAACAAATGTTATAATTTATTACTTAATATGACACTTTTAAAAAATAATAAACATATTATCTATTATGTCATTCTGAAATTTTTATGCCATTTCACATAATAAACCATATTTTTTTTAATAATCTAATCTTTTCCAATTGACAGTTATGTCACGGCACGCATTTAACCTAACAAATGTTATAATTTGTTATCTAATATGTTATTTTGCAATTTTTATGCTATTTAACATAATTTATCAATTTTTTTTTAACAATTTTTTTTTTCCAAATAACAGTTGTGTCACGGCACGCATCTAACCTAACAAATGTTATAATTTTTATTATCTAATATGTCACTTTGCAATTTTAATGTCATTTCGCATGATAAATCATTTTTTTTTTTAATATTCTAATTTTTTTCAATTGACAGATGTGTCACGGCACGCATCTAACCTAACAAATGATGAAATTTATTACCTGATGTGTCATTTAGCAATTTTGATGTCATTTTACTTAATTTATCAATTTTTTTCAATAATCTAGTTTTTTCCAATTGACAGTTGTGTCACGGTAATTTATTATTTAATATGTCATTTTGTAATTATTATGCCATTTTACATAATAAGTTAATTTTTTTTAATAATCAAATTTTTTCCAATTGAGAGTTGTGTCACGGCACGCATCTAACCTAAGAAATGTTGAAGTTTATGATCTGATATGTCGCTTTACAGCTTTTATGTCATTTAACATAATTTATCATTTTTTTTGTAACAATCTATTTTTTTCCAATCGACAGTTGTGTCACGGCACAAATCTAACCTAACAAATGTTGAAAATTATTATCTGATATGTCACTTAGCAATTTTTATAACATTTCACATAATTTATTAATTTTTCTTTAATAATCAAATTTTTTCCAATTGACAGTTGTGTCACAGTACGCATTTAACCAAAAAAATTTTAAAATATATTATCTAATATGTCACTTAGCAATTTTTATGTCATTTCACATAATTTATCAATTTTTTTTTAATATTCTAATTTTTTCCAATTGACAGTTGTGTCACGGCACGCATTTAACCTAACAAATGTTATTATCTAATATGTATTTTAAAATTTTTATGCCTTTTAACATAATTTATAATTTTTTTAATTTTAATAATCCATTTTTTCCAATTGACAGTGATGTCACGGTACGCATCTAACCGAACAAATGTTATAATTTATTATCTAATATGTCACTTTGCAATTTTTATGCCATTTCACATAATACACCAATTTTTTTTTTGAATAATCTAGTTTTTCTAATTGACAGTTGTGTCACGGCACGCATCTAACCTAACAAAAGTTATAATTTATTATCTAATATGTCATTTTGCAATTTTTATGCCATTTCACATAATAAATTATTTTTTTTAAATAATCTATTTTTTTCCAATTGACAGTTGTGTCACGGCACGCATCTAACCTAACAAATGTTGAAATTTATTATCTGATATGTCATTTAGCAATTTTGATGTCATTTCATTTAATCTATCAATTTTTTTCAATAATCTAGTTTTTTCCAATTGACAGTTGTGTCACGGCACGCATCTAACCTAACAAATGTTGAAATTTATTATCTGATATGTCATTTAGCAATTTTGATGTCATTTCATTTAATCTATCAATTTTTTTCAATAATCTAGTTTTTTCCAATTGACAGTTGTGTCACGGCACACATCTAACCTAACAAATGTTGAAATTTATGATCTGATATGTCATTTAGCAATTTTGATGTCATTTCATTTAATCTATCAATTTTTTTCAATAATCTAGTTTTTTCCAATTGACAGTTGTGTCACGGCACGCATCTAACCTAACAAATGTTGAAATTTATTATCTGATATGTCATTTAGCAATTTTGATGTCATTTCATTTAATTTATCAATTTTTTTCAATAATCTAGTTTTTTCCAATTGACAGTTGTGTCACGGCAAACATCTAACCTAACAAATGTTGAAATTTATTATCTGATTTGTCACTTTGCAGTTTTTATGTCATTTCACATAATTTATCAATTTTTATTAATAATTTTTTTTTCCAATTGACATATGTCACGGCACGCATCTAACTTAAAAAAAATGTTGAGATATATTATTTAATATAAACTTTGCAATTTTTATGTCATTTCACTTTATAACTCATAAACAATCTGAATAATATAATGTTTTCCAATTGACAGTTGTGTCACGGTAAGCATCTAACCTAAAAAATGTTGAGATATATTACCTTACATTTCGCTTTGCAATTTTTATGTTATTTTAAATAATAAACCAAAAACAAATTGAATAATTTATTGTTTTCCAATTGACACTAGTGTCACGGCACGTATCAAACCTTAAAATGTATTACCTAATATGCCGTTTTATTTTTTTATGTTATTTTACTTAAAATAATAAAAAAATTCGAATAATATAAAGTTTTTCAATTGACAGTTGTGTCACGGCACGCATCTAATTAGTCACACTTAATCTAACCTAAACAAAATATTGAATATATGACGTAGTTTTTGGAATACTTTGTTGAAATTTGGTTTAAAGTAAGCTATTGCTCGTTTTTTGATTAAATTATCTAAAATTAGATATAAAATGTTGATTTGCAGTTAATAATATGTCACATAACATGCACATAACGTACAAAATGTCACTACCCAATCTGTCACAAAAAAATTTGATTTCTCAATGTCAGAATTGGCATAAAAAATATATTTTACAATTAAAATATAAGAAACTTTCATCCGTCGCATCAAAACATCAACCGCCAACGCAAAATTATAACACAATCTGACACATTTGACATTATAATTTTTAATTGTCCGTCCAAATATTAATAAAAAAATAAAATAATACAATTCACTGACAATCAAAATCCCCCCTACGGCTATTTATATTATACTAAAAAAACAAAGCCATATTTTCATCACTTTTAATTGATACACATTTATACCAATGCTTAATTAATTAATTAACCGGTCATTAAGGAATAATTATGAATTAAACTTGGATTGTAAATAAACAGAACAGAATTTAATCAAGTTTGCGTAAATATCCTGACAAAAAGAAACAAACAAGTGATAAAATAGCATGCTTGATTATCGTACTGAATCAAGGATTAATGTTTTTTTATCGTTTTATTTTTGTTGAAAGGGAAAATAAAATATGAGCAATTTATTGCTTGATAATAACAGTAAATTTAAATAAGTTTGTTTGATGAAATTGAGGTTGGTACTTAAGTTGGTCCTACTGTAGCTAAACATCTCTATCTCCCTTTAACACGTCAACCTATATTGATTTCCGTCTCATTTGTTTTTAGTTGTGCCGGTCTCATATCTGTCAACAATTAGTGCAATGGCGTGATTAGAAATTGAATAATTTTATGGAAAAATGCTCGGATTAGTGATAAAGTGGTATGGAAACGTAGCTGGGACCACCGTGGAGACGATACGCATGCGGAATATCCACAGGATTAGTTTGATGTAAGTGAAAATTTACAATTTGGTTATATTTTATAGCGTCACTATCTATCTCTCTTGGATCTATTGTTTGTTAATATATGCGTGCTTTGTTAGTTTCGTGTAATTTTGGAATCGGAATGGTTGTGATTTAAGCCAAATAAATTATGTCGGAACAAGTTAATTTTATACAAAATTGTTAAAAATCAGAAGGAGCAACGTTTGATAAATAAAACGTTTTTTGTAGATTTATGATTCAATTTTAAAAATATTTATTTTTGAAGTACGAGTGACTTTTCTCATAGAAATGTCAATGAAATAGAACCAAAGGCTACTTAGATTTTACTAAAATGATTCAATTCACCGAAATAAGAATAGACCTCTGAAATCTATATAGATTAAAAACGACATTTCCGTATACATATTAAGACGCATACATTGACAAAAATTAAATTTAATTATTTTGGGCCAACATTTGTAATACGTTATACTCATCATTTTGTCTAAATAAAATTGTATAAACTAACAAATGCGTAGAAAAAAAACAAAGAAAAATAGATAATTTTTGTAATTAACATCTTTTAAGACGTTCATAACCTAAAAATCTGAACCTGTTGCGTGAAATCAATGCATAATTAAAGACAAAAATATGCAATCATAACCTAAAAAAAATGACTCTTGTTTAACTGACAGTGACAAAAAAAATGATGTTAAATAAAAGAAAATATACGTTCATAACCTAAAAAAATTGACATCAGTTGCAACTGGCAGTGACAAAAATGACGTCATGGCAAATTTGTGGGTATAACTAAAACTTTATCGTACCATAGAACAGTCATAACCTAGAAATTATTGACATTTGTTGCCTTACCACTTAATAGTTGTAGAAAAGTGACATCGTTGCAACTGTTGTAAAAACGAAAACAGGAATTTTGCAATTATTGTCTCATAACACGTTTATAACCTAAAAAATATGACATTGTGATTTTGATCCATTTCTTTGACTACAAACACTTGGGTAGGTGGGCGGGCAGTAAGTTCCAGTTATGTGCGCGTATGGTTTGGATTGGTGTTCTCCGCCCACCCGCCCAAGTGTTGATGGTTTATTTTCTTGAATACAAGCAGTTGGGTGGGTGGGCGGGATTCAAATTCAAATTACGTGCGCGTATGGTTTGGATTTGTGTTACCCACCCACCCGCCCAAGTGTCGATTGTTTATTTTCTTGACTACAAACAGTTGGGTGGGTGGGCGTGAATTAAATTCAAATTATGTGCGCGTATGGTTTGGATTTGTGTTTCCCACCCAAGTGTTGATGGTTTATTTTCTTGACTACAAACAGTTGGGTGGGTGGGCGGGATTCTAGTTTAAATTATGTGCGCGTATAGTTTGGACTGGTGTTCCCCACCCACCCGCCCAAGTGTTGATAGTTTATTTTCTTGACTACAAACAATTGGGTGGGTGGGCGGGAATCAAGTTCAACTTATGTGAGCGTATACATTAGATTAATGTTTCCCACCCACCCGCTCAAGTGTTTGTGATTTATTTTCTTTACTACAAACAGTTGTCTGGGTGGGCGGGAATCAAATTCAAATTATGTGCGCGTATGGTTTGGATTGGTGTTCCCCAACCACCCGCCCAAGAGTTGATGGTTTATTTTCTTGACTACAAACAGTTGGGTGGGTGGGCGGGATTCAAGTTCAAATTATGTGCGCGTATGGTTTGGATTTGTGTTACCCACCCACCCGCCCAAGTGTTGATGGTTTATTTTCTTGAATACAAGCAGTTGGGTGGGTGGGCGGGATTCAAATTCAAATTACGTGCGCGTATGGTTTGGATTTGTGTTACCCACCCACCCGCCCAAGTGTCGATTGTTTATTTTCTTGACTACAAACAGTTGGGTGGGTGGGCGTGAATTAAATTCAAATTATGTGCGCGTATGGTTTGGATTTGTGTTTCCCACCCAAGTGTTGATGGTTTATTTTCTTGACTACAAACAGTTGGGTGGGTGGGCGGGATTCTAGTTTAAATTATGTGCGCGTATAGTTTGGACTGGTGTTCCCCACCCACCCGCCCAAGTGTTGATAGTTTATTTTCTTGACTACAAACAATTGGGTGGGTGGGCGGGAATCAAGTTCAACTTATGTGAGCGTATACATTAGATTAATGTTTCCCACCCACCCGCTCAAGTGTTTGTGATTTATTTTCTTTACTACAAACAGTTGTCTGGGTGGGCGGGAATCAAATTCAAATTATGTGCGCGTATGGTTTGGATTGGTGTTCCCCAACCACCCGCCCAAGAGTTGATGGTTTATTTTCTTGACTACAAACAGTTGGGTGGGTGGGCGGGATTCAAGTTCAAATTATGTGCGCGTATGGTTTGGATTTGTGTTACCCACCCACCCGCCCAAGTGTTGATGGTTTATTTTCTTGACTACAAATAGTTGGGTGGGTGGGCGGGAATTAAATTCAAATTATGTGCGCATATGGTTTGGATTGGTGTTATTCACCCACCCGCCCAAGTGTTGATTGTTTATTTTTTTGACTACAAACAGCTGGGTGGGTGGGCAAGAACTAAGTTCCAATTATGTGCGCGTATGGTTTGGATAAGTGTTTCCCACATACCCGCCTAAGTGTTGATGGTTTATTTTCTTGACTACAAACGATTGGGTGGGTGGGCGGGAATCAAATTCAAATTATGTGCGCGTATGGTTTGGGTTGGTGTTTTCCACCCACCCGCCCAAGTAATTGTGATCCATTTTCTTGACTACAAACAGTTGGGTGGGTGGGCGGTAATCAAATTCAAATTATGTTTGCGTATAGTTTGGATTGGTGTTTCCCACCCACCCGCCCAAGTGTTAGTGATTTATTTTCTTGACTACAAACAGTTGGGTGGGTGGACGGGAACTAAATTTAAATTATATGCGCGTGTGGTTTAGATTGGAGGTTTATTTTCTTGACTACAAACAGTTGGATGGGTGGGCAAGATTCAAATTCAAATTATGTGCGCGTATGGTTTGGATTGGTGTTTTCCACCCACCCGCCCAAGTGTTGATGGTTTATTTTCTTGACTACAAATAGTTGAGTGAGTTGGCGGGATTCAAGTTTAAATTATGTGCGCGTATGGTTTGGATTGGTGTTCCTCACCCACCCGCCCAAGTGTTGATGGTTTATTTTCTTGACTACAAACAGTTGGGTGGGTGGGCGGAAATTAAGTTTAAATTATGTGCGCGTATGGTTTGGATTGGTGTTCTCCACCCACCCGCTCAAGTGATTGTGATCAATTTGTTTGACTACAAATACTTGGGTGGGTGGGCAGGAACCAAGTTCAAATTATGTGCGCGTATTTGGATTGGTGTTCCCCACCTTCTCGCCCAAGTGTTGACGGTTTATTTTGTTGACTACAAATAGTATTGTGGGTGGGCGGGAATTAAGTTTAAAATATGTGCGCGTATGATTTGGATTGGTGTTCCCCACCACCCGCCCAAGTGATTGTGATCAATTTGTTTAACTACAAACAGTTGGGAGGGCGGTCGGGAACCAAGTTCAGATTATGTGCGCGTATGGTTTAGATTAGTGTTCCCCACCCATCCGCCCAAGTGTTGATGGTTTATTTTGTTGACTACAAACAGTTGGGTGGGTGGGCGGGAACCAAGTTTATATTTTGTGCGTGTATTTGGATTGGTGTTCCCCACCCACCCACTCAAGTGTTGATGGTTTATTTTGTTGACTACAAATAGTTTGGATTGGTATTTTCTATCCACCCGCCCAAGTAATTGTGATCAATTTTCTTGACTACAAACACTAGGGTGGGTGGGCGGGAACTATGTTTAAATTATGTGCGCATATGGTTAGAATTGGTGTTCCCCACATACCCGGCCAAGTGTTGACGGTATATTTTCTTGACTACAAACAGATGGGTGAGTGAGTGGGAACTAAGTTCAAATTATGTGCGCGTATTTGGATTGGCGTTGCCCACCCACCCGCCTAAGTGATTGTGATCCATTTCTTTGACTACAAACACTTGGGTGGGTGCGCAAAAAGCAAGTTTAAAATATGTGCACGTATGGTTTGGATTGGTGTTCCCCAACCACCCGCCCAAGTGTTAGTTTTTTTTTTTACTACAAACAGTTGGGTGGGTGGGCGGGATTGGTGTTTTTTACTAACCCGCCCAAGTGTCTGTGATTCAATTTTTTGAATATATTTCTTCTTAACCTAACCTAACCTAACCTAACCTAACCTAACCTAACCTAACCTAATCTAACCTAACCTAAAAGAAACTGTTGGTAAAACGACATCTTTGCAATGATTGTAGTAAAAACAAAAACTTTGCAATTATCATCACATAACACGTTCATAACCTCAAAAAAATTTAAATCTGATTCAATTAACAGTAAAAAAACTTTAAAAAAATTTAATACCTTTTCATCTGACAGTAACAAAAAAGCTAAATAGTGGAAAAATCCTAACATCAGTTAAAAAAAAATTATGTCAGCAAAGTTTTGGATAAAACTAAAACTTTATAGAGTCATAGAACAAACATAACCTAAAAATTATTGACAATTATTGCTTTCCGACTGTTAGTATTTAAATGACAGTAAAAAAAAGTCAAATAGTGGAAAAAATACGTTTATAACCTAAAAAAACTGACATAGGGTATAAATGATGTCATAGCAAAATTGTGGAAAAACTACAATTTTGCATTTATTACGTTACCACACAGTCATAACCAACAAATTATTGACATTTTTATCAATTTGCTTTACAAAACTAACATGTTTGCCATTATTGCCAAAATTATAACCTAAAAAATCTGACAGCAAAAAAATAAGTCATAGCGGAATAGTCATAACCTAAAAATTATTGACATTTGTCTTTTGTTAAAAATATTACAAAATTATAGAAAATAAAATCATAACCTTGAAAATTTGACGGCTGTTCAACGAACGATGAAAACACTTTTTTTGACAAATACAACAAACATTTTTGACATGTGCGAAACATTTTCACAAGTTGCAAATCATTTTTGACAACTAGAAAAAACAATTGACATTGAGAGAAGGTGCTTGACATTTGCGGAACTTTTTTACTATAAGCAAATGATAATATGACAAATAATTGTGACTTAAAAAACGTTATTTAACATACACATTTTTGAAATCCATAAAACGTTTTCAAATTTGCCGATTTTTTTTAATTGTATTATTGAACATTTTTAACGTTTGAGGAATATTTGTTTTCTAACGTATTTGCACTAACAAAACTGTAACGTTTATTTACCGCACAAGTGCGGTAAGTGATTGTTTACAAAAAGATATATTTTTTTGACAAATATTAAAAAATTTGAAATTGGTAGTAAACATTTTGCAAACATTTTTATTTTATGAGTATAGACAAGTAAAAAAACATTTTTGAGTTTTTTAGAACGTTTTTATACTTTCGGAACTTTTTTAGGTTTTTTACAAATAGCAAAATATGTTGACTATGTGGGAATATTTTTGTTTTCTACCAACATTTTTATGTAATTGTAACAATAAAACTGTAACTGTAAAACTGTTTATTTACCGCACATGTGCGGTAAGTGATTGTTTAGAAAATAGTATAATGTTTTGACAAATATTAAAGTTTTTGACATTGAGGGGCTACATTTTGCATAACATTTTTATTTTATGAGTATAGACAGTTAGTATATAACATTTTTGAGTTCTTTAGAACGTTTTTATACATTCCGAACTTTTTTTAGGTTTTTAACAAATAGCAAAAAGTGTTAACGTTTTGAAAATATTTTTGTTTTTTAACAAAAAAAATATGTATTTGCAACAATAAAACCGTAATGTTTATTTACCGCACATGTGCGGTAAGTGATTGTTTACAAAAAACTAAATTTTTTTGACAAATATTAAAATTTTTGACATTGAGAAGCAACATTTTTGTTTTCTAACAAACATTTTTATGTACTTGCATAAAAAACCGTAATGTTTATTTACCGCACATGTGCGGTAAGTGATTGTTTATAAAAAGGTATAATTTTTTGACAAATATTAAATGTTTTAACATTAGGAGGAAACATTTGCTTAACATTTTTATTTTATGAGTATAGACAAAAACTTGTTTGAGTTCTTTAAAACATTTTTATACATTTGTATCTTCTTAAAGTTTTTTTGTTTTCTAACAAACATGTTTATGTATTTGCAACAACAAAACCGTAATATTTATTTACCGCACATGTGCGGTAAGTGATTGTTTAGAAAAAAAAGTATAATTTTTGACTATTAAAAGGCAATTTATAAGTATAGACAATTAGTAAAGAATTTTTAACTTTTTTAGAACATTTTTTGCTATATTACGGAACACTTTTGCTAAATGAAGAAGTATGAATTCCCAAAAACATTTTTGACATTTGGGGACCATTTTTGATACATATAAGCAAAACATTTTTAAGCGTTTGCGGAATGGTTTTTAAGAAACAGCAACATTTTATTCTTCTAAGAATATTTTACATATATTACATTTTTACTGAACATTTTGAACAAAAAAACATTTTTGAACGTTTTTGACAATTTAAAAAAAAATTGCACTTTGGGAATATATTTGTGTTTTAACAAACATTTTTGATATTTGCAAAATACTTTCACGTATTTGCAGCAACTCAAACTGTATTCAATACCGTAATGTTCAATTACCGCACACGTGCTGTAAGTAATTGTTTACAAAAAAACACGTAGAACAACTAGGGAACATTTTTGATAACTATAAAACTTTTTCAATATTTGCCAATTTTGTTTTATTTTTATTACAAATCATTTCTGATAAATTATAATTTTAGATATTTGGGAGATTTTTTAATATAATATATGCAAAACGTTTTTACGTTTTTGATAACAAGCAACATTTTTGACATTTTATATTTTTATTTTCTAACTAACAACTTTGATTCACATATGCGGAACATTTTTACGTATTTGCAGCAACTTAAACCGTATCTCCAAAACCGTAATGTTTACTTACCGCACTTGTGCGGTAAGTAATTCTTTACAATTACAATTTTATTTCAATACGATTAAAAAATACAATTGTTAATAAAATTAAACATTAAATATTAAAATAGCATTTACCCAAAAAAATACCAACAAAACCAAAACTTTGAGACATTTTTTTAAATTATATTTTTTTAACGTTCCAAAGAATTTTATCGCTTTAATAAAAAATTATTTTTTAAATATGTATGAATTGAATGGAGAAAATTGAAATTTAATATTTTTTAGCGGGCACTAAGGCGTTAAAATTGCAAAGTATTTTACCGCCCTAGTGCTGTAAAGCATCACTTTCCAATTCAAAATACGTGCAAAAAAGTGATTTTCAGAATGGGTAAGCGAAAAACATTTTATCCGACGTTTGAATTGTTTTTAGGCCCCTTTCACGTAAATTCAGCTGCACAGATTCTAAATGCGAGATTCTGAAGTTATATTTTTTTGCGAGTACAGTGCCATAGAATTAGAACAAAGAATATATACAATACGAAAAGTATTGAAAAGGGATTCACGTTATTGCATATAACGTGAATCCCTTTTCACACATTTGAAACTCCCGACGGAAGCATTCACGTATGTATCATCTGAATCCAAGTTTCCGAATCTGGGATTCTGAATCTGCGTATAAAAGGAGACTTGGAAAATATTTTTTACAAACATTTTTTAACATATTCTGACGCCAATGTCAATTTTTTTTGTTTTTTTACGATCGAGTATGAATTTCTAAAATATTTTTACAATTGGAGAACATATTTGCAAAACATTTTTGACATTTTAGGAATATTTTTGTTTTCTAACGTATTGCAGCAACTCAAATCGTATGCAAAACCGTAACGTTTACTTACCACACATGTGCGGTAAGAAATAGTTAAAAAAAAAATATTTTTTTGACATTTAGGGAACAGTTTTACGATTTTGATGAGCTGCTATTATTTACCGTTCTAAGACCGCAAAATATCAGTGTTCGGTCCAAAACGTAACTTTTTTCTTTGGTTTATTTTTTAATTAAACAAAAGATAAAAAATTTGTTTTAAAATTATATTTTTTTAACGAGTTGCAAAAGATTTTACTGTTCTGCAGCTGCAAAGCATCACTTTTTGATTGGAAATACGAGCGGAAAAACTATTTTTAGAGTGAGTAGATAAAAATATTTTATTTTATAGTACACTCGCATTTTTTTTAATCTTCTATGAGCTTATGACTGGGTTCATATCAAAAATAGACGTTTGTCTTAAATTGAAAACAAATAATGCGACAGTATTCAAAACTGTAATGTTTACTTACCGCACGTGTACGGTAAATAATTGTTTGCAAAAAGTATAACCTAAATCATACAAATATAAAGTATGGTAAGACCTTTACTATGTGGTAATCCAAAATAATTAAAATTAAAAAAAAAAGGATTTTGCAGCAATAAAATTTGTAGAACAAATTTTGAAATAAAAAGTAAATGACAATAAATAGTAATATTAGTAAATTTATTTCATATTTATATATTTTGCACGGATATCGAGATAAGCCCATAAGCATAATTATGGTTGTAATAATAATATTTAAATGTGAGACTAAAATTACCAATAATAAAAGTATAATTCTACCGTCGTATGATGAATTCAAGGATAGAATTAGATGGAAATTTATACTTATTTCATAATTTTGAAGTAGATTAGCTACTTGTTACTGAATTTTAACAAAATTATAAATAGAGAATTATTAGGAATATTGTGATTTAGCAAAAACGTACTATATTGGCACAAAGCAAAGAAATTAGTGAATTATTTGGATAAAGTTGTTTAGTATTGGCAAACAAAGTTGTAGAACAAAATTGTTCCGTTTGTATTTTAGGTCGGAAAGTGACGCTTTACGGCACTAGGACGGTAAAATTATTTACAACCCACTAAATTTTTCATAAGTCTTATTTAAAAAATAAATCTTTTTTTTTTAATTTTGTTTTAGTTGAAAAATAAATTTTTCTTTTATTAGCTACTTTTAGATGATGCGGTCGTTTCTGCATTTTCAACCGATTGTGGTAGATGCTATTTATATTATTTTAAGTTTAATTTTATTTTCTACTTACTAAATTGGTTAGCAGCATAACTAGCAATATGTATAGCGACTTAGGGAAACTGTGTCTTTTTAGTTGCATTGGGTGAATGATTTAAGTTATACTTTTTTGTAAACAATTACTTACTGCACATGTGCGGTAAGTAAACATTTTCAATTTAAGTTGCTATAATTACGTAAAAATGTTCTGCATATAAATCAATAAAAATATTTCAAAGGTGCCAAAAACTTTGCTATTTGTCAAAATTTTTAAAAAGTATTAAAAAAAATTAAATTTGTTAAAAACGTTTTTTATATCATTAACATTCGCTAGCGGATACGGCACCAAGAAGAAGAAGAAGATATCAATTGTTTAAAATGTTCAGTAAACATCTGAAAATGTACCGCATATATTATATTATGTTAAATTTTTTGATGTTTTATAAACCCGTTCGCGTTCAAATGTTCCGGAAATATCAAAAACATTCTATAGATGTCAATAATATTCTCTAATAATTGTCTATACATAATTAAAATGCCTTTTAATAGTCAAAAATGTTTCCTGGATGTCAAAAAGTTATATTTTTTTTATTACCGCATATGTGCGGTAAGTAAACATTACGGTTTTACATACAGTTCCAATTGATGCAAATCCTTACGGATTACGAAATGTTCCGTCATAAACAAACATATTTTTGTTTTTTTAATTGAAATGTAAATTACTTGATTGTACCTCAAATTTAGTAGACTTTAAATGTGCTTAAAATATAGCACTCTTAACACAAGACTCAATGTGCACAATATAAACTTGAAGATTTGTTTATAAATTATTTTATAAACAATTGCTTGGAAGCGTGTATTTTGTTAAAGAGTTTTAAAGAAGACCATTTAGCAAAGCAAACTGAGTTCAACAATAGAACTTTCTTGCTATATCAGGAATTACTTAAATATGGCACAATATATCGCACAATTAATTGTAAACAAACAAAAAATGATATAAAATATTGACGCAAGATGATTTTATATATTTATTTTGTAAACAATTACTTACTGCACACGTACGGTAAGTAAACATTACGAAAATATTCTTAAGGTATCAAAAATGTAAAAAATATGAAACATATTTCCCAAATCTCAACAAATTTAATTTGTTTTAAAAAGTCTTATAGATATGAAATATATTCCTTAAATGTTAAATTTTGTATTTGTTTAAAATGTTCAGTAAACACCTAAAAATGTTTTGTAAACCATTCCTCGTGAAAATGTTCCGGAAATAATCAAAAATGTTCTCTTATAATTGTCTATACATAAAAAATGCCTTTTAATAATCATAAATGTTATAGTTTTTGAAAACAATCACTTACCGCATATGTGCGGTAAATAAATATTACTGTTTTGAATATGATTTGAGTTGGTGCAAATTTGTGAAGATGTTCCCCGTATATGTTAAAAATATTCCCCAAATGTTGATTGATTGATAAAAAATTCAAAGTTTTATTTGTGCAAATTTGACACTCAAAATATCGCGCCCTTAACATAGATACAAGACTGAATGTGTATAATATAAACGTGAAGACACATTTATAAACTATTTCCCAAATAAATCAATTTAATTTTGATCATTTTTTTAATAAAAAATTACTTGATTTAGTTTAGCAAAAACCCAAAAATTGCAAGTTTTAGAGTAAAATGCGAAAAAAATCACATTGGCTATTAAAATATTTGCAAATTTGTTATCAAAAAGCGAATGATTAAGTTGAATATTAGGTAAAACCCTAGATATGTATTTTGTTAAAGATTTTTTGATAAAAATATTGTAAAGAAGACGAAGCCCAATTTTAATAAGTTTGACAATATGTATCAGGAATCACTTGAATATGGCACAATATATCGCAAAACTAAACAAAAATAAAATAATAAAAATACTTCATAGACAATTTTATGAATTTATAAATATAGACGCAAGTTGATTTTATATATATATATGTATATATATATATATATATACATATACATCTAAAGCACCATTTGACGTCCTTACAAAAAGTTGTATATTTATAAATATAAGCGTAGAATGGTTCTATACATATATATCTAAAGCACTATTCGGCGCTTTAATTATATAATTCAATATATACAAAATCTATAATCACTCAAACACTTATAAATACTGGTTGATTCGTAAATCTTACAATATTAAAATGAATAATTAATAAATAACAAATATAATAAATGAACAGTTTAAAAAGCAAAATTAATTCTGCTATATTTATTATACTTATTACAACTACAATGCGGCGGGATAAACATTTTTCAATAAAAGTTTGCAAAAAATATGCATTTAAAACCAATAATAAACAAATTTTGAATAAAACTGTAGAAAATAGTTTAAAATTATTGTGGGACAATGTTGTAAACAATAATTGTTTGCAATTAATTTTGAAAAAGTAACAGCGGCATTTTTAATAAAAGTTTGACATCAATAAAATGTTGAAAAATAGGGTTTACTGAAGAAAAAAACGGTGGCAAAGTTTGTTAACATTAAATTTTGATAAAATATAATTGAGAACAAAATCACATAGAATTACAATTTAACGACAAAATGTAATCTAATTGTAAAAGCAACAAAGAATTGCAAATCAACAAATGAAACAGTTTATAACTGATTCAAGTAGAATGGCAAATCGACAAAATGTAATCGATACAGATAACACATGGCATTATGAATAAGCTTACGCACAAGCAACAAAATAGTATAAAAAAAATTGAATCGCAAAGAAACAAACTAATATTAAAAAAGCGACATCTTACAAAACTATTTTAACAATTAATTGCAAAGCAACAATTGCTAACAATAAAACAAAGCTTAAAACAATTTTATGAACTCGAACAAATTATTTTAGACCATATACGTTTTTGCCGACGCGACGAAGCCAACATGATTAGTGCATGTGACGTCAGTTGTGGATAAATACAAAATTTGGTATTAACCTCGTATATGAAAACATATTTTTACTTATTTCATCTACCAAAATGTTTATGAATCTTGTTGTTGGTATTGCCAAGTCAAACAAACTACTTAATTAACAAATTTGATTTATTTTACTTAAATATTGAATTTTATATTAAAAGTGTTATTTAAATTAATAATTTATTGTTGCAGATGATTTTATAATTAAAAAATATCACAATACTCAATAAAAATGGAACAATTGTTTGAATTACGTAAACGCAAGGAAGTACTTGAACATAGAAAATGTTGGGATTACAACAAACTTTAGATACAAGTATCTTCTTTAACAAATCAACTGTCGGAAAGTATAAATGAAATTTGCTCATCCACTGAAATTATTATAAGAATTCAGGATAAAATCGAAGAAACGTTGGTTTCAAATAAACTACACATACCAATGTTTGCTGAAAATGCAAGACAATTTTGTGAAACTGTTCATATGTTATTGGATAAAAAAAAATTGTAAGTAGCAAATTTATGAATAACTATTTTTGTTAAGATTTAATTAAGTTTATGCCCACAATTAGCGTGTGACGTCACTTGTGGGCATAAAATATTGTTATATTGGCTTCACTATGCAAACAAATAGCATAAATAAATGTTTAACTGATTCAGATAGAATTGCAAATCGACAAAATGTAATTGATACCACCGGGCAATCAACAATCAACAAAATAGTATAAAAAACTTTCCAAACTTTTATTTAAAACAAATTTAATTTAAATAAATAAAAAAAAAATTGGATTTAAATAAAAGTTAAAGGCAATCAAATGTTGAAAAATAAAATGTACTAATGGAAAATAAGCAAAAAATATAATTGATAATTGTTCTTAGAAGTTGAATACAATTATCAAAACTTGAAACATGTTTTTTTATTTTTAAATTAAATTTTGAAAAAAAAAATAAAATATGAAGTAGCAACGCTTGCTAAAGACGGAGGTAAATAAAATATGCTCAAATTATATAAATTATAAATTATAACTTTTAACAAAAAATTAAATAATTTTTACTTTGAATAAAAAATAGATGCGGCGGCAAATTTGTAAAATTAAAATTTGCATAAAACGATAAAATTTTGAATTTTGACAAATTGCAGATTGTGTTATAACTAGCAAAATATTAGATCCATCTTAGAAAAATAATATAAGTTTAATAGAAAGTGAAGCGTCGGTTTTTTTTGCAATGAAATAGTCTTTAGAAGTTTCTTTTGTTTATAAGATATCGATTGATTGATCTCTCAAATATTTATTGTTGCTTGTTGAAACTAGTTTTTGATTGTTTTGTTGTTAATTGTTAATGTAGAAAATAATTTATATGAAATAGTTTTTTTTTTTTTTAATTTTTTTTATCTTCCGATGTACAACAAAAATTTATATTATTAATGATAAAAAAAATTGAGCAGGAAATATATTAATTGCGACAGTAAATTAAAAATATTTAATAAATCATGATATAAAAGATACGTTGCGGTAAAGAAAAAAACTACAAATTTTGAATCGCACCAGGAAATTTAGTAGCGTGCAAATTTTGAAAAAAAAAAACGGAAATAAATCAAGTTATTAGTAATTAATAATTCATAATTGCGTCGTATTATTTTTTTTTATTGTTTTGTATTTAAATTAAAAATATTTTGTCTAAACTGGATAGGTCAAACTTTAAGGTTAATAATTTTTGATATTTTTGGAAAATTTTGTTTTGACTACAATCTACTTTTGTTTTGTTTAAATTTCAACAATTTTCCTAATTCTGATTTAAATTATTTATGAATCCTCACAACTAATTTTGTTTAATTTGCAGATAACAATGGAAATGTTTATGTTGTAGAATGATTTGTATTAAAAAAATTAAACTGACCTATGTTGTGTGGTGTGTGTTGTATGTATGCAGGATTGGGCCCCAGGGGCACATGTGCTAATCCGGCCCTTAACGTAAGGGCCCCTACTGGAGTACAGGCAGGCCCGTTTTCCAGGAAGGCCGCCAGGATGGAAGCTCACTTTATCACCCCCGGCCACTAAAATAATTTTCACTGATTTTTTCTAGCTTACAAACTGGAAAAATAAAAACGCGCACTAGGTCTTAAACCTTGTAATTATAATTCCCTCACAATTTTAATAATAAATAAATATAAACAACGCGCACTGTTGTTGGTATTTATATTGTTGCGAGGATCGATTCGCGATTTAACTCTTCTGATAAGGATGCGAGAGAGACGCGTTTTGGGAAGCGATTCGCGCGTCTCGTTTGCTTACAAAAGTTGTACTGACATCTCCTAGCCGGTTCCAGTTTTGCCACTTCTTCATCGAAAAATCCGGTCCTGCGAGCGAACTTGTCATTGATTCTCTTCTCCCACCAAAGGATCCGAGCCAATAGCTTTGTCGCGTTACGCCCCTGGATAGACGCCCACCGCCTGGTAGCCATCAGCCGGCGATGGTTATCACTTGCGTCGAGCTATATAGCCGAACCTGTATGCTAACCGGGTATACAGCTAAAAAAATATAAGAAATTTTTTCCAGAATATTTCTCTCTCGCTTTATTAATTCAACCGGCTACTGTTTCTTCTGCTTTTGTCCCAAAGCAAAATATAATAATTGCATTTCGATTATTGATTTTCGCGATGGCTGTTGACACAAACACGCGGAAGGGTTTCGGAATATGATGAGGAGGGTGCGCGCTTGCTTTGCTGCTTGCTTGGCTTTTGTATGTGTCGGTTTCATACTTTGCATCACGGCGACGACGACGACGACGACTTGTTGCCATTGTGGAGATTAAGGGGGCACTGTTAACAGTTGCGAGCTCTTCCTGCGGTCGCTGTACCTGCTTTAAATCCGGCGCAAAGCTGCATTTTAATTCCATCCACTCATTATCCTACTAAACCATCCCTTCGGATTAACTAGGTCACAACAAAAATCACCTTAACGTTTCACATAATCTCTGTAAATTGATTGAAATTTAATCGGTTTTTAATTGTTAGAACATGGCTATTACTCTGATAAATTGTATATAGTTTCATTCTTTTTTATAAAATAAATTAATCAATGCTCAGTTCTTTTGCGGTTACATATGTATCGATTACATTTTGTCGTTAACTATTTGTTGATTTGCGATTCTATTTGAATCAATTGAAGCGACTGTCGCTTTGCCATTGTTAAAAGTATTTAGTTTAGCACGATGTCGCTACGATTACATTTTAGTTATAATTTGTCGTTTTGCAATTTTGTTTTACTACATTTTTTTAGTACTACTTTGTCACTTGCATATTATCTTATTCATAACGCCCAGTGTCGCTTTGTATGTAAGTAATGGTCGCTTTGCGATTAATTGTTAAATGTATTTAGTTTAGCACTATGTTGCTTTGTGATTACGTCTGTACGCTTTAAAACTTTGATTTGCAATTCTGTTTGATTTAATTGAAACCACTGTCGCTTTACTATTAGTTGTAAAAAGTATTTAGTTTAACACGATGTTGCTATGATTACATTTTAGTTATAATTTGTCGTTTTGCAATTTTATTTTACTATTTTGTTGCTTGTACGTAAGCTTATTCATAATGCCTAGTGTTGTTTTGCTATTGCAATCTGTATCGATTACATTTTGTCGTTATGAATTTGTGGATTTGCGATTCTATTTGAATCAGTTTGTATTGTAAGCAACTGTCGCTTTGTTGTGTTGTTAAATGTATTTATTTTAGCACTATGTCGCTTTGCAATTACGACTGTACACCTTACAACTTTTTTAGTATTAATTTATTGCTTTGCGTTTTTATTTGATTACATTTTATTTAAATATTTTGTTGCTTGTACGTAAGCTTGTTCGTAATGCCCGGTATTGATTTACGATTACGTCTGTATTGATTACATTAACAATTTGTCGATTTGCTATTCTATTTGAATCAATTTTAAATTGTTTTCAATATTACTTTGCGCTTTATTTTGATTTTAAGCAATTGTCGCTTTGCAATTAATTGTTAATTTTTTTAGTTTAGCACTATGTCGCTTTGCTTTTAAGACTGTACTAATTACATGTTTTATTATTAATTTGTCGTTTTGCAATTTTATTTTACTAATTTGTTGCTTGTACGTAAGTTTATTCATAATGCCCGGTATTGAATTGCGATTACATTCACAATTTATCGATTTGCTATTAACAGTATTTGGTGTAGTACAACGTCGCTTTGCGATTACGTCTGTACCGATTACATTTTTTTAAAATAAATTTGACGTATCTTTATTCTTAGGGTTATATTTATTATATTGTTTTTAGTATTATGCGCAACATCCTACTTTTTTGTTTTGCGTTTTTTTAATTACATTTTTTTTGTACTGTTTTGTTGCTTGTACGCAAGCTCATTCATAATGCCCGGTATTGATTTGCATTAATAATTTGTCGTTTTGCAATTTTATTTGAATTAGTTGTTGAACCGTTTTTAATATTACTTTGCGCTTTGTTTCCATTGTCGCTTTGCAATTTGTTAAAAGTACTTTAGTGCGATTAGAATTTAGTAATAATTTGTTGCATTGCTATTCTATTTGATTACATTTTATTTAAATATTTTGTTACTTGTACGTAAGCTTATTCATAATGCCTGGTATCGATTACATTTTGTCGATTAGCAAATCAATCTGAATCAGTTAAACTGTTTTTAATATTACTTTGCGCTTCATTTATATTGTTAGCTATTGTCGCTTTGCGATTATTGTTGAAAGTATTTAATTTAGTACGATGTCGCTTTGTGATTACATCTGTATCGACTACATTTTTTAGTATTAATTTTTACTTTGCAAATCTATTTGATTACATTTTTTAAATTCTATTTTGTCGTTTATGCATAAACTTATTTATAATGCCCAGTGTTGCTTTGCTATTTGTTTGCATAGTGAAGCCAACATAACAATGTTTTATGCCCACAAATGACGTCATACGCTAATTCATAAATTTGCTATTTACAATTTTATTATTATCTAATCCATCCAAATCGACAGATTTATTTGTTTGAGATAACATAAATCAGTAATTATATGAACAGTTTCACAGAATTGTCTTGCATTTCAGCAAACATTGATATGTGTGGTTTATTCAAAACCAACGATTCATCAATTTTATGCTGATTTCTTATAATAATTTCAGCGGATGTGCAAATTTCATTTATACTTTCCGATAGTTTGATTTGGTAAAGAAGATACTTTATCTAAAGTTTGTTGTAATCCCAACATTTTCTTTTTATGTTCAAGTTTTTCTTTGCGTTTACATAATTCGAATAATTGTTCCATTTTGATTGAGTATTGTGAAATTTTTTAATTATAAAATCTTCTGCAACAATAAATTGTAGATTATTACTTTAAATAACACAACAATACTATTCATAAATATTTTGGTACATTAAGTGAGTAAAAATATTTTTTCATACACGCGGTTAATACTAAATTTCTTCCTTATCCACAACTGACGTCACATGCACTAATCATGTTGTCTTTGTCGCGTCGGGAAAAAACGAATATAGTCTAAGATAATTTGTCGATTTGAATCAGTTCTTAAAATTGTTTTAAGCTTCGTTTTTATTGTAAGCATTTGTTGCTTTGCAATTAATTATTAAAATAGTTGTCGCTTTGCGATTAAGTCTGTATCAATTACATTTTTTTAATAATAGTTTGTTGCTTTGGGATTCATTTTTTGTATACTATTTTGTTGCTTGTACGTAAGTTTATTTATAATGACCGGTGTCGCTTAGCGAGCAATATTACGCAATAACTATTTATTTTATATACCGTATAAACGTACAGATTATGCGCAACATTCTACTGTTTTGGGATGTGAACAAAGTTGATTATTTTTTAAGGGCGCGGTTTAGGTTTAAGACATAAAACTACTAGCAGAACTAAAGATATTATATTGTTTGAAATTTTTGCAATTATTTTGAGTAGACCAAGAAGTTTTGTTTTGCCATTAATACGTATCTTTAGTCTTAAGGTGATATTTATTATATTCTCTTTAATATTGACTTATTAAGCTGAATTGGTATTCATCTCTTAGTTCGTGTATTACGAAATGATTTATTTATTTTATATACCGTATAAACGTACAGATTATGCGCAAAACACCCTATTTTTACACGTGTTTTGCGGCATGTAAACAAAGTTGATTATTTTTTTAGAGCGCGTTTTAGAGAATGTCTCAAAACTACGAGCAGTACTAAAGTTATTATATTGTCTTCAGTTTTAGTTTGAAATTTTAGCAATTATTTTGAGTAGATCTACAAAGTTTTGTTTTGCCATTAATACGTATCTTTATTCTTAGGGTTATATTTATTATATTTTTTTTAGTACTGACTTATTCAGCTCAATTGATATTTATGTCTCAGTTCGAGTCTTACGCAATGACTATTTATTTTATACACCGTATAAATGTACAGATTATGCGCAACACCTTATTTTTACACGTGTTTTGCGGCATGTAAATAAAGTTGATTATTTTTAAGGGTGCGGTTTAGGTTTATGACATAAAACTACAAGCAGAACTAAAGTTATTATATTGTTTGAAATTTTTGCAATTATTTTGAGTAGATCAACAAAATTTTGTTTTGTCATTAATACGTATCTTTATTCTTAGGGTTATATTTATTATATTGTTTTTAGTACTGACTTATTCAGCTTAATTGGAATTTATGTCCTAGTTCGAATCTTACGCATTAACTATTTATTTTATATACCGTATAAACGTACAGATTAAACACAGCATCGTACATTTACACGTGTTTTGCGGCATGCGAATAAAATTGATTATTTTTTAAGGGCGCGGTTTAATGTCATTAAACTACGAGCAGAACTCACAAAGTTTAATTCATTTTTTGAAATCGATTTTTGAAATTTTCAGTTTAAATATATCCAAAACCTTCAATTGTCTATTAAATTGTAATTTTTTTGTCGTCTTATTTTTCGAAAACTAGAATTGTTATAGTTCTGCTCGTAGTTGTGAATGTATGATAAAAATGAAATTGGGAATTAAAATTCTAATGAATGATGAGTTCTGCTTGTAGTTTTATGTCACTTCCTAAACCGCGCTCTTAAAGATTTTTTTAATGATTTGTTGCCTTGCAACTAGAATTAAATGTGTCGTTTGAAGAACATTTTAATATTAGTTTGTTGCTATAAAATAATTATAACCAGACAAAAACTATTTTTGGAGTCATTTGTTGCAGTTTGAGAAACAGAAACTTATTGCAAGAATGAAGGATCCATAATGTAAACAAGGGAAACAATACACTCAAAGACACACATTTATTTCCGGGTAGAGCTGGCATTCACATAAATAGATGTTATTGTCCATTCAATTTATGCGCGTTTTAAGTTTAATTTTTTGTGCGAATATACTTATTTCACTATTGGTGTCTTATCCTATCCTTGTACGTAACATTAAAAAGTTTTGTGACTCTCATACGCTAATTATTTTTTACAACGCCCCTTCTCATTGTTTAAATGTATTGCCGTCAGTAAAGAAAAAATTGAAACGATAAAAAAAAAGTTTAATATGACTAGTTTTGAGAAAAAAAGTTTTAATTTTGACTTAACACTAGTATTCAAAGTGCTTTGTGCAATTATTGATTGTCCTGACTTGCTATACTTTATAAGTATTCATGTGCCAACTTGGGTTTTATGCAATGACTATTTATTTTATATACCGTATAAACGTACAGACTATGCACAGCACTTTGTTTTTACAAGTATTTTGCATGCCGACGAAGTTAAAATGAATTTTTTAATGATTTTTAATACTTTACACTGTGCACTTGTCAAACATGGCTTTTTTAGTGATTTTATTTTTAGTTTGTTGTTTTATGTTAAGGGTGCGGTTTAGGGAATGTCATAGAACTACGAGCAAAATTTAACTCTTTTTTTAAATTAGTTTTTTGCAACGTGTATAGAATCCAAAACTTTCAATTGTCTATTACATTTTAAAATTCAATTGTAATTTTGTTGTTGAAATATTTGCTTAAACTTTAAGTCATTCTTCATTGAACATTAAATTTAGTAGACTTTTTATTGTGCTATAAGTTATTTTTCTAAAATAATTGTTATGTTTCGTAATAAAAAGTAGTTTTGTTTTATTTGTTATATCATTACAAATTAAATTTAAGCCATTCATGTCATTCTAGTAAAGTAAAATAAATAAACAATTAGCTAAATCATGGAAACTACTATATTATATATCACAATTTATTATATAGTTTGATTGATAGATGCCTTCTTAATTATTGTGAGTAAATATCAACAATGGTTAGAATCACATGTTTTATTTTGTTATTAATGTTTAACAGCGTAAATTGCTTTCAGTATTGCATTGTCTTTAGTATTAACTTGCTTAGTATTATGTCTTAGCTCAAGTTTTACAAAATGATGATTTTTTCATATACCGTATAAACGTACAGATTATGCACAACACTCGATTTTTACACGTGTTTGGCTGTATGCGAACAAAGTTAAACTATATTTTATTATTTATTATTATTATTAGTATAGTAGTATAGTACTGATTTGTCGCTTTACAATTGATTATTGAACGCATATGTTGCTTCTTCTCAACGCAATTAGGGTTTACACTTTTATACATCAGATAATCTTTAGTACTAATTTGTTGTTTGGCAATAGCTATGTTTTGTAGTAATTTTTTTGGATCAGTTTTTTTAGCTTTAAATTTACTTTGCTTAGCATTTTTTTTATTCACAGATTAAATAATTCCGTTTTTAAAATGTGTAAAGTCTTTACAGCACTTCTAGCAACATTTATTTTTCAGTAGAGTGAGACATGACGTTATAAACAGATTCAAAAAAAGTTTGTTCGTTTTTTGGCGTATAAATGCAACATTGCAGGCAGCTACACGGAACTGCTCTCTTTATTTAACATGACTAGTCTTGAAAAAAGACGTTTTAATTTTGACGTGACACTAGTTTTTAAAGTGCTTCGTGGGATTATTGACTGTCCTGACTTGCTCAGCTCTATAGGTATACATGTCCCAGCTCGAGTTTGACGCAATGACTATTTATTTCATATACCGTTCAAACGCACTGATTATGCGGTGCACTCTGCATCTACACGTATTTTGCGGCATGCCAACGAAGTTAATGTGGATTTTTTTAAAGATTCTTTTAATACCCTGCGACGTGCACTTGTCACCCATACGTGACCTTTTTTATATTTTGTAACTATTTAAGTTTTATTCTTATTTTTAATATTAGTTGTTTTATGTTTAATTTATGTTTTTTAAATTGTAAATATATACTTATTTTGTAATGGCTTCCGTTGACTAGGAAATAAATAAATAAATAAATAAATAAAGGTTTGTGTTTGTAACCAGCGACAACGACCAAAGACAGAGCCAATTTTGGTACAATTGTCTATAACTTAACGCTTGTTGGTATTGGTTTTTATTATAGCGGCTGTTGTTGCTGATTTTTACCTGCTGTTGTTGTTAACTTTTGTTGCCCGTTGCTATTGTCAGCTTTTGTTTCCCCGTTGTTGTTGTTGGCTTTCTTGCCTGTTGCTGTCTTTAACTTTTGTGATCCGTTGCTGTTGTCAGTTTTTGTCTTCCGTTGCTGTTGTCAGCTTTTGTTGATTGTTGTCAACTTTGTTGCCTGTTGTCAATCTTTATTGTTTGTTGCTATTGTTAGCTTCCGTCGCCTATTATTGTTTTCAGTTTTAGTTGGCAGTTGTTCAGTTTTTGTTACCCGTTGCTGTTGTCAACCTTTGTCGCCTGTTGTTGTTGTTAGCTTTTGTCATTTGCCGCCTGTTGATGTTTTTAGTTGTTGTTGCCAGTTATTGTTGTCAATTTTTGTCGTATGTTGCTGCTATTAGGTTTTATTGTCAGTTGTTGTTGTTAGCTTCCGTTGGTTGTTGTTGTCAGTTTTTATTACCTATTGCTGTTGTCAGCTTTGGTCTCTTGTTGCAGTGTTTACCTTTGTTATCCGTTGCTGTTGTCAATTGTTGTTGCTTGTTGTTGCTTGTTGTTGTTTCTACCTTTTGTTGTACGTTGCTGATGTTAACTTTTATTGTTTATTGCTGTTTTGACAACAACACTGTCGCTCTAAAGGCAGACATATGCAGATAAGGATTTATTTATATTTCTTTATTTATTTAATCAACGGTCATTAAATTGTTACAAAATAAGTATATATCTACTATAACCAAAAATATATGGGCGACAATAATTGCACTGCACAAGGTCATAAAAGAATTCTTAAAAATATTAGCATTACTTTTGTTGGCATACCGCAAAATACGTGTAGAGGCAGAGTGCTGCGCATAATCTGTACGTTTATACGGTATATGAAATAAATGTCATTGCGTAAAACTCGAGCTGGAACATAAATACCAATTAACCTGAGCGAGTCAGGACAATCAATAATCCGCCAAAGCACTTTAAAAATTAGTGTCAAGTCAAAATTAAAACGTTTTTTTTAAGACGAGTCATGTTAAATGGAGAGAGCATCTCTGTGTAGGTGCCAGCAATGTTGCATTTATACATCAAAAAAAGAACAATTTTTTTAAACCTGTTTAATGTTTCCTTTACTGACGAAAGTGTATGGAGACCACACATTTGAGTACTAATTGTCCTGATTTGCTGAACTCAATTGGTATGCATGTCTCAGCTTGAGTTTTACTATGACTATTTATTTTATATATTGTATAAACGTACAGATTATGCGCAGCACTTTGCTTCTGCACGTGTATTTGCAGTCTGAAGTACAATAATAGATCAGATGGTGCAATGCACACTTTACATTCAATTGAGCCGCAGTTTTACACATAGAAAGTTCACAAGCAGTACAGTAAAGCATGACGCTCAAAGTGCTTGTAACTAGCAACATTGACTGAGATCAGATACAGAGACATTTTAGGTACAAATTACTACAACTTAGCGTTTGTCTTATTGATTTTTATTATACCGCTATTGCCTGCTTTTGTCGTCTTTTGCTGGCGTTAGCTTTTGATGTTTGTTGTTGTAGTTAGCTCTCCTTGCTCGTTGCTGTTGTCAGCATTATTTGTTATTTGTTGCTGTTGTTAGCTTTTGCTGTCTACTGTTGTTAGTTTTTGTTGGCTGTTGTTATTGGCAGTTTTTATTGCTTGTTGCTGTTTTAGGTTTTGTTACTTGTTGCTATTGTCAACCATTGTTGCTTGTTGTTGTTACTAATTTTTGTTGCTTGTTGCTGTTGGTAGATTCAGCTTTTGTTGCTGTTTTCAGTTTTTGTTATATGTTGCTGTTGTCAACTTTTGTTGCCTGTTGCTGTTATAAGCGTTTGTTGTTTGTTGTTATTATTTTCTATTGCCCGTTGCTGTAGTCAGTTTTAGTTACTTGTTGTTGTTTTTAATTTTTGTTATATGTTGTTGTTGTCAATTTCTGTTCTCTGTTGTTGTTGCTAACTTTTGTTGCCCATTACTATTGTTAGTTGCTTGTGGTTGTCTTTAGTTTTGTCACTTGTTGCTGTTTTCAACCTTTGTTGTTAGTTTGCATTGACCGTTGCTGTTCTCAACTTTGTTGCCTGTTGCTTTTGTCAGTTTACGTTGCATGTTGCTGTATTCAGTCAGTTTCTGTTACCCCTTTCTGTTTTCAACCTTTATTGCCTGTTACTGTTAAATGTTTTGCTTATTACTGTTGTCAGATTTGATTGCCCGTTGTTGTGAGTTTCTGTTGCTGTTGTTAGCTTTTTTGCACGTTGCTGTTTTTAACTTTTGTTGTCTGTTGTTGTTGCTGTTGTCAGCTTTCGTTGCGTGTGCTGTTTTCAGCTTTTGTTTTTGTCAACTTTTGTCATCTGCTATTGTTATCTTTTGTTGCTGGTTACTGTTTGTAAGTGTTGTTGATGAGCATGATTCTTAGCAACGCATGTAGTTTTTTTGTATATAAACAAATCTACTTTAAAGTTAGGGCATTATAAGCGGGCTTTATAAATTATAATAAACAAAAATGCCTTAGTTGTTATTAACTTGTTTATATGTTTTAAGGTTTAAGCTCTACAAATAATTTTATATTGAAATTAGGGCATAAATAGGGCAATATAAATCAGAACGCCCTAATTTTTATCGACTTGTTTGTTGCGTATTTAAGGTTTAAATTATTTAATCAAAATTAATTGCAAAACAACAATAAAAATCTAAAAAAACAGTTTTGCTAATTCCGCGAGCAATATAAATTATAATGCTCTCTTATAATGCCCTGGTTTTTATCGACTTGTTTGTAAGTTTTGTATTTAAAGTTTAAAATTATTTAATCATAATTAATTCTAAAACAACAATAAAAATACTAAAAAAAGTTTTGCTAACTAATTCCGCCAGCGATATAAACTATAATGCCCTTTTATAATGCCCTAGTTTTTATTGATTAGTGTAAGTATAATGCCCTGGTTATTATTAACTTGTTTGCAAATTCCGTATCTAAACGAACATCAATCAAACAAAGTTTTATGTAATTACATTAAAACCAGAGCATTATAAAGGGGCGTTATTAATTATATTGCCTTCTCATAGCGCCTTGGTTCTTATTGAATTGTTTATATATTTTGTATCTAAGGTTTAAAGTCTATATACAAATTTACATCAAAACAAGGGTATTATAGCAAATTTTATACATTATATTTTTTTTTAAATAATGCCCTGGTAGTTATTGACTGATATATCTAAACATAGGGAAAGTTTGATTTTTTGATTATGAACTCAATCCTCTACTTTGGAATGGGTTTAATTATAAAATTATTTATGCATGTTGCATGTAGTGCGTTGCAATAATGACACTATAAGCGGGCGTTATGAATTATAATTCTATAGTTTTTACTAACTTATTTAAATGTTTGTATCTAGGATTGAAAATTATGAACAAATTTACGTTAAATCCAAAGCTTAATATGCGGGCGTTATAAATTATAATGCCCTGGTTATTATTAACTTGTTTATATGTTTTTATCTAATGTTTAAAGTAATTTAATCATAATTAATTGCAAAACGTCAATAAAATTTTATTAACAACGTTTTGAAAAATTAGGAAAGTTTCCTAAAATATAAGCGTCCATAACGCCTTCTTTTTGTTGCCTTACTGCGTTGCTCTACAATCTAACAACATTTCTATCTAATCATTTGCTTTTTATAAGCGACGCTATTTGATATATTCATCTTCATGTTACAGATGAAAGGTTGATACGATAATGCCCTGTAAAGCCTTTTTATAGCTTTGTTTTTTTTAATTTTGAGTCTATTGTTGTTTTATAATTTTTTACGTTGCAACAATTATAATGCCCGGAAAACAACAATGTTCTATGGCTCAAGGAATGAACGTTGCTGATGGGCATTGTTGTCTAATAACGCTTGTGAGCTTGTGATGCAGACATATAATGCGGGCGTTATAACTTATAATGCTTGTATTTCCATATTTTTAGTCAATTGTCATTATTGTGCAAGTGTTTTGACAATTAATTTATTAACAACGCTTTATGGTTTGGTTTGGAATTTAATCTGATTTGGAGCGAGTTTAAATTATAATTGTTAGTTAGACACAATAATGATAACGCCCCGAGGATGACAAGTTGTTAATGACCATTATCATCTTGTAACACTTGCAAAACATACAATATGTTTGATATAAAAACAAATCTACATTAAAACCAGGGCGTTATAAGCGGGTTTTATGAATTATAATGTAAATTATAATGTCCTGGTTGTTGTCGACTTGTTTATATGTTTTGTATATACAATTTAAAATCTATAAACAATTTTAGATTGCTTAATAAACGGGCGTTATGATTTATAATGCTTTTCAATAACTCCAGGCTTGTTTTTTTAAATTACAATTTTTTATGATTATAAACACAATATTCTGCTTTGGAGATAGTTTAAATTATAATAGTTAGTGCGCTGCAATGATAGTATTGCCTGGAAGACATCAAATTGGTAATGAACATTATCATCTAGTAATGCTCGTGATGTATTAAAATTAGGGCATTATGAATAATAAAGTTTTCTTATATTGCCCTGGTTGTTGTTGGTTTGTTTATATGTTCCGTATAAGATTTAAAGTTTATAAAGAAATCTACATTAAAACAAGGGTTATATAAGCGGGCGTTATGGATTATAATGTTTTTTAATAATGCCCTAGTTGTTATCAATTTGTATACATGTTTTGTTTTAATTTATGTTTTAGACTAAGTGTTTAAGGTTTGGTAACGCTCTTAGTGCATACACAATTATATCTAAACTGTAAACGGGCGTTATAAATTATAATACCCTCTCATAATGCCACGGATGTTATGGACGGGTTTATATGTTAATATCAAAAAAGTGTTTAAGTTTTATTAACCAGTTGCAAGGCTTTGCAAAGCTATTTTGAGCGATTTAAAATGATGTAGTTACGTATGCATCAAGGGCATAATGATGTTGATAATAGCTGGAAGATAACAAGTTACTTATGAGCATTATTATTTAGTAACGCTTTTAGTGCATTCAACGTTTTATGTATGTATATAAACAAACCTAAATTGAATCTAAGGTATTACAAGCGGGCGTTATGAATTATAATGCTCTGCAATAATAATAATGCTTGGAGAGCATTGTTTTAGGTTGAAGTCTTATGGGTCGAGCGATGAGCATTATTTATAAAGAAATCTACATTGAATTGAGAGTATTATAAATTATAATGCCTCTCATAACGCCCCGGTTGTTAAGGGTGTGTTTAAAATATTAATGCAGCTGAATGAATTTGAAAAATTGCAATTCTACAACTTTTATTTAAATTTCTATCAAAAATTATTTATTTGACTCTCATAACAACTTCATTGTATGCTGAAAAAGAAAATGCGTGCCTCTTGTGGTAAAAATACAATAATCCAATTAAAAAAACGCCTCGCCGCGCGAGCCCCCGTTACTCTCTCGCTGCATGTCCAATTACCAATTTTGAATAAGTAATCATGCATCGTGTAATCATGAATGGTCGTACAAAATGTAGATGCGCCATTTAAACAATAATGAAGCCGATAAGAGATGAGATTACATCTTTCCAAAAGTTAGATTATTTATAAATTAGTAACAAAAATGTTTGCTGCATATGCTACACTGTGATTCAATCCATGAATGAATCTAATAAAAAATAAAGAGTTCGAATGCGCGCGATCCTAAAGCCGATAATTAATTAAAAAATTGAAGCAGATAGATTTATGGCGAGATCGAAATAAATTACACTCATGCGGCCCATTGACATTATATCTATATATAAGTAATAAGTTTTTCCCGTATCGAACGACCTAATCTAAATTTAAAACATTACGTTTTTTTTTTCTTTCTCGTCCGCGCTAAAAAGAAGATTCCACCGCCCTAATTACCATAATAATTAACTCCACTCCACAAAACACAATCGAAACAAAAGCGAGGTCCCGGCTACATTTTGACTACTGCATATTGGAATCGCTTAGATTGTTATCTTTTGTGTGTTAAAGTTATAAAGTACGATCACATTCTAGACGCAACGGCTGTTTATTAGTCCGATGGTCATTTTTCAACTGTCCGAACGGTTATGATGTATTACCCCAGTTTTTGCCCGTGTTTCTTAGGTTTTTTTCGGTGAGGCCCTTACTACACACTCTACCACCGCACACACCAAACCCATCAACTTGCGAACGTGATTTTGCACAATTCAGTGCCGACAAAAAGAAAAACATTTCTTATCCGCTAATGACTTATTTTTTGC
This sequence comes from Tachinus rufipes, assembly GCA_963932245.1. NCBI lineage: Eukaryota > Metazoa > Arthropoda > Insecta > Coleoptera > Staphylinidae > Tachinus > Tachinus rufipes. The sequence goes on along the minus strand of OZ010748.1, from coordinate 87,087,102 downwards.
CATTTATATTATAACTAAATAGTTGAGAAGAGTATAGCGTGTTTGAAATATTTTAGTGGCCAATTGATCAAACAATTCGTATAAGAGGGCGGTTATATTGATTCCGAAACACATAATGCCCCCTTCAATATTTCACCTTCGTGTTATTAATTCAGCGGCAACAATGCCGCCTCGCAACATCAAAAGAGTTGAGAAATATTGTTGAATCGATGCACTGGGGCCAATAACTCAATAATAAATGTACGTCGGGGGTGTCTAATTACCAATTCTTAGTTAACCTCATAATTTTAAGCGAAATTTGTATCGGAATTTTTAGAGAAATATCAAATTTTCAAAATAAATAGTATACAGAATGCATTTTAATATTTTTTTTAACTCCAGGGCAAAACAAATGTAAAAAAGCTTTGAAAATGTGAATAAGTAAAGGAAATTAGCTGCAAAGAACAATATGTAAGTTCTATATTTCTTGATCATTTTTAAATAAAAGCCTTAGACCATATAGCCTTATAGACACGCTTTGTTCTATGATGAAGCCAACATAACATTTTATGCCCACAACTGACGTCACGCGTTAGTTGTAGGCTTAGTCCTATTAGAGTAGATAATTATTTAATAATCTTACATTTATTAGTGAACATTAATAAACACGATTGTCAGTTATCAAATAGCATTTGTTTGTATTACAAAATTTAATATTTATACAAAATTTATAGATATTTTGGTAGATTAAATGCACTAAGCCTCTTGCGCGTTCTTGTTCACAACTGACGTCACATGTACCGATCATGATGACTTCACCGCGTCGGCAAAAGGCGTGTCTGTAAGTGTATAAGGGCATAGCACAGCTACGTTCAATATTGTTGCGTGTGAAATCAACTAAACAGCAAAAAATATCGTACGTTTTAAGGTTTTTATAAATGTTAAGGGCGCGGTTTAGGGAGTACTGTAAAAGTACAAGCAGAACTCGCATTTTAACTCTTTTATTTTAATCGTTTTTTTGCAACGTGTAGAGAATGATATTTCCACATAAAATATGTATTTTGACAAAAAAATTACAATTTAATAGACAATTTTGACAAAAAATAATATTAAAAAGAAGTCAAATTGCGTGAGTTCTGCTTGTACTTTTATGAGTATCCTTAAACCGCACCCCTAACAAAATTCAAAATCAGAATGAATTTTAATATTTGATATTTGAATTTTTAACAACCAATTTTTCGGAAAGGCTATGATTTTGGACAAAAAAATTGTATTGGTCTACTCCGTCTATCTGCCCAAGTGTTTGAGATCAAAAAATTAGATTACTTTGCATTTTTGACATTTCTGCAACTATAACTTAACAAAGTACAATTTGCAGATCTGATTAAATTAGGGTATGGATGTGTTGTTACTATTAAGGGTGCGGTGGTGTATGTCTTTGAGGAACGGTTTGTACTTCTCAAAGTAAAAGTAATTGGCAGAAGAAGTTTTTGGGTTTGTTCTGAGGAGGTTTTCCCATAATATTGATTCTTTGCACAGAGTACGGGTTGAAGTAACCTTGGAATTTTTATAAGATGTTTACTACTTGGTGGTTGACTACACCAGGCTAGTGTCTGTGCGAAAACTAAAGTTAGGTGCACTAGACAAAACTTCAATCTGTAGTTGTGGTCAGGTTATGTTTTTTCTCATGTTTTCTGCTTTACTTCTTGGACTCCACTAACTTGTAAGAAATTTTAGATTTTTTTAAAGTCTGCGTGGTTGTGGCTTTTTTTATTAATGTCCAGGGTCGGTAACAATTTTTCCAACTGCTTATGCTAAGCTTCTTGTAAGGAGATGAAGTCTAGCTGTTGATTATTTATTTACTGTTTTGTATGAGACAAAATAAGTTCATATTGTATAAATTGCCTACTGAAGGTTTTACTATAAGTTTGAGTGTTGCTGTTTAAATTGTCTGAAACACTTACAACACAAAAAGTACTAAATTTTGGCGGTGGTTTTTACGATGTCCTGTGTGGTGACAAATTTTTAGACTGTTCAACCTTTTTGGGCACAAGATTTTGTTTTACTGTGCGATAGATCTATGTTGCACAAGACTCAACAAGAGTTTTGATTGGTGTGGTCTTCTTCTTAACGTGCTTGTACAGTAGATGCAAGTTTTTGTTTTTTTTTATGCAATTGGTGTTGGTTCTAGAGTGTCTTGTGTGCCAAAGATGTTTTTTGTTTTGTTTTGAAGAGAAGGAAGCTAGGCGGTAAGCAAGAAATGCAATACCTGACCTGAAAACAATTCGCTAACGAGAAAACACCCCAGAGTTAGTGCCGTTGATACACCAAATTTGGCCAATAAGATTTTTTGTGTTTTGTTATTTTGAGCAACTTTTTGGAGATGACCTTCAAATGTAGAAAAGCTTTGGAGTGTAGTAACTTCTTGTTTCAAAGATTTCTAAAGGTGCTTAGTAAATTGGCGTACTCTAATCCAAACTACCAACTCGTTATCATATTTTGGAGTGACCCAACCACCCATCCAAGTGTTTGTCATTAAGAGATTGGATATTTGTTTTCTATGCGGACGTCAGAGGCGAGAGAAAATTGTGATTTAACTTTTCTACAATTGGGTGGGTGGATAGGGTACTCCAATCCAAACTACCCACCCAAGTGTTTGTCAACAAGAAATTGGATATTTGTCTTCTATGCGGGCGTCAAAAGTTTTTTTTTTTGCGAAAGAAGGTTATGATCTAATTTCTTGGCAATTAACACTGGGGTGGGTGGGCGGGCCACTCCAATTTAAACTACCGACTTGTTATCATGTTTTGGAGCAAGTGACCCAACCACCCATCCAAGTGTTTGTCATTAAGAGATTGGATATTTGTTTTCTATGCGGACGTCAGAGGCGAGAGAAAATTGTGATTTAACTTTTCTACAATTGGGTGGGTGGATAGGGTACTCCAATCCAAACTACCCACCCAAGTGTTTGTCAACAAGAAATTGGATATTTGTCTTCTATGCGGGCGTCAAAAGTTTTTTTTTTTGCGAAAGAAGGTTATGATCTAATTTCTTGGCAATTAACACTGGGGTGGGTGGGCGGGCCACTCCAATTTAAACTACCGACTTGTTATCATGTTTTGGAGCAAGTGTTTGGCATCAAGAAATTGGATATTTGTCTTCTATGCTTAAGTCAAAAGTTATTTTTTAGCAAAAGAAGTTTGTGACCCAACTTCTTTGCACTAACACTTGATTGAGTGGGTGGACTAATTTAATCTAAACTACTGATTTATTATCATGCTTTGGAGTGACCCAACAAACCACCCAAGTGTCCGTTATCAAAAGATTAATAATTGTTTTTTATGCGGACTCTGAGACAATTTAGTCGAGAGTGAAAGTTGTGATCTAACCTCTTGACATTTAACACTTGGATGAGTGGGTGGGCCACTCCAATTTGAATTATCAACTTGTTATTATGCTTTGGAGTGACCCACTCACCCACCCAAGTGTCCGTTATCAAGAGGTTGAATAATTGTTTTTTATGTGGACTCTGAGACAATTTAGTCGAGAGTGAAGGTCGTGATCTAACCTCTTGACAATTAACACTTGGGTGGGTAGGTGGGCCACTCCAATAAAACTACCAACTTGTTATCATGCTTTGGAGTGACCCACCCACCCACCCAAGTGTCCGTTATCAAGAGGTTGAATAATTGTTTTCTATGCGGACTCTGAGACAATTTTGTCGAGAGAGAAGATCGTGATCCAACTTCTTGACAAACTAACACTTGGGAGGGTGGGTGGGTCACTCTAATTCAAACTACCAACTTGTTATTATGCTTTGGAATGATTCACTCACCCATCCAAGATTCCGTAATCAAGAGATTGGATAATTGTCTTCTATGCGGACTCTAGAGACAATTTTGTTGAGAGAGAAGGTCGTAATCTAACCTCTTAACAACTAACACTTGGGTGGGTGGGCCACTCCAATTCAAATTACCAACTTGTTATCATGCTTTGGAGTGACCCACCTACCCACCCAAGTGGTTGTCATCAAGAGATTGGATAATTGTATTCTATGCGGACTCTGAGACAATTTTGTCGGGAGAAAAGATCGTGATCCAACTTCTTAACAAACTAACACTTAGGAGGGTGGGTGGGCCACTCTAATTCAAACTACCAACTTGTTATTATGCTTTGGAATGATCTACCCACCCATCCAAGAATCCGTAATCAAAAGATTGGATAATTGTCTTCTATGCGGACTCTAGAGACAAATTTGTCAAGAGAGAAGGTCGTGATCCAACTTTTGACATCTAACACTTGGGTGGGTGGGTCACTCCAATTCAAATTACCAACTTGTTATCATGCTTTGGAGTGACCCACCTACTCACCCAAGTCCGTTAACAAAAGATTGGATAATTGTTTTTTATGCGGACTCAAAGACAATTTTGTCGAGAGAGAAGGTCCTGACCTAACCTCTTGTCAGCTAACACTTGGGTGGATGGGTCGGCCACTCTAATTCAAATTACCAACTTGTTATTATGCTTTGAAGAAACCCACCTATCCACCTAAGTGTCCATTATCAAGAGATTGGATAATTGTCTTCTATGCGGACTCCGAAACAATTTTCTCGAGAGAGAAGGTCGTGAACCAACCTTTTGACAAGTAACACTTGGGTGGGTGGATGGGCTACTCTAATTCAAATCACTAGTTTGTTATCATGCTTTGGTGTGACCCACCTACCCACCCACATGTTTGGCATAAAGAAGTTGGATGCTTGTCTTCTAAGCAAACGTCAAAAGTCATTTTTTTGCAAAAGAAATTTGTTACTCAACATCACAACAAACACTTGGGTGGGTCTGTGGGATACTCCAATTCTAACTAGCAACTTGTTATCATGCTTTGGAGTGACCCTACCACCCACTCAAGTGTCCGTTATCAAGAGATTGACAATTGTCTTCTATGTGGACCGAAAGACAATTTTATCGAGAGAGAAGGTCGTGATCCAACTTCTTGACAACTAACACTTTGGAAAGTGGGCTACTCCAATTCAAACTAGCAACTCATTATTATGCTTTGGAGTAACCCACCCACCCACTCAGTTTGTTATCAAGAAATTAGATATTTGTTTTCTATGCGGACTCGGAGACTACTTTATCGCGAGAGAAGGTCGTGATAAATCTTCTTGACAAGTATTACTTGGGCGGGCAGGCGGGCTACTTTAGTCCAAACTACCAATGCGTTACTATGTTTTGGAGTACATTCATTGCATTAATTAATGATAATGTATACAAACTTACAAGAAAATTCTGCGATTAGTATTTGTTTTAATTTTCTGAACCCGGGTATTAGCTAGTCATCACCCTGGTTTGATTGATGTCTGTTGGTGTTGTTGTTAACTCTGGTGGTTTCCTTTTTAGAGGAGAATAAAGGAAGAAGTTACTACAGACTAAACTATCCACGGATTATACTTGGAAGTTTAAGACCGTAAGGTTCACCATAAGGATTTGTTAAGAAAAGGTAGGTTAGGACTTTCTATAAGGTGTGAGGTAGGATTATGCGGTAAACTATTTTAACTATTTATAATTGTTGATTGGTCTCTTATAGAAGCATTTATCTTTGTCTGGCTCAGTAAGTCTGTCCAGATCCGGGTTGGAGTGAACCGCAAGATTATCAAAGTATTTTTTGACCAAAGTTTTGATGTGTTGTTGCAGCGTAGGATACCAAGGTTGTTGCAAATTTTGTTGTTTTAAACATATCAAAAAGTATGGCCTTGATTGATCTCAAGATTAAAAAGTGATTTGCGGTCTAATGATGGTAGTGTACATCTGGATTTTGTTTCGCCAAAAAGTTAGAATTATCTGGTTTTTAGCAGTTCTGACTTTGTCAAGGACTGTACGTACTTAAGTCTTTAATTGCAGATAATACCCAGACAATTGGTAACATTGGACAACAAAATAAGAACGTCGATCAAAAGTTTAACTGCCAGAGTTCTGTAGTTTAGATATGAAGCTGTTACCTATTATAAGACGCAGAAAAAATTTTAGTTTGGTAAGTTTTAAAAATAGACTTTTGTGCCAGATTTTGTCGAAGGCAACATCTAAAAAGACCATTTCCGTGGTTTTTCTTAGATTAAAACCTAGATTAGATTGATTACAGAATAGTGCCGTTGAAACCTATTTTGGTGTGCAATGAGATGACTTTTATGCAAGCTAAAAAATGTCAATAACTTAAAGTGGTATTTACATTTGTGTATTAAAATAGGGTTTCTTTATCTGAGAATTTTACAAAATCTTATTGTGTTAAAGTGTTTTGTGGAATTATTGATTCTTTTGACTTGTTTAGTTCAATTGGTAATAACGTCTCTGTTCATGTTTTACGTAATGACCATTTATTTTATATACCGTATAAACGTACAGACTATGCACAACACTTTGTTTTTACACGTATTTTGCAATATTATTGATTTACAATTTTTTTGAACAAATTTTAAAGATTGACGGTTAGTGTAGATTTGATCTAAGCTTATATAGTTTGATGCTAAAACATCTGCATTTTGGTTGAGTATATTTTACTAAAACTAACAAATGCTTGTTGCACACAGACCGCATACAAAACAATGTGCAAAAGTCACTGAACGAGGAGAATTTTACAGTTTTTGCTGTTTTGTCTTTTGTGGAAGGATTTTAAAAATTGAAGATTGGCGCATTGTAGATCTTATCTAAACAAACCTAAAAGCTTGATGTTAATGCTTCTGCGTCTTGCGTTGTCAGTTTGGGGTTTTGATGATAAAGATTTCTAACTGTCACAAGTCCAAGAGTTGTGTTGCTTTTAGATGTTGTTTCTGATGATGGTAATTAAGAGAAGGAGTTTTAGGAGTTTAGAAGCTTTAAAAGAAATTGTTTTCTTTGCACAAGTTGTTGTCACGTTTTTTGCAACGCAATGAATATGAATGTTTATAGTGTTTGCGTATTTGCCGGTCACTTTGCACTTAGTTTGTGTTAAGTTTTGGTAACATTGGCACGCCCATTTGTTTGATGATAAGCACCAAACGATGCGTTGCTTTGCTTCTTCTTCTTTCCATCTGTGCCAATGTTTATTTTGCAGTTTATTGGGATATGGGGTCTTGCTCGTTGCGTCTTAGATGTAAGTGTTTTGGCAACTTTTTACTATCACGTTTAGGGTATGGTTCTCAGTCACATTTGATAAGCTAGTTTTAGTTGTGAAGCAACTTTGATGATGCAAACTATGTTTGTTGTTCTTGTCACTTTCAGTTACAACATTTTTGTCACTTTTTACTCCGTTAATAAATTTGCAAACGTAAGTGCAAATTCTTTGATGTTGTAAGTGTAGAAGACAAAATTTGCAGAGTAAGCAGTTTGCTTGATGGTGTTTACTTGTAATGCTTTGTTTTTGTTGTTTCTGAGGCTAGCGTAATGTTTAGATTTGGTTAAATGTCATTTTGTATTGCTTTGGGGATAGATTTGCTTGTATTTCTTGAGCAAGTTGAACTAGTTTTGAGGGAAGACGTTTTAACTTGACGTAACATTGGTATTTAAAGTGTTTTGTGGAATTATTGATTGTATTGACTTGCTTAGTTAGTTGGTAATAATGTCCCAGTTTGTGTTTAAAGTAATGATTATTTATTTTATATACCGTATAAACGTACAGATTATGCACAACACTTTGTTTCTACATGTATTTTGGGGCGTGATAATGAAATTAATGTAAATTTTTGGAGATTTCTTGCTCTACATGGCCATTCCGCATCATTCCGTAGGTTTCAATCAACTCGGGAAGTTTTTAAACAGTTTTTCTTGCTAGGTATAAGTTTACCTTGGCTCACACGCGTTGCGCTTGGCTTAAACTTAAAGCCGTACTCAAGCTCTAAACTGTTGTTGATCTATAAACTGGACAACTGAAAAATTGTTTTTTGGTTGTTGCGGTAGATCTATGTTGCACAAGATTCAACAAGAGTTTTGATCGGTGTGGTCTTCTTCTTAACGTGCTTGTACAGTAGATGCAAGTTTTAGTTCTTTTTTTTTTGCAATTGGTGTTGGTTCTAGAGTGTCTTGTGTGCCAAAGATGTTTTTGTTTTGTTTTGGTAGATGACAATGACGGTATTGGTGAGGAGGAAGCCAGGCGGTAAGCTAGGAATGCAATACCTGACCTGAAAACAACCCGTTAACAAGAAAACACCCCAGAGTTAGTGCCATTGATACATCAAATTTGTCCAATAAGATTGTTTGTGTTTTGTTATCTTGGGCAACTTTTTGGAGATGACCTTCAAATGTAGAAAAGCTTTGGAGTGTAGTGACTTCTTGTTTCAAAGGTTGCTAAAGGTGCTTAGTAAATTGACGTACTCTAATCCAAACTACCGACTTGTTATCATATTTTGGAGTGACTCAATCACCCATCCAAGTGTTTGTCATTGAATATTTGTTTTCTATGCGGACGTCAGAGGCAATTTTTTCGCGAGAGAAAATCGTGATTCAACCTTTCTACGATTGGGTTGGTGGTTGGGGTACTCTAATCCAAACTACCCACCCAAGTCTTTGTCATCAAGAAATTGGATATTTGTCTTTTATGCGGGCGCCAAAAGTCTTTTTTGTTGCGAAAGAAGGTCATGATCTAACTTCTTGACAATTAACATTTGTGGTGGGAGGGTGGACTACTCCAATTTAAACTACCAACTTGTTATTATGTTTTGGAGTAACCCACCTACCCGCCCAAGTGTTTCAAAACATTGGATATCTGTCTTCTATGCTTACGTCAAAAGTTATTTTCTCGCAAAAGAAGTTTGTGACTTAACTTTTTTGCACTAACACTTGATCGAGTGGGTGGACTAATTCAATCTAAACTACTGATTTATTATCATGCTTTAGAGTGACCCAACCAACCACCCAAGTGTCGGTTATCAAAAGATTAATAATTGTTTTTTATGCGGACTCTGAGACAATTTAGTCGAGAGTGAAGGTCGTAATCTAACCTCATGACAATTAACACTTGGGTAAGTGGGTGGGCCACTTCAATTTAAATTATCAATGTGTTATCATGCTTTGGAGTGACTCACTCACTCACCCAAGTGTCTGTCATCAAGAGATTGATAATTATCTTCTATGCGGACTCAGAGAGAATTTTGTCGATAGAGAAGGTTGTGATCCAACCTCTTCACAACTAACACTTGGGTGGGTGGGTGGGCCACTCCAATTTAAATTACCAACTTGTTATTATGTTTTGGAGAAACTCACCTATCCACCGTCCGTTATCAAGAGATTGGATTATTGTCTTCTATGCGAACAACTTTTTCGAGAGAAAAGGTTGTGAACCAACATCTTGACAACTAACACTTGGGTGGGTGGGTGGGCTTCTCTAATTTAAATCACCAGTTTGTTATCATGCTTTGGAGTGACCCACCCACCCGCCCAAGTATTTGGCATAAAGAAGTTGGAAGTCTTCTAAGCAAACGTCAAAAGTCATTTTTTTACGAAAAAAGTTTGTGACTCAACATTGTTACAACAAACACTTGGGTGGGTGTGTGGGCCACTCCAATTTAAATTACCAATTTGTTATCATGCTTTGGAGTGATAATTGTATTCTATGCGGACTCAGAGACAGTTTTGTCGAGAGAAAAAGTCGTGATTCAAGCTCTTGACAACTAACACTTGGGTGGGTGGACTATTCCAATTCAAACTAGCGACTCATTATAATGCTTTAGAGTGACTCGCCCACCCACCCAAGTGTTCGTTATTAAGAGATTAGATATTTGTTGAGGTTATTTTGCCGCGAGAGAAAGTCTTAACTTCTTGACAAGTATCACTTGAGTGGTATTTCCGCAAGCATATCTTAACTCTACTGCAGGGCAAATGTTGCTTGGTCGTTGACAGGTAAAAAGGCTACTTTGGAGTTTGCTTGCCGGTGCAACCAATATTACGTTGGTGAATTTTTTGGATTCTGATATTAGCGACCGTAGCACAATAGTCTAGTGCAATTACTGTTGAGCTGGCAGCCCTGGTTCGATTCCCGGCAGCGGCAATATCTAATGCGTTGAATATATTTTGGTGCGGTAGTCTCCTTTGCAAGGCAATGGCAAACCAGCAAAGTATTTGCCTAGTTAAGCCCCTCTAGTAGTGTGGTTTAGATTTCACGTTAAACTGTAGGTCCCGCATGTTTGTGTAGAACTTTTATCGCACACCACAAACATACGAGAGCGGAGCTTACGCTCATAGCATACACAACACTATAAGAAGAAGAAAATATTAGTTGGTCATCATCTTGGTTTGGTTAATGATTTGCCATATAAAAAAGAGTAACTACAGACTAAATTATTTACTGATTATACTAGGAAGTTTAAGACCGTAAGGTTTATATAGTTTACATTAAAAGAATGTTGGTTGGTTAGGCTGTAAGGTGAGATTATGGGGTAAACTACTTTAGCTAATTATAATGTTGATTGGTTTTCTATACGAGCATTTATTTTTGTCCGACTCAGCAAGTCTGGTCAGATCGGGGTTGGAGTAAACCGCGAGGTTATCAAAGTATTTTTTGGCCAAAGTTTTGATGTGTTTGTTGCAGCAAAGGATACTAAAATTGTTGCAAATTTTGTTTTAAATATACCAAAAAGTAAAACAATTGAAGTGCGTTTTTGCATCCGTTCTCTAGATTGAAGAGTGATTTGCGATCTGAAGATGGTGGTGTACATTTGGATTTTGTTCCGGAGCCGCTGTTTTGCCAAAGAATTAGAATTAGCAAGTTTTTGGCAGATTAGTATGGGCAATTTATACGTAAGTCCTTTATTGCAGATAACACCTAGACATTTGGCAATATTGGACGACAATATATGAAGCTATTAGCTTTATAAGACGCAGAAGAAATTTTAATTTAGTCAGTTTTAGAGGTAGAATTTTGGGCCAAATTTTGTCAAAAAAGACCACCTTCTTCGTGGTTTTTCTTAGTCTAAAATTTTTGACAATGTGATCAGTCACTGGGTTTATTAGGTGGACTACAGAGTAGTGCCGTTGAAACCTATGTTTTATTGGACAAAGAATTAGATTTTGTGTAGTCTTAGTCTCTATTGCCGAGGTTTTCTCTCAGGGTAGTTTGTGAGATTGAGGCACAATTGCTTCAACAATGTCGTTGCTACGATTGCTGCTGCTAATTGTCTGCGGATTTTGGAATAAATTTCTTGTAAGCTCTATGCTTGTTACCGGCGGTGCTTAGTGTTTGCCTAAGGAGGCGCAGCTAGTTTAAGTTCAAGATTTGTCTTGGAGTGTTATTATAGAACGTCGAAGGCGTTGTTGTTGTCGCACATGTTTGTGACTTTGTTTTTAAATGTTTAAACTGAAGTTTCCGACACACGCGTTTACCCCACTAGGGCTATAGTTTTGTTTATACTACGTGGTTTGCGTGGTTGCCTTGGAAGAAAAAAAAGGTCTACTTACGGATGGTAGTCGACGATAGTATGGGGGTCTTTTGGAGGCTTTAGTGATGTTGGAGTTGGGTCACTCAAGGGACATCAGTCGGAATTGCTAAACAGTGGTGTATAAGTAAAATCTTCTCCATTGTTGCTGCGTTGCTGTCTGGATTGAGGTGTGGGGGTGAATTTCGGATCTTTATAAGTACGCGCGCTTGTCGCTAATTTACCCATCCACCACACCGTGCGTTTACTTTAAGATATTAAATTTTCAAGAATACTACGTGTGTCAAAAAATTACAAAAACTGTTATACAGTTTTTAGCAATGTAATAAGCTGTTAAAAATATTACTACATCTGTCAAAAAGTTACTAAAACTGTCAATTTACCAGAAATTTAGCAGACATGTCAAATAGTGTTTTAAACTGCTAAAAAACTGTCAAAAAATAATCACATTTCCCATAAAATTGATTTTCTTAAGTTTTTTTTTTTATTTAATTTTTTTTTTTATATTAATTTTTTAATTTTTTTTAAAATTTTTATTGTTAATTATTTCTGCTTAGTTCAATTTTTAACATTGTCCCAGTTTATGTTTTACGTAATAACCATTTATTTTATATACCGTATAAACGTACAGATTATGCACAGCACTCTGTTTCTATAAGTATTTTGTGGCGTGCTATGAGATTAAAGTGGATTTTTTTTCAGAAAAAACTTAGTTAGGTGCTTGGCATTTTCTGGCTGAGTCCAAAATATTGACTAATCCGTATGTGGATTGCAAAGATTTGCACAAAGATACTCCACAAGATGCGGAGTGAGTCTTCTAGGGTTGCTTCACGTTGTGCACCAATTATTACTGCTTAACTCATAGCACAGTGGCTGCTTCAAAATCGTTGTTGAGTAGAGTGGTTTCTTAGTACTGATTGTAAAATTTGTTGAGGGGTTTAGTTGATGCCATGGCTTTGCAAGGTCGACAGACGCAATGTTTTTGAACTGGGCACCGCAAAAGTTTACGCCGTCTCTGTACAAGTTTGACTATCTTTATGAATGTATCTGTTTGTCATTTTGCTTTTTATGTTTGACAGTTATTATTTTAGTGTTACAATTAAATTTAATAATATTCGTATATATACTAACCCAAACATAACTTGGCCGGTGGTAAGATGATACCATGCATAATGCGAGAGTAGGTACAATATATTTGAAGACACAAACATTTCAATAGTTGAAACAAAATAAATTTATTTCACGTATTCAAAGAAAGCACGAAGTAATTGAGTAAAAACTATTGAAATCGTACACAACTGTCACATGCTATAGAGTTACCGGCCAAGTTATGTGTGTTTTACTGTAGTTATTATTAAACCTAATAAAGAATTTGATTACTTTGCATGTTGATTTATTTATATTTGGTCATCAATTCTCATAGTTATCACAGTTGCTAACTAGAATGTTATAAATTGAAATTGAAAAAAAAACAATCTCATCTAACGGTAATCTTTTTTCAACTCAACGAAATAATAAAAAGCGCCTTGGTCATTATATTATTTTTTTGCATTCTCATTTACTCCGCCTGTCTGTATTATTATTATTATTATTATTTTCCTCTGCTCCCGTGATTCGCCACGCTTTGCTGATGCGTTCGGGGGCGCTCTTCTTCTCTCGCAAAAGACGTTAACAGCCCCGGGGCGGCCGAGAATTCGGACCAGAACGAAATGCAGTCACTATACACATCTCTCGGGTCCGTAATAACTCGTTAGAATTCAGGACTCCCGAGAGCGACACGGTTTAGAAAGAAAATATATATAAGTAAAGTATAAAAGAAATCGCAAGCTGGGATGAGAAAGACGGCGGGCGAGCGAGAGCGGCGAAATGCAATTTGCCAGCGGAGTAATCTCGGATTATGGAGCTCGAGATGCAAGCCGGGTCTAATAAGAATTTTTTGCCTTAAAGAGGGAGGTACGATATGTTACGATTTAGATTTTTTCTTAATTAATTTATTCGTTTTATATTCGAGAAACCTATTTTTGGGTTTAGCTTAATGTTTGAGAAGCTGAATTTTTACAATTATAGATTGTTTGCAAAAAAGTTTTATTAAGGGCGCGGTTTAGCTTCTAAACCGCCCCCTTAAGAGTCATTGAAACTAGTCAGGTAATTATTTTATGTTTATTTCAGTTTGAAGGGCAATTATTTGTGTACACGGGGCTCGCGTTTCCATCTCCGTTCAATTAATAAAATATAAAATCATAATTGATGACCATTTTAAAGCAGCATGTTATAAATGTTCATAAGAAGAAGTAAAAGGTGGCGTTGTCTTAATATAGGCAAGAAGAGGGAAGTCATCAATAAGGCGACGCGCAAGCAAGATACGGATCTTCGCGTTTCAATTTTACAACTTCCGCGTGTAAACGAAGGGAATCCTTGTCGGTCACCATTCCCTATAACACCCGAAGCAAATTAGCAGCTATTTTTCACCGCCGCTAATTAGTTTTTGTGCAGACGGGCCGTATCATTGTCGTTTGATGGATGTCAAACGACACTCTCTCCCCCAATATATAAATATTTTGAATGTGTTAACACATGTTTATCTTTTTTCTCTACGCCTCAACGAATTTCACATTTTTTTTTTGTGTGTTTGGGGCGTTAATTGGATTTTTGTTGACCTAATTGGGACATTCTTTTACATTCGTGATTTATGTTAAGTCCTGATGTTTTAATAAGGTGCGAATTCCCCACTGAGTTACGGCTTTTTTTTTTTATTGTAATGTAATATACCAACAAGGGGATTTAGATTATTGCGTGATTGCAGGTTATAATTCTTTCGCGTGCATATGCGATTTTAATGAAAAACTTGATGGATCTATGGAAAATATAGCAACGTAGACAAATATATATTTCAAGCTCAATTAATTTAATTAAAAAAAAGTTGTTGAGTGTTGCAAGGATTTATTTAAATTAACATTAATGCATAAATCAGATTTTCTTAATAACTTAATTTTGTTTCTACTAAACAAGCCAATCACCTTTTCAGGAAAAACTATCGAATCAAGGTTGCGGTTACTAAATTGCTTAGCATAGAACAATATTTTTAGTCGAAAGTGTACATTAGTAAACATAAATTGTTTAATAGTTACTGTGATTTTATGTAAATTGTCTGATGCTAGGCACACTGATGATGGGTGCATACCCTGAAACACTAGCGGATGAAAAGGCAATACATAAAATACATCATTTATTAATTTTAAATAATATTTTCAGTGACAAAATATCAGTTCACACAATTTTATAATGTAACTCAAGCTTAAGCTATTCTTCATTGTTTGGCGGTAGACTTGGGTTTTGTAGTGATTAGCATAACAATTAAAATAATAGCATTAAAATGATCAATTAATTAAGTGGCGTTCAGATTGTACTTTATTGCTGCATTTAATACATATTTTTATGAGCGACAGGATAACAGCAATTACGAGTAATTATCCGGTCTGGTCTAATTACAAAACGCAACAAATCGCGACGCCGCATCTCACACGAGAAAATATTGTAACGCGAAAACGTTTTGTGCTAATTTTCAAGAAACAATAATATGCAGTGGCGTAACTAAACGGCTTTGCAAAACTGAAACGTATAGTGGATAAAAACATTACGATTAACGCAGTATGTAATTCCAAAATTGTAAAATGGAATTATAGTTTAAATATGTTACTAAAAATGTTTTTAAAGTTATCAATATGTATTTTTGTTGTTAACATTTTTTTTATAAGTAAAGTAAGAAATGTTCAATCATTCAACCACCACACCGAGCATTCAAGTCATACTTATTGAAGTATATTTTTACTTTAGCGACCAGTTTTCATGTTTTTAGTATTTAATCTTACATATCTTGACTGATATTTAAACCAATTTTAAGAATTAATAACAAAAATATGTCGTTTTGAAGCGTAAGAAATAATTAATAATTAATTAAATCAATTAGAAAATTGTCTCTGGATCATATAATTTTTTCAACATAATATTTCTAAACTCTCTACAGGTTCCCTGAGTTGGTAGTGCGTTGTCATCAAGACACTCCTGCAAGTTCCATCACCGAGATAGGATTAGCATAAAGTACTAAGTAGAATGATTGGGCGACAGCAGTTAAGATGTCAAAATATATATAAAGTGGCACAAAACATACATCAAACTATTTTGAACTGTCATTAAAATGTCAAAATATTTCTAAACTGTCATAAAATACACATCAAGTGTTGAAAAGTATTTTAATCTGTTAATAAAACGTCAAAACCTTTATAAAATGTCATAAAACATGCATTGAGTGTAAAAAACTATTTTCAGCTGTCACTAAGATGTCAAAATATACATATATAAAATGGCACAAATCATGCGTTAAAGTATTTTAAACTGTCATTAAAATCTCAAAACATATCTAAAATCTCAAAACATATTTAAACTGTCATAAAACAAACATCAAAAATTAAAAATTATTCTCAACTGTCACAAAAATGTTTTAGATGTCAAAATATATATAAAATAACATAAAATACACATCAAATCATTGGTTGCGGGACAGTAGTTTTAACTTCAGTTCCCGCCCACCCAACCAAGTGTTTGTGATCCAATTTCCTGATCACAAATAATAAGCCGGGTGGGCGGGGCACTAAGTACAATAATTGCACTAACATAGTTTCAATTTTAGTTTTTGTCCACCCACCCAAGTGCTAGTGATTAAATTTCTTGATGGGGTGGGTAATAGGGAGACACAGTTTATTGGTTGCGGGACAATAGTTTCAACTTTAGTTCCCGCCCACTAACCCAAGTGTTAATGATTAAATTTTTTGATTGGGTGGGTAAGCGGGGAAGACAGTTTATTAGTTGCGGGACAATATTTTAACTTATTAATATTTAGTTCCCGCCTATCCACAAAAGTGTTTGTAATCTAATTTCCTGATCACAAACAATTGGGTGGGTGGGCGGGGCACTAAGTATAATAATTGCGCGACAATAGATTCAATTTTAGTTCCCGCCCACTAACCCAAGTGTTAATGATTAAATTTTTTGATTGGGTGGTTAAGCGGGGAACACAGTTTATTGGTTGCGGGACAATATTTTAACACAAAAGTGTTTGTAATCTAATTTCCTGATCACAAACAATTGGGTGAGTGGGCGGGGCACTAAGTATAATAATTGTTCAACAATAGTTGCAACTTTAATTCCCGCACACTAACCCAAGTGTTACTGATTAAATTTTTTGATTGGGTAGGTAAGCGGGAAACACAGTTTATTGATTGAGGGACAATAGTTTCAACTATAGTTCCCGCCCACCCACCCAAGTGTTTGTGATCTAATTTCCTGATCACAAAGAATTGGGTGGGTAGGCGGGACACTAAGTACAATAATTGCACAAACATAGTTTCAACTTTAGTTCCCGCCTACCTACCCAAGTGTTAATGATTAAATTTCTTAATGAGGTGGGTAACCAAAGGACACAGTTTATTGGTTGCGGGACAGTAATTTTAACTTTAGTTTCCGCCCATCCACTTATGTGTTCGTGATCTAATTTCCTGATCACAAACAATTGGGTGGGTGGGCGGGGCACTAAGTATAATAAATGCGCAACAATAGTTTCAACTTTAGTTCCCGCCCATTAACCCAAGTGTTAATGATTAAATTTTTTGATTGGGTGGGTAAGCGGGGAACACAGTTTATTGGTTGCGGGACAATATTTTAACTTTAGTTCCAGCCCACCCACAAAAGTGTTTGTAATCTAATTTCCTGATCACAAACAATTGGGTGAGTGGGCGGGGCACTAAGTATAATAATTGCGCGACAATAGTTTCAACTTTAGTTCCCGCCCACTAACCCAAGTGTTAGTGATTAAATTTTTTGATTGGGTGGGTAAGCGGGGAACATAGTTCATTGGTTGAGAGACAATAGTTTTAACTTTAGTTCCCGCCCATCCACCCAAGTGTTTGTGATCCAATTTCCTGATCACAAACAATTGGGTGGGTGTGCGGGGCACTAAGTATAATAATTGCGCGACAATAGTTTTAACTTTAGTTCCCGTCAACTAACCCAAATGTTAATGATTAAATTTCTTGATTGGGTGGGTAAGCGGGGGACAAAGTTTATTGGTTGCGGGATAGTAGTTTCAACTGTAGTTTTTGCCTACCCACCTAAGTCTTTGTGATTTAATTTCTTGATTACAAACATTTGTGTGGGAGGGCGGTGCACTAAGTAGAATAATTGCACGAACATAGTTTCAAATTTAGTTACAGCTCACCCATCTAAGTGTTAGTGAATAAATTTCTTGACTGGGTGGGTAAGGGGGGACACAGTTCATTTATTTTCCGCCCACCCACCTAAGTGTGGGTAGGTGAGCGGGACACTAAATACAATAATTGCGCAACAGTAATTTTAACTTTAGTTTCCGCCCACTCACCCAATTGTTTGTGATCAAGAAATTGAATCACAAACACTTGGGTGGGTGAGTGGGAACTAAAGTTAATACTAGTGTTCTGCAACCAATGAACTGTGTCCCCCGCTTACTCACCCAATTAGAAATTAAATCACTAACCGTGACATACTAATTGAATCATAACACGCCCATTCGGGTTCCCAGATACACCTATAATGCTCTTGATAAACTACCAAATGACAATTTGAGTTATCAATTTTGGCAAAGCTGAGAAGTTATATAGAACTCCCAACAGCCACAATTAACTAGTAGTACCACCAATAGCCCAATAAAACAAAAGGAGTGGCCAACAAATAGATAGGTCCAAAGAAGGTTATCATATTAGCAGAAACCCATTGTTATTGGATAGAAAAGCAGCATAGATCTACATTAACAATATTTGGGCGCTACCAACTAATATACAACGTAAACGTTTGGTGTGATGGTTGAGTAGTTTAATTATCAGTCAATTAAACTTAAGATACGTAAGATTAAATATGAAAAACATGAAACAAATATTTGATCCAGAGAAATCTTAATTTATCTTCCAAAATTACCTGGTTCATAAAATTAAAAATATACTTTTAATAAATATAATATGACTTAAATGCTTGGTGTGGTGGTTGAATAGTTGAATATTTGTTGCTTTAATTATTTAAAAAAATATTTGAAATAACTGGATGTATATTTAACAAAAAAATACATATTTATCAATTTTGAGAACATTTTTGTGTTATAAATAAGTGTTTGTGATTCAATTTCTTGATCACAAACAATTGGGTGGGTGGGCGGGGCACTAAGTATAATAATTGCGCAACAGTAGTTTCAACTTTAGTTCTTGCTCACTCATCCAAGTGTTAGTGGTTAAATTTCTTGAATAGGTACCCACCCATTCAAGAAATTTAACCGAAGGCGAGGGATACAGTTTATTGCATATCGTTAGGCACCTGTTCAAATTGTTTGACATCTCTAAACAGGCTTTAGAGTAAGGCCATGTGTTCTAGCACTTGATAGAGCAGAATCTTTAGTTTTCTAAACCAGTCTCTAGATCTTGGTGTAAAGTCCGCCAAAGCTTTCTGTTTTTGTTTTATCTCGTTGATTTGACATTGACGTTTTTCTTAACATAAAGCATACTTAAGAGTATTGGCAATAGCGTCCATGTCATGTTGAGTTAAATCTTTTGTTTGGTCAGCGCGGTTTGACTTCCGTTTTTCATTTTGTGTATACTTTTGGGTTGTTGGCTTTAGTCGGTCTTTGGGTCCATCTTCTGTTTTTTTCTAAGAGATGGGAGAAAACTTTACGCTCTTGAGTGCTCCAGGTTGGGCGTCATTTGTTGCCGATGTTGTTGCCGATGTTGTTGCCGATGTTGTTGCCGATGTTGTTGCCGATGTTGTTGCCTTGCAAACTAGAGAGGACGGCATTGTCATGCGTCGATGGGTGAAGTGAAATTCCGGTGTATTTGTATTTTGTGTGGTGCTTGGTGGAGGAGTTTTTTAGGTATACAAGGACTTCATTTTGTCTACAGCTAAGGTGCAAAAGCGTAGGCATGGCAACGACACGCCGCTCCGGACTGCCAGACAAAGGTGCAGTGGTTTTCTGTATATCCGACTCACTCTTGGTTAAAAATGTTCGCTCATTCAATGGCATTATATTAACATTTTATTCAACTGCATTATTTTGAAAGAGAAACTGTTTTTTTGCTTTCCGTTTGAGTCGGTCTGGTACATCTTGTCTTTTTGTATCAGCTTATTATTGTTACGGTTTGCTTCCTTGTGTTGTTCTAATAATTAAATCTGCAAATGTCTCACTAGGCAGTGTAAACTTAAGAATGTTTTGTAGTTGCTGTAAAACCCCAAAGTCTCAAATGCCACTGCACAGCATGCTCTCAACGACGTATTAATATAATACATTAATACCAAATACACTGTGTATAAATAAAACAAATTTAAATCATCTTTAGCTAGTGAGCAACTATCCACGGCTTATTACAGAAAAGCAACTTAGGAACTCCTTGAGCACATGGATCCGCAAACTTGCAGCTGCCAAGCAAACCTTAAAGATACATGATTTTAAGATTTAAAAACATTTTTAAAATTTCTTTAAATTAAACAAAACGGCGTCCAAAAAGTAAGCAAATTCACGCTTTTAGAGCATTAACTTTTGAAAGGTTGTTGGCACGTTTTTTAGTTTAAGTAATACGAAGCTCACACGTTATAACCTTAAGGCTGTAGTTCATATTGGTGGGTATCTTTTTCATTTTTAGTTTTAAGGCACCAATGATGAGTTAATAAGCTTTGGGTTGCTGAGTAGGCAACCGGGATTCTTTTATGACTTTGTAGTCTATCATGAACAAATTTTGCTGTTTCAAAGGCCCAAAACGTTTTTTCTTAATTTTTAAACCTCCTGGTCCAATTGCCTGTTTCGTCAGGTTTGCTCCACGCTTTTTCCCATGCTGTTTAGGTGTCTCTTTTTGCTGCGGTATTTGCTTTCTTCTTATTGGCTTTAAGCGTATAAGATCTCTCCTTGGCTAACAAATGCATCGGGATTACTTCTGCAACTACCGTCCGATTGCAGCGTTCCACTGCGCTTTTGCAAGCGTCTTCTTTTTGAGTACAGTCATACCATATAGGTATAGCATTATGGAGCCTACCACGACGGAGCACATTGTTCTTCTACTGTTTTTCCTAACCCCTCTTATCTTTGGCATAAGCTTACTGAATGCGTTTGATGACTTTTCAACCTTCTTAGATGATTCTACAATTGCAGATTTTTCTTTTCTGCAGGTATGAACAAATGAGGTTCATAAAAAGTATTGCGAGGTACTTTACTTTTTTGATTCCTGGCCAAGGTACAGAGTTAAAAGCGTTTTTGACAACCACAGTAACTAAGATAGCACGTTTCTTTTTTTTTTGGATTCTTTGACTGTGTTTTTTGCCAAGTTTTTATCTTTGTTTGTTGGAGTTTTTTAGGAAGTGGCTGCAGCTAGTGCAGGGCTTACTAGAAACAAAATTTCTGTTCTGGAATTCTGATATTACAGGTTAACTCTTAGGAGTAGGTTAGTAATTGTTAGTTGGTGGTGGTGCTTAAGGTTGCCGGAGTAATGTTAGGCAATATTGACAGTTAGTTTTGGTCAATTTGTGCAGGGTCTAGACTTTAGAAGAATTTGTTTATAATGCAAATTATTGCGTGACTTGATTTATTTTGTCCGGTGACTGGTTGCTCTGGGTTGCAGATTTTTTCAAAAATTGTTGCGTAACAAATTGGTGGTCAAGACTGATTCAATATTTTTAGTCTGGTTTTGTTCAATTTTGCATTCAACGGTAGGCTCCGCACATCTTGTTTGCAACAAACAATGTTCCCACTTTTTTGACATCGTTTTGGGGTTGGCCTACTAACGCAGAATATAAGCGCTAACGGGTTCAACATGATAACCTCTGCTGTAGACTGGTACATACCCATGCAACGATTTCCCATAATAAAAAAGCGGTTAATAACCATTACCACATGGACCCAAACGCGCTTGTGAGCATAGGACTGCCTTTGCTAGCGCATTTCGGAAGGGTCATTGGGACGGACCTAGATTGCAAGTGGAAGTTTTTGAACCCTGGAGGGATCTTAGACCATATACACTTATAGACGCGTTGTGTTATATTTTTGAAGTCAACATAACAACGTTCTGTGCCCACAACTAACGCCACGCCCTAATTGTAGATATTGTGCTTTATGAGTAGTTTTAGTCAATTTTACAATTTTTAGTAATCATTAATGAACACAATAACTTTTAACATTATTCACAAAATAAAATTGTTTTTGATGAAATAAATAATGTTTGTTTATTAAATAATTTAACACCAAGTACAAGATTTGTTAACATTTTAGTAAAAATGTGCTTTTATATACGTCAAGTTTTTTGCTACGTACGCATTTTTGTCCACAACTGACGTCACACTCATCAATCATGTTGGCTTCACCGCATTGCAAAAGGCGTGTCTATAAGTGTGTATGGTCTAAGGGAGGAACGAATAACAGGTCACACTTTCCAAGAAACCAAACGGCGTTGTTTTAAGGTTTTTCTGCACCTGGAGAACATCTCCATAGAGTTGTCCAGGTACACATCTGCACAACAAAATAACAGAAAATTTGGAGAAGGTGTTTTGCTCCAGAGCATCTATTGGCCGGAGTTGGTGTAACCACTACGAATTGTTTCTAGATTGGTGACAAACAGAAGGTATCTGGAAGCCAATTTTGAACTCGGTAACTTTTGTCACAGAAATAACTTTATTTTAGTAAATTCTATACTGCGCTAACATTTATTTGCGCCAGTGTTTGTAAAAAACACAACAAATGCTTGAATTCAGTTGACTATTCTCACGCTTACTTTAGTTGGAGCTGTACCAATTACACCTAGCTGATAGGGTACTATTTTGATGCACACAGCAGTTAAGTGCTTTGATTAGGCACGCCATTACAAGTTTTTTTTTAATTTGGCTTTTCTAGCTACGCCACTGCTTATATAGATGTAGTCATTTTAAAAAGTTTTGTAAATAAATTACAACAAATTCAATAAACCAAATTTGATTTTGATTTTATTTATTTTGACAATTTACATAAAATAATCAAACTCAAACTTTTTCTTTTTAAGTTATTGGAAAAATATATTATTTAAGGTTTTCAATTTGCAAATGTTTAAAATTATTTATTTTTAATTACAAACGTAATTAAATCTGTCCTAAATTTGGAATCTGCAAACTCATTTCGACAAAAATAAAAGTATTACCCATTCACCTACACCTACACTTCTACCTCCACACACCCCATACACACATTCGGTATTTTGATAGAGAAAAAGCGTTAGATAGAGTGAGAGAGATGAATTTCCTTGGGGACTCAGCATCAGGGACACGTCTGTGCAGATAAGTCCATCCCGCTTCAAAAGGATCTCTCGTGCAAGTTCTTGAATAGTGCCGCCCCCGAGGGAATAAATACTCTGTAGGTCCTTTTATAATTTGATTCACAACACACATACAGGGAGAAGTGAACCGAACGTACGAGACAATCTCACTCTCACCCCCCCCAGAAACGGGTGGATGGATGCAAAAGGGCGGAAGGGGGGATGAACTCATCTGGAGGTACTCGATCAGGGGTTGGGAGATGAAGATAACGCCAAAACACTCCACCCACCCCTCGACACCGCCACCGTATAGATTTTTACGCGGCTCTATCTTTTGACACAATGAAAAGAGAAAAATAAAATCGATTACAAAATATTATAATATTATTTCTGTCTCCACCTCCAACTAGAATCAATTAAATTCAGTAATCTCCCGTGAAATTCGCTCCTTTCGCAATTCCGCGACAGTCGCCGCGGACCAGAGCCTCTGTTTACATTTAAAGCGCACGTTCATTTATTAACAATTCCAACCGATCCGGATGGATGTCGGTCGGTCGGGGCGACAGAAAAAAATCAAATAAAATGAGATTGCGATGGAAAAGAATATGCCAATAACGAAATGAAGAAATAATGATTTCACGGACTATATAAATATCGCCAATTCGAGGCATTTGCCATTGTCGGGATGGCAGTTTTATTACCAGCGCGCACGGTCCCCGACACTCGTAAAATTTTAATTGATGCCAATGTTAAATTATAATTGGTAGAACGTATATCGATGGGTCGATTGGTCCACCGATCGCACGGTCCATGGGTTGAAGAGATGCGGTCTTAATTAACTATAACCAGACTGGGTAATTGAGATATTTTCAATTTGATTTTTTAAGAAATAAATTGGAGATTTTTTTTTTTTTACTACAGCCCTTCTTCTCACTCAAACAGTTCAACGTTTCTTCTAATTGGCATTGCGTTGCCACCTCTCACACATTACTAAACATAAACTGTTTAATAGTTACTGTGATTTTATGTAAATTGATGCTAGGCACACTGATGATGGATGCATACCTTGAAACACTAATGTATGTGTTTCTCTGTGGGTGATTTACATTAAATCATTTATTAAATTTAAGTGTTTACATGTTAAGGTTATGAAAATATTGTGACACATTAAACAATAAATTATTAGATACCAAAACAATGGAAAAAAGCGAGCTGTACTGAACCGACTCAAACGGAAAGCAGAGAAGGCAAGTTGAAGCGGCGCGGGAAAAGAATACAACAGTTTTTCTTTTGCAGTGATATGATGTGGTTGTATAAATTGGCAGCGGATGACGGTTTGGTCACAAGCAGCTTTTTTTTGTTCCAAAAACCGATTTTTTAAGACTTACTTTTGTGTTACTACTTCACAATTCTTTTAAATATGTACCTAAAACCACAAATACATACTACCATAAAGGAGGCCGTTTCAGATTGAAAGTGTGTTTAATTAATTAATACACAACGTAGATGCTCGGTGGGTGGTTGTGTGGCTGAGCATTCTATTGCTTAAGACAAATTAGTAAAAGAAAGTCTAACACGTTCTTTTTTTAGATAACAAAATTAAGTTCCTAATTTTTACTTTTACAAGGCCATCATCGGACGGTGATTCAAACAAGTATAAGAAATTATAAACTGCAAAGATTTTTGGGTAAAATTGAATTTTTATTCAGATGCATTATAAGCCACCAATTACTTTTGATTAGTAATATAATATTTATTTAAATTAATATTGATTTATAGCAAACTTTACTAAAATCCCAATTGAATTGATTCTTTATATTTTCATGTTAAAATTGCAATGAAAATAAATGCTAGGGCACCGCCACCGAAAAAGTTTATTTCCATTAGAAATTAGTTTACATCTCTGCATGAATGCCCTCTCATTATGCTTTGTTTTTAAAACGTGCTACACATTTGAGCACCAGATTTTTTAAATATTTACGTCGTCGTGCGTTTCGCGTTTTTGATGTCGCCATAAAAATACTGGGCTGCCATCTCCGCCAATTATCTAAACATTCTGTCAACGCGACGGGGGCCTCGCTCGCTCGCGGCTATACACTCAAATAAAATCCACACACAAAACATTTCTGTATGTATTTTATTTTCGGGAAGAGGCTGCCATAACAAATCTGTTATGCCATAATTTCGCAAGATTTATATTCGCATGCCGACCGAACGAACAAGTAAATTCTGTACGGCTTGTGTTAACTGGTGATGTGCACATGTAGTGGCGGCTAACTAGACATGTGTGAGTTATGCCGTGCCTTGATTTGTACTAATTATATGTTAATTATCAAGACGGGATGTGGAAATGGGCCGTGCAGTCGTGATGCTGCAAGCAATGGGACACTTGTTCGCATACGCCACTGAGACCCTTCTATTTTAATTAATTCTTCATAATGTTTCTAATATGGCCAGATTAAAAATATTAGTACCACCATTAAAATTCTCAAGCCTGTATAGAAAAAGTAATTTAAAATTCACACATTCTAGTCGATTATGCTTAATTATTCCAGAAAAGGCGGAACTCCTTCCTCATTGCCGCGTTATGTTTTTATTGTTATTACATTTTATTATTATAATTTTATTGTGT
Source organism: Tachinus rufipes (assembly GCA_963932245.1). Classification (NCBI taxonomy): domain Eukaryota; kingdom Metazoa; phylum Arthropoda; class Insecta; order Coleoptera; family Staphylinidae; genus Tachinus; species Tachinus rufipes. The sequence goes on along the minus strand of OZ010748.1, from coordinate 87,061,757 downwards.
TCACGCCGAATTTTGTAATCGCAATCCTCTTCACCCTTTAAAGGTGCGCAGCAGCTTGAGGAAACGCGCTTTATTAGATGAATTAATTTTGCATACTAAGTTTTTTTTTTCTTTTTTGTTTCAGATCATCAGTGCAAATTGGAATTTTGAGATTCGAATGGTGTGTAGGTAATATACCTAAGCGGTTAATGTCAGTGTCGGTCGTGTCGGTAATGCAGAAAGCACATCAATCAGTTACCGGACACATTCCTGTGGCATCGTAAAACCGCAGCCGGCAGCTCTCCAACCTTTAAACCTCCCATAGCCTAAGGGATCCCATTCTGCAGAAATGGAATATTTATTTTAATTTCTAACATATTCATAAATAATCAAGTTAACAAATAAAAAGTTAAATTAGTTTTTTATAATAAGTAGTGTAGTTGATGGATAGATTTTTTGCAAAAAATCAAATGTTTGACAGTAAGCTCTTACTAAACAATTGTTTGACCAGTTATTACTTTTGATAACGTTTTTAGAGTAACATTTAAGAAAGTAATATGAAGTTTGAGTTGAGAAAAACCAGGAGTTAAACAAGAAGAGTAAGCAATTTATAAAATTGTAAGATTACTTTATAGCAATACCATTTAATGTTTATCTTTTTAATAATAGTAATTAGAGTAATGTCTATTAGTATAAAGTTGCTTAGAATAGATCACAATCTACTGTATACATATGTGTATAAATATAATTCATAATTTACCTTAATCATATAATTTACTGTCAACTTTCATATATGTAATTTTTTACAAATAATTTAATAAATGAAATTATAAAATTGAAATTTAAACGTCTTTAAATGTACTTAACCTATTCCCATATTTCTTACAGTTTTAAGAAAAAAATAATGTTTCCATAATTTTTGCCACTTTTGATGACAAGATTTAAAAATGTTAGGTTTGTATCAGGATCACATAAACGCGAGGAGATGTTTGGACATGCTATAACTCCGTTCCCTGCAATCCAATTTTTTTTTTTAATATTTTGTCCATGATCTAGAGAGTAACCAGAGTCACTCCTGCTATTTTAATGAATTTTGGATAAAATTTTAATTTTAACAATTTTTGCCACTTTTGTTGAAAAGGTTTCAAATTGTTAGGTTTGTATCAGGATCACATAAGCGCTAGGAGATGTTTGGACATGCCGTAACTCTGTTCCCTGTAATCCTATATTTTTTTAATATTTTTCTCATGATTTAGAGAGTATCAAGAGTCGCTCCTGCTATTTTAATAAATTTTTAATAAAATTTCAACAATGTTTGCCACTTTTGTTGAATAGGTTTGAAATTGTTAGGTTTGTATCAGGATCACATAAGCGCTAAGAGATGTTCGGACATGCTGTAACTCCGTTCTTTGCAATCCAATAATTTTTTAAATATTTTTCTCATGATTTAGAAAGTATCAAGAGTCACTTCTGATATTTTAATGAATTTTAAATAAAATTTTAATTTCAACAATCTTCGCCACTTTTGTAGAAAAGGTTTGAAAATGTTGGGTTTGTATCAGGATCACAGAAACGCGAGGAGGTGCTCGGATATGCGGTAACTTTGTTCTTTGCAGTACAATATTTTTTTAAATATTTTTTTCATGATCTAGAGAGTAACCAGGGTCACTCCTGCTATATTAATGAATTTTGAATAAAATTTTAATTTCAACAATCTTTACCACTTTTGTTGAATAGGTTTGAAATTGTTAGGTTTGTATCAGGATCACATAAACGCGAGGAGATCTTCGACATGCTGTAACTCCGTTCCCTGCAGTCCGATTAAAAAACTAATATTTTTTCCATAATCTAGGACCTAATTAAAGCCATTTTAGAGAGTTTTAATAATTTTGAAGCAATTTTAAAATTTTATTTAAATGTTGCAATTTGTCTAAAAAGTTTAGTTTACTTAGGTTTGTATCAGGATCACATAAACGCGAGGAGATCTTCGACATGCTGTAACTCCGTTCCCTGCAGTCCGATTAAAAAACTAATATTTTTCCCATAATCTAGGGACTAATTAAAGCCATTTTAGAGAGTTTTATCAATTTTGGAGCAATTTTAAAATTTTATAAAAATTTTGCAATTTGTTTGAAAAGTTTAGTTTACTTAGGTTTGTATCAGGATCACATAAACGCGAGGAGATCTTCGACATGCTGTAACTCCGTTCCCTGCAGTCCGATTAAAAAACTAATATTTTTCCCATAATCTAGGGACTAATTAAAGCCATTTTAGAGAGTTTCAGAAATTTTGAAGCAATTTTAAAATTTTATTTAAATGTTGCAATTTGTCTAAAAAGTTTAGGTTACTTAGGTTTGTATCAGGATCACATAAACGCGAGGAGATCTTCGACATGCTGTAACTCCGTTCCTTGCAGTCCGATTAAAAAACTAATATTTTTCCCATAATCTAGGGACTAATTAAAGCCATTTTAGAGAGTTTCAATAATTTTGAAGCAATTTTAAAATTTTATAAAAATTTTGCAATTTGTTTGAAAAGTTTAGTTTACTTAGGTTTGTATCAGGATCACATAAACGCGAGGAGATCTTCAACATGCTGTAACTCCGTTCCCTGCAGTCCGATTAAAAAACTAATATTTTTCCCATAATCTAGGGACTAATTAAAGCCATTTTAGAGAGTTTCAATAATTTTAAAGCAATTTTAAAATTTTATAAAAATTTTGCAATTTGTTTGAAAAGTTTAGTTTACTTAGGTTTGTATCAGGATCACATAAACGCGAGGAGATCTTCGACATGCTGTAACTCCGTTCCCTGCAGTCCGATTAAAAAACTAATATTTTTCCCTTAATCTAGGGACTAATTAAAGCCATTTTAGGGAGTTTTATTAATTTTGGAGCAATTTTAAAATTTTATAAAAATTTTGCAATTTGTTTGAAAAGTTTAGTTTACTTAGGTTTGTATCAGGATCACATAAACGCGAGGAGATCTTCGACATGCTGTAACTCCGTTCCCTGCAGTCCGATTAAAAAACTAATATTTTTCCCATAATCTAGGGACTAATTAAAGCCATTTTAGAGAGTTTTATTAATTTTGGAGCAATTTTAAAATTTTATAAAAATTTTGCAATTTGTTTGAAAAGTTTAGTTTACTTAGGTTTGTATCAGGATCACATAAACGCAAGGAGATCTTCGACATGCTGTAACTCCGTTCCCTGCAGTCCGATTAAAAAACTAATATTTTTCCCATAATCTAGGGACTAATTAAAGCCATTTTAGAGAGTTTCAATAATTTTGAAGCAATTTTAAAATTTTATTTAAATGTTGCAATTTGTCTAAAAAGTTTAGTTTACTTAGGTTTGTATCAGGATCACATAAACGCGAGGAGATCTTCGACATGCTGTAACTCCGTTCCCTGCAGTCTGATTAAAAAACTAATATTTTTCCCATAATCTAGGGACTAATTAAAGCCATTTTAGAAAGTTTTATTAATTTTGGAGCAAATTTAAAATTTTATAAAAATTTTACAATTTGTTTGAAAAGTTTAGTTTACTTAGGTTTGTATCAGGATTACAAAAACGCGAGGAGATCTTCGACATGCTGTAACTCCGTTCCCTGCAGTCCGATTAAAAAACTAATATTTTTCCCATAATCTAGGGACTAATTAAAGCCATTTTAGAGAGTTTCAATAATTTTGAAGCAATTTTAAAATTTTATTTAAATGTTGCAATTTGTCTAAAAAGTTTAGTTTACTTAGGTTTGTATCAGGATCACATAAACGCGAGGAGATCTTCGACATGCTGTAACTCCGTTCCCTGCAGTCCGATTAAAAAACTAATATTTTTCCCATAATCTAGAGACCAATTAAAGCCATTTTAGAGAGTTTCAATAATTTTGGAGCAATTTTAAAATATTATATAAATGTCGCAGTTTGTCTAAAAAGTTTAGTTTACTTAGGTTTGTATCAGGATCACATAAACGCGAGGAGATCTTGGACATGCTGTAACTCCGTTCCCTGCAGTCCGATTAAAAAACTAATATTTTTCCCATAATCTAGGGACTAATTAAAGCCATTTTAGAGAGTTTTATTAATTTTGGAGCAATTTTAAAATTTTATAAAAATTTTGCAATTTGTTTGAAAAGTTTAGTTTACTTAGGTTTGTATCAGGATCACATAAACGCGAGGAGATCTTTGACATGCTGTAACTCCGTTCCCTGCAGTCCGATTAAAAAACTAATATTTTTCGCATAATCTAGAGACCAATTAAAGCCATTTTAGAGAGTTTCAATAATTTTGAAGCAATTTTAAAATTTTATTTAAATGTTGCAATTTGTCTAAAAAGTTTAGTTTACTTAGGTTTGTATCAGGATCACATAAACGCGAGGAGATCTTCGACATGCTGTAACTCCGTTCCCTGCAGTCCGATTAAAAAACTAATATTTTTCCCATAATCTAGAGACCAATTAAAGCCATTTTAGAGAGTTTCAATAATTTTGGAGCAATTTTAAAATATTATATAAATGTCGCAGTTTGTCTAAAAAGTTTAGTTTACTTAGGTTTGTATCAGGATCACATAAACGCGAGGAGATCTTCGACATGCTGTAACTCCGTTCCCTGCAGTCCGATTAAAAAACTAATATTTTTCCCATAATCTAGGGACTAATTAAAGCCATTTTAGAGAGTTTTATTAATTTTGGAGCAATTTTAAAATTTTATAAAAATTTTGCAATTTGTTTGAAAAGTTTAGTTTACTTAGGTTTGTATCAGGATCACATAAACGCGAGGAGATCTTCGACATGCTGTAACTCCGTTCCCTGCAGTCCGATTAAAAAACTAATATTTTTCCCATAATCTAGGACCTAATTAAAGCCATTTTAGAGAGTTTCAATAATTTTGAAGCAATTTTAAAATTTTATTTAAATGTTGCAATTTGTCTAAAAAGTTTAGTTTACTTAGGTTTGTATCAGGATCACATAAACGCGAGGAGATCTTTAACATGCTGTAACTCCGTTCCCTGCAGTCCGATTAAAAAACTAATATTTTTCCCATAATCTAGGGACTAATTAAAGCCATTTTAGAGAGTTTCAATAATTTTGAAGCAATTTTAAAATTTTATTTAAATGTTGCAATTTGTCTAAAAAGTTTAGTTTACTTAAGTTTGTATCAGGATCACATAAACGCGAGGAGATCTTGGACATGTTGTAACTCCGTTCCCTGCAGTCCGATTAAAAAATTACAATTTTTCCCATAATCTAGAGACCAATTAAAGCCATTTTCGAGAGTTTCATTAATTTTGGAGCAATTTTAAAATTTTATAAAAATTTTGCAATTTGTTTGAAAAGTTTAGTTTACTTAGGTTTGTATCAGGATCACATAAACGCGAGGAGATCTTCGACATGCTGTAACTCCGTTCCCTGCAGTCCGATTAAAAAACTAATATTTTTCCCATAATCTAGGGACTAATTAAAGCCATTTTAGAGAGTTTCAATAATTTTGAAGCAATTTTAAAATTTTATTTAAATGTTGCAATTTGTCTAAAAAGTTTAGTTTACTTAGGTTTGTATCAGGATCACATAAACGCGAGGAGATCTTTGACATGCTGTAACTCCGTTCCCTGCAGTCCGATTAAAAAACTAATATTTTTCCCATAATCTAGGGACTAATTAAAGCCATTTTAGAGAGTTTCAATAATTTTGAAGCAATTTTAAAATTTTATTTAAATGTTGCAATTTGTCTAAAAAGTTTAGTTTACTTAAGTTTGTATCAGGATCACATAAACGCGAGGAGATCTTGGACATGTTGTAACTCCGTTCCCTGCAGTCCGATTAAAAAATTACAATTTTTCCCATAATCTAGAGACCAATTAAAGCCATTTTCGAGAGTTTCATTAATTTTGGAGCAATTTTAAAATTTTATAAAAATTTTGCAATTTGTTTGAAAAGTTTAGTTTACTTAGGTTTGTATCAGGATCACATAAACGCGAGGAGATCTTCGACATGCTGTAACTCCGTTCCCTGCAGTCCGATTAAAAAACTAATATTTTTCCCATAATCTAGGGACTAATTAAAGCCATTTTAGAGAGTTTCAATAATTTTAAAGCAATTTTAAAATTTTATTTAAATGTTGCAATTTGTCTAAAAAGTTTAGTTTACTTAAGTTTGTATCAGGATCACATAAACGCGAGGAGATCTTGGACATGTTGTAACTCCGTTCCCTGCAGTCCGATTAAAAAATTACAATTTTTCCCATAATCTAGAGACCAATTAAAGCCATTTTCGAGAGTTTTATTAATTTTGGAGCAATTTTAAAATTTTATAAAAATTTTGCAATTTGTTTGAAAAGTTTAGTTTACTTAGGTTTGTATCAGGATCACATAAACGCGAGGAGGTCTTCGACATGCTGTAACTCCGTTCCCTGCAGTCCGATTAAAAAACTAATATTTTTCCCATAATCTAGGGACTAATTAAAGCCATTTTAGAGAGTTTCAATAATTTTGAAGCAATTTTAAAATTTTATTTAAATGTTGCAATTTGTCTAAAAAGTTTAGTTTACTTAGGTTTGTATCAGGATCACATAAACGCGAGGAGATCTTCGACATGCTGTAACTCCGTTCCCTGCAGTCCGATTAAAAAACTAATATTTTTCCCATAATCTAGGGACTAATTAAAGCCATTTTAGAGAGTTTCAATAATTTTGAAGCAATTTTAAAATTTTATTTAAATGTTGCAATTTGTCTAAAAAGTTTAGTTTACTTAGGTTTGTATCAGGATCACATAAACGCGAGGAGATCTTCGACATGCTGTAACTCCGTTCCCTGCAGTCCGATTAAAAAACTAATATTTTTCCCATAATCTAGGGACTAATTAAAGCCATTTTAGAGAGTTTCAATAATTTTGAAGCAATTTTAAAATTTTATTTAAATGTTGCAATTTGTCTAAAAAGTTTAGTTTACTTAAGTTTGTATCAGGATCACATAAACGCGAGGAGATCTTGGACATGTTGTAACTCCGTTCCCTGCAGTCCGATTAAAAAATTACAATTTTTCCCATAATCTAGAGACCAATTAAAGCCATTTTCGAGAGTTTCATTAATTTTGGAGCAATTTTAAAATTTTATAAAAATTTTGCAATTTGTTTGAAAAGTTTAGTTTACTTAGGTTTGTATCAGGATCACATAAACGCGAGGAGATCTTCGACATGCTGTAACTCCGTTCCCTGCAGTCCGATTAAAAAACTAATATTTTTCCCATAATCTAGGGACTAATTAAAGCCATTTTAGAGAGTTTCAATAATTTTGAAGCAATTTTAAAATTTTATTTAAATGTTGCAATTTGTCTAAAAAGTTTAGTTTACTTAGGTTTGTATCAGGATCACATAAACGCGAGGAGATCTTCGACATGCTGTAACTCCGTTCCCTGCAGTCCGATTAAAAAACTAATATTTTTCCCATAATCTAGGGACTAATTAAAGCCATTTTAGAGAGTTTCAATAATTTTGAAGCAATTTTAAAATTTTATTTAAATGTTGCAATTTGTCTAAAAAGTTTAGTTTACTTAGGTTTGTATCAGGATCACATAAACGCGAGGAGATCTTCGACATGCTGTAACTCCGTTCCCTGCAGTCCGATTAAAAAACTAATATTTTTCCCATAATCTAGGGACTAATTAAAGCCATTTTAGAGAGTTTCAATAATTTTGAAGCAATTTTAAAATTTTATTTAAATGTTGCAATTTGTCTAAAAAGTTTAGTTTACTTAGGTTTGTATCAGGATCACATAAACGCGAGGAGATCTTTGACATGCTGTAACTCCGTTCCCTGCAGTCCGATTAAAAAACTAATATTTTTCCCATAATCTAGGGACTAATTAAAGCCATTTTAGAGAGTTTCAATAATTTTGAAGCAATTTTAAAATTTTATTTAAATGTTGCAATTTGTCTAAAAAGTTTAGTTTACTTAAGTTTGTATCAGGATCACATAAACGCGAGGAGATCTTGGACATGTTGTAACTCCGTTCCCTGCAGTCCGATTAAAAAATTACAATTTTTCCCATAATCTAGAGACCAATTAAAGCCATTTTCGAGAGTTTCATTAATTTTGGAGCAATTTTAAAATTTTATAAAAATTTTGCAATTTGTTTGAAAAGTTTAGTTTACTTAGGTTTGTATCAGGATCACATAAACGCGAGGAGATCTTCGACATGCTGTAACTCCGTTCCCTGCAGTCCGATTAAAAAACTAATATTTTTCCCATAATCTAGGGACTAATTAAAGCCATTTTAGAGAGTTTCAATAATTTTGAAGCAATTTTAAAATTTTATTTAAATGTTGCAATTTGTCTAAAAAGTTTAGTTTACTTAAGTTTGTATCAGGATCACATAAACGCGAGGAGATCTTGGACATGTTGTAACTCCGTTCCCTGCAGTCCGATTAAAAAATTACAATTTTTCCCATAATCTAGAGACCAATTAAAGCCATTTTCGAGAGTTTTATTAATTTTGGAGCAATTTTAAAATTTTATAAAAATTTTGCAATTTGTTTGAAAAGTTTAGTTTACTTAGGTTTGTATCAGGATCACATAAACGCGAGGAGGTCTTCGACATGCTGTAACTCCGTTCCCTGCAGTCCGATTAAAAAACTAATATTTTTCCCATAATCTAGGGACTAATTAAAGCCATTTTAGAGAGTTTCAATAATTTTGAAGCAATTTTAAAATTTTATTTAAATGTTGCAATTTGTCTAAAAAGTTTAGTTTACTTAGGTTTGTATCAGGATCACATAAACGCGAGGAGATCTTCGACATGCTGTAACTCCGTTCCCTGCAGTCCGATTAAAAAACTAATATTTTTCCCATAATCTAGGGACTAATTAAAGCCATTTTAGAGAGTTTCAATAATTTTGAAGCAATTTTAAAATTTTATTTAAATGTTGCAATTTGTCTAAAAAGTTTAGTTTACTTAGGTTTGTATCAGGATCACATAAACGCGAGGAGATCTTCGACATGCTGTAACTCCGTTCCCTGCAGTCCGATTAAAAAACTAATATTTTTCCCATAATCTAGGGACTAATTAAAGCCATTTTAGAGAGTTTCAATAATTTTGAAGCAATTTTAAAATTTTATTTAAATGTTGCAATTTGTCTAAAAAGTTTAGTTTACTTAAGTTTGTATCAGGATCACATAAACGCGAGGAGATCTTGGACATGTTGTAACTCCGTTCCCTGCAGTCCGATTAAAAAATTACAATTTTTCCCATAATCTAGAGACCAATTAAAGCCATTTTCGAGAGTTTCATTAATTTTGGAGCAATTTTAAAATTTTATAAAAATTTTGCAATTTGTTTGAAAAGTTTAGTTTACTTAGGTTTGTATCAGGATCACATAAACGCGAGGAGATCTTCGACATGCTGTAACTCCGTTCCCTGCAGTCCGATTAAAAAACTAATATTTTTCCCATAATCTAGGGACTAATTAAAGCCATTTTAGAGAGTTTCAATAATTTTGAAGCAATTTTAAAATTTTATTTAAATGTTGCAATTTGTCTAAAAAGTTTAGTTTACTTAGGTTTGTATCAGGATCACATAAACGCGAGGAGATCTTCGACATGCTGTAACTCCGTTCCCTGCAGTCCGATTAAAAAACTAATATTTTTCCCATAATCTAGGGACTAATTAAAGCCATTTTAGGGAGTTTCAATAATTTTGAAGCAATTTTAAAATTTTATTTAAATGTTGCAATTTGTCTAAAAAGTTTAGTTTACTTAGGTTTGTATCAGGATCACATAAACGCGAGGAGATCTTCGACATGCTGTAACTCCGTTCCCTGCAGTCCGATTAAAAAACTAATATTTTTCCCATAATCTAGGGACTAATTAAAGCCATTTTAGAGAGTTTCATTAATTTTGGAGCAATTTTAAAATTTTATAAAAATTTTGCAATTTGTTTGAAAAGTTTAGTTTACTTAGGTTTGTATCAGGATCACATAAACGCGAGGAGATCTTCGACATGCTGTAACTCCGTTCCCTGCAGTCCGATTAAAAAACTAATATTTTTCCCATAATCTAGGGACTAATTAAAGCCATTTTAGAGAGTTTCATTAATTTTGGAGCAATTTTAAAATTTTATAAAAATTTTGCAATTTGTTTGAAAAGTTTAGTTTACTTAGGTTTGTATCAGGATCACATAAACGCGAGGAGATCTTCGACATGCTGTAACTCCGTTCCCTGCAGTCCGATTAAAAAACTAATATTTTTCCCATAATCTAGGGACTAATTAAAGCCATTTTAGAGAGTTTCAATAATTTTGAAGCAATTTTAAAATTTTATTTAAATGTTGCAATTTGTCTAAAAAGTTTAGTTTACTTAAGTTTGTATCAGGATCACATAAACGCGAGGAGATCTTGGACATGTTGTAACTCCGTTCCCTGCAGTCCGATTAAAAAATTACAATTTTTCCCATAATCTAGAGACCAATTAAAGCCATTTTCGAGAGTTTCATTAATTTTGGAGCAATTTTAAAATTTTATAAAAATTTTGCAATTTGTTTGAAAAGTTTAGTTTACTTAGGTTTGTATCAGAATCACATAAACGCGAGGAGATCTTCGACATGCTGTAACTCCGTTCCCTGCAGTCCGATTAAAAAACTAATATTTTTCCCATAATCTAGGGACTAATTAAAGCCATTTTAGAGAGTTTCAATAATTTTGAAGCAATTTTAAAATTTTATTTAAATGTTGCAATTTGTCTAAAAAGTTTAGTTTACTTAGGTTTGTATCAGGATCACATAAACGCGAGGAGATCTTTGACATGCTGTAACTCCGTTCCCTGCAGTCCGATTAAAAAACTAATATTTTTCCCATAATCTAGGGACTAATTAAAGCCATTTTAGAGAGTTTCAATAATTTTGAAGCAATTTTAAAATTTTATTTAAATGTTGCAATTTGTCTAAAAAGTTTAGTTTACTTAGGTTTGTATCAGGATCACATAAACGCGAAGAGATCTTCGACATGCTGTAACTCCGTTCCCTGCAGTCCGATTAAAAAACTAATATTTTTCCCATAATCTAGGGACTAATTAAAGCCATTTTAGAGAGTTTCATTAATTTTGGAGCAATTTTAAAATTTTATATAAATGTCGCAATTTGTCTAAAAAGTTTAGTTTACTTAGGTTTGTATCAGGATCACATAAACGCGAGGAGATCTTCGACATGCTGTAACTCCGTTCCCTGCAGTCCGATTAAAAAACTAATATTTTTCCCATAATCTAGGGACTAATTAAAGCCATTTTAGAGAGTTTCAATAATTTTGAAGCAATTTTAAAATTTTATTTAAATGTTGCAATTTGTCTAAAAAGTTTAGTTTACTTAGGTTTGTATCAGGATCACATAAACGCGAGGAGATCTTCGACATGCTGTAACTCCGTTCCCTGCAGTCCGATTAAAAAACTAATATTTTTCCCATAATCTAGGGACTAATTAAAGCCATTTTAGAGAGTTTCATTAATTTTGGAGCAATTTTAAAATTTTATAAAAATTTTGCAATTTGTTTGAAAAGTTTAGTTTACTTAGGTTTGTATCAGGATCACATAAACGCGAGGAGATCTTCGACATGCTGTAACTCCGTTCCCTGCAGTCCGATTAAAAAACTAATATTTTTCCCATAATCTAGGGACTAATTAAAGCCATTTTAGAGAGTTTCAATAATTTTGAAGCAATTTTAAAATTTTATTTAAATGTTGCAATTTGTCTAAAAAGTTTAGTTTACTTAGGTTTGTATCAGGATCACATAAACGCGAGGAGATCTTCGACATGCTGTAACTCCGTTCCCTGCAGTCCGATTAAAAAACTAATATTTTTCCCATAATCTAGGGACTAATTAAAGCCATTTTAGAGAGTTTCATTAATTTTGGAGCAATTTTAAAATTTTATAAAAATTTTGCAATTTGTTTGAAAAGTTTAGTTTACTTAGGTTTGTATCAGGATCACATAAACGCGAGGAGATCTTCGACATGCTGTAACTCCGTTCCCTGCAGTCCGATTAAAAAACTAATATTTTTCCCATAATCTAGGGACTAATTAAAGCCATTTTAGAGAGTTTCATTAATTTTGGAGCAATTTTAAAATTTTATAAAAATTTTGCAATTTGTTTGAAAAGTTTAGTTTACTTAGGTTTGTATCAGGATCACATAAACGCGAGGAGATCTTCGACATGCTGTAACTCCGTTCCCTGCAGTCCGATTAAAAAATTACAATTTTTCCCATAATCTAGAGACCAATTAAAGCCATTTTCGAGAGTTTCATTAATTTTGGAGCAATTTTAAAATTTTATAAAAATTTTGCAATTTGTTTGAAAAGTTTAGTTTACTTAGGTTTGTATCAGGATCACATAAACGCGAGGAGATCTTCGACATGCTGTAACTCCGTTCCCTGCAGTCCGATTAAAAAACTAATATTTTTCCCATAATCTAGGGACTAATTAAAGCCATTTTAGAGAGTTTCAATAATTTTGAAGCAATTTTAAAATTTTATTTAAATGTTGCAATTTGTCTAAAAAGTTTAGTTTACTTAAGTTTGTATCAGGATCACATAAACGCGAGGAGATCTTGGACATGTTGTAACTCCGTTCCCTGCAGTCCGATTAAAAAATTACAATTTTTCCCATAATCTAGAGACCAATTAAAGCCATTTTCGAGAGTTTTATTAATTTTGGAGCAATTTTAAAATTTTATAAAAATTTTGCAATTTGTTTGAAAAGTTTAGTTTACTTAGGTTTGTATCAGGATCACATAAACGCGAGGAGGTCTTCGACATGCTGTAACTCCGTTCCCTGCAGTCCGATTAAAAAACTAATATTTTTCCCATAATCTAGGGACTAATTAAAGCCATTTTAGAGAGTTTCAATAATTTTGAAGCAATTTTAAAATTTTATTTAAATGTTGCAATTTGTCTAAAAAGTTTAGTTTACTTAGGTTTGTATCAGGATCACATAAACGCGAGGAGATCTTCGACATGCTGTAACTCCGTTCCCTGCAGTCCGATTAAAAAACTAATATTTTTCCCATAATCTAGGGACTAATTAAAGCCATTTTAGAGAGTTTCAATAATTTTGGAGCAATTTTAAAATTTTATTTAAATGTTGCAATTTGTCTAAAAAGTTTAGTTTACTTAAGTTTGTATCAGGATCACATAAACGCGAGGAGATCTTGGACATGTTGTAACTCCGTTCCCTGCAGTCCGATTAAAAAATTACAATTTTTCCCATAATCTAGAGACCAATTAAAGCCATTTTCGAGAGTTTTATTAATTTTGGAGCAATTTTAAAATTTTATAAAAATTTTGCAATTTGTTTGAAAAGTTTAGTTTACTTAGGTTTGTATCAGGATCACATAAACGCGAGGAGGTCTTCGACATGCTGTAACTCCGTTCCCTGCAGTCCGATTAAAAAACTAATATTTTTCCCATAATCTAGGGACTAATTAAAGCCATTTTAGAGAGTTTCAATAATTTTGAAGCAATTTTAAAATTTTATTTAAATGTTGCAATTTGTCTAAAAAGTTTAGTTTACTTAGGTTTGTATCAGGATCACATAAACGCGAGGAGATCTTCGACATGCTGTAACTCCGTTCCCTGCAGTCCGATTAAAAAACTAATATTTTTCCCATAATCTAGGGACTAATTAAAGCCATTTTAGAGAGTTTCAATAATTTTGAAGCAATTTTAAAATTTTATTTAAATGTTGCAATTTGTCTAAAAAGTTTAGTTTACTTAGGTTTGTATCAGGATCACATAAACGCGAGGAGATCTTCGACATGCTGTAACTCCGTTCCCTGCAGTCCGATTAAAAAACTAATATTTTTCCCATAATCTAGGGACTAATTAAAGCCATTTTAGAGAGTTTCAATAATTTTGAAGCAATTTTAAAATTTTATTTAAATGTTGCAATTTGTCTAAAAAGTTTAGTTTACTTAAGTTTGTATCAGGATCACATAAACGCGAGGAGATCTTGGACATGTTGTAACTCCGTTCCCTGCAGTCCGATTAAAAAATTACAATTTTTCCCATAATCTAGAGACCAATTAAAGCCATTTTCGAGAGTTTCATTAATTTTGGAGCAATTTTAAAATTTTATAAAAATTTTGCAATTTGTTTGAAAAGTTTAGTTTACTTAGGTTTGTATCAGGATCACATAAACGCGAGGAGATCTTCGACATGCTGTAACTCCGTTCCCTGCAGTCCGATTAAAAAACTAATATTTTTCCCATAATCTAGGGACTAATTAAAGCCATTTTAGAGAGTTTCAATAATTTTGAAGCAATTTTAAAATTTTATTTAAATGTTGCAATTTGTCTAAAAAGTTTAGTTTACTTAGGTTTGTATCAGGATCACATAAACGCGAGGAGATCTTCGACATGCTGTAACTCCGTTCCCTGCAGTCCGATTAAAAAACTAATATTTTTCCCATAATCTAGGGACTAATTAAAGCCATTTTAGAAAGTTTCAATAATTTTGAAGCAATTTTAAAATTTTATTTAAATGTTGCAATTTGTCTAAAAAGTTTAGTTTACTTAGGTTTGTATCAGGATCACATAAACGCGAGGAGATCTTTGACATGCTGTAACTCCGTTCCCTGCAGTCCGATTAAAAAACTAATATTTTTCCCATAATCTAGGGACTAATTAAAGCCATTTTAGAGAGTTTCAATAATTTTGAAGCAATTTTAAAATTTTATTTAAATGTTGCAATTTGTCTAAAAAGTTTAGTTTACTTAAGTTTGTATCAGGATCACATAAACGCGAGGAGATCTTGGACATGTTGTAACTCCGTTCCCTGCAGTCCGATTAAAAAATTACAATTTTTCCCATAATCTAGAGACCAATTAAAGCCATTTTCGAGAGTTTCATTAATTTTGGAGCAATTTTAAAATTTTATAAAAATTTTGCAATTTGTTTGAAAAGTTTAGTTTACTTAGGTTTGTATCAGGATCACATAAACGCGAGGAGATCTTCGACATGCTGTAACTCCGTTCCCTGCAGTCCGATTAAAAAACTAATATTTTTCCCATAATCTAGGGACTAATTAAAGCCATTTTAGAGAGTTTCAATAATTTTGAAGCAATTTTAAAATTTTATTTAAATGTTGCAATTTGTCTAAAAAGTTTAGTTTACTTAGGTTTGTATCAGGATCACATAAACGCGAGGAGATCTTCGACATGCTGTAACTCCGTTCCCTGCAGTCCGATTAAAAAACTAATATTTTTCCCATAATCTAGGGACTAATTAAAGCCATTTTAGAGAGTTTCAATAATTTTGAAGCAATTTTAAAATTTTATTTAAATGTTGCAATTTGTCTAAAAAGTTTAGTTTACTTAGGTTTGTATCAGGATCACATAAACGCGAGGAGATCTTTGACATGCTGTAACTCCGTTCCCTGCAGTCCGATTAAAAAACTAATATTTTTCCCATAATCTAGGGACTAATTAAAGCCATTTTAGAGAGTTTCAATAATTTTGAAGCAATTTTAAAATTTTATTTAAATGTTGCAATTTGTCTAAAAAGTTTAGTTTACTTAAGTTTGTATCAGGATCACATAAACGCGAGGAGATCTTGGACATGTTGTAACTCCGTTCCCTGCAGTCCGATTAAAAAATTACAATTTTTCCCATAATCTAGAGACCAATTAAAGCCATTTTCGAGAGTTTCATTAATTTTGGAGCAATTTTAAAATTTTATAAAAATTTTGCAATTTGTTTGAAAAGTTTAGTTTACTTAGGTTTGTATCAGAATCACATAAACGCGAGGAGATCTTCGACATGCTGTAACTCCGTTCCCTGCAGTCCGATTAAAAAACTAATATTTTTCCCATAATCTAGGGACTAATTAAAGCCATTTTAGAGAGTTTCAATAATTTTGAAGCAATTTTAAAATTTTATTTAAATGTTGCAATTTGTCTAAAAAGTTTAGTTTACTTAGGTTTGTATCAGGATCACATAAACGCGAGGAGATCTTTGACATGCTGTAACTCCGTTCCCTGCAGTCCGATTAAAAAACTAATATTTTTCCCATAATCTAGGGACTAATTAAAGCCATTTTAGAGAGTTTCAATAATTTTGAAGCAATTTTAAAATTTTATTTAAATGTTGCAATTTGTCTAAAAAGTTTAGTTTACTTAGGTTTGTATCAGGATCACATAAACGCGAGGAGATGTTTGGACATGCTATAACTCCGTTCCCTGCAATCCAATATTTTTTTTAATATTTTTCCCATGATCTAGAGAGTAACCAGAGCCACTCCTGCTATTTTAATGAATTTTGGATAAAATTTTAATTTCAACAACTTTGCCACTAGTTAAAAAGGTTTAAATTTGTTAGGTTTGTATCAGGATCACATGAGCGCGAGAAGGTGTTTGGACATGCTGTAACTCCGTTCACTGCAGTCCAATATTTTTTTAAATATTTTTTCCATGATCTAGAGAGTAAACAGAGAGAGAGAGAGCAACTAGAGTTTCTCTCACTATTGGTATAAACTTTTGAACCTTAAAAAAATCAATTTTTTTTCACGGTTTTTTATAGTCTGTCACATTCTAAGAACCAGGTAAATTGTCCGTTTTGCGATTGGACCCTTTCTTCTAGTGTCAAAGTTAGATATCTCGGTCCAAGAAGGTCCAATCGAAAAAAATACCCAGTATGTTTGAATCGGGGGGTCCGTGTTGCATTTTAAAAACAGTTAACAAAAATCAAGTTTTTGGAAAATTTTTGGAAAACTTTCAAAATTTTTTTAAAAATTATTTTTAAAAATCCAATTTTACAACTTGGTGTCAATCGATTCCTTATGTCCTAAAGAGTCCAAAGCTGCATTTGGCAACTCCGTAGCTTTTTCCGTTCTCGAAATATATATCATTTTCAAAAGTTTAAAAATGTTAGGTTAACAACAGGATCACATAAGCGAGAGGAAGTGTTTGTTTTATGCGGTTCAATATATTTTTAAATATTTTGTTCATTATCTAAAGACTAATTGTAGCTATTTCTAAAATTTTAATGAATTTCGAATAATATTTCAGTTTTAACAATCTTAGCCTTTTTTTGTTGAATAGGTTTGAAATTGTTAGGTTTGTATCAGGATTACATAAGCGCAAAGAGGTGTTTGTACATGCTGTAACTCCGTTCCCTGCAGTCCAATAATTTTTTTAATATTTTTTTTATGATCTAGAGAGTAGCTAGAGTCACTCCTGCTATTTTAATGAATTTTAGATGATATTTTAATTTTTACAATTTTAGCCAAAAAGGTTTGAAAATGTTAGGTTTGTATCAGGATCACAGAAACGCGAGAAGATGTTCGGACATGCTGTAACTCCGTTCCTTGCACTATAATATTTTTAGTATATATTTTCAATAATCTAAAGACTGAATAAAGTGTTTTTTTTTGTTTTAATAAATTTTAGAATAAAATTTAATTTTCATCAACCTTTGGAAAATTTGTTTGAAAAATTTGATATACTTACGTTAGTATCAGGATCACAGAAACGTGTAGAGATGTTTAAATTATTTTTCCTATAATTTAAAGAGTAAATAAGGTTTTATAATAATACAAATAAATAAGTTTAATACATTTATTGATAAAATATTCACTTAACATTAATTAATTATACAATTAAATCTCAGTTAAACTATTACAGTTAATAACCTATTATTGGTAGAAAGATTGCAAGCTATTATCTTATTCATTTAAATTTTTACATAAACATAAAACATGTTTGATTATATAAAATAAATTCATTATTTACTTCTAAATATATACAATAAATATTTGTAATCTTATTAACAGTTAAAATTAAAACTAAGAAAAAATATATTTTGTAAAGATTCTGTTCAGCTATGCAATTCTTGTCCAAGCCTGGTTTGAAGTTTATGGTTGCAGTTTTGTTAGAAAGGAAAAAAACTCTTCTTCAGTGTAGACTTCTTGCTGGATGCTGGCTGGTGTCTCTTTGTAGCTTTATTCTGCAAAAAAAAAAGAAATACATTGATTAGAATCGTTTTTTGTGCTAAATTTAAATGACATAGCAAAAAGTCATATAATCATTTTAGTATAAAAGTGCAACAATTTAATAACTTCCGCTTGGATCCCAAAAGAAGAAAATTACAGAGCGACCGGTGAAACAACAAAAACCGTCCCCTATCAATTTAGAAGCCGCCTCTTTTACCATACGCACTCACTTCTCATAAGGGGTTGATAAACGTTTCCGAGGGTTGTAAGTGTAATAACCAATTATGCTGCATTATGCAATTATTGTAAATTGCTCTCTACTATATGGCGTTGTTTTTTTTATATATATTGTTATTATATTTTTATAATGATAAACCCACCGCACATAATTAAAACCAGGAAGGGGATGGTATGGCGATTTTTACCATTTGGGAAAATTGTCCGCTCGATGGTTTAATAGTAATAATTACGTGGCACTAAATCATACGGGTAATGGCAGGGTTAAAAAAGCTGGGCGTTACGCCTACAGTTCGGTTAATTTTCTGGTCTTCGACGATTATCACCACTTCCGCTCCTGACGACGTCAGGTGCTTTACCTTCGATGTGTTTGCCCTCGACCCACAGAGTGTTGCGTTAGGGTTGTCTTTAATAACTTGGCGCGATTACACGGAGGAGAGTTCGTGTAATAGTTTTGACAAAAGTTTATCATTATGGGATTGTTTGAGTTTGCAGGAGGGGTCGCAACTATATTATACCGTCGAGAACCAAACAACAAGCATTAAACTAATCTCGCAACAGTTATTGCTGCAAATGAGGAAGGATTGATTGATAACATATTTATTGGAAATTATTCTGACAACTTAAATTTCATGCAGATTTACACAATTTTACCTGGATTTATTTCAGTAGCTAAATTTTAAAAAGATTGCAAGCTATTATCTTGTAAGCTAATTCCGACTGCGAATTAACTTACTGCATTTATCCCTTTAGTATAATACCAGGCTTACACGTGTAAAGACGCATTGACTTCTAAGAATTTCGAAAAACTGACCATATTAATCGGTTTAAAATATCCCATAGATTATTGCAAATAATCTTCCCCTTTTGTTACAGTCTAAAGTCAATGGAATTATTATTACGAATGCTAATACTGTAAAAAAAAAGATTTCGGGTTTGTTTTTGTTGTTTGCTGGGTAGAGCCCCTGCCGAATGGCACATGTCGCATTTGCGCCGCTATCATTGAGCGTAAATCATGTTAGAATTAAATGCGAGCCTGTACTCAGTTAGTGTCACTAATAGGGTCTCCTGTGGTGCCCCATGGGGTATCGAAAGGGCCCCCCCAACACATGTTACAACCTGCTACATGCGTTTCACACTTCCTCTTCAATTGCTTGTTTTCGAATTAAGAGTTGGCGTTTGGGATTTCTATTTACAATCATTCATCACGCTTCATGGATTTTATTGAAATATAAAGCTGCAAATTTTACAATCAAATTATGTAGTACAGTTTACAATATAATACAATATATTGGTATCTCTTAAATTATAAATTTCATAAAGTAGCAACTTTTAACGATAGTTGATATAACTATTTCCTAACCAAATCAAATGTTGTTAATCTAATTATATCAACAGAACACAAAAATCCTAGACAAATTCCAAAATAAATTCAAAATTTTTCAGAAATAATTAATTTCCGGAAGTAGCAACTGTTAGCGATAGTTGCTAAAACTATTTCCTAACTAAATCAAACGTTGTTAATCTAAATATAGCAACAAAATATAAAAATCTTAGACAATATCCAAAATAAACTTAAAATTTCTCAAAAAATAATTAATTTCAGAAAATAGCAACTGTTAGCAATAGTTGCTATAACTATTTCCTAACTAAATCAAGTCTTGTTAATCTAAATATATCAACAGAAAACAAATTTATTAAACAAATTTCAAAATAAACTCAAAAGTAATTAGTTTCAAGAAGTAGTAACTAGTAGCAATAGTTGCTATAACTATTTTTTAACTAAATCTAAATATAGCAACAAAATACAAAAATCCTAGACAAATTCCAAAAAAAACTAAAAAGTTCTCAAAAATTATTAATTTCAGAAAGTAGCAATTGTTAGCAATAGTTGCTATAACTATTTTCAAACTGAATTAAGTGTTGTTGATCTAAATATATTAACAAAATACAAAAATCGTGTACAAATTAAAAAAAAACTCAAAATTTTTCATAAATAATTATTTTCAGAAAGTAGCAACTTTTAGCGATAGTTGCTATAATTATTTCATAACTCAATCAATAATCTCAATATATCAACAAAATACAAAAATCGTAAACAAATTCTAAAGTAAACTCAAAATTTATCAAAAATAATTAGTTTCAGAAAGTAGCAACTGTTAGCAATAGTTGTTATAACTATTTTCTAACTAAATCAAGCGTTGTTCGTCTAAATATAATAGCAAAATATAAAAATCCTAGACAAATTCCAAAATAAACTCAAAATTTCCCAAAAATAATTTATTTCAAAAAGTAGCAACTGTTAGTGATAGTTGCTATATCTATTTCCTAACTAAATCAAGTGTTGTTAATCTAAATACATCAACAAAATGCAAAAATCCCAGACCAATTTTAAAATAAACTCAAAATGTCTCAAAAATAATTAATTTTAGGAAGTAGCAACTGTTAGCATTAGTTGCTATAAATTTCCTAACTAAATCAAATGTTGTTAATATAAATATAATAACAAAACACATAAATCCTAGACAAATTCCAAAATAAACTGAAAATTTATTAAAAATAACTTATTTCAGAAAGTAGCAACTGTTACCGGTAGTTTCTATAACTATTTCTTAACTAAATCAAGTGTTATTAATTTAAATATATCAACAGAATCCAAAAATCTTATACATATTCTAAAATGAACTCAAAATGTCTCAAAACGAATTAATTTCAGAAAGTAGCAACTGTTAGCGATAGTTGCTATAACTATTTTTAACTAAATCAAGTGTTGTTAATCTAAATATAGCAACAAAATACAAAAATCCTAAACAAATTCTGGAATAAACTCAAAATTTCTGAAAATTAATTAATTTCAAGAAGTAGCAACTGTTAGCGATAGTTGCTATAACTATTTCTTAACTAAATTAAATGTTGTTAAACCAAATATATTAACAAAATACAAGAATCCTTGACAATTTCTAAAATAAATCAGAATTTCTCAAAAATAATTAATTTCAGAAAGTAGCAACTTTTAGCGATAGTTGCTATAATTAATTCCTAAGTAAATCAAGTGTTGTTAATTCAAATATATCAACAAAATACAAAATCCTAGACAAATTCCAAAATGAACTAAAAATTTCTCGAAAGTAGTTAATTTCAAGAAGTAGCAACTGTTAGCGATAGTTGCTATAATTATTTCTTAACTAAATCAAATGCTGTTAAACTAAATATATCAACAAAATACAAAAATCCGCGACAAATTTCAAAAAAACTCAAAATTTTTCAGAAATAATTAATTTCAGAAAGTAGCAACTGTTAGCGATAGTTGATATAACTTATTTCTAACTAAATCAAGTGTTGTTAATCTAAATATAGCAACAAAATGCAAAAATCCTAGACAAATTGCAAAATAAACTCAAAATTTCTTAAAAGTAATTAATTTTAAGAAGTAGCAACTGTTAGCGATAGTTGCATTAACTGTTTCCTAACTAAATTAGGTGTTGTTAAACCAAATATATCAACAAAATACAAGAACCTTCGACAATTTCAAAAATAAATCAAAATTTCTCAAAAATAATTAATTTCAAGAAGTAGCAACTGTTAGCGATAGTTGCTATAACTAATTCCTAATTAAATCCAAATATATTAACAAAATACAAAATCCTAGACAAATTCCAAAATAAACTCAAAATTTCTCAAAAATAGTTAATTTCAGGAAGTAGCAAAAGTTAGCGATAGTTGCTATAATTATTTCTCAAGTAAATCAAATGTTGTTAAGCTAAATATATCAACAAATTACAAAAATCCTAGACATATCCAAAATAAACTAAAAATTTCTCAAAAGTAATTAATTTCAGGAAGTAGCAACTGTTAGCGATAGTCGCTATAACTATTTTCTAACTAAATCAAGTGTGTCACAGTAAGAAAAAAAACTTAAAATTTTCATCAATTTTTATATTTTACTTTCAAGTTTATTGCATTATTTAAATAAAGCTAATAAATGATTTTGATATTTTCAAAGCTTTTGAAATTATGAAATCAAATGAAATATGTATGCAAACTTCAATTCAATACGAAGACGTTTGTTGTAGTTGTATGTAATTATGTGTACGTTGTCGATGTCGTAAATATTTCCACGCGATGGCAATGAATCATCGGGCGTTGTTGACACTGGAAACACGCCGTGAGTTATATCAGAAAATCCCGGTCGCACTGAAGAAGTTGAGGAACTCTATGTTCGTGAAGACGCGGGGAATCCACGTAATAACTTAGAATAGTTGTAAAAATTATCTCCCGAGGTGTAAACCTGTGCCTTGTGACCGTTTGCCGCATGTTGATGATCGCCGTTGGGCCGATGCGACGTCCTGCTGCGAGGCTCTGTTTCGGCGAGGCTCTGGACTCAGGGGGCGCCATTAACCCCACGGGGGGCACCTCACAGAACACCGAGTGCTCCGCCCTGTCTAGTGTACCCAACTTAAGGGTAATGATCTACTTCTACACAATGACTACAGAATAATAACACAATAAAAAAAACACGCGCGTATGTCTCGTTACCAAAAAGAATGAATAATTTAAAACTTGATGGATGGCGCTATTACTCAAGTCAGATTCTTTTTTTTTTAGTGAAATACAAAAAAACAGGACAGATTGTAATTTACAATGATTACCGTGGCGAAAAAAAAAACAGGTGTTAAAACCGATAATGCCCTTATTATTTTTATTGCCCTCAATTACAACTCACTTTGTTTTCTTTAAGAGAAACATTTACTTTGCTCAAGGACCAGGTGGCTTAACTTTAAAACTGCAATACTTGATTTAGAAAATTTTGGGTTATTTATTTCTCTTTATATTTTTTATTGAATTCTCAAATCAAATTTTTGTCAACACAACTTACGTATCAACTTTTAAATTACATTTTCAATAATACTTAAAAAAAAATTTCCTTTACATATATATTTTGGGTATGATCGCACCAAATCGATGATAAAATAAAAACTAAATATTGAGTTTGCTATAAAGAATCTTTAATAAAATTTAATTTTAAATTAATCTATTATTTTGAATTTTTTAAAATATTTCTATTATATAGGTTAGGTTAGGTTCCTAAGTTAGGTTAGGTTCCTAAGTTAGGTTAGGTTCCTAAGTTAGGTTAGGTTCCTAAGTTAGGTTAGGTTCCTAAGTTAGGTTAAGTTCCTAAGTTAGGTTAGGTTCCTAAGTTAAGTTAGGTTCCTAAGTTAGGTCAAGTTCCTAAGTTAGGTTAGGTTAGGTTACTAAGTTAGGTTAGGTTAGGTTTCTAAGTTAGGTTAGGTTTTAAGTTAGGTTAAGCTAGGTTCCTAAGTTAGGTTAGGTAAGGTTCCTAAGTTAGGTTAGGTTAGTTTCCTAAGTTAGGTTAGGTTAGGTTAGAAAAACCTACGCGGCAAACTCAAACACTGCAACTAAACGACTAAAAAATGTTACCCTTGCGTCTTTTATCAAATTTGTGACAAAAAATGACAAAGTTCAACATTTTCTTTTAAGTTATGATAATGACATATTCAATCCCTTAGTGATAAAATATATAGTAGTAATAAGTAGAGTGAATCTTTTTTCTTTCTGCAAATCTTATTTTATCACTAAGCAGAAGAAAAATGATAACATATTAAATACTTTAATAATGAATGGTCGGGTAGGTGGTTGGGGTATTGAGTTCTTTGATTTTGGGCAAATAGTTTCAAATAGAGTGATCCACCGGCTTACCCAAAAGTTAGATATCCAGAAATAAATAGTCAAAACAACTAAAAAAATGCTAACAAAGTGCTGGAAAAAACTTTGGATATTATCACAAAAGATGTCGTTCCAATGTAGGAAATCTTCAATCAAGCAAAAATTGGTTCAACATACATATTAAAATAAAAGCCAAAGCTTTTGCAGACAACCTCAAACTTGAATGTTCCCTCTCTCAACAACTAAAGACACTGATGTGGGGCTCATCAAAAATTTGATCTTCTCAAATCAGGAAAATTACCAAAAAACTTAAACTTGGTCTGCTTCTGGCTCCAATAAAATACCAAAAACAGCTTTAAAACCATTCTCGAATAAAGCAATAACCACTCACCAACATTGCCAATGTAATTTTCCAAACTGAGCACTTTCTTACAGATTGGAAAAACTCACTTGTAATAAACATTTCAAAACTTGTTAAAAACCAAAAGTTCCCCAAAACTACCGGCCAAATAGTCTTAGGTCATAGAGAAGGTGATCTTGGACATAACAATCTGGGCTTTGTTCTCCAAAATATTACTAAATTTTACCTGGATTTGTATATTTATTTATTACTTGCTCTTTGTCTACCAGGTTAATTCAAAAATCACTTAAAAACCGTTGGTCCCATCAACCATTTTTATGCAAATTGTAAAACTTTTTGGGATATGAAAATAGTTGTAAAACGCACAATATAGAAAAAACCGCGTAACGGACCACATTACCAAAAAATTACGGGGAAGTGTTTTTAGACGTCAAAAAAGCCATTGACAAAGTTTGGCACAAGAGCCTTCCTTTAAAACTGTACAGACAAAACTTCCCTCTGCGTCTTATGAAGCTGATAGCTTCATATCTAATCCGTAGTCAAACACTTTTAAATCACGTTTCTACTTCACGGCAGATTAGTTCCTCAAGGCACTATCTTTAGCCTGTTCGTTGCTAACATGTCATCAAAATGAACGAACAAGGTTAAATAGCTTAATACGCAATTAGCATTATTCTATATCTCAAAGTAACCTAAAGTGGTCATTATAAAACTACAAAAAACCACCACTAGTTTGGCAAGTCAAAATGAATCCAGAAAAAAGTAAAACTGTTTTCTTCACACGGCAACAAACAAACAACTCCTTAAGAGAACGTCTTCTTAAACAACGTTTCTATACAGTAATCCAATGCTACCAAGTGTCTGGGAATCATTATCAGCTCCATTTTACGTCACTGCAAGCGCATTAGCATTTTTTCAACCCGTAACGTAGGCAACTTACATTACAGGTAAACCTACAGTACTAAATATTTTTTCTATCTACTCCTACTCCTTGTCTTCATTCATAATTTCAAGTACTTCTTTATGAAAGCTCTACCTTATAATTGAATATACTAACTATACTCCCCCCCCCCCTCCTCCATAAGATTCATAATTTCATGTAGTTCTTTATCAGTGCTCTATTATCTTAAAATTAAATATACTATCTATACTCCCCCTCCTCACTAACATTTATAATTTTATGTTAATACCACTGTCCTTTTAACAAATTAACACCTACCGACTGCGCCAATTTACTTAAAAAAATTAAATTAGTTTACACGTACTAGGATGCAACATTAGGCCAGTATCGACTAAAATTTCTATGAAAGATAAAATTGAATAACGGCAATGAAGAGACTAAACAAACAAATTAAGACTGAAAGACGCCGACAATAAAACGCATGGTAATCTTCAATTAGTTTTAAAACTTTCTTAATAGACCACTTGTTTTCAAAAAAACTGTAAAACTTTAGAAAAAAACTGTAAACAGCCAAACTACACCACTCGGTAGGTGGAAACAGATTGGAACGTGTTTCGCCTCTAGACGCCGAATGACGTCGCCACTGTCAAAATGTTGCGCAACTTTGCATGCGGTCTACCATTTCAATCAGAAGACTTTAGACCTGCAATTTTTGGTACGTAGACAACCTGAGACACGTCTCAGAGACCAAAATTGCGCAACATGTCTACTAGTACTTAACAGAAACAACTGCAGCATTTAGGGCTAGCACCCAACAAACCTAAACTGTACAGTGGCCAATCATAGCATGTATCAACAATTTTCATTAACAAACTGCTTTTGATGACAGACTTATATCAAGAAAAACTGAAACCAATTGAAAATTTTAGTTGGCAGTGCTTTTAATGTTTGATACGACTTAAACAGCAAAAAAACTGCAAATAACAATACTAACCACCATGGGCCCATTAAATAAGCAAACACCGCTTTTCTGCTCGGAGAGTCTCTAAAGTGGTAAAACCATTCAATAGCATAGCTTGCTGAAAGTTGTTTATTTAAAAGAATTTCTTGCAATAAATTACGATGTCAAACAGCAGAGTGATGGCATAAGCAACAATGACACGCCATCAATGCCAAACCCATCACAGACAAACAAATCCAAAAGACGTTACCTCATCACTACAAGTTGTGTTTATTTATATAACTGAAGCAACGCACGCTAAACCTCTCAACCACCACACCGTGCTTTAGCATCGCATTTTAATTAACTTAACACTAATCAATAATAATAACAAAAATAATCATAGAACGGCCATTATCGTCAAATCATACAACCGCATCATTATACTGAGCAAAAGTTAATAAAGCCCCTTTTTTTGTCCTGCACTCCAAGTTGTTATTCGTGCCGGTTCGGTCCATCTAGTCTTATTGTATTACCGCGCTATTGTTACGGTTTGCTATCGTACTTTTCTATAAACTGAACCTGCACATAATTATTAATATATTCTGTGCAATTAACAAATATATAATTTCTCTCTAATATAAGACCAACTGGTAGTTATGCCAGAATACTTATAACTACATCAGTATACTATTTTACCAACCATCTAATTAACACATATTTAAAGTATACTCAAATAACAGTTAAACTGTTCCTTGCCGCTGTAATGTGCCCTGCATACAACATGCCAGTGTAAGCTTCATAACCTTTTGCAATTATTGTGCAACCCCAAAGGCTCAAATCACAGTGCACAAAGCATGCCCTCAACTGCTATTACGTATAAGACTTCAATGCCAAATACGGTGTTAACATACAACACCAAGACCCCATGCCAGTGCATGAATAGCAATCTTTTACAGTTTTTTTGCTTAAATGTTTAAATTTGCATTGTAATCAATTTATTCTATAATAAGAGTCAACTATTGGTGTAAAAAGTGAGCAATGTGTCAAAAAATGATTCAGAATTAGACATATAAATTAACTAATTAATGTTAAAACTTAAATTAAAAAAATTTGAAAATATATCTTTCCGACAATGCTATTGTCATATATTTCCAAAAAAATACTCCAAATTAGACAAAGCATGTAAATTAACTATTTAATGTCAAAATTCAAATGTGGAAATTAATTAATTTATATATTATTATTAAATTTTTAAATATTTCTACATTTGCTTTCAAAAATTATGTCACATATTTTAGAATCAGATTACAAATAATGATTCAAATGTAGTCAAAATTATGCAAATTAATTGTTTGGTGACAAAAATTAAAATTGAAAAAAAAAATTAGACATTTTTTAAATACAAAAAAATGTTTCTTCAATTGTTTACAACAATGCTGCTGTGGTCCATATAGTTTAAAATTATTTTATAAATATTGTCCCAGATTGAGTCAAAATTAATTGATTATTGTCAAAATTCAAATTAAAAAAAAAAATTAAAATAAAAAAAAAATTATTCTTAAATAATTTCAAAAACATTTAAGAATTTGTTTACAAATCCTAAACCAGATATAGTCGAATCCATGCAAATCAGTTTTCTTGTGCATTATTGCAAACTGACTATAAAACACTGATGTATAGTATTCTACTGTCATTTAATAATTTATTCACTCATATTCATATATCAAATATTATTGAGATTTGCAAAACATCAAGAGAAAATTAAGCTCATTTGGCAATAAAAAAATCACGACAAAGAGCAGGGAAATCCAAACGATAAATTACGAATTAAAATTCCGTTCCAATCGAACGCCCCCGTGTGCGTCCAGCGTGCACACTAATTCGGAATAATTTGTTACCAAACATCCCCCGCTCTCTCGCACTCCTCCTGTATATATCGTGAGTCGTGTCGCTAATCTAACCCAAATGAAAACGGCACAAAAAAAAGCTACACATAACATTCGGTGGAGAGACCTGCCCCAGAGTGGTAAATGTGTAGGGTGGGCACTCGGTCGAGAAATAGAGTTTGGGGTTGAATTAGCAACCCTCGACGGAGCATGGGGGATTTAACATGTTGCAGAACGGGGTTCATTCTGCTGCTGGCTGTATCAAACGGGGGGTGACTTTATCGGAGAAAAAATATTAATAATTTGCAAAAATCTTGTAATTAGTCAAATGGTGACAAGCAATAATAAATCTTGGAAACGTGTCGGGGAGTACATTTTAAAAACGTATTAAGATTGTATCTTGCGCCCAATTTACAAGAAGAAGAAATGTTATAGCTATATTTGTTAATGTATTCTTGCGCCCATTAGTGATGCCTAATAAATTCATGAGGGTGGTGGCGTGGCGGAGGAGAGAATAAAAGAAAAGCAACGGAGAAAATGAAAAAAAAAATGATGCGCACAGCAGAAGAGAGAAAAGGTAGATTGATGTGAAGGGGCCACAGCACATTAAAAATGGTATAACATGGCTTTTGTCGGCTACGTGCAGGTATATCGCACCCCTACGGAGATGTTGATAGATTGATTTGTTTTTTATTTTTATTTTTTCTCTTTTATTGACCGCGCGCACTTCAGGCATTTGATTAATCTGCCCTTTTTCCTATTTCGGATAATTTTGCCAATATTATGTTGATTTTCTAGCAAAGCACCACTAATCTTCTCGGTCAAGCTTGGATAAACATTCGTTTGTAAAACCTTCCGAGAATATTTTTTAATTCTACATGTATATTCAACAAATTCGGGTTAAAAGTGCATTCATGCATTCAAGTTAAACTGCTTTTTTTCGAAAGAATTTCACAATTTACAGCAGAGCAAATTATCAAATTGCAAATTCCTTTTGTAGAGTGAAAACAAAACCCAACACATACACATATAAAATCTTGATTAATTGAATCGGTCGAAACGAATTGGATTTGATTGGGAAATCATTAAAGCGCACACTTTTCTCGTCCTCTCTTCTTTCCACTGCATGTGACGCTGCGATACAAGTTGTTCGAAACGAATTAGCAGTTATGCAAATATTTCCCATTTAAATCAATATTATTACACGCTAATTTTCCATCAATTACAACGTAATATTGGACGCGGACAGAGTAATAAAATAATTAATAACTACTTCGTTTGGAAATAGTCACGAATCTTTTTTGTTAAATTTTTTTTCTTTGTTTTGAATTATTTGGATGGGTCAAGAGGGAATCGAGTCAAGTTGAGAGTAAAGTGTTAAGAGAGCGAGAAAGTCGCAAAGTTAGTTTTGCTCCTGTTTGAGTTTTCGAGTGTGCTGGAAGCGTCAGGGGGCGGCCGGTCCCGGGGTATTGACATTCAATTATTTGTACTTTGTACTTGTGTGATTGTGTTCGATACGCGGGGGAGGCGGCTGCAACAGAATTGATCACGATTCGCATGCTTTTAGTTGTGTTTAAAATTACTAGAATCGTAGTTTTTATCAAAAGCTTTTAAATAGTAACTAATTGTTTCAATTACTAAGAAATTGTCAAAAAGCTTTGATAATTATTGAGTAAACTTAATAATTACTGAGTAAATTTTCAGTATTGCCAACAAAATCCATTATTTAGTTTATGTTTTATCAACAATTTAATTATCATATAACCCAAATTATATAAAAAAATAAAACAATTTACTACGTTTCTATCACAAATTTATTCTTACAAATACATTACTAGTTTCGGCTTTATTAGAGAAGTTCGTACTGCCAATTTAAAATTTAAACAATTTCCATACTAACTAAGTTTTTATTTTATAAATGACCATTCAAAAATTATCAAAAACTAATTTTATTTATTTTTAATTTCGAACAACATGGCCACCAATTTCAACTAGCAAATATAAGCCTCCCAACTAACAATCAATAGAATAGGTAAGCACATCACCACGATGGCCCATACCGCCATTGTCCATGCTCCACCACCCACCATCAACAAAGTCACTAATTCACTGATTAAGCTCCAATAAAAGTAGAAACCAAAAATTTCAATTTTACCTGAAAAGACAATGATGAAGCTGCTTTTCACCCCCAGGTGCCCAAAGAAACCGCATTTGCCAACCGGATCTTCCCGCACTAGAGAAGATAAACTCCACCACCATCATTGCTACAAACATCTCAGAAGATGACTTCGATGGATTATCCATAGTTAAACAAAAACAAAACAAAACAAAATCAGGATGAGTTTCTTCCTCTTCCTACTAAGAACGCGCGTTCAACAACACCAAAGTTATCTTAACAAATGCACTCAAATCAAACCATACGCGGTTACCACTGCTGGTCTTTTAGGCCAAACGGTACAAAGGAGGCCTTCCGTCCCAACAAAAAGAGAATTTACCAAAATTAGGTTCAAGCCAACAACTCCACTATCAACAACCTTACTTAATCTCCTACAAACTCTTCTTATAACTCCGCCCTACGGCAGTTGTATTAAAACAAATATACAATTTCCCGAGTTTTTCAAAATACTTTAGCAACAAAAACCTTGTTATCTTACCCGCCCGCAATACCACAGGAGTATTTGCTTCATCCAGTCAACACCAACCACATAAAGTCAACCACCTTCTTTACATATCAAAGAACCAACTTCTTCATATGATCAAACCATAAAGATGGCTCGAAGTGATGACCCGGAACAAAGACTTAACTGAGGAAGATGTAAGCCAAACACTGGAATCCTTAAAATTTGCTCCAACTAACATACAGCGAATAGGAAACAAATAAGTTTGTTTCTCACAACTTTTTATTAAACTTCCAAAAAAAGCAAAAAGCACAGAAATCGTGAATTTAACCAAGCAGATTTAAAAATCATCGTCAAACCCAAAAACAGGACATTCCAAAAAAACCCTAAACATGCTAAAACAAACATCAAAAACTCTGTGAAGAAGATTGTCACTCCGCCGGGCTGCCCATCCAGCCCCAACTAGACCAAAAATTTCAGCCTTGTCGCCTACCAAAAAAAAAAACCAATAAAAATATCTTACGCAACAACCTAAGTGGTCCAGACCAGCAAGCCAAAAAAAATCTCAGCCCAAGTCTTCCTCAAGAGATCTGCCGCCGGTCCAGCCAAATCCTACCTCCAAAGAAGAAAAGATGGAAACCCACCAGGACCGCTATGTCAACTCACACCACGAAATCCTGTTTTCAGAAAGGGATCCACTCACTTAGAATGCCACAAAAGCACTCACTATAGCTCCGCGGGCAATCAAGGGATGTTCTTGATGTTGCAATACTTAAGGATTTCAACTCGCAAGGTGTGGTAACAACTCTGAACGGCCAACGGAGTTTGACCATAATTCTAGAACTATACAAAAAGAGATCCGGAAAAAGAAAAAAAAAACGTCATTTATACAGAATGAACTCTTTTCTCTTAATGCTTTAAAGATAGCATTGGTAGCCTGACCCCAGTACAAACAATTAAAGAAATTGAAAAAACTGTCCCACTTTTGACTACTTAAGTCCAACAA
Source organism: Tachinus rufipes (assembly GCA_963932245.1). Taxonomy (NCBI): domain Eukaryota; kingdom Metazoa; phylum Arthropoda; class Insecta; order Coleoptera; family Staphylinidae; genus Tachinus; species Tachinus rufipes. The sequence goes on along the minus strand of OZ010748.1, from coordinate 87,030,179 downwards.
GCCTTCTAAAACTTTTCAGATTTGCGTCGATAAACCTCTGATTATCTCTGGAACGGCTATAAAGATGCACAAAAACTAGTGCTAAAAAAAACATTGAAACCATTTTAAGAGGATGAAAATCAGATGTAAAAGATCTCCAAAACCCTTAAAAACAGACGGATTCTCACCGTGAATGAGATAGGATGCAATACACTATTGAGGGAAAAACCAAAGCATTTGCAGACAACTTTAAACGCCAATGCTCTGACTCATATACCAAGTACACGGGTCTGGAGCACATCAAAAAGGTTTTCAGGAAAATCAGAGACTTCCTGAGAACCACTAACAATGACAAACTCTAAATAACGAGTCACAGAAATTTAAATCCCGTTTTGCCCCTAAAGCAATAAGGCTCTTACTAATATTGCCAATGCAATTCTTCAAATAAGATGCTTTCCAACAATTTGAAAAAGCTCTCATAACATTAACATTGCTAAACTTGGGAAAGATTGGAAGTTTCCCCAAAACTACTAAACTATAAGCCTATTACGCACCTTAAGTAAGGTCATAGAGAAGGTGATCTTAGATATCATTTAAGAACACACAAAAGCAAAGAATCTTTTACTCTCTCACCAACATGGGTTCCGATAGGGTCACTCTGAATTTTCATCAACTTAACCGCGTGACGGACCACATTGACGTCAAAAAAGCCTTTAACAAAAATGGACTAGTCGGTAGGCACTTTCCTCGTAAGAGTTAAATATTTAGAAATTTTTTTTCTCAAACAACAAATTTATTTGCACTATCAGACTATTAACCAGACTACCGTGTCAAGTGCTTTCAGCGGCGCCACCAAGACCATCAACTACCAAAGCGCGAAAGTCATCAACTTCCAAGGTGCAGTCAACCAACTCCACTCCGACTACTACCTCCCTAAGTCTTTTTTCAAGCCCTCCAAATCAGTCAGCATCCTACGAGGGCGTTTTCTGCTTGTATTGATATTTGAGACAAATCCGTCTAGCAAAGGCTGTTAGCAACGTTCAAAACAATAAACGTAACCTTTGACTGCGCGCGCGAACGTGATTGATAGTACCCGTATACACTCTCTCTCTCATTGTAAAACCACAATGTCTTTCACTACACATTTCAAATAGGGGCTAAAAAGACCCTGAAGTACTTTATCAAGAATGTACCCAACTGCATCAAGGCTGTCCTACGCAGCAACCTAAATCCAAGGCCAGCAAACCAACAAAAATTCCGACCCAGGTCTTCCTGAAGAGACCTGCCGCTGGTGCACCAACTGTGTTTTTTTTTTGTGATTTAGTAGTAGAACTTTTTAAAAACTCAACGTGTTGAATTTACTTTCACAAGAAAAAGCCTACCGACTTAAACGCCAGTGTTGAGTACCAGAAAGTTTAAAGCCTTGAGCTCATAAACCAATCCAACGCAAAGTTAGATTTTGAAAGATCTCGAGACGATTGAGGTGAGTGTTTGCCGCTGTTCTAAACGTGATTTGAAGTCTGATGATAGAAGTGTTCAACCGGATTTTGCTCCGCCAAAGCAGGTTTTTTGCCAACTTGGCCTTATCTAAGACCCACTAAACAAGCAATTTATACGCGAGTTTTTTATCAAAAGTGATTTTCAGACACTTTGCAAAGTCAAACCACAGAATAAGTACGTCGTCAAAGAAGACATTCTCGTAAGGTGTGCGTCGCCGTGTGAATCTGGGTTCACTTTGTTGACTCGCTAGTTGTTTAACCAGTTTGAAGATCGCTAGTAGCTTTTTGAAGCCTTATGATAACCACTTTTGGAAAAAGACCACCCCTGTGTGACATTCAATGTGTCACAGGGTTTAGCTGGTAAACAACAAAATATTCACCCATGTTGATAAGTCGGTAAAAAAAATTTACTTTTGCGTATTCTTGGATATTATCCAAGATTAGTTTTAGAAAAATTTCGGTCCTTCCCATGTTGATTACGTAAAAACCTTTCCAAACTTTTGGAAAGTGCTCTGTTCGTAAGATCGCATTAGCAATATTGGTAAAAACCATTATTGCTTTGTGCAAAAAGGACTTTAATGCTTTGTTCAGAATATCGTCAGGGCCAGGCGCGGATTAAACTTTTATCTTTGATATTATTCTTCTAATATGAGACGGCCAAACGCTGTTCATCAGTCTGTCTGGACTTTTTTGACGTGTTCCAAATCCGTGTGCTCTGTCATACAGGAGTTTAAAGCTGTTAACAAATGCTTTAGCTTTTCCCTTGATACTTCTAGTACAAGCCTGATTATGCTTTGTTCCAAGTATTTCAACTTATAAAAGTAACAAATCGTCTTCCCCTTAATCCTCTTTTATAAAATTCCAAAATTACCGGGTTGTCGTCAAAGCTTAGGTGCAAATTGTAGTATTGCTACATCTAAGACGTCTGCTCGGTAACCAGCAAAACTGTAATGAGCGAGTTCTTCTAGACGCATAACTTGATAGCTTTTTCATTCAACGTAGTTTTGCAAAACTCAACCTTTCACGTAGGTTGTAAAACTGATACCCTTACACTTCCGGTGCATTATCCATAATTTTCGTTGGTAAAGAGTGCGGCCATGACCATAATTCTCTTTTGGGAATCAAGAAATTTGGCTAAAAAACCACTATTGAATTGTTTCCTATGTTTGGGGCTGTAAGCAACACCATGTTGGCAAACAATTTGCAAAACCTGAGTTTTAAAAAGCCTGAGTCGGAGGCGGAGCAAACCTTGGTTTAAAGTAGCGTTTTTCTTGTTTTTGACTTGGATAGCCATCATCCCTAATAGTTAACTAGAAGAAAGCCAGAGCACACTTTAGAGGTGTGCCCATTGGGCATGCTATCAATTGGTAGGGACCCAAACAATACCGGCACACCTGAGCTGCTTTAAAATATTTCTTGGCAAAGTGTCCGTATTTTTGGCATTTCTGACATTAAGCGGTGCTTCCGCCCGAGAAAAGATTCACCCTGATAGTAAGCAACAAAAAAAAAGTAAAAAAAAACTAAGGAAAAAACGAGTAAGCTTTCTTTTTTAACTTTTTTTACAGGCCATTAGCCCCCCACGTTAGATGCCTTCAACGCCACCAAAACCATCAACCACCAAGATCCAAAGTCATCAACTCAGCCAGCTCATAAAGCGCAGTCGACCAAATTTGATCAAACTACTAGTAGCTCAGTAGGTTTTTCTTCAAGCTCTCCAATTCAGTCTGCATTCACAGAAAGTGCTGACACATGCCGCCCTCCGCCCATTATTATTCAAGATAAAAATCTGTCTACCAAAAGCTGAACGTAATCATCAAACGTGGTTGATAGTATCCACATGCACTCTCTTTTGCATGCAAATTTCCGTGCAGAGATTGTACTTTGTAAAAACCTACATATTTCAAATAGGGGTTGAAAAGACCTTGAAGTACTTTATCAAAAATGTACCCAACTGCATCAAGACTAAACTCATCGTAAGTAGAATTTTTTTTTTAACATCGACGTCAAGCTTGTGTGTGAGTTGAACCACAAACACAAACGTTTGCTGAAAACCCCTAACACGTTCCCGTATTTAAACGTCGGAGGTAAACCAAAAGCGTGGAACAGTAATTTTTGCAAAAAGAGATCACTGGACCACCACATTCTCACGCTTGTAACAAATAAATAAAATTGTTGTGAACGTACCTTCAAACTCTGCTTACATCAATCCAACAGACCTTATCAAAACTGCAAATTTATAAACGGTTTTCTTAAACCTTCTTTCCACCTAAATTGCTGGGAACTTTAATTTCAAACACCCAGCGTGAAACAATGCCAAAACAAACGTGAAGGTCAAACTCTGCAATACCACGTTGAGCAAAAAGGCTACTAAGTATTGGGTTCAGTAGAACCCACATACTGCAGCTCTGCTAGTTACCAAAGAGACGTCCTTGATGTAGTAATTAAAAAATTATGACAATCAATGACTTAAGCTCCGGCTACAATCCAGTATTACTGAACTCTACGAAAGAGAATCAAATGAAATGTAAGAAGATTTTTTACCTATAAGGATTGGACCTTCTACTCACAATACCTGAAAAAAGCATAAGCAGACTAGGCCCATTAAAAACGGTTGCGGATATCAAAGAAACCGTCGAACTGTTTTCAAACCTAATTTACAAAACCACAAAAAATAATTCTAAAACTAAAATAAAAAATTAGATTTGCGTTGATTACCCTCTAGGATTAACCCGTGCACAAACGGCTTTGGTTAGTAGAAGAAATGACGCTAAACATCAATGTCAAAGACATCGCAACCACAGAAATTACAAGATCTTTAACGCACTTTATAAAGAGATCCAAATAGTCATAAAGTGCTGGCAAAAATCTTTGGAATTGACCACAAAAGATAAAAATCTAATGTGACAGGTATCCAAAGTCTTGCTCAAAAGAGAAGTCTCCATTCTAGTCATCTATGGCAAGATTGGTCTACAATACTTCATCAAAGGAAAGGAAAAAGAATTTGCTGATACTTTTAAACTCCAATGCTCTTCCTCTCTGACCTGGAGCACGTCAAAAAAGTCCACAAAGAAGTCAATAAATTCATGGAGAATACCAACAAGGATACACCGTTAAACATCGTTTGACCTTCTCGAATGATAAAAATTATCTCAAAGCTAAAAATTGATTCTGCGCCAGGCCCTGACAGAACTAATAAATCTTTTTCGAATAAAGCAATAATGACTCTCACTAATGTTCCTAATGCTATCTTTCCAAAAGCTTGTTAAGTTTCCTCAAAAATACCGGACAATCAGTCTTCTATGCACCTGAATCCAAAAACACTTAGAAGCTAACCATCTTCTACCCGTCCATCAATATGGGTTCCAACAATACTCTGTAGTCCATCAACTAAATCGCAGCTACATTCATCTTAATAATTGTCTTAATGCCTTCCAAAATCTTGCGTTGGATTGTCGATACGTTAGAAACAAAAAAAAATTTCGCGGTTCACTTCAACTCTGATCTGGCCAAATTTGCTGAGTCAGAGAAGAATACCCCTATAAAGAATGGTCAACTAACTATCAACTTAAAGTGACTCACACCACAACCCCACAGTCTATAGAGAGTCCCAATCAACAATCTTCAAAAATCTTATCCGTAAAGAGTTTAGTCAATAGACACTTTTTTTCAGAAGATAAATCCAACATTCAGTATTTAAAAAAAATCTCCTCCCAAACCACAAAAAAGACAAATTTGTTCCTTTTCACGTTATTGTTCTTCATTTCAGAATTAATAAGTCGCTTTACAATTAAAAGTTGACGGATATAAAAGTTTTGACATTTGAGTCCATCAATTTAATCCAATTTGTTGCTTTGCGGTTGACAGTTAGTGGACAGATTTGCTCTATTGCATTTTAACGTTATTGTCTATCGTTTCAGGATCAATATGTCGCTTCGCAAGTAAAAGTTGACAAATATATACGTTTTCCAACGGTTTGACATTTGTGCGTCAGTTTAAAACTAATAAGTCGCTTTGCAGTTGACAGTTGACGGTCAGATTTGCTTTACTGCGCTCATTTTAGGATCAATAAGTCGCTTTGCAATTAAAGGTTGACGGAAAACGTCTTCCAACGTTTTGATATTTGCGTCAGTCAGTTTAAAACCAATATACTACTTTGAGATTGACAGTTGGCAACCATATTTGCTTCATTGTGCTCTGACGTTATTGTCCTCTATTTCATGATCAATATGTCAGTTTACAATTAAAAGTTGACAAATATATCTTCTAACGTTTGTCTATCAGTTTAAAGCCAATATGTCTCTTCGAAATTAACAGTTGGCAAACAGATTTGCTTCAATGTGATTTGACGTTTTTGTCCGCCGTTTCAGGATCAATATATTGCTTCGCAATTAAAAGTTGACGGATATAATCGTCTTCCAATGTTTTAATATTTGTGTCCGTCAGTTTAAAACCAAAATATTGCTTTGCAGTGGACAGTTGGCGGACAGATTTGCTTCATTACGCTCTGACGTTTTGTCCTCCGTATCAGGCTCAATATATCGCTTTAACAGTTGACAAATATATACGTCATTCAACGTATTTAAAAATATTTTCAATTTCCAAACCTGAATTTTGACATTAAACTGTATAAATATATGTAAGCTCAGCATTGTTGAAAACGATTGAAAAATTATTAAAAACTTTCAAATTATAATAAATTTCTTAAATAAAATATATCCTACTAGATAACTAATTGGATTTTTTTATCGAAAATAAAACTAAAGTATATGTGAAGCGTGCACTTCATCTAACAGTATCCAGAGTTAAATTTAATTGTTTTTAATTTAAGTTTTATCACCGTTTGATTTATTGCCGCCGTAAAGTATCGCCAGTGTGAAACTGCGCCACTGAACTTTTATTGTCATGGAAAAAGCGACGACCACAAATGGCAATATCCAATACATACGTAATCACTAATCAATAATAAAATTATAATTTCAAATGATCCGAAACGCTACTGAAAACAAATGTAATGAATAACATTTACATAATTACCGATTTCTTCTAATATATAATAAATTTATTTTTACGTCAAAATGTATAATTATAGTGGGCTCTTGAGAGGCCGCCCGCCCGCCTTGGGTTTACAAAAGATGTTATAAATACCTTAAAATGGAACTGAAGATTGATTGCACCCCCACATCATTTTCAGCAAGGAATTTTTGTGTGAAAAAATGAATAATTGATTGTAATTATATGTTTGGGTATGAAATTTTTTCATATAATTTAACAGTGGCTGGATGGTTTTGAGGGATGAAGCGTAACACCCCTTGGGATATTTTAATTTATTAAAAACTTATTTTATTTCTAAGAATAGAAATATTTTTGTCGACTCTTTTCTGTTGTAATGCGTCATTTAAATAGCCAAGAAAACATTGCTATTTTATTAGTTTCATTTCGCACGGCACGCGACCGGCATAATAGGCCTATTTCGCACGACGTTAATTACAAAATAATAATTATTAGACGTTTAATGTAACTTGGCAGTTTATGTATTTATTAAAATTTAACCTAAAAAATGACAGATAATCTATTGACATGTAATGTCATTTAATAAATTTATAACTCTTTTTTAAGAATGATAGGTATTGAAGTATTGTATATATATTGTACAAAAACTAATTTTTATGAGATAATCTAATATTTTTAATTTAATTTTTAAATTTATTTTGTATTGAATTGACTTATATAGCTTCAATCACGACTAATGTGATTCCAAAATTACACAAAACCAACAAAGCACGCACATATAAACATACAATAAATACAAGAGAGATAGGTAGTGACGCTATAAATTATAACCAAACTTGTAAATTTTTACTTACATCAAACTCATCCTGTGGATATTCCGCAAGCGTATTGTCTCCCCGGTGGTCCCAGCTATGGTTCCATACCACTTTTTCAATAATCCGAGCACTTTTTCCAACAAAACTGTTAAATTTCTAATCACGCCATTGCATTAATTGTTGACAGATATGGGACCGGCACAACTAAAAACAAATGAGACGGAAATCAGTATAGGTCGATGTGTTAAAAGGAGATGACAATGTTTAGCAACAGTAGGACCAACTTAAGTACCAACCTAAATTTCAGCAAACTAGATTTGATTAATTTTAATTATTAATTGTAATTATGCATTAAATGATTGTCAATTTGTTGAAAATAATGTTAAAACAAATCTCTTTGTATCAAATTGTGCTAATATCTGTCAAAAGTCAAAATTATGTAAAAAATAACTGACAAATAGCTGTCAATCAAACCAATTGCTTAAACTGATAAACTGTCATTTGGCATAAAATAAAAAAAAAAAAAACTGTCAAATGACAAATTTATTCAAATAAATGTCAATTGACAAAAATGTTGATTGTCAAAATTAAAATAAAACAATAAAAAATCTGGATCAATCAACTGGATATTACATTGTTATAGTCTTAGATGTCAAGCATTAGTTACAAACAAAAATTTATCTGTCAACTGTCAAAATTTGTTGCAAAATAATATAATGCCTGTCAGGTATATAAAAATTGATTGCAAGTATTGTTTTCAGCTAATATAAATGTCAGGCATTAGTCACAAGCAATATGTTACTGCCTGACTTATAGTAACTGTCAAAATTTGTTGCAAAATAGGCATATGGGAATTGCTTGAATGTATTGTTTTTAACTAACATAAATGTCAGGCAGTAGTTACTAGTAGTTTTTTGCCTGACATCTGTCAACTGTAAAAATTAGTTCCAAAATGACATAATGCCTTCTAAGCATACGGGAAGTGCTTGCATTTTGTGATTTTAACAAATATAAAAATCAAGCATTAGTCACAATCAATATTTTATTGCTTGACATCTGTCAACTGTCAATATTTGTTGCAAAATGATATAATGCCTGCAAGGCATGTAGAAATTGCTTCCTCATATGAATGTCAGGCATTAGTCGTAAGCTATATTTTACTGCTTGACATCTGTCAAGTATCAAAATTTGTTACAAAATGAAAACAATGTTTAATTGTCAAAAAATGTGTAATCTGTCAAAAACTATTTTTAACTGTCAAACAAAACAAAAATAACTGTTTTGTAGAAACCCTGCGTGTTTGTCAAAACTGACGTTTAATTGCTAATTTAAAAAAATTGAGTTAACTGTCAAAGTATCCTTAAAGACGTTTTATCCATAAAAAGTATAAATAAATATTCAGTCAAAACTGCATTTAGCTGACTAACAAAAAGCAAAAAAACGTTTACCGTAAGAACGTTGTTTAACTGTCAAATAAAACGTTTATCTTATATTTTACTGTCAGCTAAATCGTACTTTAGCTTACAAACAAATTTATGGCTGTCAAACGTAACTTTTAAAGTGTCAGTTTAGGTATAAAATATGAGTCGTTACAAATGATTGATTTAAAAAAATGTTGTTTAGCTGTCAAAAATGACTGTTAATCAAAATTTTGTTTAATTAGTCAAAAGTGACTTTTAACTTAAAATTATATTTTTGTTTATCTGTCAAACTTAAAATCTTGCAATCAACCAAAAAATTAACTGTCAAAAGTTACGGTAATTTATTCCCACAATCGTCAAGTGACATCACTCAATTTACTAAAAACATTGAATGCAGTTCTAGAAAACGTGTTAAAAGTGCTGTTCATCAAAAGTTTGTTTAACTGTCAAAAATATATAAACTAACTGTCGGAACTGTCAAAAATTTAACTGTTTTTTAAAATCGTTATTTGTTTTTCAAACATTTGTTAGTAAAAACAATGGATTCCAAAAATTACGTTTAACAGTGTAAACTAAGAATTAACTGTCAAACGTTTAGGTTTTCTTAAAAGCAAAGCTGTCAATAAAAACGTTTATTTAATTGTTTATTTGTTAATAGTGACGTTTAACAGTACACATTAAATGTTAACTGTCAAAAGTGACAAAAAATTCTTTAGTTGTAAATCAATGTATAAACTAAGTATAATCAGAAGAAACAGAAGACGTATATATTAACAGAGATAAATCTTCCCAAATTTGGGTCACCGTTAACAAGGCTGTATTCCATCGATAAGTAAGCAAGCCCAAAATAATCCAAGCCTCATGGCGCAGTAAGTAATCAGCACTTAGACTAAACAATAAATAATTGATAAACCCCTCTTTCCCCCCAGTAGCCCGCCATTATTATTATTATTATTATTCATAGCTGTTAATTAATTACAGTTAACCAATTTATAAGTAGATTAAATTAGTCCCCTCCTTAGATAATAGAGTAGGTGGGTTCCAACTCGCAAGAAATCTGGAGCTAAGAATCACTCAAGTCCAAAAGCTTTTGATGGTTAGAAATCTTTTTGTTGTCCTTCTTCTCTTCTCACTGTCAATAAAATCCAAAAGGGGTTCACCTGTGTCTCAGCTAAGTTCTTTTATAAACGCAGCCCACCGATCCCTTACAGAGATAAGTAAAGAATCTTACGAAGAGAATCTGAGCAAGGATTAGCTGATGGATAGACGCAACCAGTGCCAATTTAATCAAAGATCTCAGCAACAACAATCTTAGCAACAGCAGCAGCAACAACAACAACAACAACAACATAATCAATCTGTCCATCAGCAGCAACAGCAACCTCAACAGCAGCAACAGCAATCAACTCTAGAGCAACAACAACAGCAGTATTACCAACAGCAGCAGCAACATGGTGCAAAGTGGACACCACGCATTAACACAACAATAAAACTGTAGCTTAATTACTCATATTAGTGCATGCTTAGATTAGCTTTAGTTAGGGCTAGAAGTAAGTCAATGCCCGCAAGGTAAGTGGCTAAAACAAGACAACACAAACAATTGCATGAATTATCTTAACTTAATAAGCAATTAACAGACTGTAAGTGATTGTGAATCTGCAAAATCGAGGAATTCAAATGCGTGGCCAACAAGGTACATGTGGTGGCATAGAGGCTCAACAACAACAACAACCCGGACAACCACCAGGTGCACAGAAACGCGCTGGTTCGTAGCCCTTTTTCAATACGACCCAGCTACAATGAATCCAAATCCTGATGCGTGTGATGAAGAATTACCGTTTTCCAAAGGTGATAATAATAAAGTTTGGAGTGATAAAGATGCCGATGGTTTTTATTGGGGTAAGTGTCGTGGTAGGAAAGGTTATGCGCCACATAATATGGTGATGGAAGTGAAGAGAACGCAGAATTGCGATAGAGATTGTTGGGGAGATATCTACACTAATATGCCGATGAAGAAGATGGTTGCTTTGTATGATTACGATCCGCACAAATTGAGGCCCAATGTTGACGCAGAGGTGAGAAACTAGTATAATTCTTTGTTATTACAAAATGATTTAAATTTGTTTGCAATTAGTCCCTAATTTCTAAACTATAAAAGGAAAATAGTCAGCTTTCATGTGTCGCTTTGTGATTGACAGTTGAGCCGCATAAGTCCGCGTATAACCTAAAAATAGTTAGCTTTCAATGTGTCGCTTCGCGATTGACAGTTGAGACCCGTAATTTTGCATATAACCTACAAATATTTGACTTTTAATGTGTCGTTTTGCAATTGACAAATAAGACACATCAAATAATTTAAAAAAAATAAATCAATTAATTTGTCGCTTTGCGATTTGTATGTCACATGTAGCATAAAACCTAAAAATAGTCAGCTTACAAAGTGTCGCTTTGCGATTGACAGTTGAGACGCATAACTGCGCGTATAACCTAAAAATAGTTAAGTCTCAATGTGTCGCTTTGCGATTGACAGTTGAGACTCGTAACTTTGCATATAACCTACAAATATTTAAATTTTAATGTGTCGCTTCGCGATTGACAGATGAGACACATAAAATAATTTAAAAAAATAAATCAATTAATTTGTCGCTTTGCGATTTGTATGTCACATGTAGCATATAACCTAAAAATAGTCAGCTTTCAAAGTGTCGCTTCGCCATTGACAGTTGTAACGCATAATAGCGCGTATAACCTAAAAAATAAATAGCTCTCAATGTGACGCTTTGCGATTGACAGTTGAGACCCGTAATTTTGCATATAACCTATAAATATTTAACTTTTAATGTGTCGCTTCGCGATTGACAAATGTGACACATCAAATAATTTAAAAAAATTAATCAATTAATTTGTCGTTTTGTGATTTATATGTCACATGTAGCGTATAACCTAAAAATAGTCAGCTTTCAAAGTGTCGCTTTGCCATTGACAGTTGTAACGCATAATAGCGCGTATAACCTAAAAAATAAAAAGCTCTCAATGTGTCGCTTCGCGATTGACAGTTGAGACCCGCAACTTTGCATATAACCTATAAATATTTAAATTTTAATGTGTCGCTTCGCGAATGACAGATGAGACACATTAAATAATTTTAAAAAAATCAATTAATTTGTCGCTTCGCAATTTCTATGTCACATGTTGCATATAACCTAAAAATAGCCAGCTTTTAATGTGTCGTTTCGCGATTTAAGACGCATAACTCCGCGTATAACCTAAAAATAATTAGCTCTTAATGTATCGCTTTGCAATTGACAGTTGAGACGCGTAACTTTTCATATAACCTACAAATATTTAAATTTTAATGAATCGCTTCGCGAATGACAGATGAGACACATAAAATAATAAAAAAACAACAATTGATTTGTCGTTTTGCGATTTGTATGTCACATGTAGCATATAACCTAAATATAGTCAGCTTACAAAGTGTCGCTTCGCGATTGATCTAAAAAATAAATAGCTCTCAATGTGTCGCTTCGCGATTGACAGTTGAGACCCGTAACTTTGCACATAACCTACAAGTATTTAAATTTTAATGTGTCGCTTCGCAATTGACATATGAGACACATCAAATAATTTAAAAAAATAAATCATTAATTTGTCGCTTTGCGATTTGTATGTCACATGTAGCATATAACCTAAAAATAATCAACTTACAAAGTGTCGCTTCGCGATTGACAGTTGAAACGCATAATAGCGCGTATAACCTAAACAATAAATAGCTCTCAATGTGTCGCTTTGCGATTGACAGTTGAGACGCGTAATAGCGCGTATAACCTAAAAATAGTTAGGTCTCAATGTGTCGCTTCGCGATTGACAGCTGAGACCCGTAACTTTGCATATAACCTATAAATATTTAACTTTTAATGTGTCGTTTCGCAAATGACACATGTGACACATCAAATAATTTAAAAAAAATAAATCAATTAATTTGTCGCATGTAGCATATAACCTAAAAATAGTCAGCTTACAAAGTGTCGCTTTGCGATTGACAGTTGAAACGCATAATAGCGCGTATAACCTAAAAATAGTTAGGTCTCAATGTGTCGCTTCGCGATTGACAGTTGAGACGCGTAACTTTGCACATAACCTACAAGTATTTAACTTTTAATATGTCGCTTCGCGAATGACAGATGAGACACATCAAATAACTTAAAAAAATAAATCATAAAATTTGTCGCTTTGCGATTTGTATGTCACATGTAGCGTATAACCTAAACATAGTCAGTTTACAAAGTGTCGCTTCGCAATTGACAGTTGTAACGCATAATAGCGCGTATAACCTAAAAAATAAATAGCTCTCAATGTGACGCTTTGCGATTGACAGTTGAGACCCGTAACTTTGCATATAACCTATAAATATTTAACTTTTAATGTGTCGCTTCGCGATTGACAGATGTGACACATCAAATAATTTAAAAAAATTAATCAATTAATTTGTCGTTTTGTGATTTATATGTCACATGTAGCATATAACCTAAAAATAGTCAGTTTTTAAAGTGTCGCTTCGCGATTGACAGTTGAAACGCATAATAGCGCGTATAACCTAAAAAATAAATAGCTCTCAATGTGTCGCTTCGCCATTGACAGTTGAAACCCGTAACTTTGCATATAACCTACAAATATTAAACTTTTCTTGTGTCGCTTCGCAATTGCAAGTAGAGACGCA